>CM038143.1:132967452-134328008 GCA_021437245.1 Aegilops speltoides
AAGTTTATACCCTGCAGGGGTGTCCCAACTTAGCCCATGATAAGCTCTCACGATCAACGAAGGATATTCCTTCTCCCAGGAAGACCCGATCAGTCTCGGAATCCCGGTTACAAGACGTTTCGACAATGGTAAAACAAGACCAGCAAAGCCGCACGATGCGCCGACAATCCTGATAGGAGCTGCACATATCTCGTTCTCAGGACAACACCGGATGAGACATCCTACGAGTAAAACCAGACCTCGAGTTTCCCCGAGGGGGCCCCGCAGTCTACTCGGTTCGGACCAGCACTTAGAGAAGCACTGGCCTGGGGGGGCTAAAATAAAGATGACCCTCGGGTTAATTACTCCCAAGGGAAAGGTAATAGGTGGTAGGCAAATGGTAAAACCAATGTTGGGCCTTCCTGGAGGAGTTTTATTCAAGGCGAGCTATCAAGGGGGTCTCATAAATCACCCAACTGCGTTAGGGACGCAAAATCCGGGAAAATAATACCGATATGACGAAAACTAGGGCGGCAAGAGTGAAACAAAACACCAGGCATAAGGACGAGCCTTCCACCCTTTACCAAGTATATAGATGCATTAATAATATAAGAGATATTGTGATATCCCAACATAATCCTGTCCACCGTGGAGCAATCTTCAACTTCACCTGCAACTAACAACGCTATAAGAGGGGCTGAGCAAAGCGGTAACATAGCCAAGCAACGGTTTGCTAGGAAGGGTGAAAAAGGTTAGAGGCTGACATGGCAAATTGGGAGGCTTGAAGAACAAGTGATAGGTAGCGCAGCATAGAGATAGAACGAAGCAACTAGCATAGCAATGATAGTAGTGAGATCCAGGGTAGCGGTCATCTTGCCTGAAATTCCGCAAGGAAGAAGAACGAGTCCATGAAGAAGATGAACGGATGAAGCCGAATCAAGCATAGACGAACGAATCCTCACGATCGCAACGAAACAGGAACTATCGAGAAGAAGCACACAACATGGTAAACACACCACACATGAACAAGACATGATGCACAACAAGCATGATGCATGACAAAGCTACATGGAGCTACTCCTGGCAAGAGATGATGCATACAAGAACAACACATCAAAGCAAGGTTAAATGAGGCCGGAAACAACATATAACAATTCCGGTAAGTCCTCAGATGCAAATTTCGAAATTGGTCCAGATCTGAATAAACCTTATGTTCAAGTTGTTAAGCAGCAAGTTAAGATGCACCAAGATGATCTACACGAGATTCTAGTCAAATTACATATAAAGTTCATTTAGTTTGGAGCTACGGCCTACAAGATATGAGCAAGACAAGTTAAACATGGCAATGATGCTAAATGCATCCAAACATGAAGAAAACACCTCAAAACAAGGATGCAACATGATAATATGAAACCACATGCAATTCTAAGCAAGTTTCATATAGAGCACACTCAAAACGGAGCAACGGATCAACACATACACTCTATACAAGTTTAAAGGACAAGCTATCCAAAACAGCAACTAGGCAACTAGCAAGCATCAAAACAATATGCTAAAGCACCCCAACATAAGAACAAAAGGCATGAGCATGAAGTACAGGTAAATCATGACAAAACATGAACACTGAGCTATCTCCATAAATCACTTTAACATGCTCAAAAGGACATGGCAAGATTGCAAATAATAACAGTTTCAGACTTAGCAGAAATGACATCAGGTTGCAATGTTTAGAGCTATCAAACAACATGTTACAGAAACTTAACATGGCAAACAAAGGCATGCCATGCTAGTACTAAAGACAAAGAACAAAACTCCCTTATTGAACTAATTCCAAAGATCAACAGAAAAGATGGTAGCATCCATGCAAACATGGCAAATGATATGACAGATTTATACATGGCAGGAACAACAATAAGTAGGCATGTTTCTGAGCTTGTACCACTCACCACAGAGAAATACATGGCATGACAAGGCAACCAACAGTAATAATACATGTTTATGAAGCTAAACATGGAAAGATCAAGTTCATAGGGTGCATGGATCACTAGTAAAACACATGGCAAAACTGAACTTAAACTTAATCAGGCTGACAGCAACATTATTTAGCAAGTTGAGAGCAAGATACAACAGGTTATAGCAGGCTATAAATGCAACCAGGGGCATGAATGGATAGAGCATGACATGTATAACAAAACCTCCTTAGTGAACATCTCCAGATTATGCATAGAATGACTTGTAGCAGCAGGTTTACATAGCATCATAATATAACAGAATCAGCCTAGCAAAACAGTAACAGCAAGTACCCTACTTCACGAGCTCGATGCACTCACTACAAGAATCACAAAAATACATGGATGGCACCACTGTGAATATGGCATGATGTGGCACAAAACACATGTAGAGCTCATGCTCATAGGATGCACACACAAAATGCAGCGAAAATGACAAATCACCAAGTTCTGTTAACAGACAGCAGATAACATCATATATCACTCTTGCAATGGTGATTCGGGCATCAAGATGAACTCAAACAAGCATGGCACAATGGAACAAAATGTAGAGCATCCCATAATGAACAATTTGACATATTACACGCACAAAACGGAGCAGTATGCAACAAGTTATGATGCGATGAACAGGAGACCAGAATGCAAATAATTTCGGGACGGGAAAAAATAGGGTCAACCTGGATCCAGATCTAGGGTTCTTCATGGGCACGTGAACCGAGGTTCGCCGGAGCTTCACCGGAGAAGAGGAGGACGCCGGCCGGAGTTGAGGAAAAGGGATGGGGGTGGCGGATCCGGCCGGTCCCGTCCGGATCCGGCCGGGACGCCGGCGACGGCGCGCAAGGGCGAAGCGCGGCGCGGGCGAGGATTTAGGTTCGCGGCGCCAAGCCATGGCCGCAGCGAGAGCTACGCCGGCGGCGGTCGGCGTGGAGGCGGGGACGACAGGCGGCGGCGGTGCGGCGGGGATCTGGCGGCGACTTCAGGCCACCCTCGCGCCCAGCGGCGGGCGCGGGCGGAGCCGGGGCACGGGCCGGGGCGCGGCGGCGCGCAGGCAACGGCAGGACGGCGGCGGGCGGCGCGGGCTCATGGGGCCCGATCCGGTCCATGGGCCATGTGATGGTGGGAGAGAGAGGGTGAGGTGGCGGGCGCTGAGAGGCTGGGGCGGCGGCGCGGGTGACATGGCAGGAGGCGATTCGCCGGGGTGAGGTGGAGGTGGTCGGTGGACACGTCCGGCGCGGAGGCGGACATGTCCGGCGGCGGGGAGGAGAAATAAACTAGGGTTTTGACCCGGGATTTGGACGGGGAGGACCTATTTATAGGTAGAGGGAGCTAGGAGACTCCAAATGAGGAGCGGTTTTCGCCCACACGATCATGATCGAACGAGCGAGAGCATGGAGGGGGTTTGGATGGGTTATTGGGCTGCGATGAAGAGGGGCTGGGCTGCAAAGAGAGAGGGGTTTCGGGCTACGCGGTTAACCGTTGGAGTATCAAACAACCTCCAAATGGCACGAAATTTGACATGCGGTCTACCGGCGGTGTACCAAGGCCGCTTGGCAAATCACGGTCCATTCCGAGAATGTTTAACACCCGCTCACAACAAGAGACAAAAGGGGGACGCCGGAGAACATAGGAGTGTCGGATTGCAAAACGGACAACGGGGAAAATGCTCGGATGCATGAGACGAACATGTATGCAAAATGAGATGTACATGAATGACATGGCAAAATGCAACACGCAAGCAAATGACATGGCAACGATGACGAATAGCTGGCAGACACCTGGCGCATCGGATCCGGGGCGTTACACAGGGGGGGTATCTTCCTGAATTGTTCCTGTTCAATGCATCATATTATACTCTTTTTTCCTTCATAAGTTTACTATACAAGTTCTCATAAAGATTTTTAATGAGGTAATATCAACATGAGATCATAATTCATACTTTCGGTTTTCCCCACCGCGGTTTTTAGGAAAGTATAACGACATGTTTATTGTTCTCCAAACTCTATGATTCTTACATATTGAATTAACGGAGATGATAACCATTGTATGTTGCAGCATTTTCTCCTTATTTTTTCCACTGGGTTTGCAGGAGTTTTCGTAACATATCATACATTACTCCTCATATTTTTTCCAAAGGGTTTTTGAAGGAGACTTAATCAAGATGATGTATCATTATGACAAGCGGTGATTAGGAGGAGTGTTAAAGATAATAACCCCAGCGGTTATTAGGGGATAATCCCCACTCCATTAGATGTGCGGTTCCACGTTTGTGGGAACTGTCACAACACGCCGTCGTCCAGCCGCAGCCGCAGCCCCATCAGCCCCCGCCATGAATTCATTTGCGACCTCCGCCGTTGCTACGCAAATGTACTGCGTGTGCAGCGGCGACGCCGCGCCAGGCCACGAGCGCCCGGAGGCACCGCCGCCGGATCATCTTACGACTCTTTTTCTTGTGTGGGCTGAGTTACTACGACCGTATCCAAAAATATTCCTGTGTGCGGGACAGGGCAACCACGAGCCGAAGTCGGTTTGAGACGGTCTTCCACGCCACACCACACCGGCCGGCAGCGAGGCAATGACCAGGAGTAAATAGCCAATGAATGAGCTCCATTTCATTCCCCCCATTTTCCGCGCATGGCCCCCGCGGCACATGGGCAGCCAACGCCCCCTCCCCTCCACATGCCGCCCCCGCATCCAACTCCCGGGAGTCGAGCTGACCGACGAGCCGATCCGTTCCGTCGCACCCACAAATTAACAAAACAAAATCATATAATAATACATACATGACCAACACAGCATGCATCGGCTGGCTCAGCGCCAACCAACCGCAACCAGGTTTGCACCAGCACCAGCCAGGACTGCCTGCCATCATTTGCGGCCAGATTAATTAATCCACTCAACTGAACTGCCTCTCAGCGATCCAGTCAGTGCTAGTACTAGTACACTTATAATCTACACACAACTGTGGCCTATCATTGGTCCAGCAGATATGGTTACGCCCAGCAGGGCCTTTTCCAACCCAGACGTACGTACGTAGTAGTAGTACAAACACAACACAATCGCGCATTAGAGTTGGCCACTTGATTTAGTACGTACGCTGCGCGCTGGCTCATCACATTCACACAGCCTGCGTGTTCCATGCGCGGATCACTCCATCTCGGCGACACGTGTGCGTATCATCATGCATGATCCGATCAACTGGCATCCAGCCCAGCCTACTGTTACTATGCTGATTCTTAAATTACTGGACTGAATGGCCGGTCGTTCTCGACGGTGAGCGAGAGCGACAGCGACGAGGAAGACCCGACGCGATTCGGGACGGACGATGGATGCGAACGGGCAGGCAAGGTAGGCCGTCCATGCATGCAACGTGGAAGAGGATAGCGGCGACATGCGTGCAGCGTCCGCGACTGTGACATGCGCTATATGTATGCAGTGCTAGTTTCCTCTAATTGTCTTCGTAACAAGCAAAGAGCAACAGTTTCGCCTTAAATTGAACGGATGGCCCCGGTGGAGGTTGCGTGTTAGTGTCAAGAAGGGATTTGCAAAAAAAAAAAAAAGAAGGGGATTTGCACTTAATACATCACCCAACATATTTAGGTTGGATGTTCAAAAAAGAAAATATTTAGGTTGGGGAACTGTTTGGTGGTTTCTAGAGCTAGCATCTCTTTGTATCACGCAAATGAGGTTACTAATGCCTCTAAATTTCTTTCCCATCACAACTAATCTTCCGTTCCAAAATAGATAATTCAACTTTGTACTAACTTTATACTAAGATTAGTATAAAGTTGAGTCATTTATTTTGGAACGGAGGGAGTATACATGTGAATAATGCCTAGACAGACTCATCATGTGTGTTGCTATCGAACTATCTCTACAATTTATTTATGTGTTTTCAATCCATGTGTGATTAGGCATCACTTTGATTTTATTTTATTTTTGTATTTTTAATCCAAAAGACTGAGTCGAGAGATTTTAGTGTGTGACCAACTTGATTGTTTTCACCCATCCATCTCGACATCACAATCGGGATGACGGCGACAACACAGAACATGGCAATGCAATGAACCCTGTTGAAAACGTGTGTTGTGTTGAATTTTTCATTTTCTTCCATGTTTTCTAATTCATGTGTTACAAAAAAACTTCTATCTATCAATTTTTCTCAACAATAAACAACAATATATCTAGAAACATATATTTAATCTCATCCAACTGATGGTACACACTTAGTTTCCTTTGTTGATCGAGAATATATGCACCGTCGGAATCAATCACTCAGGAATTTGATTGATCCATCTCCTGCCACATATCATCTCGGAGTTGAATCCTTCCTAACACCTCCCAACCCATTATCTTAGTGCTCTTAACATGGAAGCCATAGGATTTGTAGGATGAGACCCAAGGATCCAAAGTCTCTACGTATAATGTACCAGCCCGAGGATACATAGATAGTGCACACAAATCCCTAGATGTAACACTGATACCATGGATCATGTAATAACGAAGCGTAGTGAGTTCCTAGTGCTTATTACAACCATGCCTGTAAGCAAATCTTTACATAGCATCGAAAGCAGGCGGAGGAGCGTATCAGCAGGTGAATCCATCAGAGTTCAGTGGAAACCCGCATCCCTAGCTTTGTTCATCTTCCCACACGTTATAATATGCACATGACACGTAGCTGGACGTGTTGGAACAAAAATGCAATACATACATAAGGGGCAGGTCCTAGACACACTCAAAACCTACTTTCAAAGTAATTTTTAAAACTATATAGGGCTATGAATCAGACATAGCCTAATTATGGACCAGACACTTCTTCCACAAGAGCCATATAGGAACATGGCAAGAATGCACGACTTTCACCATAACTATATAGGAATACATGGAAAATTGGTATCTCATGGTGCCCCAAATTCAATCCGCCATCATAGCCCCATAGGTATGCATAGTGATCAACCCACCAGGAAGACTACGTTAGCACCCCACAGGAACTCCATAGTAACCAAACCATATAAGGGTTTCCGGGCACTTGCCAGGCCAAGTCAGAGTCCATATAGCATGTGGTTACACGCTAAGCCAATGGGTCCCATTGAAACACGACTGATCCCGTTGAATCTAGCGGCGTTCTTCACCATATTCCGAGCATGCATCCGTTACGGTTCTACATCTACTGCAAATGCCCCCGTCCTACCACTCTAGCTAGATAAGAAGAGAGGGAGGAGATCGTTTTTGAAAACACTTTGACAGACATACATTTTTGCCCACCCCGATACAATACATATATAGCATAGTACTGAGCAACATACACCATAATTATTCCTAGGGTGACAAAAAGTAACATGGCATGAAAATACTAAGATTTCGCTACTAGGCCAAAACTATAGCAAAATTATGGCATTTGCAAAATGCTTTATAAAAACATTGTGAATCCGGAGGTTTCACTACTAGGGCATAAACATAGCCCTAGGGTCACAAAAAGTAACACGGCATGACACAATGGGAGGCGCAAACACAAAAAGTTACTTATCTTTTTACAACTAAAAAGTTTAATTCCTTGATGCATTGCATATTTGACTTTTTTTATTAAGAAGTATTTAAACCGGCTTTATTTTGTTTTCTATAGCACACCTCAAAATTATGGGCACAAGAATAGTTAATGAAAACCGGTAAAAAGAAAAGGTACAAAATGAAAAACAACAACAAAAAACAATTTAAATGAATGAAATAGGTAAGATTGGTTTGGTGGAAGCGTTCCTACTCCTCCGTAGAGGAGCCGCAAGTATTTATTGATCGAGGGCAGGAATAACCCCTGCCGTGGTTTACAAGACTCTACCGATCGCTAGGATTCAGCAGAATAAGAGATAGGAGGAGGTTACAAGGGAGAGGAAGAGATAAGTAGTTAAGATTACAATAAGATATATCTCTAAGTCTAACACCCTCCCTTAATCTGAACTACCTATCCTAGATTAAGATTGTTCTTGAATGCTTCAAATGGCTTGTATGGTAGAGCTTTGGTGAATCCATCAGCTACTTGATCTTTGGAAGGAATAAAGCATATCTTCAACTTCTTCTCTACAACTCTTTCTCGTACAAAGTGAAAGTCTATCTCAATGTGCTTGGTTCTGGCATGAAAGACAAGATTGGCACTTAAATAAGTAGCACCCAAATTATCACACCATAGACATGAAGTACGATGTTGCTTTACACCCAATTCCTCAAGCAAAGATTCAAGCCAAATAATTTCTGCAGTAGCATTTGCCAATGATTTGTACTCAGCTTCAGTACTTGACCTTGGAACTGTTGCTTGTTTCCTGGCACTCCATGAAATAAGGTTAGAACCAAAGAAAACAGCAAAACCTCCTATGTATTTTCTATCATCACTGTAGCCTGTCCAATCTGCATAAGAGAAAGCCCTAACAAGTGTAAAATTGGAACGTTTGAAATATAGTCCCAAGCCTACAATATGCTTAATATATCGTATGATTCTTTTGACAGCTGTCCAATGAGCAGAAGTAGGAGCATGCAGGTATTGACATACTTTGTTAACAGAAAATGAGATATCCGATCGTGTCGAGGTTAAGTATTGCAAGGCTCCAACAACACTTCTGTATCTAGTGCTTTCCTTCTCATTAAGTGGCTCCCCTTCATAAACTGACAACTGTTCTGATGAGGATAATGATGTGGGTGAAGGCTTGCAATCCTTCATTCCCATCCGAGCCAAGAGTTCAGTAGCATATTTTTCCTGTTTCAACACTATACCATCCTGGACCTTCTTAACTTCAATGCCTAAGAAGAAACTCAAATCACCAAGATCCTTTAAGGCAAATTCTGAGCTTAGATCATGTAAGAGAGCATCAGTAGCATTCTGAGAAGAACATGCAACTATAATATCATCAACATAAATGAGCACAAATATGACAGTATTTGCCTTATTGTATATGAAGAGAGATGTGTCAGCTTTTGATGCAATGAAGCCAAGATATTTCAACTGCATACTTAACCTGGAGTACCATGCTCTAGGTGCTTGTTTCAAACCATAGAGAGCCTTGTCAAGCTTGCGTACATAATGTGGTTTTTGCTTGTTTTCATAACCTGGTGGTTGCCTCATGTAGACCTCCTCTTCCAGAACACCATGCAAAAATGCGTTCTATACATCTAGCTGTCTTAAGCTCCATCCCCTAGACACAACAATAGCTAGCACAAGTCTTATGGTTGTTGCTTTTACCACATGACTAAATGTATCCTCATAATCAATACCATAATGCTGCTTAAAACCCTTAGCAACAAGACGTGCTTTGTACCTGTCAATGGAGCCATCTGCCTTTTTCTTGATCCTATACACCCACTTACAATCAATGATGTTTTTACCTTTTTGATTTGGTACCAAATGCCATGTCTTGTTTCTCATTAGGGCTGTATACTCCTCATCCATAGCCTTTTTCCACTTTTGATCTCCAAGTGCATCATCTAGTTTTGTTGGCTCTCCTGAAATACACAACATGCCATACGGTATAGTGCCATCAGTTCTTACTTTCGGGGTTTTAATACCTTTCTGTAGCCGAGTTGTGACTCTGGGTGTGGCTGGTTGTTGCTGTACACGCGGGCGCACAGAATCGTTGGTTGCAGACGATCCTGGAGAAGAATCAGGTGTTGCCGCACCAGATCCTATGGTCACAGATGTGGCATGTCCGTCAGCAGTCACACCATCAGTTGCCGCAGCTGATCCTGCGCCGATCGCGCCAGGTGGGCCTGTTGGCCGCATTTGCACGACGCGCCTCGCAGCGATTGGCTGCATGCATGGGCCGCTCGAGGGTGATCCTCTGCGTGATGACGTGGCAGTTGCGGGGCGGCTCGCCCGCGCCTGGCTCTCCTGGCCAACCAGCTCGTGATCCGGAGAAGATGCTCGCGCCAGATCCGAGGAGTATTGACACACAGGTGTGGCAGGCGCCGCCAAATCTTCCTCGAACGCCGCTCCAGCTTTGTCTTCTTCTTCTACATGAAATATAGCTCCGTTTTGGACGAGATTTTGATCATTCTGATTGTTTTGAGCTCCATTTTCTTCAGGTACCTACACACACGGGAGATAAGAACTGGTTCCAGCAGGGATATTATTGCCATGTTGGTTAGTGCAATGTTTCCCCCGTGATCAAAAGGTCGAAGTGTGGATGGAAGAAGAAGAATTTCTTGATGGAGAAAGGCGCCAGCATTAGGGTGGAGGGATGCAAAAGGGAAAACTGATTCATCAAACACAACGTCACGAGATATATAAACTTGGCCTATAGGAACATCTAAACACTTGACGCCTTTATGCATAGGACTATAGCCCAAAAACACACATCTTTTTGAGCGAAACGCAAGTTTGCATGTGTTGTATGGTCTTAGGTTCGGCCAACATGCACAACTAAAGATTCGTAGGGATTTGAAATCTGGTTTTGTTCCATACAAACGTGTGATGGGACTTTCAAATTTGATGACTTTGCTTGGTCGAATATTTATGAGATATGTGGTAGTGAGAAAGGCCTCATCCTAGAATTTTAGAGGCATGGAAGCATTGGCTAGGAGTGCTAATCCTACCTCAACAACATGGCGGTGTTTGCGTTCAGCCGACCCGTTTTGCTGATGAGCATGTGGACAAGAAACATGGTGAGAGATTCCAATTTTTTGAAAAAAGGAATTTAGTTTCTCATACTCACCACCCCAGTCAGTTTGCATAGCAAGATTTTTGAGTTTAGTTGGCGTTCAACAAGGTTTTGGAAGTTGGTAAAAACTTGGAAAACTTCATATCATTTCTTTAGCTGTAAGTGCATCTAGTGCCCTTTAGTGATTTTGGTGTATTGAAGACTTATAGGTTAAGGGACTGATGCGTTTGTGAGTGTACACGGGTCTATAAGTCTATGAGGAGTTTGATATTTACAGAGAAAGTCAACCCCTAAAAATGAAGTTCTTCAACTGAAGACTTTGGATTTCTTAAGACTTTATGAAGACTTTGAAAGTGAAGAAATTGGTGTGACCTTGAAGACTTGGCAATCATTCGAGGAACATGAAGCGTGAAGACTTTTGTTTTTATAGTTTCATTTTCTCCTTCTTGAGTCATAGGAAACACCGTACTGTTAAAGGCGGTCGAGGAAATACTAAGGAAAAATTTCCATGTGATGCTCAACTCAAAATCCTACACCTACCAATCCCTTCGAGTGAAGCCATTGGAAATCTCATACAGTTCAATCAATTTCTTTAGTAACAAAGACGAAGTTCTTCTGGTTGCTGAGGAATTTGTTCTGACTGAGGAGTTAGGAATTCGCTAGTGCGGATTGCCTACACAGTGAGGAACATGATAGCCCTGAGGAATTTGAGAGCCAAAATTCCGACCGTTGTTGTGCTATGCGCCAACTGTCCCAAAATATCTACCCACCTAACAGTCATATCATTGAAGGGCATTTATGTCTTATCATGTCGGGATACTCCCTAGGCTATAAATAGCTGCCCCCTACAACCACTAGCTGGTTGGATGCTCCGAGAGAAACTGACACTTGTCATTTGAGAGCATCCCATCCTCCGAGGACTTTGAAAGAAATCATCAAGTGAGGAAAACCCAAACCCAACACACCTACAACCCAAAGTGATTGAGCATCACTGAAGAGATTGATCCTACGTGGATCCAACGCTTGTTACCTTTCAAGACTGTGCTTCTTCCAGATGGTTAGGCATCATGGTCTAGAGCATCCAAGAGGAATTGTGGATCGCCGAGTGACCTAGTCTGTGAAGGTTTGGAAGTCACCTAAAGACTTACCATGAATGATTGGGCGAGGTCTGTGTGACCTTAACTCAAGGAGAATACGGTGAGGACTGTGTGTTCGGGACTGTGTGTCCTCAGGTTGAAATACCTAGCCGCTCCAACCAGACATACAACTGAGACAGCAGTTGGAACTGGTCTACCAAATCATTGTCTTTACCAAGCTTACTGGTTCTATTTCCTCAACTCTTTCATTTACTCATTTCAGTGTTGTGTGCTTGTTCATATCTGTTTGAAGACTTTGACTGAAGACTTTCTCATTTTCCTCAGTTCAATTCTTCAGTCTATCCGTCTTTATCCTGTGTTTATCCTGTGCTTACACTTTCTGTACTCTGTGCTTGTCTTCATTTCATCATGATGACTATGCTTGTATTCTGTTATGTTTACTTCTGAGTACTTATTCCGCTGCAAGTAGTTCTTTGCTAAGGAATTTCCTCACCAGCAAATTCCTTAGTGAAGAATTCATAAAAATCGCCTATTCGCCCCCCTCTAGTCGATATAACGCACTTTCAATTGGTATCAGAGCAAGGTACTCTGTAGGACCTTGAAGTATGTCTAGAGGGGGGGGGTGATTAGACTAGTTGACCAATTAAAAACTTGACCTTTTCCCAGTTTTAGACTTTGGCAGATTTTAGCTATCTTTGGACAAGTCAAGCAATCTACACACAATTCAAGCAAGCATGCAAAGAGTATATGAGCAGCGGAAATTAAAGCATGCAACTTGCAAGAATGTAAAGGGAAGGGTTTGGAGGATTCAAACGCAATTGGAGACACGGATGTTTTTGTCGTGGTTCCGATAGGTGGTGCTATCGTACATCCACGTTGATGGATACTTCAACCCACGAAGGGTAATGGTTGCACGAGTCCATGGAGGGCCCCACCCACGAAGGGTCCACGAAGAAGCAACCTTGTCTATCCCACCATGGCCATCGCCCATGAAGGACTTGCCTCACTGCGGTAGATCTTCACGAAGTAGGCGATCTCCTTGCCCTTACAAACTCCTTGGTTCAACTCCACAATCTTGTCGGAGGCTCCCAAGTGACACCTAGCCAATCTAGGAGACACCACTCTCCAAGAAGTAACAAATGGTGCGTTGATGATGAACTCCTTGCTCTTGTGCTTCAAATGATAGTCTCCCCAACACTCAACTCTCTCTTATGGGATTTGGATCTGGTGGAAAGAAGATTTGAGTGGAAAGCAACTTGGGGAAGGCTAGACATCAAGATTCATATGGTAGGAATGGAATATCTTGGCCTCAACACATGAGTAGGTGGTTCTCTCTCAGAAATGGTAAGTTGGAAGTGTAGTTTTGTTTTGATGGTTCTCTCCACGAATGAAGAGGAGGTGGAGGGGTATATATAGCCTCCACACAAAATCTAACTGTTACACATAACTTTCCAAACTCGGTGGGACCGAATTGATAAACTTGGTCGGACCGATTCAGCAAATCTAGTGACCGTTAGGATTTTCGGTGGGAACGATATGCAACTCGGTAAGACTGATATGATTAGGGTTAGGGCATAACGTAATCTCGGTGAGACTGATTACACAAACTCGGTGAGACCGATTTTGGTAATGAGCTTACTAGAGAGTTGGTCAGGTAAACTCGGTGGGACCGATTCGCTCATTTCGGTGAGACTGAAATGTTATGAAAGGGAAACAGGGAGTTTACATTGCAATCTTGGTGGGACCGATCGCTCACTTCGGTTAGACCGAAGCGTTATGAAGGGAAATAGAGAGATTACAATCCCATCTCGGTGAGACCGAGATCCCTATCAGTGAGACCGATTTGCCTAGGATTTGTGGTAGTGGCTATGACATTTGAACTCGGTGGCGCCGGATAGAAAGAATCGGTATGGCCGAGTTTGACTTTGGGTATAGGTCATATGTGGATGTGAGAAAGTAGTTGAGGGTTTTTGGAGCATATCACTAAGCACTTGAAGCAAGAGGCTCATTAAGCAACACCTCATCCCTCCTTGATAGTATTGGCTTTTCCTATAGACTCAATGTGATCTTGGATCACTAAAATGGTAAAATGAAGAGTCTTGAGCTTTTGAGCTTGAGCCAATCCTTTGTCCTTAGTATTTTGATGGATCCACTTTCATCATCCATGCCATGCCATTCATTGAGCTTTCCTGAAATAATAGTCTTGGAATAGCATTAGCTCAATGAGCTATATGTTGTTAGGAATTACCAAAACCACCTAGCTATAGTTGCACTTTCAATCCCCCCCTTTTTGGTAATTGATGACAACATATAGATCAAAGCTTCGACAAATGATAATAAGATTGAAAAACATCGTCGCTTTGAGAAGTATGTGATAAGCAAGAGCTCCCCCTAAATTTGTGCATAGTTTAAGATTTGCTTTGGACTGCAAATGCACAAGGAATTAGGCTCATGGGTTACTCTTCCATGTCACATACATCTTGGTGGAGCGCTCAAAATAATAAAGATTCAATACATGCACTCATCACCAAGCAAAGTGAATGATCATATAAGGATAGGTAAGATAATATCATTTAACAAGCATAAGTGTAGCTTATGATCAAACACATGATCATCAATGTCTCATAGATAATAGCATAGTATCTCAAGAAATCAAAAGCAAACAAAGTTTAACCACCAAAGAAAGAGAGAACAAAAAGCAACACTCTCTCTGAAGCCTATGATCTATACATTCCCCCCCCTTTGGCAACAAGTTACCAAAAAGTTCATAGAAAATGCATAGTGCTAGATCAACTCTCAGGCTTGATCTTTAGGTGGTGGTGTAGAGATGGCTCCTTGGACGAAGGCTTCAGTTGATGTGGATGGAGCTGGAGGAGTTGGTGCTGGAGCTGGTTACACTGGAGTTATAGGAGGTGTAGCTGGTGCAGATGATGTGGCTCTGGTGTCTGTCACAGGCACTGCAGCTGATCTCTGAGCTCTAGGCACTCTGGCAAATGCATCTATGGTTGTCTTGCCCTTCCTCTCCTGCATGTCATCCTGTAGCTTCTCCACAACTGACTGAATCTCAGTTACTTTGACATCTAGATCATAGAATTTTTGTTCCATGATTTTTTCCAGGCTCTCCTGGTTTTGAGTTAGGGTGGCCAACCCCTTCTCAATCCTCAGAGTTGATGCTATCAAGTAACCAAGCTGCTCCTGCTTATTCTTCAAAAAGTACTCAGATGCCTCCTCTTGAGTTGGCATCTTGGCAGCCTTCTCTTTCTTTGCTTTCTCCTTCTTCTCTTAAGCTTGTACTAATGATGGTTCATTCTCATTCATCACAACTTGATTGTCCTCAAATTCTGGATAGATAGCAAAATGTTCCTTGTCCAGCAAGTATGCGCCTGTGCCCATCTTTGAGTTAATCAACTCTTGAATTTGTGGGACATATCCACAACTTCTCTTTTGGTATGTTGCTGTCCTCTTGATAGTCTCAATCATGAGGCTCATGACCTTGAATTTTTGTGGAACATCAAACAAGTGTAGCAAGTTTATAGCATGGCCTCTTATCATGTCGTGGTCACCTGAATTGGGCAATAGAGTGTGCCTTAGGATCCAGTTGATCGTTGGCAGCCCTGACAAAAGAAAATGAACTGACCCAAACTTATGTGTCTCAACTGCAGTTTCTGGGATTTCCTTGTACATATGAGCCATGGTATTGTGATCCATCTTCTTCTTGGCATAGACATCCAAGTCATCTTCACTCTCCTTTGGTGCATTGATCAGATTTCCGATGATATGGCCATGCCTGCTCCTATTACTATTGATGCTCAAGATGATGCACGAGCTGATGATCGAGATCACATAGATGAGAACGCTCAATACCCACACATGCATGCGGTTGGATCCATTGGGCATAGGCCCGTTGAGTTTAACCATGGCTTAAGCCAAGCTACGTTTGTGACCCACAAGGAGGAAAGGATTAAACTACTTCTGTATTTCTTATCCAGATGAACAAGCGTGCAACATCAGGAGTCTCATGCAAGTTTGCTACTAGAAGATAAGAAGGAGATACGCTGGTTTAGAAGGCAGGGAATCAATATTTATTTCCTGTTTTACTTCTTACCATGCAAGGAGTACGCCACGATGGGTTCTAGAACATTCACGTGGGATTTGCTCACGTTGAAGGAGTCAGGATGGGGGCCACCAAGAAGGGCAAACCAAATATGTGGCGCACAAATAAAAAGAGTTTTTATTGCTTAGATTTAATTAGATTTGGTTGATTTTTCTTAGGAGAGTCCTGTTTAGATTTCTTTCTTGTAGCTTACTCATGTTTGGGTCGGCTATACTGATATAAATAGCCATAGCATATGATAATTGTAGGGGAGATTATGTTAGGATGAATTAGACACGTGTGTGTTTTTCGGCCGTCGGCCATTATCGAGTTTAGAGAAACCTTGTCAAAAATCTCTGTTGGCGTGTGAGTTCCTGCGACGCGACATGTAGGAGATTACAAGCTGAGCCTATACGGTTCGTCCATGTTATTCCTTCGGATCAAGGGGTTGGCGTGTTGTTTCCGTGGGATTTGCGAGCATCTTCGTAAACCTGCGACGAGTTCTTGCTGCGATGGAGTTTTGTGTCGTGAAAGATCGGGCCAACAACGGAACGACCCTCGTCTCGAGGTTCGCTCCTCATCAAGTGGTATCAGAGCCCGGAGTTTCTCACGGCACTTCGGAGGAGACGGCCGACGTGCCGTCGCCAAGGAGCTATTGGAGGCTCTCCGGCGACTTTTTGCTGGAGGAGAAAGGCTATGGTGCTGAACTTTTCCACACCTATTGTAAGGTGGGAGAGAAAGTTTGCGGCATGACGATTGACCATGAAAGCTCGGTCAACACGGTCGGCATCGACATGGTGGAAAAGCTGGAGCTATCAGTTACACCACATCCACGGCCGTACATGCTGAGGAGGTGCCATGACAAGCTCGACATCACGCACCAAACTATGGTACTGTTTTCAGTCGGGAAATTTTCTTGTGAGGTTTTGTGCAACGTAATTCCGGTGCCCATGGTTTTGTGTCATGTGCTACTGGGAGAGCCATGGTACAAGAAAAACTATGCTACGCATGACTATCGCGCCAAAATGTATACTGTCGAACGGGGTACAAATTATGTCCTCGTGGCCATGGAGAAGAAGTTATTCAAGACATGGAGGAAGGAACAACAACAAAAGATGAAGGAACAGGAAGAAGCAAAGAAGGAAGTCAAACCTACTGAAATTTTTTCGGCGCACGTCCATTCTGCAGATTATGTCGTTGTTATAGAGACTGACACGAAATCGAGGACGTTTTCGCTTGAAGGGAGGGAGGATGATATGGCCATGCTTGCTCCTATTACTATTGATGCTCAAGATGATGCACGAGCTGATGGTCGAGATCACATAGATGAGAACGCTCAATACCCACACATGCATGCGGTTGGATCCATTGGGCATAGGCCCGTTGAGTTTAACCATGGCTTAAGCCAAGCTACGTTTGTGACCCACAAGGAGGAAAGGATTAAACTACTTCTGTATTTCTTATCCAGATCAACAAGCGTGCAACATCAGGAGTCTCATGCAAGTTTGCTACTAGAAGATAAGAAGGAGATACGCTGGTTTAGAAGGCAGGGAATCAATATTTATTTCTTGTTTTACTTCTTACCATGCAAGGAGTACGCCACGATGGGTTCCAGAACATTCACGTGGGATTTGCTCACGTTGAAGGAGTCCGGGTGGGGCCACCAAGAAGGGCAAACCAAATATGTGGCGCACAAATAAAAAGAGTTTTTATTGCTTAGATTTAATTAGATTTGGTTGATTTTTCTTAGGAGAGTCATGTTTAGATTTCTTTCTTGTAGCTTACTCATGTTTGGGTCGGCTATACTGATATAAATAGCCATAGCATATGATAATTGTAGGGGAGATTATGTTAGGATGAATTAGACACGTGTGTGTTTTTCGGCCGTCGGCCATTATCGAGTTTAGAGAAACCTTGTCAAAAATCTCTGTTGGCGTGTGAGTTCCTGCGACGCGACGTGTAGGAGATTACAAGCTGAGCCTATACGGTTCGTCCACGTTATTCCTTCGGATCGAGGGGTTGGCGTGTTGTTTCCGTGGGATTTGCGAGCATCTTCGTAAACCTGCGACGAGTTCTTGCTGCGATGGAGTTTTGTGTCGTGAAAGATTGGGCCAACAACGGAACGACCCTCGTCTCGAGGTTCGCTCCTCATCATGCCCATTCCTCAATGGTTGATTGGTACCTTGTACCTTCAGACATCCAAACTATCCTGCCATCTGGATAGAAGTGTGCTGTGGAGTAGAATTGCATAATGAGCTCATCATTCCACTTTGTGAGCTTCTGCCCAACAAAGTCTGCAACTCCACAAGCAATGAAACTGTCTTGCACTCTAGGATAGTGTTCTTAATTCTCCTTCATGTAGGTCTAGTCGACCCACCTCATATCACACACTATAGGCTTCTTGTCCAACAACACTGTCTCATAGAAATCCTGTTGTTCCTTTGTGTGGAACCTGTAATCAACAGCAGTCCTCCTTATGATAGCATATGGATCTGATAACCTCCACAGTCTGAGTCCTACATCCTTTCTTAACTTCATGTTCTCAGCCACAGGATGAGCATCATTGTGGTCTAGAATCTTTGGCTTCAGCTTCCTCAGGACTTGTCCTTCATCATCTTCCTCGTGACAACTTGAGCCTTTGGGGCCTTGTTCTTCTCTGCAGCTGGTATGCTCCTGGTATTCCTCTTTGGTGCACTCTTGGGCTTGGGGGCAGCTTTGGGTGCTTCTTTGGGCTTTGATGTTGCAGCCCCTGACTTTATAGCATCACCCATCAGCTTTTGTGCCTTGGGTGCTGGTGCAGCAACCTCTTTTCCTCCTCCTCAGAGTCTCTCCTCATAGAGGGGTTGCCAAGAACCTTGGCAGTAGTGGTTCTGGCTCTCTTCTTCTTCTTATCTTGACCAGCAGCTTCATCTTCTGACTCAATAGTAAACTTCATGGTTTCTCCAGTGGGAACCTTCTTGGGTTTGGAAGTGGTAATTCTTCTTGCAGGTGCCTCTTTGGGATCAGGCTTTTCAGGTACTTGAGTTGATCCTCGGACCTTCAGCATAGGTGTCCTCTTGGCAGGGACCTTCCTATTGAGTCCAGACTTTGTGTTCTTTGCTGAGGCATACTCCTTTTTGAGCACTACCTTCTTGGAAGTAGCCTCATCTTCAGCTGCCACATAGTCCTCATCCTCAGAGTCTGAGGTTCTCTTCCTTCTGGCTCTTGTGGCTGCTTTAGGCAAATTGCTAGGAGTGCTTCTGCTGCCATCATCTAAAGAACTTGAGGGACTAGTGCCCTCACTCATGTGAATCTGCTCTTCTTCCCTGTTCTGACTATCACTTTGGTCTGACATGCTACAAACTCTGACTGCTGACCCTGTGAATAGTTATAGATGAGATAGAGTGGATGAGCATCACAAAATGCAGAGATTTTTGCAAAAGAATGATTGAAAAACATAGTTTTAGTTTTCCACAAAAAGCATTTCGGATCAACCAATTTTCAAACTCGGTGATACCGAAGCAGTTTTAGAACCTAAACTAGTGAACTCAGTCGGACCGAGTCACAGTTCGGTGGCACCGAGACTGCTAAGGTTTCACAAAGTTCTAAAATCGGTCACACCGATTAGCAATTCTCGGTCAGACCGAGAGTTACTAGTGCAATGGCGTTAGCCGAATCGGTGGGACCGAATTTTTCAGCTCGGTGGGTCCGAGATGGTTTCGGCGGAAACCTAACCCTAAATTTTCAAATCGCATCTATTCTAGGGATTGTATTGACTGGATAGGAGTGTTTCAATCGTGGCAAGAATCATAATAAACACAATGTGCTGAGAATCAGACGAGGATAGCACTGTGATCGAGTTCATACCCTAGTCCGGCGATGAACTTGCTACGGCGGCAACGGCGGAGAAGAAATCCGTTGACGGCGGCGGAGACCAGCGATAGGAGGCGGCTAGCGACGAAGTCGACGATCCGGAGACCTAGTAGGCAGAGCGAGCTATGCGCGAGCGAAGGGGTTTGGAGAAAGTTTTCCAAACTTTTGCCCATGTGTATATATAGCACGACACTGTCGGTGTGACCGAATGGAACGACTCGGTGGCACCAAGATGCATAACTGTTGACAGTTACAGCAACTCGGTGTGACCGAAAAGTACAAATCGGTTGCACCGAGATTGACAACCTAGATCGACTTAGTGATCTCGGTAGGACCGAATTGGAGGAATCGGTCAGACCGAGAATCACAAAGAAGTTTTGGAAGTTTAAGTCTATGACGAATCGGGGACTCCGAGTGCTCCTCACACAGAGTGGTTCGAATCTGACTTGATCAAATTTTGTGATGTAGCATGAATAGAGTTTGAGACGAGAAAAGCATAGATAGCTAGAGAAGGTTCTTAGGCATTCTTGTCCATCCACTTGGCCAAAGAAAAAGAGGCCAAACAATCAAAGCAACAAGTGGATGTCCTCGAATGAGTAAAATATGCATCCAACATGCTCACCAATAAAATGGCAAATGAAATATGTGGCAAAGCATGCACAACCAATTCTAGCATCTATCAAACAATTGGCGATGACTAGGTCATCTATATATGAGTATATTGACTTAGGAGTCAAATGAGAACATTTGATCATAGGTCATACTCATCGTTTAAGTTCAAGTGGGGTTACCACTTTTACATAATGCATTGATGTGTTCACATCATTAGAGTTGCTTTGACTCAATTCTTAGAGTTAAGCTCCCCCTACATGTGAGATCCCCCCTTAGAGGGATGAACTAACCTTGGGTTTTGTCGATGATGACTTCATGTAGGTGTTGAAGATGTGGATGCTCAATGTTGATGTAGATCATTTGGAGCAATCCTTTGGAGTGAGTTGCACTTTCAACATACCTACATGGGTTAGTCCCACGGGGAACAAACAAGAATATCCATAGACATAGAGTGACGCTCACACAAGATGATGTCCATGAAATCATTAGGTTACCTTGTCCCTTGCCTCACCAACATGAGGGTTTGTGACTCCTGGAACTAGTGCAAGATATAGAAGTTGATTGCACTTGTCCTTGCCATAATGATATGAGTGAAGAATGTTGGCGGAGTCACCCTCAAGAACTCTATAGTTCTTCTTCTTTGGGATCCACATCATCTTGATGGGAATCCTTGGAGTTGTAGTTGTACTTGATGAAGTAGAACTTGACGTAGTCTTGGGAACCCATTTGACCAAGGCCTTAGGTGCTTCTTTGAATGCATCAATCTCCTCTTGAAGCTTGTCCTTGCCTTTGTTCTTGTGGTCTTGTGGTGGAAGATCATCTTGTGCTTGTGTTCCCTTGAAGGAAGTAGGATCATACTTCTCTTGTTGAGGAACAAACTTCGTCTTTGGGTATTGATCTTCTTCCCACTCAACTCCATTGGCATTGAACTTTCGTTCAAAACCAACACCTTGATTCTTCCGGTGCCGTCCTTGCTTGCGTACAATTTCCTCGAATTGCTTACTCCCGGCAAGGCTCTTGTATACACCTTTCTCTATAATTCCCTTCAATAAGCTATTTTCTTGCTCAAGTGTAACTTGGCTAAGAGAATCAATAGTGGAATCAAGAGAACTACTAGAAGCAACAATATTGGATTTAGCATTATTATTGTTACTACTAGTGGAAGGATCTTTCTTGTTCTTGTTACTAGACTTGACTTGAGGCATGTAAGTAGATAAGAGTAAATGCTTGGCAATGTAAGAACTTTTCTTGCGGAGATCATCATTGATTGCCTTTAAGAACTCATGCTCTTGCTCAAGATTGAGGTTTTCAAAGCATAGCTTCTCATGAGCCCTTAAAAGTTCTCGATGATCTTCGAAGATAGTTTCATGAGCTAACTTAAGAGTGTTTAGTTCTTTAGTTAGAAGCTCAATCTTCTCCTTATCATTGTCATTCGTTTTATCTTGATTAGCATGATTAATTGACGTTTCATCATAGTATTCATCATTAGAGTTGTCAACAAGTAAATCATCATCACCTAGCATGTCATCTTCATCACTATTAAAATCAACATACTCGGGATGTGTTACCTTAGGACCTTTGGCCATGAAGCATCTTCCAATTCCTTCATTTGGTGAGTCAAATATGTCGTAGGAGTTGGTTGACACAAGTGCTAGACCGGCAACACGTTCATCTTGAGTATATTCGGAGTCGGAGTGATAGCTTCTCTCGGAGTGATTGTCGGAGTCGGAGCCGGATACCCATTCACCAACATGAGCTTGATGTCTTTGTTTTGTGTAGCTCCTTGATGACTTGTCCTTACTTTCCGAATCCTTGCTTCTCCGTGAGGGTCTACGTTCATAACGATCATCTCTACTCCTCCTCTCTCTTGGTGGTGATTCTTCTCTTTTGCTTCTTCTTTTTGGAGAATCTTCTCTTATTTTGTAGGGTGCCGTACACTCATTGGAGTAGTGTCCGGGTCTCCCACAATTGTAGCAATTGCGCCCTCGACTAGAAGATCTTTTGTCATTATAGGACCTTGACTTAGAGCTTCTTTCTATGCTTCTACTCTTGTATAATTTGTTTAAGTTCTTCACCATTAAGCTCAATTCTTCATTGAAGGTTTGTTTCTCACTTGATGATGTGGGGGCTTCACATGAGGCTTTGTAAGCACCACTTGACTTGTTGTGAAGTTCCTCCTTATCCTTGAGTGACATCTCATGAGCAACAATTCTTCCAATGACTTCCGTTGGCTTGAGATCTTTGTAATTTGGCATCATTTGGATCAATGTGCACACAGTATCATACTTTTCATCCAATGCTCTTAGGATCTTCTTGATGATGAATCTGTCGGTCATCTCTTCACTCCCTAAGCCGGCAATCTCATTTGTGATAAGAGCAAGCCTAGAGTACATTTCAGCGACACCTTCACCATCCTTCATTTTGAACTTGTCAAGCTGACTTTAGAGCACATCCAACTTGGATTCCTTGACAGAGTCGGTACCTTCATGCATATCAATCAAAGTGTCCCAAATTTCCTTTGCATTCTCAAGACGGCTGATTTTGTTGAATTCCTTGGGGCACAAGGCATTGAAGAGGATATCACAAGCTTGAGCGTTGTATTGCAGCATCTTCAATTCTTCCGCACTAGCTTCACGGTTCGGCTCTCTCCCATCAAAGAATTCACCTTGCAAGCCAATATACAGAATAGCCCAAACGGCGGGGTTATGTCCGAGAATATGCATTTTCATCTTATGCTTCCAACTAGCAAAATTAGTACCATCAAAGTAAGGACCTCTACGGTGATAATTTCCTTCACTAGACGCCATACTCTCCTAGGTTGTGAAACCAAGGCTATGACCACCAAAAGCTATGGAAATCAAAGCAAATGGAGACCAAAGCTCTGATACCACTTGTAGGACCTTAAAGTATGTCTAGAGGGGGGTGACTAGACTACTTGACCAATTAAAAACTTAACCTTTTCCCAATTTTAGACTTTGGCAGATTTTAGCTATCTTTGGACAAGTCAAGCAATCTACACACAATTCAAGCAAGCATGCAAAGAGTATATGAGCAGCGGAAATTAAAGCATGCAACTTGCAAGAATGTAAAGGGAAGGGTTTGGAGGATTCAAACGCAATTGGAGACACGGATGTTTTTGTCGTGGTTCTGATAGGTGGTGCTATCGTACATCCACGTTGATGGAGATTTCAACCCATGAAGGGTAACGGTTGCACGAGTCCACGGAGGGATCCACCCACGAAGGGTCCACGAAGAAGCAACCTTGTCTACCCCACCATGGCCGTCGCCCACGAAGGACTTGCCTCACTAGCGGTAGATCTTCACGAAGTAGGCGATCTCCTTGCCCTTACAAACTCCTTGGTTCAACTCCACAATCTTGTCGTTGGCTCCCAAGTGACACCTAGCCAATCTAGGAGACACCACTCTCCAAGAAGTAACAAATGGTGCGTTGATGATGAACTCCTTGCTCTTGTGCTTCAAATGATAGTCTCCCCAACTCTCAACTCTCTCTTATGGGATTTGGATCTAGTGGAAAGAAGATTTGAGTGGAAAGCAACTTGGGGAAGGCTAGAAATCAAGATTCATATGGTAGGTGAGGGAGTCCTGGACTAGGGGGTGTCCGGACAGCCGGACTATCAATATCCGCCGGACTCCCAGACTACGAAGATAGAAGATTGAAGACTCGGCTCGTGTCCCAAGGTACTTTCCTTGGCGTGGAAGGCAAGCTTGGCAATCGGATATGTAGATCTCCTACCATTGTAACCGACTCTGTGTAACCCTAGCCTCTCCGTGTCTATATAAACCGGAGGGCCTTAGTCCGTAGGACGAACATACATCTCAACAATCATACCATAGGCTAGCTTCTAGGGTTTAGCCTCCTTGATCTCGTGGTAGATCTACTCTTGTACTACCCATATCATCAATATTAATCAAGCAGACATAGGGTTTTACCTCCATCGAGAGGGCCCAACACAGGTAAAAACATTGTGTCCCTCGTCTCTTGTTACCATCCGCCTAGACGCACAGTTCGGGACCCCCTACCCGAGATCCGCCGGTTTTGACACCGACATTGGTGCTTTCATTGAGAGTTCCTCTGTGTCGTCACCGATAGAGCGGATGCCTCCACCCGTCTTCAAAGACGGCGTTTTCGCCGAAGGGGCCTTGGCCGCCGACCAAACTATCCGGCTTGGTGGTTTTCTCATGACTGCCTGTCCGGCCGCTGCTTCGGCAATGACTTCTCAAGTCGTCGCAAGCAATCTTCGCGTCAGCCCTAAAGCTGCCGAACAGTTAGATCCAATCGAGCACTCGTCTATTAACGAGCTCTTGGATCGCATCGCCGCCCTGGGAGTCGCTACGGACTACAACCAGATTGGGCTTAAAACCGATCTGAGAGAGATCAACTCTCCTCAGGCCACCCACCACGTCTCTGTGGTGGAGGAACAATACGACAACTCTTTGCCAACATTGAAGACAATTCATGTCCAGATTCCCGAACCCTCCATGCCGGATCCCCGCGGAGGGACGGAGGTCAATCGAGCATGGAACTTAAAATCAGGCACCGCCCCGGACTTGCTGGATTGCGCCCAGCAGACCAAGCTTCCGAATTCGGGAACTCCTTGGCCTCTGAGCCTCAAGATGGGCAGGGATCCGGATTTTGTTCCACCCGCCCGCCCAGACATATGCGATCTATCTCTAATTCGGCAAGAGCCTCTGGCCAGACATCACTCTCGGGCGATTCCTCCTGGTTATGGACAGGATAAAGGACTGCCGAGAGGAAAATGCAATATCAATCTTCTGCAATAACTGCACGGACAAGGGAATACTAAATGCCATTGATCGTCATAAAATTACGCTTCACCGATCGGCATCCATTATGCGAAAATCTTGTGCGATGGAGAGTTTCCGAAAACCGAAAATCAATTTTGGGACAATCCGCCCCAAACCCGATCCATGATAAAAGGGCGCCTCACAATCGGGCCCCGGATGCAAAAATGAAAAACAAAAACCCAACAAGGAAACAGAACCGTCTTTGAGGGATGGCTCGATGGACCTGTAAACTTCATAATCTGAGAGGAGCCGTCCCAACACATAGCCTTCGAGCATGTTGGATATTACGGCGGTGGCCAAAAGTGGCGAAGAGCTTCTAGCTCGGAAAACCACTCCAACAATACCAAGACGGTATCGGCGGTCTTGAGACTTTCGCATCAAATAATATGCGAAAACGAACATTCCGCGAACTCGCCGAAGTCTACCAAGTAGCAACAGCAAATCCATGGAGCGACACAGCTATTACCTTCAACGCCAGCGACGAGCCCACATTTCGAACAACTAGAGCCCCAGCCGCACTGGTACTTAGTCCCATAGTGGACGGCTTTCGACTGACAAAATTCCTCATGGATGGCGGCAGCGGACTCAACCTCATTTACGAGGAAACTCTGCGGAAAATGGAAATCGATTGGAGCCGCATTGAGCGAAGCAGCACAACCTTTAGAGGAATAATCCCTAGCCGGGAAGCGCGCTGCACCGGAAAAATCACACTCGATGTGGTGTTCGGCTCTTCGGACAATTACAGATCCAAAGAAGTCACGTTCCAGGTGGCCCCGTTCAGCAGTGGCTATCACGCCATATTAGGACGAGAGGCATTCACAATTTTTCAAGCAATACCTCATTACGGGTACATGAAGTTGAAAATGCCTGGGCCCAGTGGAATAATCACTCTCGCTAGTGATCCGGACATAGCACTCCACGCCGAAAACAAGACTGCCGCACTAGCCCTCGAGGCACTATCCGAAGCCTTAGCGGCAGAGGAACTCACCGCGCTGCGCTCTACGGTGAACAGGGACGATGTGATACTTGATAAAAGATCCAAGTCCACATCCTTCAAACCAGCAGATGAGATAATAAAATTCCAGGTCCACCCAACGGACCCAACAAAGACGGCATCCATCGGGGCATAGTTGCACCCCGAAGTTGACACCGCACTGCGTGAATTCCTTCGGGAAAATTGGGATATCTTCGCCTGGCACCCTTCGGACATGCCCGGAATCCCTCACAGGTTGGCAGAACACAGCCTAAACATCCTAAAAGGATTTAAGCCAGTCAAACAGGCTCTTCGACGATTTTCCAAACCCAAAAGACAGGCAATGGGAGAAGAGCTAGCCAAACTATTGGAAGCCGGATTCATTAGAGATATTAAACATCCGGACTGGCTAGCAAATTTGGTGATGGTACCAAAGAAGGATAAATCCTGGCGCCTTTGTGTCGATTTTAAAGACCTCAATAAAGCTTGCCCAAAGGATCCCTTCCCTCTCCCCCGCATTGATCAAATTATCGATGCTACTGACGAGGCACGATTCGTTGTGCTTCCTGGACGCATACTCTGGCTATCATCAAATCAAGATGGCAGAAGCAGACCAAGCCGCAACGGCATTTATCACTCCATATGGACCATTCTGCTTCAACACGATGCCCTTCGGACTCAAAAATGCGGCGCAACATATCGGCGCATGATTCAAACATGTCGGCTACCCAGATCGGCAAAACAATCGAGGCATATGTAGACGGCGTGGTCGTCAAAACAAAACACGCGTTGAAACTTTAGTAGGCGATTTGAGGCTCACATTCGACAACCTCGAGCATATGACATAAAGTGAACCGGAAAAATGCATTTTCGTGTACCAGCCGGAAAGTCTGCTGGCTTCATCAGATCCGGTAGAGGAATTGAAGCAAATCCGGCCAAAATCGAGCTCTGTCACAATTGGATATCCCAAAGACCTCAAGCAAATACAAAATTAACAGGATGTGTGGCAGCCTTGAGCCCTTTATCTCCGCTTAGGAGAAAAGGCGTTGCCCTCTATCGCCTCCTCGGTATCAACACTTCGAGTGGACGGACGCTGCCACTGCCGGACTCGAAGAAATAAAGGCCATACTAGCAACAAATCCGGTCCTGGCTGCGCCCACTCTGGGCGAACCAATGTTGTTATACATCGCAGCAACGCATCAAGTTGTAAGCACAGTCCTCGTCGTCGAACGAGCGACAGAAGGGCATAAATTCCCTCTTCAAAAACCAGTGTATTACGTATCCACTGTGTTAACCCCCTGCAAATCCCGTTACCCGCATTATCAGAAGATAGCATATGCGGTGTTCATGGCGTCTCTAAACCTTCGGCACTACTTTCAAGAGTGCTTGATAACAGTGACCTCTGAAGTACCACTCAATGACATTATAAATAACCGCGATGCAACGGGCAGGATAGCAAAATGGGCCATAGAGCTCTCACCATTCGACATCACTTACAAACCTCGACGAGCTATAAAGTCACAAGTTTTGGCTGACTTCGTCGCCGAATGGACTGAAGCCGAACTCCCTAAAGAGTACGGCGCATACTCCAATTGGACTATGCACTTCGACGGTTCCAAAATGTTGGCTTTGACTGGGGCTAGCGTCGTCTCGATGTCCCCACGGAGATACACCCGATGTACTTCAAATAATGTACACGGACTCCAACAACGCAGCCGAATACGAGGCCCTACTACATGGTCTCCTGAAGGCGGTCTCCATGGGTATTCAACGCCTAGAGGTGCGCGGGGACTCAAACCTCGCAATATCCCAAGTAAACGGAGACTTCGACGCCAAGGATCTGAAAATGGCAGCATATCGTAACGCTGTCCTAAAAATGTCAGCTCGGTTTGAAAGACTCGAATTCCATCACATAGCCCGAGATAATAACCAAGCGGCCGACGTCCTGGCACGCATCGGGGCGAAACGTGATGCTGTCCCTCCAAATATCTTCCGGGAACGGCTTTTCAAGCCATCCGTACTATGGGAAGAGGAGCTCGGCAGTGACAAGCCGGAGAAAACCGCACCAATCGGTGATTCGGCAGATGACATAACACCCTCCGCCCACGACATAATGGCAGTAATCGCCGCGTGGATGTAACCTTTCCTAGCCTACTTACTTAGGCAGAACTTCCGAAGACCAAAATGAGGCATTGCATAGTCCGGCGATCGAAGGCCTACAAGGTCCATGAGGAGAACTTTATAAGAAAAGTACTACCGAGTCCTTCAAAGGTGTATCTCCAAGAAGAGGGCGAAACCTCCTGGCTGAAATTCATGCGGACTAGGCGGACACCATGCAGCAGCCAGGCCCTTGTAGGAAAGGCATTCCGTCAGATTTTATTGGCCGACGGCTCGGGCAGACGCCTTACAGACTTGGTCCAGCGATGTGTTGGTTGTCGACTCTTTGCTAATCGAGCCACATGCCACCCACCGCCCTCAAAACCATACCCATTACACGGCCGTTCGCGGTGCAGGGGGCTTGACATGGTGGGACCCCTTAAAGGGGAACCCACAAGAAAAATTACCTATTGGTCATGGTGGATAAGTTCACCAAATGGATAGAGGCCAAACCGGTCAAAACGGCAGAGTCCGACCAGTGATAGACTTTATATCGGGTGGTACACCGTTCTGAGTCCCCACAAATCATCACCGACAACGGCACGAACTTCACGGCCGATGAGGTTAAGTCGTGGTGCAAAAATATGGGCATCAAGCTCGACTATGCGTCAGTCTATCACCCTCAAACCAACGGTCAAGTGGAAAGAGCAAATGGTCTAATCATGAGCGGCATCAAACCCAGACTAGTGAGGTCACTCACAAAATCCGACACCCAATGGGTCGAGGAGCTCGACTCCGTACTCTGGGGGCTGTGGACAACGCCTAACCGTACTACCGGATTCACACCATTTTTTATGGTATACGGTGCAGAGGCAGTCTTGCCCTGCGACATTATTCATGACTCACCTCGAGTGCGCATGTATGAGGAAAGAGAGGCCGAGCTAGATCGGCAGGACAGCTTGGACACATTGGAGGAAGAACGTGACGTCGCGAAGGCTCGTTCCGCATTCTATCGCCAGCAGCCCAAGATATCAAAGCGAGAAGTACGGGCCAAGACTTACAACGTTGGCGAACTAGTTCTCGCTGCCGGACAAGAAAAAGGACAAGCTCAAGCCCGGATGGGAAGGCCCTTCATTATTGATCAATCTTGACCGACGGAGCATACCGTCTACGAAATGCGTCGGACAACCGACTCGAGCCGAACCCATGGAACGCAGCCCGACTCCGACGATTGTATGCCTAGCGCCGGATTAAGAGTTCGTCCCCTTCCCCCGTCCAACCTTTTATATTTCGACTGTCTTTTGTTTCTCTTTTTTTATCCTTTTAACTTAAAAGCCCTTCGGGGCCTATTTTCGCATTCTTTGCATACACACGATGTGCCATCCGCACTCGTTATTCCTAGGGGCTTCTTTTACGAAGCTCAACTATCTGAGTTTTATACCCAACACATGTGTAAAGCTTCCACATGTACCTTTTACTCGCCATTATATGCATCGATATGACTTAAGTTTTGGCCAAGCTGGGTTGCTGGCTCTGTGCTTACCCCTCGTTCCCGATTGTTCGGCTAGGAGGTAAAGGAGCACCTCTGCGATTATTCTTGCCGGGTCACCGGACGTGTACCTCGGTAGGTGAAGCCGAAAGCTAAGCGTTCTTAAGGGAATATTCGGTCGGTGATTTAAAAGATGACTTTTGCTTATTTATCTATCTGCCCCGGATGTTTCACTACTCTCTTTGCGGTCGCGGACATGCACTTTAGGGCATGCCTCCCCAGTGAAAGGAACCCTTAACGGAACTATTCTCCTGGAAGATGTTTCTTACTAACCATGTAATATAACATAACTAGTTGGGCACTTGTCTGATAAAGCACTAATGACCCCTACGCCTGGTCTCCATGCATACCACGGTTGTTTCTTAACCAAAAAGGTATTCGGACACACTCCGGACTCTAGGGTCCCAAGGTCGAAGCGAAAAGGTCAGCAAAGACAAACGATCTACAATCCGGCTAGAAGGCATTTCACATGTCATTTTAAAGGACAACATACATTGTCAAATTTATTGATTGTATTCCTCCTCAATCCCGTCTAACAGGCTGTCTAGTTTACAGTCCCGTTGGGAAAACTTAGCAGCCAACTCTACTTGGCTGTACACTAAACTCACAGGGATCTCCTTCCCATCGGGCCCCACCGGTCCAACTTCGGCCATGTGGTTGGGGTCCGCCTTCTTGTACCGCGTCTTCACCATGGCCCAAGCCTCCCTGGAACCTTGACGGCAAGCTGATATCTTCCACAACCGGAAGCGCTGCCGCACTCCCTGCAGCTTCTCTGCAAGCCCCCCAAGACCCTCGGGCAGGGTGAGGGCTGGCCACAAAGCATGAACGACGCTGCTCATTGCCTGCCGAACTCGTTCGAGTAGCTGCAACAGTTCGGGAAGTTGATCACCCATTGATATGGGCATCTCCTCTGCAGGACGACCCGTGAGTATACCTACAAGACTATTATGTCAAATTGCTTCCTCGCGGAACTCTTCTTTCCTAAAGAGTTCGCTCAAGCACTTACTATATATGCCGCGACGAAGCCATTGATTCTCCTTGACGGAGCCAGACAGCTCGGCCTGTGCGCCTTTCAGCACTTCTCCGAGCTTGGCGTTGGCATCTTGGAGCTTGTTCCTTTCCTGCTGAACCCTATTCAAAGACACTCGCTAGCCTTTAGTCAAGCGCAGCAATGCTTGCCTGTCCGGATCTTGTCCGTGGCACCGCAATGTCATTATTAGACTTCATGCGCATGCCGCATGCAGCTTATATTAATTTATACAAATGTGTTACCAGGAGGGTCTTTCCGTCTCCTCCTGCGGCAACAAGTCTTGACCTCAAGTTGGGCCTTGCAATCTTGCAGCTCCGAGACAGTGGGCATTCTTCTCGTTAAGTGCACGAAATTCCAAATGATCCTTAAATCAGTTAGCATAACTAATTTAAGTTTCGGGGGCTACTGGTATATACAACCATTAAAATTCCCTTACCCGTATGTCTTTCACATACTGCTCCGTGGCTCTGGTAAAACCATTTTGAGCGGCACGGAGATGCGCGTCCCCTGCGTTGAAGGCGTCCAATGCCTCGGGGGAAAAGCACGCTTCTTGAAATACTGTCCGGCGGCGCCTATGGTTCATGGCGCTCTCCACTTCAGACTTGGTGGCGGACAGCCTGTCGGTATCCTCCGTTGGAGAAGGATCCGGCTCGCGTCTTGCACTTGCCTCCCCCTCTAGTCCGGTGCCGGAGCTCGGCGGTGTTGGCGGATCGGCAATTCCTGCGCTTCAGATCCGCGGCGCTCTTTCTCCTACAAAGATCATGAGCACTTAGACGTTTCCTCGGAACGTTGCTCTAAAAATTCAAACACGAGCTATACCTTTGCGGCGACGTTTCCATCCGCACGGCACTCCTTTTCCTCCTGCTAGTTCGGACTGACCTCTGTAGGTCGGCCGCCACAGGCTCGGCTTCCCGCCGTAAAGGCGCTTCCTGCAAAATACCATCGTTCGCGAAGGTCAGAAATAGGCAGGGATGAGATAAACGGTGTCCGGACTTCGGTCGTGGTCACCTGGGAAGCCAAACTTAGTCCGGGGTAGTCCGCCGTAATGGCGACCAAAGCATCGTCAATGCTGAGCTGGTGATACACCATGTCGATCAGCTCCACCTCGATGTCCGGATCCTCTTCGGAGGTCGGGCCCAGGGATCCTTCTGGGTCCTCGGGTTGTGGAGCAGGACTCACCATGTCCTCCACAGTCCGGCGTAGACCCTGCGCCGAAGACATAATGTAAGAAGCTTAAACTCCGAAAGCACGGGTAGAACCCTTCGAGGTGTTCGCTTACCCATCCTCTGGGGTTGATCATGGAAAACCCATCCAAAGGGTTCGGGCGAAGGAAGTCCTCCTTCTCCCCTTGTATGCAGGCGGACAGATCTTCACGGATCCTCGGTCGAATCCGGCCCTTTGCGGCCGTGCCGGGTAGCATCATCTTCCCCGTTGAAATCCCACATGGGGTGGCCTCTATATTGCAGCGGCTGCACCCCCCGCTTGATGCACGTCGCCATGACTCCAATCATGGTCAAGCCGAATGAGCCATTAATCTTATCCGGCCCATCAAGTAATGGACGCTCTTGTCTTCCTCCAAGCGGGGCTCGCAGCGCCACCGAGGTGTTTCTTCAAGGAGCAACATCGAACTCCGGAGGCCGATCCGGATGGGTCGAACGGAGCGCGTCTACTATATAAAACCACTCCGAGGGCCAGTCTTCGGACGCCTTCTTAGGGGTGCCGGATAGGTATCCGGTCCCGGCGATGCGCCATATTTCGGCGCCGCCCACTTGATATATGGACCCCTGGTGAGAACGGGGTACGAGGCAAAACAGCCTCTTCCACAATGCGAAATGGGGCTCAATGCCCAGGAATAGCTCGCAAAGAGCTACGTAGCCCGCGATATGCAGCACAGAGGCGGGCGTGAGGTGGTGGAGTTGGAGTCCGTAGAACTTCAGGAGCCCGCGGAGGAACGGATGTATTGAAATCGAGCCCCTTATCGATAAGGGACGAAGCACACTCGCTCCCCCTTGTTGGGGCTTGGGGTGTCCTCGCCTGCCTCCCACCTTGATAAGTAACCAGTCCGGCTCGGACTGGAACCATGAAGGCCGGAGGAAGAAACCCCTCCGTTTGGAGCTTCACTAGCTCATTGTGCGAAATAGAGCACCTCCTCCAATTTCCTGGCGCTGGGCTAGGAGCGCGTGAGGAAGAGCCGCGTTGACGATCCATGGTGGAATGGATTTCTAGGTCAGAGGCGCTTCGATGGAGTATACGCGGGAGGAAGACGGTGCGGTTTGGATCTGGATTCCTGCCTCTTTTATAGGCGGACGACCCGCACAATTAGGGGGTGAAATGTAAAAGACACCCTGGCTTTTCGCATTCGTGCGACGCGTGGAAGAGGGCCATAATTTGGCGTAGAAGCCGAGGAGCACAGTATTCGAGATGAAGCCGGACACTATTCGGCAGGTACATGGGATTTGAAGGGAGAACCCGCCTTGCAACGCCGAAGACTACAAGCACGCTGGACTTACCGTCATTGAAGCCTGGTTAGGGGCTCTTGAGGAGTCTGGACTAGGGGTGTCCGGACAGCCGGACTATCAATATCCGCGGACTCCCGGACTACGAAGATAGAAGATTGAAGACTCCGGCTCGTGTCCGGAAGGTACTTTCCTTGGCGTGAAAGGCAAGCTTGGCAATACGGATATGTAGATCTCCTACCATTGTAACCGACTCTGTGTAACCCTAGCCTCTCCGGTGTCCATATAAACTGGAGGGCCTTAGTCCGTAGGACGAACATACATCTCAACAATCATACCATAGGCTAGCTTCTAGGGTTTAGCCTCCTTGATCTCGTGGTAGATCTACTCTTGTACTACCCATATCATCAATATTAATCAAGCAGGACGTAGGGTTTTACCTCCATCGAGAGGGCCCGAACCTGGGTAAAAACATTGTGTCCCTCGTCTCTTGTTACCATCCGCCTAGACGCATAGTTCGGGACCCCCTACCCGAGATCCGCCGGTTTTGACACCGATAGTAGGAATGGAATATCTTGGCCTCAACACATGAGTAGGTGGTTCTCTCTCAGAAATGGTAAGTTGGAAGTGTAGGTTTGTTCTGATGGCTCTCTCCACGAATGAAGAGGAGGTGGAGGGGTATATATAGCCTCCACACAAAATCTAACCGTTACACACAACTTGCCAAACTCGGTGGGACCGAATTGATAAACTCGGTCGGACTGATTCAGCAAATCTAGTGACTGTTAGGATTTTCGGTGGGACCGATATGCAACTCGGTAAGACCGATAAGATTAGGGTTAGGGCATAACGTAATCTCGGTGAGGCCGATTACACAAACTCAGTGAGACCGATTTTGGTAATAAGCTTACCAGAGAGTTGGTCAGGTAAACTCGGTGGGACCGATTCACTCATTTCGGTGAGACCGAAATGTTACGAAAGGGAAACAGGGAGTTTACATTGCAATCTCGGTGGGACCGGTCGCTCACTTTGGTTAGACCAAAATGTTACGAAGGGAAACAGAGAGATTACAATCCCATCTCGGTGAGACCGAGATCCCTATCGATGAGACCGATTCGCCTAGGGTTTGTGGCAGTGGCTATGACATTTGAACTCGGTGGCGCCGGATAGAAAGAATCGGTATGGCCGAGTTTGACTTTGGATATAGGTCATATGTGGATGTGAGAAAGTAGTTGAGGGTTTTTGGAGCATATCACTAAGCACTTGAAGCAAGAGGCTCATTAAGCAACACCTCATCCCTCCTTGATAGTATTGGATTTTCCTATAGACTCAATGTGATCTTGGATCACTAAAATGTAAAATGAAGAGTCTTGAGCTTTTGAGCTTGAGCCAATCCTTTGTCCTTAGTATTTTGAGGGATCCACTTTCATCATCCATGCCATGCCATTCATTGGGCTTTCCTGAAATAATAGTCTTGGAATAGCATTAGCTCAATGAGCTATATGTTGTTAGGAATTACCAAAACCACCTAGGGATAGTTGCACTTTCATACTCCCTTGTTCTGTGTGATTTTGGTTTAACCGCCTAGAGTTTTAGTTATGTCGACTGTAGGAATGAGGAATGTATCCTGCCCCATCTTTGACGGTCATGAGTATCCTCGGTGGAAGGCCATGATGAAGAAGCGACTCATGGCTATGGACAGCGAATTGTGGACCGTCACTGAGATTGGTCTTACCGATCTATGCAAGATGGCGGAGGCTGATGACATTCGCAAGTACACTCTACTCAACCTCACAGCGAAGGATGTCATCTGCTCCTATTTGTCCCAAAATCAGTTCAGGAACGTCATGCATCTCAATCACGCAAAGCTAATCTGGGACCGGCTCTCTGAGTTCTATGAAGGTCATCGAACATGTCATGATCCTTGGTTTGAGGATTACAAGGAATCTCTCAATGCGATGACATTCGAACCAGAATCATCATCTTCGTCACCATGCCTAATGACAAAAAGTGCTAAGGTAACCGAATGTTGCCTATACGAGTCCAGTGATGATGAATCTGGAGATGAATTTGGACCCAACTATGTCAAACTTGCTTCCTTTTCTACTAAACAACAAAGAGCTTTGGAAAAAGTTCAATACATGCTAATAAGAGCGATGATATGTTGGGTGAAGAAATGGATCAGTCAAAAGCTTTGGCTGAGAGTCTTCAGAGACTTCAGTCCAAGTTTGACACCCTTCAAGGTCATCATAACACTCTCTTATCTGATCACGAGAAGCTTTCTTATGAATTTCTTCAAAGAAAGCAAGATCTTGAGAAGCTAAGAGTGGATTATGAAGATCTTCATAAGGAGCGCGATTCATTACTTGCTCAACAAATCAGCGCTACTCAGGAAGAATTTGTTCCTCCATGTCTGAAGTGCATTGAACGTGAAACTGCTAATTCTTCACCTGAATGTTCAAATGCTTCTAATGCTACAAATTCTTCACCTGTATCTGCTATCACTAATTCCTCATCTAAGGACATTGCTAGTATCACTGATGATGCAGGGCTGAAGGAATTGTACATGATAGGCATGTACAAAAGCCTCAAAGGGCATCAGACTCTTTGTGATGTGCTCAAAAAGCCGATCCTCAACAGGAACCCTAGAAAAGAGGGTATTGCCTTTGAGAGGAAACTCAGTGCTCCCAAAACCTCATGGGTTGCTGCAAAGGGACCTCCAGTTGATCCATCTAATTTATCTGGCTTTACATGTGAATCTCCTCATTCTTCTGATGAGTCATTTGACTCCAACTATAAACTGTTCAAAAATCAGAATGGTGAAGTATTTGCTAGATATGTTGGCACTAACTAAAAAAACGGTTCCCCTATTAAGAAAATTTGGGTTCCCAAAAGTTGCCTTGAAAGTCTTCACGTGAATGTATGCTATGTCTTGAGCTTGTGTTGGTTTTCCCCGAAGAGGAGAGGGTGATGCAGCAAGTGTAGCGTAAGTATTTCCCTCAGTTTTGAGAACCAAGGTATCAATCCAGTAGGAGGCTCCTCAAAAGTCCCATGCACCTACACAAACAAACTGAGAACTCGCAACCAATGCAATAAAGGGGTTGCCAATCCCTTCACGGCCACTTGCGAAAGTGAGATCTAATAAAGATAGTATGATAAGATAAACATATTTTTGGTATTTTATAATATAGATGCAAAAAGTAAAGATGCAAATAAAAGTAGATTGAACGCAAATATGATAAGAGATAGACTCGGGGGGCCATAGGTTTCACTAGAGGCTTCTCTCAAGATAGCATAAGTATTACGGTGGGTGAACAAATTACTGTCGAGCAATTGATAGAAAAGCGCATAGTTATGAGATTATCTAGGCATGATCATGTATATAGGCATCACGTCCATAACAAGTAGACCGACTCGTGCCTGCATCTACTACTATTACTCCACACATCGACCGACTCCTGCCTGCATCTAGAGTATTAAGTTCATAAGAACAGAGTAACACATTAAGCAAGATGACATGATGTATAGGGGTAAACTCGTGCAATATGATATAAACCCCATCTTTTTATCCTCGATGGCAACAATACAATACGTGCCTTGCAACCCTTTCTGTCACTGGGTAAGGTCACCGCAAGATTGAACCCAAAGCTAAGCACTTCTCCCATGGCAAGAAAGACCAATCTAGTAGGCCAAACCAAACTGATAATTCGAAGAGACTTGCAAAGATAACTCAATCATACATAAAGAATTCAGAGAAGATTCAAATATTATTCATAGATAAACTTGATCATAAACCCACAACTCATCGGATCTCGACAAACACACCGCAAAAAGAGTTTACATCGAATAGATGTCCACAAGAGAGGGGAGAACATTGTATTGAGATCCAAAAAGAGAGAAGAAGCCATCTAGCTAATAACTATGTACCCGTAGGTCTATGGTAAACTACTCACAACTCATCGGAGGGGCAAGGATGTTGATGTAGAAGCCCTCCGTGGTCGATTCCCCTCCCAGAGAGTGTCTTGGCGAAGGCTCCAAGATGAGATCTCATGGATCTGAGTAAGGTTCTGATGGTGGAAATTGTGTTTCGTGGTGCTCCTGGATGTTTTCGGGGTATGTAGGTATATATAGGAGGAAGAAGTACGTCGGTGGCTGCCCGAGGGGCCCATGAGACAAGGGGCGCGCCCTACGGGGGGGGGGCACATCCTCCTATCTCATGGGGGCCTCGGGTGCTTCTTGACTTGCACTCCCAGATCACGTTCGTTCAAAAGATCACGCTCCCGAATGTTTCATTCCGTTTGGACTCCGTTTGATATTCCTTTTCTTCGAAATACTGAAATAGGCAAAAAAACAGCAATATGGGCTGGGCCTCCGGTTAGTAGGTTAGTCCCAAAAATGATATAAATGTGTAAAATAAAGCCCATAAACATCCAAAAGGGTAATATAATAGCATGGAACAATAAAAAATTATAGATACGTTGGAGACGTATCAAGCATCCCCAAGCTTAATTCCTGCTCGTCCTCGAGTAGGTAAATGATAAAAAAGAAATTTTTGATGTGGAATGCTACCTAGCATAATTCTCAATGTAATTTTCTTTATTGTGGCATGAATGTTCAGATCATGAATGTTCAGATCCAAATGATACAAAATAAAAGTTCATATTGACATAAGAAATAGTAATACTTTAAGCATACTAATCAAAGTAATCATGTCTTCTCAAAATAACATGGCTAAATTATCCCTACAAAATCATATAGTCTGGCTGTTGCTCTATCTTCATCACACAAAGTATTTAATCAAGCACAACCCCGATGACAAGCCAAGCAATTGTTTCATACTTTAATAATCTCAAACTTTTTCAACTTTCACGCAATACATGAGCATGAGCCATGGACATAGCACTATATGTGGAATAGAATGGTGGTTGTGGAGAAGACAAAAAGGAGAAGATAGTCTCACATCAACTAGGCGTATCAACGGGCTATGGAGATGTCCATTAATAGATATCAATGTGAGTGAGTAGGGATTGCCATGCAACAGATGCACTAGAGCTATAAATATATGAAAGCTCAACAAAAGAAACTAAGTGGGGTGCATCCAACTTGCTTGCTCATGAAGACCTAGGGCACTTTTGAGGAAGCCCATCATTGGAATATACAAGCCAAGTTCTATAATGAAAAATTCCCACTAGTATATGAAAGTGACAACATATGAGACTCTCTATCATGAAGATCATGGTGCTATTTTGAAGCACAAGTGTGGAAAAAGAGATAGTAGCATTGTCCCTTCTCTCATTTTCTCTCATTTTCTTTTTTTTCTTTTTTTCTCTTTTCTTTTTTTCCTTTGGCCTTCTTTTTCTTTTTATTTTTGGCCTTTCTCTTTTTTTTCTTTTTTTTTTCTTTTCGTAAAGTCCGAAGTCTCATCCCGACTTGTGGGGGAATCATAGTCTTCATCATCCTTTCCTCACTAGGACAATGCGCTAATAATGAAGATCATCACACTTTTATGGATTTACAACTCAAAGCTAGAACAAGATATGACTCTATATGAATGCCTCCGGCGGTGTACCGGGATATGCAATGAATCAAGAGTGACATGTATGAAAATTATGAAGGTGGCCTTGCCACAAATACAATGTCAACGACATGATCATGCGAAAAGCAATATGAGAAAAGTAATGCGTGTCATATGAACGGAACGGTGGAAAGTTGCATGGCAATATATCTTGGAATGGCTATGGAAATGCCATAATAGGTAGGTATGGTGGCTGTTTTGAGGAAGGTACATGGTGGGTGTATGGTACCGGCAAAAGTTGCGCGGTACAAGAGAAGCTAGCAATGGTGGAAGGGTGAAAGGGTGCGTATAATCCATGGACTCGACATTAATCAAAAATACTCATATACTTGTTGCAAAAATTTAGAAGTCATCAAAAACCACAGCACTACGTGCATGCTCCTAGGGGGATAGATTGGTAGGAAAAGACCATCGCTCGTCCCCGACCGCCACTCATAAGGAAGACAATCAATAAATAAAATTATGCTCCAACTTCATCACAAAGCGGTTCACCATACGTGCATGCTACGGGAATCACAAACTTCAATACCAGCATTCTTTAAATTCATAATCACCCAACTAGCATGACTTTAATATCACTACCTCCATATCTCAAAACAATTATCAAGCATCAAGTTGATCATAGCATCCAATTCACTTTCTATGATAGTTTTTATTATACCCAACTTGGATGCTCATCATTCTGGGACCAACTTTATGATAATAGCAAATACCATGCTGTTCTAAAAGACTCTCAAAATAATATAAGTGAAGCATGAGAGACTAGCAATTTCTTCAAAATAAAGACACCACCGTTCTCTAAAAGATATAAGTGAAGCACTTAGAGCAAAAACTATCAAGCTCAAAAGATATAAGTGAAGCACATATAGTATTCTAGCAAATTATAATCAAATAGGCTTCTCCCAAAAGGTGTGTACAGCAAGGATGATTGTGGTTAACTAAAAAGAAAAGACTAATATAATACACGACGCTCCAAGCAAAACACATATCATGTGGCGAATAAAAATATAGCTCAAAGTAAAGTTACCAATGAACGAAGACGAAAGAGGGGATGCCTTCCCGGGGCATCCCCAGGCTTAGGCTTTTGGCTATCCTTGAATATCTTGGGGTGTCATGGGCATCCCCAAGCTTAGGCTCTTGCGACTCCTTATACCATAGTCCATAAAAGCTTTACCCAAAACTTGAAAACTTCACAACACAAAACTCAACAGGAAATCTTATAAGCTCCGTTAGTGAAAGAAAACAAAACCACCACATAAGGTACTGCAATGAACTCATTCTTTATTTATTTTTGTGTTAAACCTACTGTATTCCAACTTCCTTATGGTTTATAAACTAATTTACTAGCCATAGATGCATTGAAACAAGCAAACAACACACGAAAAACAGAATCTGTCAAAAACAGAACAGTCTGTAGAAATCTGTAACTAACGCAAACTTCTGGAACTCTAAAAATCCTACCAAAATAGGAAGTCCTGGAAAATTTGTTTATTGAACAGAATCAAAAATAATCAACACAAAATCACGTTCCTGTGATTTAACAAAATTATATTCGTGCGTGCAAAGTTTCTGTTTTTCAGCAGAATCAAATCAACTATCATGTAGGTTATCCTATAGGCTCTACTTGGCACAAACACTAATTAAAAGATAAAAACACATCTAACCAGAAGGTAGATGCAAGATTTATTACTAAACAGGAGCAAAAAACAAAAAACATAAAGAAAAATTGGGTTGCCTCCCAACTAGCGCTTTCGTTTAACGCCCCTAGCTAGGCATACAAGCAAGGATAGATCTAACGAGTGCCATCTTTGGCACTAAATTCATAAGTAGCACGCATGATAGATTCATAAGGTAATTTGACTTTCTTTCTTGGAAAGTGCTCCATGCCTTTCTTTAAGGGAAATTGGAATCTAATATTCCCTTCCTTCATATCAATAATCGCACCAATCGTTCTAAGGAAACGTCTACCAAGATTAATAGGGCAAGAAAGATTGCAATCTATATCAAGAACGATAAAATCTACGGGCACCAAATTTCTATTTGCAACAATAAGAACATCATTGATTCTTCCCATAGGCTTTTCAATGGTGGAATCCACAAGGTGCAAATTTAAAGCGCAATCATCAAGATCATGGAAACCTAGAATATCACATAAAGTTTTCGGAATCGTGGAAACACTAGCACCCAAATCACACAAAGCAAAACACTCATAATCTTTAATTCTAATCTTTATAGTAGGTTCCCACTCAACTTCCAAATTAAGTTTTTCATCATAAGATTGCATCAAGGCATCGACGATATGTTTGGTAAAAGCTTTATTTTGAGTATAAGCATGATGAGAATTAACAACGGATTGCAACAAGGAAATACACCCTTTTAAAGAACAATTATCATAATCAAATTCCTTGAAATCCGAGATGGAAGGTTCAATATTATTAGAAGTTGAGGATTCTCCAATCTCACTTTTACCAAATTTAGCATTAAGATCTAAAGACTCCGAATTCTTGGGACGCCTTCTAGGCAAAGTTGATTCATCATCAGTCCCATAATCATCAAATTCATATTGCAAAACATAGATCTAATAGGAGATGCATCAATAACTTTAAGATCCTCATCATTATTTTCATGGAGACTAGAAGAACATGCTTTTATAAAGCTTTCTTTTTTAGCACGCAATCTAGCGGTTCTTTCCTTGCACTCGTCAATGGAAATTATCATTACCTTGAGAGACTCATTGATATCATGCTTAGGAGAAGAAGATCCAAGTTTAAGAGAATTAACATCAAGCGAAAGTCTATCAACGTTCCTAGCCAAATCATCAACTTTGAGCAATTTTTCTTCAAGCAAAGCATTAAAATTCTTTTGAGAAATCATAAATTCTTTCACACTATTCTCAAAATCAGAGGGCATCTTATTAAAATTACCATAAGAGTTATTGTAGGAATTTCCATGATTAATAGAGGGATTACTAGGGAATGGTCTAGCATTAAAGTTTCCTCTATAAGCATTGTTTCCAAAACTATTCCTACCAACAAAATTCACATCCATAGATTCATTATTATTCTCAATCAAGGAAGACAAAGGCATATCATTGGGATCAAGAGGAGTATTTTTAGTAGCAAACATCTTCATAAGTTCATCCATCTTTCCACTCAAAACATTGATTTCTTCTATAGCATGCACTTTTTTACTAGAAGATCTTTCGGTGTGCCATTGAGAATAATTAGCCATAATATTATCAAGTAATTTTGTAGCATCTCCTAACGTGATTTCCATAAACGTGCCTCCCGCGGCCGAATCTAAGAGATTTCTAGAAGCAAAGTTCAAACCGGCATAAAAATTTTGTATGATCATCCATAAATTCAAACCATGAGTAGGGCAATTGCAAAGCATCAATTTCATTCTTTCCCAAGATTGGGCAACATGCTCATGATCAAGTTGTTTAAAATTCATAATATCGTCCCTAAGAGTGATGATCTTAGCGGGAGGAAAATACTTAGAGATAAAAGCATCTTTGCACTTGTTCCAAGAATCAATACTATTTTTAGGCAAAGATGAAAACCAAACTTTAGCACGATCTCTAAGTGAAAACGGAAATAACTTCAATTTGACAATATTGTTATCCGTATCTTTCTTGTTTTGCATATCACACAAATCAACAAAATTGTTTAGATGAGTAGCGGCATCTTCACTAGGAAGGCCAGCGAATTGACCTTTCATAACAAGATTCAGCAAAGCAGTATTGATTTCACAAGACTCAACATCATTAAGAGGAGCAATTGGAGTACTAAGGAAATCATTATTATTGGTATTCGAGAAATCACACAATTTGGTATTATCTTGCGCCATGGCAACAAGTAATCCAACACACAAGCAAACAGAAAAAGGCAAGCAAAAAAGAGAGGAGGAGATTGGGAAAGAGAGGGCGAATAAAACGGCAAGGGTGAAGTGGGGGAGAGGAAAACGAGAGGCAAATGGCAAATAATGTAAATGCGAGGGAGATGGGTTTGTGATGGGTACTTGGTATGTCTTGACTTGAGCGAAAACCTCCCCGGCAACGGCGCCAGAAATCCTTCTTGCTACGTCTTGAGCTTGCATTGGTTTTCCCCGAAGAAGAGAGGGTGATGCAGCAAGTGTAGCGTAAGTATTTCCCTCAGTTTTGAGAACCAAGGTGTCAATCCAGTAGGAGGCTCCTCAAAAGTCCCACGCACCTACACAAACAAACTGAGAACTCGCAACCAACACAATAAAGGGGTTGTCAATCCCTTCACGGCCACTTGTGAAAGTGAGATCTAATAAAGATAGTATGATAAGATAAATATATTTTTGGTATTTTATAATATAGATGCAAAAAGTAAAGATGCAAATAAAATTAGATTGAAAGAAAATATGATAAGAGATAGACCCGGGGGCCATAGGTTTCACTAGAGGCTTCTCTCAAGATAGCATAAGTATTATGGTGGGTGAACAAATTACTGTCGAGCAATTGATAGAAAAGCGCATAGTTATGAGATTATCTAGGCATGATCATGTATATAGGCATCACGTCCATAACAAGTAGACCGACTCCTGCCTGCATCTACTACTATTACTCCACACATCGACCGACTCCTGCCTGCATCTAGAGTATTAAGTTCATAAGAACAGAGTAACGCATTAAGCAAGATGACATGATGTAGAGGGATAAACTCATGCAATATGATATAAACCCCATCTTGTTATCCTCGATGGCAACAATACAATACGTGCCTTGCAACCCTTTCTGTCACTGGGTAAGGTCACCGCAAGATTGAACCCAAAGCTAAGCACTTCTCCCATGGCAAGAAAGACCAATCTAGTAGGCCAAACCAAACTGATAATTCGAAGATACTTGCAAAGATAACTCAATCATACATAAAAGAATTCAGAGAAGATTCAAATATTATTCATAGATAAACTTGATCACAAACCCACAATTCATCGGATCTCGACAAACACACCGCAAAAAGAGTTTACATCGAATATATATCCACAAGAGAGGGGGAGAACATTGTATTGAGATCCAAAAAGAGAGAAGAAGCCATCTAGCTAATAACTATGGACCCGTAGGTCTGTGGTAAACTACTCACAACTCATCGGAGGGGCAAGGATGTTGATATAGAAGCCCTCCATGGTCGATTCCCCCTCCGGCAAAGTGCCGGCGAAGGCTCCAAGATGAGATCTCGCGGATACAAAAGGTTGCGGCGGTGGAAGTTGTGTTTCGTGGTGCTCCTGGATGTTTTCGGGGTACGTAGGTATATATAGGAGGAAGAAGTACGTCGGTGGCCGCCCGAGGGGCCCACGAGACAGGGTGCGCGCCCTACAGGGGGGCGCGGCCTCCTATCTTGTGGGGGGCTTGGGTGCTTCTTGACTTGCACTCCAAGCTCTACGGATCAAGTTCGTTCCAAAAATCACGCTCCCAAAGGTTTCATTCCGTTTGGACTCCGTTAGATATTCCTTTTCTTCGAAATACTGAAATAGGCAAAAAAACAGCAATATGGGTTGGGCCTCCGGTTAGTAGGTTAGTCCCAAAAATGATATAAATGTGTAAAATAAAGTCCATAAACATCCAAAAGGGGTAATATAATAGCATGGAACAATCAAAATTTATAGATACGTTGGAGACGTATCAATGTCCTCATGACACCACATGTGAAGAATAGGAACTCTAGATCAAATTCTTCATATGGATCCAAGTCCTCATACGGACAAAATTCCTCACGTGGATCAAATTCCTCAAAAGGATCAAAGTCCTCATATGATCATCATCGTGCTAACCCCTCTGTTTCGCAGGGTAGAGCAAAGGGCTATCAATATAAGCATTATTCTTCTAATCATTATGTTCATAAGTCCTCGAAGAATTTCTCTGCTTATTCATATGCTTATCCTAACCCCTCTTATGTGAAACGAAGTGGACTGGCTTCTATGCCACCTTTCCATATGGTTCTCACAGAGTGATGAATTCTTTGCCACCCCTTCAGATGTGGGTGGTGAAGAAAAAGAACTAATCTCTTATGCAGGGTCAGGTCTCCAGACGTGCTTAAAACGTCTGAAGAATTTGCTAGAGACCTGAACAATGCCTGAAAGGACGCAGGCTAATCATGATGAAATGAACTTTCATTTCACACGTCCTCATACTGTTTATCTGTCCTATTATTTGATGAAATTGATCTGATGATATTGATGTCATATTCTTCACTAATGAAGTATATGAGTTCGTAAGTTGCACTAATTCATCTACAGGATGATCAACCCAAAGCCAATGAGTGGGTCCTCGATAGTGGATGTACGAATCACATGACTGGTGACAAGAATCTATTGATGGATGTTCCTTTATCACCGTCGCATCTAAAGCATATCATCTTCGCAGACAAAGGCAAAAGTCAGGTATTGGGTCTAGGTAAGGTTGCGATCTCAAAGGATTGACACATGGACAAAGTCATGCTTGTCGAGTCCTTAGGATACAACCTCTTGTCTGTCTCAATGCTTTGTGATCTTGATATGGTTGTTGTCTTTGGCAAATATCATTGCGTTGTGATCATGGAAGCTGACAATTCCAAAGTCTTCGAAGGCTTTAGGAGAGGAGACTTATACATTGTTGATTTCACTACAGGACCACAACCGGCCGTATGCCTACATGCAAAAGCTTCAGAAGGCTGGCTATGGCATCGATGACTTGGTCATGCTGGCATGAGGAATTTGCACATGCTTGCGAAGAAGAAGCATGCCATTGGCATTGAGAATGTCAAATTACTCAAGGATCACTTATGCGGAGCCTGTGAAGCGCGAAAGATGACAAAGGCCAAGCATCCAGCGAAGACTATCATGACTACCACTTGACCATTTGAATTGCTTCATATGGATCTCTTTGGTCCTAATCATTATTCTGCTATTACAAATGATGCATCTCTATATGGCTTTGTTATTGTTGATGATTATGCTCGTTACACATTGGTGCACGTTGTCACTTACAAAGATGAGGTGCAGGAAGTCTTCAAACGATTTTCCCCGAGGGCTTCAACCAGCTTTGGTGTGAAGATCAAGCACATCAGAAGTGACAATGGGACTGAGTTGAAGAATTCTGGTCTTGATGACTATCTTGATGAACTTGGTATTACTCATGAGTTATCTGCTCCTTATACTCCTCGGCAGAATGGCGTCGTGGAGCGCAAGAACAGAACTCTTGTTGAGATGGCTCGCACTATGCTTGATGAATACAAGACACCTCGTCGTTTCTGGATTGAGGCTATTGATACTGCATGCCACATCATCAACAGAGTATATCTTCACAAATTCTTCAAGAAGACTGCTTATGAACTCCTCACTAACAAGAAACCCAATGTGAGTTACTTCAAAGTCTTCGGTGCTAAATGTTGGATTCGAGATCCTCATCACAATTCTAAATTTGCACCAAAAGCACATGAGCGTTTTATGCTTGGTTACGGAAAGGACTCGCACACCTACAAAGTCTGCAACAACGTTCTTCACAAGGTTGTTGAAACTGTAGATGTGCGGTTCGATGAAACTAATGGCTCGCAAAGAGAGAACCTACCTTCTGTGTTAGATGAACCAGCACCTGAGGAATCTATCAAGTTCAAGGCTACTGAGGGTGTCATTCCTACCAAAGAATCTGCTGAAGAATTCATTCCAGAACGTGAAGAACATCGAGATGTCACACCTGAAGAAAATGGTGCTGAGGAAAATGCTCCTGAAGAAAATGCAGATCAATATCCTCGAAGACAACCCGCTCATCCTCGTATTGCAAACGAAGTGCAAATCGAGAAGATCATCAATGACATTGAAGCACCAGGTCCTCTCACACGCTCAAAAGCTTCACATTTGTCTAACTTTTGTGGGCACTTTGCTTTTGTCTCTATCACAGAGCCCACTAAGGTAGATGAAGCATTTCTGGAGCCTGAGTGGGTTCAAGCTATGCAGGAAGAATTACATCAGTTCGAACTCAACAAAGTCTGGGAACTGGTCAAACGTCCAGATCCTCGCAGCACAACATTATTGGCACAAAGTGGATCTACCTTCAACAAGCAAGATGAAAATGGCCTTGTGGTGAGGAATAAGGCACGGCTTGTAGCTCAAGGCTACACACAGGTTAAAGGAATTGACTTCAATGAAACTTTTGCACATGTTGCTAGACTTGAGGTATTCACATATTACTTGCTTATGCTAACCATCATGATATTATTTTACAACAAATGGATGTGAAAAGTGCATTCCTCAATGGTAAGCTTGATGAAGAAGTATATGTTGCTCAACCCCCAGGTTTTGGAGATCCAAAGCATCCTGACAAAGTCTCCACACTCAAGAAGGCCATGTATGGCCTCAAGCAGGGCCCTCGGGCGTGGTATGATACTTTGAAGGAATTCCTCATGAAGAAAGGCTTCAAGCCCGGTTCACTCGACCCAACTCTTTTCACTAAATCTTATGATGGTGAATTTTTGTGTGCCAAATTTATGTTGATGATATCATTTTTGGCTATACTGATCAACGATACAGTGATGAATTTGCCTATATGATGAGTGAAGAATATCAAATGTCTATGATGGGAGAACTGAAATTCTTTTTATGTCTTCAAATTCGTCAACAGCGCAATGGCATATTCATATCTCAGGAGAAATACCTCAAGGACGTATTGAGGAAATTCGGCATGCAAGATTGCAAAGGGGTCAAAATTCCAATGCCCACAAATGGCCATTTGTGCACTGATGAAAATGGTAAAAACTTCGATCAAAAGGTATACCGCTCCATGATTGGCTCTTTATTGTACCTATGTGCATCTAGGCCGGATATTATGCTTAGGGTTTGCATGTGTGCCCGATTTCAAGCTACACCGAAGAAATCACACCATAAGGCTGTGAAGCATATTCTTCGATATCTAGCTCACACACCAACACTTGGATTATGGTATCCCAAGGGATCTTCGTTTGATCTCATTGGATATTCAGACTCTGACTATGCTGGCGATCGTGTGGACCGCAAGTCAACGTCAGGCACATGCCATTTCCTCGGACGATCTTTGGTCTGTTGGTCCTCGAAGAAACAGAACTGCATATCACTCTCCACTGCAGAAGCTGAGTACATTGCTGCTGGATCGTGATGTGCTCAATTACTATGGATGAAGCAAACACTCAAGGACTATGGCATTAACGTGAAGAATGTGCCTCTCTATTGCGACGATGAGAGTGCTATCAAGATTGCTCATAACCCAGTTCAGCACTCGAAGACAAAGCACATCCAGATTCGTCATCATTTTCTTCATGATCATGTGTTGAAGGGCAACATCTCCATCGACCACGCAAGAATTGAAGACCAGCTGGCCAATATCTTCACTAAGCCCTTGGATGAGAAGAGATTTAGCAACTTGCAGTGTGAGCTAAATATCCTAGAATCTTTGAATGTTCTCTAAAAAGGACACACATCCTAACACTAGTGCTGACTTGATGACTTAGATGCGCAACACACGAAGTAACGTTTTTCTTCAATCAATGAAGACTAACCCTCTAAGTGTGAAGAAATTAATGAAGAAATTGATTCTCAGAGCCCTACGACAATTGTACGCGGTGTCTAAAATCAGCTTTCTTATACGGTGGGTTACGCCACCAACCAAAGTTGAAGATCTTCAATTTGAGTTTTTCTTTGTTTTTGAAATTCCTCGGTTTTTCAAATTCTTCAACTTTGCATTGTCTTCACTCTTTCCGGCGTTGTTCTTCAACTTTTCGAGATTCCACACGGTTTAAGAGCAGTTTTGAAAATAGTGCGGCGGATGACGAGTGGCAGCGAGCGTTTTTTCGCGTTTTTTTCTAAACCGCTTGTCGGAATGAAGCAAATGATATGCCGTTGGATAGATATCGTCGAGGCGCATCTTTTTCATATATAAATTAATCTCTAATTCATTACGGTTTAAGAGCAGTTTCAAATTTACTAAATCGCGGAATTCTGTTTTTCAAAATTTTTCAAATTTTCGGTACTGTTTTCGCTCTAGTTTTTGAACCATTTGTCGAAACGAGGCGTGTGATACGCCGTTGGAAAGCTACGAACGAGGCGCAACTTTCATATGTAGGAATGGTTTTGAGATTGCTTACGGTTTTAAGTTAATTTTGAAAATCGTGCGGCGGAGGACAAGTGGCAGCGGCCGTTTTTTTTGAAATTTTTACAAACCGGTTGTCGAAATGATTCAAATGATATGCCGTTGGAAAGATATCGACAAGGCGCAAGTTTTTCATGTAGAAGACTCTCTCTAATTCTTTACGGTTTAAGAGGAATTTCGAATTTACCGAAATGCGGACACTCTGTTTTTTCGTGACCCAAAATCGTCGGATGTACTGCATCAGACAGAAAACCGCACTGCTTTCAGACCAAAAGACCGCACTTCATCAGACCGACAAGTGCACTGCATGATTTTCTTTTTTGTGGGACATAAATTTTCCCAAACGAGGTACCAAACCGCAGTTCTTTAGACCAAAACCTGCACTTCATCAGACGGATAAGTGCACTGCATGATTTTTTTTGTGGCACGTAAATTTTCTCAAACGAGGTAGAGTGCTCACGCCGAGCGTCGGTAAACCGCAATACTATGAAAAGTGAACCTCGAGGCTTCCAAATTTTCCGAAAGTGGAGTGCACTTCACGTCGAGCATTGGGCCTGGAAGTGGACCGCAGGGACAGAGCGAGTGAACTACATCTAATAAGAAGTGAGCTGCTTTTGAGATGTTCTTGTTTGTGTTTGCCAAGTGGACCAGGGAAAAGTTATATAGCGAACAACACAAGAGAACAAAGTGAGCTACAAAGCATAAACAACTACTGATAGTTTTACACAGCCACACACCCATACAATATCCCCACTCTCCACCGGCCAAACGGCACAAAATTCTACAGGGCACACTTTCACTAAGACAAAACTAACCATCGTGGTAATGAAGTGCAATTTTTACAATGAACTAATGAAGTGCAGTTTTCAACAACAACAAAATTGAGGAACGGGCCATCCAGCCGAACTGCATCACTTCACGTTTCCTGCAAAATAACCGAACCTCAATAGCAAACCACAACGGACTTCATTTTCACTTTTTTCTGTTCAGAAAAGCACAAAAATCAATGAAGTGCAGAAGAGCACTATGCGCCTCCTGATGCTCTACTCGCCATGCTTGAAGTAGGCCGCGGGGGAAGGGCGATGCAGTTGGGAGAGGAGGCCCATGGGAACCTCCAGATCGATCCAGCGAGCTGCACAGGATGCGCCCGCGAGCTACACCGCAAGCGAGTGAAATACAAAATGACTAAAAAAATCACTGTGGCATGTAGCCACCACAGCCGGATCTGCACTGCACGAGGAGTCATAGTGCAGTGCACGCCCACGGGCCGTGCTGCTACAGCGATGGAGGATGGGAGGTGGAAGAGGGGGACAGAGGGGCGGCGCCACGAACTTGGCGGCGCCTGCGCGGGTACTTGGGGCGCGATCTGACCGGGGTTGCTTGGATCCATCGTCGGAGGTTGAGGCTGCTATGCTCATTAGTGTGATGGGGGCGGGACCTGGCAGCACGGCGGTGTTTCTCGGCACGGCAGGAAGGTAGCCAATGGGGAGGGGGCGGGAGGCGGATCCCACTGGATCCCACGGCGACGACGACGCTGGAGGCGGACCCCACCGGATCCCACGGGGACGATGACGCTTGAGGCGGATCCCACCGGATCCGGCACCGGGAGAGGCCGCGGTGATGGGGCGACCACCATGGATGGGGAGGAGGAGGGATTGTTCTGGTCAACAGAGCAGGGGGCGGTGGCCATCCATGGAGAAGTTAGAAAAGGTGGGGGAGAGGAAGCTTGGGGTATTGGTTCGCCATGGGCAGGAGCAGGGCCATTGACGTGGGGAGCTCACGCAGGAGAAAGATGGCGCCACCATCGGGCCCCTGCCGCTCAGATCTGACGCCATGGGGCGTGATTTCGGGGAGTCATGGGACGGCGCTGGCGATGGAAGGTGAGAGCGGTGGGAGGTGGGGCGGCCAGGGCGATGGGAGGCCGGGGAGTTACTGGGCGGCGCACAGTCGGAGTGGTGGAAGACGGGGATGGCCGCGGCGGCCCAACGGGGAAGAAGAAGATGGGAAGGAGAGGGAGCGGGCAGGCTGCGCGTGGGTGGTGGGCATGACCCGCAGAAGAAAGTGGGGATAAGGTGGGCGTAGAGATCTTTCTGATGCGGTTCTGTAAGTGCATCTAGTGCCCCTTAGTGATTTTGGTGTATTGAAGACTTATAGGTTAAGTAACTGATGCGTTTGTGAGTGTACATAGGTCTATAAGTCTATGAGGAGTTTGATATTTACAGAGAAAGTCGACCCCTAAAAATGAAGTTCTTCAACTGAAGACTTTGATATTCTCAAGACTTTACAAGACTTTGAAAGTGAAGAAATTGGTGTGACCTTGAAGACTTGATATTCATTCGAGGAATATGAAGCGTGAAGACTTTTGTTTTCGTAGTTTCATTTTCTCTTTCTTGAGTCATGGGAAACACCGTCTCGTTAAAGGGGTCGAGGAAATACTAAGGAAAAATTTCCATGTGATGCTCAACTCAAAATTCTACACCTACCAATCCCTTCGAGTGAAGCCATTGAAATCTCATACTGCTTCAGTCAATTTCTTCAAAGGATGAGACGCAGTTCTTCCGGTCACCGAGGACTTTGCTCGACCGAGGAGTTAGGAATTCGCCAAAGGTGAATTGCCTACACAAAGAGGAACATGATAGCCCCGAGGAATTTGAGAGTCAAATTTCCGATCAAGTTCTTTATCTTCTTGCTACCGGCTGTCCCAAAATATCTTATCCACCTAACGGTCATATCATTGAAGGGCATTTATGTCTTATCATGTCGGGCTGCTCCCTAGGCTATAAATAGCCGCCCCCTACAACCACTAGCCGGTTGGCTGATCCGAGAGAACTTGACACTTGTCATCTGAGAGCAACCCATCCTCCGAGGACTTTGAGCGAAAATCATCAAGTGAGGAAAATCCCAAAACCAAACCCCCACAAACCCAAAGTGATTGAGCATCACTGAAGAAATTGATCCTGCGTGGATCCGACGCTTGTTACCTTTGAAGACTGTGCTTCTTCCAGACGGTTAGGCGTCAAGGTCTAGAGCATCCAAGAGGAATTGTGGATCGCCGAGTGACCAAGTCTGTGAAGGTTTGGAAGTCACCTGAAGACTTACCATGAGTGATTGGACGAGGCCTGCGTGGTCTTAGTTCAAGGAGAATACGGTGAGGACTGGTGTCCTAAGTTGCGCTCGAGATCGGGTGTCCGGACTGTGTCCTCGAGTTTAAATACTCACCGCCCAACCAGACGCATAACCGAGACAACAATTGGAACTGGTTTACCAAATCATTGTCTTCACCAACCGACCGGGTTCTATTTCCTCAACTCTTTCATTTCCTCATTCTTGTGTTGAATGTTGTTCATATCGTGCTTGAAGACTTTGATCAAGACTTTCACAAATTCCTCGTTCAATTTCTTCACCGCTTTGTCTTCATCTTGCTATCCCGTGTTTACGCTTTCCGTACTCTGTGTTGGTCTTCATTTCATCATGATGACTACGCTTGTATCCCGTTATGTTTACTTCGAGTACATATTCCGCTGCAAATAGTTCTTCGCTAAGGAATTTCCTCACCAGAAATTCCTCGATGAAGAATTCTTAAAATCGCCTATTCACCCCCTCTAGTCGATATAACGACTTTCAATTGGTATCGAGCAAGGTACTCCTTGTTCTCGTGTGATTTTGGTTTAACCGCCTGGAGTTTTAGTTATGTCGACCGCAGGTATGATCAAGGTCTCGGCTGGGTGTCATACCTTTGATGGAACGGACTACCCCTACTGGAAGAACAAGATGCGAATGCATCTTGAGGCAATTGACAATGATCTCTGGTATGTTGTGGAAAATGGTGTCCCCTCTGTCACTCCCACACTGAACGCTACCGATGTGAAGAGATTCAAACAACTCGATTCTCAAGCGAAGAATATCATATGTGGCCATCTGAGCAAAGGACAGTACGGAAGAGTGAGTGCTTTGGAAACTGCTAAGCTTATCTGGGATAGGCTGTCCAAAGTAAATGAAGGAGTTTCAACTCAGCGTGACTCTCGAGTCGATGTTCTTCAGAATCTCTTCAACCGCTTCAAAAGACTCGACAACGAAAATTTCCAACAAACCTTTGATCGCCTCACTGACATCTCAAATGAGCTTCAAGCCCTCGGTGCTCTCGACATCATCGATCATGAAGTTCAAGAAACTGCTGAGATCGCTGATTCCTCATTTGATACTCGGGATTGATGATACAAGAACGTCTTGACTACAAGTCGCTGATCCTGCCGATATCCTCGAAGGCTAAACACTCACGAGTTCCACTTGCTGAAAAGAGAGATCTCTTGTAGCGCCTCGATGCGGCTATATCTCCCACGTGTCGGGCTAAGCGACTTAGAGGCATAACCGCATTGAAAGCAATGTCGCAAGTGAGGTAATCTTCACACAACCCATGTAATACATAAGGAAAGAGATACATAGTTGGCTTACAATCGCCACTTCACACAAATACATGAATAAAGCATTACATCATCCAGATACAATCAAGGTCCGACTCACGGAACCAAAATAAAAGAAGAACCCCAAATGCGACAAAGGTCCCCGATCGACCCCAACTGGGCTCCACTCTCGATCAACTAGAACGAAACAACACAAAGGGCAAGATCTTCATCGAGCTCCTCCTTGAGCTTGGTTGCATCACCGCCGGTAACATAGGCACCGCAAACTGGTTTTGAAGTATCCGTGAGCCACGGGACTCAAAATCTCGCACCAGCGAGATCAAGACTATTTAAGCTTATAGGAAGGATGTAGTAATGAGGTGGAGCTGCAGCAAGTTTACTAGCATATATGGTGGCTACAATCGCAAAAGAGAGCGAGAAGAGAAGCAAGGCACGGTCGTGAAGCTAGTAGTGATCAAGAAGTGATCCTGAACTACTTACGTCAAACATAACTCCAACACCGTGTTCACTTCCCGGACCCCATCGAGAAGAGACCATCACGGTTACACACGCGGTTGATGTATTTTAATTAAGGTCAACTTCGGGTTTTCTACAACCGGACGTTAACAAATTCCCATCTGCCACATAACCGGGCACGGCTCTCGAAAGTTTAAATCCTCGCAGGGTGTCCCAACTTAGCCCATGACAAGCTCTCATGGTCAACGAAGGAATAGACCTCCACCGAGACACTCCGATCGACTCGGTATCCCGTACAACAAGACATTTCGACAGGTAAAACTAAACCAGCAACACCGCCCAATGTGCCGACAAATCCCGATAGGAGCTGCACATATCTCTTTCTCGTGGCACACTCAGATGAGACTAGCTACGGTAAAACCAACCTCAAGTTTCCCGAGGTGGCCCTCAGTAGCTCGGTTCGACCAACACTCGGAGGAGCACCGCCCGGGGTTAGAATAAAGATGACCCTTGAGTCTGCAGAACCCAAGGGAAGGTGGTAGGTTGTTAGTGCAAATGGTAAAACCAATGTTGGGCATTCTTTGGAGGAGCTTTACTTAAGGCGAATCGTCAAGGGGTTCCCATTATAGCCCAACCGTGTAAGGAACGCAAAATCCGGGAACATAACACCGATATGACGGAAACTAGGGTGGCAAGAGTGGAACAAAACACCAGGCATAAGGCCGAGCCTTCCATCCTTTGCCAAGTATATAGATGCATTAATTAAATAAGATATATTGTGATATCCCAAAATCATCACGTTCCAACAAGGAGCAATCTTTAACTTCACCTGCAACTAGCAACGATATAAGAGGGGCTAAGCAAAGCGGTAACATAGCCAATCAACGGTTTGCTAGGACATGGTGGGTTAGAGGTTTGACATGGCAATTTGGGAGGCTGACAAGCAAATGGTAGGCATCGTAGCATTGGCATAGCAAAAGAGCGAGCAAACTAGCATAGCAAAGATAGTAGTGATTTCGAGGGTATGGTCATCTTGCCTGAGATCCCGCAAGGAAGAAGAACGAGTCCAAGAAGAAGACAAGCGGACGAAGTCGAACGGATCCTCACAACTCCGGAACGAAACCGAAGCTAACGAGAGAAGCAACCCGGAAAGAAACAACCAACATAGTAAACAACCATCACATAAACATGGCATGAAGCACAATCAAGTATGATGCATGTCCGGTTTAATGAGGCATGGCATGGCAATTTGCACAAACAAAACTACAAGTTAAATGGAGCCCAATATGCAACGAGTTGCATATTGACGAAACGCCACATCAACTATTTAGTTCTCTCACGGTTATGAACAAGACAAGATTAAATGTTGGTTAACATGGTAAGAGGTGAAGCATAATTAAACTACACCATCTAAACAATTTAAATGGGGCCGGATATAAAAACAACAAATCCGGTAAATCCCCATATGCATTTAGCAATTTAATGGAAACCACAAATATAAACATTTTAAATGTTGTTATCATGATGTGGATGACATATGCAAGTATTATGCAATTTTTATGAAAACGTTGACATGAGCATGATACGAGGCATTTGTCGCCATGGCGGAAGGAAAAAGGTGCCACGGCGGTGAAACAGAAATGGTGCCACGGCAACATTCCGTTCTCGGTAACTCACTAAGATATCGATGCAAAAGGAAGTGTGCGGATGAGCGCAACATGCAAGATGGTGGGGTGATCCCGGATTCCGGGTTCCCACGGGACGGTGGCATGGCAATAGAGGAACGTGCAAAGACAATTCGGTCACGGTGCAAAACTCGAGAATCTCATACATGCAAGGGCATCTCATCGCGGTCGTCTCGGGTTATACCTTCGAAGCGTTCAAACGGGACGGTTCACGTTCGTCGAGGGAAGTAGTCGTTCACGGGCCGTAGTGGAGGTAGTCGTTCACGGGTCGTAGTTGAAGTAGTTGTACTCGTGTCGTACGTAGTGGAAGTAGACATTCTCGCGACAGTAGTTGTACACGTCGGCGGCAGAGGAAGTAGTGGTACACGGCCGTAGATGTACTTGGCGATCCGAAGGGGTACTTGTACTCGCATCGTCATGGAAGTAGTCGTTTGGGCTCCCGTGCGGACTTGGTGGTGGTGTACTTGGCGAATCCACGTAGTCGTACACAGGTAGAAGAGGAACTTGATGTACCCATGTGCTTCACGGGTCGTCGTTGAACTTGAGGAAATCCATCCGCAGGTAGCCGTCCGTGGTCGTACTCATGTTGGCGTGCAACACGATGGTCTCGAGGATCATAGTCGAACTTGGCGGTCCATATGGTCACCGAAACGAAGCAACACGAGGGCCTCGAGTGGGCAGCAGCAAGGACAGGCGGTGCGTGAGCAGCCGCAGGAAGCGGGCACACTCAAGGGAGAGCAGCAGAGGGCAGCAGCAGCAGTGAGGCGAAGGTGGTGGCCTAGCACGGCGCCGGAGACGGGGAACGGGTGGATCCGAGGTCCCCAGCAGCAGGGAAGGCATCCGGCGAAACGGCAGAGACAGGGCGAGGTCGACGACGAGCTGGAGAAGGCGCTGTGGGGCTTCACCGACGCCTGCACTTGTCGGAGATGGCGAGCGAAGGCGGGGAAGGCGGTCACGGCGGCCGGCAGAGTCGAACGGACTCGGGCATGCGTTCCAGCGAAAAGACGGACGGCGAGGCGTCTGAAGCGGGGAAGGAGCACGGGCGACGCGCTTGGGTGCCGGCACGGTGGTTGAGGGGCTTGCGGCTGCGGGGAAGGAGCCGCGCAGAGAGGCGGAGCTCGGTGGCGGGGCGGCGATGCAACAGGGCGGCAGCTCGCCAGGGCGGCGATGGCAAGGAGGGGAAGAAGGCGCGGCGGCGGTCATGGCCTCGGCGAAGGGGGTCGGGCGATGGGTGGCAGCAGAGGGGAACGAGGAGATGGGATCGGGCTGCGTGCGGGATCGATGAGAGGTGTGATGGGGTCGAGCGATGCGGCGCTGGAGGGAGGACGAGGGGAGAGATGAGGGTCGTGCTAGGGGGGCTAGGGTTCGGTCGGTGGGGCTGGGCCTTGGGAGCAAATGGGCCGGCCTGGTTTGTGGGCTGATGGGCAACCAGAGAAAAGAAGTGAAAGAGGAGAGTTGGTTGGACCAGGAGAAAAAAAAGGAAAAGGGTTAGAATTTATTTGAAGGATCAAATAAATTCGAGTCAAGTTCAAACTTGGAATGTGGCTACTTGACATAATTTCAAAGCGCCACCACTTGATTTGGAATAAAAGGAGAAGGATCAGGGATTAGGATAGTTGGAAACGCGAGAGATTAAAATGCAAGTTTGTCTTTGGTGATTCACAAAATCAATGGAACATTTTATTATAGCTCCTTAATAATATTGGGAGACTTTGATATGTTTTAAAGAGAATTTCACCATGTGAATTCCCTCGATTTAAATGGATCGAAAAAAATCCATACGATTTATTTAGTTGAGTTTTAAAAATTAAAAGACATGATGCAAAGCTCATGATGCCAAGATGAATGCAATCAAACCAACAACTCACACGACGAAACCCGGAAAAAACATGGAAGTCTTCTGGAGCGTCGGTCTCGGGGCGTTACATCTCTATGGCTCAAACTATGGCAAACCACGTGCCCTGAAGGCTAAGGTTGTGTCTGACTCTGAATGTGAGGATTCTGGTAGTAGCCTTGGTGATCCTGAAGAACTGAGCCAGGATCTAGCAATCGCTTGAAGAAATTCCAGAAATTCACAAGACGTGGTCGCTGGAAAATCTTCAAGAGGAAATGATTCCTCATCCAAAGGACTATAAGAGAAGACTTTGCCACAAATGCAAGAAGCCTGGTCACTATATTCAAGATTGTCCTCGGGGGAAAAGGAAATGAAGAAGAAGAAATACAAGGATTACAGCTTATGATGATGCGAAGAAGAAGAAGAAATCGTCAAAATCTTCATCATCAAAATCCTCCAAGTCCTCATCTCACAAGAAGGGTAGCTCCAAGAAGGCTCGGCATTCATCGGCAAGGAAATGGACTCAAGCTGAATCGAGGAAAATGATGAAGAGGAGGAATCAAGAATCTGAGTCCGTGTGGCGAGTCGGCCGTTACTCTCGCTTTCGTCAAGCAAGTCCATCTTCAACATCAAGAAACCGACTCCACCGACAAGCCCGATGAAGATAATGATGGCTACGCCCCACCTATTGCTTCATGGCAAAAGGAGCTAAGGTACTCAAATACAACTCCCCGATTCTAGTGAAAATGAATCGATGAGGATCTCAAGCCCAGCTACTCTAAACTTGCTAAAATTGCTGTGAAACAACAACGGCTCTTGAAAAGGTTCAAAACATGTTAGATAAAAGTGATGATATGTTGGGTGAAGAAATGGATCGCACTAAAGCCTTGATGAAAATCTTCAGAGACTTGATCTAGGTATGATAACCTTCAAGGTCATCATAACTCTCTCTTGTCGATCATGAGAAACTTTCTTATGAATTTCTTCAAGAAAAGCAAGATCATGAGAAGCTTTCTCTTGAAGCTCTTCAAAGAAAGGAAGATCTTGAAAAGCTAAGAGTGTGTTATGAAGATCTTCGTAGGAGCGCGATTCATTACTAGCTCAACAAATCAGCGCTTCTCGTGAAGAATTTGTTCCTCCATGCTTAAAGTGCATTGAACGTGAATCGCTAATTCTTCACCAATGTTCAAATGCTTCAAATATTACAAATTCTTCATCTGCCTCTGCTATCACTAATTCCTCATCCGAGGACATTGCTAGTATCATTGACAATGCAGGGGCTGAAGGAATTGTACATGACAGCATGTACAAAAGCCTCAAAGGGCATCGACACTTTGTGATGTGCTCAAAAGCAGATCCTCAACAGAAACCCTAGGAAAGAGGGTATTGCCTTTGAGAGGAAACTCAATGCCGATGGAACATATTGGAAGCCCGAGCAAGATCTCAAAACCTCATGGGTTGCTTTGCAAAGGGACCTCCAGTTGATCCATCTAACTTATCCGGCTTTACATGTGAATCTCCTCATTCTTCCGATGAGTCATTTGACTCAACTATAAACTGTTCAAAAATCGAATGGTGAATTATTTGCTAGATATGTTGGCACTAATCGCAGAACGGTTCCCCATGAAGAAAATCTGGGTTCCCAAAAGCTGTGTTGAAAGTCTTCGTGAATGTCCTCATGATACGACACTGTGAAGAACAGAACCCCTGATCAAATTCTTCACATGGATCAAATTCCTCAACCGGATCAAAGTCCTCATATGATTATCATCGTGCTAACAACTCGTCTCACGTGGTAGAGCTAATGGCTATGAATATGTGCATTATTCTTCAAACCATTATGTTCATAAGTCCTCGAAGAATCACTCTGCTTATTCATATGCTTACCCTAATCCCTCTTATGCTAAGCAAAATGGTTTGGCATCTTTGCCACCTTTCTCACATGGTGCTCGCAGATGATGAACTCTTTGCCACCCTCCGATGTGGGTGGTAAAGAAAAGAACTAATCTCTTCTGCGAGGTCAGTCTCCGGGCGTGCTCTAACGTCTCAAGAATTTGTTGGGACCCATGAAATTGCTCGAAAGGACGCAGCGAATCATGATGAAATGAACTTTCATTTCACACGCCCTCATATTGCTATATCTGCTTCTCGCTTGATGAAATTCATCGATGAACTTGATATCATATTCTTCACCGATGAAGCATATGAGATTGTAAGCTACACTAATTCATCTGCAGGATGATCAACCCAAAACCACCGAATGGGTCCTCGATAGTGGATATACAAATCACATGACCGGTGACAAGAATCTATTGATGGATGCTCCTTATCACCGCCACCTCTGAAGCATATCATCTTTGCTAACAAAGGCAAAAGTCGTATTGGGTCTTGGTAAGGTTGCTATCTCTAAGGATAAGCACATGGACAAAGTCATGCTTGTTGAGTCCTTAGGATACAATCTCATGTCGATCTCAATGCTTTGTGATCTTGATATGGTTGTTGTCTTGGCAAATATCGTTGTGTTGTGATTATGGAAGTGACAATTCCAAAGTCTTCAAGGCTTTAGGAGAGGAGATCAGATATTGTTGATTTCTCTACAGACCACAACCAGCCGTGTGTCTACTTGCAAAAGCTTCGTAAGGCTGGCTATGGCATCGACGACTTGGTCATGCAGCATGAGGAATTTGAACACGCTTGCGAAGAAGAAGCATGTCATTGGCATTGAGAATATCAAATTCCTCAAGGATCACTTATGCGAGCATGTGAAGCCGAAAAATGACCAAGGCCAAGCATCCAAATAAGACTATCATGACCACTACCCGTCCATTCAATTGCTTCACATGGACCTCTTCGACCTAATCATTATTCAGCTGTCACTAATGATGCATCTTTATATGGTTTTGTCATTGTTGATGATTATTCTCGATATACATGGGTACACATTGTTACTTACAAACATGAAGTGCGAAAGTCTTCAAACGATTTTCCTCGAGGGCTTCAACCAACTTTGGTGTGAAGATCAAGCATATCGAAGTGACAATGGAACCGAGTTCAAGAATTCGGTCTTGATGCCTATCTTGATGAACTTGGTATTACTCATGAGTTATCTGCTCCCTATACTCCTCAAAGAGAATGGCGTCGTGGAGCGCAAGAACGAACTCTTGTTGAGATGGCTCGCACTATGCTTGATGAATACAAAATGCCTCGGCGTTTTTGGATTGATGCAATTGATACCGCTCGCCACATCATCAACAGAGTATATCTTCACAAATTCTTCAAGAAGACTGCCTATGAACTCCTCAACGACAAGAAACCCAATGTGAGTTATTTCAAAGTCTTGATGCTAAATGTTGGATTAGAAATCCTCACCACAACTCTAAATTTGCACCAAAGCACATGAAGGTTTTATGCTTGGTTATGGAAAGGACTCGCACACCTCAGAGTCTTCAACATTGTTCTTCACAAGATTGTTGACATCAGATGTGCGGTTCAATGAAACTAATGGCTCGCAAAGAGAGCACCTACCTTCTGTGTTAGATGAACCAGCACCGAGGATGCTATCAAGCTCAAGGCAATCGAGGATGTCATTCCTCTTCAAGAATCTGTGAAGAATTCATTCCTGCTCATGAAGAACGCCGAGCTGATGCACCAAGAACATGATGAGGAAAATGGTGTCAAGAAAATGCTGATCAAAATCCTCGGCGACAACCAACTCATCCACGCGTTGCAAAAGAAATGCAAGTAGAGAAGATCATCGATGACATTAGCGCACCAGTCCTCTCACACGCTCAAAAGCTTCACATTTATCTAACTTTTGTGGGCACTATGCTTTTGTCTCTATCACAGAGCCCACTAAGGTAGATGAAGCATTTCTAGAGCCGAGTGGATTCAGGCTATGCAAGAAGAATTACATCAGTTCGAGCTAAACAATGTCCGGAATTGGTCAATCGCCTGATCCTCGCAAGCATAATATCATTGGCACAAAGTGGATCTACCGCAACAAGCAAGATGAAAATGGCCTTGTGGTGAGGAATAAGGCACGACTAGTAGCTCAAGGCTACACACAGTTGAAGGAATTGATTTCGATGAAACTTTTGCACTGTTGCTAGACTTGAGGCTATTCGCATTTTACTTGCCTATGCTAACCATCATGATATCATCTTATATCAAATGGATGTGAAAAGTGCATTCCTCAATGGTAAGCTTGAGGAAGAAGTATATGTTGCTCAACCCCGTGTTTTGAAGATCCCAAGAATCTCGACAAAGTCTTCAGACTCAATAAGGCCCTCTATGGCCTCAAACAAGCCCCTCGGGCGTGGTATGATACATTGAAGGAATTCTTCGTGAAGAATGGCTTCACATCCGGTTCACTTGACCCTACTCTTTTTAACAAATCATATGATGGTGAACTGTTTGTGTGCCAAATATATGTTGATGATATTATCTTTGGCTGTACTAACCAACGATACAGTGATGAATTTGCCTATATGATGAGTGAAGAATATCAAATGTCTATGATGGGAGAATTGAAATTCTTCTTAGGTCTTCAAATTCAATCGGAGCGAATGGCATATTCATATCTCAGAGAAATACCTCAAAGATGTAATTGAGGAAATTCGCATGCAAGATTGCAAAGGCGTCAAAATTCCTATGCCCACAAATGGCCATCTATGCAATGATGAAAATGGTATTGACTTCGATCACAAGGTATACCGCCCATGATTGGTTCTTTATTGTACTTATGTGCATCTAGGCCGATATAATGCTTAGTGTTTGCATGTGTGCCCGATTTCAAGCTGCACCAAGGAATCACACCATAAGGCTGTGAAGCATATTCTTTGATATCTAGCTCACACACCAACACTAGGATTATGGTACCCCAAGGGCTCTACTTTTGATCTCATTGGATATTCGACTCGACTATGTTTGGTGATCGTGTGGACCGCAAGTCAACATCGGCACTTGTCATTTCCTCGACGATCTTTGGTCCATTTGTCCTCGAAGAAACAGAATCACGATCACCGCTTCATCAAGCTGAATACATTGCTGCTGTCTCATGTCAGTGCTCAACTGCTTTGGATGAAGCAAACCCTCAAGGACTATGGCGTCAACGTGAAGAATGTGCCTCTCCTCTGCGACAATGAGAGTGCCATCAAGATTGCTCACAACCCAGCTTCAGCACTCAAGACTAAGCACATCCAGATTCGCCATCATTTTCTTCGTGATCATGTGTTGAAGGCGATATCTCCATCGAGCATGTGAAGACCAAGAACAACTAGCTGATATCTTCACTAAGCCCTTGGATGAGAAGAGATTTAGCAAGTTGCGGTGTGAGCTAAATATCTTAGAATCTTCGAATGTTCTTTGAAAAGGACACACATCCTAACCCTTATGCAGAATTGATGACTTAGATGTGCAACACATGAAGAAACGTTTTTCTTCAATCAATGAAGAATAACACTCTAAGTGTGAAGAAATTAATGAAGAATCTGATTCTCAGAACCCTACAACAATTGTACGCGGTGTCTGAAATCATCATTCTTATACGATGGGATACGCCACCACAAAAGTTGAAAATCTTCAATTTGAGTTTTTCCTCATTTTTGAAATTCCTCAGTTTTTCAAATTCTTCAACTTTGCAAAATCTTCAATGTTTCCGTCGTTTTTTCTTCATTGGCTATATATATATGTGAGTTTATGTCCTCTATAGCATTCACTTATTGCCATTTCTTCAAGTTGCAATTTCTGCTAAGTGAATGTGATCGGACCCTTCCCCCTCTATGCTATACTCAACCCAATCTATTCACAAATTTTTCATGTGCGTTCTGATTGAAACTCGTTCAAAGTCTTCACTATGTCCTTGACAGCTGAAGAAATTGCGAACGAATTTTTTAAACAAATCTTATCCAGATTTTCGGTTTTACCGCTCAAACCGTTCCGCATCCCACGATACATTAGTTTATTCACCCACGATCTTACACAATCTCATCTGCACAGTATGTAGGTGACACATGTCGCGTGAAGAAGAAAGGGCAGGGCATGTTCGTCCCAAAATCTTCGGCTAACAGTTTTACCGTGGCTATAAATACCCTCTCCCTTCCTTACTTCATTTACTCCGCCGTCGCCGCCTCTCGCCGAGCTCTCCTCAAACCCTAGCGCGCCGCTACTCCATCGCCATCGGTGAGGAAGAGCTTCACTGCCTCGACCTCGTCGCCGTCGTACTCGCGCCGGCTACGGAAATCTTCACTCCGCCGCCGCCGTAGCTGTCTCCCTCTGCCAAGTTAGGGCGTGGGAGATCTAACGTGACGAACTTCACCACAGTTCATCTCTGTTCGTCGTGTTCTTCGCCGGGTAATTAAAAGTCATTTTATTACTCGCTTTGATTCTCAAACTTTTCGAAAATCTTCAAAGGTGTTTTATTCTTCAAATCTTCACATATGAACACCTCACACATCAATGCTCTTGATTTATCTCTAAGCACTCATTTCTTCAAGATTCCTCAATTGTGCGGATTTTCAATCTGTACAACTCTGGAACCTAAGACAAAACGCTTAGTGAAATTCCTCAAGGCTCAACTGGTCAAATTCCTCAAAACTTGTCTTTTTCGAAAAATCTTCCGAGAACGATATGACCTCTCCAAATTCCTCGCACCTACACTCTGCTCACAGTACTCATGTCCGCTATCAATCACTAGGTTCTCATCAACTTAACTCATTTGCAGCGTTCCTCGAAGAAAAACTGCATACTTCTTCAGAGTGTTCTATTGTTCAAATTCCTCATCGAAGAAAATGGCGTAAGGCAAGAGACCACGAAGGGAGGAAAGAAACCGGAGGTCATGACCGCCTTTGAGATCCCTCGATGAAATTTACAAAGATTATTGCACACCGATGAAGCCAAGTTTGGTAAGGAGAACAAAAATCAGCGCAAAGTGCGATCCAGAGGATAGAACGAAGATGGGCACGAGAATGGAGGAATATCGCTATGTTACTCCCAAGTACATGAAGAAATTCGCTTTAAACCCTCCATGCCCAAGAGCTCCTTTGGCACCGGCCAAGTCGCGATCCCACCAAAGATCAAGCGTGGTGAAGACTTTCTGAAGAATGGTCCAGCGCCAAGCCAAATTGGCAAGACAGCCAAGGAGGCGGTGAGGAAATTCAATGAGGATTCTGCTGCTGCTTTGCTGCCGGCGAGACCTCGGTCAAGCCGAGGAAATCAATGCCAAGAAGCCTGCATAAGCCAAGTGCTTCACCATCAGCGCCCTCACGGCCAAGTTCCTCACCGCGCCCTCACGGCAAATTCCTCGATCGCTGCTGCTCCATCAAAGTCCTCGGCAGCTTCCTCCAAGTCTTCAACTCCTGTGCATCCGCTACATGTCAAAGGACTCGGGGTTTCTCGATTGCTTCTGGTGTCTCAGCAAGTTCCTTAGCTGCACCAATGTCCTCATCAGGCCCCACTCTGCTGAAGACAAAAGCAACTGCTGGACGCGATCCTCGGCCAAGTCCAAGAAAGAAACAGGTTGCCTTCAATGTGCCCTCTGATGACAAAGCTTCTGATGAAGAACTTGCAGAAATCATCAGAGATAGACTAACAAAGGCCGCTAGAGCCAAAGGAACAACTGTGCCTCTGCTTTTGGATCCAAAGAAGATCCTTGACTTCATCGACTTATGGCATCAGGATCCAAACACTCCCATGCCTGATCTGCCTCTGACTCCTGGTCAAAGTCATATGCTGAGCCATTTCATCGCTGAAGAGAAATGGAAATTTGAAAAGGCTCATGAGATAAAGAGAGCACAAGCCAGAAAGGAGAAGCTTCTGAGGAAGAACATCGTCAACCTGACTCCTGAAGAACTTCTCAAAGCTCAATCTGAAATCCAAGCCCTCAGCAAGGATTTCGATGCTTACAATGCTGATTGGCAAGGAGCCAAGGTGAGATTCGTCAATTTGACGAAGAAAATGACAACTGGTGCAGCCCCATCGCAACAAGAAAATCCTCAGGCTGCAGACTCTCCTCATTTCTGCTGAAGAACATGCCAAGATCGCTGATGACTTTCAGCCTGCCGATGAGAATACAAGTTCCGGGCTGATGACTCCATTCCCGCCACCAAGAAATTCCTAGGCATCCACTAGTGGTGCGCTCAAGAAATCAAGAGATCAGGCAACTGCACCAGCCAGCTCAAGAAATTGAACCACAGTCCTCAGCTCCTCCTGCGCCAACACCAACTCCAATTCTTCCTTCTGCATATGAAGTGAAGAAGACAAAGGCTGCAGAACGAGCTACAGTGAAGAAGAGGAAGGCATCTGCTGCGTCAAATTCTTCGGCTGTGAAGAAAGTGAAGCCGATGACTAGCTCGCTTGAAAATCCTATTGATGCCGTTCCCATTTCCTCCATGTCGTCTAAGGAAATTGTTCCTTATGGAGAAGAATACAAGATCCCAAGCGGATCTGATGAAGAAAATCACTCTGTTGCTACCTCAGAACAGTTTGATGAAGAAATTGAAGTGGAAACATTCCCTTCACCTCCAGTTGTTTCCTCACCCATGCCTCAGTTCACAGCTGAAGAGGCTGGTGTTGAGGAAATTGAAAAAGAAGATGAAGACGTGGATATTGGATGCACTACACCAGTGATGAACGATGACTTTTGGGAAAGTCAGCATCCCAATACTCCTCTCTTCACTCCGATTCAACAAATTCCTCGGTCCCGGCTACAACTGCTCAAATGGGCTCAAGAAACTCATCCCACATCATCTGCTCATGAAGAAATTCCAGCCGCTAGTGTCAAGAACTCGCCTTGATCCCCAAACTGCACAAGAAGAGGAACCAGAAATTCCTCAGCCTGAAGCACCTGAGATCGCGATTCCTGAGGTTGTGCTGCAAATCACTGACATTCCTCTGCCCAAACCAAGAATCCGCTCTCGAGCAAGCAAAAATTCAAGGTGAAGACTTCTTTTACGAGCATGTGTTCTTCATCGACATAATCCATATGACTCGCCGCATAAGGAAAAGACGCTTCTGGACTGCTACTCAAGCCAACTTCTATTCCTCAGTGCTCTTTGACAAGGACAAAATCTTCGATCATGAGCATATTCCTCATGTGGATATGGAATCTCTGCCGTGCTTCGAGCCAGTCCTCAGAGTTATTCATGATGCAGGGCTACTGAACTTCTGCACTGATATCTGTGATTGGAATGAAGAACTCATTCTTCAGTTCTATGCCACTTTGCATATCACCAGAGATGCTGAAGATGTCAATTCATGGGTGCTGGATTGGATGACAGAAAACACTCACTACAAGGCACCAGCAACTGAATTGCTTCATGTCCTTCCTCTTGATCCTCCCCATGAAAGTGCACGTTGCATCTACAATGACCGCGAGCTGACTGATCATTATATGCAAGTGCTCATGAAGCCTTTGAAGCCAGGGCAGGCACCTCGAACCAAATTCCTCATCAAGGAATTGTTGTATGTGCCTCGGACTGTCTATCGAATCCTGACGAAGACAATGAGTCCCATCAAAGGCCACGACTCAAATGATGAAGATGTCGTTGGCATCATGAAGAACATGCTTTTCAACATCATTCATGGCGTTCCCGTCAACTTCCATGATTTCTTCATGAGGACTCTGGCTAATGTTGCAATGTCACCTTTTGAGCTGAAGCCCTATGCGCCTTGGATTATGAGACTCATAAGGGCAAGATCTTCACTGAATTACAAGGCTGACACTCTGAATCATGGTAGCTACTTGCCGCCCATTGAAGTCCTCAAGCGACCAGTTTCATCATCTGATGATAAGGGCAAGGCAGCTGCTGTGATTGATGAAGGCACTCGTCCATTGGATGGTCAATTCCGTCTAGCTACTTCTTACTCCACCAATGACGATTCTGCAACACATGACACAGCCGCAAATAACTCAGCCAAGCAAAAGCCTTAAGCAACAGCACCCAGGGTGATGACTGACCGTGAGTTACTCCTCAGTCTTCATTAGAAGGTTGAACGCAATCAGAAATGGGTGAAGCGTCAATTTGCTGCAATCCTTCACAACATGACCTCAACACATAATGCAGTGAAGAAAAATCAGTATTACCTTCATGAAACCCTCAACCGCACCTGGGCTGTTCTCACGCATGTATATTCTGCGGAAGAATTGAAGACTATGGGTCTCGAGAAGCATTTGATCGGTCTCGCACCACCTCGAAGAAATTCAAGAGAGTCAAAGTTCCTGATCCGGTGGCGAGTTCTTATTCTTCATCGCGTGAAACTGATGAACATGAAGATTTGGGCGACATCTGCGGCGAGGCCCTACTTCAACAACCAACCCGATAACGCCGGCGCTCCTCCATCAACTTGAAAATCTTCATATGCGTTAGTCCTCGCCGATCCTTTTGGTCATTTGATGACAAAGGGGAGAAATCTGAGTTAGTCTTCAAGCGGGTTTATATTATGGGTGTTTTATTAAGTTACAACTCTCGTTCTTCCAAACTTTTATTGGATCGAGTTGTAATCTTAAACCGATGGTGCCTTGATACTTTTGGTCGTGCTCGATGCTTTTGATGCACCGAGCTCAAACTTTGATGTGCTATTCCGCATGCTTATTCCTTGTCAATATTATTGCATGCATGTTTGAATCTCATCAGCACCATATTTCATCATGCATTTCAAATTCTTCATATTATATATCAAATGCGTATGAATTACAAGATATAGGGGAGATTTCCATGATTCGATTCTTCAAATGTGCATTGCCTCAAAAGCAATTTCCTCACTATGCACATATTCGTGGGGAGTTCTTCTATATCTTGCAATCAAATTCCTCAATATCAGTATTTACACTTCATATGTTTATCCCGTTGAAAACTTAACCTATGTTGTCATCAATCACCAAAAGGGGAGATTGTAAGTGCATCTAGTGCCCTTAGTGATTTTGGTGTATTGAAGACTTATAGGTTAAGTAACTGATCTGCTTGTGAGTGTACACAGGTCTATAAGTCTATGAGGAGTTTGATATTTACAGAGAAAGTCGACCCTAAAATGAAGTTCTTCAATGAAGACTTTGATATTCTCAAGACTTTCAAGACTTTGAAAGTGAAGAAATTGGTGTGACCTTGAAGACTTGATATTCATTCGAGGAATATGAAGCGTGAAGACTTTTGTTTTCGTAGTTTCATTTTCTCTTTCTTGAGTCATGGGAAACACCGTCTCGTTAAAGGGGGTCGAGGAAATACTAAGGAAAAATTTCCATGTGATGCTCAACTCAAAATTCTACACCTACCAATCCTTCGAGTGAAGCCATTGAAATCTCATACGCTCACCAATTTCTTCAAAGGATGAGACGCAGTTCTTCCGTCACTGAGGACTTTGCTCGACTAAGGAGTTAGGAATTCGCCAAAGGTGAATTGCCTACACAAAGGAGGAACATGATAGCCCCGAGGAATTTGAGAGTCAAATTTCCGACCGTTCTTTGTCTTCTTGGCCGCTGTCCCAAAATATCTTATCCACCTAACGGTCATATCATTGAAGGGCATTTATGTCTTATCATGTCGGGCTGCTCCCTAGGCTATAAATAGCCTCCCCCTACAACCACTAGCCGGTTGGCTGATCCAAGAGAACTTGACACTTGTCATCTGAGAGCAACCCATCCTCCGAGGACTTTGAGCGAAAATCATCAAGTGAGGAAAATCCCAAAACCAAACCCCACAAACCCAAAGTGATTGAGCATCATCAAGAAATTGATCCTCGTGGATCCGACGCTTGTTACCTTTGAAGATCTGTGCTTCTTCCAGACGGTTAGGCGCCAAGGTCTAGAGCATCCAAGAGGAATTGTGGATCGCCGAGTGACCAAGTCTGTGAAGGTTTGGAAGTCACCAAGACTTACCATGAGTGATTGGACGAGGCCTGCGTGGTCTTAGTTCAAGGAGAATACGGTGAGGACTGGGTGTCCTAAGTTGCGCTCGAGATCGGGTGTCCGGACTGTGTGTCCTCGAGTTTAAATACTCACCGCTCCAACCAGACGCATAACCGAGACAACAATTGGAACTGGTTTACCAAATCATTGTCTTCACCAACTGACCGGTTCTATTTCCTCAACTCTTTCATTTCCTCATTACTGTGTTGAATGTTGTTCATATCTGTGCTTGAAGACTTTGACTGAAGACTTTCACAAATTCCTCAGTTCAATTTCTTCAGTCTGTTTGTCTTCATCTTGCTATCCTGTGTTTACGCTTTCCGTACTCTGTGTAGGTCTTCATTTCATCATGATGACTACGTTTGTATCCCGTTATGTTTACTTCTGAGTACATATTCCGCTGCAAATAGTTCTTCGCTAAGGAATTTCCTCACCAGCAAATTCCTCAGTGAAGAATTCTTAAAAATTGCCTATTCACCCCCCTCTAGTCGATATAACGCACTTTCAGGTTCACTTCGGGTCTGCGGGACAGTGCTTAAGTGTTAGCAGAATAAGGTTTCCGGTGTGCAGAATAAGGTCTTAAGGGTGTTATCATAATAGACCCACCCTATATATATATATATATGAGTTTATATCCTCTACAACATTCACTTATTGCTAATTCTTCAAGTTGATTTCTTCTGCTAAGTGAATGTGATCGGACCCTTCCTCCTCTATGCTAAACTCAACCAAGTCTGTTCACAATTTCTTCATGTGCGTTCTAATTGAAACTCGTTCAAAATCTTCGCTGTGTCCTTGACAGCCGAAGAAATTGCGAACGGAACTTTTAACTTATCTTATCCAAATTTTCAGCTTTGCCGCTCAAACCGTTCCGCATCCCACGACAATACTTATCTAATCACCCGCAATCCTACACGATCGCCACCTCCCAGTACGTGGGTGACACATGTAAAGCGAATGAGAAGGGCCAGGGGCACGTTCGTCCGATTTCCTCGGGCGTACACTCCCACTATAAATACCCCTGCCTCTTCCTCACTTCGTTTTTACTCCGCTCGCTCTCACTCCCGCTTGAGCTTCTCAAACCCTAGCGCCACTGAGGGAGTCCTGGACTAGGGGGTGTCCGGACAGCCGGACTATCAATATTCGCCGGACTCCAAGACTACGAAGATAGAAGATTGAAGACTCCGGCTCGTGTCCGGAAGGTACTTTACTTGGCGTGGAAGGCAAGCTTGGCAATATGGATATGTAGATCTCCTACCATTGTAACCGACTCTGTGTAACCCTAGCCTCTCCGGTGTCTATATAAACCGGAGGGCTTTAGTCCATAGGACACAACATTACATCTCAACAATCATACCATAGGCTAGCTTCTAGGGTTTAGCCTCATTGATCTCGTGGTAGATCTACTCTTGTACTACCCATATCATCAATATTAATCAAGCGACGTGGGGTATTACCTCCATCGAGAGGGCCCGAACACAGGTAAAACATTGTGTCCCTCGTCTCCTGTTACCATCCGCCTAGACGCACAGTTCGGGACCCCCTACCCGAGATCCGCCAGTTTTGACACCGACATTGGTGCTTTCATTGAGAGTTCCTCTGTGTCGTCGCCGATAGAGTGGATGCCTCTACCCGTCTTCAAAGACGGTGTTCTCGCCGGAGGGGCCTCGGCTGCCGGTCAGACAATCCGGCTTGGCCGCTTCCTTATGATCGCCTGTCCGGCCGTCGCTTTGGCAATGACTTCTCAAGTCGTCGAAAGCAATCTTCGGGTCAGCCCTAAAGCTGCCGAACAGTTAGATCCAATTGAGCTCTCGTCTGTTAACGAGCTCTTGGATCGCATCGCGCCTCGAGTCGTAACGACTACAATCGATCGGGCTTAAAACCGATCCGAGAGATTAACTCTCCCGTGCAACCCACCACGTCGAAGTGGTAGAAGAACAACTCGGCAATTCGTTGCCATTGTTGAAAACAATCGTGTCCGATTCCCGAACCCTCCATGCCGGATTCCTCGGAGGATGGACCCCGATCGAGCATTGAACCTAAAATCATGCGCCGCCTCGACTCGCTGGGCTATTTCCAAAGAAATCAAGCTTCCAAGTTCGAAGACCTCGCCTTTGAGCCCAAAGATGGGCGGGGATCCAGATTTTATTCCACCCACCCACCCGCACATATGCGACCTATCTCTAATTCGCAAGAGCCCTCGAAACAAGACATCATTATCGGGCGATTCTCCGGTCATGGACAGGATAAAGGACCGCCGAGAGGAAAACGCAATCTCAATCTTCGCAATAATCGCACGGACGGGGAATCTCGAACGCCATTGATCGTCGCAAGATTACGCGTTTTACCGATCTGGCGTCCATAGTACGAAAGTATTGGCGATGGATAGTTTCGAAAACTGAAAATCAATTTTGGGATAATCCGCACCAAACCCAGTCCATGTAAAAGCGCGCCCACAATCAGGCCCCAAATGCAAAAACCAAAAGCAAAAACCCAAAGAAGGGAAACGGAACGTCTTCGAGGGATGGCTCAATGGACCTGTAGAACTTCACAATACGGGGAGCTGTCCCAACACATAGCCTTCGAGCATGTTGGATACTACGGCAGTGGCCAAAAGTGGCGAAGAGCTTCTAGCTCCGAAACCACTCCAACAATACCAAAGACGGTATCAATAGTCTTGAGACTTTCGCATCAAATAATATGCGAAACGAACAATCCGCGAACTCGCCAAGTCTACCAAGTAGCAACAAAGAAATCCATGGAGCGACACAGCTATCACCTTCAGCGCCAGCGACGAGCCCACATCTCGAACTACAGAGCCCCACCAGACCGGTACTTAGTCCCATAGTGGACGGCTTTGATCGACAAAAGTCCTCATGGACGGCGGCAGCGGACTAAACCTCATTTATGAGGAAACCTGCGGAAAATGGAAATCGATTGAGCCGATTGAGCTAAGTAGCACAACCTTCAGAGGAATAAGCCCTAGCCGGGAAGCACGCTGCCGGAAAAATCACACTCGATGTGGTGTTCGCCTCCGGACAATTACAGATCCGAAGAAGTCACGCCTGTAGCCCTGCTCAGCAGCGGCTATCACGCCATATTAGGACGAGAGGCATTCACAATTTTTCAAGCAATACCTCACTACAGGTACATGAAGCTCAAAATGCCCGGCCCCGGCGGAATAATCACTCTCGTTAGTGATCCGGATACAGCACTCCGCGCCGAAAACAAGACAGCCGCATTAGCCCTCGAGGCACTATCCGAAGCCTTAGCGGCAGAGGAACTCACCGCGCTACGCTCTACAGTAAACAGGGACGACGTGATACTTGATAAAAGATCCAAGTCCACCTCCTTCAAACCAGCAGAAGAGATAGTTAAATTTCAGGTCCACCCAACGGACCCAACAAAGACGGCCTCTATCGGGCACAGCTTGAACCACAAGTCGACGCCAATCAAGCGAATTCCTTCGGAAAATTGGGACATCTTCGTCTGCATCCTTCGACATGCCCGAATCCTCGCAGTTGGCGTAACACAGCCTAAACATCCTAAAAGGATTTAGGCCACCAAACAAGCTCTTCGACGATTTTCCGAACCCAAAAGACAGGCAATGGGAGAAGAGCTAGCTGTTATTGGAAGCCGGATTCATTAGAGATATCAAACATCCGGACCGGCTAGCAAATTTGGTGATGGTACCAAAGAAAGATAAATCCTGGCGCCTATGCGTCGACTTCAAAGACCTCAATAAGGCTTGCCCAAAGGATCCTTTCCTCCCCCGCATCGATCAAATTATCGATGCCACAAAGACAGACACGATTCACAGTGCTTCCCGGATGCATACTCGCTATCATCAAATCAAGATGGCGGAAGCGATCAAGCCGCAACGGCATTCATCACTCCATACGCACCATTCTCGCTTCAACACGATGCCCTTCGGTTTAAAAACGCCGCGCAACATATCAGCGCATGATTCAAACATGTCCGCCACCCAGATCGGCAAAACAATCGAGGCATCACGAGACGACGTGTCGCCAAAACAAAACACGCCGAAACTTTAGTAGACGATTTGAGGCTCACATTCGACAACCTCGAGCATATGACATTAAGCTGAATCCGAAAATGTGTTTTCGGCGCATCACCGGAAGCTCTTGGGCTTCATTGTATCCGTAGAGGATCAAGCAAATTCGCCAAAATCCGGCTCACACGCTTGGATATCCCAAAGGACCTCAAGCAAATACAAAAATTAACAGGATGCATGGCAGCCTTAAGCCGTTTTATCTCCCGTTTAGGAGAAAAGGCGTTGCCCCTTTATCGCCTCCTAAGGCGCACCGAACACTTTGAGTGGACGGATGCCGCCACTGCCGGACTCGAAGAAATAAAGGCCATATTGGCAACAAATCTGGTCCTGGCTGCACCCACTCAGGGCGAACCGATGTTGTTATACATCGCGGCAACACACCAAGTTGTGAGCGCTGTTCTCGTCGTCGAACGAGCAACAGAAGGGCATAAATTCTCTCTCCAAAAACCAGTGTATTATGTATCCACTGTGCTAACCCCCTGCAAATCCCGTTACCCGCACTATCAAAAGATAGCATATGCGGTGTTCATGGCGTCTCGGAAGCTTCGACACTACTTTCAAGAGTGTTCGATAACAGTGGCCTCTGAAGTACCACTCAACGACATTATAAATAACCGCGACGCAATGGGCAGGATTGCAAAATGGGCCATTGAGCTCTTGCCCTTCGACATAACATACAAACCTCGACGAGCCATAAAGTCACAAGTTTTGGCTGACTTCGTCGCCGAATGGACTGAAGCCGAACTACCTAAAGAGTACGGTGCATACCCAATTGGACTATGCACTTCGACGGCTCCAAAATGTTGGCGGATCGGGGTCAAGCGCCGTCTCGACGCCCCCACCGAGATACTGATTCAAGATGTACTTCAGATAATGTACACGGACTCCAACAATGCAGCCAATCACGAGGCCTTGTTACATGGTCTCCGGATGGCGCCTCCATGGGCATTCAACGCCTAGAGGTGCGCAGGATTCAAACCTTGCAATATCCCAAATAAATGGAGACTTTGACGCCAAGGATCCGAAAATGGCAGCATATCGTAATGCTGTCCCGAAAATGTCACCGGTTTGAAGGACTCAATTCCATCACATAGCCCGAGATAACAACCAAGCGGCCGACATCCCGCACGCATCGGTGCGAAACGTGATGTTGTCCCTCCAAATATCTTCTGGAACGGCTCTTCAAGCCATCCGCATTATGGGAAGAGGAGTCCGTAGCGACAAACCGGAGAAAGCCGCACTAACCGGTGATTCAGCAGACAACATAACACAATCCGCCCACGACATAATGGCGAATCGCCACGTGGATGTAACCTTTCTCGCCTACTTACTCAGGCAGGAACTTCCCGAAGACCAAAATGAGGCCCGCTGCATAGTCCGGCTATCGAAGGCCTACAAGGTTCATGAGGGCGAACTTCATAAGAAAAGTACTACCGGGGTCCTTCAAAGGTGTATCTCCGAAGAAGAAGGGCGAAACCTCCTGGCTGAAATCCATGCCGGACTAGGTGGACACCACGCAGCAGCCCGGGCCCTGGCTGGAAAGGCATTCCGTACAGGATTTTATTGGCCGACGGCTCGGACAGATGCACAGGACTTGGTCCAGCGATGCGTTGGTTGCCAGCTCTTCGCTAATCAGAGCCATATGCCACCCACCGCCTCAAAACCATACCCATTACCCGCCGTCATGGTGCAGGGGCTAGACATGGTCGGACCCTTAAAGGGGGAACCCATAAGAAAAGGTACCGCTGGTCATGGTGGATAGGTTCACCAAATGGATAGAGGCCAAACCGGTCAAAACGGCAGAGTCCGGACCAGTGATAGACTTTATATCGAGGTGGTACACCGCTACGGAGTCCCCACAAAGATCATCACGGATAACGCACGAACTTCACAAATGATGAAGTGAAGTCATGGTGCAAAAATATGGGCATTAAGCTCGACTATGCGCCGCCTATCACACTCAAACCAACGGTCAAGTGGAAAGAGCAAACGGTCTAATAATGAGCGGCATTAAACCCGCACTAGTGAGGTCACTCACTAAATCGACACCCAATGGGTCGAGGAGCTCGACTCCGTACTGGGACTGCGGACAACGCCTAACCGTACTACGGATTCACACCATTCTTTATGGTATACGGCGCAGAGGCAGTCTTGCCTCATGACATTATTCATGACTCACCTCGAGTGTGCATGTATGAGGAAAGAGAAGCCGAGCTAGATCGGCAGGACAGCTTGGACACATTGAGGAAGAACGGGGCGCTGCGAAGGCTCGCTCCGCATTCTATCGACAACAGTTCAAGATATCAAAGCGAGAAGCACGGGCCAAAACCTACAACGTTGGCGAACTAGTTCTACGCTGCACGGACAAGAAGAAGGACAAGCTCAAGCCCGTATGGGAAGGCCCTTCATTATTGATCAAGCATCGACCGCGGAGCGCATCGCTCACTTAAATACGCCGACAACCGACTCGAGCCAAACCCATGGAACGCAGCCCGACTCGACGATTCTATGCCTAGCGCCGACTAAGAGTTCGTCCCTTCCCCGTCCAACTTTGTATATATTTGGTTGTCCTCTTTTCTCTTTTCTCCTTTTAAAATTAACAAATCCCTTCGGGCATATTTTCGCATTTTTGCATACATACGATGTGCCACTCAGACTTTTCGTTATTCCCGGGGCTTCTTTTACAGAAGCTCAACTATATGGGTTTTATACCCAACACATGTGTCATGCTTCCACATGTACCTTTTACCCGCCATTATATGCATCGATATGACTTAAGTTTTGGCCAAGCTGGGTTGCTCGGCTCTGTGCTTACCCCTCGCTCCCGATTGTTCGGCTAGGTGGTAAAGGAGCACCTCTGCGATTATTATCGCTGGGTCACCGGATGTGTACCTCGACCGGGTGAAGCCGAAAGCTAGCGTTCTTAAGGGAATATTCGGTCGGTGATTTAAAAGATGACTTTTACCTACCTTTCTTTTCCATCTGCCCCGGATGTTTTATCGCTCCATTGGCAGTCCGACATGCACTTTAGGGCATGCCACCCCAAATAAAGGAACCCTTAACGGAACTATTCTCTCTGGAAGATGTTTCTTACTAACCATGTAATATAACATAACTAGTTGGGCACTTGTCTGATAAAGCACTAATGACCCCTACGCCTAGTCTCCATGCATACCACGGTTATTTCTTAACCACAAAGGTATTCGAACGCACTCCGGACTCTCGGGTCCCGAGGTTGAAGCGAAAAGGTCGGCAACGACAAACGATCTACAATCCGGCTAGAAAACATTTCACATGTCATTTTTTAAGGATAACATACATTGTCAAGTTCATTGATTGTATTCCTCCTCAATCCCGTCTAACAGGTTGTCTAGCTTACAGTCCCGTTGGGAAAATTTAGCAGCCAGTTCTACCTAGCTGTACACTAAACTCACAGGGATCTCCTTCTTGTCGGGCCCCACCGGTCCAACTTCGGCCATATGGTTGGGATCCGCCTTCTTGTACCGCGTCTTGACCATGGCCCAAGCCTCCCTCGCACCTTGGCGGCAGGCCGAAACCTTCCACAAACGGAAGCGCTGCCGCACTCCCTGTAGCTTCTCTGCAAGCTCCCCGAGGCCCTCGGGCGGGGAGAGGATGGCCATAAAGCTCAGACGACGCCACTCATTGCTCGCCGAACTCGCTCGAACAGCTGCAACAGTTCGGGAAGTTGATCACCCATTGATACTGGCATCTCCTCCGCAGGATGGCCCGTGAGTATACCTACAAGACATATTATGTCAAATCGCTTCCTTGCCGAACTCCTCTTCCTAAGAGAGTTCGCTCAAGCACTTATTATAGATGCTGCGACGAAGCCGTTGATTCTCCTTAATGGAGCCGGACAGCTCGGCCTGTGCACCTTTCAGCTCTTCTCCGAGCTTGGCGTTGGCATCTTGAAGCTTGTTCTTTTCTGCTGAACTCGTTTCAAGACATTTTCGCCGACTTTTAGTCAAGCGTAGTAGCGATTGCTGTCCGGATCTTGTTCGGCAAAGACCTCTGATGTCGTTATTAGACTCGTGCGCCGCCGCACGCTGCTTATATTAATTTATACAAACGTGTTACGGTGGGGTCTTCCGTCTCTCTCTGCGGCAGCAAGTGCAGCCCCAAGTTGGGCCTTGCAATCTTGCAGCTCCCGGACAGCCGGGCATTCTTCTCGTTAAGAGCACGAAAGTTCATGTGATCCTTAAATCAGTTACCATAACCAATTTAAGTCTCGGGGCTACCGGTGTATACAACCATTAAAATTCCCTTACCCGTATGTCTTTAACATACCGCTCGTGCCCTGGTAAAACCATTTTGGGCAGCCCGAGATGCGCGTCCCTCGCTTTAAAGGCACTCAATGCCTCGGGGAAAAGCACGCCTCTTGAAAAACTGTCCGTGGCGTCTATGATTCATAGTGCTCTCCACCTCCGACTTTGTGGCGGACGATCTGTCGGTATCCTCCGTTGGAGTAGGATCCGTTCGCGTTTGCGCTTGCCTCCCCCTCCACCCGGCGCAGGAGCCCGGCTGGTGTTGATTGGGTTGGCAATTCCCATGCTCGCAGTCCGGTGAGCGCTTTTTTCTATAAAGATCATGAGCACTTAGAAGTTTCTCGAACATCGCCGAAGATCAAACGCGAGCTATACCTCTGCGGCGACGCTTTCCGCCCACACGGCGCCCTTTTCCTCCCGCTAGTTCGCCTGACCTCAGAAGTCGGCCGCCGCAGTTCGGCTCCCGCCGGATTGGTGCTTCTGCAAGACACCATCGTTCGCGAAGGTCGAATAGGCAAGGATGAGATAACGGTGTCCGGACTTCGGTCTTGGTCACCTGGGATGCCGAACTTAGCCCGGGGTAGTCCGCCGTAATGGCGACCAACGCATCATCAACGCTTAGCTGGTGATACACCCCGTCGATTAGCTCCACCCCGAGGTCCGGATCCTCTTCGGAGGTCGGACCCAGGGATCCTTCCGGGTCCTCGGGTTGTGGAGCAGGACTCACCATGTCCTCCACAGTCCGGCGTAGACTCTGCGCCGAAGACGTAATATGAGAAGCTTAAACTTTGAAAATACGGGTAAAGGCCCTTTTGAGGTGTTCGCTTACCCATCCTCTAGGATTGACCATAGAAAACCCATTCACAGGGTTCGGACGAAGGAAGTCCTCCTTCTCCCCCTTATACAGGCCGGACAGGATCTTCACTAGATCCTCAGTCGAATCCGGGCCTTTGCAGCCGTGCCGGTGGCATCGCCCTCCCGCTGAAATCCCACATGGGGTGGCCTCAGACAGCGGCTGCACCCGCGCTGATGCACGCTGCCATGACTCCAATCATGGTCAAGCCGGAATGAGCCATTAGTCTTATTCGCCCATCAAGTAATGGACGCTCTTGTCCTCCTCCAAACGGGGCTCATGGGCGCCACCGAGGCGTTTCTTCAAGGGAGCAGATCAAACTCCGGAGGCCAATCCGGATCGGGTCCGCAGCGAGCGTCTACGATATAAAACCACCCGAGGGCCGGTCTTGGACGCCCTCTTGAAGTGCCGGATAGGTATCCGTCCCAAAGAATGCGCCATATTTCGCGCCGCCCACTTGATATATGGACCCCTGGTGAGAACGGGTGCGAGGCGTAATAGCCTCTTCCACAATGCGAAATGGGGCTCGATGCCCACGAATAGCTCGCAAAAGAGCTACGTAGTTCGCGATGTGCAACATAGAAGCGGGCGTGAGGTGGTGGAGCTGAAGTCCATAGAACTTCAGGAGCCCGCGGAGGAATGGATGTATTGGAAACCCGAGCCCCCTTATTAGATAAGGGACGAAACACACCCGCTCCCCCCTGTTGGGGCTTGGGGTGTCCTCCGCCTGCTCCTCCTCGATAGTAACCAGTCCGGCTCGGACCGGAACCATGAAGGCCGGAGGAAGCCATCCCTCCGTTTGGAGCTTTACTAGCTCGTTGTGCGAAATAGAGCACCTCCTCCAATCGCCCGGCGATGGGCTGGGAGCGCGTGAGGAAGAGCCGCGTTGACGATCCATGGTGGAATGGATTTCAGGGTCAGAGGCGCTTTGATGGAGTATACGCGGGAGGAGGATGGTGCGGTTTGGATCTGGATCCCTGCCCTTTAATAGGCGGTGACCCGACAACCAGGGGTAAATGTAAAGACTCCTGGCTTTTCGCATTCGTATGCGGCGCATGGAAGAGGGCCATAATTTGGCGTAGAAGCCAAGAAGCACGAATTCGAGGTAAAGCCGACACCGCTCGGCAGAACATGGAATCGAAGGAGAACCCGCTTTGCAACACCAAGACTACAAGCACGCTGGACTTATCGTCATTGAAGCCTGGTTCGGGGATACCGAGGAGTCTGGACTAGGGGTGTCCGGACAGCCGGACTATCAATATCCGCCGGACTCCAAGACTACGAAGATAGAAGATTGAAGGCTCCGCTCGTGTCCCAAGGTACTTTACTTGGCGTGGAAGGCAAGCTTGGAAATACGGATATGTAGATCTCCTACCATTGTAACCGACTACTGTGTAACCCTAGCCTCTCGGTGTCTATATAAACCGGAGGGCTTTAGTCCGTGAGGACACAACATTACATCTCAACAATCATACCATAGGCCAGCTTCTAGGGTTTAGCCTCATTGATCTCGTGGTAGATCTACTCTTGTACTACCCATATCATCAATATTAATCAAGCGGGGCGTAGGGTATTACCTCCATCGAGAGGGCTGAACACAGGTAAAAACATTGTGTCCCTCGTCTCCTGTTACCATCCGCCTAGACGCACAGTTCGGGACCCCCTACCCGAGATCCGCCGGTTTTGACACCGACAGCCACCACTACTTCATCATTGCCGGTGAGGAAGAGCTTCACTGCCTCGACCTCATCACCGTCGTACTCGCGCCGGCTACGGATTTCTTCACTCCGCCGCCGCCGTAGCCGTCTTCCTCTGCCGAGTTAGGGCATGGAAGATCTGAACTGACGAACTTCACATCTACTCTTCCCAGTTCGTAGTGTTCTTCATCAAGGGTACTCATGTCCGCTGCTGAATCACTAGGTTCTCATCAACTTAACTCATTTGCAGTGTTCCTCGAAGAAAAGTTGCACACCTCTTCAGAAACTTCAGTTGTTCATATTCCTCAGCTGAATAAAATGGCTGATGGAAAGAAGCCATAGAAGGGAGGAAAGAGGCCTGAGGTCAATACTGCTTTCAAAATCCCTAAGGACATATACAAGGATTACTGCACTCCTGATGAGGCCAAATTTTGCAAGGAGGACAAAAATCAGTGCAAGGTGCGCATACAGAGGATAGAGAGGAGACGGCCACGGGAATGGAGTGTCAGGACCCCGACTCAATGCCACATCGATCTAGCATGTAACACCTCATATCACTTTGCGGCCTCACGCACGGTATTCCCACGGGTGTCGCCTTACCTTTGCCGGGACCGTTTATGCTTTTGGCACACGATATGATAGTGTCGCTAGCATCAATATGATAAGGAGCCCGGCTGACATGGCTAGTCGTAAACCCAAAGTGGCACAAACTTACAGGACAGCATCCATGACCCGAAGATCGAACGTGTCGGTCATCGTTGAGTGAATCCAGTCAGTAGCACCGGGCTAGCAGGACTCCGGTGAACCGGGCAGTGGCGGGCTAACAGGGACTACGGTATTCATCGCGGACATTTCCCGTAGGGACACGTATACAGAACGAAGAAGGACACATGCCGCCAGCCTAAGTGTTCCGGAGCAAAGAGCAAGCTACCATGGCTCGGTGGAGACACTAGGAGACATTTCCCGGTAAGAGAGGCTACTAAAGATAAACAACTAGTTAGTCAGATCCCACACATACCAAGCATTTCAATAACATACACACAATATGCTCGATATGTGCAAATACAACATGGCATCACAACATGACTCTACGACTCAAGTATTTCATTCAATAGGCTCCGAGGAGCGAGATATTACCAACAGGGGTCTCATGACCCAACATTCAGAGCATACAAATCAAGCACAAACGGAAGCTAACATGTCTGAGTACAGACATCTACAAATGAAAAAGGCTTAGAAGCCTGACTATCTACCAGATTCTGCCGAGGGCACAAGATTGTAGCTGAGGTATCAAGCTAAACGTCGAAGTCCAAGCGGAACTACTAGCGAGACTGAAGTCTCTCTGCAAAAAACATAAAATAGGCAAACGTGAGTACAAATGTACCCAGCAAGACTTACATCAGAACTAACTACATATGCATCATTATCAACAAAGGGGATGGTGGGGTTTAACTGCAGCAAGCCAGCTTTGACTCGGTGGCTAACCTGAACTACGATCGCATGTAACTCTTGAGGTGGCGCTACGAGTCCACATATTCACCATATCAATACACCACTATGGATCCGCCCCGCCTCCCTCGAGAACGCCATCCATAGCACTCACGCTATCTTGCGCATTTTAGAGTATCCACTTTCACTTGTCTATGAATTGTACAAGGGGTCCAAGTTTCCATATCCGAGGAATCCGCTATTCAATAGATAACGATAACCTGCAGGGTGTACTTCTTCACACACGCTCTCGCCACTTATCGCCTCAGACACGTCATGTACCTCGGCAACCTTCAAGCGGAAGCCGGGCGAGGAGTCGGCCACGCCTACCTAAACACTCAAGTCTCTCGTCCCGTGTTTATCGCCTATTCGGGTTCCATCCGCAAGGAGATCCGCCGGGTGTCGCCACGGCCCCAAACGATGTGTGCAGGGTTCCCAAGCCCACCATCCGGTGCCACTTGGTACACCAGGCCATCTTGTGCCTAGTCTGTCCCAAGCCCACCTATACCGGTGCCACTTGGTAGACTACTAACACTACCTACAAACACCGAAACTAGTTGCAACTCACAGACAGAGAACAAGGGTGATTAAGAAGCCGAGAGGGTCAATTAAGGATCCCAATGAGTGGTAGTAGCTGTTCATGGATCACAAGCACGTAACTCGAGTTCACGAGGACGGCTGCAATGAGACAACCCACCATGTACTCCTACATGGCCTCTCACCGCTACCTTTACCAAATCGTGTTCACACATTTAGCTCTCAACAAGAGGACATGTTCACACACCTCGATTCATCCCGATGAATCGGACCGACTCAACTCTAAGCAATAGCAGGCATGACAAACAAGCATGGATGAGTAGGCACATCGGGGCTCAAACAACTCCTACTCATGCTAGTGGGTTTCATCTATTTACTTGTGGAATGACAGTCATGCAAAGGATAAAGGGGTTCAGCTACCGCAGCAAGTAATAGATGAATCGTTGTTGTCCTAATGCAGTAAAAGAGAGCAGGAGCGAGAGAGTGGGATTGTATCGGAATGAACAAGGGGGTTTTGCTTGCCTGGCACTTCTGAAGATAATATAGTTCTTCATCGGTGTCATCGAACTCATCGTCGAACCACGTCTATCGAGAGGGGACAAACACCGGCAACTGAGAAAGAACACAATCAATGCAATGCTACAATATGATGCATGATCATGACATGGCAATATGCTGTGATCTGATCTAATGCACCTAAAACCAGATTAAATGAAGTTGGTTTGAATCAAAGATTCAAATTCAAACTCCATATGTGATTTATTATATGCCATTTAATTGAATTGACAAAAACAGTAGTCATAAGTTGTTCTAACATGCATGAAAATGGTACATATGGATAGATTGGATTTTTCTGATCATTTTTGATATATAATTTATCTCATTTGGAGTTACGGTTGAATTTCTATGAATTTTAGAAGTTTTGGGCATTTTCTGGAATTTCCTGTATTATTTAAAATCCAGAAATTCCTTTACTACGTCAGCACTACGTCATGCTGACCTAAGCAAGTCAACAGCAGCGGTCTAGGTCAAACCTGACCAGTGGGGTCCACCGTCGATGTAACAAGCGAGGAGCAGAGGTGACCAAAGGGGCCAGTCAAAGCCGATGGGCGGTCAAACTGACGACTGGGCCCACCGGAGTTAATCTAATCCGGTCGAAACTAATCTCGTTAATTAAGGGCTGTGGGGCCCGTCTGTAAGTGAGCTAGGGGTTAAGTGGTGGGGATTAGCGCCTAACTAGATGGCCACGCCGACGGTCGCGGGGCGTCGCCGCCGACGGTGACCTCGAACCGCGGTGGAGTTCGCTCGGACCTCGCCAGAGGCGACGGATCGACGCGCCAGGGGCACTAGAAGGTAGCCCGTGCCCGTGCGCATCTGGGGAGACCAACAGGAGGTGCGGGGTGGCTGGGTTCACGGAAGCGAAGCTTCGGGCGGCGGCCGGAGCTCGGCTTCGAGCAGAGCGGGGCTGCGGGGTGCGGAGAGGCCAAACGAGGAGATAAGCGGAGTCCTGGGGCAGCTAGGAGCTCGCTAGGCTCGTGGAGTCTCGAGCGCAAGAAGACGGCAACGCCATGCCCGCGTCCATGGCGGACGGCGGCGCTCGCACGGTGGCTAGCACGATTACAACGGGGAAGAACCACAGAGAGAGAGGGGGAACGTAGGAGAGCTCACGGCGGGGCTGGCGGAGGCGACGGCGACGGCGAGGTCGGGGAAGCTCTGGACGCGCCGAATCGGACGGTGGAGATCGCCGCGAGGCGGCGATGAGGGACGGCGGGACGACGTTGCAGGCTCCTGATCGCGTCGTCGGTGTGTAGCTCCGCGGGTCGTGGCGGAGCTCGGGGGCGGAGAGGAAGCGAGGGCGAGGCGGTGGCGGCGGCAAAGCAAGAAGCGGCGGCGCGATGGCCGCGGCGCCCGAGGGAGAGAGAGAGAGCGAGGGGGAGGAGTGAGGAGAGCGCGAGGGGTTCCAGGAGAGTGAGAGAGAGGCCAGGGGTGTCGTGGCGTCTCCAGCGCATCGAGGAGGGAGGCAACCAGCAGAGGTGGCTGGCCAAGCGACGGCGGTGCTCGCCATCGAAATGCCGTCTTGCATACTGCACGGGAAGAAGACAGCATGCCCACGGTGGTTGGGCTGCATGTGTTGGGCTGTCCAGTGGGCTTGGTGGCGCCGGTAAGTTTCAAGTAAGTTTACATTCTGTTTTCTATTTTGTTTAATTTGTTTTGATTTGATTTTATACCAAATCATTTTATATAAATCCTGAAATTAAATATAGGCAATAACAGAATTATCTCGAGGCCCTTAGATATTTCGAATTATTGGAGCATTTAATAATATTATTAGCAATTAAATGCCCCAATTCAAATATTTATGACTTAAATTCATTGCCCAACTTGTTCCCTAAAATGTTCATTATTTTTGGTATGGATCAAAACCATTGCCAAAAATATCAAACATCAAAGAAGAGCATTTTGTGTTCTTGAATGCAGTTTATTTAAGTTGGACCTATTTGGATTTCAAGGTGCTAGGGTTTGATCATCCCCCATTTCAAAGTTTCATAGAATTTAAACATGATGCACACATGAAGCTAGCCTAGTGCATTGCTAGAAGCTAGGGATGTGACAACTCACCCCCACTAAACAAGAATCTCGACCCGAGATTCAAGACGTGAGGTAAGAAGACAGAGGGGACACGAAGCTAGCACAATCTTCACGATCCAGGTTGCACTCCATAAGAACCTTGATTCGATCATCATCTTGTCTCGACGTCTTCCTCTGAGAACTCCAACTAACATGACAAGAAGAGAACAGTGAAACTCTAGAAGGATCGATCTTCTCGAAGATCGAACAACTTAGGATCAACTCGCGGAATGAGGCATAGCAACACCACTCGAGCTGAGACACAAAACACACATCTAGAGGGATGGGGTGGAACAGATGACAGAGGTTTACCAGGTAGACATCAAATCCACGCTTAACAGGGTGGTGAACGGTTGTCAACGTGGCGAGGAGTTGAGTTGCCATGATACCATATCGAGACACCTTAGGGATGGTGACTCGTAGATATACCCCCCTTAAGTGGCAAAAAGAATTACCTTTGATTCAAAGATCATTGAAACTCTTTATACCAGCTTAAGACAATTCACAATAGATCATTTGGAGGAGTTCGGTAGGATAACATACTCGGACTAAAATGGATGATGTGGACTACTGTGTTGAAGACAACGCAAGGGATGATTTTGCTTGCGCGTGCTCTCCAGAATTTGAGCATTTCCATAATCATCAAGGTTTTACCAACATCCAAGTCAAGGGTGCTGACAACACAACATACTACCATGATGAATAGCGATGGACGATGCAAATGCAATGGAAGATAACACTTTCTCAGATTTCACCTTAGCGAGACCAAGGGGATAGAATCTGGATGATCGACCGAGAGACATTTAGCACTCCGCTTCTAATGTTCTCCTTGATGTACCAGCTTAACCCAATACCAGTCGGTATCTGGAACATCAAGTAAAGGTCTGACTTCGCGAGAACAAAGGATCCATAAGGAACAACTTCTAAAATAAGTCGCACGACATCCTTATGGAAAGGATGGTCAACTTGCTCAGTTAAGATGCTACAATAATAGATCTTCCGGAGGGGTGTGTTGGCCACGATATCCACTTTACCGGTTATCGCGAGACCGATATTATATTTCTTGGGAAATGTCCCAACCATCATAACTGCCTGAGATTCAGATCTGGTTGGTGTCAGAATAATTCAGACTCATCGAGTCTAGAAAGTAAAATGAAAATTTGCAACACAAATCGACGAGATGACGTTGCGAGAATCTCAGGGAATGAACTACGATAGCAAGCTCCAAAACATGAGCTGGTTCTGCTACAAACATGTGAACACGTTGTCCGAGACAAGCATGACCACATAGTAGTCTTACAATAAAATACTACCGAGTTCAGGTTGGGAACCATCATCGAGGATAACGAAGTCCTAACATAAGTCATGACTAGTTGTTATGAAGGAACTCCTTCTCCTTGAACAAATCAATCAGTGGCTTGGTGTGCTACGGAATTCATATAGAATGAAGATGATCAGTCTAACAGACCACAGAATACTTCGCACATGCATAACTGACTTGGGATGGTTCCAGAGGAGGTAAAAACATGCTTTCTCGAATTCACGGCGGCAACTTACATCAAATGCACGTGAATCAAAGGAAGTCACTTCTTTCATCCAAACATATACCTTAGAGACGGAACTCGAAGGCATTGTTTACAAAGTTTCCAACACTAGCTTAATGTCCAACAGAATCATGGAGGAGATAAGGATGTTGTCGATGGGCTCAACAACAATTTATCAAGATTCCAATGGAGATGGAATTCCATAATTATGTGAACAAGTGATAGCATTGGTCAGACCCAAAGGATATAATGGTGTATGCTCGAGGATCAACCAAGAGTAAGACAACATTACGAATATCGTTAGTTACAGTCTGATTTGATGATAACCCATACTCAAAACAAAGGTTGGATAAAATGATAGGTCCATTAACTGATCACGAGGGTCAGTCGATGAAAATATCATCTCTCTTCAACACACACACACACACACGAGATATCCCTTAAAATGAACTAAGTAGGACAAGCTTTTATCTTCCAACTCTCCAAGTTGTTGTCCAGCTTAACCAACTAGCTCAGGGGTATCCGGCAGAGATTCTTGGAGAAGGAGTGATTTATAAGAAAACCAACTTGATCACGATCTCAACATAGCGGTCAGGTGACAACCTGGTAATACTTCCGAGAAGATATATGGAAAATCACGAACCACCGATATGTCACTAAGCTCGGGAACAATCTTGCTTTTCAGGGCAAGATGATGTGGTGAAATAAGCAAGGGATTGGATAGTCCTAACTCATTGATCGAGGAGTGCATCAGAATAAGGACTAGGTAGCACGATCAATCCTAGGATGATTATTAAATAATCAGCACGCTAAGAATGAAGTTGTTGTCCGTTTAACTACCAAGCAACGGAGTTGCTAGCAGTATTGATTTCACACACCACGATTCACTTGTCGGCATTCCGGTTACAATAACACGGAAACCGAGGAATGAACGATGATGGCAAGAAGTATAACTGTATCAAGAGTTCATAGGATGGTGTGCAGTTCCCATGACATTCTTGATGTAAAGACGGTAACACTCCAAGGTAGAACAGAACAAAAGCTGGATTGGCATTTTGATCTGTGGAATACAACTACTTTGACCCAATCCTAGATGTGGATGAGGTACTGGAGTTTGTTTCTCCTAGTCATTCCGGAATAGAATGGCTTGACGGACCACAAGAGTAATAGGCATCGATCAATGAATGCACGCATACTCTTGACTATCAATTGATAGACGAGGGTCGGAAGACAACTAAAATGGGACAACCCAAAAGAACATATATCTTTCTGAGTTGTGAATGCATGGATTAGTATGTCGAGCAAAGCTCAACATTTCTTCCAGATAACCCATGCAGAAGGTTAGAACTGGCAGAGTCACAATATAGAATGGAGAACTCATCAAGAGCACTCTGGTTGTGATCTTTGGGTTCAAAAGAACTCCTGCCAAGAATGGTTCATGGTATTTGGAAGAACGATATACCACGGACCTCGAGGACTATTGCAAAGGTTACTAATATCCTAAAGGAACTAGCAAACACTATCAACACGAGGTGAGTAGGGTGAATCTCGGGTTCAAAACCCAGAAGTAGAATACCTACTACTAAGTGGCATCACGGGATGCTTTCGAGAATAAAGGCGTAATCATCACATCGAATACATAACATGGCTAAATTACTAGGTGATACTCTAAACACCTAGGGTCATAATAATAGCTCCAACATATATACCGAGGCAATAGAGTACCTCAACTCAGCAATTAGTGTGCTTAATCTGGCCTAAAAGGACATCAGGAACGTGAGGAAGGGATTTGCAAATGCATCAGACTGTTTAGAAACCTGGGATGACTCGGACAGCATAACGGCTGTAAATGCTCAAAAAGGTTTGAGACATTCTGCAAAATAGTGGCATGACCACTCAACATAACAACAATAAGGTTATGAGATCAACTAACAACACACAGAAGTAGTAGGAACTGAACTGGGGCTTGAATCCAACAATCCTATAAGTCTATGGATTAGTAACACGTCATCCTGATAGATAGATGAGAAGGCCTAGTTCTTAATCCCCGTAGAAGAGAAGAGGTTGACTCAGATCAGAAGGCCATGAGGTATAAGGAGTAAAAAGAGCCTTACGTTCCATCCCACAATCAATTCCCCTACATATAACTAAAGCATTTCTAGACTCAACTTCACCGCTTTGGCTTGGTAATCCCACAGCAAATCAAGCTCGATACCAAAGTCTGTCAGACCACGACTCAATGCCACATCGATCTAGCATGTAACACCTCATATCACTTTGCGGCCTCACGCACGGTATTCCCACGGTGTCGCCTTACCTTTGCCGGACCGTTTATGCCTTTTGGCACACGATATGATAGTGTCGCTAGCATCAATATGATAAGGAGCCCGGTGACATGGCTAGTCGTAAACCCAAAGTGGCACAAACTTACAGGACAGCATCCATGACCCAAAGATCGAACGTGTCGGTCATCGCCGAGTGAATCCAGTCAGTAGCACTTGGGCTAGCAGACTCGGTGAACCGGCAGTAGCGGCTAACAGGACTCGGTATTCATCGCGACATTTCCCGAAGGGACGACACAGAACAAAGAAGGACACATGCCGCCAGCCTAAGTGTTCCGAGCAGTAGCAAGCTACCATGGCTCGGTGGAGACACTAGGAGACATTTCCGTAAGAGAGGCTACTAAAGATAAACAACTAGTTAGTCGATCCCACACATACCAAGCATTTCAATAACATACACACAATATGCTCGATATGTGCAAATACAACATGGCATCACAACATGACTCTACGACTCAAGTATTTCATTCAATAGGCTCCGAGGAGCGAGATATTACCAACAGGGGTCTCATGACCCAACATTCAGAGCATACAAATCAAGCACAAACGGAAGCTAACATGTCTGAGTACAGACATCTACAAATGAAAAAGGCTTAGAAGCCTGACTATCTACCAGATTCTGCCGAGGGCACAAGATCGTAGCTGAGGTATCAAGCTAAACGTCGAAGTCCAAGTGGAACTACTAGCAAGACTGAAGTCTCTCTGCAAAAAACATAAAATAGGCAAACGTGAGTACAAATGTACCCAGCAAGACTTACATCAGAACTAACTACATATGCATCATTATCAACAAAGGGGATGGTGGGGTTTAACTGCAGCAGGCCAGCTTTGACTCGGTGGCTAACCTGAACTACGACTGCATGTAACTCTTGAGGTGGCGCACACGAGTCCACATATTCACCATATCAATACACCACTATGGATCCGCTCCCGTCTCCCTACGAGAACGCCATCCATAGCACTCACGCTTATCTTGCGCATTTTAGAGTATCCACTTTCACTTGTCTATGAACTGTACAAGGGGTCCAAGTTTCCATATCCGAGGAATCCGGCTATTCAATAGATAACGATAACCTGCAGGGTGTACTTCTTCACACGCTCTCGCCACTTATTGCCTCAGACACGTCATGTACCTCGGCAACCTTCAAGCGAAGCCGGGCGAGGAGTCGGCCACGCCTACCTAAACACTCAAGTCTCTCCTCCAGGTTTATCGCCTATTCGGGTACCATCCGCAAGGAGATCCGGTCGGGGTGTCGCTCACGGCCCCAAACGATGTGTGCAGGGTTCCCAAGCCCACCATCCGGTGCTACTTGGTACACCAGCCATCAGTGTTTAGTCTGTCCCAAGCCCACATGCAGGGTGCCACTTGGTAGACTACTAACACTACCTACAAACACCAGAAACTAGTTGCAACTCCTGGACAGAGAACAAGGGTGATTAAGAAGCCGAGAGGGTCAATTAAGGATCCCAATGAGTGGTAGTAGCTGTTCATGGATCACAAGCACAGAACTCAGTTCCTGAGGACGGCTGCAATGAGACAACCCACCATGTACTCCTACATGGCCTCTCACCGCTACCTTTACCAAATCGTGTTCACACATTTAGCTCTCAACAGTAGGACATGTTCACACACCTTTGATTCATCCCCGATGAATCAGACCTAACTCAACTCTAAGCAATAGCAGGCATGACAAACAAGCATGGATGAGTAGGCACATCAGGGCTCAAACAACTCCTACTCATGCTAGTGGGTTTCATCTATTTACTTGTGGAATGACAGGTCATGCAAAGGATAAAGGGGTTCAGCTACCGCAGCAAGTAATAGATGAATCGTTGTTGTCCTAATGCAGTAAAAGAGAGCAGGAGCGAGAGAGTGGGATTGTATCGGAATGAACAAGGGGTTTTGCTTGCCTGGCACTTCTGAAGATAATATAGTTCTTCATCGGTGTCATCGAACTCATCGTCGAACCACGTCTATCGAGAGGGGACAAACACCGGCAACTGAGAAAGAACACAATCAATGCAATGCTACAATATGATGCATGATCATGACATGGCAATATGCTGTGATTTGATCTAATGCACCTAAAACCAGATTAAATGAAGTTGGTTTGAATCAAAGATTCAAATTCAAACTCCATATGTGATTTATTATATGCCATTTAATTGAATTGACAAAAACAGTAGTCATAAGTTGTTCTAACATGCATGAAAATGGTACAGATGGATAGATTGGATTTTTCTGATCATTTTTGATATATAATTTATCTCATTTGGAGTTACGGTTGAATTTCTATGAATTTTAGAAGTTTTGGGCATTTTCTGGAATTTCCTGTATTATTTAAAATCCAGAAATTCCTTTCTTCGCGTCGACACTACGTCATCTTGACCTAAGCAAGTCAACAGCAGCGGTCTAGGTCAAACCTGACCAGGGGGTCCATCGTCGATGTAACAAGGCAGAGCAGAGGTGACCAAGGGGGGCAGTCAAAGTCGATCGGGCGGTCAAACCTCGACACTGGCCCACCGGAGTTAATCTAATCCCGGTCGAAACTAATCACAGTTAATTAAGTCTTTGTGGGGCCCGTCTGTAAGTGAGCTAGGGGGTTAAGTGGTGGGGGATTAGCGCCTAACTAGATGGCCACGTCGACGGTCGCCGGAGCGTCGCCGACGATGACCTCGAACCGCGGTGGAGTTCGCTCGGACCTCGCCAGAGGCGACGGATCGACGCGCCAGGCACTAGAAGGTAGCCCGTGCCCGCGCGCATCTGGGGAGACCAACAGAGGTGCGGGGTGGCGGGGTTCACGGAAGCGAGCTCATGGGCGGCGCCGGAGCTCGGCCGAGCAGAGCGGGCTGCGGTGCGGAGAGGCCAAACGAGGAGATAAGCGAGTCTGGGGCAGCTAGGAGCTCGCTAGGCTCGTGGGTCTGAGCGCAGCGAAGACGGCAACGCCATGCCCGGCGTCCATGGCGGACGGCGGCGCTGCACGTGGCTAGCACGATTACAACGGGAAGAACCACAGAGAGAGAGGAACGAGGAGAGCTCACGGCGGGGCTGGCGGAGGCGACGGCGACAGCGAGGTCGGGGAAGCTCTGGACGCGCCGAATCGGACGGTGGAGATCGCCGGCAGAGGCGGCGATGAGGACGGCGGGGACGACGTTGCAGGGCTCTGCGATCGCGTCGTCGGGTGTGTAGCTCCACGGGTCGTGGCGGAGCTCGGGGCGCGGAGAGAAGCGAGGCGAGGCGGTGGCAGCAGGGCAGCAAGAAGCAGCGGCGGCTCCGCTCGGGCGCTGAGGAGAGAGAGCAGAGGAGGGGAGGAGCGAGGAGAGCGCGAGGGGTTCCAGGAGAGTGAGAGAGAGGCGGGGGTGTCGTGGCGTCTCCAGCGATCGAGGAGGGAGGCAACCAGCGGGAGGTGGCTGCGACGGCGGTGCTCGCCATCGAAGCCGCTTCTTACCGGCACGGAAGAAGACGAGCATGCCCTCGTGGTTGGGCTGCAGTGTTGGGCTATCCAGTGGGCTTCGGTGGCGCCGTAAGTTTCGTAAGTTTCATTCTGTTTTCTATTTTGTTTAATTTGTATTGATTTGATTTTATACCAAATCATTTTATATAAATCCTGAAATTAAATATAGGCAATAATGAATTATCTCGAGGCCCTTAGATATTTCAGAATTATTGGAGCATTTAATAATATTATTAGCAATTAAATGCCCCAATTCAAATATTTATGACTTAAATTCATTGCCCAACTTGTTCCTTAAAATGTTCATTATTTTGGTATGGATCAAAACCATTGCCAAAAATATCAAACATCAAAGAAGAGCATTTTGGGTTCTTGAATGCAGTTTATTTAAGTTGGACCTATTTGGATTTCAAGGTGCTAGGGTTTGATCATCCCCCATTTCAAAGTTTCATAGAATTTAAACATGATGCACACATGAAGCTAGCCTAGTGCATTGCTAGAAGCTAGGGATGTGACATGGAGGGAGTACAGATATGTTACGCCCAAGTATATGAAGAAATTCGCACTCAACCCTCCATGCCCAAGACCTCCATTGGCACCTGACCAGTTGGCAGATCCCACCAGCCTCAAGCGCGGTGAGGATAATCCTGATGAATGAGCAAATCACCAGGCCAAACTGGCCAAACAAGCAAAGGAAGCAGTGAGGAAACTCAATGAAGACTCTATTCCTGCTGCTACCGCTGTTGAGGCCTCTGCTACTAAGCCGAAGAAGGCGATACCTAAGAAGCCTGCGCATAAGCCAAGTGCTTCACCCTCAATGCCCTCACGGCCAAGTTCCTCAGCAATGCCCTCACGACCAGATTCTTCAAAGCCCTCACGTCCAATTCCTCAGACTGCTCCTCCTCCTTCAAAGTCCCCAGCTCCTCCGACAAAGTCTTCAGCTGCTCCGACCAAATCCTCTGCACCTGTGCATCTCGCCATGTGCCAAAGGACTACACGCAGCTCAATTGCTTCAGGAGCATCTGCAAAGTTCCTCAGCTGGCCCCTCTCTGCTGAAGAAAAAGGCCACTGCTGGACGAGGCTTTCGACCAAGTCCTCACAAGAAGCAGGTCGCCTTCCAAGTGCCCTCTGATGACGATGAGGCTGATGATGAAGAACTTGCCGAAATCATTAGAGACAGGCAGGCCAGGGCCGCCAGAGCCAAAGGCAGCAATGTGCCACTGCTATTGGATCCAAAGTTGATCCTCAACTTCATTGACCTATGGCACAAGGACCCTAACACGCCTTTGCCGGAGATGAACCTCACTCCTGGTCAAAGTCATGTTCTGACTGCCTTCATTGAGGAAGAGAAGTGGAAATTTGAAGAAGGCAGAAGACTGAAGAAAGCGCAGTACAAGAAGCAGCGCTACCTCAAGGACAATGTCCTCACTCTTACCCCTGATCAACTCGTTGCCTTGCAAGCAGAGATCAAGCAACTGAGTGATGAATTCAATCGCTACTATGCTGATTGGAAGGGCGCCAAGGTCCGGTTCGTCAATATGACGAAGAAATTCACTTCAAGTGCTGCTGCTCCTGTGCACATTGAAGTTACTCCGGCTGAAGCATCTTCTCAGCCCACTGAAGAACATGCCAGCACCGCTGATGACATTTAGGCTGCTGAAGAAAATGAAAGTACCAAGGCTGATGACTGCATTCCAGCCGCTGAAGAAATTGCCAGGGCATCCACTAGTGTTGCGCCTGAAGAAAGTGAAGAAGTCGGGGCAACTGCATCAGATGTGCCTGAAGAAACTGCTCCAAATTCCTCTACTCCTCCTGCGCCTACACCAACTCCGATCCTTCCATCTGCATCAGATGTGAAGAAGACCAAGGCTACAGAGCATGCAGCTGTGAAGAAAAGGAAGGCATCAACTTCATCAGATTCTTCAGCTCCGAAGAAGATGAAGCCTTTGACAAGCTCATTTCACAACCCAATTGATGTCGCTCGTGTCTCATTCATGCCATGAAAGGACCTTGTTCCTTTTGGTGAAGATTATGTGATTCCAAGCGAATCCGATGAAGAGAATCCTTCTGCTGCTGCGTCAAAGCAGTTGGATGAAGAAATTGAAGTGGATGAAATCCCTTCAACACAAGTTGTCTCCTCGCCTATGCCTCAGTTCACTGCTGAAGAGGCCGACGTTGAAGAAATGGAAGATGCGGATGTGGACATTGGATGTACCACACCTGTGCTAAATGATGATTTTTGGGAAAGTCAGCACCCCAACTCTCCAATGTTCACTCCACTTCAAGCAATTCCTCAGTCCCCAACTGCTTTTGAAGTACAAATGGGATCTGAACCTCATGCAACCCCATCTGTCCATGAAGATATTCTAGCCACTAGTGCTGAAGAATTTGTCAATGAAGAATTGAACACCCAGGCTGCAGCTGAAGAAGAGCCTCAAATTCCTCAGTTTGTGGATCACGAGATTGTGATTCCTGAGGTGGTGATGCAATTGACTGACACTCCTCAGCCCAAGCCAAAGGATCCCTTCTCAAAGAAGCAGAAATTCAAAGCTGATGACTTCTTCGGCGAGCATGTGTTCTTCACTGATTTCAACCCTTATGACAATGCTTGTCTTAGAAGGAAGTGCTTCTGGACTGCCAGCCAGGCCAATTTCTATTCTTCTCTGCTCTTCAACAAGTACAAAGTCTTCGACCACGAGCATATTCCTCACATGGACATGGAATCAATGCCTTGCTTCTCTCAAGTCCTCGGTATGCTTCATGATGCAGGCTTGCTCAACTTTTGCTCAGATATAGTTGATTGTAATGAAGAGCTTATTCTTCAGTTCTACGAAACGCTGCACATCACAGGTGATGATGATATCAACTCTTGGGTGTTGGACTGGATGACCGAAAACACTCACTATAAGGCACCGGCCTCTGAATTACTTCATGCCCTGCCAATCAGTCCTCCACCTGAAGGTGCTCGTTGTCTGTACGAAGAGCCTGAACTCACTACTCATTACATGCAAGTGCTCATGAAGCCTCTGAAACCTGGTCAAGCCCCAAGGACCAAATTCCTCGTATGTGCGAAGAACCATCTATCGCATTCTAACGAAGACTATAAGTCCTATCAAAGGACACAACTCATCCGATGAGGAAATCATTGGCATGATGAAGAATATGCTATTCAACATCATGCATGGCATCCCTATCAATTATCATGATTTCTTCATGAGGACTCTCGCAAATGTTGCACTTTCACCGTTTGAGCTGAAGCCTTATGCTCCTTGGATTATGAGATTCCTCAGAACAAGGTCTTCACTCAACTACAAAGCTGACTTTCAGAATCACCTCAGCTACTTGCCCCCAATTGAAGTCCTCAAGCGGACATATTCCTCAGCTGATGAGAAGGGCAAGGCACCAGCTGTTATCGATGAAGGTATTCGTCCATTGGATGGTCGATTCATAAAGTCTGCATCTTATTCCACCAATGATGACTCTGCCACTCATGATTCTGCTGCCAATGCATCCAAGCCAAATCCTCAAGACACCGCTCCTCGTGTGATGACTGACCGTGAGCTGCTTCTTAGTCGTCACCAGAAGGTGGATCGAAACCACAAATGGGTTAAGAATCAGTTTGGCTTTATTCTTCACAACATGACTTCTACACATAATGCAGTGAAGAAAAACCATTACTACCTCCATGAAGTTTTTGATCGCCCCTGGGCTATTCTGTCACATCTCTATGGTGAAGAAGATCTGAAGCAAATGGGCTTCAAGGAAGATTTTGACTGGTCTGCTCCTCCACCGAAGAAATTCAAGAAGGTCAAGGTTCCTTCCTTGGTCGCCAGTTCATATTCCCCATAACGCGACACGGACGAGTTTGAAGACTTGGATGACACTGCGGCAAGCCCTACAATGACTCAAGACCCCAACATCGCTGGCGCTCCTCCATCTCCATGATATTCTTCAGGGGCGTTAGTCCTTATTTTCAACCCTTTTGGTCATTTGATGACAAAGGGGGAGAAATTTGAGTTAGTCTTCAAGCGGGTCTATCTTATATGGGCGTTTTTTTCTAAGTTACAACTCTCGTTCTTTTGATGACTTTGCTGGATCGAGTTGTAATCTTAAACTCTATGGTGGCCTGATACTTTTGTTGAGTTCTTCTGCATGCTTATTCCTCATTAATGTCAATGCACGCACGCTGAATTACATCAGTCACCATATTTCATCATGCATTTCAAATTCTTCATATTATATGTCAAATGCGTGTATGAATTACAAGATATAGGGGGAGATCTCCATGATTATACTCTTCAAGTGTGCATTGCTTCAAAAGCAAATTCCTCACTATGCACATCTTCAGGGGGAGTTCTTCTATATCTTGTAATCTAATTCCTCAACATCAGTATTTACACTTCATATATTTATCCCCGTTGAAAACTTAACCTATATTGTCATCAATCACCAAAAAGGGGGAGATTGTAAGTGCATCTAGTGCCCCTTAGTGATTTTGGTGTATTGAAGACTTATAGGTTAAGGGACTGATGCGTTTGTGAGTGTACACATGTCTATAAGTCTATGAGGAGTTTGATATTTACAGAGAAAGTCAACCCCTAAAAATGAAGTTCTTCAACTGAAGACTTTGGATTTCTGAAGACTTTGAAAGTGAAGAAATTGGTGTGACCTTGAAGACTTGGCAATCATTCGAGGAACATGAAGTGTGAAGAATTTAGTTTTTATAGTTTCATTTTCTCCTTCTTGAGTCATAGGAAACACCGTACTATTAAAGGGGGCCGAGGAAATACTAAGGAAAAATTTTCATGTGATGCTCAACTCAAAATCCTACACTTACCAACCCCTTCAAGTGAAGCCATTGGAAATCTCATACAGTTCAGTCAATTTCTTCAGTAACAGAGACGAAGTTCTTCTGGTTGCTGAGGAGGAGTTAGGAATTCGCTAGTGCGGATTGCCTACACAGTGAGGAACATGATAGCCCTAAGGAATTTGAGAGCCAAAATTCCGACCGTTGTTGTGCTATGCGCCAGCTGTCCCAAAATATCTACCCACCTAATGGTCATATCATTGAAGGGCATTTATGTCTATCATGTCGGGCTGCTCCCTAGGCTATAAATAGCCGCCCCCTTCAACCACTAGCTGGTTGGCTGCTCCGAGAGAAACTGACACTTGTCATTTGAGAGCATCCCATCATTCGAGGACTTTGAGCGAAAATCATCAAGTGAGGAAAACCCAAACCCAACACACCTACAACCCAAAGTGATTGAGCATCACTGAAGAGATTGATCCTGCGTGGATCCGACGCTTGTTACCTTTGAAGACTGTGCTTCTTCCATACGGTTAGGCGTCATGGTCTAGAGCATCCAAGAGGAATTGTGGATCGCCGAGTGACCTAGTCTGTGAAGGTTTGGAAGTCACCTGAAGACTTACCACGAGTGATTGGGCGAGGTCTGTGTGACCTTAGCTCAAGGAGAATATGGTGAGGACTGTGTGTCCTCAGGTTTAAATACCTAGCCGCTCCAACTAGACGTACAACTGAGACAGCCGTTGGAACTGGTCTACCAAATCATTGTCTTCACCAAGCTTACTGGTTCTATTTCCTCAACTCTTTCATTTCCTCATTTCAGTGTTGTGTGCTTGGTCATATCTGTTTGAAGACTTTGACTGAAGGCTTCCTCAATTTCCTCAGTTCAATTCTTCAGTCTGTCCGTCTTTATCCTGTGTTTATCCTGTGCTTGCGCTTTCTGTACTTTGTGCTTGTCTTCATTTCATCATGATGACTATGATTGTGTTCTGTTATGTTTACTTCTGAGTACTTATTCCGCTGCAAGTAGTTCTTCGCTAAGGAATTTCCTCACCAGCAAATTCCTCAGTGAAGAATTCTTAAAAATCGCCTATTCACCCCCCTCTAGTCGATATAACGCACTTTCATTAGCAAATAGATCCAAGTGAACTTGCTATAATCATCGATGAAACTGACATAATAAGAGAATCTACCAACTGATGTGGGAGCTGGTCCCCATACATCTGAAAAAATAAGCTGCAATGGAGCAGTGGAAACACTTGTTGATATAGGATAGGGTAACTGATGACTCTTAGCTTGCTGGCAAGCATCACAAATTGGCTCAACGCTAGACTCATAAGGAAGATTATTCTTGCTAAGGATGTGCTGAACTATACTGAAGAGGGATGACCGAGACGACTATGACACTTTGCCGAGGAAGGTTTGGTGACACTCCACGCCTGTTTATTCGACCATGATGAAGATGAAGATGATATGAGTGGATATAGGCCTCCCTCACACTTTCCTCTAAGGATGACCCTCCTCGTTGCCAAGTCTTTGATCACAAAAGAGTGAGGATAAAATATTATGAGAACATTGTTGTCAAGGGCAAAACGATGAACAGAAACAAGATTTTTTGAAGCATGTGGAACATGTAAGACATTGTTAAGATGTAAGTCTTTTACGGGGGTTTTAACAATTGATTTACCAACATGAGTAATGTCCATACCAATTCCACTTGCGTGTGTATCTGATCACCGCCGTGCTACCTTTCCCGCATCGTCAGCTTGTCGAGCTCCCCTGTGATATGTTCAGTGGCGCCGGAGTATGCATACCAGTTGGTGTCGATGCCATAGTTGTTGGTGACAAGGTTGGCCGCCTTCTTTTCTTCATGATCATCGTCGTAGCGATGCCAGCAGGCTCTTGCCCCGCCAACATGGAACTTGTAGCAGATTTGGCACTCCGGGTAGTCGCCTTCTTGCTGTTGTTGTTGTTGTGGTTGAGGGCGAAAGCGCTTCTGATGACCGCCGCTGCCACCTCCATGACTCGGAGAAGGAGAGGAGTGGCTTCCTCGACTGCGTCCTCCTCTGTTGCTTCGGCCACGGCCTCCCCTGCCACGGGACTGCCCGCGCCCCCTGTAGACAGCGTTGGCAGAGGAGCGAAATCCTGCTGGACCGTCCCCCAGCATCTCCATCTGCTGATCAAACGCAGTGATCTGCGCGAAGAGGTCGAGTTCTTGATAGCGCCGACTGCTGCCACGATGGGATCGTAGTCCCGATCAAGGCCAGCAAGGATGTAGTCCACCATCTCCAGATCGGTTACCGGACGCCCAGCCGCAGCTAGCTCGTCCCCGAGGTTTTTCATCTTGGCGATGAAGGCGTTGCTTGACATGTTTCCTTTCTTGGTGTTGGAGATGGCCATCCGAAGATTGGTTATGCGGGATTGCGACTGCGGTGAATAGAGTGGTAAGAGCAGTCCAGAGATCAAAGGTATTGTCCTTATCGATAACTTGCGCCAGGATTTCTTGCTTGAGAGAATTCAGCAGGTAGCTCAGAACCTGCTGATTCTTCGACAACCACGGGCCGTACAGAGGGTTGGGTTCTATGGCCGTGGTTTTGTCCGCCTTGGTGACTTCTGTTGTCTTTGGCGGTGCGGCGTCGCTGCCGTCGAGGAGACCTGTCACTTGCACGCCTCACAGTGCCGACATGACATGTGCCTTCCATAGGAGGTAGTTCCCCCTTGCGAGCTTTTCTATTGGTGGAGCACCTAGGTTGAGGCCGGCGGTGCTCGAGCTCGTAGCCATGGTGATGGAAGGGTGTTAGGGTTTTTGGTGTCGCTAGATGATAGGAAGAGACGTGGCTCTGTATACCATGTAAGATTGGTTTGGTGGAAGCGTTCCTACTCCTCCGTAGAGGAGCCGTAGGTATTTATTGATCGAGGGCAGGAATAACCCCTGCCGTGGTTTACAAGACTCTACTTATCGCTAGGATTCAACAGAATAAGAGATAGGAGGTTACAAGGGAGAGGAAGAGATAAGTAGTTAAGATTACAAATGAGATATATCTCTAAGTCTAACAAAGTAGACTGGTTCTCCTCTTTGAACAGAAACTAAAAAGAATGATGCGAGCATGTCATGTCATGCAACATGCAGTGTGACACTCGTGCATATGACTGTGATTTGGGTTGTACGCAGCGTTTTTCTTTGCCAACAAGCAACGAGCAGCTATGTTAAAGAATTGAAAGAGCAATCAACGAGCAACAGTTTCACATTTGAAACTGAGCAGAATGCCCCATGGAAGGAGGTTGAGTGTTACTGTCAAGAAGGGGATTTGCACTTAATACAATCTCCATTGGGTTGTAAAGCCAGATGTCTGTAAATTCCTTTCGTTTTCCCAAGTACAAGAATAGGGGTAATACGAACTGTCTCTATGATGTGTTTACGCGTTTTCAACCGATTTTAACAATGTCGTGTGATGTTAACTTTGAATGTTTTATTTCACCGATGTTTTCCATTCGTGTCGAAACTTATCAACTTCCCGTGGTCAAAGTCAACCGCGAAATTTCCACGATCATTTCTCTACTCCCTGTATCCTTCAAGAATACGTACGCAATTAGAGTAGGTTCTTCCCGGTTAAGTAACATTAGAGTAACAATTGGCGGCCCCTAATCACAGCGGATCTGACTGCGCACAAGATAGAGACAGAGAGAGCAATCACAATTATGAGTCCCCCCAACCCCAATCAGTCATGTGCGGAACGCAATCATCAGACCGACGTGTCGCCCGGGGCCCCCAAGTGGCTGGCGGGGCAAAGAATTCCGCCGCGCGCGGGCCCCTCGACCTCGCGCCGGGCCGGGCCACCGCAACAAAACCCCAAGCCCGACACGGGAAAACAACAAAGTGGCGGCGCCCATCCGTCCATCCCCGCCTCTTCCCTCTCGTACGAGACAAGACAATCGCTCGCTCTCGCTCTCGCTCTCCCTCCCTCCCTCTCGCGCCACGCCACCGCAGGCCACACCCACCAGGCCGACGGCTCAGGCCAATCCAAAAAGCCAGCGGCCACCTAGCGAGCGCGCACCTTCCTCTTCCCCATCTCATCTCTTGTTCCGCGCCACGCAGGCAGGCATGAGCTCCTTCTTGTCAGCACCGCGGGACGCGGACGTCGTCCGGCAGCGGCAGGGCAAGGAGAAGGCGGACGAGCCGGCGGAGCGCGCCCCGGCGCTCGACCTGCTCGACGACTACTGGTTCTTCAGCAACTCCCTCGGCGGCAGAGGCAGGGACGACGCCGCCAGGGGGAGGAGCAGGCCGCCGCTGCTGCCCAAGTCGCCGTCCACGTCCTCGGGCGGCGCGGGTGCGTCCGGGCGGACGGCCAGGGCGAACGCGTCCGGGTCCAGGAGGCTTCTACGGACGCCGTCGCTCCCGGCGCCTCGCATCGGGATGGATCCCTCGTCGCCCAAGGACAACGAGCTGATAGTGGAGGAGGACGCTGGCTGTGGCGGCGATCAGCAGGAGGCCGAGGTGGAGGACGACGACATGAACTGGAGCAAGATTTACGAGGGCGTCCTGCGCACCAGGATCGCCGAGGAAGGCCGCGGGTCGTCGGCGCTCAACCGGGCGCCGTCCATGCCGGTCACGTCGTCCGCGACCATTGGTGACGGCCACGGCCGCCGACCCGCCGGGGTCACCGAGTCAACGCCGAGCATGCCCAGGCTCAGGCACTCCCACAGCACGCTCGAGAGGCACTACCGCTCGAGCACGCCCACCAAGGTACCAACTCCAATGCATCATAGGCATCTCCTCATCGCCATATCATCAACCGATCGTGGACTGGATGATCGATCGAAATGCTCTGAGCTATGGACCTCAGCTACTACGTGTCCGACGAACTGACGTGCTGATTTCTTTCATTGCAGCCTGACCGGACGCCGAGGATGACAGGCGGCGGCAGCAGAGCGGAGCGTGGCCCGCCGCGGCGCGACCTCCGATCGTTCAGCGCGAACCAGCAGCCGGCCCTCGTCCGGGACAAGAGCGGCTTGCAGGACAAGATGTGGAAGAGCTCGAGCGCGCTGGAGTCGATCGAGGTGCAGGGGTTCAAGGACCTGGGTTTCGTGTTCGACCAGGAGGAGCTCAGAGAGAGTCTGGCGGACGTCCTCCCGGGCCTCCGCGACGACAAGGCCAACAAGCCCCACAAGAGCTCCGGCTCCGTCTCCGGGTCCGGCAGCACCAGCGACAACGACGACTCGAGCGCGAACGCCAACGGCATCGGCATCGGCACCAGCAACGCCGCGTGCAATGACGGCGGCGACGGGATCGTGCGGCGGCCGTACCTGTCGGAGGCGTGGCAGCACGGGGCGCGGTCGGCGCCCCCCACGGCGGCGGCGGCGATAAGGCTGCAGCAGGCGGACGCGAGGTCCGCGGCGGAGATGAAGGACCAGATTCGCATGTGGGCGCAGGCCGTCGCGTGCAACGTCCGACAAGAGTGTTAAATGGCCGCCGCCCGCCGCCGTGTTGGCCTCCATGGCACAAGCCACACCTACGCTTCTACACACCGGAGAGACGATGATCAAGATTTGAAAAAACCACGCTGCTACGCCCGATGATGATACGACACTCCGATTTTTGTTACTTCCGCCTCCGCCGAAGATCCGACATGGATAAACACACTTAGGTAGCTGTTCAGTGCTCTCCCCTGGTTGATTTCTGAAATAAAAACATGTGGAAATCATCGAACCCTTTTGATCCAGACATTGCTGCTCTTTCTTTGATTTAGCCTAATTCTAGGACCTTCCAAGTGCTCCACGTTGTACTGGTGCTAAGAATGCCATATAGGTAAAAAGATGATGTGACAAAGTATTTAAAGAAGAGATAGAACATTATGGTGACTCCGGAAGGAAACGTTGCATTGTAAAGGGTAGTTGCTGAGATTTTAAATGCACTTAGCATCTCATGTAAGCACCTATGCATTGGAAGAGACCTTAAAAGTGGTACCTCGGAAAACAAAGAGATCCTATGCCCAACGGAGGGAGGAAAATAGCTTCCCCAGAGCCAGAGGGATCTAGCACCCAGATGAGAGAATGGACGGTTGATGGAATTCCTAGTCACTCTCGCAGTCTCGCTACCGAATTTCCATCCACGTTGGAGGCGAGGCAAGGTGCCAGCTCGAGTTATTTTGTCGCGGGTGACCGAAATGGAGTCCAAATCTTTCTTTCTTTTCTTAGCCGGGGTTCCGTCCCGTCCGGGCTCATGGCACGTAGAGGTAGCACACAATTTGGAAGTGAAGAAAATGCCGCTGGCACTACAAACTGTCTACACGCAACGCAGGATAAGTTTTGGCCGATACGTTTACGTTCACGTAACAAGGTCTGCTAGTGGGCATGGCGAGCCAATAATGCAGCGCGTAGCGAGCGAGCAGCAGGAGGGCATGGCGACGCACACCTGGCTGCCCGCCCGCCCACCGGATCCCATGTGCACCAGCAGGCGAGGCCAAAAACAATGTTCGGAATCTGGTCAGTTCGGCGTAAGTAGCGTGCCAGATCCAACCGGCATATGCAGCTGCGTTCATCAGGTGTCAGCCGATACCTCATGGAGCAACTCCCGCCCGGCGACCATCGCGGCGGCCGGCTCGCTGTCTTCATTTTTCTTCTGCCACCGTTGTGCCCGATGAGCATCCATAGTAGTAGTAGCAGAATGCAAGGGGGTATCAGACGAGTCACTTGATTCCCATTTTCCCACTAAAACGATGCGGACGTGCAAGCCGACAGCCACGTCCCCAAGTTATAAGGTACAAATATGAAGAGCAAATCTACATCATGTATATTCAGTAGAAGGTCATGCTCCAAAAGTTCATCAAGTGGCATTCTCGGCGTTGAGACTCGAGAGTGCTGGGGACTACGCTATACATGGGCTGAGAATACTACTGTCAGCCACCATCAGGTACCCAAAAATGAGCCTACAATTCACCCTAAACATACTACTTGTGCTAGTAAATCAGGGCGTAGGTTCCGTGCTCTCCAGCAGCAGGCATTTCAGTAGGTTGGTTCAAATCACTTGGCAGGAATGCTACCACTGCCAGCAGGCCTTTTCAGCATTGCACCTTGCAGGAGATACGACGCCTTGTTCCGGACCTGCACCCAACAAACAATATGCTCACGAGCAACATATAGGAAAGAAAAAAAGGATGCATCAGCTCAAACAAAGCAAAAAAGGCAGGCTTTGGCACCTTGGAAGCGTAGAACCTCCAGTCCGTGCATCCTATATGGGTCGAGCAGTTCCGTAGAAAATTGCGCCAAGTGTCGATTATTGCGGTCTTGTTCCTGAACGCGTCACTAGAGAAGAGCAGGTTGTCCATCAAAACTATGTGCACGTATAGCACAAAGAATTTGCATTCTTTCTCCTTCACATTTATCGATGTGACCGACTTCAGGATCCTTTCAACATTCGCCACCTAAATATGCAGGATATGCAGGTCAGCGCCACTAGCCACAAGGCGATTCATACAGAGAACACATGCTCACCATGCTTACTTTAAGGCAGAAGCTATTTTTGAGCAACTGAAGGGCCAGCTGGCTCCTTAGGAATTTGCTACGGTCATTGGTTCCGGTAATGCAGTCAACAAGCCTTAAACAATTAAGATCCATCTTGACCCTACAATGTTATGAAACTGACTTCAGAGAGGCAAACACCCTAAGTGGAAAAACCATGGGACCGACTCGAGGAAGCTTCTTTAGTTAACACAATAAATACCATGAGCTGATAATGTACAGGCAACTTAACTGCCTTTACATGACATGGATACAAGAAATTAGCGCAAATCGAGCAAACGAGATTCATTGATGATATACAGTACTTGTCAAGAAGCAGTCATTGCTAGCGAGTGTGAAACTTATTTATTCAGGACCCAGTTTAAGTACTCCAGCATTTCTCTGACTGGGCATGGATATATGATCGAAACAGTACTATGGGCTACAAAATTATAATAGGCATCACTGAATCTTTTACCTCTTAGAAATTGACTCAGCAACCATCAGACAGCTACTTTCCCATTCACTCGTATTGAAGTACGAGATGAGTGAATTCAGACAATCACCCAAAATAAGCAGCAGCCCTTCAAGGCGACGGTCCAAAAAGAGGGAAATAACAATAACAAGGACATCTTCCGCTTCCGAAGGTGAGAAGACAGAATGCATTTTTCTGTAAATAAAAAATAGACCATTAAAACATAAAGGATGATATAGCGATTTCAAATATTTGCTAACATTACAGTGTTACAAAATTCTCCAAGGATTAAATGAACGATAACAAACGCCAGTTCAGAAGAAATAAATCATTGTTATACATTATGGAACAGTACACCTACATGTTGTCATGACTACAATAGTGACAATTGATAAATTCCCCTCAAGGCAGAGATTTTCATCATACTGGTGACTGGAAGTGTTGAAGTGATATGTGGATTGCCTAGCCCTTCCATTAGTTCGGACTTTTAGTTGCGTTGGCTAGTGCATGAAGCTTAACATTGTATCGAAGCCAAGGTCTTGAGTTCAAGTCCTGGCCTCCACAATTTATCTAAAAACTGCTGCTGCCCCCCTTTGTGTCCACGTATAGGCCTCTTGAGCCATACCTCTGAGTCTACCCACGTGTTGACTTTCCACGCACACGTGAGAGGGGGTGTTGAAGTGTATATGTGGATTGTCTAACCCTTTCCATTAGTTCGGACTTTTGGTTGCGTTGGCTAGTGCATGAAGCTTAACAGGAAAAAACACAAGAAAGGCAAAAAATATAGATACATTATCCTAGACATTCTGTTGCAAAACTATGCCGTGAAAATCTTGAATTTCGTAGGAAAATGGAACGTTACAGTGAATATATTTACATAGGCAGTTCCATCTTAGATTTTGTAAGTGAATCACAAGCAAAAAACAGCTATACTGTGTATCAGACAATCCAGTTACCTAATTTTGCAGCAAGCAGATACAACTCTTAACCATGCAGTGATGTTTTGAGGTGGACCACCATCCAAAGTGTCTGGTCATGAATGAAAAAATAGTTAAGAAATGGAGATGGAATTTCCAGAATGTTCACCATCACAAGTATGAAATTAAGACTCAAAATCAAATGTGTTGTGCATAAGTGATAATTGATTAAGAAAGGAAGAAAATTATGTATGGAACCAACCTGCAACCGCAACTTCAGAGGTGCAAGTTTTAGTGCAAGGAGCATCATGTATGTATCCATAGTTGAGTATAGCACCCATAAGAATAGAGTAGCTTGGAAAGTATCCAAAGTTTACCAACGGTTTATCATCCTGCAATCAATCTGAAGTTATGTACAGAGGCCAAAGGCAGAACACAAAAACACAACAGAAAACTGATTATGCAGTTACCTCATTTAGGGAAAGGAGACTATCCCAAAATTCAGATGCAGAGTCTTGCAACTTCTTATTGGATGAGTACAGCACTGGTGGCCAATGGTGGTAAGCATACAATGCAATCTAAAAGAACAATTTTGAACTGAGCTAAGCACTTACACTTGGTTAGCACCCATGATGCTATAGAGTCTTCAACAGAACCATATAGGAGTACCAACTTCAAAAGCCATCCATTGATCAGCATGCCTTCGAAAAAGCCCTCTCCTGCATAAATAACATTAAGAAGTTGCTTACATTATCTGCAAGAGGAAAAACCAAAACCTGAAAGCAAACATAACTAGATACAAAAAAAAGCCAGTCATGGTGGCACAATGAGAAACAGAAGGGTTGAATCAAACACAAGCAAAGCAATAGTGTCCATTTTTAGTCAAATAAGAGAATTACATGCGCATAACAAAACTAACCTCGTTCAATTTCTAGATCAAAACCTAACTGCTCATCTCCACAGAATGATTGCAAAAGTTGGCAATTTTCAACTCCCGTGCCATTAAGAACTGAGGGTGATTTCTGCAAGTACAGTTAATGAAGATACTTTAGTAGTAGAAACTAGAAAAATAAAAAACAGAACCTAGCATTGAAGATAAACTGAACAAATTTAGGGCCATTAAACCTGACAGCCGAAAACTTGCTGGCCCCATTGGGGTACATCCTCTCCAGGATCCATCGCTTTCGCCTTCAAGTAAAGTAAGATATATATTAAAGAAAAACAGGTGCAATCTATAAGGACATATGGTTTATTTGACAATTACCTTCTCCTCACACTCCTCCACAAATTTGCAGAAGTCAATCTCCTTCTCCCTGACCTGCTTGTCTTCATCGTCTGAATTGTCTCCTTTGGGGCGACCCTTAGACTTAGCAGCAGAAGCTTTGAGCTCATCCTTACCGGAATTAAAGTAATCTTCTACGAGATCATCCAGCCCAATAACCTTCTTCCTGCAATGGACACTGACTTTGATCAATGATTGCTAAATCGCTAGAATGACCGTATCATTGATAGGCTAAACCCGAATTGCACGCCACGGGGGCCAGATGACTCCGGTGGTAAAATTTCACCAAGCATTCTCCCAGATAAAGACACATTAAACAAGCTTTTGCTCTGCGCGCACACCACAAAATAGTTGGGCCCTGTATTTGTTCACAATACATCCAATTTTGCCTTTTATCAAGCTTATTAGTTCATCCTTTCTTTCCTGTGTCTAGAGATTTTCCTTTGACCTTAAAGGTTGCTGCCTCTAATGCGAATGCTACTAAAAAGTGGCGCGACCGGTCGATCATCCGGTACTGATTTATTTGTTCACAAGACATATTTTCTCAAGCTTAGTCCATCATTTCCTTTTGTGTGGCTAGAGATTTTCCTACCGCTACTAGTTGCTTCGATGATCCGGGCTGCTGCCTCTGATGCTACTGCTACTGGTGCCATCCTCCTAACACCGCGACGGATGGGTCAATCGATACCAACATACTCAATCATGGAAATTCTCATTTGACAGCATCAGCCTCTAATAAAAGTGTTAAACCCTAAAATCACCAGTAGAAGGAAACGCCCCACGCCCATACAGCTGAAAACCTGAGCAAGTGCGCCATGTTCATACGAAGTCAAATCTAATCGAAACTCGCCATCCACGTGTCCCTGCCGCAGAAACCTATCGGCGGAAATCGAGAACGAGACTGGAATGGATTTGAATGGGGGAGGAAAGGGACGGCGGCGCGGGAGTACCTCTTGGCGGGGCGGCGGACGGTGAGGAGGGGGTCGTTATCCCCCTCGAAGTCGAGGGGATCGTCAATCTTCATCCCACCGGCACCAGGACCAGCAGCGGGGTGGATTTGGGGGAGATGGGTTTGCGTTGCCGCCCTCCCAAACCTTAACCTGGCTGGGCGCCGAACTGAGGTGCCGTGGCTGCTCCCTCTCTCTCTCCGCTTTGTCTGCAAAGCTGCAACAGACCACCACCACCACTAGCCGCAACAGAGGCCCAGCCCACGGCCCATCTATCTCCAGCCAGACTCGTCTTCTCCCCTGTTTCGGAGATTCAGATACAGACCGCAGCAAGTTCAGATAGTAGGGTCCTGTCCTGTCCTGACACCGCCGCCGGCCTCCCCGTTCCTTCGGCTGCCTGCGTGCCGGCTCGCGCCCGTCGCGGCTTCTCCCCGGCGGTTGCCAGCGCACTCCGCCCTCCCGCAGCAGCTATAGAGTTCCTGCCCCTCCCGCCTCTCTCTCTGAATCGATCCAAGACCAGCGGTCAGTGACCGGCACGGACACCGACTCCGGACTCCAGATTCGAAGCGCTCTAGACCGGCCTCCGTCCTCCGGCCTCCACTGCTCCGGCAAGGTTGACACGGTTAGGTACGTCTACATGCCAAATTGCAGTGTCCTCTTCTTTTTCCATACGCCCACAGGACTACTGAATGTAACCAATAACGAAGCAACGGAAGTTCAACGCTCAGCATTCAAACAGAAGTCCTATTGCTGACTAGAAGAACACCCGTGCGTTGCAACGGGGCCACATTAACTTTAATAGTTCAATATCAATTATGTTAATATTACATTTAATATTCTCATACATATCAAGTGACATTAGCGACCTTTTTACCATCAAATTCTCACACACACTCTCTCCCTCCCTCCTCCTCACTCTCTCCCCCTCCCTCTCTCTCTCTCAGGGTGAGGTGGGACGAAAATAAAACCCAGAACGCGACCTACCAACTGAGACATTAGGAGTAGAGATTAGGAGTAGAGATTGGTTGGTTCGATTTTTTTTTTCGTGGAGGGAACTACCTGGGAGGTGGGAGGGAGTACGAAAATAAACCGTCTCGGCTGAGCGGGAGGTGGGAGCAAGTACCAAAGAAGTACCAAAAAAGAACGGGTGAGGTGGGACGAAAATAAAACCCGGAACGCGACCTACCAACTGAGACATTAGGATTAGAAATATTAAAAAGTGCAGATCCGTCCCCACTCTTCACTTTTGACAAAAACTTCCGAATAGCAATCTTGGTGAGTGACCTCGACCGGTTCGATCGGCATGGCGTGTTGTTCCTCCGAGAGTGGGTGCTGAGAGGAAGGATGGCAAACCTCCATTGTCAATCGGCCGGAGCTGCATCGTCATTTGGATCAGAGCATGGACGAAATCGAGATGGTAGAGGTTGAGGAATTTGTAGGACGTGAGGGTTTAGGGTGGGCATCACGAGAACTCACCCATATCTTGGGAGACGGCAGACCGAGGTGCGGTCGTGTTCGTGCTTCGAGGGCTGCCACGTGCTGTCCTCGCCGCCATCGCTGTCGATGCCACTTCAGCGCCACGAGCATGGGACTGAGGGACGAAGGGAAGAGAAGGGAAGGAAGCGAGCTAATGACGTACCTATGTTTGGTATGTAATACCCTCCATTAAGAGTAGATATTTTCTTAAAATCGGTTATTTTGTTTCCTAATTAATGTGATTGAGCAATTTAAGGTAAGGTTAATTAATTTAGATTTGATATTTAGAGATTGATCGTGATTGATTCTTTCACATAAAGACATTACTAAAAATAACTTGCACCAGCATGGAAAGTTATGATCCGTTAAGATTTTTTTTGTTGTGTGAGAGGGTGAAGCGAAACTAAACCGGTGGGGTGGGGGAGGGACGAAAAAAACCAGCGAAATAAAACGGGTGGGAGGTGGGGGGAAGTACCAAAGAAGTACCAAAAAAGACCGGGTGAGGTGGGACGAAAATAAAACCCGGAACGCGACCTACCAACTGAGACATTAGGAGTAGAGATTCGTAGAGTCAATTCGCCGATGTTCCCGTGTTTACTCTTAACTTCCTGTATCGGTAGGATGGGTGTTTGACAGTAGTAATATCAACCTTACTACTACTATCCCACTTTCACAATGTCACCAAGGCACTTAGCTAGTTTATGATAGCAAATGTACACAAACCGGCAGCCAAATGCAGATTTCACTCAAGTTCAAAAATCTATACCGCCACTTTACTATATGATTTTCTCTAGGTGCAGCTCCAAGAAACACGTTTCTTGTAGCGTCAGGTGATGGCAAACAGCGAGTATGAGTATGTGAAGAGGGAGTTTGAGTTCGACCGCCGCCTCCCGGCCTCCAACTGGATTGTTGTCCGCATCGACGGCTGCCATTTTCACCGGTATAGTTCATCTTTTCCCCCTAAAAGGGTAATAGAAAACCAGTTTATATGTACGTTTCTTAATTTTTTTTTCCGCAACCCTGTTAACTGATTGCTGCTTTCTATAATAGCGGATAATCTCTAAACCTTGACTGGTTGCTCTCATTTTACTTTGCTCACTTCCTAGCTGTACACTGATATGGTCACTAGTGGTCAAGCAACTGCATCGACCATCTTGTCATCTTAATTCTTGGTCTAGTTCATGCACCAATATCTTTTGCTTGAGGGTTTTTTGTGATGATAAACATATGGGAAACATGCAAATAAGTTTACATTATGCAAATATGGGGATCACTGTTGCTCCAGATTAAAAATATTTATCTTTGTTGTTTTTTTCCAGTGTCCACTAATTTCAGTTTTCTTTTTGTTAGATTCTCGAAGATACATGCCTTTGAGAAACCAAATGATGATAATGCTTTAAGATTGATGAATGCTTGTGCCACCTCTATGCTCGAGAAGTTCCCTGATATAGTGTTTGCTTATGGTGTTAGCGACGAGTACAGGTATAACATCGAAGTTAGAATTACAAAACTGTATGCAGATTTGGCGCCAAAAAAAATTATATGCAAATACCGTTGGGAATGCACATTCTTTTTTGAATCGTGCAGGTCCCGTTCTTCCTATTTGAAAGACTTCTGTTCATTCTTTGGATAATAATCTAAGTGTGTTATCTTTCTGTTTGCTTTGCAGTTTTGTTTTCAGAGAGGAAACAGAATTCTATCAAAGGCGAGAAAGGTACCTACCTTATTTGGTCTGTTCACTCCTTCACTATTAGGATACTGCCATGCCCAGAATGGTTTGAACTATTCTATTATAAAATCTCATCATCTTATTGACTCTCTACCAATACCTGCAGCAAAATTCTGTCTTTATGTGTTTCTTACTTCACATCTGTGTACGTGATGAAGTGGAAAGATTTCTTTCCTAATAAAGATTTGAGGGAGCCTCCTTATTTTGATGGGCGAGTTGTATGCTATCCAAATATGAAAACCATTCATGATTATTTGGCATGGAGGCAAGTGGACTGTAAGCTTCTTAAACTACAGTCAACACTTTTCTAGAAAAATAATCATATTCTTATATTGTGCAGTTATGTGTGTTGATGTTCTCTACAATAAAATCATGTTTCCACTCAAAAACAATAAAATCATGTCATGTATGTTATTTACCAAAAGTTGTTGAAACTATGAAGCTTCAGTAACATTAACTAAACATAAGAATATGGTGTATGTATGTGTCACTTCAGTGAGATTTCTATGTCCGGTTGCTTCGCTACTTAAGTAAGTGATCCCATTTAAACGTAACATGCATCCACCCTCTATTTACCTCTAGGTTTGCTACTATTCATATGGCAAAAATGTGGTGCGGTATTATTCTCATATATTCTAATTTCATGCTATAAATTTCCGCAGCAACGCGGGGTGTTATCTAGTTTTAATTAATGGGTGAAAATTAACATATTTAATTTTGTGTGTGCCTTTCAGGTCATATAAATAATCATTATAATACATGCTTCTGGATGTTGGTGAAGTCTGGAAAAACTGAAAAAGAGGCACAACAGACATTGAAGGTCATCTGAATTATCTAGGGTTAGAGGTGTCTTTTTGTAGCATTTGTATAAATCGTCTCTTTAACCGTCTATTTTCTTGTAGGGGACATTTTCTAAGGACAAGAATGAGTTGCTTTCTCAACAGTTCCAAGTCAACTATGAGGATGAACTGGCTATGTTCCGGAAAGGATCAAGTGTTTATCGAGATAAGGTAACACTCTCAAGCATTCAAAAGTTCATTATTATTGACGTTCGTGCTTATTCTCAGTGAAGTATTTACATCACAGAAAACATTATTTGCATGATACATACAAATGACCATGATAGCTTCTAGTCATATTTTGTGCCGGAGATATTCTTGCATTTCTGATTTCTCTTCTGGTTTTATTTTGCATATACACGTTCTTGCTGTACTTTTTTTTTGACTGGGCGTTCTTGCTGTACTTTAGTTTGTAAGGATAATTGAAGCACCTTAGTTGCCATTTAATGCCATTTCCTTGTCTGATATTGATCAATGGTTGTGATGACCAATCAAGTGTGCAGACCGTATACTGCATTTCTTTTGTGGGTCTGATTGTTGACTAATGTTAGGGTTCTACATGTTTCTGTAGGTAGAAACAAAGGTGAAAACAGACGACTACGGGAATCCCATAAAAAGAATCCGGCTGGCAATTACAGTGTCAAATCTAGATATCATAGGACCTGAGTTTTGGGAAAAACATCAATACATTCTTCAAGAAGGTTAGTTGAATCATTCTAGTTATAGGTATGCTTCCAGTCCAGCTCCTGTCAACTTTTATTTTAGCTGGACTGGAAGCTTACCTAAAGCTCCTGTCAACTTTGGAGATATACATCACCAGTCTAATTGTGTGTCGGGGAAAAAGGAAAATATAGATACGAGTATGTGAAGAAGTTTGACGACATCCGCAGGCTTCCATGTTGTAATTGGATCGTTGTTCGTATCAGCGCCTGCCAATTCGACCAGTGAGGACCCTACTTTCATATTTAAATACATGCGGCAATACATTTAGATACTTATGTTGTCTTACTAACAAGGAGAATTCAAAATTTTCCCCTAGATTCTCGCTGATCCATTCATTTGACAAGCCAAATGATGAGACTGCTTTAAGTTTGATGAACGCTTCTGCTTCTTTGATGATGGAGCAATTCCCTGATATTATCTTTGGTTATGGCTTTAGCAACGAGTACAGGTATGATATACCCGTGCAACATATCTGTTGTTGCATGGAGAGAACTATGGAAAATACAGAGAAAACAAGAATATTTGTTTCCGCATAGCACAATTTTTCCTCCTTCTGTCAGCAGAAGTGATTTGAATTGAATACATTGGCAATATAAGGATCATGTTAAAACTGTAAGCGAAGTGAACCATCCAAAAAAAGCTTAAATATGATGCACTTAAGTTTAGATGGGTGTTTCTTGGTTTGTTTGATGGCAAACCTGAAAATTTGCTGCAAATCATTTAATTATTTTTTATTGTTGCAGCTTTGTGTTCCAGGAGAACACTGAATTGTACCAGAGAAATGAGAGGTAGTTATTAGTTTCAGAATTCCTGCAGTGTGTGCTTTTCAACTGGTCAAGTCTTTGATAAATTATGCAACTTCTTTTGCAGATTAATCCTTTCTTCATGTTCATCATGTTTCACTTCCTTTTACACGATGAAGTGGAAAGAATATTTCCCCAGTAAAGAATTGGTGCAGCCACCTAAATTTGAAGCAGAAGTTCTCTGTTATCCAAAACCAAAGATCGTTTGTGATTATTTGTCCTGGAGGCAAGCAGAATGTGAGTTATTCCTCCTAACATAGCATATCTTTAACTAACCGAAAATGTCAATGGACTTGTCGATAATAGTTCAGCATGAAATATGTGAATTCATATGTTGTCTGCAGCAGTATGAATGTATTAAATTTGGTGTTTGTAACTTTGTATAGCTCTATGCTGTGATGAATACTTATCAGTGTCCAAGTATCTTTTTATTCAACGATACCCTGTTGCAGGGTGTTGACTCTTCTAGTAGTTAGAACGAACCATAAGAAGAAAATGAGCTGATTTGTTCTACACGCTAATTTGCAGGTCACAACAGGAACCAATACAATACATGCTTTTGGATGTTAGTGAAATCTGGAGAAGATGAAAACAAAGCTAATGAGATACTAAAGGTCTTCTTTCATCATTTAAATGCTTTTTCAGTTCTCGTAATTAATTCTTTAGTTATCTGTGGTCTCTTAACTCTTTAATATTCTCTGAAGGGAACATTATCAAAGGATAAGAACGAGTTGCTTTTTCAACGATTTCAAATGAACTACAACAATGAACCTGCTATGTTCCGAAAGGGTTCATGTACTTACCGTCAAAAGGTATCTTGTGCATCATTCACGAATAATTTTCACCAATAATGTTGTTTGTGCTGCCATTGTTATTAGGCAAACCAAAATGACAGTATAGTGATGCTTAAGAAGCAAGACTGACATCACCTAAAGGATCAAAGTAATTTTTCGGTAACTATAACTGAAGAAATGTTCTGGCATTTCGGCCCTTATCCGCAGTTTGTTAAAAAAAACAAGGCCATGTTGCCTGAAAAAGAACTGTGTCTGAGAGATGCGTGGATACATTTTCCAACTGATACTGGTCATGAGCAACTTCTTAAACCATTGCATCTGCATGAATAAAGTAAAAGTAAAGTAATGCTGTCCAACAGGCTACAAATCACCCAAATTTTTTTTTCGAAACGGAGAAATCACCCAAATTTATAAACCATGCATGTATTACTCTTTAAGTGATTAGGTGGAAGTGCTGCCATCATATGAGGAGAAGTTTTTCCTTCTTTTTTTTGTTGTGTGCGTTGGAGCAGAAGATGATTCTCAGATCACGTCTGAGTTTCTTTGCTAACGGCTCACTGCAAATGGCTGCAGGTGGAAGTGAGCGGAGATGTCGCGAGAGATGGGTGGGATGTGGCAGTGACCCACGTTGACATGGGGCCTGACTTTTGGAGAAAGCATATTTATATTTTCGACAAATGATGATATTCGTACTTATTCTAGGCTGGTTTGTAGCTCCCATCATCCTCTGGAATTTTGTCTAGAAACATCACTGTTTTGTAGATTGTGTTTTGAGGAATCAACGGGGGGAGAGAGTCTCCACCTTATCTACCGGTTTTATAAGTACTGTACTAGGTACCCTGAACACCTACATAACTACTCCCTCCGTCCCATAATGTAACTAGTGTCAAAAAACGTCTTATATTACGGGACGGAGGGAGTAACTGTTTTATACTTACTCAAGCTTGACCCAAATGGTCAAGGACTTGGCAGCAACCTTATCTACCGGTGCCCTGAAACGGTTACACCATAACTCGAAATCGGAACAAATGTTTGTAATTGCTAGCCGGCTGTCATGGTCTTCATTCCTAGATACGGCAGCATTTCTGGAGTCCGAGAGGATAGTTAGGAGAACTTCTGGTCAGACGCAGGGGTCTAGCCCAGGAAGGGCATCAGCTAGCCAGAGATCTCTTGGCGTCGTGGTGAGAGTGAGACCTAGCTGCAGCCACACATTTGAAGCTTTTGGGCAGGTGATGAAGAGACGCAGCGTGTCTTCAGTTGGGCAAGAACATTGTGGACAGTTACATCAGTGCTGATTCAAGTGGAAGTATATACGTACATGCGTGTATGTAATAGTACTATGTATACAGCATAGCGAGCGGCTTGTTTGATCGCGAAAACCAAACATGGACCGTCTTTCTTTAGCCAAACGGCCATCGGTAGGTTGCAATGGTTGGCTAACCGAACAGCACGTAAATCGTCCTTGGCGTTCACCGAAATGCTTGGCCAGAACACACGTATATTCTGCAGGTTCCCTCCCAGGCAATGCCTCTCAACTCAATGCAAGACCGCAAGAGAATCTAGTGGCAGACCGCACCAAATGGCCAACAATTTTAAGCAAAGCCAACTGACGGACGGACGGACGGACGGATAATCAGTGCCACTAGAAAGCCACAGGTACCAGCCTAACAGTAGCTCCCTCTGTTTTGTTTCCAAGACAGACTGGAAGAGGCACTCTCGACATGTAAACGCAATGCAAGCCGGCGTTGTTACAGGATACATGACATAACTGAGAAATAGATTCCACATCGACAATGACACATCTAAAAAAACTGACAGCATAACAGCATTACTATGGTCACTGAACATTTCAGCAGAAACAATATATCATGGAGTATGTGATCAAGTGCCAGGAATATGTCACAACTTTGGCAAGTAAACAAACTAGACATTGCTGTATATAAAAGCAAGAATACTCCTTGTATTCTGCACTTGCCATCTCTGCATCCACATCTAAAAAGAAACAAAACTGGCAAAAGCTTGGAAACCAAATTCCTTCTCAATCATCTGCAGTCAAGCTGGAGAAAAGGCTCCTTTCCATTTTCCCAATAGGCGCCTCATGCTAGAATCAACAGGAGCAACAACCAGTCGATACCACGCCTTGCAAAACACCTGTAGGAGAACAACCAAGAGAGGAACCGAGATCATTAGGATGTCAAAGTCAGACTCATCTCATAAAAAAAAGGGAAACGGGGGTAATATTTGTCGTCTAGATGGTCATCATCTCAAGTAAAAGGTTTACAACCTCTGGTTTAACATAATATTTTCTAACATTATTGACTAAACTGTCAAGCAGGCAAGCACAGGCAGCCTCAAATAAGATAAGACATGCATGGCCCTCCACCATAATAGACTACAATGACATTAGCAACTAGCACAGATTTACAACTCAGCAAAAGATTAACAGAAACAAGGAAATGGTATCACAGGGCAACAGCTGCAAACATTTCATAGGCCAGTCTGCTTCACTAATTCTTTCTGCAAGGCTACAACTGCACAATGGAACAATGCCAGCATGCTTTACCTGACACCATCATGATAAAAATTTGCTAAATACTATTTTCCCAGGCACAAAAACTACAACAGAATCTAACGTGAAGAATAAAAGGAGCCAGTTCTAGTCTCCTACATAAAGCAAGAGATGGTAGAAAACCAATACTATGCAGTGAGAAGTAGAAAAAAATCAAGTACCTCAACAAAGTTCTGTGAGAAGATTAATCTGGGCTTAATTCTGCGCTTCAAACTCCTGCTTGCTCATGAATATTGCAACCGGCTCACCAGGGGAAGGCGGATTCTTGTCCAGCAGAGAAGCATGCTTTCCAGCTTTGGCACGAGCAGCTCCATCAAATGCCGACAGGACCTCAACATGCTCAAGACCCAACTGCCTTCTGATCAGCTCCAGGTTCTCCTCAAGCACATTTATTTCACCAAAAGGAAGCTTCAAATTTAGAGCCTGGGGACCAACATTCCTTGCTTCATCTTTCTTGAACCTGATGAAAGGCATGCAGAGCTTCTGTACTTGTTTGAAACTTGTTTCGCGATCGATGAAGCAGTTCCTCAATGCTTCGTTAATCTCCTCGTCAGGGGCAAAGGAGCGTGCTTGGCTATCAAAATTTGATTGAAGCACCCTCAAACATTGCTCTTTCCATCCATCATAGTGCTCATTGACATATATCAGACCAACTGTGAGCTTGTTTTCAGCTGATGGAGTAGGCGCAGCTCCCTTCTTGGGTTTCTTGGAACCAGACTCCTGCTTCTGAAGCAACTTCCTCATTAAAACAATGGAGTCCTGCAAGTATTTGTTCGCACTTCTTAGAGTAGGATCCGGGGTGCCTGCAACTGGCCAGCCAGCTTTTATTGCAAAACCTTCCTTCTTCAGAATCTTTTGCCACACATGCTCAGCATAGTGGGGGCAGATCGGGGTGATAAGCTTGGTCTGGATTTCCATAAACCGCCCCAACAACTCACGGTTCATGCCCGCCGCTCCACAAGAGAGTCTGTACTCATCTCTAGCCAGTTGTAGGTCATAGAAACCAGACTTCAGGGCATCTCTGAACATGAAGGCATTGTAGCTCTTCTCAGTTTCTTTTACAGCAATGTTGATCTCATTAGCAAACACATGGTCAGCATAAGTAGAGGAGGACCGCCTCTCAAAGAAGATTCAGCAGCTATAACTTCTTCCATCCATGCGATTTCCTTTGTAAGCCTCAAAATAGCAGCATTTGCAGTTTCAGTAACAAAGTTTGCATCGTCCATACCATCGCCAGCATCAGCAAGGGCAAACCTAGTGGCATCCGAGGAATATCTTAGAATAGCCTCCTTAAGAGTTAGGAAGTTCCCTGTGGACTTGGACATCTTCTCAGAGTTAAGCATAAGATGCCCATTGCAACGAAAACCACGAGGCCAATGATGCTCTGGAAGAAGTGCTGTATGATTGTAGATGCTGAATGTCAGATGGTTCTGGATAAGGTCCTTCCCAGATACCCGAATATCAAAGGGGTACCAATACTTGAACTCTTGCTTCATTTTGCTCAAGAGGGCAGGAGAGATGCTGCTATTGGGTGCTGGACCATCACAGAACACATATTCCCATACTTCATCTGTCATTTCTTCAGGCTTGATAGAAGATATTTCTTCTCCATACATGTTACCATTTTGTAAATGATGTGCAATTGTGTAATAAGCCATGTACAGGGTTGAATCTGAAAGAGATTCTACCAGGAACTGCTCATCCCATGGAATGCGAGTACCTAGGCCAAAAGAGCGAGAACATGCCCACTGGTTCAGCCAGCCCAACGTGTGTTCGAATCCGTTACGGGTTTCAGCTGAGAATGTATTCATATTTTCCAAACATTTGACTGCCTTCTGCTTCCATTCAGTTTCACCATAAGTTATGTACCACTGATCTGTAAGAGCAACGACACACTCATCGCCGGATCTTGACATGACTTTCTTCTCAGGCTCACTATACAACACAGCAGAGCCTTCTCCAAGAAGCTTGTTCTTTATCAGTGGCTTCGCTTCTTGAACCTTTCTACCATCAAACTCCCCTGCAATCATCACTCCATCAGTAAATCCTTTAAGGTATGTCATCCTTTTTGCTTCAGCAAGCTTCTCCTTGTCATTCTGGCTCTTAATCTTAAGATCAAGGCACACCTTCTCAGCTGACTTATCCCCAAACTCAGGTATGTTGATTATTGGTATGATATTAAATGGAAGAACCCACTCATCTTGGACCCCATACTTCTGCCTCAAAGCAGGCTTTGTGATTAAATCTTGCAGTGCCATGTAATCATCTGGGGAATCACTTGGCACACTAGTCACGATGCCAGTACCTTTATCTGTCAAGATAGTGAGCATGGGAAGTGCATATATGATTTCATTGAATGAAAGAGGAGACTTTAATGGCAACCCAATCAAATCATTGCCAGTAAGCTCAGCTAAGCAGGTGGGCTTTTCTGGGACCCTGGATAGATGCTGATATGCAAGATTAAGGGCTGACCTTGCTGTCACAATGAAGACATCAGTTTCATTGATCTCAAAAGCCCCATAATTCCCATCAGGCAATACCCAACAGTTTGTTTGCCCATACATTGTCTCAGGTCTTAATGTAGCAGCTGCCAGATAAACATTCTTTCCTTCCAAGACCTTCAACTTGGGGGAAAAGGTGGGACCACCATCATTTTAATCAACACGTATTCTTGTGGCTGCACACCTTCACCTGATGCCCTATCATGATCAGCACAAGGTTGGCCATCCAGTGGTGAGTAGATCGTGTACCTCATATCCTTGACAACTTTGCCCATTTTCTTCAGCTTCCTCATCTGCCAGCGAACAAAAGCATCATAGAAAGGATTCATATCAGTGGTTATGAATGAGCGCCTCCAATCACAACCCAGGCCGAAATCCTTAAGATCTTCCTTTGCCAGCGGAGGGAAGTGGGTCAACCAGTGAGACGGATCCTGAAATTTGGCGATTTTTTCATCTGTCAGTTCAAAGCCCTTCATGATCTCCCACTGGAACTTCTGCATGCCGGTCTTTGCAGCAGCCTTAGATTTCTTACTCTTAAATTGCCCTGGGGCAAGAGCAGCCTGGTCAGCCTGGCTATCATCTGCCACTTGAGCACTTGAATCATCCTCTGCTGCAGGGAACACTGGAGGATTTCCATACTGTTGAATCTCCCTAGCAAGCTTATCAGCTGAGGCCTTGATGGGCATCCCAGTACAATGAAAAGCAAACGGCAAAAGGACATTCGAGCCACGGAGTCTGTGGTATGCAGCACCGAACTCAAGCTTGGACAGTGAGAAGGCGTGACCCAGATGTAGCAATCCATTCATGTAAGGGTACGGAAAATTGCCAAAGAATTTTTCACCAGGGCCAGGAGGTCCATTGCCAGGTTCAGCCTGAAAAACCTTGCTCTCCTCCCAGCAAGTTTGAGCATCTGATTGGATCTTGAGCAAAAGGTCTCTACGTGCATGACTCTTGGGTCCTTCAGTATTTGACGACATTTTCCTGAACAATCAACAAAAAAAAAGGTGTCAAAAGGGCAAGCATCTGAATTTAATCTAACTCAGGAATAAAATTAATAAATATCTTAGATACATCGACGAAACATTGTTTTTGGACGAATTGTAGTAGTGCAATCTCCTTGAATATCTCGTTTCAAACATAGCTGACAAACTCATGGATAGGAAAGCCATGTGATGAAGCTAATTATGTAACAGAATCATAATAAGCCGTAAGCAAACATCATCAAGACATCAAACAAGATTAGCCTTCTAACAAGCTAATTATGGAGGTCAGGTAAGCTGGTGTTATGTTGCATAGTCTTCTAACAATGTAATGTTTCTTCTGACACTGATATTGTGTGTACTGTGTAGGTTGGTATATTTGATGCAACAAACAGCACAAGAGAAAGAAGATATATGCTAATGGAGATGGCTGGAGAAACTGCAAGGCAATTAACATTTGTAATCACAGTGGACATGTTTCTTTGACCTTTCCTATTAAGTATCTTGAGCCAAAATTGATTCACGTGGATGGAAGTTAACGTATAATACAGTCACGGCACAGGCAGTCTGTGGCTTTAATTTGCTTTTGTGCATTTGGTACATTTCTACCCATTGTCGCCCTGGACAATGCTGGCTAACTGAATTCACTTCCTGCAGTATGTCTGGAGCAATATGCAACAATCGAAACATAATTGAAAGGAATGTAAGCCTAAAATTCAGCAAAGTCCTGACTGTGGTGACCAGTTAGAAACCAAAAATCCCTCAAAATTCGCCATGTGCTAGAAAGATGATTGATCTTATTTCTGTGAAAATTTTGCAGGCCGGATCATGAAGCTGGATTGCAGGACTTGCAGAGCCAGGAAGAGAAGCTACGCATCACTTGGGCCAACTATGACCCCACAAACTAGAAGAAGGCCGCCAGATTATACAAAACATAAGAATCAACATCGATCTGCCTGCCCCGAAGCTAAATCACCCGACAGCTAAAGCTCACAGCTTCCCCGTGCAGTCAACCAGTACAAAATTCGTCATCGCATCACTAGCCCATCGAGTCCGCGGCGGCTCCGTTCTACTGTCCTAGCAATCAGTCGGGCGGACGAGCGGGGGGCGGGACAGGATGAGTACCTGACGACGGCGCGCGAGGCAGGGAGCCGCAGCAGCCGCAGGGCGGGGAGCAAACCGGGAGCCAGCAGAATGCGACGGCGACGGAGACGGGGGAGGAGGAGGCTACGGATGGAGGGAGGACTAGGGTTTATCCTAGCACACTGTCACGTGGGCCTTGATTGGCGACTTGGCGTGCACGAACCAGATTCAGGCTGGAACGGGCCGCCCAAGGAACTCGATTCACAGGGATTTCACGACGTCGGTTGGACATCGCCGATCTCTCGGCCTCTCCCCCTTTTTTTACCGACAATTTTTTTACCCTTAAGTTTCACATTTTTCACAGGATTTACCTCATTTAAGATAAATTCATTCATTTTACGATATTAACCAATTATTTGCCGGTTTTTATTCCTCTTGAGAAAGCTAATTATTATTTTTTTGCGGGAGAACGCTAATTATTTTTATGAAGCTAAAACTGGCAAATAGTTAATTAAATGGAGTAAAATGGCTCTCTTAAATTGAGTAAGTTTTGGCCAAAAACTTGAAACTTGAAGGTAAAAACGGAATTAACGCTAAATCTCTATGCAAAGGATGGCTAGTTCAATGGGATTGCTAACTCTAAGGACCGAATACATTGCTTTGTTGGGTGTCCTAGAATTCGATTCCAAATTTTTGATCCTCGAGTTGAATGACATACTGTACAAAGAGATGGCTAAATGAATTACGCGGTTTCCAGTTCATAAAAAAAATATTACAAGGGCTGAATGTATTTCAAAAGTAACAAGATGTACTCCCGCAAAAAGAAAAGTAACAAGATGTTGAAAAACATGCATATGACCTCTTAGGTTGGCGAAATTGCACAAATAGAACAAAGCATGGTATTGCAAAGTCATGTCATCTTGAATCATATGGTATACTATTGAATACTGCATGAACTTGCGTGGAAGATTGTCCAACTATGACAAAGTTAAACAAAGATTATTTTTCAAGAGATATCCCCTCTCCCCTCGCGTTGCTCCAGTCACGCCATGAGCCCCCTTCCTCGCTTCCCTGCTTCGCCGCCACTGCCGCCGCCATGGCATGGCGGCGGCCCACCTGACGCCGAAGGTGGCGGGGTGCTCTCCTCTCCTAGGGCGGCGCCGAGGCTCGCCTGGCTGACCGGCACGACGGCGGTGGGGACCAGAAGGAGGAGGCGGCGGCGGCTTCGGATGAGCTGCCGGCCGGCGGCAGCTTGGGTGGTCTGCGCTCGGCGGCGGTGGCAACCGCCACAGGTGGCGGCGCGCCTTGCCGATCTGCTCGACACTTGGATCCGTGCACGGGACGGTAGTGTGGCGCGGCGGCGGCCACGGGCAGCTAGTGGTTGGCCCCCATGGTGGCGCGTAGGTGTGCTGGTAGGGCGTGGCGGCCGCGCTTCTGGCTGGGTGTGCACCCAGCGTTGCTGCTGAGTAGCTCAGGAGAGGGGTGGTCTCGGCGATGGATCAGGTGGAAGCAACGGCTCGAGGGGGACTTCCCTCCAGTCTGTTTTGGCTCGGCCTACCATGGCCGTGGCTGGAGGTTGGAGGAGGTTGCCGCTCTGTGGAGGAGGTAGCTGGTGGTGGCGGTGGACGCGGAGGAGCTGTCCTTGGCCGGGGTTGCACTGGCCAGGGCGCTGGAGATGGTGGAGGCTGCTAGGCTGATGTGCTGCATGTTGCGACGTCTCCGGTCATGGTGGTCGGCCCGATTGAGCAGCTCCGGAAAGTTTGGGTTTTGGGATCTTGGGCTGGGAGAAATCCCTGCTTCGCGTCGTCGAGGCTTGCAACGGCGACGTCTGTGGACACCGTTCCCTCAGTGGAGGCGTTGCTTTGGCCCCCGATCCGACTCCCTTCCTCGTGCCCAGGAGAAACCCTTGGTCCGTTCTTTGGACTAGGCGGTGGCAGCGCCATGGCGTCATTTCCTTCTTGGAAGCGTCGTCTTGTTGCTCGAGGACTTCCGGTGGCACGGCTCTCTTTGGTGTCGGCTTCTACTATGGGCATGGGCCTCCTTGGCGCAATGTACACCATCGCGGGCGCTCTCTTGATGATGTCGTCTCTAGGCCCGTCCAGGTCCTGCCGTCCACTTGCCGACTTCTTCTTGGCGCAATGGGTGGGGGTACATTGGTCTGTGTTTGCCTCGAGTTTTGGTCTTGTTATAGAGGTCTTCGGCGGCGGTTGTGACGCGGCTTGGTTGCTCTGTGGCTTGCCCCATCGCCATCGGCATGAGGTTGGCCTAGGTGAAGCAAGTAGTGTAGTACGCATGGTGGGTGTGTTTGGTGGATGTGGGATGCTAATTCCTGTGATTGGCATTATAATGGCCGAAAGGCGTTGTATCCGGCTTCTTTGCCGCTTCTTCTTTAATATATGATACGCATGCTCATGCGTATTCGAGAAAAAAATCAAGAGATTTGAGTCAACAAAAGTATTCAAATGAATTATAGTGTAAATTAAGCGCGTGAAGGAAACAAATAATAATATAAAAAGAGATATGGAAATCGTGATCTTCAAAATTACTATTGGAGGTGGGTATATATACACGTGTACATTATAAATAACTAAGGTTAATCATTAACTAAAGCATAACAGCCCCCGTAGCTCAGTTGGTTAGAGCGTTGGTCTTATGAGCCGAAGGTCGCGGGTTCGAGCCCCGCCGGGAGCACCTTTTTTCGTTCGTATCTGTACTTTTTTTTATCTCATTCGATTTTTTTCTTATCGTTAGTATCTGTACTTTTTTTTCTCATTCGATTTTTTTTCTTATTGTTCGTATCTGTACTTTTTTTTCTAGTTCGATTTTTTCTTATCGTTGGTATTTGTACCTTTTTTTGCCTTACTGTTCGTATATGTACTTTCTTTTGTCCTCATTCGATTTTTTTTCTTATCTTTCAAATCTGTACTTTTCTTTTCTCCATCGGTGACAACAACTGATGTGTGCAGGTGTTGTATCGGTGTGTAATTTTTATTATTTCTGATGTTCGTTGTACTGTTATGATTGAAGATGAATACTTCTTGTGTACTAAAATAAGTGTCTCAACTTCATATTAAAGTTAGTGCAAAATTTATTATTTTTTATGTTCGTTGTACTATTAGGATTGGAGATGAATACTTCCTCTGTCCTAAAATAAGTGCCTCAATAGTACAAAGTTTCATGTTATGATTGGAGATGAATACTTCCTCCGTCCTTCGTCACTTATTTTGGGACAGAGGGAGTAGATTCAAAGGTTTCTCGCAAAAAAAAGAAAAACTGACGTTGGTACTTAGGTGTCATACACGCCACCATTGCTAGTTGGTCGTACCTCCAATCTCCTCTTTTATGTGTCCCAGGCTATGCGATATTTTTTACATTTGTCATATAGTTAGGTTTCTTGTGGTAGAACCGACCCATCATAATTCAAGTTCTACTCGAGGAGATGTTCCCCTCAATTACGAGATGCTTATGATGATTCGACAATCATAAGATGTTGTGCCAGATCTCGGAGGTGCTCATAAAGATAGAGAGTGTGTGTGTATATGTTTATATGGGTGAGTGTATGTGCATATATGTGAGTCATATGTGATTGTAATGTGTTAAAAAAAGATTACAATTTATTCCATTAATCTTACCAAAACATCAGCCAACTGGAAGTATGCCTATATTTTCTTTGTTAGCTACAGATGTTTGCCTGACAGTCTAGTTTATGTCTGGCTTCTGGCTTGTAAACTAGTTTACTCGTTGTACTCATGATGCAAAAACCAATTGCAGCGGGGAAGTTGGGTGAACAAGTGAAAAGACATTTTTTCATGAATTATATGAAAGTATGGTCCTAGTTCATGACATGACAATTTACAACATGATGTTTACTTAATTTCGAGTGGATGTTTACGCAACGATGGGAAGAACTACTCGCACCTCACGCGACGCTGGTCACCTTCTTCGTCGGTTGTAGTTTGTCCTTCCTATTTATCCAATTGGATGTCTCCGCAATGCGGGCCTCAAGCCGTGCCTCGGTGACTCACATATTCGTTGCGATCTTTGCCCGCCGCTCTGAGTGAGCATTTTATAGTAGGTGATCTTCTGGCGGACCATGGTGGACGGGACTGCACGTGGATAGGGATTAGGACGGTGCCGACGGGAGGACAAAATGAGGAGTAGGAGGATAAGATTTGGTCATTCCCATCCGGCATAAATCTCTGAGTGCAGGTTCCTTGGATGAAGCATTGTTCTCCATGCCATGAATGCAGATAGTTGACTGGGAAGCGCCTGTGCGGACACTTTGCATATTCCTACGATATGGCGGTCAGACTAACTGTGCAATAATTTGTCTCCTTGTGTTTTGGAGATTGTTGACATAAATAATAAGGGACTAATATGTTGCTAGTGCATACAGAGAAATTAGGTCCCTAGAGTTCCGAGGATTTTGCTATAAACTCAGAAGATTATCTACGTTGCAGAGAAGATTGCTATCGAAGATATTGCTCAACGGAAGTGGTCCCTAAAAATTGCTGACGTGAAGCAATTTCTGGTACCTGGTCTGTGTGTTTGCCTACAGTCGAGAAAAAAGAAGGTGTGGCATTTTCGTTTGCAGTTCTTTTTCTCTTACTTGAGTCATAGGACCACTGTACTATTAAGATGGGTAGAGTGTTTCGAAACTTATGTTTCTCTGATGCTCGACCGAAACCTATGAGAGTTAAGAGAAATCTCTTCTAGCCTCGAAACATTACGTGCCAGCTAGAAATGTTGTTCTTCTGGGCTGCGAGAGATATGTTTGCCTTACTTGTTCCTCAAGTAAAGTTGTCGGGCGTGTTTGAAATCCGACCATTGGAAACATGTCGGTTGGCCATCGGCTGGACATCATGTCCTCAATGGGCATTTCCCCTTGGGATTGCTACGACTACAAATAACCACCCCATTCCAACCGACATGGTTGGTTACTCCGTGTGATTCTGACAGTTTGTCTGAGCACCCTATCTTTGAAAGATTAGAGTTAATCCATTGAGAGAAAACTCTATCCGGAAAATAGATAGTGGTATCACACATATCTAAGTTTAGTACGCTCGGTCTATTACTCATGAGAGCTGCTAACTCTCTAGATGGTTAGGCATCAAAGTCTTCAGCAGCCAAGAGTCATTGTGTTATGCAAAGATAACTTGTGATGGCTTTGGAGATCACGTGAAGTATCTACCTAGAGTAGTCGACAGAAGTTGACGAACTTATTGTCGAGGAGAATAGGATGAAGCGAGTTTATCTTCTGTGTTAAATCACAAGTCCGTCCAACCAGATGTTGCTCTTTTGCAGAAGAGTGAACTGGCCTACCATATACCCTGTCGCGAGCATCAATGATTTCATCTTCGCACTGCAATACTTTCAGTAATTTATCTTCTGTAGTGTTTCAGACATGTGATTTATCTTTGGATATCGTATTTGTTTTTGTTTCACTACCTTTGCCATCTGCTCCTGGTAGCTTCCATTCATAGTTAAGTCAGTACTTAGTTCTTTTTGCGCTATTGTGTACTAGAAGATTTCAAATTTATGAAATAAATTATAAATCTCCCATTCACCCCCCCCCCTCTGCTCGGTATACTCGATCCTACAATTGATATCAAAGCAATGTACTAGGACTCTGCTTATTAAGGTCTAATAACTTTGGAGTTTGAGTATGTTTTCTTTAGTGAACTTCAAGTCGAGCGAGAAGATTCCTATCTTTGATGGAACATACTACCCCTTTTGGAAGGAAAAAGGTGGATCTGCCTCAAGGCCATTGACGATGATATATGGCATGTTATGTGCTACTTGTGAGCTGCGTCGAGATTTTCCTCGAAGAGGAAGGGTGAAGCAATATAGTAACGAATGGTATTCCCCTCAATAGAGAACCAAAGTTATCGAACCAATAGGAGAACCACACAAACAATCGTCGACAATACCTACACACACAAGAGCAAATACTTGCATCCAACGCAGGCAAGAGGGTTGTCAATCCCCTTGTACTCATTAATTGCAAGGATTAAATCTGATAGTAGTAGATAGATAAATTGCAAAGTAAATAAATTTTAGCAAGGTATTTTTGGTTTTTATAATATAATTAAAATAGACCCAGGGGACATAGTATTCACTAGAGACCCAGGATTCACTAGTGTGGATGTCTGAAGGTACAAGGTACCAGTCAACTGTTGATGAATGGGCAAAGTTGATCAATGCTCCAGAGACCATGAGGATGATTTGGATGTGTATGCCAAGAAGAAGAAAGACCACAACTCCATGACAAGTATGTACAAGGAAATTCCTGATGAAGCCCTGGAAACTCATAAGTTGGGGTCTATGAAATACTTGTTGTCTAGTCTGCCTACTATTAACACCATCTTGGGCATACTCTATGGCCCAAATCTGGAGATCATAGGATCATAAGAGGACATTCAATCAACTTGCTCCACATTTTTGATGTCCCTCAAAAATTCAAGGTCATGAGTCTGATTGTAGGGACAATCAAGAGGACAACTGCTGACCAGAAAAGGTCTTGTGGGTATGCTCCACACATTCAGGTGCTCATCAACTCAAAGATGGGCACAGACACTTACTTGTTGGACAACGGATGAGAATGATCCTTCATCAGTGCAAGCACATGAGAAGAGAGCAAAGGCAAGGGAAGAAAAAGCTACAAAGATGCCAAGTGCTGAAGAGGCATCTCAAGTGTTCTTGAAGAGCAAACAAGATCAACTTGGATTTCTGATCCAATCTACCTTAAGGATTGAGAAGGGCTTGGCCACCCTGGCTCAGAATCAGGAGAGCTTGGAGAGGATCATTGAAAAAAAATTCTATGATCTTGATCTGAAAGTCACTGAGATATAGACAGTAGTTGAGCAACTCTAGGAGGAAGCAGAGGAGAAGAAAGGGAAGGCAACTACAGAAGCCTTTTAGCGAGTGCCAAGAGCTCAGAGGTCAGCTGCAGTGCCAGTACCTGATACTAGAGCTACTACATTAGCACCAGCAGCTACAGCTTCAGTGCCACCTCCAGCAGCCACTTCACCAACTCTGGCTACATCGACTGAAGCCTTCGTCCTTGGAGTCATCTCTATACCACCTCACGGAGACCAAGCCTGATAGACGCATAGCACTATGCATATTTTAACTTTTTGGTAACTTGTTGCCAAAGGGGGAGAAATATGTATAGATTATAGGCTTCAAGAGAGAGTGTTGCTCTTTGTCTTTCTTGCACTTTATTTGGTTGAACTTTATTGTGTGCTTGTTTGATACCTTATGTCCTTGTGTGAGATACTTGTATGATCATTTGTTTGGTCATATGCTACTTTAATGTGTGCTTGGATGACATTATGTCTTATATCCATATATGTTCATTCACTTTGCTTGGTGATGAGTGCATGCTTTTAATTGCTATGATTTGAGCGCTCCACCAAGATGTATGTGACATGGAAGAGTAACCCATGATACTAATCGATTGTGCATTTGCATTCAAAAGCAAATCTTAAATAATGCACAAAATTAGGGGGAGCTCTTGCTTATCACATACTTCTCAAAGCGACGATGTATTTCAATCTTATTACCATTTGTCGAAGCTTTGATCTATATGTTGTCATCAATTACCAAAAAGGGGGAGATTGAAAGTGCAACTATCCCTGGGTGGTTTTGGTAATGATTAACAACATATAGCACATTGAACTAATGCTATTTCAAGATGAATATTTCAGGAAAGTTCAATGATTGGCATGGCATGGATTAGGAATGTGGACCCCTCAAAATGCTAAGGACAAAGGATTGGCTCAAGCTCTAAAAGCTCAAGACTCTACATTTTGATTTTAGTGATCCAAGATCACATTGAGTCCATAGGAAAGCCAATACTATTAAAAGGGGATGAGGTGTTGCTTAATGGCTTGCTTGCTCAAAATGCTTACTGATATGCTCCAAAAACCCACAACCACTTTCTCATATCCACATATGTCCCAAACCAAAAGTCAAACTTGGACCCACCGATTTGATCTATCCGGCGCCACCGAGTTCATTTGACATAGCCACTGCCAGAAACCTTAGTCACTTCGGTCTCACCGATAGGGATCTCGATCTCACTGAGATGGGATTGCAAACTCTCTGTTTCCCTTCGTAACGTTTCGGTCTAACCGAGATGAGCGATCGGTCCCACCGAGTTCGCAATGCAAACTCCCTCTTTCCCTTTCGTAATGTTTCGGTCCCACCGAGATGAGCGAATCGGTCCCACCGAGTTTGCCTGGCCAACTCTCTAGTTAGCTTATTGTGAAAGTCGGTCCCACCGAGTTTGTGTAATCGGTCTCACCAAGATTACGTTATGCCCTAACCCTAAAGAAATCGGTCCCACCAAGTTGACATGTCGGTCCCACCGAAATGCCTAATGGTCACATTATGAACTAAATCGGTCCGACCGAGTTTCCTGATTCGGTCCCACCGAGTTTGGTAAACTGTGTGTAACAGTTAGATTTTGTGTGGAGGCTATATATACCCCTCCACCCTTTCTTCATTCGTGAGGAAAGCCATCAGAACAAGCCTACACTTCCAGCACTCATTTTCTGAGAGAGAACCACCTACTCATGTGTTGAGACCAAGATATTCCATTCCAACCACATGAATCTTGATCTCCAGCCTTCCCCAAGTTGCTTTCCACTCAAATCATCTTTCCACCAAATCCAATCCTATGAGAGAGAGTTGAGTGTTGGGGAGACTAACATTTGAAGCACAAGAGCAAGGAGTTCATCATCAACACACCATCTATTACCTTTTGGAGAGTGGTGTCTCCTAGATTGGTTAGGTGTCACTTGAGAGCCTCTGTCAAGATTGTGGAGTTGAACCAAGGAGTTTGTACGGGCAAGGAGATCGCCTACTTCATGAAGATCTACCCTAGTGAGGCAAGTCCTTTGTGGGCGATGACCATGGTGGGATAGACAAGGTTGCTTCTTCGTGGACCCTTCGTGGGTGGAGCCCTTCGTGGACTCGCGCAGCCATTACCCTTCGTGGGTTGAAGTCTCCATCAACGTGGATGTACGATAGCACCACCTATCGGAACCGCGCCAAAAATCTCCGTGTCAACATTGCGTTTGCTCCGTCCAAACTCCTCCCTTTACCTTCATATGCAATAATTTACATTTCGTTGCTATACTCTTAGAATTGCATGTGTATGTTGATTGCTTGACTTGTGCTAAGTTGCTAAAATCTGCCAAGACTTAAAATTGGGAAAATGCTAGATTTTTATTTGGTCAAGTAGTCTAATCACCCCCCTAGACATACTTTCGATCCTACAAACATCCAAGCCAAGACTGCTCCCAAGCAATCTGCACCTAAGAGAAGTACAAGAAGCATTCCTACTACAGAGAAGAACAAGGCCCCAGTGACTGAGGTTCAGGAAGATGAAGAGGCCCAAGTGCTCAGAAAGCTCAAGCCCAAGATACCTGATCATGATGACAATCATCCTATTGCAGAGAACATGAAGTTAAGGAAAGATGTAGGTCTCAGATTATGGAGGCAAACTGATCCTTATGCTACAAGGAGAAGAACTACGGTAGACTACAGGTTCCACACCAAGGAACAATAGGACTTCTATGAGACAGTCCTCCTGGACAAGAAGCCCATTGTCAGTGACATGAGATGGGTTGATTGGACATACATTGATGATAATGAAGACCACTTTCCTAGGGTTCATGAGAGCTTCAAAATGAATGGAATTGATGCTTTCGTTGGTCAGAAACTGACCAAATGGAATGATGAGATGGTGATGCAGTTCTACTCAACAACTCACTTCTACCCAGATGGCAAGATTTTCTGGATGATAGAGGGTACAAGGTACCAATCTTCTATTACTGAGTGGGCTAAGCTGATCCATGCTCCTGCAAAGTCTGACGAAGACACTGATGTCTATGCCAAACCCAGGAAAGACCACAACTCCATTGCACACATGTACATGGAAATACCAGATGATGCCTTGGAGATTCACAAGTTTGGGTCAATTTACTATCTGTTGTCAGGATTGACCACCATTAACACTATACTGAGGCACACTCTGCTGCCCAAGTATGGAGATCATAGGATGACCAGAGGGCATTCAATTAATTTGCTGCATATGTTTGATGTGCCAGAGAAGTTCAAGGTGATGACCTTGATAGTTGAGATAGTTAAGAGGATTGCAGCTGATGAGAAGAGATCATGTGGCTATGCTCCACATATTCAGATGCTCATTAATTCCAATATGGGCACATGCACATACTTGCTGGATAGAGAGCACCTTCCCTTGAGGCCAGAATTTGAGGATAACATAGTTGTTATGGATGCTTCACATCCTACTTTTGTTGAGGCTCAAGAAAAGAGAGAGAAGGCTAAGGTAGAAAAGGTTTCAAAGATTCCAAATCCCTCAGCTGCAAATCTCAAGACCAAGCAGGACCAGCTCAGCTATCTGCTTGAAGCCACAGTTAGAATTGAGAAAGGACTAACCACCCTGACTCAAAACCAAGGGAGTCTTGAGAGGATCATTGAGACCAAGTTTTATGATCTAGACTTGAAGGTCACAGAGATACAGACTGCAGTTGAGCAACTCCAAGAAGAAGCAGAGGAGAGGAGAGGAAGATCTACTACATATGCTTATCAGAGGGTGCCTAGAGCACAAAGGTCTGTAGCAGTGCCAGTCAGTGGCACTAGGGCCACAACTTCAGCTCCTGCAGCCACAACCTCAGTTGCCCCTCAGTGGCAACCCCTCCAGTTCCTCAGACATCAGCCGAAGTCTTTGCAGATGCAGTTCTCTCCACGTCATCTCAGCACTCCAGAGCTCTCTGAGATCTTGCTTAGAGTGCCATATAGCACTATGCATTTTCGAGCTTTTTGGTAACTTGTTGCTAAAGGGGGAGAAAGTGTATAGATCATACGCTGAGAGAGAGAGAGAGAGTTTTGCTTCTTATTTGTCTCTCTTGCTACTTATTTGCTTGTGTTTGCTACACTATTTGTGCTTGTGTGTGAGATACTCTTATGATCATGTGGTTAATCATATTATGCTCTATTATATATGCTTGAATGATGCTATCTTATCATTTATGTATGGTCAATCATATTTGTCTTGGTGATGAGTGCATGTTATTTTTATTCTATTATTTTGAGAGCTCCACCAAGATGTATGTGACATGGAAGAGTAACCCATGAGCCTAATCGATTGTGAATTTGCATTCAAAAGCAAATCATAAATAATGCACAAATTTAGGGGGAGCTCTTGCTTATCACATACTTCTGAAAGCTACGATATATTTCATTCTTATTATCTTTTGTCGAAGCTTTGATCTATATGTTGTCATCAATTGCCAAAAAGGGGGAGACTGAAAGTGCAACTAATCCCTGGGTGGTTTTGGTAATTCATAACAACATATAGCTCATTGAACTAATATCCTTTCAAGATGATTATTATAGAAAGTTCAATGATTGGCATGGCATGGACTAGAGATGTGGACCCCTCAAAATGCTAAGGACAAATATTGGCAAAAGCTCAAGACTATTCATTTCTATTTTAGTGATCCAAGATCACATTGAGTCCATAGGAAAGCCAATACTATTAAAAGGGGATGAGGTGTTGCTTAATGGTCTACTTGCTCAAAATGCTTAGTGATATGCTCCAAAGCCCTCAACCATCTTCTCAAATCCAAACATGTCCTAAACCTAAAAGTCAAACTCGGCCCCACCGATTTGATCCATCTGGCGCCACCAAGTTCACTTGACATAGCCATAGCCAGAAACCCTAATCAGTTCGGCCTCACGGATAGGGATATCGGTCTCACCGAGATGGGACTGCAAACTCTCTGTTTCCTTCGTAATGTTTCGTTCTCACTGGAATGAGCGATCGGTTGATACGTATCCAACGTATCTATAATTTTTGATTGTTCCATGCTATTATATTATCTGTTTTGGATGTTTTCTATGCATTAATATGCTATTTTATATGATTTTTGGGACTAACCTATTAACCTAGAGCCCAGTGCGAGTTTCTGTTTTTTCCTTGTTTTAGAGTTTCACAGAAAAGGAATACCAAACGTAATAAAACTTTCGCGATGATTTTTCTTGGATCATAAGACACCCAGGAGACTTGGAGTGCAAGTCAGAAGAGCCACGAGGCGACCATAAGGATTGAGGGCGTGCCCAGGGGGGTAGGGCGCACTCCCCGACCATGTGGGCCCCTTGATGACCCCCTGACCTAGATCTTTCTCCTATATATATACTCAAATATCCCAAAAACTTCCAGGGGAGCCACGAAACCACTTTTACACCGCCGCAACCTTCTGTACCCATGAGATCCCATCTAGGGGACCTTTTCCGCTGTCCTGCCGGAGGGGGATACGATCATGGAGGGCTTCTACATCAACACCATTGCCTCTCCGATGAAGCGTGAGTAGTTTACCATAGACCTATAGGTCCATAGCTAGTAGCTAGATGGCTTCTTCTCTCTCTTTAATTCTCAATACAAAGTTCTCCTTAATGTTCTTGGAGATCTATTCGATGTAATACTCTTTTGCGGTGTGTTTGCCGAGATCCGATGAATTGTGAATTTATGATCAACTAATCTATGAATATTATTTGAATCTTCTCCGAATTCTTATATGCATGATTTGATATCTTTGCAAGTCTCTTCGAACTATCAATTTGGTTTGGCCAACTAGATTGGTTTTTCTTGCAATGGGAGAAGTGCTTAGCTTTGGGTTCAATCTTGCGGTGCTCGATCGTAGTGACAGAAGGGGAACCGACACGTATTTTATTGTTGCCATCGAGGATAAAAAGATGGGGTTTTCATCATATTGTTTGAGTTAATTCCTCTACATCATGTCATCTTGCCTAATGCTTTACTCTATTCTTAATACTGTAGATGCATGCTGGATAGCGGTCGATGCGTGGAGTAACAGTAGTAGATGCATAATCGTTTCAGTCTACTTGATACGGACGTGATGCCTATATTCATGATCATTGCCTTAGATATCGTCATAACTTTGCGCTTTTCTATCAATTGCTCGACAGTAATTTGTTCACCCACCGTATTATTTTCTATCTTGAGAGAAGCCTCTAGTGAAACCTATGGCCCCCGGGTCTATTTTCCATCATATAATCTTTTATTTTCCATCATATAAGTTTTCGATCTACAATTTTAGTTTCATATTTACTTTCTTTGCAATCTTTTACTTTCCATTCCATAAATCAAAAATACCAAAAATATTACTTTACCATTGATACATCTCCAACGTATCTACTTTTCCAAACACTTTTGCCCTTGTTTTGGACTCTAACTTGCATGATTTGAATGAAACTAACCCGGACTGACGATGTTTTCAGCAGAACTGCCATGATGTTGTTTATTGTGCAGAAAACATAAGTTCTCGGAATGACCTGAAAATTCACAGAGATAACTTTTGGAAAATATAAAAAATACTGGCGAAAGAATCAATGCCAGGGGGCCCACACCCTGTCCACGAGGGTGGGGGGCGCGCTCTCCCCCTGGGCGCGCCCCCCTGTCTCGTGGGCCCCCTGCTGCTCCACCGACCTCAACTCCAACTCTATATATTCCGTTTCGTGGAGAAAAAAATCAAAGAGAAAGTTTCATCGTGTTTTACGACACGGAGCCGCCGCCAAGCCCTAATCTCTCTCGGGAGGGCTGATCTGGAGTCTGTTCGGGGCTCCGGAGAGGGGGATTTGTCACTGTCATCATCAACCATCCTCCATCACGAATTTCATGATGCTCACCGCCGCGCGTGAGTAATTCCATCGTAGGCTTGCTGGACGGTGATGGGTTGGATGAGATTTACCATGTAATCAAGTTAGTTTTGTTAGGGTTTGATGCCTAGTATCCACTATGTTCTGAGATTGATGTTGCTATGACTTTGCTATGCTTAATGCTTGTCACTAGGGCCCGGGTGCCATGATTTCAGATCTGAACCTATTATGTTTTCATGAATATATGTGAGTTCTGGATCCTATCTTGCAAGTCTATAGTCACCTATTATGTGTTATGATCCGACAACCCCGAAGTGACAATAATCGGGATACTTCTCGGTGATGACCGTAGTTTGAGGAGTTCATGTATTCACTATGTGCTAATGCTTTGTTCTGGTTCTCTATTAAAAGGAGGCCTTAATATCCCTTAGTTTCCACTAGGACCCCGCTGCCACGAGAGGGTAGGACAAAACATGTCATGCAAGTTCTTTTCCATAAGCACGTATGACTATATTCGGAATACATGCCTACATTACATTGATGAACTGGAGCTAGTTCTGTGTCACCCTATGTTATAACTATTACATGAGGAATCGCATCCGACATAATTATCCATCACTGATCGAATGCCTACGAGCTTTTCACATATTGTGCTTTGCTTATCTACTTTTCCGTTTCTACTGTTACAACTACTACAAAACTGCTATCTTTACTTTTGCCACTTTTACCATTACTATCATACTACTTGCTACTAAATACTTTGCTGTAGATACTAAGTTATCCAGGTGTGGTTGAATTGACAACTCAACTGCTAATACTTAAGAATATTCTTTGGCTCCCCTTGTGTCGAATCAATAAATTTGGGTTGAATACTCTACCCTCGAAAGCTATTGCGATCCCCTACACTTGTGGGTTATCAAGACTGATTTCTGGCGCCATTGCCGGGGAGCATAGCTCTATTCTTTGATTCACTTGGGATTTATATCTACTGATCACTATGAGGAACTTGAAAGACGAAAGAACTAAGATTTTCCCCTCAACTACGAGGGGAGGTAAGGAACTGCCATCTAGCTCTGCACTAGATTCTCCTTTTGTTTTGAGTAAGCTTGCGACACCTAAACCTGCTAATGCTATGAATTCTGATATGTCGCATGCTATTGATGATGCCACTTCTGCTATGCATGATACTTATGATGAAACTACTTCTGTGCTTGATAGTACTGTGCCATTAGGTGAATATCTTGATGAACAACTTGCTAGGATTAGAGAGAATGAAATTATTGAGAATGAAATTATTGATGATAGTGATGATGAAGGTTCTCCCCCTAATTATGAATTGTCTATTGTTCCTGAGGGTTATGTTATGGATGAAGAAGCTGCTAGAGCTATTTTTGCTTGCAATGATAGATATGATCTTAAGAAGTTATTAGCTAAATGGAAGCAGCAATCTCTTAATGCTAGAATGAAACCTGACCAAGCTGAATGGAATCAGCAATCTCTTAATGCTAGAATGACCACTTGGATAGTTGTGCTGGTTGTGTTTTCAGGGAAAGAACAGTCGACCAAGCTGAATTACTATTGAATAATATGTTGACTATGAAAATAATTGGACTCTTCCTGAGCCAATTAAGCCAATTCCTGAGCCAACTGAGCCAACTCCTGAGCCTATTCCTAAACCAACTCTTAAAAAGAGGGGTGTTCTATTTCTCAGTCCTGAAGATATGCAAGAGGCAAAGAAATCAATGAAATAAAAGGGTATTAAAGCTGAAGATGTTAAGAATTTACCACCTATTGAAGAAATACATGGTCTTAATATACCGCCTGTTGAAGAAACACATTGTCTTGATAACTCGACACAGGTAGTAAAGGTAAATTCTCTCTATAGATATGATAAAGTTGAAATTCCCTCTACTAAATTTCATAGCCCATGCTTAGATGAATTTGATGACTTTATGGCTAGACAAGAAAGTTTTAATGCTTATGTTGGTAGAGAATTAAAGAATAATGCTTTCGAGATAGGACGCTTGAGTGATTATATGGCTAGAGTTAAAGGTGAACTTAAACTCATTAGCAAATATGCTTCTATGGTTACCACTCAAGCTGAGCAATTACTTAAATCTCAAAGTGATTTGCTCGATGAATTAAAAAATAAACATGAATTTGCTGTTAGAGTGGCTACTAGAACTGGTAGAATGACTCAGGAACCTTTGTATCTTGAAGGCCACCCTAAGAGAATCGAGCAGGATTCTCAGAGAAATAATTTAGAGGCACAGTTCTTCTAAAAAGAAGAAAAAGAAAAATGATAGGACTTTGCATGCTTCTAGTGAACCTGTTGTAAACACACATGAGAATCCCAACAATATTTCTATTTCTGATGTTGAAACACAATCAGGTGATGAACATGAACCTAGTGATAATGTTAATGTTGATGCTCAACCTAGCAAAAATAATGATGTAGAGATTGAACCTGTTGTTGATCTTGATAACCCACAATCAAAGAATCAACATTATGATAAGAGAGATTTTGTTGCTAGGAAGCACGATAGAGAAAGAGAACCATGGGTTCAGAAACCCATGCCTTTTCCCCCTAAACCATCCAAGACCAAGGATGATGAGGATTTTGAGCGTTTTGCTGAAATTATTAGACCTATCTTCTTACATATGCGCTTAAATGATATGCTTAAATTAAATCCTTATGATAAGTTTATGAAGGATATCATCACTAATAAAATAAAGATACCGGATGCTGAAATTTCCACCATGCTTGCTAATATACATTTAAAGGTGGAATACCAAAGAAACTTGGAGATCCAAGAGTACCAACTATACCATGCTCCATTAAAAGAAACTATGTTAAAACTGCTTTATGTGATCTTGGAGCCGGTGTTAGTGTTATGCCTCTCTCTTTATATCATATACTTGAATTGAATACGTTGACACCTACTGAAATATCTTTGCAAATGGCTGATAAATCAACTGCCATACCTGTCAGTATTTGTGAGGATGTGCCTGTTGTGGTTGCAAATGTCACCATCTTAACGGACTTTGTTATTCTTGATATTCCCGAGGACGATAGTATGTCGATTATCCTTGGTAGACCCTTTTTGAATACTGCACGGGCTGCTATTGATTGCAACAAAGGCAATGTCACTTTTCATGTTAATGGTAATGAGCATACGGTACACTTTCCGAGGAAACAACCTCAAGTTCATAGCATCAATTCTATTGGAAAAGTTCCAACTATCATTATTGGAGGTTTTGAATTTCCTCTTCCTACTGTCAAGAAAAAGTATGATATTCTTATTGTTGGGGATGTTCATATCCCCGTTGAGATAACCTAGTGTTATTCGAAATTTCTCCGGTTCCGTGTTATTTGGAATGAGTTTGTTAACAAGACTTGATCAACCTTGTTAGTGGATTCCTTTTGATGATCATGAGATGGATGAAACTAGAAGGCACAACCTTCTGTACTCTCTTTTTACTTTATGTTATTTAGAATAAATAAAGCAAAAATAGTATTATCTGTCTGTTTTCTAAATTATCCGTGCAATAAAAAATATCCCAAAAATAAAAGTGCTCCAAATGCCGTGCAAATTTAGTATGATTTTTTATGGAATATTTGAGGATTTTAGGCACTGAGAACATTGCAGGGGGCAAGCACCTGGCCACGAGAGTGGAGGGCGCGCCCCCTGTCTCGTGGGCCCATGGTGGCCCCCCTCCACTTATTCCTGTACCCACACACTCCATCTTCTTCCCAAAAAAATCCCCATCCAGCTCAAGCACGAGTTCTAGCTCATTTTGCTGCGATTTTTGATCTCCTTCCTCAAAGCTCCATTCACAAAACTGCTTTGGGAGATTGTTGCTTGGTATGTGACTCCTCCATTGGTCCAATTAGTTTTTGTTCTAGTGCTTTATTCATTGCAAATCTTTGCTGCATAGGTGACCCTGTTCTTGAGCTTGCATGTCAAATTTATGAGGTCCCAAGTAATTCTAATGCATGATATAGGCTCTAGGCACTTGTAGGAGTAGTTGCTACCAATCTTGTTTAGTTTTATTCACTTTTATTTTGAAGTTACTAAAAATTTCAGAAATTTTTCAGAGAAAGAAATATGTCTAGGAGAATGTACCAAGGTGGTTCCTCAACAAAGAGAGGACCTAGGCGTGCTATGCATGAGCAAGACGATGAACCACCAAGGGATGCCGAAGTGCGAGCTTGTGAGTGGCCATCAGAGGATTTTATGGTCAATGCAGGCATCAAGGATGATTTTGACGCATATGTGCGTAATGCCAATCTTGAGGACTTCTTACAAGATAAGTGTCCTCACTACTACCAATTGACTGATTCATTCATAAGAAGGTTTAAATATACATCTTCGTGTAATTCTCAGAGTGTCCTATTTGATATTTATGATAAATCTTATACCATGGACTTAGAAGATTTTACAACTGCTTGCAAACTCCCGCAGTGGGGCAATGTTCATGAACCCCATAGATCTGAATATAAAGACTTTCTTGCTAGTATTACTGTGGGAGAATCTAGGGATATAGCACAAGCTACCATAGGGAGCATTCATTTTCCTGCTATACATTATTTTGCTCTCTTCATTGGAAGATGCATTAACGGTAAAGATGAAGCATGTCACATGTGTGTCCCTGATCTTTGTGTCCTCAAGAGTGCTGTGTTAGGTAATAAAGATTACAACTTGGGGGCAATAGTTGCACGTAGGTTGCATAATAATGGTATATCTGGAGATTTATTTGGAGGGATTTATGCGACCCGTGTTGATAATTATCTTGGTATAGCCCCATGAGAGGAGGATATGGAGTTGCTCCCTGCTTATTTAGATTATGACGCGATGGTCAAACATCATTTGCTTTTGAGGAATGAACAATGCCTCCAGTATCGACTAATCTTTGGCTGACGTAGTTCTGTCCATGTTACTCTCCCTGCTCCTTCCCTTTTTGATTACCAGGCAAAACGAAGATATGTTGTTACCAGGGAGGAGGCAGCTGAACACGAGGGGAGAGCGGAGGCGGCTCGCCAACATGCCGTGGCTCAAGATGCATTTTCTGCTGCATCTCAGTACAACCCCAGTTATAACTTCGGATATCAGCCAGGCTATCCTTGGCATTACACCAACTTAGGCCAAAAGCCTAAGGTTGGGGGAGTACGTATTTCTCACAGACTTTACATTCATGTTCACACACTATTCTAGTCGTCAGTGCTCATACTCTTTCATTGTATTATCCATGCTAGTTTAATTTCTTTTTCTAGCTTTCTTCTTGTGTGTTTGGTAGACCTTAAGAAAAACCAAAAAAATTAGTTAGTTTACTTTCCTTGCTTGTAGTATTAATTAAAATGAAAACTCAAAAAGATTTGTCGTTCTTATTTTACCTGTTGGGAGCTTTCCCGTGTAAATAGTTTTATTTCTTTTCTTTCCTTTGGGGGTCGAGAGTAGAAGACCATATTGAAAATGTTTAGTGGCTCTCATATGCATGATTGTTGATTTAACTTAGAGCCCATATTACTTTGTCTTCTCTCTTGAGTTGAATGCTTGCAGATCCCAGCTTAGTCCAATGCACGTGCACTATTATTATTATACACATCGTTCGGTCGTGCAAGTGAAAGGCAATAATGATGTTATATGATGGACTGATTGAGATGAGAAAAGCTGGTATGAACTCGACCTCTCTTGTTTTTGTAAATATGATGAGTTCATCGTTCCTGATTCAGCTTATTATGAAGTAAACATATTTGCAATGACATTTATGTTGGAAATATGCCCTAGAGGCAATAATAAAATGATTATTATTATATTTCCTTGTTCATGATAATTGTCTATTATTCATGCTATAATTGTGTTATCCGGAAATCATAATACATGTGTGAATACATAGACCATAACATGTCCCTACTGAGCCTCTAGTTGACTAGCTCGTTGATCAACAGATAGTCATGGTTTTCTGACTATGGACATTGGATGTCATTGATAACGGGATCACATCATTAGGAGAATGATGTGATGGACAAGACCCAATCCTAAGCATAGCACAAGATCGTGTAGTTCGTTTGCTAGAGCTTTTCCAATGTCAAGTATCATTTCCTTAGACCATGAGATCGTGTAACTCCCAGATGCCGTAGGAGTGCTTTGGGTGTGCCAAACGTCACAACGTAACTGGGTGACGATGAAGGTATACTACAGGTATCCCCGAAAGTATCTGTTGGGTTGACACGGATCGAGACTGGGATTTGTCACTCCGTATGACGGAGAGGTATCTCTGGGCCCACTCAGTAATGCATCATCATAATGAGCTCAATGTGACCAAGTGTTTGGTCACGGGATCATGCATTACGGTACGAGTAAAGTGACTTACCGATAACGAGATTGAACGAGGTATTGGGATACCGACGACCGAATCTCGGGCAAGTAACGTACCGATTGACAAAGGGAATTGTATACGAGATTACTTGAATCCTCGACATCATGGTTCATTCGATGAGATCATCGTGGAACATGTGGGAACCAACATGGGTATCCAGATCCCACTGTTGGTTATTGGCCGGAGAGCTATCTTGGTCATGTCTGCGTGATTCCCGAACCCGTAGGGTCTACACACTTAAGGTTCGGTGACGCTAGGGTTGTAGAGATAGTATGCGGTAACCTGAAAGTTGTTCGGAGTCCCAGATGAGATTCCGGACGTCACAAGGAGTTCCAGAATGGTCCGGAGGTGAAGATTTGTATATAGGAAGTCCAGTTTCGGCCACCGGCAAAGTTTCGGGGTTCACCGGTATTGTACCGGGACCACCGGAAGGTTCCCGGGGGTCCACCAGGTGGGGCCACCTATCCCGGAGGGTCCCATGGGCTGAAGTGGGAGGGGAACCAGCCCCTGGTGGGCTGGTGCGCCCTCCTTGGGCCTCCCCGCGCCTAGGGTTGAAACCCTAGGGGGGGGCGCCCACTGGCTTGGGGGCAAGTCCCCCTTGGCCGCCGCCCCTTGAGGTTCAATCTCTAGGGGGCCGGCGCCCCACCAGGGCCCCTATATAAAGAGGGGGGAGGGAGGGCTGTGCACCCCTGCTCCTGGCGCCTCCCTCTCCCTCCGTAACACCTCTCCCTCTCGATGAGCTTGGCGAAGCCCTACCGAGATCGCCGCTACTTCCACCACCACGCCGTCGTGCTGCTGGATCTCCATCAACCTCTCCCTCCCCCTTGCTAGATAAATTAGGAGGAGACGTCTTCCCCAACCATACGTGTGTTGAATGCGGAGGTGCCGTCCGTTCGGCGCTAGGATCATTGGTGATTTGGATCACGACGAGTACGACTCCATCAACCCCGTTATCTTGAACGCTTCCGCTCGCAATCTACAAGGGTATGTAGATGCACTCCTCTCTCTCGTTGCTAGATGACTCCATAGATTGATCTTGGTGATGCGTAGAATTTTTTTTATTTTCTGCTACGTTCTCTAACAATGGCATCATGAGCTAGGTCTATGTGTAGTTTCCATGCACGAGTAGAACACATTCTTGCTGTTGGCGTAGATGTTGTCAATTTTCTTGCCACTACTAGTCTTATCTTGTTTCGGCGGCATCGTGGGATGAAGCGGCCCGGACCGACCTTACACGTACGCTTACGTGAGACAGGTTCCACCGACTGACATGCACTAGTTGCATAAGGTGGCTAGCGGCTGTCTGTCTCTCCCACTTTAGTCGGATCGGATTCGATGAAAAGGGTCCTTATGAAGGGTAAATAGAAATTGGCATATCACGTTGTGGTTTTACGTAGGTAAGAAACGTTCTTGCTAGAACCCTATTGCAGCCACGTAAAAATATGCAACAACAATTAGAGGACGTCTAACTTGTTTTTGCAGCATATGCCTTGTGATGTGATATGGCCAAAAAGGTTGTGATGAATGATATATATGTGATGTATGAGATTGATCATGTTCTTGTAATAGGAATCACGACTTGCATGTCGATGAGTATGACAACCGGCAGGAGCCATAGGAGTTGTCTTAATTATTGTATGACCTGCGTGTCAATTAATAAACGCCATGTAATTACTTTACTTTATTGCTAAACCGTTAGCCATAGTAGTAGAAGTAATAGTTGGCGAACAACTTCATGGAGACACGATGATGGAGATCATGGTGTCATGCCGGTGACGAAGATGATCATGGCGCCCCGAAGATGGAGATCAAAGGAGCAATATGATATTGGCCATATCATGTCACTATTTGATTGCATGTGATGTTTATCATGTTTTTTGCATCTTATTTGCTTAGAACGACGGTAGTAAATAAGATGATCCCTCACAATAATTTCAAGAAAGTTTCCCCCTAACTGTGCACCGTTGCGAAAGTTTGTTGTTTCGAAGCACCACGTGATGATCGGGTGTGATAGATTCCAACGTCCACATACAATGGGTGTAAGACAGATTTACACATGCAAAACACTTAGGTTGACTTGACGAGCCTAGCATGTACAAACATGGCCTCGGAACACAAGAGACTGAAAGGTCGAACATGAGTCGTATGGAAGATACGATCAACATGGAAATGTTCACCGATGATGACTAGTCTGTCTCATGTGATGATCGGACACGGTCTAGTTGAGTCGGATCATGTATCACTTAGATGACTAGAGGGATGTCTAATCTGAGTGGGAGTTCATTAAATAATTTGATTAGATGAACTTAACTATCATGAACTTAGTCTAAAAACCTTTGCAAATGTCTTGTAGATCAAATGGCCCACGCTCATGTCAACCTCAACTTCAACCCGTTCCTAGAGAAAACCAAGCTGAAAGATGATGGCAGCAACTATACGGACTGGGTCCTGAACCTGAGGATCATCCTCATAGCTGCCAAGAAAGCATATGTCCTAGAAGCACCACTAGGTGAAGCACCCATCCCGAGAACCAAGACGTTATGAACGCTTGGCGATCGATCTTGATGATTACTCCCTCGTTCAAGGCGGCATGCTTTACAGCTTAGAACCGGGCTCCAAAAGCGTTTTGAGCAACACGGAGCATATGAGATGTTCGAAGAGCTGAAAATGGTTTTCCAAACTCATGCCCGGGTCGAGAGATATGAAGTCTCCGACAAGTTCTACAGTTGTAAGATGGAGGAAAATAGTTCTGTCAGTGAGCACATACTCAAAATGTCTGGGTTGCACAACCGCTTGTCCCAGTTGGACATTAACCTCCCGGATGAGGCGGTCATTGACAGAATCCTTCCGTCGCTCCCACCTAGCTACAAGAGCTTTGTGATGAACTACAATATGCAGGGGATGGTGAAAACTATTCCTGAAGTATTTTCAATGCTGAAATAAGCGGAGGTGGAAATCAAAAAGGAACATCAAGTGTTGATGGTCAATAAAACCACTAGTTTCAAGAAAGGCAAGGGTAAGAAGAACTTCAAGAAGGACGACAAGGAGTTGCCGCTTTCGTAAGCCGATTGCGGAAGAAGCCAAAGAATGGACCCAAACCCGAGACCGTGAGTGCTTTTATTGCAAGGAAGGGGACACCGAAGCGGAGCTGCCCCAAATACTTAGCGCATAAGAAGGTGGCAACACTAAAGGTATATGTGATATACATGTAATTGATGTGTACCTTACCAGTACTCGTAGTAGCTTCTGGGTATTTGATACCGGTGCGGTTGCTCATATTTGTAACTCAAAACAGGAGCTGTGGAATAAGCGGAGACTGGCGAAGGACGAGGTGACGATGCGCGTCGGGAATGGTTCCAAGGTCGATGTGATCGCCGTCGGCACAATACCTCTACATTTACCTACGGGATTAGTTTTAAACCTCAATAATTGTTATTTAGTGCCAGCTTTGAGCATGAACATTGTATCTGGATCTCGTTTAATACGAGATGGCTACTCATTTAAATCCGAGAATAATGGTTGTTCTATTTATATGAGAGATATGTTTTATGGTCATGCCCTGCTGGTCAATGGTTTATTCTTAATGAATCTCGAACGTGATGTTACACATATTCATAGTGTGAATACCAAAAGATGTAAGATTGATAATGATAGTCCCACATATCTGTGGCACTGCTGCTTGGTCACATTGGTGTCAAACGCATGAAGAAGCTCCATACAGATGGACTTTTGGAGTCTCTTGATTTCAAATCATTTGACACGTGCGAACCATGCCTCATGGGTAAAATGACCAAGACTCCGTTCTCCGGAATAATGGAGCGAGCAACCAACTTATTGGAAATTATACATACTGATGTTTGCGGTCCAATGAGTGTTGAGGCTCGCGGTGGCTATCATTATGTTCTCACTCTCACTGATGACTTAAGTAGATATGGGTATGTCTACTTGATGAAACACAAGTCTGAGACCTTTGAAAAGTTCAAGGAATTTTAGAATGAGGTAGAGAATCAACGTGACCGAAAAATAAAGTTCTTACGATCAGATCGTGGAGGAGAATATTTAAGTCACGAATTTGGTACGCACTTAAGGAAATGTGGAATCGTTTCACAACTCACGCCGCCTGGAACACCTCAATGTAACGGTGTGTCCGAGCGTCGTAATCGCACTCTATTGGATATGGTGAGATCTATGATGTCACTCACCGATTTACCGCTATCATTTTGGGGATACGCTCTAGAGACAGCTACATTCACTTTAAATAGGGCACCGTCTAAATCCGTTGAGACGACACCGTATGAATTATGGTTTGGGAAGAAACCTAAGCTGTTGTTTCTAAAAGTTTGGGGATGCGATGCTTATGTCAAGAAACTTCAACCTGAAAAGCTCGAACCCAAGTCAAAAAAATACGTCTTCATAGGATACCCTAAGGAAACCATTGGGTATACCTTCTACCTCGGATCCGAAGGCAAGATCTTTGTTGAAAAGAACGTGTCCTTTCTGGAGAAAGAGTTTCTCTCGAAAGAAGTAAGTGGGAGGAAAGTGGAACTTGATGAAGTACTACCTCTTGAACCGGTAAGTAGCGCAGCTCAGGAAGATGTTCCTGTGGTGCCTGCATCGACTAGAGAGGAAATTATTGACGATGATCAATGTACTTCGGATCAAGTTACTACTGAACTTCGTAGGTCCACGAGGACACGTTCCACACCAGAGTGGTATGGCAACCCTGTCCTGGAAATCATGTTGTTAGAAAACGGTGAACCTTCGGACTATGAAGAAGCAATGGCGGGCGCAGATTCCAACAAATGGCTTGAAGCCATGTAATCCGAGATAGGATCCATGTATGAAAACAAAGTGTGGACTTTGACAAACTTGCCCGATGATCGGCGAGCAATAGAAAACAAATGGATCTTTAAGAAGAAGACGGACGCGGATGGTAATGTTACCATCTATAAAGCTCGACTTGTCGCTAAGGGTTATCGACAAGTTCAAGGGGTTGACTACGATGAGACTTTCTCTCCCGTAGCGAAGCTGAAGTCCGTCCGAATCATGTTAGCAATTGCCACATACTATGATTATGAGATATGGCAAATGGACGTCAAAACGGCATTCCTTAACGGCTATTTTAAGGAAGAACTATATATGATGCAGCCGGAAGGTTTTGTCGGTCCTGAGAATGCTAACAAGGTATGCAAACTCCAGCGATCCATTTATGGGCTAGTGCAAGAATCTCGGAGTTGGAACATTCGCTTTGATGAGATGATCAAAGCGTTTGGGTTTATGCAGACTTATGGAGAAGCCTGCGTTTACAAGAAAGTGAGTGGGAGCTCTGTAGCATTTCTCATATTATATGTAGATGACATACTTTTGATGGGAAATGATATAGAACTTTTGGATAGCATTAAGGCCTACTTGAATAAGTGTTTTTCAATGAAGGACCTTGGAGAAACTGCTTACATATTAGGCATCAAGATCTATAGGGATAGATCGAGACGCCTCATAGGTCTTTCACAAAGCACATACCTTGATAAGATATTGAAGAAGTTCAATATGGATCAGTCCAAGAAGGGGTTCTTGCCTGTGTTGCAAGGTGTGAAATTGAGCTCAGCTCAATGCCCGACCACGGTAGAAGATAGAGAAAAGATGAGTATATGGTGTATTATGTATGCCATGCTGTGTACCAGACCTGATATAAACCTTGCCGTAAGTTTGGTAGGAAGGTACCAAAGTAATCCCGGCATGGAACACTAGACAGCGGTCAAGAATATTCTGAAGTACTTGAAAAGGACTAAGGATATGTTTCTCGTTTATGGAGGTGACGAAGAGCTCGTCGTAAAGGGTTACGTCGACGCTAGTTTCGACACAGATCTGGATGACTCTAAGTCACAAAGCGGATCGTGTATATTTTGAATGGAGGCGATGCTAGTGCGATTGCAAGCAAAGCGTCGTGGCGGGATCTACATGTGAAGCGGAGTACATGGCAGCCTCGGAGGCAGCGCATGAAGCAATCTGGATGAAGTTCATCACCGACCTAGGAGTCATACCCAATGCGTTGGGGCCGATCACTCTCTTCTGTGACAACACTGGAGCTATTGCCCTTGCCAAGGAGCCCAGGTTTCACAAGAGGACCAGGCACATCAAGTGTCGCTTCAACTCCATTCGTGAAAATGTTCAAGATGGAGACATAGATATTTGCAAAGTGCATACGGATCTGAATGTCGCAGATCCATTGACTAAACCTCTTCCGCGAGCAAAACATGATCAACACCAGAACTCTATGGGTGTTCGATTCATCACAATGTAACTAGATTATTGACTCTAGTGCAAATGGGAGACTGTTGGAAATATGCCCTAGAGGCAATAATAAAATGATTATTATTATATTTCCTTGTTCATGATAATTGTCTATTATTCATGCTATAATTGTGTTATCCGGAAATCATAATACATGTGTGAATACATAGACCATAACATGTCCCTACTGAGCCTCTAGTTGACTAGCTCGTTGATCAATAGATAGTCATGGTTTCCTGACTATGGACACTGGATGTTGTAGGATCGGAAGTATGTCTAGAGGGGGGGGGGGTGATTAGACTACTTGACAATTTAAAAGTTTAGCCTTTTGATTAGGACAAGTTTTTAGCAAGTTCACAATGATGACCAAGTCAAGTATCACCCTACACATGCAATTCTAGAGTAGTGGCAGCGGAAAGTAAATTGCACATGTAGTAAATAGAGGTGGAGAAGAGCAAACGCAGTTTGGAGACACGGAGATTTTTCTCGTGGTTCCGATAGGTGGTGCTATCGTCAATCCACGTTGATGGAGACTTCAACCCACGGAGGGTAACGGCCATGCGAGAGTCCACGGAGGGCTCCACCCACGAAGGGTCCACGAAGAAGCAACCTTGTCTATGCCATCATGGCTTACGCCCACGGAGGACTAGCCTTACTCGGGGTAGATCTTCATGAAGTAGGCGATCTCCTTGCCCTTACAAACTTCTTGGTTCAACTCCACATCTTGACGGAGGCTCCCAAGCGACACCTAACCAATCTAGGAGGCACCACCCTCCAAAAGGTAATAGATGGTGTTGGTGATGATGAACTCCTTGCTCTTGTGCTTCAAATGATAATCTCCCCAACACTCAACTCTCCTCACTGATTTGGCTGTGGTGGAAGAAGGGATTGAGTGGAAAGCAACTTGGGAAGACTAGAAATCAAGTTTCATATGGTGGGAGTGGAGCAACTTGATCTCAACACAAGGGTAGGTAGTTTTTTCTCGAAATGTAAGGTAGGAGTGGTAGTTCTTTCGATGGCTCTCTCCACGAATGAAGAGGAGGTGGAGGGTATTTATAGCCTCCACACAAAATCCAACTGTTACACACATTTGACCAATCTCGGTCGGACCGAAGTTGACAACTCGGTGAGACCGAAAGTTCAAATCTTGTGAGCGTTGGGATTTTCATGGGACCGAAAATACAATCTCGGTTAGTCCGATTCTTCCAAAGTCTAGGGTTTGCCAATCTCGGTGGGACCGACTTTCTCATCTCGGTGACACCGATTTGAGTCTGAAGGTTCTGAAGGTTAGCAACACCAATTTCGTAAGACCGAGTTTGGAATCGTAAAATCTGAAATTACTAGGGTTTGGCTATATGGTGAGGTGGTTCATCTCGGTGTGACTGAGTTTATGAAATCGGTGGGACCTAGATTACTTATGAGTATATGTTGGAATGAAAGATTGCGATAGTTTGAGAGATAAATCACTAAGCACTTTGAGCAACGGATCATCATCATAACCTCATCCCTTTTAATAGTATTGGCTTTCCTATGGACTCAATGTGATCTTGGATCACTAAACCAAAAATGGAGTCTTGAGCTTTTGCCAATGCTTTCCTTAGCATTTTGAGGGTCCACATCATCAATCATTGCCATACCCATATCAACGAACTTTCGAAATATTCTCAAGAAACAATTAGTTCAATGATATATATGTTGTTATTAATTACCAAAACCACCCGGGGATTAGTTGCACTTTCAGATGTCATTGATAACGGGATCACATCATTAGGAGAATGATGTTGATGGACAAGACCCAATCCTAAGCATAGCACAAGATCGTGTAGTTCGTTTGCTAGAGCTTTTCTAATGTCAAGTATCATTTCCTTAGACCATGAGATCATGTATCTCCCGGATGCTGTAGGAGTGCTTTGGGTGTGCCAAACGTCACAACGTAACTGGGTGGCTATGAAGGTATACTACAAGTATCCTCGAAAGTATCTGTTGGGTTGACACGGATTGAGACTGGGATTTGTCACTCCGTATGACGGAGAGGTATCTCTGGGCCCACTCGGTAATGCATCATCATAATGAGCTCAATGTGACCAAGTGTTTGGCCACAGGATCATGCATTACAGTACGAGTAAAGTGACTTGCCGGTAACGAGATTGAACGAGGTATTGGGATATCGACGATCGAATCTCGGGCAAGTAACGTACCGATTGACAAAGGGAACTGTATACGAGATTACTTGAATCCTCGACATCGTGGTTCATTCGATGAGATCATCATGGAACATGTGGGAGCCAACATGGGTATCCAGATCCTGCTGTTGGTTATTGGCCGGAGAGCTGTCTCGGTCATGTCTGCGTGATTCCCGACCCGTAGGGTCTACACACTTAAGGTTCGGAGACGCTAGGGTTGTAGAGATATTAGTATGCGGTAACCCGAAAGTTGTTGGAGTACCGGATGAGATCCCGGACGTCACGAGGAGTTCCGGAATGGTCCGGAGGTGAAGATTTGTATATAGGAAGTCCAGTTTCGGCCACCGGGAAAGTTTCGGGGTTCACCGGTATTGTACCGGGACCACCGGAAGGGTCCCGGGGGTCCACCGGGTGGGTCCACCTATCTCGGAGGGCCCCATGGGCTGAAGTGGGAGGGGAACCAGCCCCTGGTGGGCTGGTGCGCCCCCCTTGGGCCTCCCCCTGCGCCTAGGGTTGGAAACCCTAGGGGTGGGGCGCCCACTTGGCTTGGGGGCAGTTCCCCCTTGGCCGCCCCCTTGAGATTCAATCTCTAGGGGGCCGGCGCCCCCCAGGGCCCCTATATAAAGAGGTGGAGGGAGGGCTGCGCACGCCTGCTCCTGGCGCCTCCCTCTCCCTCCGTAACACCTCTCCCTCTCCCTGAGCTTGGCGAAGCCCTGCCAAGATCGCCGCTACTTCCACCACCACGCCGTCGTGCTGCTGGATCTCCATCAACCTCTCCCTCCCCCTTGCTGGATCAAGAAGGAGGAGACGTCTTCCCCAACCGTACGTGTGTTGAATGCGGAGGTGCCGTCCGTTCGGCGCTAGGATCATCGGTGATTTGGATCACGACGAGTACGACTCCATCAACCCCGTTCTCTTGAACGCTTCCGCTTGCAATCTACAAGGGTATGTAGATGCACTCCTCTCTCTCGTTGCTAGATGACTCCATAGATTGATCTTGGTGATGCATAGAAATTTTTTTATTTTCTGCTACGTTCTCCAACAATTTAGAGATTATAGTTGCTTGTGCCATGCTTAATTAGCTATGAGTTATAATGGTTTACCTTGCGTGCCAACATGCTATTAAAACGATTATGATGTCGTATGATGGGATGGTATCCTCCTTTGAATGAATTGAGTGGCTCGACTTGGCACATGTTCACGCATGTAGTTGAAACAAATCAACGTAGCCTTCACGATATTTATGTTCATGGTGGATTATATCCTACTCATGCTTGTACTTGGTGTAAATTAATTTTAATGCATTTTCATGACTATTGTCGCTCTCTCAGTTGGTCGCTTCCCAGTCTTTTGCTAACCTTCACCTGTACTAAGCAGGAATACTGCTTGTGCATCCAAACTCCATAAACCCCAAAGTTATTCCATATGAGTCCACCATACCTTCCTATATGCGGTATCTACCTGCCGTTCCAAGTAAATTTGTATGTGCCAAACTCCAAACCTTCAAATGAAATTTTGTTTTGTATGCTCGAGCAGCTCATGTTTCAACTAGGGATGTATGTATCTTCCATGCTAGGTGGGTTATTCTCAAGAGGAGTGGACTCCGTTCCTCATTCACGAGAAAATGGCTGGTAACCGGGATGCCCATTTCCATGATCAAAAAGATCAAAGCAAATCAAAATAGTTAAACAAAACTCCCCCAGGGCTGTTGTTAGTTGGAGGCACTCGTTGTTTCAAGCAAGCCATGGATTGATGCTTGTTGGTGGTGGGGGGGGGGGGGGTATAAACTTTTACCATTCAGTTTGGGAACCGCCTATAATGCATGTAGCACAGAAGATATCACCATCTCATAGTTGTTGCGTTGACAGTGAAAGTATGCCGCTCAAAATGTTATTCATCTCTATTTTAAAATCGAGCTCTGGCACCTCTACAAATCCCTGCTTCCCTCTGCGAAGGGCCTATCTATTTACTTTTATGTTGAGTCATCACCCTCTTATTAAAAAGCACCCGCTGGAGAGCACACTGTATTTGTATTCATTGCTATTAGTTTATATTGGGTATGACTTGACTGGATCTCTTTTACCATGAATTACAATGTTTAGTCAGTCCTTGATCTTTAAAGGTGCTCTGCATTTATGTTTTGCGGTCTCAGAAAGGGCTAGCGAGATACCATTTTGTTATATCATATTATGATTGTTTTGAGAAAGTGTTGTCATCCAAGTTTTATTATTATTGCTCGCTAGCTGATTATGCCATTGATATGAGTAAACATGAGACCTAAGTGTTATTGTGAATATGGTTAGTTCATAATCTTTGCTGAAAACTTGAATGATGGCTTTACATATTTACAACAACAAGAGCAAATAGAGTTAGTAAAAGTTTTTCTTTATCACTTTCAGTTTATCAACTGAATTGCTTGAGGACAAGAAAAGGTTTAAGCTTGGGGGATTTGATACATCTCCAACGTATCTACTTTTCCAAACACTTTTGCCCTTGTTTTGGACTCTAACTTGCATGATCTGAATGAAACTAACCCGGACTGACACTGTTTTCAGCAGAACTGCCATGGTGTTGTTTATTGTGTAGAAAACAAAAGTTCTCGGAATGACCTGAAAATCCACGGAGATAACTTTTGGAAAATATAAAAAATACTGGCGAAACAATCAAGGAGAGGGGGCCCACACCCTGTCCACGAGGGTGGGGGCGCGCCCTCCCCCTGGGCGCACCCCCTGTCTCGTGGGCCCCCACTGCTCCACCAACCTCAACTCCAACTCTATATATTCTGTTTCACGGAGAAAAAAATCAGAGAGAAAGTTTCATCGCGTTTTACGACATGGAGCCGCCGCCAAGCCCTAATCTCTCTCGAGAGGGCTGATCTGGAGTCCGTTCGGGGCTCCGGAGAGGGGGATTCGTCGCCGTCGTCATCATCAACCATCCCCCATCACCAATTTCATGATGCTCACCGCCGTGCGTGAGTAATTCCATCGTAGGCTTGCTGGACGGTGGTGGGTTGGATGAGATTTACCATGTAATCAAGTTAGTTTTGTTAGGGTTTGATCCCTAGTATCCACTATGTTCTGAGATTGATGTTGCTATGACTTTGCTATGCTTAATGCTTGTCACTAGGGCCCGAGTGCCATGATTTTAGATCTGAACCTATTATGTTTTCATGAATATATGTGAGTTCTTGATCCTATCTTGCAAGTCTATAGTCACCTATTATGTGTTATGATCCGACAACCCCGAAGTGACAATAATTGGGATACTTCTCGGTGATGACCGTAGTTTGAGGAGTTCATGTATTCACTATGTGCTAATGCTTTGTTCCGGCTCTCTATTAAAAGGAGGCCTTAATATACCTTAGTTTCCACTAGGACCCCGCTGCCATGGGGGGGTAGGACAAAAGATGTCATGCAAGTTCTTTTCCATAAGCACGTATGACTATATTCGGAATACATGCCTACATTACATTGATGAACTAGAGCTAGTTCTATGTCACCCTATGTTATAGCTATTACATGAGGAATCGCATCCGACATAATTATCCATCACTGATCCAATGCCTACGAGCTTTTCACATATCCTGCTTTGCTTATTTACTTTTCCGTTGCTACTATTACAACTACTACAAAACTGCTATCTTTACTTTTTCCACTTTTACCATTACTATCATACTACTTGCTACTAAATACTTTGCTGCAGATACTAAGTTATCCAGGTGTGGTTGAATTGACAACTCAACTGCTAATACTTAAGAATATTCTTTGGCTCCCCTTGTGTCGAATCATTAAATTTGGGTTGGATACTCTACCCTCGAAAGTTGTTGCGATCCCCTACACTTGTGGGTTATCAACCATTTATCCATCTCTATCAGATCTCACTTTGCAAATTACCGTGAAGGGATTGACAACCCCTTTATCACGTTGGGTGCAAGTTAGTGTTTGTTTGTGCAGGTATTCGGTGGCTTTTTGCGTTGTCTCCTACTGGATTGATACCTTGGTCCTCAAAAGCTGAGGGAAATACTTACTCTACTTTGCTGCATCACCCTTTCCTCTTCAAGGGAAAAACCAACGCAAGGTCAAGAGGTAGCAGGAAGAATTTCTGGCGCCGTGGGAGGATCTACGCCAAGCTGAGACATACCAAGTACCCATCATAAACTCTCATCCCTCGCATTACATTATTCGCCATTCGCATCTCGTTTTCCTCTCCCCCACTTCTAAAACTATTTTCGATTTTTTTGCCTTTTCTTCGCCCCTCTTCTGTTCGCCTTCTTTGCTTGCTTTTTGTGTGCTCGTGTGTTGGATTGCTTGCTTTGTCACGATGGCTCAAGATAATACCAAATTGCGTGACTTTTCCAATACCAACAACAATGATTTTATTAGTACTCCTTTTGCTCCTGAGGATAATGTAGAGTCTTGTGAAATTAATACCGCTTTGATGAATCTTGTTATGAAAGATCAATTTTCTGGCCTTCCCAATGAAGATCCCGCATCCCATCTTAATAATTTTGTTGATTTTTGTGGTATGCAAAAGAAAACAGATGTGGATAATGATATTGTTAAATTGAAGCTATTTCCATTCTCACTCCGAGATCGTGCTAAAACTTGGTTTTCATCTTTGCCTAAAAATAGTATTGATTCATGGAACAAGTGTAAAGATGCTTTTATTTCCTTGTATTTTCCTCCTGCTAAGATCATCTCCCTTAGGAACAATATTATGAATTTTAAGCAACTTTATCATGAACATGTTGCACAATCTTGGGAGAGGATGAAATTGATGATACGAAATTGCCCTACTCATGGTTTGAATTTGTGGATGATTATACAATAATTTTATGCCGGATTGAATTTTGCTTCTAGAAACCTTTTAGATTCGGCCGCGGGAGGTACTTTAATGTAAATTAATTTAGAAGAAGCTACTAAACTCCTTGATCATATTATGTTTAATTATTCTCAATGGCATACCGAAAGATCTTCCACTAGTAAAAAAGTGCATGCAATTGAAGAAATACATGTTTTGAGTGGAAATATGGATGAGCTTATGAAATTATTTGCTAGAAAGAGTGATCCTATAGATCCTAATGATATGCCGATTGAAAACAATAATGAATCTATGGATGTGAATTTTGTCGGTAGGAACAATTTTGGTAATAACGCATATAGAGGTAATTTTAATCCTAGGTCGTTTCCTAGTAATTCCTCTAATAATTATGGTAATTCCTACAACAATTCTTATGGACATTATAATAAGATTCCCTCTAATTTTGAGAATAGCTTAAAGAATTTATAAGTTCGCAAAAGAATTTCAATGCTTTGATTGAAGAAAAATTGCCTAAGATTGATGATTTGGCTAGGAACGTGGATAGAATTTCTCTTGATGTCAATTCTTTGAAACTTAGATCTATTCCACCTAAGCATGATATCAATTACTCTCTCAAAGCCATGAGAATTTCCATTCATGAGTGCAAAGAAAGAACCGCTAAGATGCGTGCTAAAAAAGATTGGTTTATAAAAGCGTGTTCTTCTAGTTTCCGTGAAAATAATGATGAAGAACTTAAAGTGATTGATGTGACTCCTATTGAATCTTTGTTTTCCAATGTTAATCTTGATAATGATGGGACTGGAGATGATTCAACTTTAGTTAAAAGGCGTCCCAATGATCCGGAGTTTTTAGATCTTGATGCAGAAATAGATAAAAGTGAGATTGGAGATGTCAAAACTTTAAGTAGCAATGAACCCACTCTTTTGGATTTCAAGGAGTTTAATTATGATAATTGTTCTTTAATAGATTGTATTTCCTTGTTGCAATGCATTTTGAATTCTCCTAATGCTTATAATCAAAACAAAGCTTTTACTAAACATATTGTTGATGCTATGATGAAATCTTTTGAAGAAAAGCTTGAATTGGAAGTTTCTATCCCTAGAAAACTTTATGATGAGTGGGAACCTACTATTAGGATTAAGATTAAAGATTATGAGTGCTATGCTTTGTGTGATTTGGGTGCTAGTGTTTCCACGATTCCGAAAACTCTTTGTGATGTGTTAGGTTTCTGTGACTTTGATGATTGCTCTTTGAATTTACATCTTGTGGATTTCATTGTTCTTGATATAGATTGCAATCCCACATGTCCTATTATTCTTGGTAGACCTTTCCTTGGAACGATTGGTGCAATTATTGATATGAAAGAATGAAACATTAGATTTCAATTTCCATTAAGGAAGGGCCTGGAACACTTCCCTAGAAAGAAAATTAAATTGCCTTATGAATCTATTATGAGAGCCACTTATGGATTGCATGCCAAAGATGATAACACTTAGATCTATTCGTGTTTTATGCCTAGCTAAGGGCGTTAAACAATAGCGCTTGTTGGGAGGCAACCCAATTTTATTTTTGCTTTTGCTTTTTAGGTTCTGTTTAGCAATAAATAATTCATCTAGCCTCTGGTTAGATGTGGTTTTGTGTTTTAATTAGTGTTTGTGCCAAGTAAGACCTTTGGGATAGCCTACGGTAATAGTTGATTTGATCTTACTGAAAACAGAAACTTTTGCATGCACGAAAATAATTTTCATAAATCATAGAAACGTGATTTTAAGTTGATTCTTTATGCATAAGATTAATAAAAAAAATTTTTAGGCCTTCCTAATTTCTCAGGATTTTTGGAGTTACATAAGTATTCCAAATATCCAGATTGCTACAGACTATTCTGTTTTTGACATATTTTGTTTTTCGCGTGTTGTTTGCTTATTTTGATGAATCTATGGCTAGTATCGAGGGGTACGAACCATGGAAAAGTTGGAATATAGTAGATATTACACCAATATAAATAAAGAATGAGCTCACAACAGTACCAAAAGTGATGATTTATTTTCTTATACTAACGGAGCTTACGAGATTTTCTGTTGGAGTTTTGTGTTGTGAAGTTTTCAAGTTTTGGGTAAGGATTTGATATACTATGGAATAAGGAGTGGCAAGATCCTAAGCTTGGGGATGCCCAAGGCACCCCAAGGTAATATTCAAGGACACCAAAAGCCTAAGCTTGGGGATGCCCCGGGAAGGCATCCCCTCTTTCATCTTCGTCTATCGGCAACTTTACTTGAGGCTATATTTTTATTCACCACATGATATGTGTTTTACTTGGAGCGTCTTGTATGATTTGAGTCTTTTCTTTTTAGTTTGCCACAATCATCCTTTCTTTTCACACCTTTTGAGAGAGACACACATGAATCGTGATTTATTAGAATACTCTATGTGCTTCACTTATATCTTTTGAGCTAGGCAATTTTGCTCTAGTGCTTCACTTATATCTTTTTAGAGCACGGCGGTGTTTTATTTTATGGAAATTGATGAACTCTTGTATTTCACTTATATTATTTTGAGAGTCTTTAAAAAAACATGATAATTTGCTTTGGTTATAAAATTAGTCCTAATATGATGGGCATCCAAGACGGATATAATAAAAACTTTCATATAAAGTGCATTGAATACTATGAGAAGTTTGATTCTTTATGATTGTTTTGAGATATGAAGATGGTGATATTAGAGTCATGCTAGCGAGTAGTTTTGAATTTGAGAAATACTTGTGTTAAGGTTTGTGAGTCCCGTAGCATGCACGTATGGTGAACCGTTATGTGATGAAGTCCGAGCATGATTTATTTCTTGATTGTCTTCCTTATGAGTGGCGGTCGGGGACGAGTGGTGGTCTTTTCCTACCAATCTATCCCCCTAGGAGCATGTGTGTAGTATTTTGTTTTGATGACTAATAGATTTTTGCAATAAGTATGTGAGTTCTTTATGACTAATGTTGAGTCCATGGATTATACGCACTCTCACCTTTCCGCCATTGCTAGCCTTTGTAGTACCGCGCAAATTTCGCCGGTACCATAAACCCACCATTACCCTCCTCAAAACAGCCACCATACCTAACTATTATGGCATTTCCATAACCATTCTGAGATATATTGCCATGCAACTTCCCACCGTTCCGTTTATTAAGACATGCATCATCATTGTCATATTGCTTTGCATGATCATGTAGTTGACATCGAATTTGTGGCAAAGTCACCGTTCATAATTCTTTCATACATGTCGCTCTTGATTCATTGCACATCCCGGTACATTGGAGACATTCACATATAGTCATGTTTGTTCTAAGTGTCGAGTTGTAATTCTTGAGTTGTAAGTATATAAAAGTGTGATGATCTTCATTATTAGAGCATTGCCCCAGGTGAGGAAAGGTTGATGGAGACTATGATTCCCCCACAAGTCGGGATGAGACTCCGAACGAAAAAAAGAGGCCAAAAAAAATGAGAGAAGGCCCAATAAAAAAATGAGAGAAAAGATAGAAGGGGCAATGCTACTATCCTTTTTTTACCACACTTGTGCTTCAAAGTAGCACCATGATCTTCATGATAGAGAGTCTCCTATGATATCACTTTCATATACTAGTGGGAATTTTCATTATAGAACTTGCCTTGTATATTCCAATGAAGGGAATTTTCATTATAGTTTCTTTTTGAGCTTTCATAAACTTATAGCTCTAGTGCATCCGTTGCATGGCAATCCCTACTCACTAACATTTATAACTATTGATGGGCATCTCCATAGCTCGCTAATACGGCTAGTTGATGTGAGACTATCTCCTTCTTTTTGTCTTCTCCACAACCACTGTCTATTCCACCTATAGTTCTATGTCCATGGCTCACACTCATGTATTGCGTGAAAGTTGAAAAAGTTTGAGAACATCAAAAGTATGAAACAATTGCTTGGCTTGTCATCGGGGTTGTGCATGATTTAAATATTTTGTGTGATGAAGATGGAGCATAGCTAGACTATAAGATTTTGTAGGGATAAGCTTTCTTTGGCCATGTTATTTTGAGAAGACATAATTATTTTGTTAGTATGCTTGAAGTATTATTGTTTTTATGTCAATATTAAACTTTTGTTTTGAATCATACGGATATGAACATTCATGACACAATAAAGAGAATTACATGGATAATATGTTAGGTAGCATTCCACATCAAAAATTCTGTTTTTATCATTTACCTACTCGAGGACGAGCAGGAATTAAGCTTGGGGATGCTTGATACGTCTCCAACGTATCTATAATTTTTCATTGTTCCATGCTATTATATTATCTCTTTTGGATGTTTTCGATGCATTAATATGCTATTTTATATGATTTTTGGGACTAACCTATTAACCTAGAGCCCAGTTCCAGTTTTTGTTTTTTCCCTTGTCTTAGAGTTTCGCAGAAAATGAATACCAAATGGAGTCCAAACGGAATAGAACTTTCACGATGATTTTTCTTGGACCAGAAGACACCCAGGAGACTTGGAGTGCAAGTCAGAAGAGCCACGAGGCGGCCACAAGGGTGGAGGGCGTGCCCAGGGGGGTAGGGCGCACTCCCCGACCTTGTGGGCCCCTCGGTGACCCCCTGACCTAGATCTTCCTCCTATAAATACTCAAATATACCAAAAACTTTCAAGGGAGCCACAAAACCACTTTTCCACCGCCGCAACCTTCTGTACCCGTGAGATCCCATCTAGGGACCTTTTTTGACATCTTACCGGAGGGGGATTCAATCATGGAGGGCTTCTACATCAACACCATTGCCTCTCCGATGAAGCATGAGTAGTTTACCACAGACCTACAAGTCCATAGCTAGTAGCTAGATGGCTTCTTCTCTCTCTTTCATTCTCAATACAAAGTTCTCCTTGATGTTCTTGGAGATCTATTCGATGTAATACTCTTTTGCGGCGTGTTTGCCGAGAACCGATGAATTGTGGATTTATGATCAGCTTATCTATGAATATTATTTGAATCTTCTCTGAATTCTTATATGCATGATTTGATATCTTTGCAAGTTTCTTAGAACTATCGATTTGGTTTGGCCAACTAGATTTGTTTTTCTTGCAATGGGAGAAGTGCTTAGCTTTGGGTTCATTCTTGCGGTGCTCGATCCTAGTGACAGAAGGGGAACCGACACATATTGTATTGTTGCCATCGAGGATAAAAAGATGGGGTTTTCACCATATTGTTTGAGTTAATTCCTCTACATTATCTCATCTTGCCTAATGTGTTACTCTATTCTAATGAACTTAATACTCTAGATGCATGTTGGACAGCGGTCGATGTGTGGAGTAATAGTAGATGTAGAATTATTTCGGTCTACTTGATACGGACGTGATGCCTATATTCATGATCATTGCCTTAGATATCGTCAGAACTTTGCGCTTTTCTATCAATTGCTCGGCGATAATTTGTTCACCCACCGTATTATTTTCTATCGTGAGAGAAGCCTCTAGTGAAACTTATGGCCCTCGGGTCTATTTTCCATCATGTAATCTTCTATTTTCCATCATATAAGTTTCCAATCTACAATTTTAGTTTCCTATTTACTTTATTTGCAATCTTTTATTTTCCGTACCATAAACCAAAAATACCAAAAAATATTACTTTACCGCTTATCCATCTCTATCAGATCTCACTTTGCAAATAATTGTGAAGGGATTGGCAACCCCTTTATCGCGTTGGGTGCAAGTTGGTGTTTGTTTGTGCTGGTATTCGGTGGCTTGTTGTGTTATCTTCTACTGGATTGATATCTTGGTTCTCAAAAGCTGAGGGAAATACTTACTCTACTTTGCTGCATCATCCTTTCCTCTTCAAGGGAAAAACCAACGCAAGCTCAAGAGGTAGCATTAGTCTCGCTGAGTTCGCAGTGCAAACTCTCTGTTTCTCTTTCGTAACGTTTCAGTATCACCGAAAGGAGCGATCGGTCCCACAGAGTTTGCCTGGCTAACTCTCTGTTAGCTTGTTACTAAAATCGGTCTCATCGAGTTGAAGTAATCGGTCAAACCGAGATCAAGTTTTGCCTAACCCTAGCACATTGGTCCCACTGAGTTGATCATGTCGGTCCCACCGAAAATCCTAACGTTCATATTTTGAACTGAATCAGTCTCACCGAGTTCACACATTCGGTCTGACCAAATTGGCTTCTTTGTGTGTAATAGTTAGATTTTTTTGTGGAGGCTATATATACCCCTCCACCCTCCTCTCCATTTTAGAGAGAGTCATCAGAATGTGCCTAGACTTCCAGCATTCATTTTTTGAGAGAGAACCACCTACTCATGTGTTGAGACCAAGATATTCCAATCCAACCACAAGAATCTTGATCTCTAGCCTTCCCCAAGTTGCTTTCCACTCAAATCATGTTTCCACCATATCCAAATTTGTGAGAGAGTTGTGTGTTGGGGAGACTATCATTTGAAGCACAAGAGCAAGGAGTTCATCATCAACACACCATCCATTACCTTTTGGAGAGTGGTGTCTCCTAGATTGGTTAGGTGTCACTTGGGAGCCTCCGTCAAGATTGTGGAGTTGAACCAAGGATTTTGTAAGGGCGAGGAGATCGCCTACTTCGTGAAGATCTAGCCAAGTGAGGCAAGTCCTTCGTGGGCGATGGCCATGGTGGGATAGACAAGGTTGCTTCTTCGTGGATCCTTCGTGGATGGAGCCCTTTGTGGACTCGCACAACCTTTACCCTTCATGGGTTGAAGTCTCCATCAACGTGGATGTACGATAGCACCACCTATCGGAACCACGCCAAAAATCTACGTGTCTGCATTGCGTTTTCCTTCTCCAAATCCTTCCCTTTACCTTCATATGCAATGTTTTACATTCCGCCGCTATACTCTTAGAATTGCATGTGTAGGTTGATTGCTTGACTTGTGTTAAGTTGTTAAAATCTGCCAAGACTTAAAATTGGGAAAATGCTAGATTTCTATTTGGTAAAGTAGTCTAATCACCCCTCTAGACCTACTTTCGATCCTAAAAGGCTCAAATCTGGAGCACGAAGTGTACTACAATCTTGTTTGCCTACAATACATTCTCCATTGAATAATGCAAAGTATTGGATTGCGGGAAAATGAATGCTCTTTATTCTACCCTGTGTCACTCCCCTAGTCTCGCCATAGCAAAGAATAGTCAAGAACGCTTAAAACTCAGACCTTGGTGATTCGTCAAGCGAACCCCATAATCGAATTTTGCAATGGTAAGCAAATCTTTCTAAGGATATGGTAAATGGATTTTCATACAATTTAAATGACACCCTAGAGTCATAGGGATGGAATTTAAATCCTTTGACAAATGATTCAGTGAGAGTGAGGTGTTGGTTGCACTTATCTGAAATGTAGGGACCGAGACCGACATTATGAACATATTGCTCAAATTCCTCCTTAATGCCCACACTCACCATATAATCGTCGCATGACCATAAGCATGTTTTGGTGGCGGCATCTCGTATGGAACTTTCACTTGGTTCAACATAAGAACGACAAACGGAGCTGTCACTAGAAGATGCCTCCTAGGATCTCATCCTCGAAGAACTCCTTCAAAAAAGGTTCATCATTTTTGCGTACAATTTTCTGAAAATTTTCGAGTGACAAAAATTTGTCAACAAAACTTCACAATATTGGTAGCAACTACTCATAGGGATGCATAGAGGCCATAGCAAGCATTCAAACTACTTAAAACTCTAAGAATTCGACATGCAAATTCATCTACAACAGCACCAAGAGTAGCTAATTATTCAAAATATAAACCACTAAAGCAAAAACTAATTGGACAAACGGAGGCGTCGCATACCAAGCAACAATCCCCCGAGACAGTTTCAGAAATGAGCTTCGAATAAAGAGATCAAAATCCGCGGGTTTGAGAGCAAGAACACGAGAGATAGAGCAATGGTGAATTTTTTCTAGAGGTAGGTGGTGATGTGGGATGAAGAGATAAGTGAGGGGGGCCACGTGGGGACCATAACCCACTAGAGCACGCCTGGGGGTCCTGGCGCGCCCAGGTGGGTTGTGCCCACCTAGTGCACCTCCCTCTGATGTTATTTGCACCAAATATTCTTAAATATTTAGAAAAAATCGTATTAAAATTTCAGACCATCCTGAGAACTTTTATTTTTGGGTCATTTTTTTATTCACAGGAAATTCAGAAAATAGACAAAACATGGCATTTTATTTTATTTAACTAATAAAAACATAAAACAAAAGGTAGGGACAGAAGGTAGTGCTCACTAAATTCATCAACTTTATACCTCTAAAAAATGATCCTTTAATAAGGTTGATCAAGTCTTGTTAATAAGCACTCTCGATTAGCATGAAACCGAAGAACTTTCGTAAATCACTAAGTTACCTCAATGGGGATATGAATGTCCCCAACAATAAGCATTTCATATTTCTTTTTGGCAGTAGGTAGAGGTAGTTGAAAACTTCCAATAGTGATTGTCAAAGATTTTTCAATAACATTAATACCATTCACTTGGAATTGTTTCTTCGGAAAGTGCACTGTATGGTCATTACCATTGATATGAAAAGTGACCTTGCTTTTATTGCAATCAATAACATCCCCTCCAGTATTCAAGAATGGTCTACCGAGGATAATCGACATGTTGTCGTCCTCGGGCATCTCAAGTATAACAAAGTCAGTCAAAATAGTAACATTAGCAACAACAATGGGCACATCCTCACAGATACCGATAGGTATTGCAGTTGATTTGTCAGCCATTGCAAAGATATTTTAGTAGGTGTGGGTTTATTCAAATCAAGTCTTTTATATAAAGAGAAAGGCATAACACTAATACCAGCTCTCAAATCACACAAAGCAGTTTAAACATAATTTCTTTTGATGGAGCAAGGTATAGTTGGTATTCCCGAATCTCCATGTTTCTTGGGTACTCCATCTTTAAAAGTATAATTAGCAAGCATAGTGGAGATTTCAGCTTCCAGTATTTTTCTCTTATTGGTGATGATGTCTTTCATGTACTTTGCATAAGGAGGCATTTTAAGGATATCATTCAAGCGAGTACGCAAAAAGACTGGCCTCGGCATTTCAGCAAAGCATTCAAATTCTTCATCATCTTTCTTTTTAGTTGACTTAGGTGGAAAGGGCATAGGTTTTTGAACCCATAGTTCTCTTTCTTTACCGTGTTTTCTAGCAACAAAGTCTCTTTTATCATATCTTTTATTTTTGGGTTGTGGGTTATCAAGATCAACTGCCGGTTCTATCTCAACATCATTGTCTGGTTCTTTATTATTTGTTTGAGTGTCTTCATGAACCTCATCATTATCATTTTCATTATTAGAAGGTGAATGTTCACTACAAGGAGTTTCAGCACGAGAGATAGAAACTTCATTATCATCATCAGGAGGTTTTTCTACTTCAGGTTCACTAGAGGCATGCAAAGTCCTATCATTTTTCTTCGTCTTTTTCTTTTTAGAAGGACTGCGTGCATTAGTGTAAGATCTTTGAGAGTCTTGTTCAATTCTTTTTGGGTGTCCTTTAGGATAAAGTGGTTCCTGAGTCATTCTACCCCCTCTGGTCATTACTCTAACAGCATGATTGTTGATATTATTATTAATTTCATCTAACAACTCTCTTTGAGATTTAGCAACTTGTTCTAACTAGGCTTGAACCATATAAGCATGCTTTCCCACTCCTCTAACATCATTTGAGATTCTAAATAACAAGTCACTCAAGCAAGCAATCATATCAGAATTGTATTTCAATTGTTTCATAACATTTGCATTGAAGTGATCTAGTTTTCTAATGTAATTCTCAAACAGATAAAGGCATTGGCTAGGGTGCATATTGTGAGGATTATCATTATCATTGAATTTCGTTAGAGAATTTACCTCTACCACCTTAGGCAGTGGTGGTGTATCAAGCCCATGTATTTCTTCAATAAGATGTAAATTTTTAACATCCTCAGCTTTAATACCTTCTTCCTTCATAGATTTCTTTGCCTCTTGCTTATCTTCAAGACTGAGATATAAGATACCCCTCTCCTTTGGAGTGGGTTTAAGCGGTGGTTTAGGAAGAGTCCAATCATCATAATTTTTCAATATGTTATTCAATAATTCTTCAGCTTGCCCAATAGCCCGTTTCCTGAAAACACAACCAGCACAACTATCTAGGAAATCCCTAGAAGCATCGGTTAGTCCATTATAGAAGATATCAAGTATTTCATTTTTCTTAAGAGGATGATCAGGCAAAGCATTAAGCAATTTGAGAAGCCTCCCCCAAGCTTGTGGGAGACTCTCTTCTTCAATTTGCACAAAGTTAAATATCTCATGTAAAGCAGCTTGTTTCTTATGAGCAGGGAAATATTTTTTAGAGAAGTAATAAATCATATCCTGGGGACTACGCACACAACCAGGAGCAAGAGTATTGTACCAAGATTTAACATCACCCTTTAATGAGAACGGAAATAATTTGAGAATATAGTAATAGCGAGTTTTCTCATCATGAGCAAAAAGGGTGGCTATGTCATTCAATTTAGTAAGATGTGCCACAACAGTTTCAGTTTCATAACCATGGAAAGGACCAGATTCAACCAAAGTAATTAACTCTGGGTCGACAAAGATAGGTGAAGTAGCAAACTTAGGATCACATTTCATTTTAGCATTCAAATATTTCTCTTCATACCTACTTAATAATTTCTCTAGATCCTCTCTATCCTTACAAGCAAGAATATCTCTAGTTGTCTCCTCATTCATAATATAACCTTCTAGTACCTTTGGCAACTCATATCTAGGAGAACTAGTTCTAGTAGGTGTTTCAAGATTTCCAGTTTCAAGCTCATCATCAGTTTCAACAATATCATGTTGTCTTACTCTAGCAATTTGTTCATCAAGAAATTCACCTAGTGGCACATTATCATCAAGCAAGGTACTAGCATCATTCATAACAGAAGTGGCATCATCAATAACTTGCGACATATCAAGATTGACAGCATGTGGTGGTGTTGCAAGTTTACTTATAACAGAAGGTGAATCTAAAGCAGAGCTAGATGGCAGTTCCTTACCTCCCCTCGTCTTAAAGGAAAAAAAATCTTAGTCTTAGAATCCTTCAGATTCTCCATAGTGATAAATTGATAATAATCCCAAGTGACTCAACAAATATAGCTATGCTCCTCGGCGACGTCGCAAGAAAAAGATCTTGATAACCCACAACTATAGGGGATCACAACAATTTTCAAGGGTAGAGTATTCAACCCAAATTTATAGATTCGACACAAGGGGAGCCAAAGAATATTTATAAGTATTAGCAGATGAGTTGTCAATTCAACCACACCTGGAGATTAATTATCTGCAGCAAAGTAATCAGTAGCAAAGTAGTATGATAGTTTTGATAATAGTAGCAGCAACAATAGTAACTGTAATAGTGATAGTAGTAGTTTTGTGACAAGTGCAGCAGCAACGATAGTAGTTGTAACTTAGCAAGAACAATATAAGAGAAATTCATAGGCATTTGATCGATGATTTGTTGGATGATATTCATCATGTGATAGTCACAACCTAGGGCGATACGACACTAGCTCCAGTTCATAAATATAATGTAGGCATGTATTCTGTAAATAGTCATATGTGCTTATGGAAAGAATTTGCATGACATCTTTTGTCCTACCCTCCTGTGGCAGCGGGATCCTATTGGAAACTAAGGGATATTGAGGCCTCCTTTTAATAGAGAACCGGAACAAAGCATTAACACACGGTGAATACATGAACTCCTCAAACTACGGTCCTCACCGGGAGTGGTCCCGACTATTGTCACTCCGGGGTTGCCAGATCATAACACATAGTAGGTCAGTATAACTTGCAAGATCGGATCTAGAACATAGATATAATGGTGATAACATAAACAGTTCAGATCTGAAATCATGGCTGCCCGAGCCCAAAGTGACAAGCATTAAGCATGACAAAGTCATAACAACATCGTTCTCAGAACATAGTGGATACTAGGGATCAAGCCCTAACAAAACTAACTAGGTTACATGATGAATCTCATCCAACTCCTCACCGACCAGTGAGCCTATGAAGGAATTACTCACTCCCGGTGGGGAGCATCATGGAATTGGTGATGGACAAGGGATGGTGATGACGAAGATCAAAGATCCCCTCTCTGGAGCCCCAAACGGACTCCAGATCTGGCATCCCGATGAAGAACAGGAGGTGACGGTGGCTCTGTCTCGTGGAAAGTGATAATTCTTTCTTCCTAATTTTTTCTGGAAAAATAGGATTTTATAGCGTTGGTTTCAGGGTCTGCGGGGCCACCAGGTGGGGACAACCCACAGGGCGCTTAGGGGGCGCCTGGTGGGTTGTGTCCACCCAGGTGCCCCCCTCCGGTGGTTCTTGACTCCAGAAATTCTCATTTGTGTAAAAAATCCTCATAAAATTTCGTTCCATTCCGAGAACTTTTATTTCTGCACAAAAACAACACCATGGTAGTTCTGCTAAAAACAGTGTCAGTCCAAGGTTAGTTTCATTCAAATCATGCAAATTAGAGTCCAAAACAAGAGGAAAAGTGTTAGGAAAAGTAGATACGTTGGAGACATATCAGTCTCTACTAATAAAATTTTACAAGCATGTAGTGAACTTGGTACAATGCTACATCCTACATCCTACATGCTACATGAAGGAGAATTGGTTCAAAAAACAATGAAAACAGAGGGATATTGCATATCTTCATGATCCATATGTGCTACGTGCTACTACGTTGTAGAAATGTTTGGTGGAGAAAGAACGTTAAAAAACAGTATGCTAAGTGTTTTTGTTGTAAAAATTTATGCTATGATTGTAGCAAAAAAAGCTTGTTTCTGAATTTTTGTTTCACATGTTGCGTCCACTATGTTTGGCATTTTTCTGCAGAGTTTTTTGATGCAGCAAACGAAAAAGTTGACTTGGGTGCTATTTTTTTGCAGAATGTCACTTTGGAGCCATCGATTTTCGTTGATGATGATCTGCAAAATACTACAAAGCAAAAAGAAAATGATGGCATTGATCTCAATGATCCTCCAGGAACGGATAGTGAGGACACCTTGCAGCAGAACAAGGGTGATCCAGCTCATGTGAATGCCCAAGTTGCCGGTAACAATGCCAATGGAAATGCTTCAGCACTTGTTGATGAACCTAATGAAGATATATCATAGCAACCAATTGTCCCTTTTGTTGGAATGGTTTTTGACAATGTTGAAGAAGCTAAACGAGTGTACAATGTTTATGCAATGAAGATGGGTTTCAGAACTCGAATTGTGACATCAAAGCATAATAGGATAAGAGGCTCGGGAAAGAAAGGCATCTTAATCTATAGAGTTTTTGACTGCACTGCAACACATCAAAGTGATGATGCTGACATGAGCTATGCTAGTAATAAAAAATCTGCAAGCAAGCAAGCTGGCATCTATCTGGATGTGAGCGACAAGAGGCAACAAAACAGATTGGAGCAGTACGATTGCAAGGAGCATATGGGTGTTACCCTACACTACAAAAAAAGACACATCCATGACATTTTGGGCCGAACGAATTTTTTTTGCCATACATATGACACTTCTATGACGATAATTGTGACAAAACCCGGTATCATCATAGATGTGGTGGGCTCCTACTTCTATGACAAAAAATCATGATAGAAAATGGGCTTTTCGTCCTGGGCGGGCCGGAGACGCAGCTGCATGACATTCTTTGGGCCGTCCATGACGGAAAAAACCGTGGTAGAAGCGAGGGGGAGGAAAATTTCGGGGAGTTGCCGGTTACAGTGGGAGGTCAGGGGCGGAGCAATGTGCGTTTCTCTCGTACGTACACGTGCGTGTGCGAGGCGTTGGCTCTAACTGAAGCCGAGCGAGGCGTTGGGCTCTAATCAACTCGAAGCGATTACCCGCAGCTACGCATCGAACCCGAGCGATCGATCGATTGGTGTTAACTAAACCCGATGGAGCGATTCCTTCGCTACTGCTGCTAACTGAAGCCGATCGATGCTGCCTCTGGGATGAATAGTGAGCATTACAGGGGGGTTTGGATGAACATTGAGCGGTGGCATTGCCTCTGGATGAACAGGAACCCGTGGTGTGGAGGGCTGGATGAATAGTAGACGATGGAGGGGTGGCCGTGGAGGGGTGGTTGAACAGGACCCCGTGGTGTGGAGGGCTGGATGAACAGTAGACGGTGGAGGGGTGCCCGTGGAAGGGTGGTTGAACAGTAGCCGGTGGAGTAGCGCGTGGTGGAGGCTGGATGAACAGGAGCCCGTGGAGGCTGGAGGAGGTCGACGGTAGCCCGTGGAGGCTGGAGGAGGTCGGTGGTGGAGATGAACAGTATCCCGTGGAGTCCCATTTTGCGGTACGCCACACCCTTCCCCCCCGTTTCGACCGTAGTGCTCCAACACAAGTCCGTTTCGTCCGTTTTGCGGTACGCCACACCCCTCCGGATCAACAGGACCGCCGTTTCGACCGTAGGAGGTCTGTTTCATCCGTTTTGCGGTATGCCACACGCCTCCCGATCAACAGGACCCCTGTTTGACCGTAGGAGGTCCGTTTCGTCCGTTTTGCGGTACGCCACACCCCTCTCGATCAACAGGACCCCTGTTTCGATCGTAGGAGGTTTGTTTCCTCCGTTTTGCGGTACACCACACCCCTCCCGATCAACAGGACCCCCGTTTCGACCGTAGGAGGTCTGTTTCCTCCATTTTGCGGTACGCCACACCCCTCCCGATCAACAGGACCCCTGTTTCGACCGTAGGAGGTCCGTTTCCTCCGTTTTGCGGTACGCCACACCCCTCCCGATCAACAGGACTCCCGTTTCGACCGTAGGAGGTCCGTTTCCTCCGTTTTGCGGTATGCGCGACTAGGCGTTCGAGACCCCGCCCGTATGTACACATACGTGACCGTATTTTCTTTCTTGCACCCTGGCCGCTGTACGTACGTGTACATGCTACGTGCATGCCTCTACTACGACACGTGCACGCCTCTACTACGACACATGCGTGTAACGCCCTCGATGCGGCTATATCTCCCACGTGTCGAAGCACGACTTAGAGGCATAACCGCATTGAAAGCAATGTCGCAAGTGAGGTAATCTTCGCACAATCCATGTAATACATAAGGGAAAAGGTACATAGTTGGCTTACAGTCGCCACTTCACACAATACATAATTAAACATCCATCATTCAGTTTACACTCAAGGTCCGACTACGGAACCAAAATAAAAGAAGAATACCCCACATGAAACACAGATCCCGATCGCCTAACTGGCTCCACTACTAATCGTCCGGAAAGAAACATAGTATCGACCAAGGGCCTCATCATATTCCCACTTCAGCTCGGTTGTGCCATCACTGGCATCACCGGTACTGCATCTGTTTTGGTAGAAATCATGAGCCACAGGGACTCAAAGAATCTCACACCATGAGATCAAGACTATTTAAGCTTAAGGGAAGGCTGGTGTCAAAAGGAGGAGCTGCTGCAAGTACTAGCATATATGGTGGCTACATCGCAAAAGAGAGCGAGAAGAGAAGCAAGGCGCGGTCGTGAAGCTATTAGCGATCAAGAAGTGATCCCGACTACTTACGTCAAGCATAACTCCAACACCGTGTTCACTTCCGGACTCCGAGAAGAGACCATCACGGTTACATACACGGTTGATGTATTTTAATTAAGGTCAACTTCGGTTTTCTACAACCGACATTAACAAATTCCCATCTGCCTCATAACATGGGCACGGCTTTGAAAGATAATACCTGCGGGGTGTCCCAACTTAGCCCATAACAAGCTCTCGCGATCAACGAAGGAATAAACCTTCACCCAAGACACTCCGATCGACTCGGTATCCCAGTACATCAAGACATTTCGACAATGGTAAAACTAAACCAGCAAGACCTCCCACCAGTGCCGACAAATCCCGATAGGAGCTGCACATATCTCATTCTCGTGGCACACCGGATGAGCAAGACGACGGGTTGGCATAGACCTGTTTGCCAGGGGCGCCGGACATCGCTCGAGTTGGACCAACACTCGAAGGAGCACCGCCCGGGGCTAAAATAAAGATGACCCTCGGCTCGCGAAAACCAAGGGAAAAAAAAGGTATAGGTGGCAAATGGTAAAACCAAGGTTGGGCCTTCTTTGGAGGAGTTTTATTCAAAGCGAACCGTCAAGGGGTCCCATAAATCACCCGACCGCGTAAGGAACGCAAAATCAAGGAACATAACACCGGTATAACGGAAACTAGGGTGGCAAGAGTGGAACAAATCACCAGGCATAAGGCCGAGCCTTCCACCCTTTACCAAGTATATAGATGCATTAATTAAAATAATAGATATTGTGATATCCCAAAATATCCGTGTTCCAACAAGGAACAAACTTCATCTTCACCTGCAACTAACAACGCTATAAGAGGGGCTGAGCAAAGCGGTAACATAGCCAAACAACGGTTTGCTAGGACATGGATGGTTAGGGGTTGGCATGGCAATATGGGTGGCATGATATCGCAAGTGGTAGGTATCGCAGCATAGGCATAGCACAAGAGCGAGCATCTAGCAAGCAAAGATAGAAGTGATATCGAAGGTATGGTCATCTTGCCTGTAAGGTTCTCAGAGTTGTCGAAGGCTTGATCTTCGTAGGCGTTCTCAACAGGCTCCTCGTTCACGTACTCGTCCCCCGGCTCTACCCAAAGCAAGAACACAAGCAACGGAACCACAATCAAACAAGGAACAATGCACAAGCAATATGATGCAAAACATGACATGCGATGCGAGATGTGATATGCAATGCATATGTGAACTCCGGAATGAAAATGATGAACCGGGCATCAACTTGGCAAACCAAGTATGCCACTAGAAATATGGAGTGATTTCGGTTGAAATCGATATAAAGATCACCGGAATCGGATGCACGGTTTGCAAATGACAAGCAAAACAAGAATGACGCAAAACTGCGTTTAACAGCCCGATGCTACTTAGCACGCAACACGAAACTATGCTACAGCACCCCAACATAAAAACAAAGCACATGGCAACGAACTACAGGAGATTCTTAACAAAAGAGGAACACTGAGCTACGGCTAAATCACATCATAACCTGTTCAAATAAGCATGGTGAAAGTGCTCAAAATATCAGGTTCACAGACTTAGTGAAAATACTAACATGCCAGGAATTAACATCAGGAAGGCATGTTTAGAGCAAGCAAACAACATGCTACAGGAACTTATAATAGCAAAGCAAGGCATGACATGATTCTACTCAAAGCATATTTCAATAGACCCTTACTGACCATAAGCCAAAGAGGACTCTAAGAAATGATGGCACCCATGTAAACATTGCAAGTTTTATTACAGATTTCAGACTTAGTGAAATATCAGGACATGGCAAAAACAGATTCAACATGGCATGTTCGTGAGCTCGATGCACTCACTACAGAGCACCTCATGATAAATTAAGCATACACCCATCAAGAAGACATGGCATAGGAGCTATACATGGCAAGAACAACATCATAGCATACACGGATCAACTACAACGACCTCGTGAAAATTGAATCTCACGCAAACAGTCTGCCAGGAAAACATTTTCAAGCAAAAGTAGAGCACGAAAATGACATGCTAGACTACTCTATAAATGCCAACAAAGGCATGGCTGGATAGAGCACAACCATATGTCCAAAACACCCTTACTGATCATGCTCAAAAAGGGCATAGATCTCTCTGTAACAACATGAACATATGGCATAAAATTAACAGCAGGACATGACTTAGTGAAATCACTAAGTTCCTGAAATCAGCAACATCATCATCCCTACTTTGCATGCTTGTACTAGTCAACACATAACTCACAAAAATACATGGCAAACACCCCTGGAAAGATGGCATGGAAATGTTCAACTCACATGTAGGACTCAAGTTCATAGGGTGCACACATAATTCATGGCAAAATGACAAAAGAGCTCGAGCTGATAAGATTCTCGAACTAACGATCTGAAGCCATCTTCCAACAGCATTTCGGGCATCAAGATGAGCTCAAATGCAAATGATGCAATGGATGAAATGATATACTCTTGAGACGAACAATTTGACATATTATACGCCCGAAACGGAGCCACAGCTATGGAGATGTGATACTATGAAAACGCACGAAATTTATGACAGAAAAGACTTAGCAAGATTTTGGGGGAAGAAGTCAACCGTGGGTTTGATCGGATCCAGATCGGATCGGAGTCGGGTCGCGGAGTCCGAGGTCGGGCGGAGGAGGCAAGGCCGGGCGTTCTTGGGGCGCCGGAGGGGAGAGGTCGCCGGCGGGCGGCGGCGGCGGCCGGCGCGGCGCGGCGGCGGCGGCGTGGCGGCGGCGGCGGCGGCGCGGGCAGACGGCGGCGGGCGCCTCAGCGGGGTGGCGGCGGCGGCGGGCGGCGCGCGCGGCGGGCGGCGGGCGGCGGGCGGAACGGGCGCGGGCGGGCGGGCGGAGCCGGCATGGCATGGGTCATGGGCCGGCGACGGCAGGCAGCGAGCGGGTCATGGGCGGCGGTGGGCGCGCTTGGCGCCACGTGGCAGCCCACCACTGCTGCGGGCGGCGGCGCGATTGTCCGGGCGGCGGCGTGTCCGCCCATGCAGAAGAGAACGGGCTAGGGTTTCATCCGAATTTCGGGGAGGGTCTTTAAATAGGCATAGAGGAGCTAGGAGAGTCCAAATGGGGTGTAGTTATCGCCCACACGATCGTGATCGAACGACCGAGGACATGGAAGTGACTTAGATGGGTTATTGGGCTGTTTTGGAGGGGTGTTGGGCTGCAACTCAAAAGAGGCCTTTGCGAGAGCGCGGTTAACCGTTGGAGTACCAAACGAACTCCAAATGACCCGAAACTTGACAGGTGGTCTACCGGTGCTATAGCAGGGCCACTTGGCAAGGCTCGGTCCATTCCGAGAATGTTCAACACCCGCACACGGAAAAAGAACAAGAGGGGACGCCGGGGAACATAGGAGTGTCGGATTGCAAAACGGACAACGGGGAATATGTTCGGAATCATGAGACGAACACGTATGCAAATGAGATGCACATGATGACATGATATGAGATGCATGACATGGACAAAATGCAAAACGAAAACAAAACCCAACCACGGAGGGAATATCATAGCACATATCCGAAAATGGCAAGAGTTGGAGTTACAAATATGGAAAGATACATCCGGGGTGTTACAACACTCCACTACAAGAGGATCTCGTCCCGAGATCTAGGACTGAAAGAACTCCGGATATTCGGAACGGAGGTGATCCTCGCGCTCCCAGGTGGCTTCTCGGTCGGAATGATGTGACCACTTTACTTTCAGGAATTTGATTGACTTGTTGCGAGTCTTGCGCTCGGTTTCTTCAAGAATAGCAACGGGGTGCTCATGATAAGAGAGATCATCTTGGAGGTCAATCTCTTCAAAGTTGATAGTGCGTTCAGGAATCTTGAAGCACTTATGAGCTGTGACACGTGAAACACATCGTGCGCTTGCAAAGTTGGATGGAAGCTCAAGTTGATAGGCGAGATCGCCTCTTTTGCCAATGATCTTGAAAGGACCCACATATCTAGGGGCAAGCTTCCTTTGATACCGGGTTGGCGAGTACCTTTCATTGGAGAGACGCGAGGTAGACATGGTCTCCGATTACAAAAGCCACATCACGGTGCTTGTCATCATAATAGCCCTTCCGCGCGATTATGCGGCTTTGAGATTCTCACGAATGACTTTGCACATTTCTTGACTTCGTGATCAAGTCGTTGCCAAGAAGTTGGCGTTCACCTGTCTCGGACCAATTGAGAGGAGTACGGCACTTTCGCCATAGAGAATTTTGAATGGGGCCTTGCGAACTCGCTTGGAAGCTGTTGTTGTAGGAGAACTTCGGCATATGGAAGACACTCTTCCCACTTCATGCCAAAGGAAATGACACAAGCCCCGAGCATATCTTCAAGGATTTGATTGACTCGCTCGACTTGGCCACTAGTTTGAGGATGAAAAGCTGTCTTTGAAACGAATGTTGGTGCCCATGGCCTTCGAAAAGAATCCCGAACTTGAAGTGAAGATGCTTCCACGGTCCAAGAGATCATTGAGGAATACCGTGCAAGGAGACAATTCGAGGTGTATAGCTCGCCACCGAGCTGCTGTGATAGATTCTTTGACAGAAGAAAATGAGCCACTTTAGTAAGCTTGTCAATGACAACAAAGATAGCATCATTTCCACGCTTGGACTTAGGAAATCCAATCACGAAGTCCATCTCAATATGATCAAACTTCCATTCGGAATAGCAAGAGGTTGGAGGAGACCAGCTGGTCTTTGGTGTTACCTTTCACCCTTCTGCAGACATCACATTCATTCACGAATTGAGCAATTTCTCGCTTCATTCGAGTCCACCAATACGATCGCTTGAGGTCATGGTACATCTTCGTACTTCCGGATGAATGGATAGGAGGGAATTGTGTGCCTCATTCATGATGACTTTTCTCGAGATCGCCTTTAGGAACCACAATACGATCCTCGAAGAAAAGAGTGTCTTTGTCATCCAAGCGATAGCACTTGTATTTGGAAATGCCCTTGTCAATACCACGTTTCACCTTCTTCACCATGGTATCCGTGAAGTTGAGCCTCACGAATTTGATCTTCCAAAGTAGGAGAGACTATGAGGTTGGCAAGAAAGCCTTGAGGAACAACTTGAAGATTCAGCTTATGGAAAGCTTCACAAAGATCCGGTTGGAAGGGCTTGAGAATTAGATCTGCTGCAATAAGCCTTTCTGCTCGAGCATCTGCAATCACATTCGCCTTGCCAGAGTATATTCAATACTTGGATTGTACTCTTGAATCATTTCGACCCATCGAGTTTGCACGAGGTTGAGGTTTGGTTGAGTGAAGATATACTTGAGACTCTTGTGATCGGTGAAAATGTCCACTTTCCTTCCCAACAAGAGATGTCTCCATGTTATCAATGCATGGACAATCGCCGCCAACTCAAGATCGTGAGTGGGGTAGTTCTTTTCGTTGGGCTTCAATCGACGAGAGGTATAGGCCACAACCTTCTTCTCTTGCATTAACACAAAGACCGGGACCTTGCAAGGAAGCATCACGAAAACTTCAATGGTTTGGATTCATCAGAGGAGTCAAGACAGAGCTGTGACTAGCTTCTCTTTGAGGGTATTGAATGCGACATCACACTCAGGCGTCCAGACATACTTGACATGCTTCTGGAGGAGGTTGGAAAGAGGCTTTGCAATCTTGGAGAAATTCTCAACGAATCTTCGACAATAGCTTGCAAGACCGAGAAAACTGCGGAGCTGCTTGACATTCTGAGGAGGTTCCCAATTCACAATTGAAGACACCTTCTCGGGATTTACAGCGATGCCCTTGGCTGAGATGATATGACCAAGATAAAGAACTTCATCAAGCCAGAACTCACATTTGGAAAACTTTGCATAGAATTGATGCTCTCTGAGCTTGTCAAGCACCAATCGCAAATGTTTGGCATGATCCTGCTTGTTCTTGGAGAAGACCAAAATATCATCGAGATACACCAAGACGAAATCATTTGTGTAGGGGTTGAAGATAAAGTTCATCATGCGAGAGAAAGTTGGAGGAGCATTGACAAGGCCGAAAGACATGACAGTATATTCATAAGAACCAAAGCTTGTTCTAAATGCTGTCTTGGGAATATCTTGTTCACGAATGCGAATCTGATGATAACCCATACGGAGGTCAAGCTTGGAGAATACTTTAGCACCTTTGAGTTGCTCGAATAGCTCATTGATGTTGGGAAGTGGATACTTGTTCTTGATTGTCTTCTTGTTCAATGGACGGTAATCAACACAAAGTCGGTCCGTGCCATCCTTCTTCTGGACAAAAAGAACTCCACATCCCCATGGAGATGAACTCGGTCCGATCAAACCAGACGCTCTTGTTCATCGAGCTGTTTCTTCAATTCTTTCAGCTCCTTGGGTCCAAGCTTGTAAGGACGCTTGCAAACGGGTTCGATGCGGGCTCAAGATCAATAACGAATTCGACCGGCCGATGAGGAGGCATACCCGAAGCTCTTCCGAAAGACATCTTGGTACTCACAAACGATCGGAATCGAGAGATAGCATTCAACTCGCCCTTCTCATTGAGAGAAAACAACCGAATGGTTTCATCACGAAGCGCATAGATGATAACATCCTCGGAAGGGTGTGTCAATTGAATTTGCTGGCAGCACAATCAAGTGAGCCTTGTGCCGAGAAAGCCATCCATCCCGAGAATTAGATCAATATCCGAGTCGCCAAGAACCATTGGAGAAGATAGAAATCTATAGTCGCCCATCTTGATAGAAACATCCGAGCCATCATCTTGGTGTTCATGAATAAACCCGAGATGAAACCGCTATCGGCTTAGGCAGATCAACAAGATGCAAATCGTGCATGGATGCAAAAGGCTTTGATATGAATGAAATAGAAGCACCAGATCAAATAAAACTTTTGCAGAATATCATTAATCGGAAGATTACCCATGATCACATCTCAAGAATCCTCTGCTTGAGCTGCATTCATCATGTTCACCTTGGCGCGACTTGGGATTATGCTTGACCACCGCATTGCTTGAAGACCTCACGGGGGAGGAGGAGGAAGGCGCCTTTGGTTATGGCATTTGTTCGCATAGTGACCCTTCTGCTGGCACTTGTTGCAGTCACCTCTGAGAGCGGACGGTGATAAGGAGCATTTGACCTTGGAGCTTGAGGCTGAGACTTGTTCAGTAGCTTGGGTTGGGTGGGTGGGAAGATCCACGACCACCGAGTTCTTCTGCGATAAGGCCGACGGAACGGAGGAGGAGGAAGGTAGAACTTTTGCTGCTTTGTCGCCACTTGAGAGGAAGAAGAGGACTGAACTGCATCCCCGATTCTCTTCTTTGAAGCCTCACACTTGAGCTGAGCACCTTCTAGCTTGAGTGCCATATTATAGAATTGATCAAACCGAGTAGGCTCGTAAAGAACAAGAGATAACTGCAGATCCTCTCTAAGGCCACCTCTGAACCGATAGATCATACTTTTCTCATCAGAACGCCTTGTTTAGCGAATCGAGCAAGTTTCAAACTGTATGTTGTATTCAGACATCGACATGTTTCCTTGCTTGAGATTGCGGAACTCCTCACGCTTGCTCTCAACAACACCGAAGGAATGTGGTGAGCTTTAAAGTCCCGGCAAATCAGTCCAAGTAATCACTCGACCACCTCTGGAATCCTTGTATTGTTGGAACCAATCAGCTGCTCGATCCTTGAGCTGAAAAGACGCGAACTTGACGTAGTCCTCGTGTCCGACATTGCTGCATTCAAGTGCTTGTTGATATCCACGAGCCAATCGTCGGCGTCGTGGCCTCGCACAAGGTGAAAGACTTTGGATGGTTTGCAAGGAACTGGTTGAGTGTAGGAAACGTGGCTGATGATAGAACTGCCCTTGACCTTGATTCCCTTGGTTGCCTTGGCCTTGGTTACGCTCTTGCATCACCGATCAACAAGCGAGGGTTGGCGTTAGTGGTTGCCATCAAAGTTTGCCATGCCTCCGGAGGCGGAGGTGGAGGTGGAGGGTTCGCTCGACTCCCATCACTGCGTTCGGATTACGACGTTGGCGGAGCCATCTGAAGAGGGTGACATCCGTTAGCATCTTGATAGAGCAGATAGACAAGTTGAATCAACGGATAGAAATTGCAACATATAGTCTTCACAATAAACATTGAACAGGATGAACGAATAAATTCCAAAGTAAACATCACGTCCATTAAGGTGAGAAGCCACTTGATAAGAGATTGATGAATGAAAATAAAAACAAGGTATGAATGGAACAAATAAGTGGTAAGGATTACCCAATCACAAACCAAATATCTGCGGAAGAAAATGCTAGAGCTACTTGAATCCCACCTATAAACTCCCAAACTTTCCGGTTATGCAATCAGTGTTGGGGATACAGGAGCAATATATATCTCACCCAAGCTAACAATCCCTACATCCAATTGTATCCATCCTTCAACACATAACCAAGAAACCTTCGAAATCGTGTACCTCAACCTTCAAAAGCATCCGTTATACGAGTCATGGCAATACTCCCGTACTCACCACAATCTCAAGGGTTAGCGGGTTATCTCACCAACCGACCGCATAAAAGAGATTTTCGATGTCGGCGTATTAAACTCGGTATTCCAGAATCTGCAACGATAAAATTATGACGACAACACCTCGGAGCTCAACTCCCGGACACCGCCACAACCCCTAAATGTCGAGGCACCAAGACAATGTTGTCATCATAAAACCATCGAACGATTCTAAGATACCAGCGTGATCCTAAAATTTTTTAGTGAAATTTGAGAAGAGAAGAGTCAAAACTCTACGTCGGGATGCCTCACCGTAAGGTCGAAGGACTGGGAGTAAAAAGAATTCCTAACTCTCCGATATATATAATCCTAAATGACTCAAAACATTTTTCTAGACACAACTCGCCACTAAAAGCGATCAAGCGGTGGGGCTCCTAAGGTCGGGGGTGGCTCTGATTACCAACTTGTAACGCCCTCGATGCGGCTATATCTCCCACGTGTCGAAGCACGACTTAGAGGCATAACCGCATTGAAAGCAATGTCGCAAGTGAGGTAATCTTCGCACAATCCATGTAATACATAAGGGAAAAGGTACATAGTTGGCTTACAGTCGCCACTTCACACAATACATAATTAAACATCCATCATTCAGTTTACACTCAAGGTCCGACTACGGAACCAAAATAAAAGAAGAATACCCCACATGAAACACAGATCCCCGATCACCCCAACTGGGCTCCACTACTAATCGTCCGGAAAGGAAACATAGTATCGACCAAGGGCCTCATCATATTCCCACTTCAGCTCAGTTGTGCCATCAGCGCTGGCATCACCGGTACCTGCATCTGTTTTGGTAGAAATCAGGAGCCACGGGGACTCAAAGAATCTCACACCATGAGATCAAGACTATTTAAGCTTAAGGGAAGGCTGGTGTCAAAAGGAGGAGCTGCTGCAGCGACTAGCATATATGGTGGCTACATCGCAAAAGAGAGCGAGAAGAGAAGCAAGGCGCGGTCGTGAAGCTATTAGCGATCAAGAAGTGATCCCGACTACTTACGTCAAGCATAACTCCAACACCGTGTTCACTTCCGGACTCCGAGAAGAGACCATCACGGTTACATACACGGTTGATGTATTTTAATTAAGGTCAACTTCGGTTTTCTACAACCGACATTAACAAATTCCCATCTGCCTCATAACCGCGGGCACGGCTTTGAAAGATAATACCTGCAGGGTGTCCCAACTTAGCCCATAACAAGCTCTCGCGATCAACGAAGGAATAAACCTTCACCCAAGACACTCCGATCAGACTCGGTATCCCAGACATCAAGACATTTCGACAATGGTAAAACTAAACCAGCAAGACCTCCCACAGTGCCGACAAATCCCGATAGGAGCTGCACATATCTCGCTCTCGTGGCACACCGGATGAGCAAGACGACGGGTTGGCATAGACCCTGGTTGCCCAGGGGGCGCCGGACATCGCTCAGGTTGGACCAACACTCGAAGGAGCACTGGCCCGGGGGGGCTAAAATAAAGATGACCCTCGGGCTCGCGAAAACCCAAGGGAAAAAAAAGGTATAGGTGGCAGATGGTAAAACCAAGGTTGGGCCTTGCTGGAGGAGTTTTATTCAAAGCGAACTATCAAGGGGGTCCCATAAATCACCCGACCGCGTAAGGAACGCAAAATCAAGGAACATAACACCGGTATAACGGAAACTAGGGTGGCAAGAGTGGAACAAATCACCAGGCATAAGGCCGAGCCTTCCACCCTTTACCAAGTATATAGATGCATTAATTAAAACAATAGATATTGTGATATCCCAAAATATCCATGTTCCAACAAGGAACAAACTTCATCTTCACCTGCAACTAACAACGCTATAAGAGGGGCTGAGCAAAGCGGTAACATAGCCAAACAACGGTTTGCTAGGACATGGATGGTTAGGGGTTGGCATGGCAATATGGGTGGCATGATATCGCAAGTGGTAGGTATCGCAGCATAGGCATAGCACAAGAGCGAGCATCTAGCAAGCAAAGATAGAAGTGATATCGAAGGTATGGTCATCTTGCCTGTAAGGTTCTCAGAGTTGTCGAAGGCTTGATCTTCGTAGGCGTTCTCAACAGGCTCCTCGTTCACGTACTCGTCTCCCGGCTCTACCCAAAGCAAGAACACAAGCAACGGAACCACAATCAAACAAGGAACAATGCACAAGCAATATGATGCAAAACATGACATGCGATGCGAGATGTGATATGCAATGCATATGTGAACTCCGGAATGAAAATGATGAACCGGGCATCAACTTGGCAAACCAAGTATGCCACTGGAAAGATGGAGTGATTTCGGTTGAAATCGATATAAAGATCACCGGAATCGGATGCACGGTTTGCAAATGACAAGCAAAACAAGAATGACGCAAAACTGCGTTTAACAGCCCGATGCTACTTAGCACGCAACACGAAACTATGCTACAGCACCCCAACATAAAAACAAAGCACATGGCAACGAACTACAGGAGATGCTTAACAAAAGAGGAACACTGAGCTACGGCTAAATCACATCATAACCTGTTCAAATAAGCATGGTGAAAGTGCTCAAAATATCAGGTTCACAGACTTAGTGAAAATACTAACATGCCAGGAATTAACATCAGGAAGGCATGTTTAGAGCAAGCAAACAACATGCTACAGGAACTTATAATAGCAAAGCAAGGCATGACATGATTCTACTCAAAGCATATTTCAATAGTCCCTTACTGACCATAAGCCAAAAAGGACTCTAAGAAATGATGGCACCCATGTAAACATTGCAAGTTTTATTACAGATTTCAGACTTAGTGAAATATCAGGACATGGCAAAAACAGATTCAACATGGCATGTTCGTGAGCTCGATGCACTCACTACAGAGCACCTCATGATAAACTAAGCATACACCCATAAAGAAGACATGGCATAGGAGCTATACATGGCAAGAACAACATCATAGCATACACGGATCAACTACAACGACCTCGTGAAAATTGAATCTCACGCAAACAGTCTGCCAGGAAAACATTTTCAAGCAAAAGTAGAGCACGAAAATGACATGCTAGACTACTCCATAAATGCCAACAAAGGCATGGCTGGATAGAGCACAACCATATGTCCAAAACACCCTTACTGATCATGCTCAAAAAGGGCATAGATCTCTCTGTAACAACATGAACATATGGCATAAAATTAACAGCAGGACATGACTTAGTGAAATCACCAAGTTCCTGAAATCAGCAACATCATCATCCCTACTTTGCATGCTTGTACTAGTCAACACATAACTCACAAAAATACATGGCAAACACCCCTGGAAAGATGGCATGGAAATGTTCAACTCACATGTAGGACTCAAGTTCATAGGGTGCACACATAATTCATGGCAAAAATGACAAAAGAGCTCGAGCTGATAAGATTCTGGAACTAACGATCTGAAGCCATCTTCCAACAGCATTTCGGGCATCAAGATGAGCTCAAATGCAAATGATGCAATGGAATTAAATGATGTACTCTTCGAGGCGAACAACTTGACATATTATACGCCCAAAACAGAGCCATGGTTGCGGAGATGTGATACTATGAAAACTGCACGAAATTTATGATGAAAAAGACTTAGCAAGATTTTGGGGGAAGAAGTCAACCGTGGGTTTGACTCGATCCAGATCGGATCGAGTCGGGTCGCCGGAGTCCGAGGTCGGGCGGAGGAGGCGAGGCCGGGCGTCACCGAGGGGGCGCGCCGGAGGGAGGAGGTCGCCGTGGGCGGGCCGGGCGCGCGGCGCCATGCGCATGCTGATGCGGCGGCAGTGTGCATGGCGGGCGGGGCGAAGGCGCCGCAAGGCGCCTGGTGGTGGCGGCGCGGCACGCAGCGGCGGCGTGGCGGCGCGGCGGGCGGAGCGAGCCGGCGTGGCGTGGCGGAATGGACGGCGGCCTTCATGGGCGGGCGACGGGCCGAGCAGGCAGCGGGCGGCAGCGGCGGGAGGCGCGGCGCCACGTGGCAGCCCACCACTGGCTGCGGGCGGCGGCGCGACTTCGTCCGGCGGCGGCGGACGTGTCCGCCCGCGCAGAGAGGAACGGGGCTAGGGTTTCATCCGGAATTTCGGGGGAGGGGTCTTTAAATAGGCATAGAGGGAGCTAGGAGAGTCCAAATGAGGTGTAGTTTTCGCCCACACGATCGTGATCGAACGACCGAGGACATGGAAGTGACTTAGATGGGTTATTGGGCTGTTTTGGAGGGGTGTTGGGCTGCAACTCAAAAGAGGCCTTTGCGAGAGCGCGGTTAACCGTTGGAGTACCAAACGAACTCCAAATGACCCGAAACTTGACAGTGGTCTACGGTGCTATAGCAGGCCACTTGGCAAGGCTCGGTCCATTCCGAGAATGTTCAACACCCGCACACGGAAAAAGAACAAGAGGGGACGCCGGGGAACATAGGAGTGTCGGATTGCAAAACGGACAACGGGGAATATGTTCGGAATCATGAGACGAACACGTATGCAAATGAGATGCACATGATGACATGATATGAGATGCATGACATAGACAAAATGCAAAACGAAAACAAAACCCAACCACGGAGGGAATATCATAGCACATATCCAAAAATGGCAAGAGTTGGAGTTACAAATATGGAAAGATACATCCGGGGTGTTACAGTGCGTGCCTCTACATCGACTAGTATGTACGTACACGTTCGCGACCAGGATGACAATGCTACGTACGCTTCGACCAGGTGGGTCCCTACTGTCAGGCACTTCCTTGCCTGCGAAGATGTAGCTGGTGGGTCCCAACAGTCAGGGAGGCAAATCGTTTTTTTGCCTGGACGCACTTCCTTGCGTGCGAAGGTGTAGCTGCTGGGTCCCAGCAGTTAGGGGGGCGAATCGTTTTTTTTGCCCGGACGCACTTCCTTGCGTGCGAAGGCGTAGCTGCTGGGTCCCAGCAGTTACGGGGGCGAACCGTTTTTTTGCCCGGACGCACTTCCTTGCGTGCGATGGTGTAGCTGGTGGGTCCCAACAGTTGGGGGGCGAATCGTTTTTTTTTCAGACGCACTTCCTTGCGTGCGAAGATGTAGCTGGTGGGTCCCAGCAGTCATGGGGACGAATCGTTTTTTTTCAGACGCACTTCCTTGCGTGCGAAGATGTAGCTCGTGGGTCCCAGCAGTCAGGGGGCGAATCATTTTTTCGCGAAATACGGTGGCCCGTCCGGTGGGTCCCCGCTATCAGGTGGAGGAATAATTATTTTGCGCGTAATTAGGAGGCACTTCCTTGCGGCTGCCGTGGACCCAGCTGTCAGCCTCTCCACGTACAGTCCACGTCCGATGGAAGTCGTTCCTTGACCACGTTGACCACGCCGTGCCGAGAGCACCATGGCGGTGGACGACGGCGAGGCCTAGCAAGGGGACGACGCGGAGCCGGGGAAGACGCGACAGTGGATGCACACGCGGAGACGAGTACGAGGGTTCACTGGTTTGGCTGCGCTGCCGTCGCCGCAAAATAACAGGGGGTGTGGGTCAGTGGGTGAGTGGAGGGATGACCTGGCCAGCGGTGGGAGTAGTAGGGGGCGATGAGGCCTCCGTGGCAGCGCAGCCGGCCACAGGAGGCAGGAGCAGGCGGCACGACCGGCGCTGCTTTGGGCGGCTGGAGCAAGAAGACCAGAGGTTGAAGAATCACGACGGCTGTTGGATGGACATCGCACGGTCACTACAGCTAGAATCATTTATATTGACTAAGTTGACAAAGCCCTTGGCACGTCAACTTAGTAGGCCCACAGGTCAGCTTCCGAAACGGTGCGCCCTAGATGTCAGGGGGATGAATCATTTTTTGGGCAGGTGAAGCTAGAATATCCGAGATTGAAGAAGAAGCACGACATCTGCTGGATGGACATCCAACGGCCACTGCTGCTAGAACCGTGTGTTGACAATAAGTTGACAAAGCCTTGCATACCCGTTAACTCTGTTTTTCTTGGGACGCGTCAACTTAGTAAGGCCAGAAGTGCGTGGCAGAGAACTTATAGCCCATTTGAGATTTGTAAGAATGTGTAGCCCATTTTTGAATTCTAATGGAATTTACTACAGCCCATTTACAGTTTGTTAAAAGTACAACCCATTTCAACCAACCGTTCAAAACAGAATTCAATAAAATTTCCCATATTTTGATGGGATCCGAATATTTTTATCCCGAAATTTTAGTCAGATAAAATACAATTTCAATATGAATTTATATTGCGTAAAAATCCAATGAAACATTCCGCTCGCAACAATTAATGAAATTAAAATTTTCAATATTCCAAAAATATTATTTTATAAAGTAATCACTGTTTGGTGCATTTTTTATAGTTACTACCCAGTTTTTATAATTACATCCCATTTATTATTTCTTAAAGCCCTTTTTCTTGTTAAGCCTAATGCATCCCTCCTAGGAAAGATTTGCAGCCCAGCGGGGCGGAGAATAACAACTTGACCTTGCCTGGGTATTCCTAAAAAAAGTATAGTTGGGCTAGCCATTTTCAGCTTGAAAAAAATTAATATCTGGGCTGGATATCTGGCCTGGGCTAGACGGGCCACAGCCCGCCCAGTTAATACCTGCAGCGATGTTTTCGTTGTTGTTCAGAGGAGAAAAATTAATATCTGGGGTAAACATCGAAAAACTCTCAAAGGCTCACACCTCAAAAATACAAATCTTGCCGAGCTGCTTGGTCCCAAATTGTATCGGCCGCTTCTTGTGCAATTCTCTCGTTTATTGACTACTCCCTCCTTTCCGGTTTATAATGCTCAATTCAAAAATCTCACCAATCAAGGTAGATGGCGAGTGGTGGAATACTTTTTCTAGTTTTGCAAAAGCACCTAATTAATGCTCTTGTTATCCTCAAAAAATTATGTTTATCAATGCATTAATTGCAATGCATGCATGCATAAAGTACATGCATTGGTCAATTTTCTCTTAATACTTGCATGCAATGATTTAATGCACCTTGGAATCTGAACATGTGATGGAAAACAACCAAATTGATCCTTATAAAATGGAAAAACTAAAATTTTGAGATAAGCCCTATAAACCGGAAAGGAGGGAGTACATAGGTAGACAATGGTGTGGGACCATGATGTCAGGAAACCAGGAGGAAGCAAAATAAATTATAGTTATATATATATATATATATAATAAGGAGGCACTTGCGTACGTGAGGCTATGGACCTGGTGGGTCCCCATTGTCATCCTATCCAAGTAAAGTTATCTCTCGCCCTGCCTCTTCCCACCTTGAATAAATCGGCCGCCGCCCGCCGCTTTCCGTGCAAAGATTGCACCGCCTTCAAATGACACAAGTGCCATCCGTCCGTCCATCTGCCGCACACATTAATGATACGCGGTTGCCGAGGAGGCTACTCCCGCGTCACACGTCCGTCCCTCCGCCCGCCTACCATTGCTATATAAACTACTGCGCCGGCCATAGCCGCAGTCATCCGCATCCGTTGCCTTTCTCCTATCCACACCACTACTGCCCACCATGGCTTCCTCGCGCTCCAGTGCTCTTCGGGATGGGAGGACGACGGACCACAAGGAGATAGCAGCCATTGCTGCCGACCGGCTGGCCGGCAGGCAGCCGGAGGACGACGACGTCCCAATGGATAACATGGTAGTCGACGATCCGGCGCCAACCCCCTCCTCCGCACCATCCTCGCCGATGCATTGCACCATGACCATCGGCGAGGCTCGTGCCAATATATGGACAGGGTGAGGCAGATGCGCGAGGAGCAGTTTCGGGAGGCGCAGGCCGACGCCGCCTACAACCACCATCTCCTCCAGGAGCACCTGCAGGCGGAGGAGTAGATCGCCGCGGAGCGGGCGGAGCAGGAGGTGCTACTCGACTCGTACCGCTCCACTCGCAAGGGCTGCCTCGAGCGCTGGCGGTACCACATGCGGGTGGCGGAGGCTGCGGCCGCCTACAATGAGGCTAGAAAAGAGGGCAATGAAGCGGGCGAGGCGCTGTTTGGCGAGACCGAGGACGAGGCGGAGGACAATGCCGGCTCCGACAAGTCCCCGCTCCGCTGGCATCTGAAGGAAATATGCCCTAGAGGCAATAATAAAGTTATTATTTATTTCCTTATTTCATGATAAATGTTTATTATTCATGCTAGAATTGTATTAACCAGAAACATAATACATGTGTGAATACATAGACAAACATAGTGTCACTAGTATGCCTCTACTTGACTAGCTCGTTTATCAAAGATGGTTATGTTTCCTAGAAAAGGACAAAAGAGTTGTCATTTGATTAACGGGATCACATCATTAGGAGAATGATGTGATTGACATGACCCATTCCGTTAGCCTAGCACTTGATCGTTTAGTATACTGCTATTGCTTTCTTCATGACTTATACATGTTCCTGTAACTATGAGAATTATGCAACTCCGTTTACGGAGGAACACTTTGGTACTACCAAACGTCACAACGAATCGGGTGATTATAAAGGAGTACTACAGGTGTCTCCGAAGGTACATGTTGAGTTGGCGTATTTCGAGATTAGGTTTTGTCACTCCGATCGTCGGAGAGGTACCTCTGGGCCCTCTCGGTAATGCACATCATTATAAGCCTTGCAAGCCATGTGACCAATGAGTTGGTTACGGGATGATGCATTACAGAACGAGTAAAGAGACTTGCCGGTAACGAGATTGAACTAGGTATTGGATACCGACGATCAGATCTCGGGCAAGTAACATACCGATGACAAAAGGAACAACGTATGTTGTTATGCGGTTTGACCGATAAAGATCTTCGTAGAATATGTAGGAACCAATATGGGCATCCAGGTCCCGCTATTGGTTATTGACCGAGAAGTTCTAGGTCATGTCTACATAGTTCACGAACCCGTAGGGTCCGCACGCTTAACGTTACGATGGCAGTTTTATTATGAGTTTATAAGTTTTGATGTACCGAAGTTTGTTTGGAGTCCCGGATGTGATCACGGACATGACGAGGAGTCTCAAAATGGTCGAGACATAAAAGATCGATATATTGGATGACTATATTCGGACACCGGAATTGTTCCGGGTGATTTCGGAGAAAACCGAGTGCTTAGGGGTTACGGAACCCCGGGAGAGTATTGGGCCTTATGGGCCTTAGGGGAAAGGAGAGAGGGGCGGCTAGCATGGGCGCCCCCCCCTCCGGTCCGTGATGGACTAGGAGGCGGCGCCCCCTTTCCTTCCCCTCTCCCCTTCCTTCCCCTCCTAGTAGGAGTAGGAAAGGAGGAGTCCTACTCCTACTAGGAGGAGGATTCCTCCTCCTTGGCGCGCCTAAGGGCCGCCGCCTCCCCTTGCTCCTTTATATACGGGGGCAGGGGGCACCCCATAGACACAAGTTGATCTACGGATCATTCCTTAGCCGTGTGCGGTGCCCCCCTCCACCATATTCCACCTCGGTCGTATTGTCGCGGAGTTTAGGCGAAGCCCTGCGTCGGTAGAACATCATCAACGTCACCACACCGTCGTGCTGACGGAACTCATCTCCGGAGCTTTGCTGGATCGGAGACCGGAGATCGTTATCGAGCTGAACGTGTGCTGAACTCGGAGGTGCCATACGTTCGGTGCTTGGATCGGCCGGATCGTGAAGACATACGACTACGTCAACCGTGTTGTCATAACGCTTCCGCTTATGGTCTACGAGGGTACGTGGACGGACACTCTCCCCTCTCGTTGCTATGCCATCACCATGATCTTGCGTGTGCGTAGGAATTTTTTTGAAATTACTACGTTCCCCAACAGTGGTATCAGAGCCTAGGTTTTATGCGTTGATGTTATATGCACGAGTAGAACACAAGTGAGTTGTGGGCGATACAAGTCATACTGCTTACCAGCATGTCATACTTTGGTTCGGTGGTATTGTGAGATGAAGCGGCCCGGACCGACATTACGCGTACGCTTACGCGAGACTGGTTTCACCGTTACGAGCACTCGTGCTTAAAGGTGGCTGGCGGGTATCTGTCTCTCTCACTTTAGCTGAATCGAGTATGGCTATGCCCGGTCCTTGCGAAGGTTAAAACAGCACCAACTTGACGAACTATCATTGTGGTTTTTGATGCGTAGGTAAGAACGGTTCTTGCTAAGCCCGTAGCAGCCACGTAAAATTTGCAACAACAAAGTAGAGGATGTCTAACTTGTTTTTGCAGGGCATGTTGTGATGTGATATGGTCAAGACGTGATGCTATATTTTATTGTATGAGATGATCATGTTTTGTAACCAAAGTTATCGGCAATCGCGAGGAGCCATATGGTTGTCGCTTATTGTATGTAATGCAAGCGCCCTGTAATTGCTTTACTTTATCACTAAGCGGTAGCGATAGTCGTAGAAGCAATAGATGGCGTAACGACAATGATGCTACGATGGAGATCAAGGTGTCGCGCCGGTGACGATGGTGATCACGACGGTGCTTCGAAGATGGAGATGACAAGCACAAGATGATGATGGCCATATCATATCATTTATATTGATTGCATGCGATGTTTATCCTTTATGCATCTTATCTTGCTTTGATTGATGGTAGCATTTTAAGATGATCTCTCACTAATAATCAAGAAGTGTTCTCCCTGAGTATGCACCGTTGCAAAAGTTCTTCGTGCTAAGACACAACGTGATGATCGGGTGTGATAGGCTCTACGTTCAAATACAACGGGTGCAAAATAGTTGCACACGCGGAATACTCAGGTCATACTTGATGAGCCTAGCATATACAGATATGGCCTCGGAACACGGAGACCGAAAGGTCGAACGTGAATCATATAGTAGATATGATCAACATAGTGATGTTCACCATTGAAACTACTCGATCTCACGTGATGATCGGACATGGTTTAGTTGATACGGATCACGTGATCACTTAGAGGATTAGAGGGATGTCTATCTAAGTGAGAGTTCTTAAGTAATATGATTAATTGAACTTTAATTTATCATGAACTTAGTACTGGTAGTATTAGCATATCTATGTTGTAGATCAATAGCTCGTGTTGTTGCTCTCCGTTTATATTTTGATATGTTCCTAGAGAAAAATTGTGTTGAAAGATGTTAGTAGCAATGATGCGGATTGGATCCGTGATCTGAGGTTTATCCTCATTGCTGCACAGAAGAATTATGTCCTTAATGCACCGCTAGGTGACGAACCTATTGCAGGAGCAGATGCAGACGTTATGAACGTTTGGCTAGCTCAATATGATGACTACTTAATAGTTTAGTGCACCATGCTTAACAGCTTAGAATCGGGACTTCAAAGATGTTTTGAACGTCATGGACCATATGAGATGTTCCAGAAATTGAAGTTAATATTTCCAGCAAATACCCGAGTTGAGAGATATGAAGTCTCCAACAAGTTCTATAGCTAAAAGATGGAGGAGAATCGCTCAACTAGTGAGCATGTGCTCAGATTGTCTGTGTACTTCAATCGCTTGAATCAAGTGGGAGTTAATCTTCCAGATAAGATAGTGATTGATAGAATTCTCTAGTCACCATCACTAAGTTACCAGAACTTCGTGATGAACTATAGTATGCAAGGGATGACGAAAACGATTCCCGAGCTCTTCGTGATGTTGAAATCGACGAAGGTAGAAATCAAGAAAGAGCATCAAGTGTTGATGATTGACAAGACCACTAGTTTCAAGAAAAGGGCAAAGGGAAAGAAAGGGAACTTCAAGTGGAAAGACAAGCAAGTTGTCACTCCCGCGAAGAAGCCCAAAGCTGGACCAAAGCCTGAAACTGAGTGCTTACACTGCAAAGGAAATGGTCACTAGAAGCGGAAATGCCCTAAATATTTGGTGGATAAGAAGGATGGCAAAGTGAACAAGGGTATATTTGATATACAGGTGTTTGATGTGTGCCTTACTAGTGTTTATAGTAACCCCGAGTATTTGATACTTGTTCGGTTGCTAAGATTAGTAACTCAAACAGAGTTACGAGAATAAAACAGAGACTAGTTGAAGGGGAAGTGACGATGAGTGTTGGAAGTAGTTCCAAGATTGATATGATCATCATCGCACACTCCCTATACTTTCGGGATTAGTGTTAAACCTAAATAAATGTTATTCGGCGTGTGCGTTGAGCATGAATATGATTTGATCTTGTTTATTGCAATGCGGTTATTCATTTAAAATCAGAGAATAATTGTTGTTCTGTTTACATGAATAAAACCTTCATTGGTCATAACCCAATGAAAATAGTTTGTTGGATCTCGATCGTAGTGATACACATATTCACAATATTGATGCCAAAAGATGCAAAGTTAATAATGATAGTGCAACTTGTTTGTAGCACTGCCGTTTGGGTCATATCGGTATAAAGCGCATGAAGAAACTTGGTTATGAATCATTTGATGCTTGCGAACCGTGCCTTTTGGGTAAGATGACTAAAACTTCGTTCTCCGGAGCAATGGAACAAGCTACTGACTTATTGGAAATAATACATACCGATGTATGCGATCCAATGAGTGTTGATGCTCGTGGCAAGTATCGTTATTTTCTGACCTTCACAAGATGATTTGAGCAGATATGGGTATATCTACTTGATGAAACATAAGTCTGAAATAGTTGAAAGGTTCAAAGAATTTCAGAGTGAAGTGGAGAATCATCGTAGCAAGAAAATAAAAGTTTCTGTGATTTGATCGCGGAGACAAATATTTGAGTTACGAGTTTGGTCTTCAATTAAAACAATATGGAATAGTTTCACAAACTCACGCCACCTGGAACACCACAATGTAATGGTGTGTCCGAACGTCGTAATCGTACTTTACTAGATATGGTGCGATCTATGATATCTCTTATCGGTTTACCACTATCGTTTTGGGGTTATGCATTAGAGACAACTGCATTCACATTTAATAGGGCACCATCTAAATCCGTTGAGATGACAACGTATGAACTATGGTTTAGCAGTAAACCTAAGCTGTCATTTCTTAAAGTTTGGAGTTGCAATACTTATGAAAAAGGTTTTCAACCTAATAAGCTCGAACCCAAATCGGAGAAGTGCGTCTTCATAGAATACCCAAAGGAAACTGTTGGGTACACCTTCTATCACAAGGCAAGATATTCGTTGCTAAGATGGATCCTTTCTAGAGAAAAAGTTTTTCTTGAAGGAAGTGAGTGGGAGGAAAGTAGAACTTGATAAGGTAATTGTACCTTCTCCCGAATTGGAAAATAGTTCATCACTAAAATCAGTTCCAGTGATTACTACACCAATTAGTGAGGAAGCTAATGATGATGATCTTGAAACTTCAGATCAAGTTACCACAGAACCTCGTAGGTCTTCCAGAGTACGGTCCGCACCAAAGTGGTACGGTAATCCTATTCTGAAAATCATGTTATTAGACCATGATAAACCTACGAACTATGAGGAAGCGATGATGAGCCCAGATTCAGCGAAATGGCTGGAGGCCATGAAATCTGAGATGAGATCCATGTATGAGAACAAAGTGTGGACTTTGGTGGAGTTGCCCGATGATCGGCAAGCCATATTGTATAAATGGATCTTCAAGAGGAAGACAGATGCTGATAGTAGTGTTACTATCTACAAAGCTCGACTTGTCGCAAAAAGGTTTTTTGACAAGTTCAAGGTGTTGAATACAATGAGATTTTCTCACTCGTATCGATGCTTATGTCTGTCCGAATCATGTTAGCAATTGCCACATTTTATGAAATCTGGCAAATGGATGTCAAAACTGCATTCCTTAATGGATTTATTAAAGAGGAGTTGTATATGATGCAACCAGAAGGTTTTGTTAATCCTAAAGATGCTAACAAAGTGTGCAAGCTCCAGCAATCCATCAATGGACTGGTGCAAGCATCTCGGAGTTGGAATATACGCTTTGATGAGTTGATCAAAGCATATGGTTTTATACAGACTTTTGGAAAGACCTGTATTTACAAGAAAGTGAGTGGGAGCACTACAACATTTCTGATAAGTATATGTGAATGACATATTGTTGATTGGAAATAATGTAGAATTATTCTGCAAAGCATAAAGGATACTTGAAAAAGAGTTTTTCAAAGCAAGACCTCGGTGAAGCTGCTTACACATTGAGCATCAAGATCTATATAGATAGATCAAGACGCTTGATAAGATTTTTCAATGTATATATACCTTGATAAATTTTTGAAATAGTTCAAAATGGAACAGTCAAAGAAGGAGATCTCGCCTGTGATGCAAAGGTATGAAGTTAAGTAAGACTCAAGACCCGACCATGGCAGAAAATAGAAAGAGAATGAAAAGTCATTCCCTATGCCTCACCATAGGTTCTATAAAGTATGCTATGCTATGTACTGCACCTATTGTATACCTTGCTCAATTATGCAAGGGAGTACAATAGTGATATAGGAGTAGATCATCGGACATTGGTCAAGAATATCCTTAGTGAGGACTAAGGAAATATTTCTCGATTATGGAGGTGATAAAAGAGCCCATCGTAAAGAGTTACATCGGTGCAAGCTTTTACCGATCCAGATGACTCTAAGTCTCAATCTGGATACATATTGAAAGTGGGAGCAATTAGCTAGAGTAGCTCCGTGCAGAGCATTGTAGACATAGAATATTTGCAAAATACATATGGCTCTGAATATGACAGACCCGTTGACTAAGATTCTCTCACAAGCAAAACATGATCACACCTTAGTACTCTTTGGGTGTTAATCACATAGCGATGTGAACTAGATTATTGACTCTAGTAAACCCTTTGAGTGTTGGTCACATGAAGATGTGAACTATGGGTGTTAATCATATACAGATATGAATATTGATGTTAAATCACATGGTGATGTGAACTAGATTATTGACTCTAGTGCAAGTGGGAGACTGAAGGAAATATGCCCTAGAGGCAATAATAAAGTTATTATTTATTTCCTTATTTCATGATAAATGTTTATTATTCATGCTAGAATTGTATTAACCGGAAACATAATACATGTGTGAATACATAGACAAACATAGTGTCACTAGTATGCCTCTACTTGACTAGCTTGTTTATCAAAGATGGTTATGTTTCCTAGCCATGGACAAAAGAGTTGTCATTTGATTAACGGGATCACATCATTAGGAGAATGATGTGATTGACATGACCCATTCCGTTAGCCTAGCACTTGATTGTTTAGTATACTACTATTGCTTTCTTCATGACTTATACATGTTCCTGTAACTATGAGAATTATGCAACTCCCGTTTACCGGAGGAACACTTTGGGTACTACCAAACATCACAACGTAACTGGGTGATTATAAAGGAGTACTACAGGTGTCTCTGAAGGTACATGTTGAGTTGGTGTATTTCGAGATTAGGTTTTGTCACTCCAATCGTCGGAGAGGTACCTCTGGGCCCTCTCGGTAATGCACATCATTATAAGCCTTGCAAGCAATGTGACCAATGAGTTGGTTACGGGATGATGCATTACAGAACGAGTAAAGAGACTTGCCGGTAACGAGATTGAACTAGGTATTGGATACCGACGATCAGATCTCGGGCAAGTAACATACCGATGACAAAAGGAACAACATATGTTGTTATGCGGTTTGACCGATAAAGATCTTCGTAGAATATGTAGGAACCAATATGGGCATCCAGGTCCCGCTATTGGTTATTGACCGAGAATAGTTCTAGGTCATGTCTACATAGTTCTCGAACCCGTAGGGTCCGCACACTTAACGTTACGATGACAGTTTTATTATGAGTTTATAAGTTTTGATGTACCGAAGTTTGTTCGGAGTCCCGGATGTGATCACGGACATGACGAGGAGTCTCGAAATGGTGGAGACATAAAAGATAGATATATTGGACGACTCTATTCGGACACCTGAATTGTTCCGGGTGATTTCGGAGAAAACTGGAGTGCCGGGGTTACCGGAACCCCCCGGGAGAGTATTGGGCCTTATGGGCCTTAAGGGAAAGGAGAGAGGGGCGGCCAGCATGGGCCGCGCGCCCCCTCCCCCCTCTGGTCCGAATTGGACTAGGAGGGGGGTTGGCGCCCCCCCTTTCCTTCCCCCTCTCCCCCTTCCTTCCCCCTCCTAGTAGGAGTAGGAAAGGAGGAGTCCTACTCCTACTAGGAGGAGGATTCCTCCTCCCTTGGCGCGCCCAAGGGGCCAGCCGGCCTCCCCCCTTGCTCCTTTATATACGGGGGCAGGGGGGCACCCCATAGACACAAGTTGATCTACGGATCATTCCTTAGCCGTGTGCGGTGCCCCCTCCACCATATTCCACCTCGGTCGTATCATCGCGGAGTTTAGGCAAAGCCCTGCGTCGGTAGAACATCATCAACGTCACCACGCCGTCATGCTGACGGAACTCATCTCCGGAGCTTTGCTGGATCGGAGACTGGAGATCATCATCGAGTTGAACGTGTGCTGAACTCGGAGGTGCCGTACGTTCGGTGCTTGGATCGGTCGGATCGTGAAGACGTACGACTACATCAACCGCGTTGTCATAACGCTTCCGCTTACGGTCTACAAGGGTACGTGGACGAACACTCTCCCCTCTCGTTGCTATGCCATCACCATGATCTTGCTTGTGCGTAGGAATTTTTTTGAAATTACTACGTTCCCCAACAGCATCGACGACGCCCTGCTCCGCCGACGCCCCGTGGCGCCAACAACGAGGCAGAGGACACCGCCGGCTCTGCCGAGGCCCCGCGGCGCCAACAATGAGGCAGAGGACACCGCCGGCTCCGCCGAGGCCCCGCCCCGCCAACAACGAGGCAGAGGACATCGCCGGCTTAGCCGAGGCCCCACCGTGCCGGCAACGTGGGGGAGGATTTCCACCGCTCCACTGAGGCGCCACCCGCCGGCAACGAGACAGAGGCATCGCCGGCTCCGCCGAGGCCCCGCCCCGCTGCCAACGAGGTTGTGCCACACAGAAAATGAGGAAGAGTAGAACACGGTAGGTCGCCGCCGCTGGGTCCAAGTAAGGCCACCGCTGCTACCCTCTGGTTGAAGCCAAGCTAGGCGGGTTGACCATTGACGGCCGGTTAGCTTCTTGGCGGCGACGTGGAGTCAGAGAGCTGCGCTGGAGAAGAACGCTGCTTTACTTAATCGCTGGTGCGATTGGTCGATCGACACGTGGGCCCAACAGACACATGTCGATTACATAACTGCACTGCGCAGCTAAGTCACTTAAGCTTCTGCTCGCTCAGCGGGACACAGTGGGTAACCGGTTAATTAATTATACTTCCTTTTTCATTTTTTGAAAAGGAGGATGACCCCGACCTCTGATCCGGGAGATGCATGCAGCCACAAACACCCTTTTAGTTGAAGAATGTATGAAATGTAATGAAATTCGCATGTTTATATGAAATCCGACCGTATGAATGAATTTATTTCGATTAGTTCAATTCTGTATCACTTGGCATTGGATGAACATGCAAAACAATACGTACTAGCATTATTCCTGTGGTGATCACCACGTTTGCAGCAGTTTCACATGTACTCCCTCCGTCCTTTCTAGTCTGCATACAAGTTTTATCTCGCAGTCAAAGTATCTCTACTTTGACCAATCTTATACAAAAATGTATGCACTTTCACAATGTGCGAAGTAAAAGGAAATGTATGAGTACAAAGAGTTTGAGCAGCTTTCTAGCATTTCTGTACATTGCAATCAAACACACAGGCCTGGCAATTCATAGAGAACATTCAAAACAATCGATGATTATGCATCTCAGTGACTCACATGTCAGAGGAAATATTTACTTCACAACTAAAGAAAAAGAAAAATTGATCGCCACGCCGACAAAGAAAGGGCGTCCCATTCGAAAATATCAAACGCATATCTTGCTAAAATCAATGAGCAAAATTTGACAAGGTTGTCCCATTCCAAAATATCAAATGCCTACGATTGTGGAATGGGCAGGGTTTGCCATCCGTTCAGACATTGACATGGCAACTCGTGCTAAATAAACTAGCTATTCTTTTTGTGCAGTTCCACCAAATTCAACCAAATTCGCGCGTAGCTTGTATGATTTCGCCCTTATATGTTGCAACGCCTTGAACTTATGGGCACCTCCTTTCTTGTGGTGGAAATGAATGATTCGATGTATTCATGAACATTTTGTGCAGTTCCCGTTGAAATCAAGCTGAGTACCCCTGTTTGCACAAATACAAAAAAGTGATTAGTATAAAGCAAACTGTACTATGAATTGACAGTTTCAACAGGCACATACATGGTCCATGTAGAGCACACTTTTAGAAAAATGGAACTCACCAGAAAGAATCCTAGAACAACATTGTACTCGTGCATCACATAAAAAAATGGAGATTTGTCAGTCCTTCTGAGCTGAAGTTAGTTTGGTCTTGTGGGGAGTAATGTAACCATCCTTCAACTGCTCCTTCTGATGAGAAGATAGACAGTGCTTCTTCATCCTGGCATAATCGAAACTAGTCACTTCACGTACTCCATATTGTTCTTCAGAGGAAGATGATCCTGTTGTGCAAAGACAAGAGGACTACTAAATGCTAGCATCCATGTTTGCTCGAAAAAAAGGAAAGGAAATATTTAAAACAGCACAGATGAAGCACTTCCCAAGGACAATACCACCTTTTCATGATAGTATCTAAACAGTAGCACGACACCAATAGAGATGACAAAGCTCAATCATATGGATGAAATCAGTGGGCGAGTACCAACCTTTGTCAGGAGGCTGATTGTGTAGAGCATACAGATGAAGCACTTCTCGAACCATCTGCTATCTCGAGGGTGGCCATGCTTACTATATACTCCTCGATTAGTTTAATGTTTCCAACATCTTCTTGTGCAGTTCCACTAAAATATATGGTATCTTCAAAGAAGGTCCCTATTTGCACAAGTAGAGATAATTACGTATGGCATCAAATCAGTGGCAAAACAATTGCTCGCTCCAGCCATAGCAATAAATTAAGATGCAAAACTATATCATTACTTGTGTCATCACAGTTCGAAGCTTTCATTACAAACACCGGAGTTGATTTTGTTTTCTTCCGCTTGTTCTTCGCCGTCATCACTTGGTTCAATAATGCATAAGCTTCGCCTTCAATGTAAGATTTGGCATGCCAATTAGGGAGCACAAGTATAGTACTAAACTTAATTTTCGATGAAAGTGGCAAAATACAGCCAGCCAGTGAAATATCCTTATCTTACCTCAATGGGATATTACGTGCACATACTGATTGGAAGTCTTGTCTCCATTTGTGCGCTTCACTAAAATCAAGCAACATTATCGCATAAGTAGCACAACATATGAAAGCACACCGCTGAGAATCATGTGAAAGAAGGCTAATCTTGACCTCTCATGATGCGAAATTCAAACAACTCACAAGAAGAAGATCTGAACCAAATTCGCCTTAATGGATAGGAAGTAAGATCTCCTCTTGTGCAGTTCCACTAAGATCAAGCAATCAAGCAACGTTGTCGGTGTGACATTTTGGTTGAACTGCACAAAACACTCTTAAACAAAAGTGTTTTGTGTAGTGCAACAAAAGGTCACAATGGCAACGAGGTAAAGTAGATAACCCTGTTTACACAGAGGTGCAAAGGAAACAATTAGTGGTCAATAACGGTGGAGACACAGAAGCCAACAAAAAGAAGCATCTACCTTATCTAAATGGGAAAGAAAGCAAGACAGTAGCATTTCTCAAACGGTGGCATTGATTAATATTAACATAGAGATTATATTAACAATAAAATTCGTTAAACATGTAATATGCTTTTAAGCGTGGCATTGCATCAATTTTCCAAATGCATTATTAGAGGGTGTTTGTTTACGAGGACATTTTGGTGTAGGGACTAAAAAAACTCCGTGTTAGTCACATCTAAACCAAATAGGAGGGACTTTTCGGGACTAAAAGTGGGCATTTGGGACTAAAGAAAGAAGACCCCGAGGAGTCTTTTGGGACTTTTTCCAACAATTGCCCTGCCACGCATTGCACCTTGTTTCTATTAGTTCATTACTAGGGTAACATGGTCTTTATCATGTCATTTAATAACCTCTAGTCCATGTTTAGTCCCCGAACCAAGCGGTAGGGACTAGGAGTTTTAACCAAACAGGCCATAGATTAACAACAGCTAATGAGTTGCACGGACGGTGGACACACCAGCACCATGTGCATCTACCGATGTATTGTGGTCATGCACAGCTTTGTTGCAACAAAGAACAAACAACCAAGGAGCATATTTGTGTTGGTCCCGCTTTGTTATCTTTAGACACCTTTCCCTATGTGAGCGCAAAGAAATCTAGTCCCGCTCAAACTCTACACCTTGTCCCTTCCTTTCCTTTTGAACTAGTACTTTCGCCCTTCCTTTCCTCTATGAACCACGCCCTAGATTTATGCGATACAACTTTCCCCACTACTTTCCCCATTCCTTTCCTCTTTGAACCACGCCCTAGATTCATGCTATACAACTTTCCCCTTCATTTCCTCTTTGAACCACGCCCTAGATTCATGCTATATACAACTTTTCCCACTACTTTCCCTACTCCTTTCCTCTTTGAACCACGCCCTAGATTCATGGTATACATGCAGCTAGAGGAATGCATGTGGAGTAAGTAAAATATACCTTAAGGTTCTTGGGGCGTGGTTCATTGGGCGACGGACGACAATGAAGAAGAAGGGTCGGGGCCCTCCCGCCGCCACTGGGTGGAAAGTGAACAGCAGCGCCGTAGTGGATTCCCTCCTCGCCGACAACGACAGCGTTAAGCCTCCTTCCTTCCCAGACGGATCCTGCCGGCTCTTTGAGCAGCAAGTGAGGGAGAGAGAGGCCAACGAAGTCTTGTTTAGATCTGGAGAGGGCGAGAGAGTGTGAAGAGAGCAACTACAAGCACTGAGACTCCAGCGGGAGAGGGCGAGAGAGTGTGAAGAGAGCAACTACAAGCGCTGAGGCTCCAATGTGTATATATATACTGGAGAGAGAGTGTGAAGCGTGCAAACCCGGCCTAGAAAACATTTTGACCAGTCAAAGAATCCTCCTGGCAAAAATTATGCTCAAGTGTAGTTATCGAACCCGAGACCTCAAGTTTGATGAGCGAACAGGCTAACCAGCTACACAACCCTCCCGTTATGTTCAACGAGAGGAAAATAACCTTTTATACATTCCTGCATTCGTGTGACAGGCATGCCGTGTTTTTTTGTGTGTGTGTGTGGGAGTCATCAGGATTTCAATCATAATCGTGTCATGTGGCTTTGGTGGTAAGACTATTCACAGTGGTGCATAAATAATGCAGCCTTAGTCACCTTACCACTCTCCACGTAGTATGTTGGGTCCCACCAGTCAGAGGGTGAAACAAACAAATTAATAAGAAAAATTAAAAGCGACAGCGTGTATCTTACTACCTCACACATCTCGCCATCGCTCAGAACACTGTCCAATTGATCCTCTGTTAGCTCACGTACTATTTTAAGTGAATCCTTATTATAACATGCACACAAATTTTGGGCACTTGTATTCGACTTAAGTCAGTGTGCCACCGTATCTCGTATACTTACTATTCCATCCGTCTAGGTGTAATAACTCATGTTAGAAGGTGCAACGGGACCAAGGTGCGTGCGTGTGCGTGTGTGTGTTTAACAACATGTGTGTGTTAGAGAGTGCGATAGATCGACCTACTCCTACAGAGATATGGTGTGTAGTGTACGATTTTAGCCGCGAGAGTCGGTGCATCCTCTCGTTTCCGAGCGTGTCCGGTAGGGACATGCGGACAGCTGCCACGCCCGCTCCTGACCAGCCTGGCCCACCCAAAGCCCCCAGCCAGCACAAGGCTTCCTGCCAAACGGTCGTGCCGCTCCAAAGAATCGGTGCCGCATTCATGCCCGGGCAGAGCGGACGCGACCTCTCACTATCGCAAGAGTGATGGTTGCTTCATCCGTCCAACTTACTGCTGGGTCTATGTGATTTGACGGCTCATTGGTCTTTATTACCAAGGTGGTAGGACTGCTGGATGTCCCACGCTTTCGGCGAAAGGAGGTAGTAGATTACAATTTTCTCCATTCTTATAGCGGAGGAGTGCAAGAGCAGTGAAAACACGCAGGCTCAGTGATTACATGGCCCACCTCACACTATCACCGTGTGACACCTAACTCTTTACATAGTACTCCCTCCGTTCCTAAATATTACTAGATGAGTCCCAGCTCGTTGCCGCGAAACAGCGGTATATCTCTCTGCGCAAAATTATCGATTTCATAGAACTAAAAAAAATCTATAACTGCATGACAAATGTGGTATCCAAACTAAATAAACTCCCATCATCATTTAGATCATCCCACATAAGGAAAAAAGATCAACCAACTCCTACTGCATAATGGGATTATATTTTTCTTTTTGACATGTTAATGGGACTTAAAAGCTCACTTACATGCATGCTACCGGTGCATGCTTGCATGCAGACATGTTGATATGATTTAAAACCCACTCACATGCATGTGCCACGGTATTTCTGCATGCTTGCATGTGGCTTAGTGCTGAGCCTCCCAACGTCTAGATCAGATGGCTATTATGACTTATTTACTTCATCTAACGGCTAGGTCAATTTTGATGATGTGGCTCAAGGAGAGGATAGAGAATTCCTAGTAGTGGGGGCTAGCTATTACTAGTAGATAAGTCCTTGTAGAGATTCCACTAGGTGAACTACATACGGAACAAAATGAATGAATCTCCACTTAAATGCATCTATATGCATCCGCATGTGGTTAATGGTGAAATCTCTACAAAGACTTATATTTAGGAACGGAGGAAGTACTAGTATAGTACTAGTACGTACTGTAATTTCTCAGCGAGATAAATTTGTACAATGCTATGAAGCTTCCAGCTCTGTTACATGTATCTTATGTCCCAAGGTTGCCCGTTGCAACATTTCATCAAATACAAAGGAGACTAACATGCATGCTATTGCATCTCAATGATTGATGATCATAGCAAATATGTACTCCCTCCGTTCCAAAATAAGTGTCTCAACTTTGTGCAAACTTTAGTACAAAGTTGTACTACAACTAAAGTTGACTCTTATTTTGGAACAGAGGCAGCTAAAGAAAAAAACGATCCATGCTATCCCTAGCCCTTGAACCGTGAACCCTGACCAGGCTTCAATTTGCTGGCAACGTTCGAGCTTCCTAATAAATGAAGTTTGCAACCTTTTGACCATCGGGTCATTTTGTGCAGTTTCACCAAAATCGAGATGGGCATCCCTGTGGCAAAGAAATTGAAGAAGCGTGATTAGAATAAGATTACTAGGACTAGTTGATGAGACATAAACTCATCACAAATACAGTATGTAGAAGCCAGTAGAGGTATCAGGTATGTGCGGGGCAAAGAAGTAGAGAAATATCCACAGGGAGTGATGTGGGCAGCCGGAGCAATGGTGCAAGCCGGCTGTAAAGGAGTTGTACCGAGGGACGTGCTCGACCTTCACGAGGGCGGCGGAGGCGGCAACCGCCCACGTCGCGGCAAAGGAGCAAGGGACGAAGGCAACCTCATCGGCTTTGTGAGAGAGAACGGCGGGACCCCTGATCGGGGCGTGCCGACAGTGGGTTTCGCCGTCGACGGACACCGTGATCTACACTAAGCATCCACCCCTACCCCAAGCGGACGTGATCCGCCGGATGTTAGAGATGTGGCCACATCGTTTTTTGTGAGAGAGTGTGAAGAGAGCAACCCCAGCAAGCAACCGTGTAGGCTGGCCCGTCCTGACTATGTATATAGTGGAGCAGTTTCCTTTTCTCTCCATATGAACCTATCATATTGCGTGCATGCCACTGAAGAAAAAAATTTATTTATAAATGACGCGGCACCTACTACTCGTTCTCCTATAACCTTGCGCTTGGCATCTCCTAAATATTAACCTTGCGATTGGCTCTTCGCCTCTTCGGGAAGTCGAGCAATAATGGTAGTGCAGTATATATCGTTCTGGCTATATGAGACCGAATAAATTGCTGCACGTCCACCACGTGGGCGAGGATCGAGGGGCGAGGGAGAGTGCTACTACATATGGAGCAAAATGAGTGGATGTACTAGTAGTTCATATTGAAATCTACTAAGGACATATATATTCCAAACAATCTCTCCCTAATAATAAAGCACGGATTGGGTCTCCAGGTTCACCGTCACAATACGCTTTCTTTCATGTCAGAATACGCTTTTACGATTACGTTTTGGAATTAACCGATGTGGTACTAACCGAGCAGTTCCGCTCCGCGAGGAGAGCTCCTGTTCGGCGCCTTATGCGCCCGAACAGCTCGTTGGCGCACACGGCCGCACCTTGTTGGGCCGGCCCATGAAGGAGGATTGCAGCGAGGTCGAAAATTGCAAAAATGTGAGTTTCCTGGATTCGAACTCAGGTCGGTACCTTCAACCTGGGTTTAACTAACCACCAGACCCAAGTGACATTCGTGACAGAAAACAGCGACAACGTTATAAGAACAGCACGGCCGCGCTATTTATTTACATAATACCGTCTGTTATATGAATTATTCTGAAAAATGTCGTGAATTTGAAAACACTCGTCATTTTCGAAGAAAAGTTCACAAACTCAAAAACGTTCATTGATTTTGAAAAAAGTTTGTGAAAAAATTCATCCATTAAAGACCATCAAATTTGAAGAAAAGTTCATCAAATCGGGAAAAAACTTCATAGAATTTGAAAAAAAGTTCACCGGATTTTCAAAAAGTTCATCAAAGTTGAATAAGAGTTCATCAAATTAAAAAAAGTTCATCAAAATTTGAAAACAGTTCATAGAATTTGAAAAAAGTTCATCGAATCTGAAGCAAAAGTTCATCTGTTTTGTGAGATGTAGAAAAAAAGTTCATCAAATTTGTAAAAAAGTTCATCGGAAATGAAAAAAGTTCATCGAATTTGAAAAAAGTTCATCGAAGTTGAAATAAAGTTCATCGGATTTGAAAAAAGTTCATCGTATTTGAAAAAAGTTCATAAAATTTTGTTCAAATTTGAGAAAAAGTTCATCTATTTTAAATCAAATCACGAATTTTCCGAAAGTTTGTAGAACCAGGAGGAAGAAAAAAGGAATACGAAAAATGGGGAAAAGAAAAAGGAAACGAAGACTACCAAGAAGAAAAGAGGGGAATAGAGCGTAGTTGTCAAGTGGGGTTGATTGGCGGAGTGGTTAGTGCGTAGCAATCATCAACCAGGACGCCTTGATTCGATTCATCATGGGCGCTTTTGCGCTTTTGGAAACAAAGAAACAAATAGGCGAGATGGGCCGCCCAGCGGAGGGTGGGTGTCGCCCATTTGCGAGAACATTTGTAACGGGCGCTTAAGGCGCCGAATAGGAACCAGCCTCCGCGAGGTCGACGGTCACTCGCACCTTCCTCCTCCATATGCCGTAGCCTTTGGCCCTTTGCTTCCTGCAGCGCAAGCAAACAAAACTAGGAAGAATTGTGTGACGTGCGGTGCTAAGGTTGGTGGTATGATCTATGCGCCGAGTGGGATGGCAGCTGGAAACTGTTCGATCAACATGGCGACCATAATAGTGCAGCGCTGGGCGGTTGCAATGAGAACGGCCTCGCGATGGGCACGAGCCCGAGCTGAAATAAAGTGAATTAAGCAAGCTGTAATTTCTTCTCTGCTTTCTCTCTTTTTTCTTTCCTATTTCTTTTTTCTCAACGCCTAGCCCCCCATGCCCAGTATATACAATGCTTGTGTATCATTGTGTGGAACTATGGATTACCGAATGCTTCTAATAAGATATATTGTCCTGAATGCATGTCATGGATTTGGCAGTGTACACATACTGAGAAATAGTGCAGGCCATCTACACCGCGCGATAGTCATCTGGAGCAGCGGCGCTACTTTGACTTTGACGGCGACGTTGTTTCACGCCAACGCGGTCTAAGGTTATCTCTTGAGGGCCGGCGCCGTAAGGAAACACCCAAGATACGTATGTGTGTATGATAATATATCGTACGTGGTAAATCTGATCAATCATCACAGTGTAAATCAGCAGCAGCCAGCAGCACACAAATTCTCTTAAATACCAAAAAATATCCTTACTTATCTAAACTCAAAATTAAGCTACTATTGTTCCAAAAAATATTAGAATCCACTTGAATTTCAAAACTATATTCTGAATTATTTTAAGGTTACTTACATATACTTAATGCTTTCATTTAATCTTTTAAAGTGGATATTTATATTTGTTTTAACAGTTTATACGGTGGATAAATTATTTGATATAGAAAAATGTTATTACTTTTAAATAACATTAACATGAATTTGACTCTCAGATTTGATAAAAGACACTCCAAAAAATGATTGCAGCAGAATATAGATTATAATTATGTTTTATTTGGAACATGGATAAGGAGCTGCGGAACTACCCAAGGAGTTTTAAGGAAAAGCTCACAGGGTGAATTATAATTTTTGGGTGTGAACTTAATCTATAATGTATGATCCGTTTTTCTTTCTTCTTGATAGAGAGGAAAGAAAACATCGATAACCACGCATGCACACTGTGAAAAACCTCGCAGGAAAAAGAACATATTTCTCATTTTATTTTGAGCGAGTGTGCGCGAGAGAGAGACCCCTTAGAACTGACCGAATTCAAACACGCTTTCGTTGTGTGAGGACTGAGACCACCATCAAGAAAACAAATGTGATGCCATGTGAAAATAAAGGAAGTGAACACATTAGGGTCTTGAGTCATGGTTATTAGGTCAAGAACGTGTCTTATTTATTCTCCCGTTGCAACGCACGGGCTCTTTTGCTAGTATGATATAATCTCTATAACCAAGGTAGTAGGGATGAGGAGTAAACGGAGGGAGTAGTAAATTTTTCTCCTCGTCCTACGAGCCACCGCGCGCATGGGCGAGGGAGGAGGAAGCTTCACCTCATCCTGCGAGCCACCATGCCCGTGGGCGGGGGAGACAGCGTACTAAGCAAGCTTCTCCTCGTTCTGCGAGTTGACGGGACCCATCAAAAGTACTCTAGTGTATAGAGCCTTGCCTCTAAGGTAGGCCCCACATGGTTTGCCTCTTTTTTTAATTTAACATAACGCGTCAAGTCGCAATTTGTTTGTTCACCCGTGGTAGACGATCCTCCCTCCACCAAGTGGACTACCAGTACACGTGCCAAATTACCATGTGGGCTGCCTTTTTCGTACAAAAATGAGCTCCACCGTGTACCCGCGCGGGTGTGGTTGGGAAAGAGACGGGAGTACGTGCGCCGTGCATGCACCTCTTCTCTTCGTGCACGTCCCCCACCTACGTGGGTGTGTGTGAGAGATACAAACCGCGTTCGTGAGTGTTTTTTGTTTTGTGGTGGGGGTGGGGGTGGGGTGGGGGGTTGATTTCGTGAATTATTTGTGGGAATATGTGTCGATGACATCTCAAACAAAATTTTGCATGCAATGTGTGTGAAATGGAGGCCTATCCATATCATACATAGAGGGTCGGGAAATCCACGAGAAGAGAGGGAGGGGTCATAGCTATCGATAGAGTCAAAGAGAGGATCAAGTACGGGTGGGTGCGAGATCGATGAAGAGAGCCATCGAAATTGCGCGTGTGTGTGCAAGTCAAAGATATAGGGCGACTGGACTACCAGAACGTTAGAGGGCACATGTCAAGTTTGTGTGTGGCAGGGAGACATGACTAGAGCACTTTGATGTATCGGTGTGTGTGTGGGGGGGGGAGGGGGTGGGGGGAGGGGTAGGCAGAGGCCTAACTATAGAGGTAGAACGACTCGTATATGTGTTGAGAAGGAGAGACCCATCTATGTCATGAGGGAGATCGGTCGACATCCATACATAACTGAAGGACGGGAAATATGATGGGACAGAGAGAGAGGGAGGGGGAGGGAGGGAGAGGGGTAGAGTGCTGGATGGGTGATGGAGTTGCTTCTCGGAGATGTTGGGAGAGACCTACTAGACAAACTGAGGGTGGAACTGCAATGTTATCAATAAGAGTGGGGGTGTGTTTCTGTGTGTGCCTGTGCGTGATAGATCTGTAGGCCGCATCCATGGATGATGAAGGGGAACAATGTGTTTGGTAAGCAAACCTAACTAGATCGGTAGATCAATTGTTGTTTGTTGGAGGAAGGGAGAGACACAACTAATGAGGTAGATCGATCGATGTGTGGGTAAAAACGAGTTATAAGGACCTAGTTGGCTATATGTATAGCGACAGATCTGTCAGTGTACGTCCATTTTCTAGAGGCAAATAAGGCCCATCGAGACGGATATACAAAGAGAATGGAGCTAGGAGGTGGTGCGAGAGGCCCAACTACTAGCTGGATAGGGGGAGGAGTGTGCGGTTGTGAGATCGATTAAAAGAGGGGTGAGAGTTTACACGTGTGTCTGACCATATGAGAGACATGAGGCAAGGACACATAAAGGAGGAGATTGAAGCTGTGTGTGTATGTTGTAGGCAGGCATCGCTGGAGAGGTTTATCGATCGGTGTGTGTCGGAAAGGAGTTGTGGAGACTCTGGGAGAACGACCTAAAGGAAAAAATGAATGTGCCCGGTGGATAGAATGCCGAGGGAGGGGGAGGGCGAGGAGGGCGTGTGCATGCACGAGAGAAAGTTAGTGGTAGCTACAAAGGTTAGAGGACCGTGTGGGTGGAAGAGACTAACAAAGATCATAATTTGATATGAAAGTGGATTCATATATTTGAATAGGAGATCATAGTGTTTTAAACATTGCATGCATGAATATAGCGGTGATACACGTGCTGTGCACATGTTATACCATAATGTGATAATGCATGGCGTTTGCAACTCACAGCTTAATGTCGAACAATCTAAACCATACTATACATCAAACAATCTCACATTTTATTTGAATTTGTGATAATGTGTGGCGTTTGTAGCTTACAAATAAATATCGAGCAATCTAAACAATACTATATATCAAACATTCTCACATTTTATTTGAATTTGTGGTAATGTGTGGTGTTTGCAACTCACATCTAAATACTTGTAGGCGTAGGGGGCAGGGCACCATACATAATGTGATAAACACATTATACATATGAGACATGGTTTAGATTATGAAGATCTAGCTAGAGCTAGAAATGTAATGTGATTTGAAATCATAATAAAGTGGATTCAAAAAATCTAGTTCGAGTTCATATAGTACACATAGTTCATATGTAACTCGATACTGATCATGTGGTGTGCTGTGAAGATAATACACAAACGATGGTTTAACTTGACAATAATGATGATTGTAGATCTTATTAAAATAGAGAAACAAATTCAAATGATTTGACTTCACAACAATCATTACTATAGATCTTATTCAAATTTAGTTCATATTGAAGCGGTAGTATATACGTTTGGAATGCACTTAAACGTTCATTTGAGTAGTAGGTTGCGTGCATTATACACGTAGCGAAATATTTTAATTGAACATAACATGAATTCAAAGTTTTGAATGACATTTGTAGTGCACATTGATTTGGTACAGTACACGTTAGGCTTGTCCGGAAATTTCAACCCGCGCCTTGTTAGCCCGAAATATTTAAGATATATCTTTGTCTCGTTGTGCTCGGCAACTCCTCCATCTCAACCCGCGCTTTGCTATTCCGAAATTACAACGCTGAAAACTCCCACCTCCTGTGAAATCCCGACACGCGAAATGCCCGTGGTACCCCTGAACCGAAAGAACCGCCTCAAATCGGTGGGGGGTACTTTCGTAACTTACCCCACATTTCGGACAAGCGCGTCTCTAAGCCATGGTTCCCCACTGCCATCCCATCCGCCCACCCATTCATACACCGAGGCTGCGAAAACCCGTGACGAAACCCCACACCCTGCTCCGTCCGCCACCCAGCCGGAGCTTCTTCCCCGACGACGACATCCACAGCAACACCTCGACGACCCTCATCCACCGTACCGGATGAGGATCCGTCGTCGATCTCATCGTCCCGCCGGTTCAGCCACCCCGTCCTCCACCTCCAAGGAGTTGCACCGATGTTGCCCTCGTCTTTCGCGCCACCTCCATTCCCACACCTCCGTCTTCACCTGCACCACCGGAAGAGCATCATCATCACCGTTTCCTCGGATGAAGCTGCAGCCTAATCGGCGCCACCAAAGAGGTTGTACACTAATCGCCGCATTTTCTTCTTGATTCGATCTCACGGTGCTGCTGGTGCTCGGTCCCGAGCCGACACGGCGCGGCTCCATCCACGGCGGCGTCACCGGCCACTTCCTCCACAACGTCGCTCCCTCGGCGGCGACGTCCACCTCATTAGGAGCTGTTGTTGCTTTAGCTCTCGCTCGCGCTGCTGCTCTGCTCTTGCTCTCGGTCCCCTGTCTGGTCTGCTCTTGCTATTGCTCTTGCTCGCTCTGCTGCTCTCGCTCTTGCTCTTGCTTGCGATGCTGCTCGATTTGGCTACACTTCATCGATGAATTGACTTTTGGGTCGGTCGATTTCAAGGGTGGGCTCACGGGTGAAGGAAGAACCAGCCTCGGCGGGGAGGGGGCTCACGGAGAGGTACCCCACTATCCATCTTAGGGTTCGAGGATGGGGCGTGGTCGCCGGCAATGGCGGGCGTTGGCGGGCGGTGGCATGGGATCGCCGGAGAAAAGCTCGGCACGGGGGGCTAGAGGATGGCGGGCGGCGGACGGTGGTGGGGAGTGTTTTGGCGGGCGTGGGCGACGCCGCCGCGGGCGGCGGGGGCTGCTATTTGGCCGGTGGTGGTGGCGGCTCAGAGGGGGGGTGGAGGTTGAAGATGAACCACATGCCCTTGATTTCGTATCCAACGGCTGCAAAATCGACTGACCAAAGATGAAAAAGTCAGTCGACCGACGTGTAGCCTCACCTTGCTAGTGCGTTCAGTTTCGACAGCAAAATTCAGTTTGGACAGTTAGGTTCAGTTTCGACAGTTAAGTTCAGTTTCGACACTTAAGTTCAGTTTTGACAGTTAAGTTCTGAGATGAGCGGCTGATGTATTTTACATCTAGCACTTTGTGGTTATGTATTTTACATCATGTAATGGAGATGCTATTAGAATTCCACTCAGGTTAACGTTGTTCGTTGTCTCTCTTGTCCTGCTTCAGCCTCGGCGTCGTACAACTCACCGGAGCTGCTCCAACATGAAACCCTCCATCATAGCGGAGCAGTACCTCGGGCTCCATCTCCAGACGCCTAAGATCTTCTTCCCCTCCTCCGACAGCAAAGTCAACCGGAGCATCCTCACCGGCCAACCCAATCACGCTGAGATCGACATGGCTTCGCCAAAGAGGTTGTACACTTGTTGCATCTCTTTTTTACTCTACATGTTATATACATTGTCCACTGAGCACACGGATTTGTTCCTTTAGTGTCTCCTTGAAAGAAAAAACGTAGGAATTTTAATTTTCACTTGTCCTCCTTTTCAAATTCCTATCCATGAAGCACAAGACTAAGAGATAGTAGCATAATAGCATTATAACCGTACATTTTCTTATGGTTTGACTTAGTCTCACCATGCTTCTTTGCATCCTGTGATCTTCCAATTGTTGTGAATCAAACACCCAGATTGGCAGAAATCCTATGTTTTTAAATTCTCTGTTTTGCACGTGCATTCCTATCCTATTCTTGTTTATTTCCTATCCCTGCATTGTTGGAATCCTCCAATTCAAACGAGCCCTTACAGTAATTACTTCTCTTACGTGTAGTTGTCAAAGAAAACCTTGCGTGGTTTGTCCTAGTCTGTTACCGTCGTCCACCCCAGCTCACCGCTCCAACGACGTAAGGGTCCAAAGAAGCAGGGATCCGCCTCCAGTTGTCTTCGCCGCATCGATCTTCTTCCCTTACCGGCAGCCATGAAAACTGCATTACCATCATCAACCGAGCAGATAACCTCGAGGACTACACGGTCCGCAAGAGAGGTCGCACTCTTCGTGTTCCGCCACGTTATGCATCGCTAATATTACATGCTACTTTATCGTCCTGTTCACCGATTAGACTCTGAGTCAGCTCCAAAAACTTGAGTTTTTAAATGCTTGTGGGGTACATATCGGGGCCGCTATCAATAGTATCTATCTACTATCTGGTTAATCTCCGTGTCTACTATGAGTTTCATGTTGGGTGGGAAACAAACAAAGAAAGAAGCCATTATCTGATTTATTAATCAAGCCATTATCCGCCTGCTATTATTGGTTTTGGGTCTATCCACAGTTGCTACCATCACTCGGATTTCTGCATGCACTCCTTACATAATCTCACTATGTTTTATTCCTATGCATGACAGCTTATTGTAAACAATGGAACCGAACATGTAGAGCAAAAGAGACGAGCCTTGCGTGGCAATATAATTTCATGCAGACGCCGCCCATGGTAGGCGCAAAGGCAGCCCCCTCCATGCATTTCGGATTGTAATCGAGAGGAAGATATCTGTTCTAAGGGGGATTCAGAAGGAGAAGATAACTCCTATTTACCCCCTGAGGTCTTTGCTCTAACTTGGCATGCTGATGTTGGTTATATCATGCATATGGTGTCTTGCATTGCTTACTTTATACATCAAATATGTCATCTGCTTAGTTTAGACATCCTTTGTGCGAATGCCATCTGTTTAGTTTATTCATCGTTTATGTGAATTATGCAACGCCACCTTGTTTAGCCAGGCATCATATATGTGAATTTTCCAATGCCATCCTGCTTAGCCAGTCATCTTATATGTAAATTATATCAGGCCATCTTTTTTTTCGTTACAAATTGCATTCGTCAACAATGTTAGTACATTCAACTGCTCTTCGTGTGCATCAGCCATTTGACACGGTGATGGCAAATTCTGGAGTGAAAACAAGGTCTTCTGAGCAGACTATGCTATCTGATGAAGAGCATATCTCGCTGGTTACGGATAGCTCCTCAGAGGAGGATTGAGAGATAGATGACCAGTCCTATTCCCCCCGAGGTGTATGCTCTAACTTGGCAGGGTTATGTTGCTCATATCGTTTGTATGGTGTCTCGCATTGCTATGCCATTTGATTAGTTTAGACATGCTTTGTGTGAATGCCACCTGTTCAGTGTCTAATTACCATATATGTGAATTATGCATTGCCATCTTGTTGCAAGACATTATATATGTGAATTATACAATGCTATCTTGTTGCAAAGGCATTATATATGTGAATTATGCAATGCCATGCTGTTTAGCCAATCATCATGTATGTGAATTATATCATGCTATCATTTTTTGTATTACATGTTCCATTTGTCGACAACGCTTGTATATTCAACTACTCTTCCCGTGGATCAGCCATTTGAAGCGGTGATGGAAGTATCTGGAGGAAAACAAGGTATTCAGAGCGCATAATGCTACTGCTTTGAAGGCACATCTTGTTTTACTCTGAGAGCTCCTCAGAGGAGGATTTAGAGACTGATGACCAGTCCTATTCCCCCCCTGAGGTCTATGCTCAAACTTGGCAGGGTTATATTACCCATGTCATGCATGTTGTCTTGCATTGCTTAGTTTTTACGTCATATATAGATTGCCATCTGCTTACTTGCTTACTATATAAATCATATATTTGAATTATATCATGCCATCATGTTTACATAGTATATACACATAGGTGAATAAGCGCTTTAAAATAATTACGGTTTAGGCTTGAACAAATGCGGAATAAACCTAACGGTTAATTTTTCAAGCACAAAACCTAAAACAACTAGGCTTACCTATGTGCACCAACAACTTATGCTAAGCAAGATAAGCAACTATGTGATAGCAAGATATATGACAAAGAACAATATGGCTATCACAAAGTAAAGTGCATAAGTAAAGGGCTTGGGTAAGAGATAACCGAGGCACGCGGAGACGACGATGTATCCCGAAGTTCACACCCTTGCGGATGCTAATCTCCGTTTGGAGTGGTGTGGAGGCACAATGCTCCCCAAGAAGCCACTAGGGCCACCGTAATCTCCTCACGCCCTCGCACAATGCAATATGCCGTGATTCCACTAAGGGACCCTTGAGGGCGGTCACCGAACCCGTACAAATGGCGACCCTTGGGGGCAGTCACCGAACCCGTACACTTTAGCAACCCTTGGGGCGGTCACGGTACCACAAATTGCTCGGGCAATCTCCACAACCTAATTGGAGACCCCGACGCTTGCCCGGAGCTTTACACCACAATGATTGAGCTCCGAACACCACCAACCATCTAGGGTGCCCATGCACCCAAGAGGAACAAGCTCAAGGGTACCAAGCACCCAAGAGTAATAAGCTTCTCAAACTTCACTTCCACGTATCACCATGGAGAACTCAAACCGATGCACCAAATGCAATGGCAAGGGCACACGGAGTGCCCAAGTCCTTCTCTCCCAAATCCCACCGAAGCAACTAATGCTAGGGAGGAAAATGAGAGGAAGAACGAAGAAGAGAACACAAAGAACTCCAAGATCTAGATCCAAAGGGTTCCCCTCACATAGAGGAGAAAGTGATTGGTGGAAATGTGGATCTAGATCTCCTCTCTCTTTTCCCCCAAAAACTAGCAAGAATCCATGGAGGGATTGAGAGTTAGCAAGCTCGAAGAAGGTCAACAATGGGGGAAGAACACGAGCTTAAGAGATAAGGTTCAATGGGGAAGAAGACCCCCTTTTATAGGTGGGGGAAAATCCAACCGTTATGCTCACAACCCGCATAGAGCGGTACTACCGCTCCACGAGCGGTACTACCGCTCGGGCGGAAGAAGCAGGGAAAACGAGCAACAACACATGAACCTTGGGGCGGTAGTACCGCATATAAGCGGTACTACCGCTCACACCAGCGGTACTACCGCTCGCGAGCGGTACTACCGCTCCTACTGCCGCTACTACTGCCGCTGAACCCGAGACGAGAAAACCACGTCTTGAGTCGAGGCGGTACCAGCGCAGAACCGGAGCCGTACTATCGCTTATGGCCATGGGCGGTACTACCGTTGTGGGACAGCGGTACAACCCCTTGTGGCGATAAGCGGTACTGCCGCTCCGGCCCAGCAGTACTACCGCTGGAGCCAACCTTATGCCACTACCACGAAAACAAAGTATATTCCAAGGAAAACCAGAACTGCCATAACTTCTTCATATGAGCTCCGAATTGAGCAAACTCAAGCTTGTTGGATACAAGACAACGAGTAGCATCAAAACAGCGAAACCTCCAACAGAGAAGAACCGGCATACCCTCCAACATCGAAAACATCATAGAAGATGCAAGTGAACTCCGTTTTCGATGAACTCGCGCTTGTCATAAAAAAGACCAAGAGCTCCAAATCTCACAAGGAGAAGAACCAAACAAGAACCAATAAAGATGATGCAAGGATGCAATGGTTTGAGCTCTCTACGAACGATACGATCAAGCAACTCATTGAGAGACCCCCTTGATAGTACGACAATACATCCTATAACCCGGTCTCCCACAACTATCGTGAGACTGGTAACATAGAAAACTTATCAAGGGCAAACCTTTGCCTTGCACATGATCCACTTGAGCTAGATGATGACGATCTTCTCCTCCTCAAGATGGACCACCTTTCTTGATTTTGTTGGCTCGATGAAGACTAGTAGATTGCTCCCCCATACTCCACTATGGGTGAGCCACTCTTCTGCACATCTTCACAAGTCCATTGTCGCCACAATGGACGGTAAGCTTCAAGCATATGATCTCTTTGTGATGATCCTACTTGAACTTGCACACCGCAACCTAACCCCACAAAGAACTCTCACGAAGACCATGGGTTAGTACACAAAGCGTAATTGACCATGCTTACCATACCATGGGATCGCTTGATCCCTCTCGGTACATCTTCTATGCTTTGTGTGTTGATCAACTTGATTCATTCTTTGACTTAGTCTTGATCAACCTTGAATCTTTCCAACTCTCTTCATTTGGATGATGTCTTCAAGGTAAACATGAATGATCACACAATCTTCTTCTTCAGGACATGCTTGCAATAAGCTCAACACTCACATGACCGATCTTTGGATAATTCCTTAATAGCACCGTGGTCATCACAAACTCTCCTTGAGACCAACAAATGGACTCCAAGAAAAGCCTATGGACAAACCCTTCAAATATAACTCAAGGCAACCATTAGTCCATAGAGATTGTCATCAATTGCCAAAACCAAACATGGGGGCACCGCATGTTCTTTCACACATCATCTATCTGAATTATGGCATGGCAACCCATTTAATAAAGACATCATATAGTTATATCATCTCATCCTGTTTAGTGTTTACAGTCATCATATTTAGAATTATGGCATTCTATCCATGAATGTATGTGAATTATGGCATGCCAACCTATTTAATAAACACATTATATAGTTATGTCATGTCATCCTGTTTACATAGTCTCATATTTTGAACTATGTCTTTCCATCTTTTTTAGTTAGCCATCATAATGTGAAAATGTGTCATGCTATCCTGTTTAGTTAGCCATCATATATGTGAAATTGTGTCATGCTATCCTGTTTGGTTAGACAACATAAATATGAATTATTTCATGCCCTCTTTTATTCCCAACTATCCATTGCACCTGTCTATGATACAATGTCTATACTTTCAATTACTTTTCTTGTTTATCAGCAATTTGAATTGGAGAGCGTGATGGCAGTATCTAAGGGAGTAACAACATTGTCTTCAGAAAACATAGTGCTACCAGTTGATGCAGACAGAACCACGGTTGTACTTGCCCAAGGACCAGATCCACCACACATAACCCAGACTCTCGCAGATTGTACCCCTACCCAGTTGGACAGAGAACCAGCTACACCTTTTAACCCCAACCCCGCAGACAAGAACCCGTTCCCAGTTGACACAACACCGTCTCCACCACAGAGCACCCAAACATGAGCGGTTAGTAAGGGAACTGCAATGCCCAAAGCACGAGGACCACCACTCCGAATCCCAACTCAATGCTTAAAGGAGAAGAAGATTTGTTCTCAGGTCAGGTTCTGTAGCTATGCTTCATACTCCTTTGCTCTTGCATTATTGTATTTACTCATACCAACTATTTTCAAATTTGAAGGATGGAATTGAAACTCCAATGACGCAATAGGTATGTTTTAAACCTGTTTCTTTAACTGGTTTGCTGTTGTAACCTGCTCTATGTTGATTTCAGTTTCAATTGAATAAACAGTTATGTTCTCATGTCATGCACATTACAAGTGTTGTTATTGCTCTATAGTTACCCACACTTATATTCTGTCTATTCTGCTTTGTCTTGAATAAATATTATTTGAACTGTGTCTCTATCTTGATTTGGCAACAAAAACTAGAATGCTATAGACCATAAAGTGACCATGGCACATAGATATATGTTTGTTTCATGCTGTTATCCTGTCCACTTTACTACTAAACTCATTTACCAAAATGAGTTTCATATACAACATGGTAAACATGTGATGTGTCTTCTTGTTTCTCTTTTAGAATGCGGACAAAATATTGGAGAACATTACCGCGTTATCCAATGGTAAAGGAAGTAATGCAGATAAGGTTCAAGATAGTGATACATTCCTGTTGGTCTTCAAGAAAGCTGATAAAAACTATCTTGACCATAGTGAGGGAACCCAAAAGTCTTGTCTTGATGTAGTGTTCGATTCTTCGCCACTCTCATCACCGCACAAGCTCTTGAACTCATTGCTGAATAAGTTCATCTTCTTGAGTCTCAACTTCAAGTTGAAAGACATCGATCGATGTCTTTGCGACAGAAGTCAAGGACCGAGGAAGTCCTGCAGAATTCAGATGCATATTTTCTAGTGCAACAAAGAAGCTACTGGAGGATTTAAGCACCAAACAAGAGAAAGTTAATAAGCTTGCTAAGCATCTTGCCGAAGATTATGGGTACCGAGGATATTGTTTCTTGAGATCTTCCAAGTGGTTTCAGTTCTGGATTTGTTTTGTTTGCGTCGTTTATTTGCGCTAGTCGCCAACTTTGACAACCAAAGTATATGATATGCTGCTTTGTTCCCTATATTTGCACTGGTGGCGAACTTTGATGCCCAGTGGATGTAATATGTGTAACAGCCATGATAACCTAGCATAAGTTGCTTGCTTATTTATTTCCTTGCTGTCTTGTTTATTTGTTTGCTTGTAGTCAGTGCAGTTCTTTTTAAAACTAGGCCACAATAACGATGGGCTAATATTTACTGTAGTGACACTGGGCCTCCTACGGGCGAAAAGCGATGGGCCTTCTACGGGCCAGAGAAAGCGATGGGCCTTCTACGGGTCAGAGAAACAAGAGGGCCCTCTATGGGCCGTAGAAACAATGGGCCTTCTACGGGCAGAAACAATGGGCCTTGTACGGCCGTAGAAACAATGGGCCTTCTACGGGCCAAGAAACAATGGGCCTTCTATGGGCCGTATCATCAATGGGCCTTATACGGCCGGATGACCATAACGGCCATCGTTAATAGGCCGTGTTGATGACGCTATGAAAACGACCCAACGATTAACGGACCACAAACAGCCGATGTAACCACGGGCTGAATTTGGCCCACAAGCGAAAATGACAAGAACGGGCCGTAAGTAAACGAATCGCCGAAATGAGCCCAAGAATAAATGGGCTCGAGAAGGCCGAAGATAACATTTGCTTTGAAACGCCCAATCAATAACGGGCCCTTAATGGGTATTAAGTGATATCTCGTTCATTATGGGCCGCCACCACGGCCGTTAGTGGGTGTAAAGTGATACACTGTTCATTGCGGGCCAGTTTCACCATGGGCCGTTAATAGGCCAAGAGTTATATAGGGCCTCATATGGGCCAAAAGACGTCATGGGCCATACATGGGCCAGAAGTGAAAACGGGCTGGAATCATATTGGATGGCCCAGATGACGCTACTGGGCCTAATTCGGATAGAGCATAACGGGCCTTGGGTTAGCGGGCTGTAAATGGGCTATATGCGAACATGCCATTAACAGGCTTTCCATGGGCCGGCCCGCCACCTTTTGACCAAGTCAAACGGGCCGTCCTTTTCACAGGAATGGGCCTCTGTTGGGCCGTGCCACGTGTCGACGTATCATAGGCGCCTTCTGTCCAATGAGTGGATGACATCTGTCCCAACGGTGAGCCGACACGTGTTTCCTCCAGCCAATGATGATTTTACACGTGGAAAATCCCCATTGGTCGGGGCTGTTAACGGGTTATCGGATCCAAAACCCGACCCGATAGCTTAACAACGTTCCGTTACGGTGGATGCCACGTGTTGGTCACCCTTGACGAAAGCATTTCTGTGACGCGCGATTTATCGTCATGGAAGTGGACACTTCCGTGATGATAATTTTGGTAATGTCATCGAACACTTCTACAATAGCAAAGGTATGACTATCTTGATTCTGTCATAAATTTGTCATGAATGTACATGCATGACAAAAAACGCGACCTACTGTGACAAACATGTATCATCATGGAAGTGTATTTTTTTGTAGTGTGCTACGAGACAGTACCTGGGTTGTGACAGTTTTTTAGGCGGAACACATGCACCAACTGATGTTGCAGAGGGGGCGTCGGAGATTTTGCCATTCTCACGGAAAGATCCCGGATGCGGTCATGCAATATATCACCTCGCCGCACTATCGCAACATATCAACAGAAAATATGATGTGCTTGCTTGGAGATGCATGGTGTTGCGATCCAAGAAGTTTTCCGTATGTGAAGACTGATGTGACAAATGCAAGAGCAAACTTGCAAAAGGGCCCGTCAGAGCGTGATTTGGAGCTCACCATCGAGTACTTTAAGAGAAGACAAGTGGAGAACCCCAACTTCTTTTTTTCCAAACTAGAAGAAGATGGATCTGTTAGGGTGCTTTTGTGGGTTGATGGAAGAACAAGGGACTTGTATCCAAAGTACAAGAATTGTGTGTGTTTTGACACCACATTCTGCACAAATCACTACAACCTTCCCTTTGCGCCGATTGTTGGCATTAACAACCAGACACACACCATTTGTTTAGCATGTGCTTTGCTGCCTGATGAGACCATTGGAACTTTCAAGTGGGTGTTCCAACAATGGATGTTGGCAATGAATAACGAACATCCATTGAACATAATGACTGATCAAGACCAGGCAATGGCTACAACCATCTCAATGGTATTCCCAGATTCAACACATATATGTTGCAAGTGGCACGTCTTCCGGGTTGCAAGAACAAAGCTAGTGAAGATGTTGGGAAAGGATGAGCCTTTTGCCGATGCATTCTATGGTTGCATCAATGGTTCAGATACCGTTGAGGAGTTTGAAGGAAGGTGGCAACAGATGGTCGAGTTATTTGGTGTGGCTGATAAGAAACACCTCAAAAACATGTGGAACACCAGGGAGATGTGGGTTCCTGTGTACTTTAGGCATAAGCTCTTCCCATTCACGGGCACAACGGGGTGGTCTGAGGGCCTAAATTCCTACTTCAAGACTTGAAATCATCATGGAGACTCGGTCTGGAGGTTTGTGCAACAATTTGAGCTTTTCCAGGAGCTAATGCTTGATCGTGAGGACAATGCTGGCTTCATCAATGAAACGATGAGGCCACCACTGTGGGGAAAGTGAGTCCTAGTCATGTAGCATTTTTTTAGTTTCTTTGGGGTATCTTTTTTTTTGTTGTTTTCTAGTACATTTTGGTTGCAGCATCTCTTTGAAACATATGTAACAATTCTTATTGATGCTGGAAGCTTTTTTGTTTGCAGTTACAACATTGAAAAGCAGGCTGCAGAATTCTATACCAGAGAGGTATTTTCCAAGTTCCAAAAACTATTGGCTAAATCAGCAGGCTTTGGGCTACAATATCAGGTGCAAGGGGATGCCATCTGGTTTTGCCATGTTGCAAATGATGGAGTCAACCCTAAATTATACACGGTGCATGTTGCCCTTGAAGATTAATACGTCCATTTTGCATCATGCTTTTATATCGATATTTATTGCATTATGGGCTGTTATTACACGTTATTTCACAATACTTATGGTATTCTCTCTTATTTTACAAGGTTTATCATGAAGAGGGAGAATGCCGGCAGCTGGAATTCTGGCTGGAAAAGGAGCAAATATTGGAAACATGTTCTGCACAGCTCCAAAAGTCCTGAAACTCCACGAAAGTCATTTTTGGAATTAATAAGAATTATTGAGCGAAGAAAGTACCATAGGGGGCCCACAACCTGGCCAGGAGGGTGGGCCCCCCTACTGGGCGCGCCCCCTGTCTCCTGGGCCCCCTGCTAGCCCTCCGGTGCCCATCTTCTGCTATATGAAGGCTTTTACCCTGGAAAAAATCATAAGAAAGCTTATGGGACGAAACTCCGCTGCCACGAGGCGGAACCTTGGCAGAACCAATCTAGGGCTTCGGTGGAACTGTTCTACCGGGGAAACTTCCCTCCGGGGGGGGAATCATCACCATCATCATCACTAACGATCCTCTCACCGGGAGGCGGTCAATCTCCATCAACATCTTCACCAGCACCATCTCCTCTCAAAACCCTAGTTCATCTCTTGTATCCAATTTTGTATCAAAACCACAAATTGGTACCTGTGGGTTGCTAGTAGTGTTGATTACTCCTTGTAGTTGATGCTAATTGGTTTACTTGGTGGAAGATCATATGTTCATATCCTTAATGCATATTAATACTCCTCTGATCATGAACATGAATATGCTTTGTGAGTAGTTACGTTTGTTCCCGAGGACATGGGTGAAGTCTTGCTATTAGTAGTCATGTGAATTTGGTATTCGTTCGATATTTTGATGAGATGTATGTTGTCTCTCCTCTAGTGGTGTTATGTGAACGTCGACTACATGACACTTCACCATTATTTGGGCCTAGAGGAAGGCATTGGGAAGTAATAAGTAGATGATGGGTTGCTAGAGTGACAGAAGCTTAAACCCTAGTTTATGTGTTGCTTCGTAAGGGGCTGATTTGGATCCATTAGTTTTATGCTATGGTTAGGTTTACCTTAATACTTATTTTGTAGTTGCGGATGCTTGCAATAGGGGTTAATCATAAGTGGGATGCTTGTCCAAGAAAGGGCAGTACCCAAGCACCGGTCCACCCACATATCAAATTATCAAAGTAACGAACGCGAATAATATGAGCGTGATGAAAACTAGCTTGATGATAATTCCCATGTGTCCTCTGGAGCGCTTTTCTCATTATAAGAAATTGTCCAGGCTTGTCCTTTTCTACAAAAAGGATTGGGCCACCTTGCTGCACTTTATTTACTTTCATTCCTTGTTACCTGTTACAAATTATCTTATCACAAAACTATCTGTTACCAACAATTTCAGTGCTTGCAGAGAATACCTTACTGAAAACCGGTTGTCATTTCCTTCTGCTCCTTGTTGGGTTCGACACTCTTACTTATTGAAAGGACTGCGATAGATCTCCTGTACTTGTGGGTCATCAAGACTCTTTTCTGGCGCCGTTGCTGGGGAGTGAAGCGCCTTTGGTAAGTGGAACTTGGTAAGGAAACATTTATATAGTGTGCTGAATTTTTCTGTCACTTGTTACTATGGAAACTAATCCTTTGAGGGGCTTGTTAGGGGTATCTTTGCCCCGACCAGTAGAGCAAAGAGTTTCTCCTCAACCTACTGAACCTACTGAAAATGTTTACTTTGAGATTCCTTCGGGTATGATTAAGAAACTGCTAGCTAATTCCTTTGCAGGAGATGAAACATTGCATCCCGATTTACACCTTATCTTTGTGGATGAAGTTTGTGGATTATTTAAGCTTGCAGGTATTCCCGATGATGTTGTTAAGAGGAAGGTCTTTCCTTTATCTTTGAAGGGAGACGCATTGACATGGTATAGGCTATGTGATGATACGGGATCTTGGAACTATAAACGATTGAAGTTGGAATTTCACCAGAAGTTCTATCCTATGCATCTTGTTCATCGTGATTGTAATTACATATATAATTTCTGGCCTCGCGAAGGAGAAATCATCGCTCAAGCTTGGGGGAGGCTTAAGTCAATGTTATATTCATGCCCCAATCATGAGCTCTCAAGAGAAATGATTATTCAAAAATTTTATGCTCGGCTTTCTCTCAATGATCGCACCATGCTTGATACTTCTGTCTTTGGTTCTTATATGTCAAGACTATGAATTCAAGTGGGATTTATTGGAAATAATTAAATGCAACTCAAGATTGGGTTCCGACGATGGTAAGGAGTCAGGTATGACACCTAAGTTTGATTGTGTTAAATCTTTTATGGATACCGATGCTTTTCATAGATTTAGCGCTAAATATGGACTTGATTCTGAGATAGTAGCTTCTTTCTGTGAATCTTTTGCTGCTCACGTTGATCTCCCTAAGGAGAAGTGGTTTAAATATAATCCTCCCATTGAAGTAAATGCAGTTGCACCTATTACAGTTGAAGGAAAGACTATTACTTATAATGATCCTATTGTTCCTGCTACTTATGTTAAGAAACCACCTTTTCTTGTTAGGATAAAGGATCATGCTAAAAATTCAACTGTGGTTCGTAAGAGTAATACTAGAACATATACACCTCCTGAGCAAATCAAAGTTGAACCTAGTATTGCTATGGTTAAAGATCTCTTGGATGATAATATAGATGGGCATGTTATTTACTTCTGTGGTGAAACAACTAATATTGCTAGACCAGATGCTAAGATACATAGACCTGTTGTAGGCATGCCTGTTATTTTGTTAAAATAGGAGATCATTGTTACCATGGCTTATGTGATATGGGTGCCAGTGCTAGTGCAATACCTATTTCCCTATATAAAGAAATTATGCATGATATTGCACCCGGTGAGTTAGAAGATACTGATGTTACAATTAAGCTTGCCAATAGAGATACTATTAAGCCATTTGGGATTGTTAGAGATGTCGAAGTCTTGTGTGTGAATGTTACATATCCTGCTGATTTTCTTGTTCTTGGTTCCCCACAAGATAGCTTTTGTCCCATTATATTTGGTAGACCCTTCTTGAATGCTGTTAATGCTAAGATTGATTGTGAAAAGGATGTTGTTACAATTGGCTTGGGGATATGAAACATGAGTTTAATTTTGCTAAATTTCGTAGACAACCCCATGATAAAGAATTGCCTAGTAAGGATGAAATTATTGGTCTTGCTTCTATTGCCGTGCCTCCTACTGATCCGTTAGAACAATATTTGCTAGACCATGAAAATGATATGTTTATGAATGAAAAAGGGAAGTAGATGAAGTATTCCTTCAACAGGGTCCTATTCTGAAACACAACTTACCTGTTAAAATCCTAGGGGATCCCCCTCCACCCAAGGGTGACCCCGTGTTTAAGCTCAGACCATTACCTGATAATCTTAAATATGCCTATCTTGATGAAAAGAAGATATATCCTGTTATTATTAGTGCTAACCTTTCAGAGCAAGAAGATGAAAGATTATTGAAAACTCTGAAGAAGCACCATGCTGCTATTGGATATACTTTGGATGATCTTAAGGGCATTAGTCCCACTCTATGCCAACATAAAATAAAATTGGAGAAAGATGCCAAACCAGTTAGAGATCCTCAACGACGGTTAAATCCTAAGATGAAAGAAGTGGTAAGAAAGGAGATATTAAAGCTCCTTGAGGCAGGTATAATTTATCCCGTTACTGATAGTGATTGGGTAAGTCCTATCCATTGCGTCCCTAAGAAGGGAGGTATTACTATTGTTCCTAATGATAAAGATGAATTGATCCTGCAAAGAATTATTACAGGTTATAGGACGGTAATTGATTTCCGCAAATTAAATAAAGCTACTAAGAAGGATCATTACCCTTTACCTTTTATTGATCAAATGCTAGAAAGACTATTCAAACACACACATTTCTGCTTTCTAGATGGTTATTCTGGCTTTTCTCAAATACCTGTGTCAACAGAGGATCAATCAAAAAACTACTTTTACTTGCCCTTTCGGTATTTTTGCTTATAGACGTATGCCTTTTGGTTTATGTAATGCACCTGCTACCTTTCAAAGATGCATGACGTCTATATTCTCTGACTTTTGTGAAAAGATTTGTGAGGTATTCATGGATGATTTCTCCGTTTATGGATCCTCTTTTGATGATTGCTTGAGCAACCTTGATCGAGTTTTGTAGAGATGTGAAGACACTAGTCTCGTCTTGAAGGAAAAGTGTCACTTTATGGTTAATGAAGGCATTGTCTTGGGGCATAAAATTTCTGAAAGAGGTATTGAAGTTGATAAAAGCTAAAGTTGATGCTATTGAAAAGATGCCATGTCCCAAGGACATTAAAGGTATAAGAAGTTTCCTTGGTCATGTAGGTTTTTATAGGAGGTTCATTAAGGACTTTTCTAAAATCTCTAGGCCTCTGACTCATTTATTGCAAAAAGATATTCCTTTTGTCTTTGATGATGATTGTGTAGAAGCATTTGAAATACTTAAGAAAGCTTTGATCACTGCACCTATTGTTCAGCCACCTGATTGGAACTTACCCTTTGAAATTATGTGTGATGCTAGTGATTATGCTGTAGGTGTTGTCCTAGGGCAAAGAGTTGATAAGAAATTAAATGTTATCCAGTATGCTAGTAAAACTCTTGATATTGCCCAGAGAAATTATGCTATTACTAAAAAAGAATTCTTAGCAGTTGTATTTGCATGTGATAAGTTCAGACCTTATATTGTTGATTCTAAAGTAACTATTCACACTGATCATGCTGCTATTAAATATCTTATGGAAAAGAAAGATGCTAAACCTAGACTTATTAGATGGGTTCTCTTACTCCAAGAATTTGATTTGCATATTATTGATAGAAAGGGAGCTGAGAACCCCGTTGCAGACAACTTGTCTAGGTTAGAGAATGTTCTTGATGACCCACTACCTATTGATGATAGCTTTCCTAATGAACAATTAGCGGTCATTAATGCTGCTATATTGCTCCATGGTATGCTGATTATGCTAATTACATTGTTGCTAAATTTATACCACCTAGTTTCACATACCAGCAAAAGAAAAGGTTTTTTTATGATTTAAGACATTACTTTTGGGATGACCCACACCTTTATAAAGAAGGAGTAGATGGTGTTATTAGACGTTGTGCACCTGAGCATGAACAGGAATAGATCCTACACAAGTGTCACTCCGAACCATATGGAGGACACCACGCTGGAGACAGAACTACACATAAGGTATTGCAATCCGGTTTTTATTGGCCTACTCTCTTCAAAGATGCCCGTAAGTTTGTCTTGTCTTGTGATGAATGTCAAAGAATTGGTAATATTAGTAGACGTCAAGAAATGCCTATGAATTATTCTCTTGTTATTGAACCATTTGATGTTTGGGGCTTTGATTATATGGGACCTTTTCCTTCCTCTAATGGTATACACATATTTTAGTTGCTGTTGATTACGTTACTAAGTGGGTAGAAGTTATTCCAACTAGTAGTGCTGATCATAACACTTCTATTAAGATGCTTAAAGAAGTTATTTTCCCGAGGTTTGGAGTCCCTAGATATCTCATGACTCATGGTGGTTCACATTTTATTCATGGTGCTTTTCGTAAAATGCTTGCTAAGTATGATGTTAATCATAGAATTGCATCTCCTTATCACCCACAGTCTAGTGGTTAGGTAGACTTGAGTAATAGAGAGCTCAAATTAATTTTGCAAAAGACTGTTAATAGGTCTAGAAAGAATTGGTCCAAGAAACTTGATGATGCATTATGGGCCTATAGAACTGCATATAAAAATCCTATGGGTATGTCCCCGTATAAGATGGTTTATGGAAAGGCATGTCACTTACCTCTTGAACTTGAACATAAGGCATATTGGGCTATTAAAGAGCTCAACTATGATTTCAAACTTGCCGGTGAGAAGAGGTTATTTGATATTAGCTCACTTGATGAATGGAGAACCCAAGCATATGAGAATGCCAAGCTATTCAAAGAAAAGGTTAAAAGATGGCATGGCAAAAGAATACAAAAGCGAGAATTTAACATAGGTGATTATGTGTTGCTATTCAACTCTCATTTAAGATTTCTTGCAGGAAAACTTCTCTCTAAATGGGAAGGTCCTTACGTTATCGAGGATGTCTATCATTCCGGTGCCATAAAAATCAACAACTTCGAAGGCAGAAGTCTGAAGGTGGTGAACGGTCAAAGAATCAAACATTATATCTGAGGTAATCCTATAAATGTTGAAACTAATATTGTTGAAACCGTAACCCGGAGGAATACATAAGGACACTTTCGAACGTTTGCACTAAAAGGAATAGGTATGTGGTACGGTAAGTAAACCGACTCCAAAACAATTCTAATGGCAATTTTTCTCCGTTTTGGAATATTTAAGAATTTTGGAAAGCAAGAAGTAATCCGGGAAGGACACGAGGCCTCCACGAGGGTGGAGGGCATGCCCCCTTGTCTTGTGGGCATCTCGTGTGCCTCCCACACTCTGTTTTCTTGCATGTTACTTCTTTTGGTCATTAAAAATTCACTATATAATCCCCCGAAGGCTTTGACCACCATATCACGCAAAAATCTTCTGTGTTTGTTTCGAGCTGTTTCTGCCGCAGACTAGAGCAATATGTCATCCCAGGATTCGGAAGGATAAAGCTATGTGGACGATTACCTTGCAGACCCTAAAGTCTACGGGGACTTGGATCATTGTGGCTAGACCACTGAGGAAGAAGAAGACTACAAGCCTAAGGGAAAGGAGGAGACGAGCTCAGACGAAGATGAAGTCCCATTACCTCAATCTGGGGACATACATGTGGAGTTTAAAAAGTCAAGCCTCCCTGATAGGGCAAAGAAGCCCAAGATCGAGTTTATCCCTTTTTGTCTCTTGCAGCAAAACAAACAGGAACTATGTAGAAGGATGTTAAGTCTTGAGCGAGAGATCGATGATCTAAGGGAGCAAAATTCCATTCTCAAGCGCAAGTTGAGGAGGAAGCCTACATCATCGTCACCACCTTCATCACCTTCGAGGAAATAATCACATGGGTATGGGCACTCCCCTTGGCAACTCCCAAGCTTGGGGGAGGTGCCCCGGTATCGTATCGCCATCACACTCCTATGTTTACCGTTTTACTAAGTTCGATCCTTTTAGTAATATCTAGATCTAGTAGATTGAAGTTTTGGCATGAATTAGTTTTGAGATTTGCTTTGATCTTTCTATGTAATCGAGTCCGTAAGCTATATAATAAAGATTAGTGTTGAGTCAAGGGCTTTCCTATCTTGCTATGATCTTGAGAAAGTAGAAAGAATAAAAAGAATAAAAGAGTTCATATTGATCTTATGGATAGTAAGGACTTCACATATAAAGAGTATGAGGCTTAAAAGTTGTTGAGAGTTGACAAACATAGTTTTGGTCATCATTGCAATTAATAGGAAGTCATAAAGAAAGAGAGGTTCTCACATATAAATATACTATCTTGGACATATTTTTATAATTGTGAGCACTCATTAAGGTATGACATGCTAAAGAGTTGATGTTGGACAAGGAAGACAACGTAATGGGTTATGTTTTCTCACATCTCAGTTAAAGTATATTGTCATGGATCATTCAAACATGTTGAGCTTTCCCTTTCCCCTCATGCTAGCCAAACTTCCTTGCACCAAGTAGAGATACTACTTGTGCTTCCAAATATCCTTAAACCCAGTTTTGTCATGAGAGTCCACCATATCTACCTATGGATTGAGTAAGATCCTTCAAGTAAGTTGTCATGTTGCAAGCAATAAAAATTGCTCTCTAAATATGTATGACTTGTTAGTGTGGAGAAAATAAGCTTTATATGATCGTGTGATATGGAAGTAATAAAAGCGACGGACTGCATAATAAAGGTTCATATCACAAGTGGCAATATAAAGTGACGTTCTTTTGCATTAAGATTTTGTGCATCCAACCCTAAAACCACATGACAACCTCTGCTTCCCTCTGCGAAGGGCATATCTTTACTTTAGGTCTCTACTTTATGCAAGAGTCAAGGTGATCTTCACCTTTCCCTATTTCATTTTATCCTTTGGCAAGCACCTCGTGTTGGAAAGATCTGATATATATATATATACATATACATATATACATATATATATATATATATATATATATATATATATATATCCAATTGGATGTAAGTTAGCATGAACTATTATTGTTGACATCACCCAAAGGTGAATACGTTGGGAGGCAACACTATAAGCCCCTATCTTTCTCAGTGTCCGATTAAAACTCCATAACCATAAGTATTGCGTGAGTGTTAGCAATTGTAGAAGACCATATGATAGTTGAATGTGGACTTGCTGAAAAGCTCTATTCTTGACTCTTTCTGATGTTATGATAAATTGCAATTGCTTCGATGACTGAAATTATAGTTTGCTAGTTCTCAATGAAGTTTCTGAATCATACTTGACATTGTGAATAGATTGTCACTTGAGCATAAGAAATCATATGACAAAATCCTTATATGTTGCTGTTATAAGAATGATCATGATGCCTTCATGTCCGTATTTTATTTTTATCGACACCTCTATCTCTAAACATGTGGAGATATTTTTCGATATCGGCTTCCGCTTGAGGACAAGCGAGGTCTAAGCTTGGGGGAGTTGATACGTCCATTTTGCATCATGCTTTTATATCGATATTCATTGCATTATGGGTTGTTATTACACGTTATGTCACAATACTTATGGCTATTCTCTCTTATTTTACAAGGTTTATCATGAAGAGGGAGAATGCCTGCAGCTGGAATTCTGGCTGGAAAAGGAGCAAATATTGGAAACCTATTCTGTACAGCTCCAAAAGTCCTGAAACTCCACGAAAGTCATTTTTGGAATTAATAAGAATTATTGAGTGAAGAAAGTACCAAAGGGGGCCCACACCCTGGCCAGGAGGGTGGGGGCGCGCCCCCCTACTGGGTGCGGCCCCCTGTCTCCTGGGCCCCCTGGTGGCCCACCGGTGCCCATCTTCTGCTATATGAAGGTTGTTACCATGGGAAAAAATCATAAGCAAGCTTACGGGACGAAACTCCTCCGCCATGAGGCGGAACCAATCTAGGGCTCCGACAGAGCTGTTCTGCCGGGGAAACTTCCCTCCGGGTGGGGAAAATCATCACCATTCTCATCACCAACAATCCTCTCATCTGGAGGGGGTTAATCTCCATCAACATCTTCACTAGCACCATCTCCTCTCAAAACCCTAGTTCATCTCTTGTATCCAATTTTGTATCAAAACCACAAATTGGTACCTATGGGTTGCTAGTAGTGTTGATTACTCCTTGTAGTTGATGCTAATTGGTTTACTTGGTGGAAGATCATATGTTCAGATCCTTAATGCATATTAATACTCCTCTGATCATGAACATGAATATGCTTTGTGAGTAGTTACGTTTGTTCCTGAGGACATGGGTGAAGTCTTGCTATTAGTAGTCATGTGAATTTGGTATTCGTTCGATATTTTGATGAGATGTATGTTGTCTCTCCTCTAGTGGTGTTATGTGAACGTCGACTACACGACACTTCACCATTATTTGGGCCTAGAGGAAGGCATTGGGAAGTAATAAGTAGATGATGGGTTGCTAGAGTGATGAAGCTTAAACCCTAGTTTATGCGTTGTTTCATAAGGGCTGATTTGGATCCATTAGTTTCATGCTATGGTTAGGTTTACCTTAATACTTCTTTTGTAGTTGCGGATGCTTGAAATAGGGGTTAATCATAAGTGGGATGCTTGTCCAAGAAAGGGCAGTACCCAAGCACCGGTCCACCTACATATCAAATTATCAAAGTAACGAACATGAATCATATGAGCATGATGAAAAGTAGCTTGACGATAATTCCCATGTGTCCTCGGGAGCGCTTTTCTCATTATAAGAAATTGTCCAGGCTTGTCCTTTGCTACAAAAAGGATTGGGCCACCTTGCTGCACTTTATTTACTTTCATTGCTTGTTACCCGTTACAAATTATCTTATCACAAAACTATCTGTTACCTACAATTTCAGTGCTTGCAGATAATACATTACTGAAAACCGCTTGTCATTTCCTTCTGCTCCTCGTTGGGTTCCACACTCTTACTTATCGAAAGGACTACGATAGATCCCCTATACTTGTGGGTTATCAAAGATCAGACATACATGTGCAGCTGTGACATCTTTGAGATGTGAGGGCTGATCTACCCACATATCATCTGTGTCATGGTGCACCTGAACATGCAAAACATACCTGCAACTTACATGCTTCTGAGATGGCCTAAGAGAGCAACTACCCTTGCACCTGAACCAGGCCATGGGCATAGAGCTATGCACTTTGGCGCCCCCACAATAAACACCCTAAAGTTCAATTCTCTCTACCCGAAGTTTGGCAAGCTTGCTTCTGATGCATGCTTTAGTGATGAAGCTTATAATTCCGTCCCTGGCCTAATTGAGTAGGGCACTGTTGGGGTTGCTGCAATGAAAGCTAGAGCAAGGGATGGGGTTGCAGTAGATGAAGAAGCCCAAGGTCATGAAGCAAATGAACAAACGCGGGCTTCAGGGGGTCCAAATACAGGGTGCCGGGGAAAACTGATCCACGGACACCTATGGGGCCGGCGGACCGAGCCCCTTTCGGTTCGGCGGGGGGCGAAGGTCGCACGAAGAGCGTATCGGGGCGAAGCACACGAGCGGTTTACCCAGCTTCGGAGCTCTCCGAAGAGATAATACTCCTACTGCTGCATGTCTGATTGTATCGAGTTCTTGCTTGGGAGCGCTGAGTGCTACAGTACACTCTAGCTGCTAATGAGACCGAGCGTGAGTGTTCTCTGGCTTCGAACCCCCCTCTACGTTGCGCATGGGCCTCCTTTTATATGCTCAAGGGGTCACCGACAGGTGGCAACGTAGAGGGTAAAAATGGAAAGGTGTTGCGGTTGGTACAACTACCTGTACAGTTTGTCATACCTAACCCTGACGGCAGGGGACAAAAGCATTAAATGCCAGTCTGCGTCGCCCAAACAGTGCAAAAAGGGACCGTCAAGGACGCCACCGCTTGCCACGATGGCAATCTTGTCAGCGCCGCTTGCCACCACGCACCGCTGGCTGCACAGCCTCTTGCCACGCGCGCCTGGACAGGTCCCAGGGCGACACGTTGGTGGATGTGCTGGAGCGCGGGTACAGAGTGGTAGCTTGCCGCGGCAAGCGCCTTGCCGCGGTCGTTGTCTTGTCACGTTCGGGAGCTTGTCACTCACCGGGCCTCGCTGGGACGCGTGGCGCGTCGCGGCAAGTTCCTTGAGATGCCTCGGTTGGCCTTCCCGTCAAGCTCCTCTTGCCGGGGCCTTGTCTCCTTGGCTTGAATACTTTGTTCTTGAATGGCTCCAAAGGAACCACGGAGGACCTTGGCGGTCACCCGGCAAGCCTTGCCGCGGGGCGCTGCGACTGCCCGTGCACAAGTTCGGGATACTAGGGTACCCCTACTCTAGTACACCGAGAGGAGCCCCCGGGCCTGGGCCACACACGGTGCCGAGCGCTGTTGGGCCAGGCACAAAACAGGGCACGGGCACGCGCGGCCTGGATTACACCGTATATCACTCGTATCCACCGCGCCCTCCCCGAACGGCACGCGTCGAATGCGGCGTCGTGGGAGAGATCGTGGGTGGTTTCTTTATTCAGAAAGACGGAACGTCCGCCCCCTCCCTCTTTATAAGCAGGGGAAACAGGGGCAGTTCGCCCATCTCGCCAGTTGCTGTTACAATCTCAGAAACTTCCATCGCCCCTCCTTTTCTTCCCAAAGCTGAAAGAGAGCAGCGCTCCGCCGCCCATCGCCACCAGCACCACCAATGCCGTCGATCTCCCCTACCACCTCCGCCATGGCTCCGAAAGCCGGCAAGGGGAAGGCCGTGAAGTCGACCGAGGCGCAGCGGCTCGCGGCGCTGCGAAAGGAGCGGACAACCTTCCCCCCAAGCTCGCCGCGAAGGAGGTGAGGGAGTACTACTACCTCTTCTGGTCGACGGAGACGTGAGCGCTTCCGCGCACGAAGGTACTCTCCGCCGCCACTTCGGAACGGACTCCGAATGGATATCCCTTCTTCGCGTTGTTCTTCTATTGCGGGCTCTGCCCGCCTTTCTCTGAGTTTTTCTGCGACATTATGAACACCTACGGGTTCCACCTCCTTGACTTCACCCCCAATGTCGTTCTGACCATGGCAGTTTTCGCACATCTCTGCGAAAACTTTGTCGGAGTCCATCCAAATGTAGCTCTTTTTCGCCACTTCTTTATGCCCCGAGTTGAGAGAGGGGAGCCTTTATCCGGCGGAATCGCCTGGATCTCGAGAGCTGGCAAGAAGGAAGCTTATCTGGAGGGAGAGCTCCGCGGCAAGTGGGAGGAATGGAGAGCAGACTGGTGCTGGATTGTCGAGGAGAACCCGCAGCCGCTTCGCCCAGCGCCAAGCCCGATGGCGCGACAACGATTGAGCAACGTGGCCCGGAAGATGATAGGTGAAGATTGCCGTCACCGGATCCTCGCCTCGGGCTTGCCGGGCTCATCAGAGGCGCTGTTGGCGCAGATTTTCTTCGCCGCCGCATCGCCCCCCTGCAGGAGAAGAGGAGACCCGCCTGGGAGTTCCAGAATGCGGCGGATATCATGAGGCTGCGCCCGGGCCTAAACTTCAACTTCACTGTCCTGGAACTGGAAGCGATGCTCCAGGAACTATTCAAGTACGACCGCCAACATCCCGAAGTGTTCAGGTTGCCGAAGCATGTTGTTCCGCTGTGCAACAACTCCTCGCTCGACCGGATCCGTGCAATGATGCTGCTGTGCGATTCGCATGGAATTGTCCCAACTTGGCAAGAGCCTGCGGACGATGTTGTGCAGGAGTTCTTCGACGGCTTGGTGGAAGTGGCGGTCCGCTCCGATGAACAGAAAAGCCTTACTCGCGACACCACCGACGCGGAGATGCAGCGCATCGCCACTAGGCTGGAAGAGGCGGCGGCAGCCGCTGCCGCGGGCGAGTTTGGATTCACTGTGGAGGAGGCAGAGGCAGCAGACGCGACAAGCCTTGCCGAGCGAGAGGAGCTTGCCGGCGAGGGAGAGCTTGCCGAGCCTGAAGCCGAGTCGAGCGAACCTGCCGAAGGTGCGAGCGGCTCGTCGAAGACCAACTCCTCTTCCTCCTCATCTTCAGGCAGCTCGCCGCAAGCAGAGCCTCCAGCTCCACCAAGAAGGCGCCTCCGCAAGGCCGGGGAGGTAGCGGGGCGGCAGACGAGTCAACAGCCGCTGCGCTGCGCGACACGCTCCACCGCGGCAAGCACTGTTGCCGCGGGAGCACCTCACGCCGCTGCGGCAACTGGAGCGGGGTCCTCCCGGACCACCGCTTCTGCTCCTGCCGCTCCTCATGCCGTGGCGGCGGCCGAAGCTGGGTCGTCTCAGACCACCGCCACTGCCCCTGCCAAGTGGCTAAGGGAACCTACTCCTCCTCCTCGTCGCGCCTGAGGTGGGCCGGACTTCGACCTCTCCACGCTCAGCTCCGACGAGGAAGAAGAAGAGTAAGATTCTTTGCTGTACTTGTAGTTCTTCAATTCTTGCTGTTTTGTCTTATATCTGATTTGCTTTACTCCGAATCCATTCCTTTTCAGGACTCTGGCCCAGAGAGTGGCGAAGAGAGCCAAGGTCCAGGTGATTGTCATCGAGGACGAACCCACCGCGACAGCGGGTGGTGGGTCCGAGACCACCTTGCCGGACCCGGCAACTATTCTCCAAAGTAGCCCCCAGCGTAAGTATATGGTTTACTTCCCGCTGTTAGGCGCACACGGGTGCTCTTTCTTTGCTGATATCTGACTATTGGTTTGTGTAGGAGCAGAGCAGCCTCACCAGGAGCGCTCGGAAGCCGCCCCCGACATGCCATCTGCTTCGACTACTTCGCCAAGGGAGGATTCCCCGGCAAGGGAGCGTTCTCCGGCAAGGGAGAGTTCTCCGGCAAGGGACAGTTCTCCGGCAAGGGACAGCACCAGTGACCCCCTGGTGGCGGAGACCATGACCGCAGAACCCAGTACAGGTAATCCTCTTGCTTGAAAACTTCCCTTGGGTTCTTCTTTTTCTGATTTTCTTTTTGGATATTTGCTTGACTTTTCTCCCTCTTCCGGCCTTCAGATCCACCTGTCACGGAGCCGATGGAGACCGAGGTTGCCGGCGAGGAGAACGCGCGCGGCAATACCGACGACGCCGCTGCCACCGAAGAAGCAGCTGACGCTGATGATCCAACCGGTGAAGAGGCCGCCAAAGCTGCCACCGCAAAAGCTGGCGAGGGTTCTGGCGATCGCACTGACGGCCCCGAGGCCGCAAGAGCGTCAGGCGCTATGCCGACCGCCAATCCCGCCGCCGCTGCCGCAGCGTCAGACTCCGAAGAGCCCCAGCTTGGCGCCTATTTGAAGGCCGGCGATGGCGTCTTCATCAAGCTCCCCTGGGCTTCAAGCTCCAGGGCGCCGGTCGAAGGAGAAAGCTTGGATGGAGAGGTGCTCGCCTCCGCTGGGCTGACGCTGGTTGATGCGCCGAGCAGCAGCAACGGCGAGTCTGAGGAGGAGCACCTGCTGCGGAAGCTGGTGTTGCTCTACGGCGCTCGGCAGGCCAAGGTGGAATCCCGAGAAGCGCTTGTCGCCAAGGAGGGAGTGGACATAGAGAAGCGCGCGGAGGAGCTCCGGGGTCGCAACCAGGAAGCTCTCCGGTCCCTGGCAGAGGGGTGAGCGCAACTCGTCGAGGAGCGGAAAGCCTTCCTCCTCGAGAAGGCTGAAGTTGAAGAGCAACAACGGCTTGCCGTCGAGGAGCTGTCTGCGCGGGAAGGCGAGTTGCCGCATCGGAAGGTCAACCTTGACAGCCATGAGGAGGAGCTTGCTGCGCGCGAGCAAACATTCGGCGGGGCTCTCAAGGAAGCAGAGGATGCTGCCGCAGCTACCGAGGCCGCCAAGAAGGAGTTGGAGACTAAGGTGGCGCAGCTGGAAGCCGATCTCAAGGCGAGCGGTGAAGAGCTTGCCGCGCTCAAGCGTGAGTGCGAGAAGGACGCCTACACCCTTGGTGAGCTGCAGGGTAGTATCGCCGAGAAGGGCAGGGAGCTTAGCGCCGCCAAGGACTCCAACGCAGATCTTGAGTTGAAGCTGACTACTTTGACCAAGACGCTGGACGGCGCCAGGGAGCAGGAGGTGGCCTTGAAGAAGCAGATGAAGGCCGACGAGGCACTGCTGGCGAGTGCTGCTGCCACCCAGAACGCTTTTAGGGAGAATGTGGAGCACTGGACGGAGCGTCTCATGGATGTTGCCGCAGCCATCGACAGGGAGCTGGCGCAGCTGGGGATGGAGGATTTCGGGTATCCCTCCGATGAGAACCTCCAACCCAGCGCCAAGCTCAGCTTGTTCTTCAAAGGCGTGGCGAAGGCCCTCCAGCGACTCCGGGAGAAGATCCCAAAGCAGCTGGCCGACGAGTCACGCAAGATCTGCGCGGGAGCTCTTCAAAAGGTGTTGGTGAAGGTGGCCTTCCGCAACCCGGGCCTCAACCTCACCAACGTCCTCAAGACCCTGTCGCCGGATGCTGATCTGGAAGCGCTCAAGGCCCTTGTCGCACCCATTGTGGACAAGGTGAGCGAGATCAAGAGGGTTGAGGGCGATCGCGTAGATTAGGCCGCCCGTTTTCTTCTTTTCTTGTCGCTGCTGGTCATGTTATGAGAACAATCTGTTAGAGCTACGACAAGCTATCTTGTAATATAACTCTATTTTGGGTAGCGATTGCTATGTTATTTCCTTTACTTGATTCCTTCCTTTGTATGTTTTTGCCCTACGCTTTTAGGGAACTTGCGGTGTGGGCGCCTTAGTCATGAAGCGCCGAAAAGGGACGTCGGCAGACTTCTTTGGCGGCACTGCTACCGACAAGAAACCTTGTCGCAACTAGTCGCAGCTCACTTAAGTTGTTGAGCGGACTCAAACAAAGTAAGGCGCAACTAGCTACGAGTTGGTTCCTCCAGCGCAGGTTTTTCCATACAAAGCACGGTCGTTCGAGGAAGATAACTTAAAATTTTTAAAACTGATTGCTCAAACTTTGGCAACTTAGCTTTTCTGTCGTTTGCTTCCCGGTAAGGCGAAACTTTCTTGAACGACGCCTGGTCCACACCATTATCTTCTCCTTCCCCCGCGGCAAACTTGTGGGCGAGGGAACCTTCCTTTCTTTGAGAAAGAGAAAGAAGAGAAAATAAAGATATGGAGCCTTACAGCTCGTTATTGCTTACCGGGAGTAGGTGCTGCACAAGGTGTCAGATAGCACATGCAAAAAATAGAAAGCATGAAATTGACAAGATGTGCGGAGCACATGAGCTTTACTTATGCACGGGGTCTGCGCCTGGCTTTGTACAAAGGATTACATGCAACAGCGGCAAGACTTGTACAAAAGGTGGTTGCCGGAACAGGTTCCGGCAACCGCGCCCTACGGGTAAAACTTACGAAGATGCTCAATGTTCCAGGAGTTGCTCACTGGAATGCCATCTTCGGTCTCAAGGCGGACAGCGCCATGCCTAGTGACTCGTTTCACCCAGTATGGGCCTTCCCACTTCGGCGTCAACTTGTTGGAATGCTTGGCGGACTAAACGCGCCAAAGAACAAGGTCGCCTTCCTCGAAACTTCTGGCATTAACTTTGCGGTTATGGTAGCGGCGCAAAGCTTGCTGGTATCGAGCAGCTCGTACAGCGGCCTAAAGACGGTCTTCCTCAAGGAGCAGCGCGTCATCTTGCCGCAGCTGCTCTTGCTCAAGCTCATCATAAGCGAGCACTCGAGGTGACCCGTATATGAGTTCCGTGAGGAGAACTACCTCTGCACCATAGACTAGAGCGAAAGGTGTCTGGCCAGTGGTTCGATTTGGCGTCGTCCTGATCGACCAAAGAACCACTGGCAGCTCCTCAATCCAGTTCTTTCCGCACTTGCGCAGCCTGTCGAAAGTCCTGGTCTTGAGCCCGCGCAAGCACTTCAAGATTGCCCTCTCCGCTGACCGTTGCTTCTCGGGTGAGCAACAGAAGCGAAGAAGACCTTGGCGCCAAGATCTTGGACGTACTGCATGAAGGTGCGGCTCGTGAATTGCGTGCCATTGTCGGTGATGATCCTGTTAGGGATCCCGAAGCGGCAAGCAATCGACCTGAAGAACTTGATCTGCCGATTGTCTTGTCACCTTCCTCACTCGCTTCCACTTCCGGCCACTTTGTGAACTTCTCGATTGCAACGTACAAGTACTCAAAGCCCCCGACAGCTCGGGGAAAGGGGCCGAGGATGTCGAGCCCCCAGACCGAAAATGGCCAGGATAAAGGGATCGTCTGGAGAGCTTGAGCTGGCTGGTGTATCTGCTTGGAATGGAACTGGCACGCTTCACACTTGGTTACTTGTGCAGTTGCATCCTGGAGGGCTGTCGGCCAAAAGAAACCTTGCCGGAATGCTTTGCCGCAAGCGCTCTTGCGCCAATGTGGTGACCACATATGCCTCCATGTATCTCTGCCAACAGCTTTTGTCCATCTTCCCGGTGAATACACTTCAATTTCACACCATTGAGTCTTCTTCTGTACAGTGTGTTGTCGACAAACTGGTACATACTTGACTGCCGGGCTACTCTTTCCACTTCTTCTTGCTCTTCGAGAAGTTCTCTTGTCTGAAGGAAACGGACAATCTGTTGTGCCCATGCTGGAGCTTGCGGCTCGACAACAAGGACTAAAGGCACATCTGCTGCTGCGGGAACATCCGCTTCTATGGCGAGAACCTGCGGCTCAGCCGGAGCTTGACGTTCCCCGGCAAGCTTGCCGGAGCAAAACTTGTCGGGAGCGTCTGCTTCAATGGAACAAACCCTAGGGCTTGCCGGAGCAGACTGCTCCTCAGCACCTTTGGTGTTGATCTTGGGGACCTTCCTGGCGGCGGCTTCGGGGAGCTCTGCCGGAAAATAGTCGCCAGAAATCAACTTCCTCTTCTTGCCCTGTCCAGTTGATGGCGTTACAGACGGTTGAGTCAATTTGAACACAAAGATCCCTGGTTCCACAGGTAACTTAAGTGCGGCGCACTTCGACAGGCCATCGGCAATGTCGTTCTGACCTCTTGGAACATGTTCCATCTGTAGGCCGTCAAAGTGCTCTTCTAATTTTCTCACTTCATAAACGTAAGCTTCCATCAACAGACTCTGATCATTCTTGTTCACTTGGCGGATGACAAGCTGCGAGTCACCCCTGACAACGAGCTTCTTGATCCCAAGGTCTGCTGCGATCCTGAGACCGGCAAGAAAACCTTCATACTCTGCTGTATTGTTTGTTGCTTGCTCCTTGGGAAAGTGCATCTGGACTACGTACTTGAGGTGTTCTCCGGTGGGCGCAACAAGTAGCACGCCCGGACCGGCGCCTTGCAGCGAGAAGGCACCATCAAAGTACATCAGCCACTCTTTGCTTGCTTCCTTGATGGGGATGCTCGCTTCGAATTTCTTCATCCGGTGTTGGCGCCCATTCGCTATGAATTCTGCCAATGCCCCGCTCGATAGTTGAAGTGCTCTCAAACTTGAGGCCAAAGCTTGACAGTTCCAAAGGCCCACTCGACAATCCTGCCTGTTGCTTCGGATTCTGCAGATCCTTTTCAACGGAAAACGAGTGACAAGCTGTGATCTCATGTGCTTGAAGTAATGGCGCAGCTTTCTCGAGGCCATGAGAAGGCCGAAAGCAATTTCGCACACCGTAATACCTTGACCTAGCCCCTGCAGAAGGGAACCGACAAAGTAAACTGGCGCTGCACCATTCTCTTCAGATCTCCTCACGCTACCGCAGAGATCCATCTTTGTCGGGACCAGAGCTTGTCGGTGAAGTCCCCTGCTTGTCGCTGGATGCATCTGCCGTGGTTGCGGGCTCATCATCCGCCTCCCTCTCCGCTACTAACGCAGCACTAACCACTTGATTGGTTGCCGCTATATACAGCAACAACTTCTCTTGTGGCTTAGGTGCGACAAGTGTTGGAGCGGAGGACAGGTATCTCTTTAAGTCCTGCAGCGCTGCCTCCGCTTCCGGAGTCCATTTCATTGGACCTGCCTTTTTCAATATTTTGAAAAACGGCAGGGCGTGCTCAGCAGACCTAGAGATAAACCTGCTGAGAGCCGCCACGCAACCGGCAAGTCTTCGTACATCCTTGACGTGCTTTGGTGCTTCAATCTGCTCAATGGCCTTGATCTTGTCGGGATTGGCTTCAATTCCCCGCTGAGACACGAAGAACCCGAGAAGCTTGTCGGAGGGGACTCCAAACACACACTTCTCGGGGTTAAGCTTGAGGTTGATCTTGCGCAGATTTGCAAAGGTTTCGTCTAAATCCTGAATCAGAGTTGCCTTGTCCTTGCTCTTGACCACTATGTCATCCATGTAGGCTTCCACATTTTTGTGCATTTATGGCTCAAAAGCGTCATGGACTACCCTTGCAAATGTTGAACCAACATTCTTTAAACCGAAAGGCATTCGTATGAAACAGTATGTGCCACATGGAGTAATGAATGCGGTCTTCTCCTCATCCTCTTCTGCCATGAAGATCTGATGGTATCCTGAGTATGCATCAAGAAATGATAGCAAGTCACATCCAGCATGGAGTCAACAATCTGGTCAATGCGCGGTAAGGGAAATGGGTCTTTGGGACAAGCTTTATTGACATCAGTAAAGTCGATACAAAGCCTCCATTTCCCGTTTGCCTTGCGCACGACTACAGGATTGGCCAACCACGTAGGGTGGAGCACTCCTCTGACAAGTCCTACCACTTCCAATTTCTTGATTTCTTCTGCGATGAATTCTTGGCGCTCCACTGCTTGTTTCCTGACTTTCTGCTTGACGGGCCGCGCATGAGGACAGACGGCAAGATGGTGCTCGATTACTTTCACAGGAACATCGGGATGTCGACGGTTGCCACGCAAACACGCCGACGTTACCGCCGAGAAAGCAACGAGCGCTTTCTATTTAGGGTCGAGAGTGGCACCGATGGTGAAGGTACCACCAGTGCCGTCCTCCTTGGCGGACACCTTCTTGGTCTCTGGCGGAGCTGCCATTGTCTTCTTACACTTGCCGGTGGAGCTCGATGGTGCGTCCTCGACGATAGCGCAGCACCCCGAAGAGGTGCGCTTGCCGGAGTGGGCATCAGAACTCTTGCGGACTTGGTCTTCTTCTTCCCGGGAGCTTCAACGACAAGTGACTTGCGATCTATTGCGGCTGCTTCTTCGGTAGATCTTGTCGGCGCAGATAAGAGCATCCTTCTTGTCGCCAGGACGAGATGACACTTATCGGGCTGGCATCTTCAAATGTTGTATGCATAGTGAGAGGCTGCCATGAATTTGGCGAGTCTTTGGGCGACCGAGTATCCCATTGTAAGGCAATGGAAAGTCAAGAACGTCAAAAGTGACCCTCTCGATCCTGAAGTTCAACTCGCTGCCAAATGTCACCGCAACATGATCTTTCTCTTGACTTGCTCCTTCCCGGATTGATTCCTTGAATGTGCGGTCTCTTCGAGCTTCGCTATCGTGGATCTGGAGTTTCGAGTACCGCGGAGGAGATTAGGTTCAAGCCGGCCCGCCGTCAACTAGCATCTTAGTGACCTTGAGGTTGCGGATAGTTGGTGAAACCAACATCGGCAAGCACCCGACCGCAGTTATGCGATCAGGGTGGTCCTCAATATCAAAGATGATAGGCGTGCTGGACCATTTCAGAGGCTTGTGTGACTCGACGGGTGGTTCTGCCGCATTGATTTCCCGCACCCACTACTTGAGCTGGCGATGTGAAGTATTTGCGCAGGGGCTCTCCTTCCTTCTAGGTGAGCAGATGAAGGTCGCTCTCTTGGCCATGAGGTTTGTGGCCGCCTGTAAAGGCGCCGACAAACTGATGGCATAGGTCTTCCCAGGAGGATACGGAGTTGTCCGGCAAGTGCATGAGCCAGGACCTGACATTGGGCTTGAGTACCAGCGGGAAGTAGTTGGCAAGGATCTTGTCATCCCGCCCCCCGTCAGCTTGCACCGCGATGGTACAGATGCTGAGGAACTCCGACGGATGCCACTTGCTGTCGTACTTGTCTGGTACGTCTGGCTTGAAATTCTTCGTGCTGGGCCACTGGACTTGCCGCAGCTCACGAGTGAACGCAGGGCAACCTACATCACAGACGGCAAGTCGCTGGTTCTTCGGGCGCATGCATGTCGACAGAGGGCCCAGCGCGCTGGTCCGATTGACGCCGCGCTTCTCTTCGACGCTCGATGCGAGTACGAGCGTCTTCTTGCTGTCGTTCGTGAAGAACTTGGCGCTGATCGCGACGAGCTCGTGGATCTGATGATGCGGTGGAGTCGCTGTCGAGGTAGATCCGGCGAGTCGGTGATCTTGGCCTTTGGGGCGGAGAGTGCACGGTGGTTGCACCCCCACCGGTTTTGTCACCATTGGCTCGTGCCCGGCAGTCTTGCCGTGGCCGCGATGTACTTAGCTGCCGTGGAGTGTCGCCGTTGGCGAAGCCGATGAGACTCTGAATGGTGGCCCTCCATTCGTCGATCTTGTCTGCCGTTGGAGGGTAATCCAGGAGCAGTTGAGCTCGTGCCAAAGCTTCTGCTGGAGTGGTGGGTGGCAGTGGTGAACGGTGCGAGGAGCGGGATTTGCTCGGACTTCTAACTATGTTAGAAGGAGCAGTATCCCGTCCAGCGACCGTGTCTCGCTCGTGCCAGCATGTTAGCGTGCATGCTGGTCTTGAGCACCCCGAGATCCACTAGCTCGATCTTGGTCCAACGAACGTATGGTACCGCGAGTACCATGACGCTGTCGGTCCCGCGCCTACTGAGATGGGCGCGGTGCATGTACGGACGCTGAGGTCTGCGCAGCCTTGTCCTTGGACCTGGCAGCACCGTGAGCTCCCTCGTCGACGCCCGTTCTTCCGCCGGCGTCTACCCCACCACCCGTTTGCTCCGGTGGTGGTGGGATCGACGCGGACGGAGCAGCCACCTCCGAAGCCTTCTTCTTCGGTGGCATGTCGATGAAGAAGATGAAGATCTAGCTCGTGTGAACGCCGGATCAGGTTCACACAACCCCGACGCCCCCTACCTGGCGCGCCAAAGATGCCAGGGAAAACTGATCCACGGACACCTATGGGGCCGGCGGACCGAGCCCTTTCGGTTCGGCAGGGGGCGGAGGTCGCACGAAGAGCGGATAGGGGCGAAGCACACGAGCGGTTTACCCAGCTTCGGAGCTCTTCGGAGAGATAATACTCCTACTGCTGCATGTCTGATTGTATTGAGTTCTTGCTCGGGAGCGCTGAGTGCTACAGTACACTCTAGCTGCTAACGAGACCGAGCGTGAGTGTTCTCTGGCTTCAAACCCCTCTCTACGTTGCGCATGGGCCTCCTTTTATATGCTCAAGGGGTCACCGACAGGTGGCAACATAGAGGGTAAAAATGGAAAGGTGTTGCGGTTGGTACAACTACCTGTACAGTGTATCATACCTAACCCTGACGGCAGGGGACAAAAGCATTAAATGCCCGTCTGCGTCGCCCAAACAAAGGCAAAAAGGACCGTCGGGGGCGCCACCGCTGCCACGATGGCAATCTTGTCGGCGCCACTTGCCATCGCAAGACCGGGCTGCCTGACCTCTTTGCCACGCGCTACCGGACAGGTCCTGGCGACACGTTGGTGGATGTGCTGGAGCGCGGGTACAGAGTGGTAGCTTGCCACGGTAAGCGCCTTGCCGCGGTCGTTGTCTTGTCGCGTCCGGGAGCTTGTTGCTCACCGGGCCTCGCCCGGACACGTGGCGCGTCGCGGCAAGTTCCTTGAGATGCCTCGGTTGGCCTTCCCGGCAAGCTCCTCTTGCCGGGGCCTTGTCTCCTTGGCTTGAATACTTTGTTCTTGAATGGCTCCAAAGGAACCACGGAGGACCTTGGCGGTCACCCGGCAAGCCTTTCCGCGGGGCGCTGCGACTGCCCGTGCACAAGTTCGGGATACTAGGGTACCCCTACTCTAGTACACCGACACAGGGCAGCGGGATCCATCCCCCATAGGATTGCGGAACCCACCAAAGTTAGCAAAGAAAGGGAGGCCAAGGGAAAAGGAGAAGAGAAGGAAGCCACTAATAGAGCTACGAGAAGATGAAATGAAGAAGAAAGCAGGGAAGGATGCAGCGAAAACAAAGAAAGCAAAGAAGGATGCAGCGAAAACAAAGAAAGCTCCAAACCCAAAGGGAAAGAAGACTCTATGTAATTACTGTGGGGATGAGGATCACACTGTCAAGAGCTGCCAAATCCTTGCTGCAGTGCTTGCTACGAGTGCAAACACAAAAGCTCCGTGTGTCGAAACAACACTTAACCTTTAGTATGTTTCATGCAGAAGAGATGATGTATTGCCTTGCAACCCCTTGGTTTCTCTGCATATGCAAGAATTATAGAAAAAATGCTTACAAACATTTGTGGTGAATAGTTGTAGCTACTTTTTTGTGGGATTGCAACATACAACTACTGAGAAAGCAAAATGTTTCTTTTATGAGAGTTGATTGAAAGAGATTCTTACTCTTATATGTTTGTGAAATCTTACCTTTTGTAGCCTGATGGTGCAAAAGTTTGTAGCATGTGCCTTGCATGGTTCCATGGTTTTGTTTCTTAATTTTTAAAATCACTGAATAAAGCAGCCATGCTTGTAACAAGTGTAAAATCAATAGTTGTAGCAAAAACAAATAGTAGTGGAAGTTTTTTGTTTGAATGATGCAGCACTTCTTGCTCCTGATGTGGTTGTATCTTTTTAAAATCATGGTTGAAGCTTTTTAAAATTATGTTTGCAGTAAAAACCATGTTGGAGAAGAAAAACTTGTTTGGGTTAAAAAATGTGTTGTTTGAAAGGTACTCAACACATAAAGCAAAAATGTTATAGGCGTCACATTTGTCGGTTGCATATTTGAAAGTATTTGTGATATGAAACAAAAAGGCTCGCGGGAACTTACGAGGTCGGATTTTTGAACCTTGCACTTAGTGATAGCCCTTTCAAGCTCAGGCGTGAGAGTGCTTGGTTGGAAGGTTGATGAATCTTGCTTGAGTAGAACCTGCTTGAACAGACGAACACAAATGATTAGTCGTTCCGCATCAAAAAGTAAAAAAAAGGATGAAAGAATTGCTTGTTTCTACAAAACTTACCGTCGCGTGGACTGAGAACGTGTAATTCTTGATAGCCTAGCACTTACTGCACGAGATGCGAGGTTGTTGATCTCGATACATAGCGACTTAATTTCATCATTCATATCACCGCGGGGCTTGAAGCATACGAGGAATTTCTTGTATCCAATGAAAAATCCACCTATCTTGATGAAAGGAGTCCTTCTACCGTAGTTGCAAGCAAATGATTCATTGGTTTGAAGCAAAAAAGACACAGATATGGATTAGGTAGCTTACGTTTGTTCATTCAGGATTGTCCTCCTCAATGGTTTTCCATGCTTAACATACTTCTCATACACAGTCGCAGCTTGATCTTCTTCTTCGTTGAGCTTCTGCTTCTTTGCCTTGCTATTTTTGACGGTCGAAACTTTAGCCATCCTCTTCTTCCTAGTGTTCTTGTCGTGTGTTCTAGGGCCACTTCTCACATCAACAACTGTAGCAACCATTGTAGGAGCTGCAAACAAAAAAGTAATAGTAAGGTTAGGAGGGGTTGTACACGAATTTGTTGCAATCGCATAAAAGCAAAAAAATGACATGGAGAAAAAGAAGAAATGATGAAGGAGGAAGGAAGCATACTTGGGTTGTCATCGTCGTCTGATACAGGAAACATAGTGTAAGTGCATCTAGTGCCACCCCTAGTTGGTTTTGGAGTATTGACGACAAAGTTGGTTGAGGGACCAATGCGTTTGTGAGAATTGCAGGATAACGCAGGTAGTGTCCCTCATTGATTCGGTTTACCTACCGGAGATGACCCCTAAAAATGTGTGAAGACATTGAAGACAATGGTGGTATGTGAAGATATCCATATTGAAGACTATGACATCAGAAGACATTCGATGAAGACTATGGAGCGTGAAGACTGTGTGGTTTCGTTGTTTCCTTTTCTTCTTTGTTGAGTCATAGGAACCACCGTACTGTTAAGTGGGGTCCAAGTGAACTAAGTCAGAATGACTGAAGTGATGCTCAACCCAAATCCTATGTCTTCGAGCGAAGACAATGAGAGCAAATCTTATCCAGAGCTGGATGAGTCAGCTTTGCTTGTAGCCCAAGTAAAGTTGCCGTGCGTGTTTGAAATCTGACCATTGGAACACGTGTCAGTTCCTTAGTGACCCTGGGTCATTTCGGACATATCAGGTCGGGTTGCTCAGTGGCTATAAATATCCCACCCCCTACACCATAAATTGGTGGCTGCTCAGAGTTAGTGCACGACTTTTGTCGTTTGAGAGCAAACCACCTCGAAGCCTTTGAGAGAGAGAAATCCTTGCGAGGACCAAGCCCAAACACCCAAAGTCAAAGAGTGTTAGGCATCACTGAAGTCTTTCTGTCTGTTTGACCTAAAGACTTATTACACTTGAGGATTGTGAATCCTCCAGCCGGTTAGGCGTCGCGTTCTGAGCATCCAAGAGTCATTGTGGATCGCCGGTGAACGAAGTCTGTGAAGGTTTGGAAGTCTACCTTGAAGACTTACCAGAGTGATTGGGCGAGGACTGTGTGTGCTTAGCTCAAGGGGAATAAGGTGAAGACACGGTCTTCTGAGTTGAATCTCAGCCTCCCTAACCAGACGCGTCTGATTGTCACAAAGAATCGAACTGGTCCAACAAATCATGTGTCTTCAACAAGTGACTGGTTCTATCCTCTCCTTTCCTTTACTTAAGTTTTTCTTCGTGAAGTCATTGTCTATCTGTTGTACCTGTTTGACTTCATTGCTTGACTACTACTGTTGATTGGCTTCATACTATCTTCCATCCTGATCCTTACTACTTAGCTGCTATTAGTCATGTACCTTCACATCATTGCATACTTGACTATGGTTAGCCTATTGTAATTTATCTTCTGCTGCATATCAATTAGGTCATTCCTACTATTTGTCTTCGAAACTATCATGTTTTGAAGACTTTCATAAAAATCGCCTATTCACCCCCCTCTAGTCGATACTAGCACTTTCAATTGGTATCAGAGCAAGGTACTCCCTTGTTCTGTGTGATTTGGTTTAACCACCTGGAGTTTAGCTATGTCGACTGCAGGGATGATCAAGGTCTCCGCTGCTTGCCCCATGTTCGATGGAACTGAATATCCCTACTGGAAGAATAAGATTCGTATGCATCTTGAAGCCATTGATGTCGACCTCTCGTATGTCATCAAGAATGGCGTTCCCAAAACTGGTGAAGGTGTCACCCCTACTGATGTCAAGAAGTTCATTCAACTGGACTCTACTGCAAAGAACATCATCTGTGGTCATCTGACCAAAGGACAGTATGGCCGTGTGAGTGCTCTGGAAACGTCAAAGCTAGTCTGGGACTGGTTATCCAAGGTCAAGGAAGGCGTCTCAACCCAGAGAGATCAAAGAATCAGTGTTCTTTGCAACCTCTTCAACCATTTCAAGAGAAACGACAATGAAAATGTCCAGCTCATGTTCGATCGCCTCACTGACATCACAAATGAAGTTCAAGCTCTTGGCGCAACTGAGATTACCAAGCATGAAATCGTCAAGACACTACTGAGATCACTTGACATCTCCTTTGACACCCTTGCCCTCATGATACAAGAACGTCCTGACTTCAAGACACCCGATCCGTCTGATATACTTGAGAGGCTCAACACACATGAGTTCCAGCTTTCTGAGAAAAGAGATATCTATGGTCCAAACTATGGCCGAACTCGCGCTTTGATGGCCGAACTCATCTGAAGAAGAATCTGACTGCAGTTATGATGATCCTGAAGACATTGGAAAGGAACTTGCTATGCTTGTGAAGAAGTTTCAGAAGTTCACCAAGAAGAAAGGCTTCAGAAAGTCTTCACGATCCAGCTCACGAAATGATGAAGCTTCCACTCATGACCACAAGAAGAGAACATGTCACAAGTGCAAGAAACCCGGACACTACATCTCTGAGTGTCCACAGTGGGACAATGAGAAGAAGAAGAAGAAGAAGAAGAAGAGCAAGGAATATGATTCTGATGACAATAAGAAGAAGAAATCTTCAAAGTCTTCTTCCAAGTCCTCATCAAGGTCTTCATCTCATAAGAAGAGCTCATCAGGCAAGGCTCGTGCTTTTTTTGGCAAGGAAATGGATTCAGAAGAGGAGTCTGCTTATGAGGAGGTGGAGGTGGAGTCTGGAGAGGAGTCCGACCCTGGCGTTGCAAGTCTGGCTCTAGCCACAGCCTATGTTGCAAAGTCCATCTTCAACTCTGAAGACAATGACTTCCACACCGACGCTAAAGCTGATGACGAAGATGATCCTACTCCCATCTACTGCTTCATGGCACGTGGTGCCAAGGTAAAATCACGTGATGCTTACTTTCAAACATCAAGTGAAGATGACTCTGATTGTGAATCCAAACCTAGCTACGAAACACTTGCTAAAATTGCAACTGAACAACAAAAGGCTATGGAACATACTCAAAGACTGTTAGACAAAAGCAATGACCTGTTGGACGCGGAAATGACACGTTCACAGTCCTTAGTAGAAGATATAAAAAATCTTCATGCTAAGTACCAAGAACTTGAAAGTTGTCATGAAACGCTCTCAACCACTTATGAAAAGCTCTCCTATGATTATCTTCAAAGGAAGCAAGATCTTGAGAAATTGAGAGCGGCTCATGAAGATCTTCAAAAAGAGAATGAGTCACTTCGCGCTCAACAGATCAGTCCCGCTCAGGATGGATTTGAACCACCATGTCTAAAATGCATTGAGCGTGATAACGCTACATCTGTTGTTGAATGTTCCACTGCTGCTACTGTTCCATTGTCTTCACCTACTGATGTGGTTACTAACCCCTCTGCGGAGGATACCACTACTATTGCTGATGAGAATGCTATGTTGAAGACATTGCTTGAAACAAGGATGTATAAAAGTCTGAAAGGGCATCAGACACTTTGCGATGTCCTCAAAAAGCAGATTCTGAACCAAAACCCTAGGAAAGATGGTGTTGGGTTCGAGAGGAAATGAATGTTGATGGCTCGTCTTTGGAAGCCCGAAAGCGTACCCCAAAACCACATGGGTTGCTGCAAAGGAACCTTCATAGATCCATCCACTTTATCCGCTTTACATGCTAATCCTATTATCATTGATGAATCCTTTGATGCAAACTATAAGCTGTTCAAGAATCGTAATGGTGAAGTGTTTGCGGTATATTGGTACTAATCGCAGGAATGGACCACCTATGAAGAAGATCTGGGTACCTAAGCGTTACATTGAGAATCTTCCCGTGAATGTCGTCATGACACCACCAAGGAAGAAGACAAACCCTGCACCTATAGCTTCATATGGCCCAAAGGCTTCATCTGAGATACATGACTCACCCGAGTCACCCTAACGCCAATGTTTTGCGGGGAAATCATACTCGACTTATGAATATGAGCGTGTGTCTTGAACCGCTATGTTCATAGAACTAAGAACTTTACCTTATTCATATGAGTATCATTCATCTCTGAAGGCTATTTGCTAAGGCTCCAAAGCCAAAATTCTCGATGCTGCACTTAGACTCATTGCTTCTAAGCCACCCACGAAAATGCGGGTGGCGAAGAAGAATTAACCTTCTTTGCGAGTAAGGTCTCCAGCCAGCAATCAAAGGCGTCCGATACTATTGCTGGGGACCTAAAACACATTAAGGACGCATCATAAAATGTCTTACTATATACGTCACATCTGAATCGCTTACCAATCATACTATGTGTCCTAACCTTGATCTAAGCTGTGACAATCCCTATATGTGCTAAATGCTTATGCTTCACAACACTCTTGTGAAGCCTATCCTCCTAACTGCACTGTAGGGTACATCACCAAAAGCTTCAGAATGGATTATGGACAGCGGATGCACAAATCATATGACTGGTGATTGAAGTCTTCTCATGGACTCAACCTTACGTCCATCCGACAAGAGTCACATCACATTTCTTTGACCTTTGGTAAAAGCAAGGTATTGGGTCTAGGTAGAGTTGCAATCTCAAAGGATCAACACATGGATAAAGTGATGCTTGTTGAATCCCTTGGTTTCAACTTAATGTCTGTCTCAATGCTTTGTGACTTGAACATGATTGTGCTATTCGGAAAATATTGCTGTCTTGTACTAATGGAATGTGACAAGTCTCAAGTCTTTGAAGGGTATCGGAAAGATGATCTATACATGGTAGATTTCTCAGTAGGTCCACAGCTTGCCGTGTGTCTTCTCACAAAAGCTTCAGAATGCTGGCTCTGGCATCAAAGGCTGGGGCATGCTGGCATGAGGAACTTACACTCACTCGTCAAGAAGAAGCATGTCATAGGCATCGAGGATGTCAAGTTCAAGAAGGATCATTTGTGTGGCGCCTGCGAAGCTAGAAAGATGACTAGGGCAAAGCACCCCACAAAGACAATCATGACAACATCTCAACCCTTCGAGCTATTGCACATGGACTTATTTGGATCTACTCACTACTCCACCCTCACAACAACTGCTTGTCTCTATGGCTTCGTCATTGCTGATGACTACTCAAGATACACATGGGTTCATATAATTCTCTACAAGACTGAAGTGCAAGATGTCTTGGGGCAACGCCAATCGAGCAATGAACAATTATGGTGTGAAGATCAAGCATATCGAAGTGATAATGGCACCAAATTCAAGAACACGGACTTGATCTTTATCTCGATACAATGGGGATCACTCATGAGTTCTCTGCTCCATACACACCTCAGCAAAATGGCATCGTTGAACGCAAGAACAGAACCCTCATTGAGATGGCTCGAACAATGCTTGATGAATACAAGACACCAAGAAAGTTCTGGCCTGAAGCTATTGATACAGCGTGTCACATCATCAATCGTGTTTACATCCATAAGCTTCTGAACAAAACATCCTATGAGCTCCTTACAGGCAAGAAGCCAAATGTCAGTTACTTCAGAGTATTTGGAGCTAGGTGCTGGATCAAGGACCCCCATCACAAGTCAAAATTTGCACCTAAAGCTCACGAAGGCATCATGCTTGGCTATGGAAAGGACTCACACTCCTATAGAGTCTTCAACCTCTATCTCTACAAAATCGTCGAAACTGTGGATGTGAGATTTGATGAAACCAATGGTTCACAAAGAGAATTCCTGCCAAGTACACTAGATGAAGCTCCTCCAAGCGAATCTATCAAGCTGATGGGAATGGGTGAGATCATGCCTTCTAAAGCACAACCTGAAGAGGAACTTATCATTTCTGCACCAAACCAACCTGAAGACAATTCTCAGACCGAAGACAATCCTCCCAATGATGACAATGATCAGCAAGAGCAAAGTCTTCGTCCGGTTCATCCTCGTGTTGCAAATGAAGTACAAATTGAGAAGATAATTGACAGCATCAATGCGCCTAGTCCACTTACTCGCTCAAGAGCAACACAGTTAGCAAACTTTTGTGGGCACTTTTCATTTGTGTTGTCACGCCCAATATGAGACCCTATCCAAAAGGAACTCGAAGGTCCCACCAAGGATAGACCCGCATATTGAAACACTTTTGCAAGGTGGATATCATTACATCAACATTACATAATAGATGGGGATACATACAAAAGGCATACAATGCCACACGAATACAACATCATCTTACATAAGAGCACCATCCGACTACGGATGAAACACAAACAGAAACTCAAACGACATCCACCCTGCTAGCCCAGGTTGCCGACCTGGAACCTATCCCCTGATCGAAGAAGAAGCAGAAGAAGAACTCCAAAACATGTAAGCATCGCTCTCGCGTCATGATCATCGCATAAACCTGTACCTGCAACTGTTGTTGTAGTAATCTATGAGCCACGAGGACTCAGCAATCCCATTACCATGGGTATCAAGACTAGCAAAGCTTAATGGGAAAGGAAGGGGTAAAGTGGTGAGGTTGTAGCAGCTAAAGCAAGTATGGTGGCTAACATACGCAAATGAGAGCGAGAAAAGGAGCAAAGGAACGGTCGTCAACTAGTAATGATCAAGAGGTGATCCTGAACACCTACTTACGTCAAACATAACACAGAAACCGTGTTCACTTCCCAGACTCCGCCGAGAAGAGACCATCACGGCTACACACGCGGTTGATGCATTTTAAATTGGATCTGGTGTCAAGTTATCTACAACCGGACATTAACAAATTCCCATCTGCCACATAACCGCGGGCACGGCTCTCGAAAGTTTAAACCCTGCAGGGGTGTCCCAACTTAGCCCATGACAAGCTCTCGCGATCAACGAAGGAATAGACCTTCTCCCGGGAAGACCCGATCAGTCTCGGAATCCCGGTTTACAAGACATTTCAACAATGGTAAAACAAGACCAGCAAAGCCGCCCGATGCGCCGACATCCCGATAGGAGCTGCACATATCTCGTTCTCAGGGCAACACCGGATAAGTCAAGCTACGAGTAAAACCAGACTTCGAGTTTCCCCGAGGTGGCCCCGCAGGTTGCTCGGTTCGGACCAACACTTAGACAAGCACTGGCCCGGGGGGGCTAAAATAAAGATGACCCTTGGGTTGGCCGACCCAAGGGAAGGGTATAGGTGGTGGTGAGGCAAATGGTAAAACCAAGGTTGGGCCTTGCTGGACAAGTTTTATTCAAAGCGAACTGTCAGGGGGGTCCCATAAATCACCCGACCGCGTAAGGAACGCAAAATCCGGGAACATAACACCGGTATGACAGAAACTAGGGCGGCAAGAGTGGAACAAAACACCAGGCATAAGGCCGAGCCTTCCACCCTTTACCAAGTATATAGATGCATTAATTAAATAAGAGATATTGTGATATCCCAACATAAATCCTGTCCACCATGGAGAAATCTTCAACTTCACCTGCAGCTAGCAACGCTATAAGAGGGGCTGAGCAAAAGCGGTAACATAGCCAAGCAACGGATTGCTAGGAATGGTGTCAAAGGTTAGAGGTTCATGGCAATTTGGGGAGGCTTGAAGAACAAGTGATAGGTAACGCAGCATAGCGATAGAACGAAGCAACTAGCATAGCAATGATAGTAGTGAGATCCAAGGTAGCGGTCATCCCGCAAGGAAGAAGAACGATTCCATGAAGGAGATGAAGCCACGAAGACGAACCACACGTAGACGAACGCATCCTCATGATCGCAACGAAACGGGAACTATCGAGAAGAAGCACACAACATGGTAAACACACGACACATAGACAAGACATGATGCACAACAAGCATGATGCATGACAAAGGCTACATGAAGCTACTCATGGCAAGAGATGATGCAAACAAGAACAACACATCAAGGCAAGTTTAAATGAGGCCGGAAACAACATATAACAATTCCGGTAAGTCCTCATATGCAAATTTCAAAATTGGTCCAGATCTGAATAAACCTTATGTTCAAGTTGCTAAACATTAAGCTAAGGTGCACCAAGATGATCTACACGAGATTCTAGTCAAGTTACATATAAAGTTCATTAGGTTCGGAGCTACGGCCTAGAACATATGAGCAAAACAAGTTAAACATGGCATCGATGCAAAATGCATACAAACATCAAGCAAACACCTCAAAACAAGGATGCAACATGATAATACGGCACTACATGCAAAATCAAGCAAGTTTCATATAGAGCACACTCAAAACGGAGCAACGGTTCAACACATACACTCTATACAAGTCATAGCAACAATCATCCATAACAAAGAACTAGGCATATTGCAAGCATCAAAACAACATGCTACAGCACCCCAACATAAGAACAAAAGGCATGGGCATGAAGTACAGGTAAAGCACAACAAAACATGAACACTGAGCTATCTCCAGAAACAACTAGAACATGCTCAAAAAGACATGGGAAGATTGCAAATAATAACAGTTTCAGACTTGTCAGGAAATAATATCAGGTTGCAATGTTTAGAGCTATCAAACAACATGTTACCGGAACTTATCATGGCAAAAAAAAGGCATGGAATGAATCTACTAATTGCATAGATCAAAAGTCCCTTACTGACCATGAGCCAAAAGGGCACAGAAAATATGATGGCACCCATGTAAACATGGCAAGTTATATTACAGATTCATACATGGCAGGAACAACAATAAGTAGGCATGTTGGTGAGCTTGGACCACTCACCACAGAGCAATATATGGCATGGCAAGGCAACCAACAGTAAGAATACATGTTTATGAAGCTAAGCATGGCAAGTGCAAAGTCATAGGGTGCATGGAACACTAGCAAAACACATGGGAACAAGTGAACTTAATGTTAACAGGCTGATAGCAACATTTTCAAGCAATTTGGAGCAAGAAATGAACAAGCTACAGTAAGCTATAAATGCAACCAGGGGCACGGATGGATAGGGCATAACATGTAGATCAAAACATGTTTATAGAACATCTCCAGATTATGCATAGAATGATTAGTAGCAACATGTTTATATAGCATCAAAATATAACAGAATCTGTCAGGAAAACAGCAACAGCAAGTACACTACTTAACAAGCTCGATTCACTCACCACACATCATTGCATGACAAGATAAGCATAGCATAATCAAGAAGTCATGTTTATGTAACCAACCAAGGCAAGAACAAGTCCATAGCATGCAAGGATCAACTATAGCATCCTTGGCTAAATTGAATAACAAGTAAACAATCTGCCAGGAAACATTTTGAAGCAAAAGTAGAGCACTCAGATGACATGCTAGGCTACTCCATAATTGCAAAAAAGGGCAGGAATGGATAGACAAAAACCACATGTTCAAAACACCCTTACTGAAGTAACTCAAAATATGCATGGATCTCTGTGTAGCCTCAAGTTTACATGGCATCAAAATAACAGCAGAACAGGGACTAAAATCAGCAATATCAGGAAGCCTAGTTTGCATGCTTGTGCTGGTCACCACATTGATCACAAAAATACATGGCATACACCCCTAGAAAGATGGCATGGCATAGATCAAAACACATGTAGACATCAACCTCATAGGATGCACACAACAATCATGGCCAAAATGACAAATGAGCATGTTATAACAGTTTCAGCAGATTAACATGAACATGCACTCTTCCAACAGCATTTCGGGAATCAAGATGAGCTCAAATGAAAATGATGAAATTGGATGAAATGAAGTACTCGTTGAGACGAACAATTTGACATATTATACGCACGAAACGGAGCTACGGATGCAGAGATGTGATGCGATGAAGATGCAACAATTTTACCACAGATTAAGGACTTAGTGGATTTCGGGGGGAAAGTCAACCTTCGGTGGATCTCGCCGAAATCCCACCGGAGTTGGAGGAGACGGCGGCCGGAGCGCGGGAGAGGTCGGGGAGGCCGGGAGAGGACGGATCCGGGCCGGATCTTGTCGGATCCGGCCGGATCTGGCCTTGAGAGGCGGAGGAGGACGCGGCGGCGGGCGGCGCGGCCGCACCGGCGCGGGCGGCGTGGAGGCCTCCGGCGACGGGCGGCGGCGGAAGCGTGGCTGCTGGGGCGGAGATCGGCGGGCGGCGCCGCTGCCGACGGCGGGAGCGCGACGGCGCTGGGCGGCCGGGCCTCCTGCAGGCGAAGCGGAGCGCGGCGGCGCAGCTCGGCGGGCGGCGGTGCTGCCGCCGGCGGAGGCGGCTGGCGGGCGCGCGCGCTGCGGCGCAGTATCGGGCGAGGTGCCTCATGGCGGCGGCGACGAGAACGGGCCCGGCCTGGCGCTGGGCGGGCGGCCGTGGGCCAGCGGGCCTTGCGGCGCTGAGAACAGCCGCGGTGACGTGGCGGAAGGCGACTGGCTAAGGGCTGCGGCGCGATTTCGTCCGGTCCGGGACGGACACGTCCGGCGCGGAGAGGGGAATTTGCTAGGGTTTGGACTGCGGAAATGATCTGGGATTTTCGGGGAGAGGGGCATATTTATAGGTAGAGGGAGCTAGGAGAGTCCAAATGAGGAGCGGTTTTCGGCCACGCGATCGTGATCAAACGACCGAGAGCATGGAGGGGAGTTTGCTGGGTTTTGGGCCACTTTGAAGGGGGTGTTGGGCTGCACACAAAAGAGGCCTTTGCGGTTACCCGGTTAACCGTTGGAGTATCAAACGGACTCCAAATGGCACGAAACTTGACAGGCGGTCTACCGGTGCTATACCAAGGCCGCTTGGCAAACCTCGGTCCATTCCGAGAAAGTTTAACACCCACACACAAAAAGAGGCGAGAAGGGGACGCCGGATGACATAGGAGTGCCGGATTGCAAAACGGACAACGGGGAAAATGCTCGGATGCATGAGATGAACATGTTTGCAAAATGAAATGCACATGATGACATGATATGAAATGCATATGATGACTTGGCAAAGTGCAACACGCAAGCAAATGACATGGCAATGACGGCGAATAATTGGCGGACACCTGGCGCAACGAAACCAGGGCGTTACAACACTCCTCCACTAACAAGACATCTCGTCCCGAGATCTTAGGACCGAGACGGAAGGGAAAAAGGGAAGAGGTGAAGCAAGAAATCAAGAGAAGAAGCAAAGAATCGAGAGCACTTGAGAAGAAGAGAGGAACTGCGAGAATGATGAGAAACGAAAACTCACGAAATCAGATAGACTAAGAAAATGGCTCGTTCTAACCGGAGTGGTTAGAATGAGAAAAGAAACGAATAAGACTGAAAGAATTTAGGTAGCGCTTCGGCTGAAACATGGGGGAATAGAACACGAGCTTGAGAGGATGGAATGATACTTGATGAAGACATGACACCAAACCTCCGGAAAGAATTGAAAGAGTTGAATGAAAATAACGGATAAGGATATGACAACTTGTGCCACGAATGAAATAGAAAGCGACCTCAGAAGAAAGGATTGAACGGAGTTGTTGAGAAAATCAACAACGAAAGAATAAGCTTGTTGTGGACTTATGGATAACATCTCAAAATTATGAGGTGATCTCCGACCACAAGCGGAAACGATTGTATAGCTGAGAAGAACGAAGAAATGCAAAGCTCCACTTCAAAAGGATATGGAGAATTAATTGCACTTTGAGACGTGAGGAGAAAAGATACTAGAAGTCCTTGAACAAGAATCTTGATGAACTCTTGAAAGAATGAATTAAATCATGAAGAACCACCATGAAGAACTCTGGTGACAAAAGGACAATGAGATCGAATGAAGGAAGAAAGAATGAGATTAAAGCTTGCGATGATTTTGATGGAGGTTCCGACGAGATGGTCGATGGAACTTGAACTCCGGAAAAGAAAAGATGAAAACACTTGGACCTAGAATTTATTCACCAAGAACAAACTCCGAAGGAAGGGATTAATCACTTGGAGGAAATAAGAATAAGATTTATTGTATGCTTATCCTTCATCAAATTAAATTGATGACAAGCAATGGATTTAGCATACTACTTATTCTTCTTGAAAAGGATCAAGAAGTGACATATCGCAAACTTGAGAAGGTCTTCATGAACCACCGGTAGGGTTGAAAGAACGAATTGATTAAAATGATAAACAAGGAAAAGAATCTGAAAGAACCACTGTGAGAATTCGAAAATGACTGATGAAAGGGAATGAATCACCGGGAAGAATTAGAAGAACAAATATGCTTGAGGGGATTTAGATGCAAAAGAACAAAGAGGTCACGAACTTATTGAAGAATACTTGAACGAAGCACCGGAAGAATATTGAGACGAACGAAAGGGCACGGATATAGAATAATTCGAGGGGATAACATGAAGCTGGAACCACGAATCTTCGAGAGAACGGACAAGATTTAGAGGAAAAACTCTTCTTCGATCTTCGAAGCTGAGAATGACGACAAGAAACACCACCGAAATTACTGAGATACTCCGGGAGAATGAAAAGCGAAGAGTTTGAGCCAATAATGAAATGATTTGACAGAGATCTTGGAAAATCATCTGACTGATGAAATTCATTCTTACATCACACTTGAAAAGAATTTGAGAATAACTCCGGGGGAATTAGAAGAGTCAGGTAAGATCCTGGGAAAAGACCTGTGGGTTAGGGCCCACTGAAGAAAACACTGTTGGAAATGATTGTTGAAAAGATAGATGATGCACCGGAACAATTGAAATATTTGAATGAGGTGGCAACCTTGAATTAATTGGAACACAGACGAATCTCCTGAGATGTCTTCCGAACTCCGGAATGATTGAATGGCGAGAGGCAAACGAGCAAGGAGAACACTTGAGCCGAGGAAAAGAATATGATCAACCCGAAAAACTAGAATTGAGTGCACCGAAAAAAGAAAGGGATGAAGAGTTACGAACGAGACGAGAATTCACCGGTTGAAATGATTGAGGGAAGACTGAAAGGTTCCACATGAATGAAATAGATAGTCGAGAGAGACTCAAACTCCGGGAAGAAAAGGGTGGGAGGGCGGGAAAACAAAGTCAACTAGAGGGGAGAATCGACGAATAACTTGAAGAGAAAACACCGTTTGAAATGTTTTAGGGAAGAATGCAACGACTTAGCACGAGTAGAAAGGATACTCGATTACAGACTCCGGTTCCGAGAAGAAGAATGGGTTGGGCGGGTGGGAAAAGAAAACAACTGAGGATTGAACTTGCAAAAACGGAGAGGGTCGAATCACTTTGACGAGATATGCACCGGATGCAAAGAGCTGAGGAGCAACAATCGGAAAACCAACTGCGTGATCCTAAAGAAAAATTTGAAGGGGAAGAGAAGTAGTTCAAAACACCTATGTCAAGATTCCTCACCAGAGCAACGAAGGGGCAGAGGAGTAAAAAGAATTCCTACTCTCCGATATAACTAGACTCCGAAAACAGTTTTCTTCTAGACTCAACAATGGCCAAACTACATGATCAATCAAGGGGGGCTCCTAGGGTCGGTCGAGGCTCTGATACCAACTTGGCACGCCCAATATGAGACCCTATCCAAAAGAAACTCGAAGGTCCCACCAAAGATAGACCCACATATTGAAACGCTTTTGCAAGGTGGATATCATTACATCAACATTACATAATAGATGGGGATACATACAAAAGGCATACAATGCCACACGAATACAACATCATCTTACATAAGAGCACCATCCGACTACGGATGAAACACAAACAGAAACTCAAACGACATCCACCCTGCTAGCCCAGGCTGCCGACCTGGAACCTATCCCCTGATCGAAGAAGAAGCAGAAGAAGAACTCCAAAACATGTAAGCATCGCTCTCGCGTCATGATCATCGCATAAACCTGTACCTGCAACTGTTGTTGTAGTAATCTATGAGCCACGAGGACTCAGCAATCCCATTACCATGGGTATCAAGACTAGCAAAGCTTAATGGGAAAGGAAGGGGTAAAGTGGTGAGGTTGTAGCAGCGGCTAAGCAAGTATGGTGGCTAACATACGCAAATGAGAGCGAGAAAAGGAGCAAAGGAACGGTCGTCAACTAGTAATGATCAAGAGGTGATCCTGAACACCTACTTACGTCAAACATAACACAGAAACCGTGTTCACTTCCCGGACTCCGCCGAGAAGAGACCATCACGGCTACACACGCGGTTGATGCATTTTAAATTGGATCTGGTGTCAAGTTATCTACAACCGGACATTAACAAATTCCCATCTGCCACATAACCGCGGGCACGGCTCTCGAAAGTTTAAACCCTGCAGGGTGTCCCAACAAGCCCATGACAAGCTCTCGCGATCAACGAAGAATAGACCTTCTCCGGGAAGACCCGATCGGTCTCGGAATCCGGTTTACAAGACATTTCAACAATGGTAAAACAAGACCAGCAAAGCCGCCCGATCGCCGACATCCCGATAGGAGCTGCACATATCTCGTTCTCGAGGCAACACCGGATAAGTCAAGCTACGAGTAAAACCAGACTTGAGTTTCCCGAGGTGGCCCCAAGGTTTGCTCGGTTCGGACCAACACTTAGACAAGCACTGGCCCGGGGGGGGGGGCTAAAATAAAGATGACCCTTGGGTTGGTCGACCCAAGGGAAGGGTATAGGTGGTGGTGAGGCAAATGGTAAAACCAAGGTTGGGCCTTCTGGACAATTTTTATTAAAAGCGAACGGTCAAGGGGTCCCATAAATCACCCGACCGCGTAAGGAACGCAAAATCCGGGAACATAACACCGGTATGATGGAAACTAGGGCGGCAAGAGTGGAACAAAACACCAAGCATAAGGCCGAGCCTTCCACCCTTTACCAAGTATATAGATGCATTAATTAAATAAGAGATATTGTGATATCCAACATAAATCATGTCCACCATGGAGAAATCTTCAACTTCACCTGCAGCTAGCAACGCTATAAGAGGGGCTGAGCAAAAGCGGTAACATAGCCAAGCAACGGTTTGCTAGGAATGGTGTCAAAGGTTAGAGGTTCATGGCAATTTGGGGAGGCTTGAAGAACAAGTGATAGGTAACACAGCATAGCGATAGAACGAAGCAACTAGCATAGCAATGATAGTAGTGAGATCCAGGATAGCGGTCATCTTGCCTGAAATCCCGCAAGGAAGAAGAACGAGTCCATGAAGGAGATGAAGCCACGAAGACCAACCACACGTAGACGAACGCATCCTCACGATCGCAACGAAACGGGAACTATCGAGAAGAAGCACACAACATGGTAAACACACCACACATAGACAAGACATGATGCACAACAAGCATGATGCATGACAAAGGCTACATGAAGCTACTTATGGCAAGAGATGATGCAAACAAGAACAACACATCAAGGCAAGTTTAAATGAGGACGGAAACAACATATAACAATTCCGGTAAGTCCTCATATGCAAATTTCGAAATTGGTCCAGATCTGAATAAACCTTATGTTGAAGTTGTTAAACATCAAGTTAAGGTGCACCAAGATGATCTACACGAGATTCTGGTCAAGTTACATATAAAGTTCATTAGATTCGGAGCTACGGCCTAGAAGATATGAGCAAAACAAGTTAAACATGGCATCGATGCAAAATGCATACAAACATCAAGCAAACACCTCAAAACAAGGATGCAACATGATAATACGGCACTACATGCAAAATCAAGCAAGTTTCATATAGAGCACACTCAAAACGGAGCAACGGTTCAACACATACACTCTATACAAGTCATAGCAACAATCTGTCCATAACAGCAACTAGGCATCTTGCAAGCATCAAAACAACATGCTACAGCACCCCAACATAAGAACAAAAGGCATGGGCATGAAGTACAGGTAAAGCATAACTAAACATGAACCCTGAGCTATCTCCAGAAAAAACTAGAAAATGCTCAAAAAGACATGGGAAGATTGCAAATAATAACAGTTTCAGACTTGTCAGGAAATAACATCAGGTTGCAATGTTTAGAGCTATCAAACAACATGTTAACGAAACTTATCATGGCAAACAAAGGCATGGAATGAATCTACTAATTGCATAGATCAAAAGTCCCTTACTGACCATGAGCCAAAAGGGCACAGAAAATATGATGGCACCCATGTAAACATGGCAAGTTATATTACAGATGCATACATGGCAGGAACAACAATAAGTAGGCATGTTGGTGAGCTTGGACCACTCACCACAGAGCAATACATGGCATGGCAAGGCAACCAACAGTAAGAATACATGTTTATGAAGCTAAGAATGGCAAGTGCAAGGTCATAGGGTGCATGGAACACTAGCAAAACACATGGGAACAAGTGAACTTAATGTTAAAATGGCTGATAGCAACATTTTCAAGCAACTTTCGAGCAAGAAATGAACAAGCTACAGTAAGCTATAAATGCAACCAGGGGCCCGGATGGATAGGGAATAACATGTAGATCAAAACATGTTTATAGAACATCTCGAGATTATGCATAGAATGATTAGTAGCAACATATTTATATAGCATCAAAATATAACAGAATCTGTCAGGAAAACAGCAACAGCAAGTACACTACTTAATAAGGTCGATTCACTCACCACAAGTCATTGCATGACAAGATAAGCATAGCATCATCAAGAAGTCATGTTTATGTAACCAACCAAGGCAAGAACAAGTCCATAGCATGCAAGGATCAACTATAGCATCCTTGGCTAAATTGAATAACAAGTAAACAATCTGCCAGGAAACATTTTGAAGCAAAAGTAGAGCACTCAAATGACATGCTAGGCTACTCCATAATTGCAAAAAAGGGCATGAATGGATAGACAAAAACCACATGTTCAAAACACCCTTACTGAAGTAACTCAAACTATGCATGGATCTCTCTGTAGCCTCAAGTTTACATGGCATCAAAATAACAGCAGAACAGGGACTAAAATCAGCAATATCAGGAAGCCTAGTTTGCATGCTTGTGCTGGTCACCACATTGATCACAAAAATACATGGCATACACCCCTGGAAAGATGGCATGGCATAGATCAAAACACATGTAGACATCAACCTCATAGGATGCACACAACAATCATGGCCAAAATGACAAATGAGCAGGTTATAACAGTTTCAGCAGATTAACATCAACATGCACTCTTCCAACAGCATTTCGGGCATCAAGATGAGCTCAAATGAAAATGATGCAATGGGATGAAATGAAGTACTCGTTGAGGCGAACAATTTGACATATTATACGCACAAAATGGAGCTACGGATGCAGAGATGTGATGCGATGAAGATGCAACAATTTTACCATAGATTAAGGACTTGGTGGATTTCGGGGGGGAAGTCAACCTTCGGTGGATCTCGCCGGAATCCCACCGGAGTTGGAGGAGACGGCGGCCGGAGCGCGGGAGAGGTCGAGGAGGCCGGGAGAGGACGGATTCGGGCCGGATCTCGCCGGATCCGGCCGGATCTGGGCGCGGGGAGGCGGAGGAGGACGCGGCGGAGGGCGGCGGGGCGCACCGGCGCTGGCGGCGCGCGAGAGCCTCCGGCGACCGGCCGGCAGCGAAGCGCGGCTGCTGGGGCGGAGGTCGGCGGTGGCGGAGCACGGCCGACGGCGGAAGGCGCGACGGCGCGCTGGGCGGCCGGCCTTCTGCGGGCGAGCGAGAGCTGCGGCGCGGCTCGGCCGGGCGGCCGGCGCGCCGCCGGGCGGCGGCAGGCAGCTGGACAGGGCGAGGCAATGGCAGGCGGCGGGCGCCTCATGAGCGACATGGCGGAAGGCGACTGGCTGAGGGCTGTGGCGCGATTTCGTCCAGTCCGGGACGGACACGTCCGACGCAGAGAGGGGAATTTGCTAGGGTTGGGACTGCGGAAATGATCCGGGATTTTCGGGGAGAGGGGCATATTTATAGGTAGAGGGAGCTAGGAGAGTCCAAATGAGGAGCGGTTTTCGGCCACGCGATCGTGATTGAACGACCGAGAGCATGGAGGGGAGTTTGCTGGGTTTTGGGCCACTTTGAATGGGTTGTTGGGCTGCACACAAAAGAGGCCTTTGCGGTTACCCGGTTAACCGTTGGAGTATCAAACGGACTCCAAATGGCACGAAACTTGACAGGCGGTCTACCGGTGCTATACCAAGGCCGCTTGGCAAACCTCGATCCATTCTGAAAAAGTTTAACACCCGCACACAAAAAGAGGCGAGAAGAGGACGCCGGATGACATAGGAGTGCCGGATTGCAAAACGGACAACGGGGAAAATGCTCGGATGCATGAGATGAACATGTTTGCAAAATGAAATGCACATGATGACATGATATGAAATGCATATGATGACATGGCAAAGTGCAACACGCAAGCAAATGACATGGCAACGACGGCGAATAACTGGCGGACACCTGGCGCAACGAAACCGAGGCGTTACATGTGTCGATATCAGAACCCAAGAAAGTTGTTGAAGCTTTTATGGAACCTGAATGGATTAAAGCTGTGCAAGAAGAACTTCAACAGTTCAAGCTAAACAATGTTTGGGAACTTGTCAAGCGACCTGACCCTCGCAAGCATAACATTATTGGAACAAAATGGATATATTGAAACAAGCAAGATGAGCATGGTCAAGTCGTCAGAAACAAAGCACGTCTTGTGGCTCAAGGATATACTCAAGTTGAAGGAATTGACTTCGATGAAACATTTGCTCCTGTGGCTAGGCTTGAAGCCATTCGCATACTGCTAGCCTACGCAAATCATCACAACATCTTGCTGTATCAAATGGATGTGAAGAGTGCATTTCTCAATGGCAAGATTGAAGAAGAAGTATATATAGCTCAACCACCTGGCTTTGAAGATCCAAAACATCCTGATATGGTGTACAAGCTAAACAAAGCACTGTATGGCCTCAAACAAGCTCCTCGCGCATGGTATGATACGATCAAAGACTTCCTGAAGAGCAAAGGCTTCAAACCTGGATCCCTCGATCCCACACTCTTCACGAAGACATATGATGGTGAGCTGTTTGTGTGCCAAATATATGTGGATGACATAATCTGCGGCTGCACCAACCAGAAGTATAGTGATGAGTTGGGGTACATGATGCAAGAGCAATATCAGATGTCCATGATGGGTGAGCTGAAGTTCTTCCTTGGTCTTCAAATTAAATCGACAAAGGAATGGCATCTTCATATCTCAAGAAAAATACCTCAAAGATTGTCGAAGAAGTTTGGAATGGAAGGCGCAAAGGTTACATGATGCCAATGCCACCAAACACCATCTTGGTCCCGACGACAATGGTAAAGAGTTCGATCAAAAGGTATACCGCTCCATGATTGGTTCTTTACTTTATCTATGTGCATCTAGGCCAGATATTATGCTTAGTGTTTGCATGTGTGCTCGATTCCAAGCGGCACCAAAGGAATCGCATCACTTAGCTGTGAAGCGAATTCTTCGATATTTGGCTTACACCCCAACACTCGAATTATATATATACTAGTGTTCTGTCCTCTACAGCATTCACTTATTGCGATGTCTTCAAGTTGAATCTTTTGAACTAAGTGAATGTGATCGGACCCTAACCTCTCTATGCTTTCAATCTCAAACTCTATCTGTCCAAATCATATACATTCTATTGAAACTGTCGAATGTCTTCTCTGCGTCCTAGTCAGCAGAAGGCACAGAGACAAACATTAAGTCTGTTTTAAATAACTCATCTTTATTGTTGAAATCCGAAGAAGCCGGAACAACTATCCGACATGCCTGGCGGGCGTGGGAACGTGGGACAACTCTGAGTATGTTGCATGCTTGCCACGTGCCCCTCAGATGTTAACCGTCAGGGGCACCAGCGTAATTGCGCTGTGCCGCACACCTCCTTATAAATACTTGTCCCCTGCGGTCAAGAAATCCTTCTTCCACCACTCCGCCTCGTCAAAACCCTAGAGCCACCGCTAGCTCTCGACGACGCCGGCGACAGAGCTCTTAGCTGTCGCGACTTCTCCGACGCCGTCCTCACGCCGGCCGCGGACATCGTCCTCTCCGCCGTCACCGTAGGTGTCCTCCGTTGCCAAGTTAGGGCAAGGTGGACTGAACTGCTCGGTCTCCTATTCATCCCATCTAGCATTTCTTCGTGAGGTAATTATAACTCTATTTTTACCACCTTTTTGATCTTCAAGATTCATCCTATTTACCGAAAGTGGTTTCTGCCTACACAGTGTTAGATCTATTCTGTCTGCATCTCATACTGCCTAGTCTATTCACTTAAATTACTTATCCAGTTTGATTCCTCACTTGTACTTATTCACGGATTCGTACAAATCTGGGACCAACTCACCCCATATAAGTGAATGTCTTCGCATCATGAGGTCAATGTCTTCAAACTGATTTATCTTCAAAATCTTCTGAGAATGCATATGACCTCTTCCCCTTCCCTCGCATCTCTAATGCTGTCACGGGTACATGTCCGTGGGAGAATCCCTTGGTTCTCATAGTCTGCATTCGTTTGCAGAATACTTACAGCATCACATTAACACTCCCGAAGCCAGTTCCTTCTTGACCAGCAAGTGTAAGTCTCTGAAGCCTTTGAACGTCTTGAAGCCATTCAGTTTGAAGTTCATGGCTGCAGGGAAATCAGTAAGGAAGGGTGGCAGATAGCGCCGAGAGGGAACATCCAAAGATCTGCCTGATGACCTAGCAGAGCTCTACAAGACAGATCCTGAAGAGAATTATCATCGGTATGAACCACGAATCCAATGGATTCGACGCTATTAATGAAGAATGGTTCAAGTACAAGTTCGTGACCAAGGAATATGCAGAGAAGAATGCTATCAAGAGTCCTTGGGGCGATATTCTCTATCGAGGCCTTCAACACAAGAACAGAGCTGAAGCTATTGCACAAGATTTCTATCCTTGTATGGTCCGTGGACCTCAGCCTGAGAACGCCGATCCCTCATCATTACTCTGGTGTCGTGATGATACTCTCTTCAAGCGCAACTTCCAGCACGCCAAGGCTTCGGCCAAGGAAAACAAGAAGTCATTGGGATTAGACTTTAACCCTGGTCCCTCTGCTCCCCGTGCTGACGGCTCACGTGATGCAGAACCTAATGTCATCGGCCCCTTCTCCAACCTTGATGGCCTCATCACCTACATCCTGGTCCAAGGTGCCAGGGTAGATCATTCTGGTAATGATGCTGACACTGATGAAGCCCCAGCTCCTCCTCCAAAGCCGCAGAAGCAAAAGAAACCAAAGGCTTCTAGATCAGCACCTCCAAAAGCTTCACGTGCGAAGCCAGCGCCATCGCACCTCCACGAAGGCGATTAGCGGTCGAAGATCAATCACGTATCTCCAAGAGGACGGAGAAGAAAAAGGAAATTGTCAGGCATACTGATCAAACCTTGACTCCTGCTGCCATTCTGCGTGAAGAACCCATTGATCTGTCCAGCGATGAAGATCTAGCAGATGATGCCCTTGAGCAACTGATCAAAAGCAAGGAAGAAGCAGAGATCTTCAACAACTTGCCTCTCTTTGATGTGGCAATCATCCATAACTTCATTGATGAGTGGTTTGACACACCAAATCTCAGCTTTGAAGATCTGCAGCTTCCCATCGGCCTCAGCGTCTCTTTCAATGGCGCCATTGCTTCTAAGCTAGCTCTCGCTCAGCGCATCGTTGAGCTGAAGAACAAAATTGATTATGAGAAGGCTCAATTCAAGAAGCATGTGGCGAAGCTCAGTGTGCAAGATGTCAGAAACTTCAAGGTCATGATGCATGAGCTTAAAGAAGCCTTTCTCAAGAAGCGCCAAGAAGCTCAGGGCTCTCGCGAGCGCATGAAGAGTTTGGCTGACAAATGCGTGCTTGCATACAATGAGGCTGAGAAGTGCAAGTCTCTTGGTCGTCCTGGCATTGACCCCAGGATGGCTGCAAAGAAGAAGAAGCTCTCTCCGCCCAGCCTGCACCTTCAAGTCAAGAAGCCCTCGCATTGTCTTCCCAAGCAGCATGGTAGCTCGAAGCCAAAAGTCCTTTCAACCGCTTGAGCAGAAGAAGACGAGGATCGCCGAGGTGAAGCGAAAAGAGGAAGAATCTGAAGCCTCGATGCCGCTCCCTCCAAGAAGAAGCACAAGACCAAGAAGAATCGGGCTGCTCCCATAGAGCCCTTGGTTGTTGAACCCATCTCAGTGGTTCGCCCTGCGTCTGAACATCAAGAACGACGGATGATTGTTCATGAGCTCGCTACCACAGAGGCCCATGAAGTGAAGACATTCCATCAATTTGAACCCACACTCTTGAAGACATTGGTCAAGATGACAATGTTGAAGATGATGAAGTTCTTCCTCAGATCGAACACAACGTGGTATCATCGCCTGTTCTCATGAACAGCGAACTAATCAGCATTGGTCGTCTTCTGTCGCCAATTGCTCAGGATGCATCGTGGGCTGATCACCCACAGCAACAAGACTCCCCAAGTACTCCCCAACAACAACAAGAAGTTACACCACCCGTGCAAGTAGAAGAAGAAGACTTTGAGGCCCAGCCAACTCCATCTCCAAAGGCGTCGCCAAGACATTTCGCAGAGCCGCAAAGGACAAAGGCCTCAAGTCCCTCTCGCGGCGTTCGGAAGGAGAAGTCGTCACCAACCTGTTGCCGCGTCAAGTGTTTCTGAAGCCACTCCAAGCGTGAATGTCTCCGTGTCTCAAGCCCAAGCTGCTGAAGACAATCCGCTGCATCAGCCGATGAAAGACAAGAAGGCGACATGTCCCTACTCCCCGCTTATTAAAGAAGCTATTCCGATGTGAGCGTGCGATGCCCGACCCTCCATTTCGTCAAGTGGAGGTTGAAAATCTGAAGCTGCCACTACCAGCATAAGTGAAGCCATTGACGTAGTCATGGCTGAAGCTAATGTGGAGCTTGCACCAACCAAGGTGCTGAAGCTAATGAGGCAATCGCTCTGGCACTGTTGTGCAGCTGAAGCCTCACCTGTTGCCATCGCTCTGTTCCGCCACCAAGGCCCCATACAATTGAGCAAGCATACAATCATGGTCACTAACCAGCATGCGATGGCCCATTCGGTACCTTCGCCTACTGCCTTTGGACCTCAATTTGATTATCATGTTGAGCATAGGCCTCAGGTCCAGAAACCAAAGCCAAGACCGCCAAGGTTCCTGTGTCTTCGCAACTCTTGAGGTCCTTCAATGCAAATGGCTTCAAAAGCCACAATACCTTCTTTGACAGCGCCAAGAACCCCTACTCAAAGCCAAGGATATCATCTGATCGGTTCTGGAGTTATCAGCAGCGAAGCTATTACTTCTGCGTTCTGTATGATCAAGGGCACATTTTCCCTCATATGCGCCTCGACACTAAAGCCATGGCTGGACTGCCGTGCTTAGAAGAAGCACTTGACTGTTTTCGTGATGCCGGTCTGCTCAGCTTTGTGACAGACAAAGAACACTGGAATGAAGAACTTTTGCTTCAATTCTATGCTACCCTCCACATTGCGGCTACAACAGAGACATCAAGACATGGGTTCTCGAGTGGATGACTGGAAATGTTCATCATGAAGCCAAAGCTCTTGATATCATTGAGCTTACTGGCCTACCCACTCCCGGAGAGCTCTATGAACCTGACTGCCAACTACATCGCAATGCACTGGAGAGCATCTTCCATAAGCCTGAACCCAATATGAGCCAGATGTTGAGCATGGTGAAGCCTTTGCCATCTGACGCTGAATATCCAACGGAGTTCTTTGTTGATGACCTTGAGTATCTGCCTCGCACCATATATCATATCATCAGGCAAACTCTATGGCCTATCAAAGGACATTCATCAGCTTCAAACCTTGAAGGAGCCATGAAGACATTGGTCTTTTACATCCTCAATGGCATCAGCTTCAATTCCCAAGAATTCTTCATCAGGCAACTTGCTGCGTCTGGATCTGACCTTTTTGGTCTGAGTTCTATGCTCCATGGGTCATGCGCCTCATCAAGCGACACTCATCTGTCAACTATCAGCCCTCTCGCCGCAATCATCGATCTTTTGCCGAGGTTGATATGTCGATTGAAGCCATATACTCGACCTGCCAAGAAGCCTCTTTGTCTTGTAATGTCGAGCACCAAAGCTTCACTCAACCCATCGAAGGCGTCCAAGCAGCAACACGTATCTATCCAATGGCTGGAAATACTCGTCTGCCTCATCGTGCGCAAACTGAAGCCACTGAAAACACCATTGCCCAAAGGCCTAAGAAGCGCTCTCGTGTTCTCAATGACCGAGAACTTCTTGTGGTACTTCATCAGAAACAAGATAAGCATCACTATTGGCTCAAGAGATAGATGCAAAGCCTCTTGGTGGATGTCAATCGCATTCGAAATCTTGCCACCAAGAATGCATTTGTTGCTCACGAGACTTGTCGGCGATCATGGAAGAGTTTAGCGCTGCTTAGTGCTGAAGCAGATCTTCAAGACGATGGCTTCGCTGAAAGATTCCAGTTTGACTCCACTCCTCCACGGAGTGTTGTCCTACGTCGAACTCCATCCCTTGAAGACTCTGACTATTCTTCCTCCGCGGCAACTGTGAATGCCAGAGTGATCGATGATGAAGATGATGCTACTTCACCGCCTCCCACTTCTGCACGCATCGACACTGCACCAAGTACGTCTGCACCACCAAGCAACAACGACAACCCTGCTGCTTCACCTACTCTCGAGAACGAGTAGATGCTCTATGTCTTGAAACCTTTTTGGTCATTACTGACAAAAGGGGGAGAAGCATATGAGTTGATAGTCTTCAAGCGGGTTCATATGGGCGGTTGCATTATATTTTGCCTCGTGCTTACAACTCTTGCTTTTGAAACATTTGGCTCTTTGAGTTGTAACACCTAAACTCGATGGTCGTCTGCTACTTATTTGCTTTACTGTGATGCGATGATAAATTCCGCATGTGCGATGATAACTTCCGCACTTAGATCATTCTGCAGATGTCCATTTTTCATTATGCATGTCATTCTACTTGCTATATCATTTCATGCATGATGAATTATCTTCATAAGTTGAAGAGGATCTCCACAAGTACAACCTGCCATGTGCATTTGCATTTCAAAAGCAAATTACTTATATGCACATCTTCAGGGGGAGCCCTTGCTCCTTATGAAGACAATATCTTATCCTTTATAATTTCACATACTTTATCCCCGTTGAAAACTTCAACCAGTTTGTCATCAATCACCAAAATGGGGAGATTGTAAGTGCATCTAGTGCCACCCCTAGTTGGTTTTGGAGTATTGACGACAAAGTTGGTTGAGGGACTAATGCGTTTGTGAGAATTGCAGGATAATGCAGGTAGTGTCCCTCATTGATTCGGTTTACCTACCGGAGATGACCCCTAAAAATGTGTGAAGACATTGAAGACAATTGTAGTATGTGAAGATATCCATATTGAAGACTATGACATGAGAAGACATTCGGTGAAGACTATGGAGCACTAAGACTGTGTGGTTTCGTTGTTTCCTTTTCTTCTTTGTTGAGTCATAGGAACCACCGTACTGTTAAGTGGGGTCCAAGTGAACTAAGTCAGAAGAAGTGATGCTCAACCCAAATCCTATGTCTTCGAGTGAAGACAATGAGAGCAAATCTTATCCAGAGCTGGATGAGTCAGCTTTGCTTGCAGCCCAAGTAAAGTTGCCGTGTGTGTTTGAAATCTGACCGTTGAAACACGTGTCAGTTCCTTAGTGACCCAGGGTCATTTCGGACATATCAGGTCGGGTTGCTCAGTGGCTATAAATAGCCCACCCCCTACACCATAAATTGGTGGCTGCTCAGAGTTAGTGCATGGCTTTTGTCATTTGAGAGCAGCCCACCTCGAAGCCTTTGAGAGAGAGAAATCCTTGCGAGGACCAAGCCCAAAAACCGAGAGCCAAAGAGTGTTAGTCATCATCAAGTCTTTACATCTCAGTGACTCAAGACTTATTACACTTGAGGACTGTGAATCCTCCACCCGGTTAGGCGTCACGTTCTGAGCATCCAAGAGTCATTGTGGATCGCCGGTGAACAAAGTCTGTGAAGGTTTGGAAGTCTACCTTGAAGACTTACCAGAGTGATTGGGCGAGGACTGTGTGTCCTTAGCTCAAGGGGAATAAGGTGAAGACACGGTCTTCTAAGTTGAATCTCAGCCTCCCTAACAAGGCGTCAGCTTGTCACAAAGAATGGAACTGGTCCAACAAATCCTGTGTCTTCAACAAGTGACTGGTTCTATCCTCTCCCTTCCTTTACTTAAGTTTGTCTTCGTGAAGTCATTGTCTCTCTGTCGTACATGTTTGACTTCATTGCTTAACTACTACTGTTGATTGGCTTCATACTATCTTCCATCCTGATCCTTACTACTTAGCTGCTATTAGTCCTGTACCTTCACATCATTGCATACTTGACTATGGTTAGCCTATTGTAGTTTATCTCCCGCTGCATATCAATTAGGTCATTCCTACTGTTTGTCTTCGAAACTATCATGTTTTGAAGACTTTCATAAAAATCGCCTATTCACCCCCCCTCTAGTCGATACTAGCACTTTCACATAGGGATGTTGGAATAGATGGGGTTGCTCTTTCAGTTTGTAAGCTCATTGTTGCCATGCATCAACTCATAATCTTCGGAGCCCTTTGGGAACAACTCGAATGATGGCTCATTGTCCCAAATGCCGGTTGTTGCACTCCTGGGTGCATCATAGAAGTGTGGGGGTTCCGAGGTGAGACGTTGCCTTCTATCTCAAAACTCACCCTTTGTTGCTCATGAGTTTCAGCGACCTCTATTGCAACTTCTTGGTTCTTTTTCAGCTCCCCATTGACTTGATCCTTGTTCATGATAGGTATTGCAGCTTCAACCTCAGCTTGACCATCAATGCCGACATTTGCAGCTTGAGCATCACTCTCTTTCTGTTGATTTTCATCCATGGTAGGTGTTGCAAAGGAAATGTTGGGCTCATCGGAAGCTGTGATGGCGTCTCCTACATCATGAAGCAGAGCGGCCATCCGGTTGCACTGCAATCCCTTTAAACCTTGTCCAAACTTCCCTACTACATCATCAACCTCCGCTGCAAAAATCCCCTTGTGCTTGTCATACATCATTTGGAACTGATCTAGTACCTACAAAGGCATGTGTTGAACAATTTAGTCATCTTGTGCGTAGCTTCGAATTATCATGTATGTAGCCTTTTGAAAAAGTATGGATGTAACAAAAACATAATGTGTTTGTAGCACATTATAGGTATGGATGAAGCAAAAAACAAGTAGGCTTGCGGCTGTATCACTATGTATTAAAACACAAATGTGGTTGTAGCAAATTACTGATATGGATGAAGCAAAAACAGGTAAGTATGCACCTGAACCCACTATGTATCAAAACTGAAATGTGGTTGTAGCACATCAGAGTAATGGATGTAGCGAAAAGAATATGCACTTGCAACTAGGTACATAAATTGATGCAGGGGCTAACCAAAAAAGGATATGAAAAATGAAAGGATAAGATGAAGATGAACAAAAACTTCCCTCAGATCTTGCATGGTAGGAAATGATTGTTGCAGCCAATCGTTGAGCGATGATGATAGGTTTCGTTCAACCTCAACATTTGCTTGAGCCTCGTTTGATTGAGTGGCCTTTGCTTGCTTTTCAACACCTTGAACTTGGCTTCCTTGGCCATTAGCTACATCGGCACCAACTCCCTGCGCATTGGCTGCTTTAGCACCAATTTCTAGTCCCACAAGTTGTGCGGCATATGGTGTGTTGCACAAATTCCGGATCTTGAAACAAGAAAGGAAAAAAAAGAACATGAGGCAAAATAAGAAGGTTGCCATAATCTGAAAACAAAGCAAAAATTGCTACATGCAAATTCAGTAAGCAAACAAACAGGGATGTAGCAAAATTACTTGGGTATGTTTCTCGTAGAAAGGCTGGACAAGAGTAAACTTGTTCTTGTCGACTTTATCCAACCAATTGAAATCCTTTCGACAAACAAAACATATCCTTGACACAAAATAATCAATGACATGCTCGTTTGGAAGGCCGGCCGAAATATCAACATGATCCATGTATATGATCTGCATAGAATGAAAAACGATATTTAGCAAACAAAAACATGAAATGCGAGCTATATACATAAATGCAGCAAAGAAAAGGATGGAGGTGTCTCGTCATGGAAACGTTGCATACCGCTAACATGGGAAGGCATGAGCAAATCTGGAACTCTACTGGATTTTCTGCTGTTACTTGCATCCTCTTCTTCTCTTGAAAGACTACAACCTCCTCCATTGCTCGTGTCAACAAGTGTTTATCCCAAGCGAGGTCATGCATCGAGTGCATGTCTTCAAGGGAAGATAGATACTCAAGGTTAACCATATTACCAGTGCCTGGGCACACAACTGTTGCCAACGCAATGAGTGCCCATGTCCTATTTATCATAACCTTGTCCTCATTGCCGCAATCTTTAAGCAACTTGATAACATGTGCAATTGGCGCCCTGTTTCCCTCCTTGTATATGTTGCAAAGGACATGTTCATCGCTCTTTTTTAAAAGCTTCACAGGTCTATCACCGGATGGCACATTGAAGATCCTTTTCACCATGAGCTTGCTGAAGTTGATGGACTTGTTCTTGTAATGGAACTCACGGAGTATGTGATTCGTGTGCATCACAACAAGCTCGATTTGCTCATGAGGCACTTTGAAAGGCTGGATGTCGAGCAAGTCTCCGAATGGTCCCTTCCTTATAATTCTCTGCTTCTCCGGTGATAACAACTTCCCAAGATCACCCAGCCGTTTTGAGTTAAACCTCAACGTGAAACCACATAGATTGCCTTTCTTCTTATTCTTCTTCTTAACCTTCTTACTCCCCTCATTCTCACCAGAAAACTAAATTAAATCTATGCTGCATCAAAACAGTAGCTAGAAAACATATACACGCACACATTAAAAAAATCTGAAAACCTATGAAACACACAAGTATGTATAGAATAATATTGCTCTCTGAAATTAGCATGTATAATAATGTAAAATCAACAAGATCCATGAAACAAAAAAAATACATCGGTTGAAAACGTGATTAATTTAAGTTTCCAGATTGGGAATAGGCAATGAAATCGAGTGGATAACACGAGAAAAGCTAACAGGTTCCAACACATTTTAGTCACGAGCAAAAACATACAACCTATGAAAAGCGACAAACAAAAACTAAAGCCCACGTGCACAAATTAACGATAAATCAACATTTCATGTTCATCAGAATCACCACCAAATGCTTCAAAAATCAACCAACCAGGTGCTGCGTTTAAAAATGGAGGAATCTCTTAACCAATTGCTATCTTTTTCCTTGCTAAATAGTCACAAACCCCAGAGGATCGCCACAACATTGAAGAACCCAACACAGGTTTTCATAGGATATGCATTAGCAGCAAAATATGACTGAAAAAATAACCATCTATCTATCTCATTCATAACAAAACAGCAAAAAGCAAATCTCTCTATTGTGATTCTTCCTCCTTCTCAGCAAACACAGAAGAAATCCATGGCATTTTTTCTACAACTGACGACAGGGAAAGATGCAACCAGCAGGGAAAAAAGTTACAACCGTCAAATAGAATAGCTACGGTGGTCAAGGCGCAGATCTGGAGGGCACCATGGCATCCGAGACAACGGGTCGCGGCTAGCTGTGGCAAATCGCAACCTGGTAGAGGGGAGCGGCAAGCTAAACCTACATCAAACCGTGGAGGAACAAAAATCCTCCAAAATCCCTAGCCACCTGGAACAGCGACGACCCACCGCGCGCGACCACCCAGTCAAGCGCCACGGCGGCGACCACCCAGCACCACCGCGGCGAGCTATCAGCGCTCTAACCCTAGCGCGATTTGGGGGGAGAGATCAATAAAGGGGAGAGGACGTGGGAAGAGTTACCTTCCAGGGGGGGCATATGTCGCTGGAGAATCGAGATTCGCCCTGAGCTGCCGCCGCCGCTCCTGATCTCCTGGCGCCAACAACCCCGTCGGCGTTCGGCCGTCGAACGCCACCACCCGTGCTTCCTCTCTCTCCCTGCTCTGAAATATTACAACACAATTGTAGCAAAAACTGCGCAAAAGGGAAAACCCCGTGGGTTTGGTAAGGTGGGGCGCACGCTTTGCTGACCGTTCGATCTAACTTGATCCAACGAGCCGCGTACGTCCAGCGGAACGTTCGACCAGCAGTCTGGCTCCATACGTTTTCCTTCAACAAAACACAAACTTTCATCGTGGTCATGGATAGATCAATTAGGTTCGGGTCCATGAGCACAATTACAATCACCTTATTAAGATTCGCATTCGCTATGGGCTCAAGTGTGCATCATTCCCTTAACCAAACCACTGCCTATGAGCCGTGTTCCCTTAACCAAGCACCTTAACCAAGCAGTGTGTTTCGTTCCCTTGACCAAACCACTGTCTATGAGCCACGTTCCCTTAACCAAGCCTATAAGTCGTGAGCTCATTCTTCAACAGTCGCACAATCAGCCTTCAACAGTCACACAATCAGAGATCACTTCTCCTCCTACTACTTGGCAACTCGGTATTGTTTCATGTTCATGTTTTATTTCAAGATCTAGTTCACTACTTTGCTATCAGGTACCTAGGAGTATTTAGCCTGGTTATCTGAACCCACTTCTTATACTTCACCCACACAAAAAGAAAAGAAAAGAAAACCTATCCCTAAACAGGTGGACAAGGACACCCTCAATCCACCCAACTTCATCCTGGAACCAAACAGCTATAAGAGCAGGGATCAGTTTCAGATGCACGCAACGCCGCTAGCTGGCTAATAATCTTTGTGTCCCATGCCATTTCAACACTTAAATTTTGCGAGTTATTTATCAGACTTTTATTCGCAAAAAAGAAGAAGAGACGGCGTACTTATATGATTGCCAAAGTTCTCAAGTACATAAGATTGCCAAGAGTGGTGTAAAGACGAATCATACACATTGAGCATTCGAACACACATATTGCTCCACCACCAACTCACCAAGTCTAGCTTAGCATCGTATGTGAGCAGTAGGGGTAACACTATTTGTGATAGCCAAACTGGAATTCTCCTCTGAATGGATGCAGCACACCACTACGAACGTAACACATTTCACATATTTTCTCCACCCTGCTATCTCCACATGTACGTGTCGTCTTTAAACAAGGGTGCGGGATATTAAAGAGACGGTAGCATGTCTTGCAAACGCAATCCGCTGAAAAGATAACACAGGAAATCAGGCAACACAGAGAGAGGGAGGGAGGGAGGGAGGGAGGGAGGGAGGAGAGAGAGAGAGAGAGAGACCAAGACGACGAGTACCCCACCCAAGACGGAAACCAAGAAAGGTGTAGGCTTCAGTCACTGGTTCATCTGAAAACAGAAGGAATAGCAAAGTACCTTACCAGGTTTACGTATCAATCACTTAAAATGAAAAAAGCTAGATAAATCAGGTTTAGCCGTATGCAACTTTTCTTGGATATCTGAATAGCATAGGTCATCGTACTAGGTGTTTAGGCCATGTAGCCTAACATCAGGGCAACATGATTTTCTTAATGTCAGCTGTGTTCCTTCTCTAGTTTAAAAGAAAAATAGACAACCATCTATCTCTTTGTCAGCCCGGCAAAAAGAAAAAAGAAAATAGGAATATCATATGTTATCCATATCCTAGAAGATGTGCATCGTGCACTCCTAAAAGCATGATATAATGCCCTCTGTATGATAACAACAAGAGAGACAAAGCAACTGCTAACTGCAATTCGTTCGCACATGAATCTAATCTGCACCATCTGGAACGGAAAAAACTATAATTGCTAGAGCAGTTTTAGATGTCAGAATTGTGCCAAATATGTATGTGTACGAGTTAGGCTGCAGTTGGGCTTGTAATTAGTGGAGGGTTACGTGTTTGAGTCAAACCATGAAATCCGGTCCAATTAGTCCTATTATTATATAAAAAAGCATCACGGGGTAGCAAAATAGACTAGACATAAGCTGATAGGCTAGACACAAGAGGGATGGTACAGACGCCCGAGGCAGGGGACCGGCTGTGATGGATGGTTGGAAATGTCATCTGATGGCCTTGACGGGCATGTAGTCATTGTAGTATGTTGATTTAGTACATGGGAACAAGCGCCCCTAGTCATACCCGGAGATGTAGCCGATGTTTGATGAACCTCGTTAACAAATATCGGTGTTCTTGCTCGTGCTTGTATGAATACTTGTTCCTCGGAAGATCAACTATGCGCGCCTCAGATGTTCACCATGAGTTTGGTTGCGAGGTTTTAGAGGTCCTCAGATCATGCCCTCAGATCAGCCTGAGCGCAAAGTACTCATTATACGGCCCAGCCAGCACAACGTGCACCTCCAGCCAGCAAATCTAACTCTCTTCCCACCGGGCCGTAAAAGCTTTAGGAAAAAAGTAGTAAAACAACTAAAGCTACGGCTAATGTCTAGGCAAATAATCAGTGGTAGAAATACCAGTTTTCCCAGTGCATGAAAACCACCTAATCAACCTATCCACTAACTTTTTTGGTTCTACTAGTAACAAGCTTAGTTATGGTAGTAAAATGCTAGATTCTTTTACTATGCAATCTGGCATAAAACTTCATAGTAAAACGTTTTTTGTTTTGTAGCAAATACGGTAGACTCTTTATGACTAAATTTTGGGTTTAGATTTGATGGTACACTTACCGTCTAGTAGTAAAACTGATAATTTTTTTTACCACCCATTACTTGGGGGGAGTGGCAGTGCCTGGTGTTAACGCTATGGATTGTTATTTTTCATTTGCAAGATTTGTACATGTTGATTTTACAAAAAAAAAAACCTGGGTTAATCAGTTGACTACCCAGCTTGTATGTGGCTTCTCCACTTGGGGGGAGCACGTGATGGCATATAGACCGAAAAATGTAAAGCAAGTTTAAAATGTATTTAAGCAGTAACTGTGCACTCTCGAAAAGTATGGCCCAATTATTATTATCTAGTAGATCATGAATGTCTCAAATTTTACGTGTTCAAAAGACAACATACAGAAATTTTGAACAGCACCTCTTTAAACTAGTATAATCTTATGTGGTAAGGTGAATCTTGCGCATTTCACAGTAGCTTTCTCTACAAAATTGCATTTGATAAAAATCACATTTTTCTTTGAAGTGCATATGCTTGGGAATGGCAAAAGAGAACGATATCTTCAAGCAGAAACATGTGGTATGCAGTTGTGTGACAGCACCGAGATAAGAGTGAATCAAGTTCACAAGTAGATACATACCTAAAGGAATGCATGTGACAACTCCTTCGAAATCAGCTCTAGAGACGTGCTCAAAGAAAAAGAGAGTTTGTGGAACCGGCAGGAAAGAGAAGCAGCCAGAGCGCTTCCGACGAGCCACAAAGTTGCCATGACTCCAGCAACACCCATCACCAAGTTGGCTGCTCCTGGTCACCTTACCAGGAGCAAGTTCATACTCATCGCCCTGATCAGCCAACCAAACATGGAAAAAGAAATTGGTACAGGTGGGAAGGTAAAACAAAGCAGCACAAAAATCATGGAGACAGAAATTGCTACTTGTAGCAAGGTAAAACAAAACAAACCAAACCTAAGAAGCATCAGTGACTGACTTAACTTAATTACTACCCCGTACCTCTATCTTTTACTAGTTGTTTAGGAAGAAATCAACCAGATCTACCACATACATTTGAGAATTTGACCCACACTTATCGCAATTATTGCTTAGCAAAATCTGTTTAAATAATAATTATATGAAAATATATTTTATGACAAACCCAGTAATACAATATCCAAATGTCAAACCCAAATAGTGATTACAAAAAGTTAAAGTGTGAGGGAGTAACTAAAGATTTTATCTAGCAAATTTCAGTGAATCTACTTCAAAGTGGCGAAAACAGTGGGCCGAAGGCAGGTCATTAAATTAATCTGTGCATACGCCCAATTTGCAAGACCGATTAATAAGAAGGGACGTTGGGTAAGAAAGAACAAATCACCGGATGCAGAGCGTTGTACAGCTCGAGGCCTTTCAGCACAAGCTGGCGTTCGGCAGCTAAGCCTTCCAAATGTCTGCACGGATTAGATCTAGTATACGATATTCAAACGGATCAATGAAATAAGAGTATGCAAGTACTGATCCGAAGTGTTGGGACTTGTGAGGCGAAAGCATTCCATCCAATCCTATTCCGCTGGTGCGAAATTGAACTTGTGCGGATCCATGGAACACTGGATTAATAGACTGATTACCTGCAGCATTCTTCAAGACTCTCGTATTTTAGGTCGTCATCCGACTGCCACACGCACCAGGGGCGCTGGCGACGCACCGCGATCCTGCCTATGAGGGGAAGAACTACCATCTTCGCTGGGGCAGCGCCGGCGGCACCGACCTTTTCTTGCTGGACGGGTCCGCGCTGAGTTTGTTTCGTACTCATGGAACTCAAACTCAAGCGGCGCTGTTCTGACGATCTCCCCTTCCTGCCTCCGCCTTATGAGACTCACGCGTACCGTTCCGTCTCCGACGAGGGTAGAGTCTCCACCGCGGATCCGAACGGGAACGTTACCTGGGGACCGTTCGCCAGGGGGTTAACCCCAGCGAAACCCTCTCCCAGCTGTCGCACGAATCTTGACGTTGATCCGAAGCCTGCTGGACTAGTTCGCTGCTCAGCTGGTTCTGGCGAACGCCCATTTTTTTCTCCAAAAAATCCTGGGGCCAGGTTTCGGTTTTTCTTTTTCTCCCCCCAAAAAATTGTGAGGGCAGAGAGTTTTTTTTGAGGGAAAGCCATCATGGCGGTTTATATTTCATGTGAAAATAAGGATACATCGTTTGATAGGACGTCCACTAGAAAACCCGGAGGCTCCGACTTCCAAACAATAGTTCGAGAGGTCTCCGAATTCCTAGCCAACACATCGGCCGCCATATTGGCTTCTCTAGGACAGTGATTAAAAACAATAAAACTAAAATTACGAGCTAAGAAAGTACATTCTTCATAGATTGCCGCCGCATGTCCGAGGAAGTTCCCGCCGTTCTGCATAACATCAATCACCTCCATACAGTCCGCTTCGACATAAAGTTTGTTGCAACCCATATCATTAGCAAGTAACAACCCATTTCTCAGAGCCCTTGCTTCTGCTGTCGCCGCATCCTCCACAAAGGGAATGTCCACGCATGAAGCAGCTATAAAATTTCCCATGTCATCTCGCAGATAGCTCCTGACTCCCAGCCGCTGTCCATCTCAAAACCAGCGTCGACGTTCAATTTTATAATTCCCTCGGTGGCCTCTCCCAGCCGTGCCTCCCGATCTTTGTGTTCTTATTTCTAGCTCTCATGAAATTTTTAGCTAGAGCCGCAATAGCTGCGCCCGATCCGGGCGGGTCTGTAGAAACTCCTCGTGGGTGCGGCGGCGCCCCACCACACATACCATACGATGGTTGCCACCAGTGCATTGCGTTGGACTCCGCTACCGTTGCACTGTAGGCTGCTATTGGACGAAACATGTCAGCTAGTCTTGATCCTCCCTCACGTTAGCAAGACATATCTCAGCCACCAATTGTCCTAGACCGGGATCGCCACACATCTTGTACTCGTGGGCATAAGAATAGGGCATGTTTAATACTCTCACAATCGATACTGCACATAGGACATTGCGAACTCGTGATCATATGTCTATTTGCTAGAACCCCCAGACAAGGGATGGCTCCAAGTAAGGCTCTCCACACATGAATCTTTATCTTGGCTGGTACACTTAATTTCCAAATGGTACTCCAAATAGGACTAGTACTTGAGGATTGAACTGAGTTTGTCATTCTCAACTTTCGTCCATGTTGGTGTTCCCACTCTTCATGATAAGCTGATCGTACAGAAAAAATACCGTTCTTATTGCAGTGCCAAGAGACAAAATCATTCATCATACCTATAGCCAGAGGTATATTCGAGAATCGATGTACATCGACCGCCAAAATAATTCATTAAGCAACTGCTCATCCCAAGCTCTATTCTCTTCATCTATCAACTCAGAGACACGTGTGATAACAATATTACCCCTCGGTGTCATTACTCCCCGTGTAGGGCTGGTTGGGATCCATGGATCCTCCCATATGTTTATTTGAGAGCCATCCCCTACTCTCCATATATGCCCTCTCTTGAAAGTTTGTATCCCAGTCCATAGGCTCTGCCATGTATAAGAACTACCCTTCTTAAGACTACAATTGAGAAGGTCGCCCTCAGAAAATATTTAGCCTTCAACACTCTCGCACAAAGTGATTCTCGTTCGAACAACAACCTCCAACACTGCTTAGCCAAAAGTGCCAAATTAAAACAAAGGCAAGTCTCTGAATCCCATGCCTCCTCTCTCTTTTGGAACACACATCCTCCACCATGCAAACCAATGCATATGTTTTTTATATCATCATCGCCCACCAATACTTAGACATGGCGTTGTAATGCTATTGCACACTGTTTGGGCAATTTAAAACTGACATAGCATCTGACGGGATAGCTCAGTATCCTTGCCTTGACAAGACCTCCCTACCTCCCACAGATAACAGTTTTTCTTTCCATCCCTTATTCTCGCATGAACTCTGTCAATAAGATGTTGAAAACAATCGACTGTCAATTCCACAATTGGGGGTAGTCCCAAATATTTGTCCGTGATCGCCTCCGCCATAATATTTAGAGTTGTGCACACCTCCACTCGAGTTTCAACAGGTGCAGGGGCTAAAGAAAATACTCGATTTAGCTTCACTCACCAGTTGTCCCGAGGCAAAGACAAGAATTATCGAGTGCTCTCCAAGACTATTAGCATTTGTTGCATCAGCCCTCATAAGGATAAGAGAGTCGTCGGCAAGCAGTAGATGTGAAACGGTGGGGCGTCGGCAAACCGAACTCCAAGCAAATTACCGCCTCCTCTTCATGCGTAATCAAGCTAGAAAGGCCTTGACACAAAGCAAGAATAAGTATGGCGAGAGCGGATCCCCTCCTAAGACCCCGGACGGAACAAAATAGTCGATAAATCATTATTAACTCGGACTTGGTACCTTACAGATTTTACACACTCCATAATCAATGCCACCCACCGGGCCTAAACCCTAGTCTTAGTAAAACCTTCTCCAGAAAACACCACTCGACCCGGTCGTAAGCCTTGTGCATATCAAGTTTCACCGCACAAGTACCATATTTACCAACCGTTTTCCTCTTAATTGCATGATATGATTCAAAAGCCACAAGAAAATTATCCGTGATGAGCCGCCCCGGAACAAAGGCGCTTTGGTTTGGTGAAATAATATCTGTCAAGAGAAACTTAAGCCGGCTTGCTAAAAGTTTAGAAATCACCTTGTATACCACGTTACATAGGCGATAGGGCGGAATTGTGTAATCACATTCGGATTTTCAACCTTCAGGAACAATGGTGGTGTTATTCCACCCTCGTGGATCTTCCGTGTGTTAATGGCCAGCAACACCTCATCAATCAAGTCCTCACCAATTATATGCCGAACCGTTTATAAAAACAGCATGTAACCCGTCCGGCCAGCGCTTTTAAGTCGCCGATATTGTACATCGCTTTCTTCACTTCCTCGCGTGAATAGGCCTGTTTAGTTCAGCATTCATCGCCTCGAGAACCGTGGTTTGATTTTCTCTATGACATGAGCATTCGGTTCGGAACACCGATGTAAAGAGCCACGAAAAGTAAGCTGCAGCGTGAGCTTTGATGAGCGTCTCTTCTTCTATCCATTCACCATTCTCCTTCGAATCCGCTTGATAAAATTCTTTTTTCGTCGTCCATTAGCAGCTCGGTGAAAGAAATCTGTATTTTGGTCACCCCGGGTTAGCCAATCAGCCCGGCCACGTTGGAGCCAATAGATCTCTTCTGTTCAAGTAACTTCTCAATTTGCGGTGCGTTCATGCTGCCTAACAGCGAAGCATCACTCACCGGACCCGACAACACTACGCTTAGCTGTTTCGCAGCTCTCGAGCCTATGCCGTGGGCCCTTTAATACTTCTCTATCCCAACGATGTAGTGCACCATGAACTTCGCTGTATTTTACGCAAATGATGCTATCCCGGATGCCTTGCGTCCGTCCCGAGCCACTTGGACAATCGTCTCAATGTCCTCCTCGGCCAGCCAGCGTGCCTCGAATTTGCGAGGGCCGCAAGGTCCTCTAATCAGACTCGAGCTGGTATTCGTATCAATAAGAACCGCCGATGATCGGATTTATCGAAATCCTCATTCGACACACCGTAACCGGGGAACATGTCCGCCCATCGAATGTTATCGGTCGCACGATCTAGACGCTCAGATATGTTTCCTCGTCGCCATGAGAATATGTCGCCAATGTAACCAAGGTCGTCCGGACCACGCCGAGAGGGCATCGCTGAAAGCTTGCATGGAGCGTTAGGGCGTCAGCACCCCTTCTTTTTCATGGGTATGTAAAATTTCATTGAAATCTCCAAATAGTAACCACGGCATGTCCGACATAGCATGTAATTCCCTTATGTAATCCCGTCAAATGTTTCCGCTTCTCCACTTGGCTCACCATAAAGGCACGTGAACCGCCATGCGTTGTTGGAACCTTCATTTATTCAGATATCAATGTAGTTGTTATGTACTTGTGATGACGTTACTCCCAACTTATTGTACCAAAACATAACTAGACCACCACTTCTACCATCGCTTTACGAAATCGCCATTGCCTCAAAACCCAAACGTCTCTGAGCTTTTCGCCTTAGCTTTGTTCGGATGTGCTTCGACGGAAAAATCACATCTGCTCTTACCCGCCTTGGATCCCCAAGATTTAACTGCCGCGGGCTTCCTCATCCCACGGCAGTTCAACAAAAGATTTTCATTGCGACGGTCGAGCCCTCCTCGACTCGCCGATAAATTGTGGTGGCATCCATCACAGCCGTGTTATCCTTCTTAGACCTTTTCAACCACAGGAATTAGTGTCATCATCTTCCTGTACGTCACCCGTCAACGCCAGATCATTCTTTTTTTCCAAAGCCATTGCGTTGTTATCTGCCACAAGCACTCCGGTCTCCTTAATCACCAGTTGCATGGATTTCGGGTCAGACACAGCTGCATCATAATTAAGCCTCTTTCTGCTATTTGCCTTGTCCAGAATCTCATCTCTCGATTTTCCACGGGGCTATTGGCGTCATCCTGCAGATTATCATTAGTGCTTTTGCCACGTTGTACACTCCCACCTTGGTCTCCCTCTCGAATCGAATACCCCTTGTCCTTGTTGTTGAGCACGGGTCTAGGGCTAGCATCCACTCCCCAATCCATACTCTCGGGGTGTGTTTGCTGCCATGTTCCAGATGTGTATGACCCATGTACCCACATACATAGCAAAAAACAGGAATTTTCTCATAACGTATTGAGAAATAGACCTTCTTCTGATTTTTAGTTATGGATACGAAACGCATCAAAGGTTCATTAACATCTAATTTCACTCGAACACGCACAATCCTGCCGTTTCCCCATCTAGGGTTAAGCATCACGTTCTCCACCTTCCCTACTTTCTTGGCCAGGGACTTAATGATGTGATCCTTCCGGTACAAGGGGAGATCAACAATCTGAATCCACATCGACGGTTTGTCCGAACCACATCATCCTGTTTTGTGAATCCATCATACCTCTCAATCAGCACACCTTGATCCCGAATAACCATGGACCACCTTCGGTGACCTTTCTCCGATCACCCAAGCAATTGACAAGATCACGAACAAGTTGCTTCCAAGGGCGCCAAGGTCGCTCCTTGTGCTAGGCTCCAAGCCATCCGCATGGAGTCATAGAACGCACCGCGACTAAAGGGCCTAGTTGTGTGAACCCTAGCGATCAACATGAACTCCGCCTCATCAACCTCGTCTCAGGAACTCCTCGTCAAGTTCGGATCATCCTCCTCCCTCTCTCAAGATTTAGTTTTCCTATCGTGGCTTCCACACCCGACACTCCTCCCGCCGCCATGGCGCTGTTTGTCGATGACTGGGAACCAGATCTCGCCATCACGAAATTCCACTCCCTATGCCCAGCCAGGAACAAGGTCCGAACCAGCCAGGGAGGATCACACGAGTTTCGCTCGAGAAGTACTAGCAAAAACCCTAAAACCCTAGACGTCGCCGCCAGGGGAGAAGAGGACCCTAGACGTCACCGCCAGGGGAATTCGCGACTAGGTGTGAGGGCAGAGAGTTTATGATGAGGGCAATCATTTAACAAAGTGCGGTACATTTTTTTTTTGCGACATCAAAGGAGCTTTATTATTAAGGAATAGTTGTACAATCGCTTGCCAGCAAGCTAACCAGAATATTTGGGGACTCCTGCAACCACAAGTTGGTGCGGCGTTCCATTCTCGAAAAATAGGCTAAACGATCTGCAGTCCTATTCGCATTCGATTAATATGAAGACACAAAACTCCCTCTCCTCATGAGATCCTTTATCTCATTAACCAGATGACCCAGATATGATCTATCCATCTCCTCGCAATTTAGCTTCTTCACCAAAGACGCACAATCAGTTGAATAATTAGCGGTAATTGTGTAAGCTGTAGTGCGAGATTAGGCCCTCCCGGCAAAGAACACATTCAACTTCTAAGGCATCTGTACATTGTGGAATAAACCAGCATGCCGATGCAATATGAATACCCTTCCAATCCCTTGCCACCATGGCTGCACCAAAGATGTTATCATTGAATTAAAAGATCCATCAATGGAGATGGCAACCCACCCCTCCGGAGGTGGCGGCCATGGCTTAAGCTCCTGAACATGACCATCTCCACTTGGCAAAACAAGAGAACCATCAGCATCGACATTTGTTTTTCCTTTGAGCATATCATAACCTTTATCATATTTAATCTGCTGTAGAGTAAGCATATAACTCTGCAAGAATGCCTTAGTAGCCTCCACCGGAGCAGGTGCTTTGTCATGCACGGTATCATTCCGCAAGTGCCAATTCCTCCAAATTATCATCAACACCTTAGCTTTCACATCCTCGAGAGACTAGAACCAATAGATCAAATAGCCACTCAAGACTGTGTTTACAATTGTTTCTTTGGGGGTACATTCCAAATCGATCCCATGGCATCCCACACCGCAGCAATTGGAGAACATGCGATAACAAAGATGAAAACTATCCTCCGTCACACGCCCACACCACTGACACTGCTCATTAATATCGAGGTGCCTTGCTTTTTTGACTTGGCGAGTAGGTAACCCCTCCTTCAATAGCTTCCACGAACATATCTTCATTTTTTGCGGCACATCAATTTTCCGTAACAAACGCCACACCGGCGATCCCCATCTGATCGCATACTAGTTGCCTCTCCACCCTGATTTTGTAGATGTTCCAACACAGCAAGATGGTAGGCGCTTCTAATCAGAATCGTCCATCCTTCTCATTAATGCCAAGCTAGAAAATCCTCATCAAATCTACGTGAAACTTTTATTTTGAGAATTTCACGTACATCGGCCTTATCATATATTCATTCAAACGTGATTCATTCCATGAACCATCCGCAGAAGGAACTGGTCCACCTGTTGAATCTGCAATTTCCCGATCCCCGAGTAGCTTGCGAGTCCCACCACGTGGAATCCACGGATCTCTCCATACTCTAACTTTTTGCCATTACCAATTCTCCAGATCATCCCTTTTTCAAGAGCTCAAGTCCATGTTCGATACCTCTCCATACGGGGATGCATTACCGAGTGAAGACCGTGTCCAAAGAAGCTTCCCGTCTGTAATATCTTGCTTTTAATAGTCTCGCACATAAACTATCCGGTCGGTCGATCAATCGCCATGCCTGTCTTGCCAATAGAGCTTGGTTGAAAAGCCTCATATCACGGAACCCAAGGCCGCCTTGATTCTTAGGGCGAATAAGTTTTTCCCATGCAATCCAATGCGCCCCGTGTTTTCCATTTTCTGCTCCCCACCAAGAGCTTCAGATCATACGTGTCGTCGCCGCAAGTCGATGCCGGTAATCTGAAAACACTCATCATATAAGTCGGTATAGCTCATGCGATGGACTTAATCAAAGTTTCCTTTGCTCCACTTGAAGCTTGCTTCTCTCCCGCATCAAAAATCGTTTTGCCAAAGTTGCTTGAAGTGATTGAAATTTTCCTCTGTTCATTCTTCCTTCCGAACCGCAAGCCAAGGTACCGGTCCTCAAATTCCTCACTCACCACACCTAACACTTCCTTGATCTTGTGCTTCCGCTCATATGGGCATACATCGCTGAACATTATGCTGCACTTGGCCTCATTGATTAACCGTCACCGCCGCCAAGGTATATCTGTCCAAAATCCCCTTCACCAAGGATGCCTGCTCCTCAGATGCCTTGAAAAATAATAGTGTGTCGTCCGCAAATAGGAGGTGCGTAATCGCAGGCGCCGTCCGGCAGATTACCACCGGGCTAAGACCCCGATTTCTCACCGCCTCCTGAATCAAACTCGACAGAGAGTCAGCCACAAATAAAAAAAGAAATGGTGACAACGGATCACCTTGTCTCAACCCCCTGGTAGGTACAAATGGCTCCAATAGCTTCCCAAGGCTTTCTCCCGGTCTCTGTTGGAAGTTTAAGATTCTTCGTCTTGCTTCATAAGATTTCATCTCGGGGTAGTACTCTTATAAGAAGGTATCTGCAAGCTTATCTCATGTATCCATTTTTTGCTGCATCAGTCACTGTGTGTGTGAGGAAATAATATCAACTTTGTATCATCCAGGCTAAAAGCATTTAATTTGAATGTCCCGCATTGGATTATGGCCCTTTTTTCATTACATCGAACAACTATTGTTCTTTCATGAACAATCTCCTTGCAACTTCTTATGCAAAGGGCTAGAGTGTAAAAATTATGACAATAAATTTAGAGGTAACTAGTTGATACCCCGTGAGTTGCTGCGGGACTTTGTGCTTTGAATGCGCATATTCAAAGATATACTGTAGCTGTGTGAATGAATGGAAAATACAGCTAGAATGTTGAACACTGCATTTACATTTTAAATGTTGATTTTGGAGATCGAATGGAATATTGATATTTACATTTGAAATGTAGAACAAATATACTCATGTATTCGTCTTTTTGTGAAAATTATGTATCATGGTAAGTGGTATCCCTGCAGTATCGCTTATAAGAACAGTAAAGATGTATAGAGATAAGAGAGAAAATGTGTTGATTAATGTCACAAAGCAAATTTACAATCGCCAGCCCAGAGCATGCTCCAAATTTGGCTCCGCCCCTTATCTTCATAGCCAGACAATATCCCCACCATGGTTATGTAATCAAATATTTTAGCATGGTGTTTCAGGCACTTGCAGTTTCCCTATGTACTGTATAATCAATAACTGCACCAAGACGTGTAGTCTTTAAATTACTATGAAAACTTCAATCTTGACTTAAAATTAACTACCACTGGAGATGATCCTAGAAATGAACTGAACGAAGTAGTTTTACCAAACTATTTATCAAAAAGGTACTACTTGTCAAGGACCAAATATCAAGAGATCCAACATTTCCAATAGCCAGAATAATCAAAAGAAACGTCGCTAAGCAAATAGGCAAAAGATCGCTGTGGTGGCGAAGTGGGAGCTTCTAAAACCTTCCTGTAAGCCGAAAGCAACGACGTATGATGCGACGGTGGCATCCCCCGAAACTCACCAGGTGCTTCGCACCCCGCCGTTTATCTTTGTACCACTACCTACACACATCCCTTGACGGAAAGCTCAGGTCCAGCCGGCGACAGATGCTGATGTATCGCAGGTGAGGTGCAGGAGGGACGTACCATGTGGTGAAGATCTTGATGGACTGGGCGATTCCAAGAAGGGTCAGGTAGGAGAAGGCGGGCGACGCCACGAGCGGTTGAACATTTGAAGATTTTTTATGCAACAACTCATGCTCACGATGGAAGATCACGGGAGCTTGACAAAAGCCTTACTCAAAAGAAAAGAAGAGCTTGGCCAGAGAAGAAACGGGACACCGTCGTGGGCTCCTCCAGTTCATCTTCTACAGATCAAGGAGGAAGATGCAGTCTGGTTGATGGGGGACGGGGGAGGGTGGGGCAAGAGACACATGTGTCCCTGGCCACTGTCAGGGCGTTGGGTGAGCGCTGATCCATGGGCGTGAGGGAGGTGGGTGGGAGCCGTTCCTAGTGGCGTGAAGGAGGTTGGCCGACGGTGGGAGGTTGAAACACGGGGCACATATCAGCGTTGGAGTAGGTGGATCACCAGTTGGGCATCGGTGAGGCTGTCGGCGGTGGCATGCGACGTGTACCTGGGTTGCCGGCAGGGGCTCGGGAAGGTGTTGCTAGCGGCGGCGCGCGACTGGATTGCGCCAGGTGGTGTGAGCAGTGGCTCGGTCGAGGGCGCCGCCGGTGGTGAGGTGGCTGACGATGGCGCACTGGTCGTTGGCGACGACCTGAGGGGTCCAGATGAGAAGGCGCATGGGAAATGGCCGGTGGTGGGTGGCGCACGTGGGGTGGATGGCTAGGTGCGGCACCTGTCTTTGTCCAGACCAGGCAGCGGCTGATGCACATCTAATCGTTGTGGTGAAGATGGAAGAACGACTCTAACTATTAATTTGGGAGAAGGTGAATAGGAATTGATGATGGAAATCAATGGAGAAGATGAATAGGAATCGGTGATGGAAACTAATGGAGAGAGGAGTAAATTTGGGAGATTAACGGGCAGTGCGGAGAGTTCTAAGAGGACCTGGCGAGAGAGATAGTTTTTTTAGAAGAGGTGGGCGAGAGAGATAGTTGTCAGTTGGTTCTTCACGGAAGGGTATCTACGGGCTTCAATTGGGCTTTTTAGTGTCCAAATCGGTGAAGGGTACGCCCGGCCCAAAAAATCAAGTTGGAGGCCAGCAGTGAGAGTGTATGGCTGGAAAAGAGTGAAACGGTATGTTCACTTAGCGGTGGCAGCCCATCGTAATTTTCTGAATGTTTGATCAACCGGCTGTAGACTCCTCAACTTTACAGAATCAACGGTTATAACAATTGGAGTGACGTGGCTTAATGAGAACGCAGGAAAATCACCTAGTGGGGTGCCCCTATTTAGATATAGAAGATATGTTGATGAAAAAGTATCATAACTTTTATAAAATTTTCATCAACCTCATTAATTTCTTGGTCATTAGGCTGTAGTAAATTTTGCATCGATTCACAACAACATGCAATCGAGTCGGTATCTTTGTGATCAACTTTTAACCACAGTTCTCAAAGAATATGGTGTTTAACAATTGAATCATAATTCTCAAGAATTACACTTTATTTGACCGACTTTCTCTACATCTTATAACTTGTATGACATTCATACCTGAGCTGGACATTCCAGTCTTCCTTTCTTTCCGCCTCTAAACTTCTTATAGTTTTACTTTCAATATTTCTCCCACTCAACAGAAGAATTATCTAACCTTTTTAGAGTATCGTGAGCCCCAAACTTCCACAAGCATGTAAGTCTCGTTACATCATTTGTTTTTGTTTTTTCTCTTTAAGTTCTCACCATCAACTCATGATTGGTGTTCTTTCGGATCTTACGCATTTTAGTCTTGAACATAGTTTAACACTTCACTAGATCTTGCAAACGAAACACTTCTTTAGATATCACATATATTTTAATCTTTGTTTGTTCTGAAAAGAATTTTCAGTTCCAAGAATATCACATAACCATCCCAAACATTTTCAAGTTCAGGTTTCTCGGAAGAAGCAGACCGTAATGCAATTCTAGCTTTTGGACCGAAGGAGGTGAGTCTTATCATCCATAGCATTAGCAAGAGAGTATTGTAAGCATGCAGTAGGACAAAATCCTTCTTGGCACTTTTAGAGGACGATCCTCTCAATCATAAAGATTCAATCAGATAAATAATAGCTAGTCAATTTAAACAACAAAGGTGGAACTGTGAGCCATAATTCTACAACTTTAATGCAAACTACACATAGACATTGTTCATAATAATTTGCACTAGTGATTAAACTAAATTAATACATAATTCTGCTCCCACTCAAATCAATATCTCTCGTAATTGATAGTGGGTGATCAAGATCTAAATCTCGTTCACAGATATTGATGTGGACATCACTGATGAAGAGAATTTTGACCCATGGGCATACTTTTGCCGATCATATCTCCAAATTACTCTTGTTCATGTTTCGATGCTTCATGCTCTGAGCTCAGAACGATTCTGCCTGAACTTCAAGACAACCGAGTGCTATTCGCTGGCATGGTCTGACCAGTCCCGTATTACACCTCACGACGTTTGTACTCATGTGGACATGAAGCACTCCGGAATGCTACATGTTATAGACGGTTGCAACACTGGGAAGAGCATATTTTAACTTGATATTAACTGTGAGAGACCACCCTAATAATTGACTACTGCGCAATCAAATGGTGCAAACAACAAAAGGATAAACATCTCAGGTAGATCATAAAAGCACGATATATAGCCCTGGGCGTCGAGAATCTCCGTGATCATCTTCAATCTCCATTTGAAGCATCATGACGACCAATATTTCGTTTTCGTGGCAACCATTTCAAAAACGTTGTTGTCGTGGTTCTAAGTCTGACAGTAGAAGTAGGGGTAGGTAAGGGGAGGCGATGTCCTAGCTATGGAGTAGTTGTGAAGACAAGTGATGTACGAGTTCAGGCCCTTCTCGGAGGAAGTAACAGCCCTACGTCTCGGAGCCCTGAGGCGGTCGAGTGGATTATGGATATGAGTATTACAAGAATGCGAACCCCTCTACCGTGGAGGAGGGTGGCTTATATAGAGTCGCCAGACCCCAGCCAGCCCACGATTGGAGAGGTTAAAGTACATTAAGTCCGGGGCGCATCGTAACGCCTCATAAAGTATCTTAACTATCATTAAGTCTATTCAATAGCAAGCCGTTGTGCTGCGGTGTGCCTTCCGACCTTCGGTGGTCGAGTGAGTCTTCATGGTCGAGTGAGTCTTCCATGGTCGAGTCCTTCCAAACGGTCGAGTGGGTTCCTCTTTGGTCGATCGGGAGATGATCTCTTCGAGAGTGTCCTTGGGTAGGACGCTTAGGTCAGCCTATGACCCTACCCTAGGTATATGAAACCATCATTAGCCCCGAATGGATTGAGGCTTGAGTGAAGGAGGAGTTTACGTTGTTTCCGATTGTCTTTTTGCGTCTTGGCTACGTGTTGTCTTGGATCAAGATCTTCCCTGTTGATAACAAGCAACTTTTCTTCAGTCGACTTGATCCATTCTTGTTCTTTGGTCGAGTGACCTTCTTTTACTTTGCTATTCCCGAGCGACGGATCGTAGGAAATCTCGCGCTGATGACCGATCCGTCTCTCGCGGATCTCGCGGGATACGAAATTTGGGGAAACGCGCGAAGCGGAACGGACTGCGGCGTTCGGATGGGACATAACAGGAACGCCTCGATTTCTGCGCCGCTTTTTCCGCCACGTATCGTGCAGCGCAACTGTTCGGGATATGATTGGATTGTTCGGGTCCACCTGTCATCCACTCGGAAGGGATGCTATAAATGCAACTCGCAGGGGCTTCTGCACAGTACCCTGTCTTTCTTCCTTCGCTCTCTTCACCTCCGCCCTCCGCAACTGCTACTGCTCCTGCTACCTCCTCTCCTGCGCATTCCGCCGGCCACCATGGGCAAAGAGAAGACGGCGGTGTTGGAGCACGCAAAGAAGGTGTCGGCGGCGGAGAAGGCGTCGGCGGCTGAGAGGGCGAATGGGAGATCTACCGGCCGCGGCGGTTCCTCGTCGAGATCCAACTTGCCGAAGGGCTGGGTCCAGGGAGATTGGATCCAGTCGACCATCAGGGAGAAGGATCTCCTCGACATGGCCAACGACGGGTTGATCCCCCATGGTGCCGCGAGGCTTCACGGCCGAGAATGGCAGCCTCGGCCCGAGAAGAGGGTGAGTCGTGCTTCCGCCACCCATGTCGACCGAGGTTTTTCGCTGCCGAGTGTCTTCTTCCGGGGTTTTCTGAATTTCTTCGGAGCACAGCTCCACCATTTTACTCCAAACTCCATCGCATATCTTGCCGCGTTTGTGTCTATGTGCGAAAACTTCCTGGGCTGTCGACCGCACTGGGGCTTGTTCAAGTATATCTTCACATGTCGCTCTCAGACTGTGAAGAAAGCGAGCCCTGGTGACGAGAAGACCCAAGTAGTTCAGATGTGTGGTGGCTTAGGGGTCCAGTTGAGGAACAAAAGCACCTTCCTAGCTATGTCTTTTCCCGAGTCGGTCAGGGGCTGGCAGTCGACCTGGTTCTATTGCCGGAACGAGACGACGCCGGAGACGATCGGGGTCTTCCTGCATTCACCATGAGTCGAGTGAATGCAGACCGTCCTCCTCAAGGTGGTTCCAGAGGAGAGAGCTGAGGTGAAGATGTTGATGGATCGCGTGGTGCAGCTGGTTCGGGATGGCGTGGTCGGCATGGACCTCTTGGAGGTTTTTCTTCGAGGCTAATCCAGCCTCTTGAGCCGAGCCATCAGATGTGGCTGTCTCAAGCAACACCAAGACGAGACTCGCGTCCACCCGGAGGCAATCGACGATGCCATAGTGGAAAGATGGATGGCTGCGATCACGGGAACAAGGACAACCTCGCGGATCCCGGAGGATTTCCCCACTTGATCACAACAAATGCTCCGTAAAAGGTACATTTGCTCTGTTTTCCATTGTACATCGATCGAGTGTGTTTCGTGACTTGGTCGATGAACTCGCTTTGATATTTCCGTGCTCTTACCGAGCTATACTCAATGCCCAATGGCGCCGAGACTCCGATTGAGGAGGGGCCAAGGGCGAGTAGAGCCAGAAGAGTGGGATTCAGACGCTGCGAGATGATGACGATTTACGATGATGATGACGAGGATGATGATGATGAGGATGAAGAAGAGGAGGTTGCACCACCGCTGCCGGAAAGGCGGTCAAAACTTGTGCACGACCCTTCGATCGAACGCGGTAGGAGTTGCGATCGCCTCGCAATCGACCAACGCCGCCTCGGACCGCTTCTCCGGTGCCGATCGAGAAGGCGCCAAGCGATCGAAGGTAGCTCCGTTGAAGCCAACCAAACTTTTGCCAAAAATGAAAGTGACCATCCCCACCATATCGGGGTAAACAAATCACCTAAGTCTTCTTGTTCGCATAAATTCTGTCTCGGGTTGATACTTGAACTGGTCAATCGATTCTTTGGAACTTCAAGTCTGCGATTCAAACCTCGTGCAAGGCCGAGGATCATGAGATGGAGGACGCGCGACTTCAAATCCTGATCTGCAACTTTAAATCTTGTTCTTGGTCGATGATGCATAATTTCTGACTTTGACTTTTTCCTGAAGTTCCAACCAATGACATTATCACCCTCCCCGACGATGATGATGAGGACGAGGAACCATTGAGGACTAGGAGGAACAGGAAGGCATCTACTGGCCAAGCAGCCCAAGGTGTGATGGCGCCGAGACCATTGCGACGGAAGGAGGTCGGCACTCGACACACCGTGTCGTTCATGGTGTGCCGTTGACGAGTGCTCACCCACTTCGCCGAGTCTGCTGGGCAGCCACGATCTTCGCCACGCACCACGCCCCGGAGGACCAGTGCTAGTGCTGCTAAGGAGGCGATCCGTCAGCAGGGATCATGATGGAGCAGTGAAGATCGCTTGGGATGCGAGCCAAGCCATTTACACCAGCTCCGCCCTTCAGAGCAATGTTCAGTCGATCGGCCACCACTGCTCATTAGGATATGTTATCAAAACTTTTCTTTCTCGAATTATAGCAGTCACCCACCGGGTGTGTTGGTAAAACTCCGTGTTAGCGGGGCACGCTGAGTGCACCCGCCGGGTGTAGTCCCCATATAAGGTCGATCACTGGCAAATGGTCTTAGGCTTTATAAGTAAATCTTGATCGCCACCGAATGGAACGAATGGGTTTTCGAGATCGGGGGGGGCACGCTGAGTGCACCCACCGGGTGTAGTCCCCGAGATTGTGGTCGATCACGGCGCTTGATTACATCAAGAAGTTTCGATCGATTGGTCGACTTTTTTTTTTTGGTCGATCGTCGACTCATTTGAATAAGACCAGTGGGGGCATGCTGAGTGCACCCACTGGGTGTAGTCCCCGAGACTACGGTCGAATGCTTGCATTCGACTGTAGTCTTAGAAACGCATCATTTTTCTTTATTCATTCGGAAGTGGATCATCTCGATATTTTTGCAATTGACTCTTCAGAGAAATCCTGCGATCTTGCGGCGCTTATATCGAATCGAGCGTAAGCATATTCAGCTCGAGTTGGACTTGAAGCTAGTGCAGGAGAATCTGACGAAGGCAAAGGAGGAGACCAAAGGTATGTTTGGTGAGATTACGACGACTTTTCTCCCCTCATTTGCTTCAAACCTGACTTTGCTGTAATTTTCAGGCAAGGTGAAGGAGGCCCGGAGGAAGAAAGAGCTTGAGCTGTCCGAGAAGATCAAGCTCACGATGAAAAGCTGGCCTCGACCACCAAGCTCGAACAGACAACACCAATCAAGGCTGCTCGGCCATTGCCACCAAGGATGTTGAACGATCAAGGCCGACAAGACTACTCGATCGAGAAGATCAACCAGATGATCGGGAAGAAGAACGAGCTGAAAGGCTTCTTGGGTGCTCTTGCTAAAAAATTGTTCCTTATGCTTGAAGGTAATCTTCTTCACTCGACCAATTCTCCCAACTGTTATGTTCCCATTCGACTGTTTTCTTAATTCCGGATTTTGTCTTTGCAGAGTTCTGTCGCAACTTCGAAGAAGAAACCAGCCACCGGAGACGAACCTTGACCCCGCTAACTCTCCGGTGAATGATGAAACTGCCATGAACATCTTCCGACCGAGTCTCGTGTTGCCGCTGTCGTGGATTATCTCATAAGATCAAGGTTGCTACATCCCGCATCGACTCGACGCCCGCCCAGTGGAAACACTCCAAAATGACCTCGAGTCATTGGTGACTCGATCGAACGCTGTCCCCGACCGAGTGCAAGTGGAAGAAGTCTTCACCGATGTGGCGCGGATGTTGCCTTGTGTCCGCTCGAGTCCATTGCAAGGATGCCCGAGAGGATAAGTCGGCGGCTCTCGAGTGGCCAACACCAAAAGCACGACTTCGTGGCCTTCATGGAGACTTTCATTGCTGCTGCTACACGGATTGCAGACGGGATTGACCTTGACGAATTCGTTGCTCCATCCAGCCCTCCACAGGAGGGGTAAAAAACTTTCCTTGACCTTAAATTTGCCTCGGTATGCCGAGTGGAGTTGTAACCGATAAAACCTTAACAGGCTTAGCGCCTAAGCACTCTCGGTTCCTTTAGGTATCGACCTAAATTTGGATTGGATGTTTTGAATATGATTGCTTTTGGCTTGAATTGCTCCTTTGCAGGTTAACAGCAAGATGCCCACTGCAGTCGACTTATTCCTTAGGCGAGCACTGGGTTGCAGCTAAGATCCCGAGTGAGAGGTTTGCTCTTCACTCGGTAGGATTTCTTTTACCTTAGGCGAGCACTGGGCTGCAGCTAAGCCCCCGAGTGAGAGGTTTGCTCTTCACTCGGTAGGATTTCTTTACCTTAGGCGCAGCACTGGGCTGCAGCTAAGCCCCAGTGAGAGGTTTGCTCTTCACTCGGTGAGGATTTCTTTTACCTTAGGCGAGCACTGGGCTGCAGCTAAGCCCCAGTGAGAGGTTTGCTCTCCACTCGGTAGGATTTCTTATACCTTAGGCGCAGCACTGGCTGCAGCTAAGCCCCGAGTGAGAGGTTTGCTCTTCACTCGGTAGGATTTCCGTTGTATTTGTGTCGAAGCTCGGAGGAGAGAGTAGCAATCGACCTGCACCTCGCCTTCCTTGCTAGCGACATCATACTTATGGTGTAGCTCGGAGGAGAGGGTCGCAATGACCTGCACCTCGCCCTCCTTATGGGTACACATTATACTTAGGCGAGTCCTGGTGCAGCTAAGCCTCTAAGTGGAAGTCCGCTTACCACTCAAGAGGATTTTTAATAACTTAGGCGAGCACTGGCTGCAGCTAAGCCCCGAGTGGAGGTCCTGCTTGCCACTCGGTAGGGTTTCTAATATCTTAGGCTAGCATCGGATCGCAGCTAAGCCCCGAGTGGAAGTCCGGCTTGCCACTCAAGAGGATTTCTTATATCTTAGGCGAGCATCGACTACAGCTAAGCCCCCGAGTGGAAGTCCGGCTTGCCACTCAAGAGGATTTCTTGGTTACTTAGGCGAAACGGATTCGCAGGCTAAGCCTCCGAGTGGAAGTCCGCTTACCACTCGGTAGGATTTGTACAAACTTAGGCGAAACGGATTCGCGATTAAGCCACCACCGGGGAAATTTTACGGACAAAAATAAAAAGTGACAAAAATTATGAAGGAACTATGACACTATTATTTCAAGCCCATGAACTACGTATATTTTATTACAGCTCTTCCGAGTAAAAACTTTAAGTATAAAACGGGCGGAGCAGATCCGCTCCAAGCTCGGGCTCTTCGATATTGTGCTCGACGTTATAGATAATGACACGCCCCATTGTGGAGAACCTTTGTGACGATGAAGGGCCCTTCCTGTGAAGGGGCGAGCTTATGTTGCTTCACGATCCACTCGAAGGACCAGATCTCCTTCCGGAAGGCTCGACCTCTCACATTTCACGGCGACAGCGACGCAAGTCTTGCCGGTAAATGGTCGAGCGGATCGAGCCATTTCCTTTCCTCTTCTAAGAGGTCGATCGCATCCCGACGTGCTTGCTCAGCTTCGCTTCATTGTAAAGTTCAATTCGGGAGCATTGTGAAGGAGATCACTCGGTAAGACCGCTTCGCCCATAGACCAAGAAGAAAGGAGTTCTCCCAATGACCGATTAGGCGAGTCCGCAAACCCCAAAGCATCAAGGAAGTTCGTCGACCCAAGCTCCAGCCGCATGCTTGAGATCTCGTGATCAATCGGGCTTCGCACTTTGAGGATTAATCCGCTGGCTCGCTCGCTTGTCCGCTCGACCGTGGATGAGCGATCAAGCGTAGTCGACTCGTGTGCCTTGGGAGTTGAAGAAATCTTTGAATCTTCCGAGTCAAAATTCACCCATTGTCTGTGATAATACCGTGCGGGACTCCATATCCGAACGCCAACCTCCGACAAAGGAAACAGCAAGATCAAAGATCAAGTTTTTGATTGGCTTAGCTTCAATCCACTTGGTGAACTTGTCGATCGCCACCAAGACATGCGTGAAACCGCCCGACCTGTTCGCAAGGGACCGATCATGTCCAACCCCATACCGCGAAAGGCCGACGAGTGGAATGGTCTTCAAGGTCGACGCAGCTTGTGTGACATATTGAGTAGAACCGCATCCTTCGTGACTTGTCCACTATTTCATTCGCCATCTCATTTGCTCTTGGCTAGTAAAATCCGCTCGGTATGCTTTGGCCACAATGGTCCGAGAGGACGATGGTGACCACAGTCCCCGAGTGGATGTCATTGAGTATGACTCGACCTTCTTCCGGCGTTATGCATTTTTGTCCGACTCCGCCGGGCTTTCTATACAACCGCCCATTGATAACGGTAAAGGCTTTGGATCGACGGACGATCCGCCGAGCCTCTTCTTCATCCTCTCGGGAGTTCTTTTCTCGTAATATACGCGATGTATGGGATCGCCCAATCGGGAGTGACCACTAACACTTCCATGACTAAGTCGACCATCGCTGGGACCTCAACCTCGCCGAGTCTGTGGCACTCTTGGGTTGTGGAGCTTCCTCTGTGAAGGATCTTCTTTAATCGACGGAGTGTGTATATGTTCCAAAAACACACCACTCGAATGGCTTCTTTGGACCCTATCTTCGCCAGATCATCTGCTGCTTGATTTTTCAATCGGGGATGTGATGGAGTTCCAACCCTCGAACTTCTTTTCCAGCTTCCTCATCGCATTGCAAAGATCCAAATATAGCCGGGCTTCTCACGCCCCACTCTTTCATCACTTGATTGACCACTAGATCTGAGTCGCCATAGACCATCGTAAGCACGGACGCCGAGTGAGATGGCCATGCTAATCCATATAAGAGGGCCTCAGATCGCCTCATTGTTGGAGGAATCAAAGTGAATCTGGAGCACATATTTAAGCTTATCTCCTCCGGGGAAACTAGAACAACCTCAAAGACTGTAACCATTCAAAGATCTTGGAGCCGTCAAGAACATGGTCCAATGCTCCGAGTGAACTTCACCGGTTGTCGTTGTTCAATCCACTCGCAAGGAAATCCGCTATAGCCTCGACTTAATGGCTTTTTTGCCTCGAATTTGATATCAAGGGAAGAAGTTCAATCGCCATTTTGCCACTCGACCGGTTGCGCTCTCACAGTGCGTGATCTCTCGATAAAGGCGTCGTCGACGTCCGTGATAGAATGATCGAGAAATAGTGAGCAACCTTCTTTGTGGTCATGTATATACCATACACAAGCTTCGATAATGAGGATATCTCTCGCTTGATGGAGTCGTCTTCGACAAATAATACACCGGGCGCTGAACTTTGAAGGCCTTTCCTTCCTCTTCCCGCCGATCGTAAGCACAAGATCGACAACTTGTCCAAAGGGCTGCGATGTAAAGCAACAGAGGCTCTTTGCTGATTGGAGCAGCAAGCACCGGCTGGGTGGAAAGCGAGCTTTTAGCTCGCAAACGCCAGTCAGCCTCCGAGTCCACTCAATTTGTCACCTTCTTCATCACGGTAAAGAGGTAATGCCTTTTCACCGAGTCGTGAGATGAATCGATTTAAAGCAGCCAAGCATCCAAGAAGCTCGACGCCGTGCACTCGCGACCGGCGTTTCATTCGGAGAATAGTGCCGATCTTCTCGGGTTAGCGCCGATTCCTCGCTCGAAACGAAAACCGAGTAATTTTCCACCAGAACTCCGAATGTGCACTTTGACGGATTGAGCTTGATATCGCACCTTCCGAGGTTGGCAAATGTTTCGCGAGGTCGCAAGCAGGTCGGAACCTTTTCGCGACTTAACGATTTATATCATCCATATACGCCCACATTCCGACCGATTTGAGGAGAAGACACTTCAATCATTCGTGATAAATGTGGCTCCGCATTCTTGAGGCCGAATGGCATGGTGATATAGCGTAAGCACCGAATGGAGTGATGAAAGCTGTTTTATTTCATCGGGTCCATACAGACGGATCTCGATGATACCCGGAATATGCATCTAGAAAAGACAATCTCACACCCCGCGGTCGAGTCAACAATTTGATCTATGCGGGAGAGGAATGATCCTTCGGCAGGCCCGATTGATGTGCTTAAAATCAATGCACATGCGGAGTGAGTTGTCCTTCTTGGGAACCATGACGACATTAGCGAGCCACTCGGAGTGGTATATTTCTCGAATAAATCCTGCCGTCAACAATGAGCCACTTCTTCACCAATAGCTTTTCTTCCGACGGCGGACCAAAGATGTTCTTTGACAGGTTTTCTGACTTGTCGACTCGGAGGCGATGCTCAGCCAGCCTCGAACACCCGCATGTCACCGGCTTCCATGCGAAATGTCCCAGCTTCTCACGGAGGAACCGGATGAGCGCTTCTTCCTATTTCGAGTCGAGTGTTGTGGAGATGTGGGTCGAGGCTGCATTAGGATCACCGGATGAATATGGATCGGCTTCGCCTCACCGCACGAATCGAATGCGACTCGTTGTTGGCTTCTTGGATCGTAATAAGTCACTCGGATCTGCAGCTTTGCATGTATTCGCCGAATTCAACCGCTGTCACTTGGGAGTCGGCAATCTTCGAGCCCTTCTCGAAGCACTCTTCCGCCTTCTTCCGATCGCCAAGGATGTGATCACCCTTTGGTCCTGGCATTTTCAGTTTGAGGTACACGAGCATGGTCGAGCCATGAATCGTGCGTGGGCGGCCTCCCCAAAATGGCGTGGTATGCACTCAAAATCCACAACCTCAAAGGTCAACTTTTCTTTGCGAAAGTGCTTGAATCACCAAAAACCACGCCCAGGCAATTTGGCCGAGTGAGTTGGCCTTCTTTCCTGGTATGACTCGCGGAAACTCATATTGTCGGGCGCTTAACGGGACATCGGAATGCCCATCCCTTTCAATGTATCGGCATATAACAAATTCAGCCCACTACCACCATCCATCAAGACTTTTGTTAGTCGAGTGCCTTCGATAATCGGATCGACCACTAACGCTGCCGCCCAGAGTGGCAATGTGAGTTGGGTGATCAGATTGGTCGAATGTGATGGGTGTCCGGGACCACTTCACATAACTTGGCTTTACTGGGCAACCATATTCACCTCCCGGTTGATGACTTTCAACGACTTTTGCTTTCCACATCCGCCAAGATCATCGAGTGGAGTTGACATGCGGTATTCCTCCTCACCGCCCTCTTTGTCTCCGCCTTGTCCGCCTCTTCTCCTTGTCCTTAGACTGCTTTTCCTAAACCGCTGGATCAGAGTCGACATCGGTGAGTGGTATGCTTCGGGTAAATAATGTTGCCCTCTTCATCTTTCTTTGTGTGAATATGGCATGGCATATCCATCACGCCATTTCCTTCTTTATCTTTCACTTTCTTCGGATTCCGTGATCCTTTGGGCTTCCCTTGAACTTCCCACGAAGTCACGGCCGTGGCCTCTCCAGAGCTGCTGGCTCGGCTTTGCACTTCGCTCGATCGAATTGCCTTTCTCCGATCGACTTGGCTTGTATTTACCGCTTGAGTCGGTCTTCTTCCTCGCCATTGGCGATTTGCTAGCAATCTCCATCATTCGACTCGTGGTCATGTCCCCGTTCGACCAAACTTCAGACTCAATTCTGCTTTGACGCCATCCTTGAAGGCACAAACCACCGATGGTCGACACATTTTCCACAAGATGGTGCAAGGTAATCCACCTCTGAATGTACTCTCGGAGAGTTTCATTGGTCTTCTGCACACAAACTTGCAGCTCTGTCAAACCAGCCGGTCGCTTGCAAGTCCCTTCAAAAGTCCTGACGAACACTCGGGACAAATCTTCCCAAGTATATATACTGCTGTGAGGTAACTGATTCAACCATGCTCTGGCAGAACCTTCCAACATGAGGGGCAAATGCTTCATGGCCACCTCATCATTCCCACCGCCAATCTGAACAGCCACTCGGTAATCCTCAAGCCAAGTTTCATGCTTGGATTCTCCAAAGGAACTTGTCGACTTCGCTGCTAATCTGAAATTGGGGGAATCACTGCGCTCGATAGCCCTCGCTAAAACACTCGACCAGAGACATGCACGCGATCGCTGGTGGGTGCATCCTCTCGTCCGCCTCGATGGGCTCTGCTCCGCCGACCAAGCCTTGCACAATAATGGATCGCGTCAAAGCTCGGGTTCCCTCGGGTCGACCGAGCTCTTCGCCTCAGATCTGACTGCTGCTTGTCATCTTGCCGCCGAGGAGCGTCGACCCTTCTCTCGGGGAAAGGGGCACTCGACGCTCGTTATCTCGGCCGAATCGGTTCGTGCCGCTCGCCGGTTGTCGCGCTTCTTCTCGCCAAGGAGGCGATCTGGGGCTATGAGCCGACCGATGTGTTCGCAGCGACGGATCGACCGTGAATCCTGCTGCGCGATCGCGACACGGCTGAGTTCGGTCTCCCGCCGCCGGAGTAAATCTCGATTCGCCGCAAGCCTCTCCCACTTCCGACCGACGGCTGGATGGACTCCGCTATGCGAGTTGTAGCCGCTAAATTCTGAATTGGCGGCGTATACCGAGTCGGTGGAAAGAGTCGATCGCTTCGGGATTCGTTGCGCACAAGGCCGAGTGCTCGCTGAAGATTCTCCAGCGAGCGCGCTCAGCCACATTGGCCAAACGTGCTTCCTCCAAGGCACGAGCCTCGTGGGTTTCTCCGCGATAGGAGTATGAAGTGCATCCATGTTCTGCGACGAAGCTCTTCTCTCTGCAGAGAGTCGAGTGTCTCGGCTGGTACTCCTCGTGCTCTTGCACGGGTCTCCTCCTCCGCGGCCCCGCCGCCGCATGCGGCCGGAGGATCGCGAGGGCCGCCGACCATGAGGATCTCCGCCGCTGGATCACCGCTATCACACTCGGATGCGCTTCTACGAGCCACGCCGACGATCGAACAGCCGTAGAGGGATTCATCGGGCTCGATGGTCGCGACTGGCGGTGGCTGTCGGGCGAGCCACCGCGTGTTTCACCCACCGCTGAAGCCTCGATCACCAGAACGCTTGCGCTGGTGGGAGATCTGGCGGGCGACCGGTAGGGGAGTCGACCGATACGGGGTCGACGGTTGCCGCAGTAGAACGCCGCGAACACATGCGTGAAAGTGTGTCGCCCAGCGGACGGGAGCGCCTCGATGTCAAGTGGAGCCTCCCGAGCCATGCGGAGTCGCGGCGACAAAAGTGAGAGCACCGAGACGGATCTCGCGCCTCAACCAAAACTCCAGCAGAGTCATGATGAAGGTACTGAGTACTGCAACTCCTCCACAAATCGCTAAAACACCTGCCCCACGGTGGCGCCAACCGTCGTGGTTCTAAGTCCGACAAAGAGAAGTAGGGGTAGGTAAGGGAGGCGATGTCCTAGCTATGGAGTAGTTGTGAAGACAAGTGATGTACGAGTTCAGCCCTTCTCGGAGGAAGTAACAACCCCACGCCTCGAGCCCCGAGGCGGTCGAGTGGATTATGGATATGAGTATTACAAGAATGCTAACCCCTCTACCGTGGAGGAGGGTGGCTTATATAGAGTGCGCCAGACCCCAGCCAGCCCACGATTGAGAGGTTAAAGTACATTAAGTCCAGGCGCATCGTAACGCCTCATAAAGTGTCTTAACTATCATTAAGTCTATTCAATAGCAAGCCGCAGTGCTGCGGTGTGCCTTCCGACCTTCCGGTGGTCGAGTGAGTCTTCATGGTCGAAAGTGAGTCTTCCATGGTCGAAGTCCTTCCACCGGTCAGTGGGTTCCTCTTTGGTCGACTGGGAGATGATCTCTTCTGAGAGTGTCCTTGGGTAGGACGTTTAGGTCAGGCCTATGACCCTACCCTAGGTATATGAAACCATCAGTTGTCGTGGTGGCAATTTCAAAAAATGATGCCATGGTGACCTTTTTAGAAAACGTTGGCATGGCACCAAAATCAGAAATTCCACAGTGGTACAAAATTATAGCTCCTCATCCCACGCCAAGTACACCTTCTCCACATCGGGGTTCTCAGTGTACAGTTTCCATCGTCCCCTGTAACCTGTAGGTTATGTATATGATATTTACATTAACGTGGCAATCTCGTGGCTCCAACCATCATGTTGTGACACATATGCCACTTAACATTACAACATATAACCATCTCATACATGAACTCATTATCATGATGAAGGCTATAACATATCATATGCATACCCTGCAAAACCAAGTTAGATGTTCTCTAATCGGTTTTAGCAAAATTTCAGTTATGCGGTTAACCAACTTTAACAAGTAATACTAGCTACCTACATCCACAATTTAGGCGATGATTCTTGATGCTAGAGTAAGTTTTGGGGTGTGTGAAACAAGAGACTTAATTAAAAATATCTAGCCCCACACTAAACTTCGTCAAATATGCGTGCCCCCCTAGAATCATCCATCTTCGGCACCCTCTTGTGTACGCGAAGGTTCACTATTCTCAAATATGGTGAAGCCCAAGGAACTGTTAGCAGATCGTCGACGACCAAAGCCTATCGATTGTCAGAACCTTGTGAAAAGCGACACCATGTCGTTGATGATTTAACCCAAAGCAACACTCAAGGTAAGCATAGCAACAGCATCAACCCTCACAATCACATGTGATATAGATCGCAACCTGCACCTACTCATATAGCTCTTGATGCCACTTTTGAGAAATGTAGTAGAAAACAAAAAAATTGCACCTACGATCACCCAAGATCAATATGATGATGAATAAATGGTTGGGATCACGATCGTTACCGTCACCGAGTTGCAGTGGAAGAAGAACGTGTCGGTGTAGATCATAATTGGATTCCCTTGAACCGTCGACGAAAGATCCCTCGTACCACTCATGAACAGTCCCTCAAACTGAAGACCGAAAGCACGGTTTCTCTACTTGGTTGCAAGCATGCAACCTTCACGATCGGGCAGCGCTTCGCCGTCCAGAGTTAATCATCGCCAGAGAATTAGAGGGAGGATATTAGAACCACACCGGGCTTCTAATTATGAGGACAAGAGGATCGGTCTAGCTCTAATTAGTCAACTAGGACCAACTAGAACTAGAACTAGAACTAGAACTAGAGGAGGCTCCAAAACTTGTATGAACAATAGAGCAAAAAACCCTAGTATATATAGGTTGGAGGAGGAGGAGAGGGTAGACAACAAGGGGGGAAAGTCCCCCATGGGGTGCCTGCTAGGGAAGAGGGAGCTGGACTCCCTCCCCTTGCACAATTCACCCCCACCATGATACGTCTCCAACATAGCTATTAATTTTGCTTGTTCCATGTTGTTATATTATAATTCTTGGATGTTTTATAATCATTTTATAGCAACTTTATATCATTTTTTGGGACTAACCTATTGACATAGCGCCCAGTGCCAGTTGATGTTTTTTGCTTGTTTTTTTCTTCGCGGAAAAGTACCAAATGGAGTCCAAATGCAGCAAAACTTTTTGAAGATTTTTTCTGGACCAGAAGACACCCAGTGGGCCAAAGAAGTGCCAGAGAGGAGGCCCAAGGTGAGCACAGGACACCTGGGCGCTCCAGGAGGCCCAGGCGTGCCAAGGTGGGTTGTGCCCACCTCGGTGACCTCCCGCACCGCCTCTTCACCCTATAAATTCCCAAATATTCCAAACCCCCCCAAAATAACCCTAGATTAGAAGTTTCGCCGCCGCAAGCCTCTGTAGCCACAAAAAACCAATCAATACCCCGTTCAGGCACCCTGTCGGAGGGGGAAATCATCACCGGAGGCCATCTTCATCATCCCTATGGTCTCCATGATTAGGAGGGAGTAGTCCACTCTCATGATTGGGGGTTTCTACAAGTAGCTATGTGTTTAATCTCTCTCTCTCTCTCTGGCTCTCTCTCTCTCTCGTGTTCTTGAGATGGCACGATCTTGATGTATCGCGGGCTTTGTTAATATAGTTGGATCATATGGTGTTTCTCCCTCTCTATCTTGTTGTGATGAGTTGAGTTTTCCCTTTGAGATTTTGTTTTATCAGATTGAATATTTTTATGGATTTGAGAGCACTTGATATATGTCTTGCATATGAATACCCATGGTGACAATGGGGTATTATATTGATTCACTTGATATATGTTTTGGCACCCAACTCGCGGATTCTTGAGGTGACATTGGGGTACTCTATGCATAGGGGGTGATGCACGTTCTCGTCTTTGTTTCTCCGATAGAAATCTTGGGGTACTATTTGAGGTTCTTTGTGTTGGTTCGAGTATTATGAATCTGAAATTGTTTGATGCGTATCGTATAATTAACTCATGGATACTTGTGGTGACATTAGAGTTGGTTGATGCGTATCATATGGTGTTATTTTAGTATGAACTCTTGGATAGATCGAACAAAAAGAGTAACTTTGCGTTATTTTAGTACGAACTCTTGAATAGATCAAACAGAAAGAATAACATTAAGGTGGTTCCGTACCCTACAAACAATTTCTTCTTATGTTCTCCGCTAGATAAGAACTTTGGAGTGATTCTTCATCACATGTTGAGGGATGGTCATATGATCCAATTAGATTAGCATTGTTGAGAGCTTGCACTAGCGAAAGTACGGACCGTAGGCCTCATTTTCAAGCATTGCAATACCGTTTGTGCTCACTTTTGTTACTTGTTACCTTGCTGTTTTTTATTGTTCCTATTACACAAATCAATATCTACTATCATTACTACATTCCTGTGTGTGTCTCTGACAACATGAATAACGAGCTTGGGGCTCCCATCTCGAATGAGGAGATTGAAAGAGCACTTTTCCAGATGGGGCCAACTAAATATCCGGGGCCGGGTGGACTATCGACACTTTTTTATCAACGACACTGGTCGCTGGTAAAGGAAGAGGTCTATAAAACGGTGAAGGATTTTTTGAGTGGAGGAGAGATTCCGGAAGGGTTCAATGATACTATCTTAGTCTTGATTCCAAATACAAAGTCACCGGACTCTCTTTCACAATTCAGACCGATCAGTCTGTGTAATGTTTTGTACAAAATTGCGGCCAAGGTGCTGCTAACAGATTGAAGAAGAGTTTACCAATTATGATCTCTGAGGAGCAAAGTGCGTTTGTGCCAGGGAGACTAATTACGGACAATGTTCTAGTGGCCTATGAATGCGTTCATGCAATAAGGAAAAGGAAGAGAAAGAAACCGTTGTGTGCGGTAAAATTAGATATGATGAAAGCATATGATCGAGTTGAGTGGTCCTTCCTTGAAAATATGATGATCAAATTTGGTTTCTCTCAAACCTGGACAGCCATGGTGATGAGATGTGTTGCATCGGCAAGGTTTGTGGTCAAGCTTAATGGAGACCTCTCCCAAGTTTTCTACCGGCTCGAGGTTTAAGACAAGGGGACCCGCTCTCTCCGTACTTATTCCTGTTTTGTGTGGAGGGTTTTTCTGCCTTACTAAAGAAAGCACAACAGGAGAAGGAACTTAAGGGGGTGTCTTTTGGGCGCACTGGCCCCACTATCACACACCTCTTATTTGCTGACGATAGCATTGTCTTCCTGGAAGCTTCGGTGGATAACTTAACAAGTTTGAGAGCTATTTTGCAGATTTATGAGAATGCATCAGGTCAGAAGGTTAACCTCCAAAAATCGTCCATATTTTTTGGCAAAGGGTGTAGTGAGGAGGATAAGACAAGTCTTAAAAATGTGTTGGGAGTTCATTCAGAGGCTCTCAACGAGAAATACCTAGGCCTCCCCACTATGGTTGGGCGATCTAAGGATGGATGCTTCAAACATGTCAAAGAGGTAGCGAGGGGGAAAGTGTCTGGGTGGAAAGAACAGGGCTTGTCGAAGGCAGCAAGGGAAGTGCTTGTTAAGTCGGGATTGCAGTCAACGCCGACTTACTGTATGAGTGTTTTCCAACTCTCCAAGAAGATGTGTCGGAACCTGAAATCTATCTTTTCGAAATTCTGGTGGGGAGCGGCTAACGGCGAGCAAAAAGTCCATTGGGTTGCATGGGACAAACTGTGTACCCGCAAAAGAGAAGGGGGAATGGGTTTTAGGGACTTTAAATTATTCAACCAAGCGCTTCTAGCAAAGCAGGTGTGGCGAACCCTCACGGTACCCGGGTCGCTATGCGCGAGGGTCCTTAAGGCTAGGTAGTTTCAAGACATGGACATCATGTCTGCTACATGCCCCAAAGGAGCCTCATATACATGGCGAAGCTTGATACATGGCAGGGATTTACTCATGCATGGACTAGTCTGGAGAATAGGAGATGGCTCTAAAGTTAATGTGTATCATGACAACTGGATACCTCGCAGCGGCAGCTTAGTACCACTGGGTGCTGAGTTTGATCCTCAAACGAACAAAGTAGCAAACCTGTTGAACCCCCAGGGCTCGGGGTGGGATGAGATGAAGATTGACAGGATCTTCTCTGCCATGGATGTTGCTGATATCAAGCAAATTGTTGTAGGAGGAACCGGCACAGAGGATTACAGGGCATGGAACTTCACTAAATCGGGCATGTTCACTGTCAGATCGGCATACCATCTTGGGGTCTCAATGCAGAGAACAAAACGGGGAATGGCTTCATGCTCTAATCCGGTAGCAGATCACAGGAACTTCTTGCAGCTATGGGGGGCCAATGTCCCTAATAAAGTGAAGATACACACATGGAGAATGCTCTCGAATGGTTTGGCTATTGGAATGGAACTGCAGCGATGACGGATTAAACAGGGGGTCTTTTGCATTGTGTGTGGGCGGGAGGAATCCATAGCCCATCGGTTCTGGCAATGCCCTCATACTGCTCACTTCTAGGAGTTGATGCGAGAGGAAACAAGAGTCCAAGTACCAGGCGGAGTGAAGGCTGCTGAACTGGGGAGGAGCATGCGTTCGTTCATCCTGGAGTGGATTGCGACTGCACCGGCGGATGAGAGGGACCTGGTGATGATGGCGTGGTATGAACTATGGTTAGCAAGGAACAATGCAAGAGATACAAAGAAAATAGAGGAACCGGTCACCATTGTCAGAAGAGTTCTGATTTTGATGGAGTGGCGAACAGTCCATGCAAAGGATCAGCGACAACCGACCCAGCGAGTGATGCCAACGTGGAAGAAACCTGAGACGGGATGGGTGAAAGCAAATGCAGACGGCGCAATGACAAAGCATAAATCGGCGGGAGCAGGAGGTGTAGTCCTTAGGGACTGCCATGGTGAGTTTCTTGTAGGAGCATGCCATTTTTTCCCGGCTATCGTCGATCCCGAAGTTGCAGAGCTACAAGCATTTCGTCGAGCCATTGAGCTTGTTCAAGAACTCAATGTGCAGAAGCTCATCCTCGAGACAGACTCCAAGGAGGCGGTCAGGAAGCTGGTGGATGTCAACAAGGACTTCTCTCGTACTGGCCATTTGGTACAGGAGATCAAAACCTTACTTCTAGGGGTTGACGAACACCGTGTTTTATGGGTTCATAGGAGTGCGAATAAAGTAGCACACATCCTAGCTAGGGAAGGTTGTTGTAATTCGTTATGTAAGACTTGGCTTCATGTGTCACCGGAGTGTATCCGCTCCGAGGTTACAGAAGGGATGAACTATGAATAAAGAAGCAACGTTTTCCCCTCAAAAAAAGGAAACTAAACATGAATTTCACTCAGAAAAAAACAAAACACGGTAGGAACTTGAAAAAAACTGGTAGAAAGAACATGTGCAGAGCGATATGTGAAATCTTCTATATAAATTGCTAGCTTGTAATTAAACGCAAACCACAACGTGACATGGTGGTTCGCTCCTTAGGGCCAGTTATTTGGGCGGCTTAAAAAATAAGCCACCTCTCCCCGGCTTTTCCCATAAGCCATCTCCTATATTCATTGTTTTATTTTCGAAAAGGAGGAAAAACCCCAGCCTCTGCATCTGGCTGATGCATACGGCCAATCTATAAATTATTAACACAAGACCTTACAAAGTCGTACAACAGTAAGACCAAAGCCACCATCTTCGCAACCTCTGTCGCTACTCCTATCTAACTGATGAAGGGGCGCTGATGATCTGGGCCTAATACCAAACAGACCTCGCAGCCAAACCTAACATCTAAGACCTTAGGTCCCAACCAGCCGCCGCCGGTATGGGCACCCACCAGTCCGGGCGTGTTCTTCAACCAGACCCCGCCGGTATGAGGCCGCGCAGCCACGCATCAGCAATCCATCTTCGAGCTGTCATCGTTGCATGAACCGTGCCAGTCACTCTGCCATCGACGCCACCACGACGCCAGACAGCGCCACCATCCTGCGCTCGTCCATCATCACACGCCCACCGGCGATACCCCCACTGCTCCATGCCACTGAGACTCACCGTTGTCGACATGCCAAATGCCACGCCGCTCCTCCGATGCGAACACCAAAAACAGGAAACGCCCTAAAGATACAAGGGGCACTCTACACAACTCGAAGCCGCCATGAGCAGCTGCAAAGATCAGCCATGCCAAAGCCCCCACCTTCATGAGCCCACACCCGAGTCCTAGCTCCCCAGGCAACGCCTCCAAGGAGGGGATGACGCCCATGGCGCCACCGCTGCCCAATCCAGGCCGGATTTTGGGTTTTCACCCGGGAGAGGACCGGAGGTTACAAGAATAAGGACCACGACACCGCCTTGAAGTATCGCGCCGCCTGCCGACGCCGCTGTCAACCCGAACCAGCCGCCTAGGGTTTCCCGTCCCAATCTGCACCACCATCCCGTAAGCACCGGAACCAGCAGCATCCACCGGCATCAAGTGCAAAGGGGAAGGAGCGGGAACGAGGTAGCAGCAGGCCTCCAGATCTGGTGAGGATGAAGGCCCCCGAACTGCCACCGCCAAGCGCCGACTCCCCACCACCCGAGCGGTCGAGGACGCCGGGCAGAGTCCCCGCGCACACCGTCCAGGGCGCGAACGGCGGCGCCGAACCAGCAGGGGCCACCGCCCCGTGGATCCGGATCTCCGCGAAGGGACGACGAAGGCCTCGCCGCCACCTTCCTCGGCAGTCGTGCGATGCATCGGCGGCTCCTCTGGTGGCGACGAGGAGGAGAGGAAGGGGAGGGGAGGCTGCCGGCGGCGGCAAGGGTTAGCCGCCCGTGTCGCCCCTGTTGGATCGACGCGGGGGCGGAGGGTCTTATAAAGGCAGAGGCCTTCACTCATATATTCATTGTGGCTTCTAAACTTGTTATAGGCTCATTTTTTAAGCTGGGGATAGGCATCTTATTTTTTAAACCGCCCAAAAGAATTGGCCCTTAGACAGTCAACCAGGAGGTCTTTGGTCAAACCCTCCACGCCCACTTCTATCATTTGTTTGTGACATTTTACTTAAAGGGTATGTCTAGGACATATCTAGATGTGACATAACTATGTCACATCTATGTTTTGTTTGTGGTCCTCTTATTTGTTTTTTTGTATGATGATGCTTTTTCCTCCGCGCTGGTTTTTTTATTAGACAATCCTTCGCGCCTGGTGCCCACCTGTGTTTTTCTTCGTACAGGATGCCCCCGACTAGCCCAGCCCATTTTGCACTTCGAATAGTAAAACTAACGAAATAGAAAAAAACAAATTTACCATGAATCAAACTAGGAACCAGTTGACATGAGTAGATCACATATCCCAAATGGAACGACAACATTAAGAAACCATCAACAGAGAGAAATTAGAGACTAGTTTTTGAAACTTCAAAATATGACTTTTTTTCTTCAGAAAAGTGACTTTTTTTAAACACGGACCTTTTTTAAATTGTAAATACTTTGTTTCTAAAAAGCTTGGACATTTTATGAAAATGCAAACCTATATTATTATTATTATTATTATTATTATTATTATTATTAAATGGGAGCATATTTTGAAACATGAACAAAATTTCAGAACATGAACATCAACATTTTTTAGAAGCATGAACATCGTTTAAAACACCGAACAAAATTTTAAAAATGTGAACATTATTTGAATTTGTGTAAAAAAAATAGAACCATGAATATGATTTTTTTTCAAAAATTTGCGTACATTTTCGAAACACAAGCATTTTCAAATTTTGAAAAAAGAAACATTTTCTCATGGATGGGTGGCTGTTTGTTCTCAGTCCTCAATGAGTGCGCCATGCTAATTTCAATCATGGTTGCACAAAAAAATCATTTTACTTTCCAGTAATTTGTATCAATGATTGTCTTGGAGAGAAATAAAAAAGGTTAAACTTAATATGGAGATAAAAGAGTTAGTTGCGAGTCGATAGTTGACTTGCAACCGGGCCCCTACAAATATTTGCCCCCTAGTTATGAGTCGATGGTTGACTTGTAACTGGGCCCCTACAAACATATGCCCCTCCCCCTCGTTGCGAGTTGATTGTTGACTTGCAACTCGGGCAACTACAAAAAAGAACGATGCATCCTAGTTACAAGTCGATGGTTAACTTGCAACCGGGCACCTACAAACATACGCCCCTCCCTAGTTGCGAGTCGACAGTTGACATGCAACTAGGGCCACTACAAAAAAGTACGACGTGTTCTAGTTGCGAGTCGATGGTTGACTTGCAACTAGGTAACTACAAAAAAGTATGATGAATCCCAATTGCGAGTCGACGATGAACTTGCAACTGGGCCCCTACAAACATACACCCCCCTAGTTGTGTTTCGATGGTTGACACTTGACAGGCAACTGGGATACAAGAAGAAAGTACGACACGTCCTACGTGCGAATCGATGATTGACTTGCAATCGGGCCCTACAAACATACAACCGCCTATAGTTGCGAGTCAATGGTTGGCATGTAGCTGGGGCCACTACAAAAAAGTATGACGCGTCCTAGTTGCGGCTCGATGGTTGACATGCATCTGAGCCGATACAGACATACGCCCCTAGTTGTGACTCGATGTTTGACATGCAACTGGGGCCACTAGAAAAAATTATGACACGTCCTAGTTGTGAGTTGATGGTTGACTTGCAACTGCCCCCTACAAACATACCCCTAGTTGCAATTCGATGGTTGACTTGCAATTGGGCTCCTTGAGGGAGTCCTGGATTAGGGGGTCCTCAGACAGCCGGACTATATGCTTATGGCGGACTGTTGGACTATGAATACAAGATTGAAGACTTCATCCTGTGTCCAGATGGGACTCTCCTTTGCGTGGAAGGCAAGCTTGGCAATTCGGATATGTAGATTCCTTCTCAGAATCGACTGTAAACCCTAGCCCCTCCGGTGTCTATATAAACCGGAGGGTTTTGTCCGTAGGACAACGACAATCATAATCATAGGCTAGCTTCTAGGGTTTAGCCTCTACGATCTCGTGGTAGATCAACTCTTGTAATGCTCATATCATCAAGATCAATCAAGCAGGAAGTAGGGTATTACCTCCATAGAGAGGGCCCAACACAGGTAAACATTGTGTCCCCCGCCTCCTGTTACCATTAGCCTTAGACGCACAGTTCGGGACCCCCTACCCGAGATCTGCAGGTTTTGACACCGACATTGGTGCTTTGATTGAGAGTTTCGCTGTGATGTCGAAATAAGGCTTGATGGCTCCTTCAATCATCTACAACGACGCGGTCTAGGGTGAGGTTTTCCTCCCCGGACAGATCTTTGATACGTCTCCAACGTATCTATAATTTATGAAGCATTCATGCTATTTTATTATCTGTTCTGAATGATTACGGGCTTTATCATACAATTTTATATTACTTTTGGGACTAACCTATTAATCGGAGGCCCAGCCCATACTGCTGTTTTATTTCCTGTTTTAGTATTTTGAGGAAAAGGAATATCAAACGTAGTCCAAACGGAATGAAACCTTCGACAGCATGATTTTTTGGAAGAATATGATCCTGGAGACTTGGATTTCACGTCAGAAGATCCTTGAGGAGGCCAGGAGATAGGGGGCACCACCCCTACTGGGCCCGCCCCCTGTCTCGTGGGCCCCTCGAGCACCCCCCGACCGACTTCTTTCGCCTATATAGTCCCACGTACCCTAAAAACATCCACGGAGAAGATAGAACGGGATTTCCGCCGCCGCAAGCCTCTGTAGCCACCAAAAACCTCTCGGGAGTCTGTTCTGACACCCTGCCGGAGTGGGGATCCCTCATTGGTGGCCATCTTCATCATCCCGGCGCTATCCATGACGAGGAGGGAGTAGTTCACCCTCGGGGCTGAGGGTATGTACCAGTAGCTATGTGTTTGATCTCTCTCTCTCTCTCGTGTTCTCTCTATGGCAAGATCTTGATGTATCGCGAGCTTTGCTATTATAGTTGGATCTTATGATGTTTCTCCCCCTCTACTCTCTTGAGATGAATTGAGTTTCCCTCTTAAAGTTATCTTATCGGATTGAGTCTTTATTTGAGAACACTTGATGTATATCTTGCCGTGTTTATCTGTGGTGACAATGGGATATCACGTGCCACTTGATTTATATTTTGGTGACCAACTTGCGGGTTCCGCCCATGAACCTATGCATAGGGGTTGACACACGTTTTCTTGACTCTCCAGTAGAAACTTTGGGGCACTCTTTGAAGTACTATGTGTTGGTTGGATGAATCTGAGATTGTGTGATGCATATCGTATAATCATTCCCACGGATACTTGAGGTGAAAATGGAGTATCTAGGTGACATTAGGTTTTGGTTGATTTGTGTCTTAAAGTGTTATTCTAGTACGAACTCTTGAATAGATTGATCCGAAAGAATAACTTTGAGGTGGTTTCGTACCCTACCATAATCTCTTCGTTTGTTCTCCTCTATTAGTGGCTTTGGAGTGACTCTTTGTTGCATGTTGAGGGCTTGTTATATGATCTATCTATGTTATTATTGTTGAGAGAACTTGCACTAGTGAAAGTATGAACCCTAGGCCTTGTTTCTTATCACTTTTATCCTTAGTTACCTTGCTGTTTTTATATTTTCAGATTACAAAAACCTATATCTACCACCCATATTGCACTTGTATCACCATCTCTTCGCCGAACTAGGGCACCTATACAATTTGCCATTGTATTGGGTGTGTTGGGGACACAAGAGACTCTTTGTTATTTGGTTGCAGGGTTGTTTGAGAGAGATCATCTTCATCCTACGCCTCCCATGGATTGATTAACCTTAGGTCATCCACTTGAGAGAAATTTGCTACTGTCCTACAAACCTGTGCACTTGCAGGCCCAACAACGTCTACAAGAAGAAGGTTGTGTAGTAGACATCAATCTTTGTATTCGGCGGCTTCGCACTGCGTGCCAACTCGCTTGGCCATTTGGAGCAGATCAATAGCTACACCCCTGGCCATCAGGTCAGGTTTGGAAGCCTGAACTACACTGCCAACATCCGCGGAGACTTGATCTTCGATGGACTCGAGCCCATGACAGGTACACCCTATAACCACGATGAGCACGAGCTAGATCTGCCATCGGACGGTGTTCAGGAGATAGCACCTGCACCTGCCCTGGCTTTAGATCCAGTGCAAATCGTGCTATCCGAGGACGGGAGGATGGACCCCGCCACGGAAGCCACATACTCAACAACGATAGAGCCGAACACAGATTTCACTTCCAATGAGGTCCGTGTCATCGGACCCTCGGACTCGTCTCCGGCCATAGGCTCCAAACCGTGCATATCCGCGCCCATCGGATCTGACTGGGCACTGATCCTGGAGTTCAACTCCGTGGACATATTTCAACACTCGCCCATGGGTGACGTGCTAAACTCATTAAAATCTCTCTCTTTGTCAGGAGACTCTTGGCTGAACTATGTCCGGCTTGAGTGGGAAGCGGACGACGAAGGAATTCGTTACCCACCCACCACCCACTTAATAGCCACTGTCGACGACTTAACCGACAGGCTTGATATCCACTCTGAAGACATTGAGATATGGACGACGATGCCGGAGAAGAATAGGAACAACCGCCCACATGGTGCTGGACAGCCACCTCATGTACGACATATATGTGGTGTACATACCCAAAGAAAACAATGGCGAGGATCAAAAGGATGTAACAACTCCTGAGAAGCAGCCAAAGCGCCGACATCAGCGGCGCCGCTCTAAACCCCGCCATAGCAAAAACAGCGATACCGGTACAAGAAAGAATAACACCCCGGACGATGCTGAAGACAACGAAGACCCCGCAGACCCAGCGATGGAGCAGGACGAGCAAGGAGATGGCAAACATAGTCCGGGGCCGCTGTCCGATCACAGCGATGCCGAAGACAAAACTTATAAACCTGTTTCCGGAGAGGAGAACAGTCCGGACGACGATGCACACATCATCCCGGAAAAACACTTGGAACAAGAGAACCTCCACAAGAGACTTATTGTCACCACGAGGAGCTTGAAGAAGCAGAAGCAGCGGCTTAAAGCCACGTAGGATACGCTCAACCACAGATGGAAAAAAGTGCTCGACACTGAGGAAAGATACGGCGGTGATCGCAAGACAACGAGCTACCCAAAAGGTAAGCTGCTGCCGGAATTCGACGACGAGGCTATCGCGCCCATTCCGCCAAAAAACAATATGGCCGATCTGCCAGACCGGCCACCTCGTGGCTGAGACAAAGCAGCTAATGATGTCGCACACAAATCAGAACCCCATAAAGGAAGGGATGTCGCAGCCAAGTACCAGAAACACGATCTATGTGAGCACCTGGACAAAAGAGCTGGCATAACCAGGTCCATCTATGGATCTAGGAAACGTTTTCCTATGCAGGATCACGGCCACCAAACCGACTATACTGATCGACTACCAGCTCGTTATCAACATCGAACACTACAGCCGTCGGACCCATGCCACGACAAAGCCAAGTACAGGGGTGCCGCACACCCCCTGTGCTTCAACGATGAGGTGTTGGATCATGAATTTCCAGAGGGTTCAAACCCGTAAACATCGAGGCATACGACGGAACGACAGACCCTGCGGTCTGGATTGAGGTCTTTATTCTTCACATCCATATGGCTCGAGGAGACGATCTCCATGCCATCAAATACCTGCCCCTCAAGTTGAAAGGACCAGCTCGGCACTGGTTGAAAAGCCTCCCCGAAAATTCCATTTGAAGCTGAGAGGAACTAGAGGACGCTTTGAGGGCTAATTTTCAAGGGACCTATGTCCGACCTCCAGATGCAGACGATTTAAGTCACATAACCCAACAACCCGGAGAGTCAACCCGTAAGCTTTGGAACAGATTTCTCACCAAGAAGAACCAAATCGTCGACTGTCCGGATGCCGAAGCCCTAGCAGCTTTCAAACATAGTGTCCGGGACGAATGGCTTGCCAAACACCTCGGCCAGGAAAAGCCAAGGACAATGGAAGCACTAACAACTCTGATGACCCGCTTTTGCGCAGGCGAGGACAGTTGGTTGGCCCGCAGCAACACCAGCGATCTAGGCACATCTGAAATCAGGGATGGCAATGGAAAACCACGACGCAATAAAAACAAACATCGAAATAATGAAGACAACCCAGACAATACAGCAGTAAACGCCGGAATCAGGGGCTCCAGACCCGGTCAACGAAAAAGCCATTTAAAGGCAGCAGAGATGGTCCGTCTAGCTTAAATAAAATTCTAGACAAGTCCTATCAGATTCATGGCACCCCCGAAAAACCTGCGAATCACACCAACAGAGTATGTTGGGTCTTCAAGCAGGCTGGCAAGCTAAACGCCGAACAGAAAGGGAAGGAGCCGCTAAGTGAAGATGAGGACGAATCTCGCCAGCCGAACACTGGGGGCCAGAAAAAATTTCCACCAGAGGTCAAAACAGTGACCATGATTTATGTCACCCACATCCCAAAGAGGAAGCGCAAACGTGCACTCCGAGACATATATGCCGTAGAGCTCGTCGCCCCCAAATTCAACCCATGGTCGGCCTACCCGATCACTTTTGATTGCAGGGATCATCCAACTAGTATCCGTCATGGGGGTTCGGCTGCCTTGGTGCTCGACCCAATAATCGACGGATACCATCTCACCCGAGTCCTCATGGACGGTGGGAGTAGTCTTAATCTGATATATCAGGACACAGTATGCAAGATGGGGATAGACCCGTCAAGAATCAACCAAAGCAGCACTACCTTTAAAGGAGTAATACCAGGCATAGAGGCCCGTTGCATTGGCTCTTTAACATTGGAGGTTGTATTCGGTTCTCTCGATAACTTTCAAAGCGAAGAACTAATCTTCGACATTGCTCCGTTCTGAAGCGGCTATCATGCACTACTCAGAAGAATGGCCTTCGCTCATTTCAATGCGGTGCCGCATTACGCTTATCTCAAACTCAAGATGCCCGGTCCACGCGGCGTTATCACAATTAGCGGAAACACAGAGCGTTCTCTTCGTATGGAAGAATACGTGGCAGCTCTAGCAGCCGAATCACGGAATGGCCTTTCCAACCCGAGCAACTCATCAGTCTCCGAGACCACGGACATGGCTAGACATGTTCGGCGCACACCTAGTTGTAGCAGCTCAGATAAACCTGAGCTTGATTAATGGCTATGCCCCCATATGTGGCGTGGGGGCTGTCCGCATGTAAAAAGTCCATAGTTCGGCTTGACCCTATTTACACTCAAGAGATTGCATTTTCATGGTTCATTAAGATAAACCGACTTTGCGCACGGTCACACCAGATTCTTTCACCTGGGTTTTTTTTTACAGATGACCATCGTGCTATACCCTTCAAAGACACGGCACAACGGAGACAAAGGCGCAGACGTGCAGCAGGGTCCCGTTCAAAGGTTTCTTTTTAGATTAAGACCCTGTGTAAACCTTTTTATTGTCTCTTGTTGTCTCACACCCTCCTGGCACTTAAAATGACCAAGAGGGATACCGGCGTTATTGGCGAGCTTATGATTCGTCGTTCTAAAATAGACGTTACAAAGGCAGCAACCATTGTGTTTCTGAGATCTATACTCTCACCACAGGCGCTCTTTCGTCACGCCGGATTGATGCACGTACCTTGAAATTCAGGGCTCATTATCGAGGGTTGTATTCAGCCCAGTATATGTTGTAAAGTCCGAATACCTTCGGGAGTGTTCGGCGTCGCGAGTTTGGCCTTATGTGCATCAGCTTTGAATCATGTCTTTAGTCAATAGTTGGGTTTGCCCGGCTCCCGTGTTTTTCTACCTTACGTTCCGCTCTATCGGCTAAGGTGGCACAGGGAGAACTACTGTGATTGTGCCCTGGTTCATCCGGATGAGCACCTCAGTAGAGAAAGCCGAAAACTGACTGTCATGATAAAGCGAGAGACTGGTCAACCACTCGATGACTCAGCGGAATCTTCGCGATTCCTCTGCATTAATGAAGGACCAGTTTTCCGGTCATGTATGTAACCGCGCCGTATTCGGATAAACGCGGACATACCAGGGGCTATATAGTAGCCCCACTGTCAAACTCCTATGGCTAAGTGAAAGTGTTAAAGCTATATAGTCTGATTGCCTCGTTCGCCGCGCTACCACCTCCTTAATGGACCAAGACGTTGGATCAAGTGTGATTACACGCTTTTACCGAACACCCCCGTGTTATACGCGTGGGGACTGAAGCCGACGACTGCAAACTTTCAAGTTATATACATATATACATAAACGGCAGCACAGGAGGCACTACAATACTTCACGGGCAAAGGTATAAATGCAGCCTTTATTATCAAAAGCATTGTTTTTACAATCAAGATACATGTCATTCGAACATGATATTCTTTGAGCACTGAGCCTCTATTAAACGGGCACCTTCTAAGACTTCGTCAAAATAGTGCTCGGGCGAGTCCTGGCCCCCGGGTGGACCCCTGGTTGCAATATCGGTGGCCTCCATCCTCGCCCAGTATGTCTTAACACGGACAAGGGCCATCCGCACACCCTCTATGCACGCCAACCGCTTGACAGCGTCGATATGCGGCACAACACGAATAAATCGTTGCACCAAACCAAAATAACTATCCGGACTTGGTTCCTCCGGCCACAGGCGATCCACGACAGCCTTCATGGCAAGCCCGGATAACCTATGGAGCTCGGCCTATTCGGCATTTGCTCGTTCAACAGCAGCAGACGCCTTGGAGTACTGAACTGCGACCAGAACAATCTTTCTGCTTCACGATCTTCTTGATCTAGGAAATACTGTGTCGCATCGGCAGCACTCTTTGACAAATCCAAGTACGCGTCTGGAGAACTCCACAATTGATCAAGAGGGGCATACTTCGGATCGCCGAATTTAGTTCACAATAAAAAGGGCTTCCCAGCCGCGATCTCACCGACTTGTTGGAGCTCCTCCCGAGCCACTCTGATCTTAGAGCGAGTTTCTTTTGCTGCGTGTAAGGCCTTTTCTAGGTCACCTGTTTTCGCTTGGTTTTCCCTTTCGAGAAGCTCATATCGGCTAGCGGCATTCTGTAGCTCAAGAGCCATGTTGGTCATTCTATCCTCATTTTGGCGATGAGCAGCCTGTTCGGCATTTAATTCATCAGTTGCCTTCTCGGCAGCCACATTGCTTCTCCTGGCTTGCTCCTTGGCCTGGGCAAGCTCAGCCCGAAGGGTCTCCACGGCGGCAGCACCATTTGCAGTCAAAGCATATTATAAATCCCAGCATCATGCTCTTATTAATATTCGCTGACCACCCAAATATACATACCATGTCCCTCGTCAAGCCGCTTGTTCACAAGCATGATGTCTTGATCCGCCACATCAAGTCGCCGCTTCAGTTTGGCAAATTCGGCAGCCCGGGCAGCTACAGGGGCTGCAGCCGCCTGTGTACAAAATTGGCACAATCGTTACCTGAGATTATTTCTATTTTTGATCCTCTGATCGCCCCGTTCGGATGGCAACCAGAGTCTCAGGGGCTGCTATCTATACACAGTGCACCTTGCATTTACGGTACAATCAAAAAATATCACATTGCGTACCTCAAAGCCTCTTAGCAGGCTCACAAAAGTTTCATTCAACCCGCTTTTTGCGGACAAAATCCTCTCAACCACCGTACCCATTAAGGTACGATGTGCCTCTGAGATAGGCGCTAGCTGCAGAAGACCCGTCAATGTGTCCGGCTGTATATCGGACAGTTCGGGGCTTTTTCTGTTGGTCTCTCTAGGAGCCGAACACCCCGGACCTCGGGCGGACGAAGAGTTACCTTCTGGCCTTTTCGGATCGGGAAAGATCCTCCGGGACGACACCTTAGGGTCGTCCGCCTTATGAGGCGTGGAAGTAGGAGGAGGCATTTCGCTCTCCATCATCTCCGGAAGAAGATCCCCCGAGGACGAAGATTGTTGAGGGAGGCTATTGTAACGCCCTCGATGCGGCTATATCTCCCACGTGTCGAAGCACGACTTAGAGGCATAACCGCATTGAAAGCAATGTCGCAAGTGAGGTAATCTTCACACAACCCAAGTAATACATAAGGGAAAGAGATACATAGTTGGCTTACAATCGCCACTTCACACAATTACATGAATAAAGCATTACATCATCCAGATACAATCAAGGTCCGACTACGGAACCAAAATAGAAGAAGAACCCCAAATGCGATGTAAGGTCCCCGATCGACCCCAACCGGGCTCCACTCTCGATCAACTAGAACGAAACAACACAAAGGGCAAGATCTTCATCGAGCTCCTCCTTGAGCTTGGTTGCGTCACCGCTTTCGTAACATAGGCACCGCAAACTGGTTTTGAAGTAATCGTGAGCCACGAGGACTCAAAGAATCCCATTACCATGGGTATCAAGACTAGCAAAGCTTAATGGGAAAGGAAGGGGTAAAGTGGTGAGGTTGCAGCAGCGGCTACGCATGATATGGTGGCTAACATACGCAAAGAAGAGCGAGAAGAGAACAAGCGGAACGGTCGTCAACTAGTAATGATCAAGAGGTGATCCTGAACACCTACTTACGTCAATCATAACACATAAACCGTGTTCACTTCCCGGACTCCGCCGAGAAGAGACCATCATGGCTACACACTCGGTTGATGCATGTTAATTCGGATCTGGTGTCAAGTTATCTACAACCGGACATTAACAAATTCCCATCTGCCACATAACCGCGGGCACGGCTCTCGAAAGTTTAAACCCTGCAGGGGTGTCCCAACTTAGCCCATGACAAGCTCTCGCGATCAACGAAGAATAGACCTTCACCCGAGACACTCCGATCGACTCGGTATCCCGTACATCAAGACATTTCGACAATGGTAAAACAAGACCAGCAAGACCTCCCGGCGTGCCGACATCCCGATAGTAGCCGCGTATCTCGTCTCGAGCCACGACCGGATGAGCAATCCGTATAACTAAAACCAGACCTCAAGTTTCCACGGGGCGCCAGAAGGGCTCTAGTTTGGACCAACACTTAGACAAGCATTGGCCCGGGGCTGAATAAAGATGACCCTTGGGTTAATTACTCCCAAGGGAAATATAGGTGGTGGTGAGGCAAATGGTAAAAGTCAATGTTGGGCCTTCTTGGACAAGTTTTATTCAAAGCGAACTGTCGGGGGTCCCATAAATCACCCGACCGCGTAAGGGACGCAAAATCCGGGAACATAACACCGGTATGACGGAAACTAGGGCGGCAAGAGTGGAACAAAACACCAGGCATAAGGCCGAGCCTTCCACCCTTTACCAAGTATATAGATGCATTAATAATATAAGACATATTGTGATATCCCAACCAAAATCCTGTCCACCATGGAGAAATCTTCAACTTCACCTGCAACTAGCAACGCTATAAGAGGGGCTGAGCAAAGCGGTAACATAGCCAAACAACGGTTTGCATAGGAAAGGTGTCAAAGGTTAGGGGTTCATGGCAATATGGGATGGCTGGACAAACAGGTAATAGGTAGCGCAGCATAGCGAAAGAACGAGGCAACTAGCATAGCAATGATAGTAGTGAGATCCAGGGTAGCGGTCATCTTGCCTGAAATCCCGCAAGGAAGAAGAACGAGTCCATGAAGAAGACGAACGGGAGTAGTCGAACGAATCCTCACAACTCCGGAACGAAACCGAAGCTAACGAGAGAAGCAAACCGGAAAGAAGCAAACAACATAGTAAACACACAAGCATAACCATGGCATGATGCACAAACAAGTATGATGCATGTCCGGTTTAATGAGGCATGGCATGGCAAAGTGTAGCAAACAATACTACAAGTTAAGTGAAGCTCAATATGCAACGAGTTGCATATTGACGGAACACCACATCAATTATTTAGTTCACTCCCGTTTAGGTACACAACAATGTTAAATGTTGTTAAACATGTCAAGGGGTGAAGCATAATTAAACTAACTATTTAGGCAAGTTTAAATGAGGCCGGAAACACAAACAACAATTCCGGAAAATCCTCATGTCCATATTTTGAATTCGGTACTGTTCTGCCCTAAAACATATTTTATTATTGTTAAACAGGAAAATAAAGTGCACCATGTTAATCTAGGCATTTTTCCACCCCATTTACATATAAAGTTCATTAAATTCCGAGTTACGGTTATTTAGTTATGAAATAAATCATTTTAACATGGCATTTAAGCAAATTTAAACAAACAGCATTTTAAATATTTTAAACATGGATGAAAATGACATACTGTGAAACTAGATGAAATTCTAAGCACTTTACATATTTAAATCATTTTAATCCGACGCACGGTTAATTAGTTATTATATGCATGATCATGAGGGACTTTTCTGTAAATCTGTAAAACCTGGAATAATTAGCAAATCGCAGCAGCGGGAAAAAATACACAGCGGGCCAAATCAAGCTGGCCCAACAGAGGGAAAAAAAAAAGGCGCTGGTGGGTGGCCTCACCCATGGGCTTCGGCCCGATTTGGAAGGAGGAGCTGGGCATGGGTTCAGTCCGCGGGCCCACGAGGTGGCGCCGGTCAACGGCGAGTGGGAACGACGACGGCGGCGGCAGTGCCGCTCCCGGCGAAAGCGGCGAGGCGGGTTGACCAGATCCAGAGAGGAGGCGGCGGCCGGCAGGGAACGGCGGAGGCGCGCGCGAGGAAGCTTCGCGGCGCCGGACGAGCCGGGCGGCGGCGCGGGGAGCGCGGGCGCGGCGGCGGCGCTGCCGGGCGCGAGGCGCAGAGGTTCGGCGAGGGAAGGCATGGGGCGCTGCAGCTCTTGGCGGGCGGCCGGGCGGCGCGGGAGCAGGGCGCGCCACGTGGCGCGCTCCCGTTGGCCACGGGAGGCGACGCGCTGAGGTGGCGGCGTCCTATTGGACGGAGTGACGGGCGGACATGTCCAGGCGCGGCGGGGGAAATGTCCGGCGGCGCGAGAGGAGCGGGGCTAGGGTTTCGGGGCCCGGATTTGGACGGGGGAGGTGTTTATATAGGTAGAGGGAGCTAGGAGAGTCCAAATGAGGTGCGGTTTTCGGCCACGCGATTGTGATCAAACGACCGAGAGCATGGAGGGGAGTTTGCTGGGCTTTGGGCCACTTTGGAAGGGGTGTTGGGTTGCAACACAAAGGGGCTTTACGGTTACCCGGTTAACCGTTGGAGTACCAAACGACCTCCAAATGGCACGAAACTTGACAGACGGTCTACCGGTGCTATACCGAGGTCATTAGCAAACCTCGGGCCATTCCGAGAAAGTTTAACACCCGCACACGAAAAGAGAGAAGAGGGGGAAGCCGGATGACATAGGAGCGCCGGATTGCAAAACGGAAAACGGGGAAAATGCTCAGATGCATGAGACGAACATGTATACAAAATGAAATGCACATGATGACATGATATGAAATGCATATGATGACATGATAAAATGCAACACGCAAGCAAATGACATGGCAACGACGGCGAATAACTGGCGGACACCTGGCGCAACGAATCCGGGGCGTTACAACACTCCACCACTACGAGAGGATCTCGTCCCGAGATCTAGGATGGCACCGGAGGGAAAAAGAAGAGGAAGATAAGCGGTAAAACTAAGTTGCGACCAATGAGTGAAACCACGAACCTTGAGAGGTTGAGCAATTAGAGATGAACGAGATTGCAAACAATCCGTTAGAAAAGAGGAACAAGGAACATTACGATAACTTGAAGGTTGCAAAGGCATGAATCAAGAGTTTAATGGACAAGATAGAATTCGAATCACTCCGGTTAAAACAAGATGAGAGAGGAAGAATATTGAAATAATTTGGGCAGCACTCCGACTGTAAATGGAAGGAATTGAACATGAACTTGACAAGATGAGAGGATACATGATGAAATCAACAACACATTGCCTCCGGAACTGAAAGAATGTCACAAGGGGTAAGAAACATTACAAACCGCACTCCGGTTGTGAAGGGGGGCAAAACTTGATAAGATGAGAGAACTCGAATGAGAACACGACACTCCGGCTAAACGGATAAGCACGAAAAGATCATGATCCTCACAATTCGAGATGATGAGTGAAATAGCAACATCACAATGCCTTCGGAAGAAAGAATAGAAGATAGACCGTTGTAATAAAAGAACGGGGAAGAAAATGCCAACTTCTGCCACGAATGAGCTTGGAAAACACCCTTTCAAGAAGATTAGAACGGAGTTGTTGGAAAAACCAACAACGAAAAGAATAAGCTTGATATGGTCTTAAGGAATGCATCCCAAATTATGAGGTGACAACCTGCCAAGCACGGGAAAAGAATTTCATTGATACGAACAAGGAGACGAGAAAGCTATATCACCGGGAGGATAAAGAAGAACTTGGGTCATTTATAAGCACCATAAATAGCAACAATCCTAAGGGAAAGCTTTAGGTGAAATATAACCCAAGATAACTCCAACAAAGGGATTGATGGATTTAAAATACCTCATTCTTGACAACAATATGAATCATGGAACATGAATGGAAATTGTCAAGAGTGACATAACACCATCCCAAAAGATAAGATAGAAGGAATTGCACTTTGGAATGCAAGACGGAGAATACTTGAACGCCTCAAAACAAAACATGTGTTGAGCATCATGTTTAATTTTGAGTATAGCTTGGCGGGTCATAGCTTCGAGCGAAATCTTGAAGAACAATTGAAGAATGAAAAGAATCCTTGACGACCCACCATTTAGAGCCTCCATGAAGAACTCCGGTAATAGAAGGATGATGAAAAGAAAGAGAAGTTGAAAACACAAGGTGAAGCCTTGCAATGATTTAGATGGAGCTTCGCGGCGAGATAATTGAGATAGCTTGGAACTCCGAAAAGAAAGATGAAGCCTCTCGAACCGAGAATGTGATATGATGACCAACTCCGGAAAGAAAGATGAATCACTTGGATGAAACAAGAATAAGAATTATGTTATGCATATCCTTCACCAATTTAAATTGATGACAAACAACGAATTTGGCATACTACTTATTCCCGTAGAAAGGATTAAAAGAGATATATCAAAACTTGAGAAGGTCTTCAACGAACCACCGGTAGGATTGAAAACAACGAATAAATTGAATGATAACGAAAGAGGTGAAATCTTGAACGAACCACCGTAAGAATTGAAAATGAATGTAGCAAAGGCACAATTCACCGGGAAGAATTGGAAAACGAATGAAGATACTTTATGGGATTTAGATACATGAGAATGAAGAGACCATGAACTGATTAGAGGATATTTGAACGATGCAATGGTAAGATTTGGAGAACGATAGCTACACGCTGAGAATGAAGAATTATAACATGATGGCCTTCGGAAGAAAGAAATGGAAACAACTCAAGAAATACTCCGGATGGTAAGAAAAGAATTCTCACAATCGAAAACAATTATGAGACCATGAATATTGAAGAGAATGGACCAAGATTTAAGAGAAATACTTCTTCGGTCTTCACATGTTGAGAATGATGATGAGAACCACCTTGAATTGTATGAGATACTCCGGGAGAATTTAAAGAGGAAAAGATTGAGCCAAAGATGAAAAGAATTTGAAAGATCTTGGAGAAAAGCATTTGACTGATGATAACTCATTCTTACGTCAAACTTGGAGAAGAATTAGAGAATAGCTCCAGAATAACTAGAAGAGTCAGGTAAGATCCTGGGAAAAGACCTGTGGGTTAGGGCCCATTCAAAAGAACACCATTGGAAATGATTTAAAAGAGATGTTGCACCGGTTGAATTAAATGACTTGAATGAGATACCAATCTCGAAAGAGCTTGAACGAATGTAGAGTGGAAACACGAATCTTCGAGATATCTTGAGCACTCCGGAATAACAAATAGCGAGAAGTAGAAAGATAATGAGGTGCACTGGTATGAGAAGACATTGAAATGAGGAAAAAGGTATGATCAACACCGAAAGCTTGAATTGGATCCACCGGAGAAGAAACAACAATGAAAGATGATGAACTTGAAACTGTTGAGCATCTTCATGGGAAATCACCGGATAAGAACATTGATTGAAAAGAATGAAGAGACTTCACACGAATAAATGGATACTTGATTAAGAAATCCGTGTCCTTGAAGAAAAAGGGTGGGAGGGCGGGAAAAAACAAAGGCAACTTGGAGACGGATGAAACAAACACCGTTGAGAAGAAAAGATAATTGGTCTTGCTGATGTTGAAGTGATCGGATCCACTTGAAGAGAAACACGCCGGTAGGAAAAGAATTGACATGACAATCTCGATTGTCGAGAAGGATTGGTATTCACATCGGAGTATGAGAACACCATTTCGGAAAGGTATGGAATCAACACTTGACATTGAAGCAACTCGAATACCACAACTCAAAACAAAAACAAAGGATTGGCTTGCAGAATAAGCCGAAACAAACATATGATAGAGATTTACCCAATCCCATATCATGCATCTGTCGGAAAGATATTCTAGGAGCTACTTGAATTCCCACCTATAAAACTCCCGAAACTTTCTCGGTTATGCAATCTGGTGTTGGGGATACAGGAAGCAATATATCTCACCCAAACTAACAATCCCTACATCCAAGCAGTATCCATCCGTCAACACATAACCAAGAAACCTTCGAAATTGTGTACCTCAACCTTCAAAAGCATCCGTTATACGAGTCATGGCAATACTCCGTACTCACCTCAAGATCGGGTTAGCGGGGTTATCTCACCAACAACTGCATAAAAGAGATTTTCGATGTCGGCGTACTAACTCAGGTATTCCAGAACTGCAACGATAAAATTATGACGACAACACCTCAGAGCTCAACTCCTCGGGACACCTCCATTAAAAAAACCCCTGCTGACGGGAGGCACCAAGACAATGTTGTCATCATAAAACCATCGGAACGATTCTAAGATAGCCGTGTGATCCTAAAAAAAATTTAGTGAAATTTGAGAAAAGAAGAGTCAAAACTCTACGTCAGGATACCTCACCAGAGCGACGAAGGGACTGAGGAGTAAAAAGAATTCCTAACTCTCCGATATATATAATCCTAAATGACTCAAAACATTTTTCTAGACACAACTCGGACGCTAAAAACGTTCAAGCAGTGGGGCTCCTAAGGTCGGGGAAGGCTCTGATTACCAACTTGTAACGCCCTCGATGCGGCTATATCTCCCACGTGTCGAAGCACGACTTAGAGGCATAACTGCATTGAAAGCAATGTCGCAAGTGAGGTAATCTTCACACAACCCAAGTAATACATAAGGGAAAGAGATACATAGTTGGCTTACAATCGCCACTTCACACAATTACATGAATAAAGCATTACATCATCCAGATACAATCAAGGTCCGACTACGAAATCAAAATAGAAGAAGAACCCCAAATGCGACAAAAGGTCCCCGATCGACCCCAACTGGGCTCCACTACTGATCAACTAGAACGAAACAACACAAAGGGCAAGATCTTCATCGAGCTCCTCCTTGAGCTTGGTTGCGCCACCGCTTTCGATAACATAGGCACCTGCAAACTGGTTTTGGAAGTAACTGGTGAGCCACGAGGACGCAGCAATCCCATTACCATGGGTATCAAGACTAGCAAAGCTTAATGGGAAAGGAAGGGGTAAAGTGGTGAGGTTGCAGCAGCGGCTACGCATGATATGGTGGCTAACATGCGCAAAGAAGAGTGAGAAGAGAACAAGCGGAATGGTCGTCAACTAGTAATGATCAAGAGGTGATCCTGAACACCTACTTACGTCAATCATAACACATAAACCGTGTTCACTTCCCGGACTCCGCCGAGAAGAGACCATCACGGCTACACACTCGGTTGATGCATTTTAATTCGGATCTGGTGTCAAGTTATCTACAACCGGACATTAACAAATTTCCATCTGCCACATAACCGCGGGCACGGCTCTTGAAAGTTTAAACCCTGCAGGGGTGTCCCAACTTAGCCCATGACAAGCTCTCACGATCAACGAAGGAATAGACCTTCACCCGAGACACTCCGATCAGACTCGGTATCCCGGTACATCAAGACATTTCGACAATGGTAAAACAAGACCAGCAAGACCTCCCGGCGTGCCGACATCCCGATAGTTGTCGCACAGATCTCGTCTCGAGCCACGACCGGATGAGCAATCCGCATAACTAAAACCAGACCTCAAGTTTCGAGGGGCGCCGCAAGGGCTCTAGTTTGGACCAACACTTAGACAAGCATTGGCCCGGGGCTGAATAAAGATGACCCTTGGGTTAATTACTCCCAAGGGAAATATAGGTGGTGGTGAGGCAAATGGTAAAAGTCAATGTTGGTCCTTGCTGGACAAGTTTTATTCAAAGCGAACTGTCAGGGGGGTCCCATAAATCACCCGACCGCTTAAGGGACGCAAAATCCAGGAACATAACACCGGTATGACGGAAACTAGGGCGGCAAGAGTGGAACAAAACACCAGGCATAAGGCCGAGCCTTCCACCCTTTACCAAGTATATAGATGCATTAATAATATAAGACATATTGTGATATCCCAACCAAAATCCTGTCCACCATGGAGAAATCTTCAACTTCACCGCAACTAGCAACGCTTATAAGAGGGCTGAGCAAAGCGGTAACATAGCCAAACAACGGTTTGCATAGGAAAGGTGTCAAAGGTTAGGGTTCATGGCAATATGGGATGGCTGGACAAACAGTAATATGTAGCGCAGCATTGCGAAAAACGAAGCAACTAGCATAGCAATGATAGTAGTGAGATCCGTAGTAGCGGTCATCTTGCCGAAATCCCGCAAGGAAGAAGAACGAGTCCATGAAGAAGACGAACGGGAGTAGTCGAACGATCCTCACAACTCCGAACGAAACCGGCTAACGAGAGAAGCAAACCGGAAAGAAGCAAACAACATAGTAAACACACAAGCATAAGCATGGCATGATGCACAAACAAGTATGATGCATGTCCGGTTTAATGAGGCATGGCATGGCAAAGTGCAACAAACAATACTACAAGTTAAGTGGAGCTCAATATGCAACGAGTTGCATATTGACGGAACACCACATCAATTATTTAGTTCACTCCCGTTTAGGTACACAACAATGTTAAATGTTGTTAAACATGTCAAGGGGTGAAGCATAATTAAACTAACTATTTAGGCAAGTTTAAATGAGGCCGGAAACACAAACAACAATTCCGGAAAATCCTCATGTCCATATTTTGAATTCGGTACTGTTCTGCCCTAAAACATATTTTATTATTGTTAAACAGGAAAATAAAGTGCACCATGTTAATCTAGGCATTTTTCCACCCCATTTACATATAAAGTTTATTAAATTCCGAGTTACGGTTATTTAGTTATGAAATAAATCATTTTAACATGGCATTTAAGCAAATTTAAACAAATAGCATTTTAAACATTTTAAACATGGATGAAAATGACATATTGTGAAACTAGATGAAATTCTAAGCACTTTACATATTTAAATCATTTTAATCCGACGCACGGTTAATTAGTTATTATATGCATGATCATGAGGGACTTTTCTGTAAATCTGTAAAACCTGGAATAATTAGCAAATCGCAGCAGCGGGAAAAAATACACAGCGGGCCAAATCAAGCTGGCCCAACAGGAGGGAAAAAAAGGGGCGCTGGTGGGTGGCCTCACCCATGGGCTTCGGCCCGATTTGGAAGGGAGGGAGCTGGGCCGCGGGGTCTGGTCCGCGGGCCCACGAGGTGGCGCCGGTCAACGGCGAGCGGGAACGACGATGGCGGCGGTTCGTGGTGCCGCTCCGGCGAGCGCGGGCGAGTCCGGGTCGACCAGATCCTGGAGAGGAGGCGGCGGCGGCGGGGAACGGCAGGGAACGGCGGAGGCGCGACGGAGGAAGTTTCGGGCGGCGCCGGACGAGCCGGGCGGCAGCGGCGAGAGCGCTGGGGCGGCGGCGGCGCCGGGCGCGAGGCGCAGAGGTTCGGGCGAGGGCGCGCGGGGCGCGGCTCTGCTGCGGGCTGCGGGCAGGCCGGGCGGCGCTGGGAGCCGGCGGCGCCCACGTGGCGCGCTCCCGTTGGCCATGGGAGGCGACGCGCTGAGGTGGCGGCGTCCTATTGGACGGAGTGACGGGCGGACATGTCCGGGCGCGGCGGGGGAAATGTCCGGCAGCGCGAGAGGAGCGGGGCTAGGGTTTCGGGACCCGGATTTGGACGGGGGAGGTGTTTATATAGGTAGAGGGAGCTAGGAGAGTCCAAATGATGTGCGGTTTTCGGCCACGCGATCGTGATCGAACGACCGAGAGCATGGAGGGGAGTTTGCTGGGCTTTGGGCCACTTTGGAAGGGGTGTTGGGTTGCAACACAAAGGGGCTTTACGGTTACCCGGTTAACCGTTGGAGTACCAAACGACCTCCAAATGGCACGAAACTTGACAGACGGTCTACCGGTGCTATACCGAGGCCGCTTGGCAAACCTCGGGCCATTCCGAGAAAGTTTAACACCCGCACACGAAAAGAGAGAAGAGGGGGAAGCCGGATGACATAGGAGCGCCGGATTGCAAAACGGAAAACGGGGAAAATGCTCGGATGCATGAGACGAACATGTATGCAAAATGAAATGCACATGATGACATGATATGAAATGCATATGATGACATGATAAAATGCAACATGCAAGCAAATGACATGGCAACGACGGCGAATAACTGGCGGACACCTGGCGCAACGAATCCGGGGCGTTACAGCTATAGGCCGAACTGCAAAACATACGTCTCAGTCGTTATTCTCAGGAAAAGAATGGGGTATGCTTACAAAGCACCTTTGTTCACTTATGACTCGGTTAACGCCTGGCCCCCTGTGGGCGCTATGCAGGAATGTTGCCCTCCTGGGAAGGGCACCCTGATAAAGGTTTCTTCCCTCGTTTGGAGACCTCTTCTTCCAAGTCTTTGGGGGCAGCCCTTTTCTTCCCATGGGGAGAGGGGGTACTGGATCCTCCTCCCCATTCATCCTCTGACACGGGAGTACCAATTTCCCTAGTTACGATGCGTAATGTACCTCTAGCATGAAGTCCGCTTTCGGCTTCCCCATTCCTGTCCTTGTCCTTCCCTGATGGCACTTTATAAGGTGCACGAGCCAGCATCCTGGTTAATATAGGATCCGCCGAACTTTGGGAAGAGGGGCCGAACACCTGATCCTCTCCGCCTTTCTTATCCAGCCTTGGTCGAGGATGGTTTTTCAGGATAATGTTGTGACAAATATAATGACAGCATGTTCGGTTGTGGAATTACTTACCTGGGTATCTGGATGGTTGCAATCGAGGCCTGCATCCTTTGTTGTGTCCGGACACTTTATTCGTGATCCGAAGAATAATTGATACATCCCTTCGAGCATCATGCCGAAGAAGTGCTGAACAGTTCGCGGTCCTTCCGGGTTGAACTCCCACATACAGAGAGGTCGGCGTTGGCATGGCAGGACCCGATGAACTAGCATTACTTGGATTACTTTGACAGGACTAATGTCCTTGATGAGATCCTGAATGCGGCTTTGCAATGTCCGCACGTCATCAATAGATCCCTAGTCCAGCCCCTTGTTGACCCATGATGCAAGCTGTGGCGGAGGAGCGAAGCGGAAAGCAGGGGCGGCCGCCCACTTTCTACCTTGGGGTGCTAACATATAAAACCACTCCCGTTGCCATAGGTCAGAAACTTCCGGGAAGGAAATCTTTGGCCATAAAACATCGACACCTTTGCTTGTTATAGTACCTCCGCACTCCGCGTGTCGCCTGTCGATCATCTTCGGCTTCACATTGAAGGTCTTCAGCCATAAGCCAAAGTGTGGGGTAATGCGGAGGAAGGCCTCACACACAACGATGAACGTTGAGATGGGAAGGAAGGAATCTGAAGCTAGATCATGAAAATCTAGCCCTTAATAGAACATGAGCCCTCTAACAAAGGGATGAAGACCGAAGCCTAGCCCTCGGAGGAAGTGGGAGACGAATACGACGCCCTCGTTGGGTTTGGGAGTAGGGATAGCCTGCCGTTGAGCAGGAAGTGTCGGTGTCAAAACCGGCGGATCTCGGGTAGGGGGTCCCGAACTGTGCGTCTAGGCGGATGGTAACAGGAGACAAGGGACACGATGTCTTTACCCAGGTTCAGGCCCTCTCGATGGAGGTAAAACCCTACTCCTGCTTGATTGATATTGATGATATGGGTAGTACAAGAGTGGATCTACCATGAGATCAAGGAGGCTAAACCCTAGAAGCTAGCCTATGGTATGATTGTTGTAATGGTTGTTCGTCCTACGGACTAAAACCCTCCGGTTTATATAGACACCGGGGAGGGCTAGGGTTACACAGAGTCGGTTACAATGGTAGGAGATCTACATATCTGTATTGCCAAGCTTGCCTTCCACGCCAAGGAAAGTCTTCAATCTTGTATCTTCATAGTCTTGGAGTCCGGCTGACGATGATAGTACGGCTGTCCGGACACCCCCTAGTCCAGGACTCCCTCAGTAGCCCCTGAACCAGGCTTCAATGACGATGAGTCCGGCGCGCATATTGTTCGGCATTGCAAGGCGGGTTCCTCCTTCGAATAATTCATCGAAGATTGCGAACACCAGGATAGTGTCCGGCTCTACAAAATAATTTCCACATTTCCCCGTAGAGAGAATATTATGTACACAAGTTCCATCTGTGGCGACGATCTCAGTAGCATGACGCCACGCCACTACCAAGCCTTTACTTGAATCATTTTTATTATACCACCTCGGTAGCGTTTAAGGCGGTTTCCTTGGCACGTCTTGTCGAAGCAGAGATCGTGTTCCCCTTATTCCGGGATTCTCATTAATACGGACGTGGGTAACCCAACCGCACCCGTCGCCACGCCCCCTCTATCGAAGGGGAGTCCCAAACGGTCACGGAGACGGCTCTTGGTATTCTCCCTCTTTATAATAGGACCAAGGCTCGTTTCTTTTCTTCAATCCTCCATCGAATCTTCTCCTTGCTCCAAGTTCCAGCACCCAGAGCCCCAGATTCGAGCGCTTCGGACCTTCAACAATGTCCGGCTCCGACTTTAAGGGTCGGTGGATGCCCTCCTCCGTCACGGAGGAGGACGTGCTAAAGCTGCGAGAGGCCAAGTACCTGTCTTACGAGATTTCGCACAGGTTGCCCGCTGAACGGCAGGCCATCCCCACCCCCGAGCCCGGCGAGTACATCGTCTTTGTGTCCCACCTCCGTCGGGGTTTAGGCTTCCCGATGGATCCCTTTGTGAGAGGGCTCATGTTCTATTATGGGTTGGAATTCCATGACTTGGCTCCGGAGTCCATCCTCCATATTTCGGCATTTATAGTCATCTGCGAAGCCTTCCTCCGCGTCACCCCTCACTTCGGCCTGTAGCTGAAGACCTTCAATGTGGAGCCGAAGATGATCGGGGGGCGTCAAGCAGAGTCTTGTGGGCGGCCGAAGGCGGAGGTCGATGCCCGTGGCCCGAGGGCTCCTTCCAAGAGGAGCTCGGCTTGTGGCAGCAGGAGTGGTTCTATATCACCGCTCCGAAGGGCAGCAGGCAGAAACTGCCGCCCTTATTCTGCTCCAGACCTCCACGACGGTTGATGTCGTGGGTAAACCAAGGGCTTAATTGGGGGCCGTCAAAGGACGTGCCCCTACTGCAGGGCCGGATTCGAGACCTCCAAACGAGGGAGATTGATCTGGTGGTGGTAATGCAGGTCATGCTGATTAGGCGTCTCCTGCCCTGCAAACGCCGCCCTCTCCGGCTGTGGGAGTTTAATCCGGAGGGACCACGGATTCTCCAACACTTCATGGGTATGACACCCGTGGAGATGTACAAATTATTCTTTGGATCATGATAGGTGTGTCCGGAACTGACCGAGGATGCTGGCCTAAGCTGCAATCGCCCGGATACTCAAGTAAGTAGCTCAGTGTTCGGATACACCGTTTGTTTGCCTTTCTATAATTCGCCTTTTAACCCGTTGCCCCTTAACAGGAGTGGATAGCGCAAGCAAAGCTGATACGGTGTCCGGCCCCCTCCCGGAGACCGCGCCGGATCCCGTGCTGGTCAAGATGCTGGAGGTTGCGCCTTCAGAAGAGGCGGAGGGGAAAATAAGGGAGCTACCGCCTCGCCCGAGGAGGCTCTTGAAAAAGGGGGGGATCGAGAATCCCTCCCTCCAAGGGGAGAAGAGGACCGCCTCTGGAGACCCGAAGGCCAAAGCCCCTAAGCGGGGGAAGAAATCTTCACCAGAGGGTCCTGCGTCCGGGGAGCCCCCGGCCGCACAGTCTCCCCTAAAGCATCAGCCCTCCAGCGAGCCGTAAGTAGAAGAAAGAGAGCTCGGTAATAAGAGACATCCCTATTTGTGCTTCTGAGGATAACCGAATTTTTACCTTGTAGTTCGGATCTCCGACCTTCTCAGATGAGCTCGTCTTCGGGGGATCTTCGTCCGGAGATGGTGGAGAGCGAGACGCCTCTGTCCGCTGCGCCGTCAGATAGGGCGGACGAGCCTGAAGTGTCATCACGGAGGGTATCCCTGAGTCCGGCAAAGCCGGATAGTTCGGCGCCAACTGGTGTTTGGCCGGGGGAGCTGAAGGATCTGCTTGAGAGGGCGTCTATCTCAGAAGATCACCATGCATTGATGAGTATGGTGATTGGAAGGATTTCGTCCGCCGAAAGCGGATTGCGTAATGCCGTCAGGAGTTTGCTGGCGGTGTTTGAGGTACGTAAAAATGACACACCTGTTTGACAGTTTTGCACATGAGGTGCGCTCAGATAGATAGTAGCCCACGAGACTCGGTAGGTTGTCGAAAGCGACAGCGCGAGGATCAAAATCACAGTATTAAATGTCGCCTTTCCTATGCGGTGGCGGATAGTCCGGGGCCAGCCGGACCGATGGAGTTGTGAACTAAAGCGGCAACTCGACGTTGTGGATGCGGACATCGCGCTAGTCAACAAGCGACTTGACGAGTCGCAAGGTAAGTTGTTTCTCCGTGGTCACCTAGTAAGGGAGCCGAAGGCCACCTCTTACAATATGTGTGCTTGACGCAGATGGTGCCGCTGCTGTGGAGAGCCTTCGGGCCGAACTTGCTCAAGCCAAGGAGCAGGCTAGAAGGAGTAATGCGGCTGCCTCGAGGGCGGCCGAAGAGTTAGAAGCCGAAAGGGCTGCACACTGCCGAAGCAGGGAAGAGGTGGCCGAAATGGCCGTTAGGTTAAAGGATGCTACCAACCGCAATAAGGCTCTTGAAAAGGAGCGCCTATCGGAGCGAGAAGACCTGGGGAAGGCCACCGCCGAAGCCAAGGATGCCCGTTCTGCAATGCAGGCTATAAAGGAGGAGATGCGCCAGGCCGGAGATATTGTGGCTGGCAAGCCTTTTCTACTGCGCCGCAGGTTTACGGATCCAAAGTATGCCCAGCTTGGCCAGCTGTGGGGTCCGGAGGATCCTTAAATGGACTTAGTGGCGAAAAGGGCGGATGCCGCCAGCACTCCGAAGTCAGAAGGATCACAAGACGGAAGAGCTGTTTTGGTCTCAATTCCATAGTCCGGATCGTTCACTTCCGCCGACCGATCGGTTGGCCGAATGGGCTGAGATGAATAGGTTGTCCGGACTTGCCATGACGGATATCGTGACTCATGTCTGGCCGGATAGGCCCAAGCCGACGAGCTATTTTGGCTTATTGCAGCAATTTCTTGGGGCGGTGTCGCATATCAAGGTGATGAAGCAGTCGGCCTGCATAGAGGGTGCGCGGATGGCCCTCGCCCGTGTGAAGACACATTGGACAGAGATGGATGCCACCGCTGTTGCGACCCAGGGCTCGGACGAAAGCCAGTTACCCGCCGAGCACTATTTTGGGGAAGTTCTGCGTGGTGCTCGTGTAGTAGAGTCGCAGTGCTCGAAAAATGTCACATTCAAATGAACGTTTTAATTTTATAAAACAATGTTTATGATGTAGGCGCTTTTTGTACTTCAGCGTTCAAGTATTGAATTATCTCCTATGCGGCCGTTTATGTATACGTATGTATAACCTGAAAGATGGCAGTCGTCGGCTTCAGCCCCCACGCACAAGGTGCGGGGGTGTTCGCAAAAATAGCGCATTTTCACACTTAATCCGACGTCTCGGTCCTGTTAAGGAGGTGGTAGCATAGCAGACGAGGCAACCGGACTATATTGCTTTATCACTTTCACTTAGCCAATGGAGTTCGAGGGTGGGGCTACGATATAGCCCACAGGGCACCGCGCTATCCGAATTCGGGCGTATGTGCTGACCGGAAATGGTCCTTCGTCAAAGCGGAGGAATTCTAAACATTCCTGTGGTCGATCGAGTGGTTGACGATCTCTCAGTATCATGACATCGGTTTCGGCTTTCTCTCTTGAGGTGCTCGCCCGGCGAACTGGGGCACAATCGCAGAGTTCTCCGGTGCGTGTTAGCCGATGATACGGAATGTAAGGCAGCAAAACATAGGAGCCGGGCAAACCCAACATTTGACCAAAGACATGACTCGGAGCTGATGCATATAAGGCCTAACTCGAGACGCCGAACACTCCCTAAGGTGTTCGGTCTTTATGATAACTGGCAGAACAATGCCCTAAGCCCCTAGTGTCCAAGTACGGGCGAGGTCCTCTGACGCGGCCGATGCCAAAACGTCAGTCTCCTCTCTGGTTATAATGAAAAATCAGGGGATTATAGCAACAAGAGACAGTAAAAAAGGTTTACGCAGTGTCTTAATCTGAAAAGAATCCTTGAAACGGGTCCCTACTGCACGTCTGCGCCTGTGTCTCCGTTGTGCCGTATCCTGGACGGGTGTGCACGTTGTTCATCTGTAAAAAGAGAGGAACTTAGTTTGAAAAGACATCGTGCGAAAAGTGCATAAAAAATTAATAAATTAATAAAGCTGAGCCTATATTAGCTCATTGTTGCTTATATGCACAGCCCCTTGTGAAGGGGTGTGCGGCTAGGGAGCCCCTAGCTTATTTATACCGGACTCGTCTAGCCGTGTCCGGGGTCTTTGAATGACCCTCTTAGTGAAATGATGCCACGTGGACCGGGCATTTTAAGTGTAAGAGACGCGTAATGTGGTATTGCGTTAAAGCGGACAAAAGCTTCACGTCCCAATAGTGCTTGATAGCTACTTTTGAATGGGGCAACATGAAAGATTAGCTTTTCGCATTGGAAGTTGTCCAGTGACCCAAACACAACTTCTAGTAATAAGGAGCCTGTGCACTTGGCGTAAGGGCCTGGCGTCACTCCTTTAAAGGAAGTGCGGCTATGTCGAATTTTAGTAAGGTCTATCCCCAACTTGCGGATTGTGTTTGGATATAGCAGGTTTAAATCGCTGCCGCCGTCCATCAGGACTTGTGTAAATTGTAGTCCGTCGATTTTAGGATCCAATATCAGGGCAGTCCATCCTGCGTTTCGAATGCTTCTGGAATAATCCAGGTGGTCGAAGGTGATTGGTTTTGACATCCAACTCCGAGGTTCCGCTGGGGCGGACCGTGCGGCACTTATTTTGCCGGGTGCCGCACTGTTTTTCCGTAATATCGCATGAAGTGAGTTTACTGTTTTGACTTCTTGTGGGAAGGTCTTTTGTTTTCCGGTGCTCTGCTGGTGGGGTTCATCATCATCCTCGCTTGGTGCGTCGAGCCCCTTGTGTTCGGCGTTGAGTCGGCCGGACTGTTTGAAAACCCAACAATCTCGGTGGGTGTGGTTTGCAGGCCTTCCAGAGGTACTGTGGATTTGGCATATCCGATCCAAAATTTTGTTTAAGTTGGAGAGCTCGTCACTGTTATCCTTAAGAGGCAGTGTTTTATTGTTTGGCCGCTAGCTTTTGAATCCGGCGTTGACCGCCGTGTTCTTTGGGCTTTTTTCTTTATTCCGGCACTGATCCTTTCTGCGCCGTGATTTTCCGTTTCCATCTCTGATCTCGGATGTACTCAGGTCGCTGGTGCTGCATCTTGCTAGCCAGCTGTCTTCCCCCGCGCAAAAGCGGGTCATGAGGCTTGTTAGCACGGCCATTGTCCTCGGCTTCTCTTGGCCGAGGTGTCTGGCGAGCCATTCATCTCGGACGTTGTGTTTAAAAGTTGCTAAGGCTTCTGCGTCCGGACAGTCGACTATTTGGTTCTTTTTGGTAAGGAACCTATTCCAGAATTTGCGCGCTGACTCTCCGGGCTGTTGAGTTATGTGACTTAGATCGTCTGCATCCGGAGGGCGGACATAAGTCCCTTGAAAATTTGCTCTAAACGCGTCCTCGAGCTCTTCCCAACTTCCAACAGTGTTTTCTGGGAGGCTTTTGAGCCAATGCCGAGCTGGCCCTTTGAGCTTGAGGGGTAGATATTTTATGGCGTGGAGATCATCTCCTCTAGCCATGTGTAAGTGTAGTATGTAATCTTCTATCCAGACTCCAGGGTCTGTTGTTCCGTCGTAAGCCTCTATGTTTATGGGTTTAAACCCTGCTGGAAATTCATGATCCAGTACCTCATTGGTGAAACATAGTGGGTGTGCGGCGCCCCTGTATTTCGGTGTGCCACTGTCTTCGAACACTTGGCGTGTTGTGTTGCTTCCTAGGGCCCTCTTTTTTGGCCCATAAATGGACCTGGCTGGGCCGTCTGTTTTCCTAGGATCATGAGTTGGCTTGTGTGCGGCACCGCTTGTCGCTTTTGGCCTGTCATCTGGCCGTCTAGCCGGCCAGGCGGCTTCTTTAATTTTTGATTGTGGTGGCTCTATGGCTTCCTCGTCAAATTCTAGCAGCAGCTTGCGCTTCGGGTAGCTCTTTGATTGATGGCCATTGCCGTATTTGTCTGCGGTTTTGTGCACCTTGCTCCACCTCATTCTGAGTATGTCTTCCGCTGTTTTGAGCTTCCGTTTTTCCTTCTTCAGACTTCTTGCAGTGGCGACGAGTCTTTTGTGAAGGTTCTTATGCTCCGGTGGTGTGTCCGGCGTGAGGTCGTCTGGACTGTTGGTTTCGCCTGGCATGGATTGATTATCCGATTCGTCCTGTTCGGACGGTTGCTTGGTTGCATGTTCGTCGTCCATTGGTTGCCCTGCTCTATTGCTGGGTTATTAGGAGCGCTGTTTTTGTCGAGGCGGGACTTAGGGCAGCGTCTGCGTCGCTGTTTTGGTTGTTTGTCGGCGGGATTATCCTTTGCCGCGCCCCGTTGGTCCTCGTTATCGCTTCCTTTTGGGGTGTCCACCATATATACATCATGGGTTGGGGTGGCCTTCCAGTGCTTGGTGAGCGCTGGTTCTTGATCATCTCCGGCATCGTCGTCCATACCGTCGATGTCTTCGGAGTCGTAATCTAGCATGTCTGTTAGATCGTCGACAGTGGCTACATAGTGGGTGGTGGGTGGGCTTTGAATTTCTTCGTCGTCCGCATCCCGACCATCCTGGCCATAGTCCGGCCAGGGCTCTCCGGATAGCGAGAGATGCTTTAGCGAATTTAAGATGTCGCCAAAGGGTGAGTGCTGAAAGATGTCCGCGGCGGTGAACTCCATGATCGGCGCCCAATCGGATTCGATTGGCAGGGGCGCAGGAGGTTCGGAGTCCGGCAGGGAGTCCGACACCTCGGAGTCACGAGCTTTATAAGGGATGAGGTCAGTGTTCGGCTCCATCGCCGTGGAAGTTGCAGCTCCCGAGGCGGTGTCCAGCCACCCGTCCTCGATCTGCGCGATCGACTCTGGACTATGGGTGGGAGCGGATTCGTGTGCGGCCTCCAAGGTACTGTCTGGCGGCAGAGTTAGATCATGCCCATCGTGACGGTGCGGCACGCTCGGCTGCGGATCGGATCCATCGAAGATCAAGTCTCCGCGGATATCCGCCGTGAAGTTTAGGTTTCCAAATCTGACCTGACGGCCAGGGGCGTAGCTTTCGATCTGCTCCAGATGGCCAAGTGAGTTGGCCCAGCGATCGAAACCGCCGAATCTGAAGATCTGTCCGGGAGAAAAGTCTCACCACGACGGTGTTGTTGTTGATTGAAGAAGCCATCAAGCCTATCGGTGATGACACGAGGAACTCTCAATGAAAGCACCAATGTCGGTGTCAAAACCGCGGATCTCGGTAGGGGGTCCCGAACTGTGCGTCTAGGCGGATGATAACAGGAGACAAGGGACACGATGTTTTACCTGTGTTCGGGCCCTCTCGATGGAGGTAAAACCCTACTCCCGCTTGATTGATATTGATGATATGGGTAGTACAAGAGTGGATCTACCACGATATCAAGGAGGCTAAACCCTAGAAGCTAGCCTATGGTATGATTGTTGTAATGGTTGTTCGTCCTACGGACTAAAACCCTCCGGTTTATATAGACACCGGGGAGGGCTAGGGTTACACAGAGTCGGCTACAATGGTAGGAGATCTACATATCCGTATTGTCAAGCTTTCCTTCCACGCCAAGGAAAGTCCCCTCCGGACACGGGACAAAGTCTTCAATCTTGTATCTTCATAGTCTTGGAGTCCGGCTGACGATGATAGTCCGGCTGTCCGGACACCCCCTAGTCCAGGACTCCCTCAGGAAGCCTGTGAAGGATTTCGGCGGTCAAGTACCTAGCCTCCCTAAGCTTCATGATATCCTCCTCTATGACAGAAGAGGCCACCCACCGGCTTTGAAGTCTGGATCTAGACATGGTCGTAGGTCTGAAGCGTTGGACTGAGCCATGGGTATTGGAACTTGAGGTGGGGGAGGGAAGGATCAAGCGCGGAAAGAAAAGGACATGTCTTGACCTCTTTCTAAAGGGGATGAATGTCAAGCATCCTCCGCGCGGCCGTTTGGAACTTGCCTAATCCAAGGAGTCATACTAATGGAGCGGTTGGGTTACCCACACCCGTATTGATGAGAATCCCATGATAAGGGGACATGATCTCTGCTTCGACAAGACGTGCCAATGAAACCGCCTCGCGAAATGTGTAGTGGCAGGTTGGAAAAATGGTTTGAATAATAACCGGGCCGCGGCGTGATGTCACGCTATGGACGAGTTGTTAGCAAATAGACTCGTGGAAAATTGTACTCTCTACGGTGGTATGTGGAATTTGTTTTGCAGAGCCGGACATAATTCTTGTGTTCAAGATCTACTTTGGAGTATTCGGAGAAGGAACCCGACTTGCAATGTCGTAGACAATCTGCGCATCGGACTCATCGTCATTGAAGCCTGGTTCAGGGGCTACTATGGGAGTCCTGGATTAGGGGTTCCTCGGACAGCCGGACTATATGCTTATGTCGGACTGTTGGACTATGAAGGTACAAGATTGAAGACTTCGTCCCGTGTCCGGGTGCGACTCTACTTTGCGTGGAAGGCAAGCTTGGCAATTCGGATATGTAGATTCCCTTCTCTGTAACTGACTCTGTGTAACACTAGCCCCCTCTGGTGTCTATATAAACCGGAGGTTTTACTCCGTAGGACAACGACAATCATAACCATAGGCTAGCTTCTAGGGTCTAGTCTCTATGATCTCGTGGTAGATCAACTCTTGTAATACTCATATCATCAAGATCAATCAAGCAGGAAGTAGGGTATTACCTCCATAGAGAGGGCCCGAACCTGGGTAAACATCGTGTCCCCCACCTCCTGTTACCATTAGCCTTAGACGCATAGTTCGGGACCCCCTACCCGAGATCCGCCGGTTTTGACACCGACACCCCTGCAAACATACACCCTTCCCACTAGTTGCGAGTCAATAGTTGACTTGCACGTCGGGCAACTACAAAAAAGTACGACACATCCTAGTTGCAAGTTGATGGTTGACTTGTAACTTGGCCCCTACAAATATACGCCCCTAGTTGTGAGTCGATGGTTAACATGCAACTGAGGCTACTAAAAAAAGTACGACGCGTCCTAGTTGCGAGTTGATGGTTGACTTGCAATTGGGGCAAGTACAAAAAAGTATGATGTTCTAGTTCTGAGTCGATGGTTGACTTGCAATTGGGCCCAAACATACAACCCTAGTTGTGTGTCGATGGTTGACATGCAATTGGGGCCACCACAAAAAAGTACGACGTGTCGTAGTTGCGAGTCAATGATTGACTTGCAACTGGGCCCCCTATAAACATATGATGCCCCTAGTTGCGAGTAGATGATTGACATGTAACTAGGGCCACTACAAAAAACTACGATGCTTCCTAGTTGCGAGTCGATGATTGAATTGCAATCGGGCCCCTACAACCATATGCCCCTAGTTGCGAGTCAATCGTTGAAATGCAACCGTGGTCACTACAAAAAAGTACAACGCGTCCTAGTTGCGAGTTGATGGTTGACTTGCAACTGGGCCCCTACAAACATACACTCCTAGTTGCGTGTCAATGATTGACTCACAACTGTGTCCCTACAAACATACATCCCCCTAGTTGCGAGTCGATGATTGAGTTGCACCTGGGCCCCTATAAACATATGTCTCTCTAGTTGCGACTCGATGGTTGACTTTCAACTAACTAAAAAAACTATGACATTTCCCACTTGTGAGTAGATGGTTGACTTGCAACTGGGCCCCTACAAACATACGCCCCTCCTAGTTGCGAGTCGATGGTTGACATGCAACTAGGGTCACTACAAAAAAGTATGATGTCTCCTAGTTGCGACTCGATGATTGACTTGCAACTATGCCCCTACAAACATACGCCCCCTAGTTGCGAGTCGATGGTTGACATCCAACTGGGGCACTAAAAAAATATGACGTGTCCTAGTTGCAAGTCGATGGTTGACTTGCAACTGGGCTCCTACAAACATACGTTGGCCCTACTTGCGAGTGGATGCACTACAAAAAAAACACTTCCGTGATGATACGTGTTTGTCACAGTAGGTCGCGTTTTTTGTCATGCATGTACATCCATGACAAATTTATGACAGAATCAAGATAGTCATACATGTGCTGTCGTAGAAGTGTTCCATGACATTACCAAAATTATCATCACGGAAGTGTCCACTTCCATGACGATAAATCGCGCGTCACAGAAGTGCTTTTGTCAAGGGTGATCGACACGTGGCATCCACCGTAACGGAACGCCGTTAAGCTATCAGGTCGGGTTTTGGATCCGATAACCCATTAACAGTCCCGACCAATGGGGATTTTCCACGTGTAAAAACATCATTGGCTGGAGGAAACACATGTCGGCTCACCGTTGGGACAGATGTCATCCACTCATTGGACAGAAGGCGCCTATGATACGTTGACACGTGGCACAGCCCAACAGAGGCCCATTCCTGTGAAAAGGCCGGACCATTTGACTTGGTCAAAAGGTGGTGGGCCGGCCCATGTAAAGCCTGTTAACGGCCTGTTCGCATATAGCCCATTTACAGCCCGCTAACCCAAGGCCCGTTCGCCCTATCCGAATTAGGCGCAGTGGCGTCATCCGGGCACCCAATATGATTCCAGCCCGTTTTCGCCGGCCCATGTATGGCCCATGACGTCTTCGGCCCATATGAGGCCCTATGTAACTCTTGGCCTATTAACGCCCGTGGTGAAACCGCCCTAATGAACGATGTATTACTTTACACCCGTTAACGGCCCGTGGTGAAACGGCCCGTCTTGAATAAAGGTATCACTTTATACCCATTAAGGGCCCATTATTCCGTTGGGCGTTTCAGCCCATGTTATCTTTCGGCCTTCTCGAGCCCATTTATTCTTGGGCTCATTTCCGGATTCGTTTACTTACGGACCGTTCTTCGCTATTTTACGCTTATGGGCCAAATTCAGCCCGTGGTTCTGATCGGCCCGTTTGTGGTCCGTTAACACGTTGGGCCGTTTTCATAGCGTCATGAAATACGACCTATTAACGATGGCCCGTTATGGTCGGCCCATGAACGGACAATTCCAACTCTAGCCCGTTTACGACCATAATGCGGCTTGTTATTGGCCCATGTTTGGCCAATCGATCATACTGCCCGTAAGGGCCCATTGATGATACGACCCGTAGAAGGCCCATTGTTTCTGTGGCCCGTAGAAGGCCCATTGTTTCTGTGGCCCGTAGAAGGCCCACTGTTTATATGGCCCGTAGAAGGCCCACTGTTTCTACGGCCCGTAGGTCCAGTGTCACTACAGTAAATATTAGCCCATGGTTATTGTGGCCTAGTTTTAAAAAATAGGTTATTGCAGCCACTAGCAAACCGCAGGAAAAGAACTGCACTGACTACAAGCAAACAAATAAACAAGACAACAAGGAAATAAATAAGCAAGCAACTTACACTAGGCTATCACGGCTATTACACATATTACATCCACTGGGCATCAAAGTTCGCCACCGGTGCAAATATAGGGAACACAAGACATATAAACGCCATGACAAAACAAGTCCGAATCGAAACCACTTGAAGAGCTCAAGAAACAATATCTTGGGTACCCATAATGCTGGCAAGATGCTTAGCAAGCTTATTAACTTTCTCTTGTTTGGCGCTTAAGTCCTCCAGTGCTTGCTGTTGCACCAGAAAGTATGCATCTGAATTCTGCAGGGACTTCCTCAGTCCTTCGGCTTCCTGTCGCATAACATCTGATTGATGTCTTTCAACTTGAAGTTGAGACTCAAGAAGCCGAACTGATTCAGGCAACGAGTTTGAAGAGCTGGTGCCAGCAGTGGTAGCGAGTAACTCGAAGACTACATCAAGACAGGACTTTGGGGTTATCTCAGTGTCCTCAATATAGTTTTTATCAGCTTTCTTAGAGACCAACAGGGATGTCTCACTATCTTGAACCTTATCTGCATTACTCCCTTTACCATTGCATAACAGGGTGCTCTTCTCCAATATTTTATCCACATTCTAAAAGAGAAACAAACAAACACATCTCAGGTTTACAATGTAGTATATGAAACTCATTTTGGTAAACCAGTTCAGTAGTAAGGTGGACAGGATAACAGCATGAAACAAACATATATCTATGTAGTATGGTCACTGTATGGTCTATATCATTCTAGTTTATGTTGCCAAATCAAGATAAATATAGTTCGAATCATATCTATTTAAGACAAAGCAACATAGATAGAATATAAGTGTGGGAAACTACACAGCAATAACAACACTTGTAATGTGCATGGCATGAGAACATAACTGTTTATTCAATTGAAACTGAAATCAACATAGAGCAAGTTACAACAGCAAACAGCCAAACACATTGAAGAAACAGGTTTAAAACATACCTGTTGCGCCATTGGAGTTTCAATTGCATCCTTCAAATTTGAAATTGGTTGGTATCAGTAAATACAGTGATGCAAGAGCAAAGTAGTATGAACCATAGCTACGGAACCTGACATGAGAACAATTCTTCTTCTGCTTTAAGCGTTGACTTCGGGTTCGAAGTGGTGGTCCTCGTGATTTGGGCACTGCAGTTGCCTTACTAACTGCTCGTGTTTGGGTGCTCTATGGTGGAGACGGTGCTGTGTCAATGGGAACTGGGTGTCTATATGCTGGGGTTGGGGTTAGAAGGGGTGTAGCTGGTTCTCTGTCCAACTGGGTAGGGGTACAATCTGCATGAGTGTGGGTTATGTGTGGTGGGGCTGATTCTTGGGCAAGTACAACTGTGGTTCTATCTGCACCGACAGGTAGCACGATCTTATCTGAAGACCGTGGTTTTACTCCCACAAATACTGCCATCACTCCCTCCAATTGAAATGGCTGATAAACAAGAAAAGTAATTGAATGTACAGATATTGTAAGATAGACAGGTGCAATGGATAGTAGGGAAGAAAACAGGGCATGAAATAATTCACATTTATGTTGTCTAAGCAAACAGAATAGCAGGACATAATTTCACATATATGATGGCTAATTAAACAGGATAGCATGACACAATTTCACATGTATGATGCCTAACTAAACAGGATAGAATGACATACTTCAAAATATGATGACTATGTAAACAGGATGACATGATATAACTATACGATGTGTCTATTAAAGTGGTTGGCATGCCATAAATCACAAACATGCCGTCGATGGAAACATGATGGCATGATATAATTCACGGATAAAATGACATAATTTAAAATGTGATGACTATGTAAACAGGATGAGATGATATAACTATATTATGTCTTTAGAAAATGGGTTGGCATGCCATAATTCAGATACATGTTGTCTATGTAAACATCATGGCATGACATAATTCAAATATATGATTTATATACTAAGGAAGTGAGCAGAGGGCAATTGCATATATGGTGTGTCAACTAAGGAGATGGCATTCAATATTGTGTATATGATGTAAAAGCTAAGCATTGCAATACAACATATGCATTATATGAGTAATATAACCCTGCCAAGTTTGAGCATACACCTCAGGGGGATAATAGGACTGGTCATCTGCCTCTGAATCCTCCTCTAAAGAGCTATCTCAGAATCAGCAAGATATCTGCTTTAGCAGGTAGCATTGTCTGCTCTGAAGACCTTGTTTTCACTCCAGATTTCTCCATCACCAATTCAAATGGCTGATGCACAGGAAGAGCAGTTGAATATACAAACATTGTCAACAAAAGCAATGAGAAATACAAAAAAGGGACGGCATGATATAATTCACATATATGACGCTTGCCTAAACAGCATGGCATTGCACAATTCACATACATAATGCCTTGCAACAAGATAACATTGCATAATTCACATATATAATGTCTTGCAACAAGATGGCATTACATAATTCACATATATGGTAATTAGACACTAAACATGTGGCATTCACACAAAGCATGTCTAAACTAAGCAAATGACATAGCAATGCAAGATACCATACGCACGATATGAGTAACATAACCCTGCCAAGTTAGGGCATGCACCTCAGGGGGGAAATATGACTGGTCATCTGTCCCTAAATCCTCCTCTGAGGAGCTATCGGTAACCAGCAAGACATGCGCTTCGACAGATAGCATTATCTGCTCTAAAGACCTTGTTTCCACTCCAGATTTTTCCATGACCGTGCCGAATGGCTGATGCACAGGAAGAGTAATTGAATGTACTAAAATTGTTGACAAATTTAACACATAATAAAAAAATGATGGCATGATATAATTCACATATAAGATGACTGCTAACCAGGTGGCATTGCAAAATTCACATATATGATGCCCGGCTAGACAAGATGGCATTGCATGATTCACATATACGATAAAGAAACTAAACAGATGGCATTGACACAAAGCATGTCTAAACTAAGCAGATGACATCTTTAATGTATACAGTAAGCAATGCAAGGCACCATATGCATGATATTACCAACATCATGCCAAGTTAGAGCGAAGACCTCATGGGGTAAATAGGAGTGGTCTTCTCCTTCTGAATCCCCCTCAGAACAGTTATCTTCCTCTTGATTACGATCCGAAATGGGTGGAGGGGGCTGCCTTTGCACCCACCATGGAACAACGTCTGCATGAAATTTTATTGCCACGCAAGGCTCGTCTCTTTTGCTCTACATGATCAGTTCCATTGTGTACAATAACTGGCATGCATAGGAATAAAACATAGTGAGATTATGTAAGGAGTGCATGCACAAATCCAGAGTGATGGTAGCAAACTGTGGATAGACCCAAAACCAATGATAGCAAGCAGATAATAGCTTTAGTTAAAAATACGGATAATGGCTCCTTTAATGTTTGTTTGCACCCAACATGAAACTCATAGTAGACACCGAGATTAACCAGATAGTAGATGATAGTACCGATTGCTACCCCAATATGTACCCCACAACCATTTAAAAACTCAAGTTTCAGCATTAGTTTGGACCTGACTCGGAGTCTAATAGGTGAACACGACGATAATGTAGCATGTCATCATATTAAGCGACGCATAACGTAAGCAGACACGGAAGAGTGCGACCTCTCTTGCGGACCCGTGTAGTCCTCAAGGTCATCTGCTTAGTTGATGATTGTAATGCAGTTGTCGTGGCTGCCAGCGGTGAGGAAGAAGATCTGAGGCGGCGAAAGATAGCCTGGAGAGCGGATCCTTGCTGTGGTGAACCCTTTCGTCGTTGGAGCAGCTGAGCTGTGGTGGAACACAGCACCGCAGGAGCAGGACAAACCACACAAGGTTTTCTTTGACACATATCTGTAACAGAAGTAATTGAGTAAGGGCTTGTTTGAATTTGAGGATTCTAACAATGCAGGGATAGGAAATAGACAGGAATAGGATAGGAATGCACTTGCAAAACAGAGAATTTAAAAACACAGGATTTCTGCCAATCTGGGCGTTTGATTCACAACAATTGGAAGATCACAGGATGCAAAAAAGCATGGTGAGATTAAGTCAAACCACAAGAAAATGTACGTTTATAATGCTATTATGCTACTATCTCTTAGTCTTGTGCTTGATGAATAGGAATATGAAAAGGAGGAGAAGTGGAAATTAGAATTCCTACGGTTTTTCTTTCAAGGAGACACTAAAGGAACAAATCCTACAGTTTTCCTTTGCTCCATTCCTTTGCACCAAATTCATGAAAAGTAGTACCATAGGAAACTTTCCAATTCCTATGTTTTTCATTCACTTTTCCTTTCAAGCACTGGCGATTCTAGTAGGCAGGCTTGAGCAAGGAAAATCATACACTAAAAAAATGTTTTTGTGCTACTTCTATTACTTTGGACCCAGGCCACTGCCATACTAGCTAAACTCCCAGGACCATCGACAAATGCATAGCTCAAACGTGCAGAGATAAATAATGATGGCGTTCAAGAGAGTCCATCACGGATAGCTAAGTTGCCTGGTACCTTAGTGCTTGTCATATAGTAGGATAAAATATTCGTATTTCCCGTTACTACGAGTGCTTAGTGGACATATTTTTTATAGGGAAAAGCTTTTTTTAAGGGGAAGAATCATCAACAAAAAATCCAGGAAAGAACAGCGAAGGAAAAACGTGAAAAAACAAGCCTTCGTTGATTCCCCACGAAGGAATCGGTATATATATAACATGTAGAGTAAAAAAAGAGATGCAACAAGTGTACAACCTCTTTGGAGAAGCCATGTCGATCTCAGCGTGATTGGGTTGGCCGGTGAGGATGCTCCGGCCGACTTTGCTATCGGAGGAGGGGAAGAAGATCTTAGGCGTCTGGAGATGGAGCCCGAGGTACTGCTCCGCTTTGATGGAGGGTTTCATCGTTGGAGAAGCTCCAGTGAGTTGTACGACGCCGAGGCTGAAGCAGGACAAGAGACAACAAAAAACGTTAATCTGAGTGGAATTCTAATAGCATCTCCAATACATGACGTAAAATACATAACCACAAAGTGATAGATGTAAAATACATCAGCCGCTCATCTCTGAACTTAACTGTTGAAACTGAACCTAACTGTCGAAACTGAACCTAACTGTCGAAACTGAATTTTGCTGTCGAAACTGAACACACTAGCAAGGTGAGGCTACACGTCGGTCGATTGACTTTTTCATCTCTGGTCAGTCGATTTTGCAGCAGTTGGATACGAAATCAAGGGCCTGTGGTTCATCTTCAACCTCCACCCCCCTGAGCCGCCATCCACCACCGGCCAAATAGCAGCCCCCCGCCGCCCGCGACCGGCGGTGCGCCGCCCCGCCCGCCCTGAAAACACTCCCCACCGCCGGTCGGTCGCCGCCCCGGCCATCCCTCTAGGCCCCCAAGTGCCGAGCTTTTTCTCCGGCGATCCCCACGCCACCGCCCCGCCAACGCCCCGCCACCGCCGGTGACCACCGCCCCCATCCTGAACCCTAAGATAGATAGTGGGGTACCTCTTCGGCGAGCCTCCCTCCCCGCTGCGGCTGGTTCTTCCTTCACCCCGGCGAGCCCACCCCTTGAAAATCGACTGACCCAAAAGTCGATTCAGTCGACTGAAGTGTAGCCAAATCGGAGCAGCATCACAAGCAAGACCAAGAGCGAGAGCAGCAGCGCGAGCAAGAGCAATAGGAAGATCAGACCAGGCAGGGGACCGAGAGCAAGAGCAGAGCAGCAGTGCGAGCGAGAGCTAAAGCAGCACCAGCTCCTACTGATATGGACGTCACCGCCGAGGGAGCGACGCCTTGGAGGAAGTGGCCGGCGACGCCGCCGTGGATGGAGCCGCGCCGTATCGGCTCAGGACCGAGCGCCGGCAGCACCGTGAGATCAAATCAAGAAGAAAATGCGGCGATTAGTGTACAACCTCTTTGGTGGTGCGCCGATTAGGCCGCAGCTTCATCCGAGGAAACGGTGATGATGATGCTCTTCCGGTGGTGCAGGGGAAGATGGCGGTGTGGGAATGGAGGTGGCACGAAAGACGAGGGGAACGTCGGGGTAGCTCCTTGGAGGTGGAGGACGGGATGGCTGAACCGGCGGGACGATGAGATCGACGACGAGTCCTCATCCGGTACGGTGGATGAGGGACGTCGAGGTGTAGCTGTGGACAACGTCGTCGGGGAAGAGGCTCCGGCTGGGTGGCGCACGGAGCAGGGTGTGGGGTTTCGTCGTGGGTTTTCGCGGCCTCGGTGTACGAATGGGTAGGCGAATGGGATGGCTGTGGGGAACCATGGCTTAGAGACCGCTTGTCCGAAATGTGGGGTAAGTTACGAAAGTACCCCCCCACACACACACACACACCGATTTGAGGCGGTTCTTTCGGTTCAGGGGTACCACGGGCATTTCGCGTGTCGGGATTTCACAGGAGGTGGGAGTTTTCGCGCGCGTTGTAATTTCGGAATAGCAAGGCGCGGGTTGAGATGGAGGGAGTTATCGGAGCACAACGAGACAAAGATATATCTTAAATATTTCGGGCTAACAAGGCGCTGGTTGAAGAGACGGGAGTTTCGTAGCACGATAGACAGAAACGCTAGCTTCAATTTTCGGCATAACAAGGCGCGGCTTGAAATTTCGGAAGAACAAGCTTAATGTGTACCCAAAAAATACAATTTGCACCTCAACACGCACAACACACACACAAACACCATTTAGACTAGAGTAAGGTACACGTGCATTGCACGCATGAGATTTGGCAACCAAATTATGAATAAATACCATATTATAGCATGCAAGCTTTGGGTCATATATACATGATGTAGATGTTCATTTAATTCTTATAGTTAATTTCATTCAAAATCATCTAGTTTTTATAAGAAAGCTAATCTATTTTAAGATTCATGGAATTGTGCGTTGTAAGACATAAAGTAAAAACAAATAATGGCAAATCATGTAGAAAAACATTTGGGCAATTCTGATACGGAAGATTCTAGAACAAATAAGAAGTGCTTGTGTTTTGATGTTTGTGCATTATGCTTAAGTTCAACCATTGAGTCTTCTAGATTATACATGTGGCGAAATCTGGTGGAATCTAGATGATATCCAACGGCCAATAGTGCTCAAATTTGCCATCTTTGGACCATCGGATTCGCCTCATCCAACGACCATCTTTCAAAGTTAAAGTTACCCACACACAATATAAAAATATATATAATATAATATATATAGGGGTATAGATATAGATATGTGATGCGAAAGCCGCCCATCATCTCCAATTAGAATAGTGTGTCCATGCACGGATGCGACGTGGGCAAATGATGTCTGCCATCGGTATCTCAAATTCAAATCAGTCTGACCTTGTTCAATGTGTATACATTACAACATGCTCGTTTTCAAACCACACCGCGTAGATCTCCGTCATATTCATGCATGCATGGGTTTCAAACATCAGAATCTCTTATTCAAATATTCGAATTCAACTTTACATTGATTATGACCTCACCTATTCTTTTACACCCACACAGTAGTCTTCTCTTTATAATTATACCACTAACTTTCTCTCGTGCATGCATGCACACACACTACCAGTCGGCATTATCTATCGTGACGCATGCAATCTTTTTCTTCAGTCGGTCTCCCATGAAGGCACACACCCACACATCCCCCTCTCCATCATACGGGCATTCTTTATCTCTCACGCGTGCATGCGCAATGATCGATGTTCCTCTATGTATGTGTGTATATAGCTAGGTCTTTCATAGTTTTCCACACAAACCGATCAATCGGTATATCCAGTGAGGTCTCACCCTCTTTCCCACGTCAACATCGATCAATCTATACCTCCCTATATAGGATTAACATAAATAGCTAATACACCCACATTAATTATATACCCAACGTCCCCCTCTCATCATCCATGCCTTCCGCTTCATCTCTCAGACGCGTGCACAATGGCGAAGACAGGGGGCAGTAAGGGCCCTGCCCCCCCTAACATCACTATATATCGAGGCTAATATGAATGTGATCATTAGAAAAATGATGCTAAAAAAGTTTTAATTTCATGAATTGACCCTCCTCGTAAAGGATTAGCAATGCTTGGCCCCCTAGCTCATTTACTTTTCATGGCTCCTCCACTACATGCAACAGCGCACATGTTCGCCCCCTCTCTCTAAATATCGATCACGCACTTGTGCATTCCTTCATAGTCTCCCTCCACTCGGCCCCTCGCACCATCTTCTAGCCCCCCACCGGATTTTGCCACATGTACAATCTAGCAGACTCCATGGTTGAACTTAAGCATAATGCACAAACCTCAAAACAACAGTGGTTCTCTTTTGTTCTAGAATCTTCTGAATCATAACTGCCCAAAAAAAATTTCTAGTTGAATTGCCATTATTTGTTTTTTACTTTATGCTTTACAACGCACAATTCCATGAATCATAAAATAGATTAAGGGCTTCTTTGATTCAAAGGATTCTCAAAGGAATTTTGGAGGATTCTAATCATTATGAATTTTTCCTATCTTGGTTGTTTGATTCGTAGGATTGTAAACCATAGGAATTTTTCCATATGATTCATTTGCACTAGATTTCATAGGAAACATCCCATCAACTCAAACCTCTTTGAAAGAATTCTGCGTTTTTTCTATGCACAATCAAACACTCGTACAATCCTGTAGGATTCAAGACGACATTCCACTATAATCCCATGTTTTTCCTATTCATGCGTTCTTAGCTTTTTTATAAAAACTAATTTGATTTTGAATGAGATGAACTATAAGAATTAAACGAAGGGCTACATCACGCATATATGACTCAGAGCTTACATGCTATAGTATGGTATTTATTCATAATTTGGTTGCAAAATCTGATGCGTGCAATGCACGTGTACATTACTAGTACTTCGAGTATGTGCAAAACACGTAAATTAGAATACCAATGGCACGCTGCACAGTGTCTCTGTTATAGTTCATGAAGCCACGTGGCACATGTGGAGGCGTTGTCGCGACCTCCTTGCGTGGATTGATCATAGTGATGTGCTGCTGGTTCCAGAAGAATGTACTCGTCCTCCCTAAGCCATACTAGCAGTACATGCACGAAGCGAAGATGTACACGCATGCCACGCACGCACTCATTCCCTCGCACGCACATGCGGGTACACGGGCGGACACAATTTTGTACCAAGATCCACCCAATGTGATAATTTGACGCGTGTAAAGTCATTCACTTCATTGATGGTCAATTAATACAGTGCATGCAAATTAAGTGGACGTGAGGGCGGAAGAAAGACATTATTACTCCACTACGCACATGGGAGTAGTTAAATCGTGGGTTGCTAGTAGTACTTCCATTGGTCTCCTTCGTATTTTGTGCCAATTTTTGACCGTAACATAATATTTACGCATTTGAGCAGTGTAGTACTTGAAATTTATGTTCCGCTAAACTCATCGGGAGCTGTTTCGGGCCTCGAAACATAACCATCAACTAATCTTTACCTTGTTCCCATACACCTGCTCACACCTACTAGTACGTACCAAACCTGAATGTGTTCCCACTATGCAGGTATTAGCACTACTAGTGCTAGTACTTAGGTTATAAAAAGGGGAACTACCTAACCGAAAATTACTCTACCTTTCCTCCTCATAAGTGCTTCTTGTTTGTCCGCCGTTGCAATGGAAGGTGAGCAGAGCTCTAGGTCGAGAACTACTCATAACAAGGGAGCGGCAACCAAGGCTGCAGAAAAAAAAGAGGGCTCGCCACCACGCAGATACCTCGAAAGATCTATCACGGGCAGGCGATAGCTCCCAGGAGCGCCCTAGCCGCGGAGGCGAACATGCAGAGCCGGCGGAGCTGGAGTCGTTATCCCTCGATGGCATGCCCGATCAGCTCAATAAGCACCTCAATAAGTAGAAGGAGTTCATCCAAGGCTTGACGGAGTTGCTGAAGGAGAGCCTCGATGACATGCCCGCTGAGCTCAATCAGCAAGGGGAGTTGACCGCTGGCTTGGTGATGCTGCTGAAGAAGAGCATTGCCTCGGAGAAGAAGGCGACCAGCAAAATCCTGCGACTTCAGGAGGACAAGGCGAAGCTCTGCCACGAGATCGACCTGTTGAAGGAGAAGAACGCCGGCTGGAAGAAGCTACATGAGAATAGTAGTTCCTCGATGAAGATGCTGCGGGCCCTCGTCATGGAACAGAAGGAGGAGTTGGCGAAGCTCCGCATCGAGCACCCGGATGCTGTCAAGGTACGTAATGCGGCCATGGAATAGATGATGAAGGCTCGTGTCGAGAAATCCCGCATCATGGACAGAATGAAGAAGATGGCGGAGGAGACACGCAAGGAGATGGAGGTCGTGGAGGCGATGAAGAAACAATTACGACTCCGCGGCGAATTAGATCATTTGGGGTGATAATCTTCCTTCTTCTTTTGCTGCTGTGTTTCATCTTTTGCTTCGGGTGTTTCGCCGCACGTGTCACGTTCTCTGCGAGGCATGAATAGAACAATGGTTTTTGTTTTTTGAGGGAGTGAATAGAACAATGCTAACAATGAGATGACTAGCAAATTAGATCATTTTTTATCGCCATATGGCACTGGGCTGCCGTGTTTCGTGCTCCTCCGTCGCAGTACTACTCCAGTGGAAAACTTGAGTATACTGCACGGTTCTTTGCTCCTCCTCGATCAGGTCGTCGGCACATTTATACGAGCAGTCAAATCACAAGGCCCCGCCTTCCAGCAGTAATGAGCCGTCAAATCACAAAGGCCCTCGCCTCTCGTGAAACCGAGCAAGCTAGACTGCCCCGCCCTCTAGCCTTTTAAAAAATGTATACTTTTGTACATCAGTAGTATCAATGGATTGCGCCATGGAGCAAAACTTGAAATTAAAAAAAAGTGGTACATAAAGAGAACGCTCGTCGCCAAATTATGCATATAGTACTATTAAAAAGGCTAGTCAAAATAGTGGTGTCCAGCACAACTCACCCCTCAAATAAAACTAAGCACCCTGAAATTCTTTGACAAAACTAAGCACCCTGAAATTCTTTGACAACTAAACTGCTGGCTATATGATGTTGGCCATATATATTGTACATATATAATGTGAATAAACGAGTGGTAGTACTATACCAACTAAAAGATGAAATGTAAGAAATACTAGTATGTACGTACTGAAAAGTTAAAGTAACAAGAAGAAACATAACATAGTTCTCATTGGGGCTCAAAGACAACACACCCTCAAATTAAATTAAGCACACCTGAAATTAAACTTTGCAACTATTCCGGTAGACACTGCATTAGAACCACCATGAGCAACGACACTGCCACCTTACTCGGAGTCCTCATCCACGTCCTCGACTTCGTCCTTGTCCCTCTTCCTCTTGGCCGATACTTCTTTGCTTGAACCGCCAACTTAGTTGTTGCTCTTCATCCAACCCTTGTAGATATTGAAACAAAGGTAGCCATCCATTGCAGCGTAGTGGATGTGCTCTATATCTAGTACATTCTGCTGCCATGCATGACGATGAAACGTGTAATGAGGTTTCTCCAGTTTGCGGTATGAAGGATGAACCATGGCTCCTGCCAGGGTCAGCATTGAGGGCTGACGAGAGGGCACCAACCGATTCTTCTGGAGGTCGAAGGGGTTGCCTACAAAGAGGCCTATCCAACGCAGGACTTCTTTATCGTTCTTAAAGTCTACAGTAACGAATTTGACTGTTTTGTCCTCGAGGAAGTTCTTAAAATCCTGGCACTCAACGTCGGCATGGCATATGTGGTAGACCAAGCAGACATTATGTACGCAAACCTGGATCACGGCGGGCTTCTTCCTTTCTTCGTCCTTTAGATCGTTCTCTCGTCCCATGACTGTGGTGTACTCACCATCTAGCCCAGCGACCCACTCATCATGTGAGTTTTCGAACATGCGTCTGAAGCGAGAAAGGCATCCTTTCACCGTCGCGGAAGTACGGGTGTAGATGACGTCGAACTCATCGCCGGTGATGGTACTAACCTTGTACTCACCGCCGATTGGGGAGATTTGGGACGCCATGGATTTGGGAGGAGGGTTATGATTAGTGGAACTGCCATAATGTGAATGGACGGGACGACTAGGAGCGAACAACCGTAGTATTAAAGGATGTGCGGGGACGAGTAGGAGTGAACTGCCAGCGTGCGAACGACAAGGTAGTGGCTTTCCATTATCCCATGATACGGGCTTCCGAGAGCCCTTAGATCTGAGATCGAACGGTTGCATGGCGTGATTCTAGACCTATGGGTGAATATCCTATCCTGGAGGGTTATTCTGCAAATTTTCAGCAACTTAGCATGCGACCGTTTGATCTCAGATCCAAAGGCTGCCAGCAGCCCGTATCATGGTCACGCCTACCACGACCGTCGCGTCGCTCGCATGGTCGCGCCCTTGGAGATTTAACACGGTGCGTTAGGCTATCTGATGTTGGCATGTCATACATAGTCATCACTTAGTCACTCATACTACAACAAGGTTGGCTATAAGTTGGCTATAAGTGTATTTTTTCACTCCTCTCTATCTCTTTCTTCGTACTCCCTCCGTCCCATAATATAAGAACGTTTTTGACACTAGCTAGTGTAGTGTCAAAAACGTTCTTATATAATGGGACACAGGGAGTACTAGTATTTATTGCATTTGCCAAGGAGTGACCTCTTCCAATGAAATGGTGTTGCTAAGTTTGCTTCATTTAATTAGCTATAGACTCAAAATTGTCTTTTCACCTAGGTACACGCGCTTAGCACCGTTTCTTCCTTGGGTCACCAAACTAGTCTCTCTCTTCTTGATTAACTTGCCACATCAGATTTTATGCCTATGTGGCAAGCTTAAGCACCTGTAGGAGCAAGTAAGTACAATAGTGCGCTTTACATGGCATTTTTGCATATGTGGAGGAAAGAGAGGCAAGGAAAAAGTGGAGAAGTGGGCTCTCATGCAAGAGCCAACCTCTACTACTACATGGTGGAGCATTCGGAGAGGCACCTGTATGGAGGTGGTCAGGAATCGGGAGACTCACGCCGGTCGTAGCGCTGCAATTAAAATGATAATGGCAAGTCAAATCATGGGGCCCCACCTGTCTAGCAGTAACTCGCTCTCAAATCACATAGACCTACGTTTGCAGCAGCCTACTCCCTCCTCTTCTCGCGTCTCTATCGACCCGACTAGGCGGAACTGTCCCGCCGCCTACCGGGCAGGAAAAGCCCCGCCCTCGACTTTTAAATAGTATACAGTACACGTACTAATTTTGTATCCATGGATTGCGCCCGCGCCATGGAGCAAAGCGTCTAGAAAACAATGGTACACATGTACGGAGTATACAGCACACCCGTCGCGTTCACGTCGCACCCCAGACGGTCGGTCGGTCTGGCACGCTGCTCTCCGAATGGAACATGTGTCATATTGCGTTCGCACACACATGTGGGACGGCAATTGAGAACCAACCATAGGCACACTCCCCGCCCCGCAAGTCGGGTGACTTAATAGAAGAGGGAGACGAGCGATAGTACTAGAGAAGTGTTGTACTATGTTGGTGCCTGGACGATCCCTGCAAGACACGGAAGATCAGTTCGTCCATGCATGTGACCAGACTCCAGCAGACACGCGTGGATTGGCTATCGTCTACATATCGTGCAGGCTGTGTTGTACATGGCTGTAGTTGTGGTGAGAAATCTAAAAAAAGGTTTCTTGTCAACTCGCAAAATTAGGTGTCATGTGCTACGGATCACTGCGAGGGTTAAACAGCGACAACTGATTTGGGCTAGTCATTGGGGGCACATGCACGAACAGTGACTACTCGGCTGCCATCTAGGTCAAGCTGGCTATGTTAATTAGGACATCTATTGACGGACCCCTTTTCTACGAGTTTATCTTTAATTTAAGCTTTATTCCTCGTCTAGTTTGTCCGTCGGGATTCATGTTGTCTCCTTTGGGCAGTGAGGTTATGATTTCTTGTCATGCGGCATTTTTTCGTGTTATATGTTATAATCCGGCGCTTCGGATCAAAATGACGACAACTGCGCCTCCGGTCCATGTGCATGAAGACTTCTCGAAAGTCATTGACGAGGTCAAGCTGGCTCCGGTAGACAAAAGAAAACTAAGTACTACTCCACTATATAGGCAGGAGCCTCCGCGCTTGCTTGCCAGTGTTGCTCTCTTCACACTGTCTCGGCCTCTCCAGATCTAAACACGACAGCGGTGGCCACTCTCTCTCTCTCTCTCTCTCTCTCTCTCTCTCTCTCTCTCTCTCTCTCTCTCTCTCTGCTCACTGCTGGTCACAGATCCAGCCGGATCCACTCCGCCGGGGAAGGTGAGAAGGTGCAATGTTCACGCAGTCGTCCTCAGCGACGGCTCTAACCCACTGCTGGGCGCGTCCCGATCAGCCTGCCTTGCCGTTCTCTCCCAAGCACCGCTGGCGAGGGAGGGCCTCCGACCCCTTCATCCTCGCTGCCGTAGTGTGGGAAGATCCGGCCTCCCGCCGCCCACCTAGCGACATCCCGGCGACCATCAGGTATAACTTCCTTCGAAACCGGCCTTGCTCTACTTCCCGAGCTCCTGACGTTGCTGCATTTGTAACTTTTACTATTTCTCAGGCCCCCTCGTAGATAGGATCGATCAGCTGTTCGAAAACCACCTAATTTTTTACGTTTAAGAGGTAAAAATAGTTCATGCACTCGAATCTAGTACAACTTGGTTCAAACAAGGAAGAAAGGGGGTGGGGGTGGGGGAGGATTTGTTACCTGAATCTAGGACTTGGTCGAAAGAGGAAATAATGGGGGCGAAAAGTAGCAGAGAGTGGCTATCCAGCTGGTCTCTAGGTCTAATAGGGAAATAAAGGGAAACGCGGTACAAACTCAATATAAACCCGATCTATTGGTTGAAAAAGGAAAGAAAGTGGGGACTGGGGGACAAGTCAATAGAGTAAGTCCAGACTAGATTTGCTAGCCTCACACAAAGATAAGGTGGCTATACCGAACAAAAATGGGACCAACCCAGATATCCTGTTCTGATGTTTGTTGCCCCGAGCCACTCTTATGTAATGCCACTGGTAAAATGTAGCAGTCGCACTGTTAAAAGTAAGACACCTTAAACCAATGTTGTTTTCAATGTAATGCCTCCAGTAATATGAATCAATGGAACTTCTTTACATGTCCTGCTAAAATTTCCCATTAAGATAAGTTGGTTCTTTTTGTTAGAAATGCAACTGTCCTGGTCCGCCTACTCTCCCGTGCCCAAAGTAATGTCGTATTTAACGGTTGTCATAGTTAATCCTAATGCCCACACTAATATCTAGCAATGCCACTACTTTAGAAATTGCTACTGTCCTTATAGGATTGCCATTCAGATAAGGAACATGCTTCTTTTCATTTGATGCTTGTTTCATCACTTGTTAGTCACCCTCCTTTCCACCTTTTTTGTGCAAACAGAGATATACGTTTCACGCTCGATCTTAGTTGAACTGCACAAATGATATCCAAATTATAGTTGAGCATTCCAGGAGCTTCACAACCAACCTTGATGTTGCTCAATTTTATTGCAACTAATGAAGAAGAAGCTCTGTGGGTTTTGTTTTCTGATGGAAATGGAACCGGGGCTGGAGCCCTTTTCTTAAAAAAAATTTGAAGAAGAAGCTGCTAGCTCACGGGACATTGCTTCATTTTAGGTGAACTGCACCAAAAGGTCCCATGAATTGAATCATCCATGTTGGTGATCGAAAGCGCCAGACTTGAGATCCCGCCTAAGCACCCCGGCCTCCATCCTTGCGACGACTTACGGTACACCTCGCTTGCCACCGCTCAACCCTAGTGTCACCGATAAAATGAAGTAATAATACAGTTAAAATAGAGCGAGTGTCATCTCTATCATTTCATTTCCAATGTAGATAAAGAAAGTGCTTCTCTTTGTTAAAGTATGTTTCATCAACTAGTCCCATTGTTAATGTTCAAGCGTTTCTGCAAACCGGGGTGCTTAATTTTAGTTGATATGTACAAAAATAGGGATTTGAATGTCTTAAGGCGCCTCCTTGTACTACTGCTGTACACTGATGTTCATCACTGGCAGAAGGTGTATCTGGGAGACTTGGGACGATGTCCAGTATGAGGCGTACCGTATGAGGCGTCGCAGGGCCCATCTCGCCTTCGCAGCATGGCATACTATGATACTATCGCAATATTTTCTTCTATTTATTTTGTGTGTTTCATCAACTAGTGCCACTATAATGTAATCACGCGTTTTCATTATCTGTGCAAACAGGGTTATTCAGCTGCATTTTGGTGGAACTGCACAAATGTACGTATGAAACTGGCATATATGCAGAGTGCGAGGTGTGCCAAGTAAAAATTACCGACACCAACCATGCTGCATGCACGCATTGGCATCCACCACAACCAGTGGGATGTGTGGCGCTCTCTGTGGACGGATATTTCTCGGCAGCAAATCCTTTAACCAAATACTAGTAGCTTATATTGGCAGTTTTCTAGGGAGTACTCTTTTCTAAAAGAAGCACCAACCTATTTTTCTTTATTTGTACACTGTGTCACAACTTTGACCCAAAGGTCCAGAGCTATTTTAGGGTGATTAGTGTAGTACTCAAAGACTGATTGTAAGCATGATTTTCATTAGTTGTCACACTGATTGTAAGCATGAGCAGGTGGAAGATTAGGTTAGTGTGAAGCTTACCTTAAACCCTACCGCCGCCGTTGAAACGAGGCGAGCGTCGAGGGAACCGTGGAGAACGGCGGGGAAGCGACGTCGCGCCATCCGACCTCCTCTTGCGGTGGGAGAACGAATACTCATGTGGCTCCGGCTGGCTCTGCACCCTCACGAACGGCACACCATACTCGATCGATTCGTTATCCTCTGGGTGCTCGACCTTCGACCTGTACGCCCACCACCTCCGCCTGACTGTCGCCTCGGGCGAATCTGTCTGCTCCATCGCCCATAGGAGATACTCGATGAACTCGGAGGACTGCGGTGTGACTGCCGCCGAGGAGTACATGTACATCGCCGCCCTCATCGCCGCTGTCTCGCTCTTTCGCATACATTGCCACATGGCCCGCACCGTCCTCAAAATCTCCCACTCATTGTCAAACCAACTAAGGATCTCCTTCAACCTGGCCAACTTTGCCTGGTCGCCGCCGGCAATCTGCCTGATTTGCTACTGCATCCTCTCCATAGATGTCGTTTTGAGTGGTCCAGTGCTAGCTTTGGAAGATGGGAGGAGAGACGGTGGTCTTGCAATAGAGAAGAGGGAGAGGAGAGGAGGTGATTTTGGAATGGAGATGATGGAGAGGAGAGGACGATAGAAGAAGGCGGAGCGGCCGCTTCCTTTACACCATATGGAACATCTGGAAGGAACGAAACCGACAAATCTTTAATGGAACTCGCCTCATGCACCTAGAGGTTGCAGCTATTGCCTTCGACGACATCAAGCAAAGGTCTCTGGCCTTTGGCCGGGCACAGGTGGCAGCCGGTATTGGTTGATTAGTGCCATCGTGTGGGCTTTTCTAGGGTTTTTTGTCCGGTTTCTCTCCAAAAACCGGAACACTCTTGTACATAAACCTGATTCTCCTTCTTATATGAAAAGGCAGTGCTCCGACCGGTTCCTCAAAAAAATGCCCGTGGGGATTGGATACGGTGGGTATACGTCTAGAGCCGTCGTATTTGAACACCGAAACAAGTTACAACATCACTTCTATGTATTTTCAAGTTTCGGCATCGAACCGTTTGCGCTAAACAAGTTAAGGCATCCACGATGTATTTAACTCTTTACTATTTTACTAGCAAAAATGCCCGTGCGTTGCAACGGGTAATGAAACTATCATCATAGAATCTCACCATTCCCTTTATCCTTCCACCATTTTTCTATCATCATGGAAACGCCCTTATGATTTCACCATCATCGTTGCATGAGCCGCTCCATATCCTCAATGCACTCAAGCCACATATGCACATCCGTGACGCTCATGCTGCCCAGCTCCTTCGCATCCTCATTTGTGACTATCACAACTGCCTTCACATCTTCTCCGGCTCGCCGTAGGCATCCTAAGTGGCGGCAGCCTTTGGGTTGGCACAACCGGAACTATAAACTTAGTTTGGAATGAGAGAGAGCGGCAATGGGTAGAGAGCCAAGGGTTCATGGGGGTGGGAGATCACACATCACGTAGGGTGTCGATTGTGATCGTCGCCGATTGATTGCAGCCATTGTTTCCTTTTTTGTGAAGAAATTGGTGATCGTTTGGTTTGGGATAAAAACCAGGTGGGGTCATCAAGGACGACGTATATGAAATTTAGGTATGAGGAATCGAGGCTTGCCCCAGAAACAATCCTACCATTTTTTTTATTTCCTTTGTTCACTTTTATAAGACGTTGTACACAATTCAAACAACACCTAAAACAATTCAATATCAACTGTCTGAAACATCTTATAAAAGTGAATGGAGGGAGTAATCAAAAAAATAACTTTCTTTCTACGTAAATAGGAGAATCATGTCTGAATCCATCTAAAAAAGGATTCACGTCAGTGTATCATTTTTTAGTATTTTTTAAATCGTGTTTTAAAAAATGTTCACGCTTAAAAATATTCAAAATTCGAGTACATTACCTCCTATTTTTCTAAAAATTGTTCATGTTTTACAAAAAGTCCAAATTCAAAAACTTGTTCCTTTTGAAAAAATGATCGAGTTTAAATTTTGTGTTCACAAGAAGTATTCACGTATGTTTTAGGATGCGGTGCCGCTGCTTGTATTGTTTAATAAATCGAGATTTGGAAACTGACACGTGAAGTTGTCTAGTGTATAGGCTAGCATGGCCTAGTCACCTACGCTAGCTCCTCGGTACGATTCCTGATGGCATACTTTTCCTTTTTTTATTTCTTGACAAGAGCGCACTTTGGTGCTGTGGTATAGCGTCCGCCAATAGGCCGGCCCATCTCGGCTTGGTATGGCGACACACCAATTTTTGTTACAGTTTTTGTACGGGACGAACAGACTAAATTTTGTACCACCTCGAGTAGCCATAATTTAAAATATTAAAACGCAACTAAACGAGACCAAACTAAAAATATCACCTTGCTTTATATATATATATATATATATATATATATATATATATATATATATATATATATATATATATATATATATATATATACTAGAAATATGCCCGTGCGTTGCAACGGGGAAAAATATATAGCACTTTCTAGAACAAAGCTTGTTTAAAAATCGTTCAAAACAAAAAATGGTCATACTAATGACTTAGAATAAATGATCAAGTACCTTATTAAGTTCTAAAAAGAAAGCTCCATGGCATGCTATGTTTGGGAGTTTGTATGTGTATATTTTGGTCTTCTGACTGATGAGTAGTATGCGAAGTTCGCTTTGCTTTGTTAGTCATTTTTTTTCTTATTCCCCCTTAGAGCCCTTTATAGATTCTTGTTGGAATCTTAATACAAAATGAAAAACTGCCATTGGCGGTCAGAAGAAAATAAACAAAAAAATAATACTAATTTTACAATTAAAACCATGTTGGGTTAGTGGCCGACCTACTATCAATTCCTTCGGTGATGTTCCTGTAGTCGAGGTCGAGGGCCACCAACTCGCCACAGACCCATATCTGACCGGACACATCGCCATTCGCCACACACGGTCACCTATATCTAGTGAAAGCACATTAACTGGTGTTCATACAAAATGAACATCACTGTTTTACCTACATGCACACTTATGCTCGCATGCATGTCCGGTAACTGTAGATGTTAGTATTATACAGCGATATTAAATGCAATCAAAAAGAATTTAGTCATGTTTAACATAAATTTTGGTACATAAGTCAGTATGAAACATGAGATTTAATACTACACTCATATGCAGTGAAGTTATCACCATTTATTCCCCTAAAAAAGATGTATTGTGTTGAACTGAAGATTCAACTCACTTATAGGACATTCATTTTCATGTCATTTCGAATGCATAACAAATTGACCAAATTGACACTACACATGCATACAAAATAAATCAAATCAAGAAAAACATGCAAGCTTTTATGATAAATAGGTATAAGATAGGGGTAACTCTCATTGCACACTTGCACTTGCACGCACCTCATAGTCATCTCTTTCAAGTGAACATTATCTCGCATCTGAGAAGAAGAAAAAAGACGTTGTAGGAGCTAATGGAACATGTTTAGTGTGCATGGTAAAAGGGAAGCAAGCCGTGATCCACATGTGTAGCAGCCAAGTAAGTTGGACTTTCTATGCAACACTCCCATCTGCATTTTGCCAGAATAACACAGTATATTTGAAAATCATTCAGATGATTTGGAAGATAAAACTGAAGCAGATACAAAAACAAAATAATGTGCACCTGGTTTAAGAACAGACGGACCTCTCAATAATAACAGACTGGAGATAATAGACCGATCTAGCTTGTCGCTAGCTAATTGGTACAATAAGACGACGTAGAAGCCCTTCATGGACAATATGCTGACAAGAGAACCATGCACCTGCACGAAATAGCTAGCAATTACGATCTCAGATGAATGTGCTTGACCGCTGCACGCAGCTGAAGCTTAACCAATGGCACACCGCCATCCATACGCTGAACAAAACCAGGCAGTCAGGCACAACACCACGTCCACGGGGATCACGGCCATGGCGTGGCGCCTCGACCACGTGCGCCATCGGGAGGACCGTCTTGGCCTCCTCCGTGGCGCGCTTTCCTCTAGCAATCCAGCTGCGCTCTCATGCGCTCCAGGCATGAACCGTCGCCTGGGAGCACCACTGCGTTTGTAGCGGCGGAGGAGCTCGACCACACCGCAGCGTCCGCGTGAACTGCCGCACAACGCGGGACACGTCTTCATCGCAGAGACGCCTTCTGGGTGTGGCAATGCACGCGTCGCGGACGCATTCCAGGAACCGGATGACCTCAACGCTGCCCGGTATAGGGTCCCCGAGGACCCCGACATCGAGGTACATGCGCCTGTCATCGGCTGCAAGGAACATGAGCGTACGCCGAATCATCGTAGGTGTGATGGTGCCATCGGTGGTTCCCCGGTGCGTGGTTGAGGCATAGCACCGCCAGCGCACGGGCTGCCTCTTTCGCCCTCGTGCTCCGCCGCGGCCCCATGGCTTGAAAGTTGACGGCGTGGTTTGGATCGAAGACAAATTAACTGATGGATTTCCTTGTCCTTCCTCGATTTGTAAAAGAGACCTTCTCCGAGTTGTAGACGAATTAGGATTGGAGTTTTTTTTTCTTTAGGAAGAAGGAATGAAGCGAGGGGAAGAGATAGAGGAGGCAGCGTAGGAAGAGCGAACATGACCAAGCCGCCAAGTTGGTTTCGTTAGCCCAAATTAAGCCCAATGAACTAATCGTTTTACTTAATAACTGACCGATGGCTGGAAGGGCGAGGTGGACGGAAGAAAAAAGCAATAGTACCACCTCGCGTAATGTTTTAAATTCAAAGTTAAAGCGTAAACTTACGGGAAGAAAGCGTATTGTGACGGTGAACCCGGAGACCCAATCGGTGCTTTATTATTAGGGATATATATATATACTAGCAAAAAAGCCCGTGCGTTGCAACGGGAGAAAAAAATTGATGGATCAATTAAAGGCAAAATAATTTGGATGCTAGTTTGGAGCATGGGATATGATGTCTACTTTGGGTGAACAACACTAAATTCAGATATTAGTTCATTTAAAGAACTTAATATAGAATAGAAAAAAATGTCAACAAATCGATGAAATCAAGGAAAGTCATATAATAGAAAAAAGGAATGAACTAATTTATTAGACACTAACATCAGATTTAGACAAGACAGCAAACAGTTATCAATCACTACATGTTCTAATGAGTCATGACTATCTCCAACAGAGAACGAATTTGAGAAATCTGAATAATTGTTAGACATAATGATTTTATTGGCACATATAGAAAATGAATGGTGCTATCAAAGTCTTCTTGGTTAGGATCATCCTATACATTTTCCTTCATTCATGATTGTAGTGAACATAAAAAAGACCAGTTCTATAATCAGTTGAACATTACATCAATAACAGAGATAAACAATTCCTTGAGTCACCTTTGAGATGGAATCGTTAACAAATATATAAATGATTGAATTATTTTCCAAGAATATAATACCGTAGAATACAACATTAGTGCAGAACTGTAGCAGTTGTGAAAGCACTTACCAGCTCTTCTCGCGATTTCTGGTCATCCTGAACAATAGACATTTTCAGCCCTGTTAGCTTGAAAATTAAGGAGGTTACTTAGAAAGAATAATTATCGATGATAATTCATTTATCAAAACATAAAACTCAAAAAGCATTTGAGATATAGACTGGCAACTAAGAAACCATGTGTTTTAGTTTATTGTGCCAGATACCTTTTACAAAGGCAAAACATACATACTGTAGCCATACCATAATGAACACATTATTGTTCATGTTTTTGCTACAATTCACCCTATTCAGTTCAAGAAATAGGTAAAGCCATGTAAATTGCAAATCCATCTTGTCCAAGGGCTAATCAGGAATCCTAGATATCAAATTTTGTTATCGAAATCGAAGTACAGTAGTGGTCAAAAATATTGGGATAAGATTTCTATTCAAAATTGATGTGTATGGTTTTCATTAAAATATTGAACCCTGCTAGAATGAATAAAAATCCCAGGAAATTCATTCTATATCCAATCCTCCCTCACATGGATGAAGCCCAAGGTGAGAACTTTCCTCTCAGCATCAATGAAATTAGAATTCGTTGCTGCATGCCTATGGCTCAAATCCAAGAATAGCCATGCATCCAAATTGAAGAATAACCATGAAATCAACAATGCAACACACTCATCAGCAAATTCATTCAGAAAACTGGTTGCATGACCTTCATTCAAAATTCGCAAACACCAAGATTAAGATCAAGGTTCCTAAGGTTCACAGCTTCAGATAGACATCACTTATCTAGCAAAGTAGTAGAAACTAACAAACAGAAGAAAAAGCAAACAAAATTGATGGATGGACGATCATGCCTGGCTATCAATTTTCCTTACGCTATAGCATCCAACTCATGAGTGGCGTTAGCATCCTAATATACGTGATATACTGAACTGTGAAGAAACTATAAATGTATAGTCGATGAGGATTACTTTCATGATGTGTGGCGAGAAAGTTTTTGTACTACTGAGAGAGGTAGAACTGTCTCATGGACCTGCAATTGAAAAGCACGTAGGTGTATCAGGTAACAACTCTTAACCAAACTGTAAAAAAAATTCTAAATACAATCTGTACAATGCCTTGCAATGTCATAATCATCGTTTAAACTGCATACACATTATCTATACAAAAAAGAACTGGAACAAAAATTAAAATCTGGAACAAAATTCAAAACAGAACCTTTGTATAACAGGCAATGAATAATTTATAAAGCAAGATCTAGCAAGCAATCTAGCTATACACATACAGAGTTTAACATCAAGTGGTTGAGTTAGGAAGATCTAGCAAGCAATCTAGTCCTTGCACCTGAGCTGGGAAGAAGATAAAAAAGAAATTACATGAACACAATCGACTCCCTTGTTAGACCATCGGTGGCAGTACCAAAAGAAACCCATGGCTACTTATTGGTGCCACCGGGGAAGATTGGGGCTGGTTGGGAAGGGGAAGGAGAATAGGGCGGCGGTGGCGGCGGGTGGGCGGCGGAGGCAGCGAATCGGGTCGGGGGCGGCGGCGGCGCTGGATAGAAGCGAAGGGCGGCGGCGCTGGATGTAAGCCGAGCGAAGACCGATATATATATATATATATATATATATATATATATATATATATATATATATATATATATAGAGAGAGAGAGAGAGAGAGAGAGAGAGGGGTATAGATATAGATGTAGATACCAACCCACCAGGAGGCCAACACGGAGGTAGACTAGGGGAGTGTTCGGAATCCCTCGGCTCTCAGGCTCGGCTCCGCGGAGCCGGCGGAGTTGTAGTCTAAAATACCGAAGCTGGAAATTAGGTGCTCTGCAACTCCTCTAATTTTACGGATCTGGTGGATATTCGAACAGGGCCTAGGTCGTCGTTTTATGGATTCTGTACAGTTGAGATAATACTGGACGAACGCGCACGCACCCAACGCCAGCCAGCGGCAACGTACGGTAGGTGAGCACTCGCCGTCCGCTGACCCTCGTGAGCATGATGCGTACTCGCTCGGTTGCTTGCGGGGCCGTGTCCGGGGCCGCATCACGCGCGTCACCCGTAACTGACTGACGTAGGTGCATGCCAAATCGCCATCTACGTTGGACATCCATCCGTCCGGGTCTTCTCTTCTCCCCGCCGGTCGCCGGTCGGTCACTCCATGCCGTCACACTCCGTGGACGCATGCGCCGATGACGTGCACGTCGGCGTCAGTGACCAGAAAGGAAACTAGTGTGTCACTTGCTATCTTGGGCGACCCGACTAATTTGCCCGTATGAAACGGCCATACCAGCTAGGCGTGTTTTAATTAGAGTATACGCTGACATTCACTGATTTTAGTGATTTTCTACCAGTCCTTGGTATTCCAGTTGATTTCTTGTGGTAAGAGCATCTACAACCGGATCCGGATACACCAAATCCGACCACTCAAATCGTCCGCTGACGCGTCCGGGTACGTTCACGGACAGTGATTGGTTACACCTCAAATAATCTCTTCCACAATTGGATAGCTCAATTAAGAAACTTCAAATCCATACAATTACATGCAACTTGAAACCCAATCTAACCGGAACTCGACTGGCTCCACTGTACCCATGTCCGGCCAGTTGCGCCCCTCGAAGTGTTGCTCCAGTCACTAATGAGATAGACTAGGACATAAGACACACCGGCTCACGGGACTCGAGGCATCACAGCCTCCCATCCCTATTCTTTCTTGTCAGAGTCCGGAGCCTTGACGGTATCGGTCGATGTGAGGTCAACACCAGATCTGTTGTGGTCAGAGGCCACGTCCACCACGACGCGCTTGTGACGCCCGGGGTTGTAAGACATCCGTTGAGGCGCTGCAGAGAGCGACTCCGTCTCGCCGACGTCTGCCGCTTGGCTACCGTGGCCTCCCGCGCCCTCTGCCTTGCACAGCGAGCACGCCGCCGCCATACACCCAGCGGGCGGGCCATGGATGGCCTCGTTGTCGATGCGCCAACAAAGGGGCTATGCGTCTGCCATGGCATTCGGACACCGGACAAAGCGCAGTGCCTCTAGGGAGGCAGCAATGACCTGCCCCGCGCCGGATTCACGCACCATTTGAGCGGAAGCGATGGATTCGTGTCAAATTGAGTCTGACTGCTGTCGAGCACTCTCCTCGCGGGTGCAGTGGAGCGCAATGCGGACGACCATCTCCTCCTCGAGGGCCGACTGAGATGAGGTCCCAGTTCGTGCATCGACTGACGGAGGACTCCAATCCGATGCCCGCCATGCCGAAGAAGGTCGGAGACCGCCAGATGGGAGCTTGGGTGGCGGACTGGACTGGAGGGAAGTGGAGTGGAGTGGTTAGGGTTTGGTTCAGGAAGCGGATGGGGAAGATTATATCTGAGGTCGGGGTGGGGCAGCGTGGGCCAGTTCTGACATGGCCGTCGTGCCCGGTCGCGCCTGGGCCTCGCCTTATACGCAAAATTAGGGCTGGATATGAGGGGTGGCGGCCAGCTCGAGCTTTTGAGGCCAGTTTGAGGCGCCATCTGGGTCGCATTTTTTGACTGGTTACTGACCGAGCCATCTGCCCGAGCATTTGAGGGCAGTATGAGGCACCTGGATGTAGATGCTCTTTTATGTTAGTAAAAATATTAGTAATTCAAAATAATAGTTACATCATCTATAAAAAGGGGCACACTTTCGCCCAGAGGCTCCTCAAACCACTCCTTAGTTGATGTAAATGTGGCTAACCTAGCGAGATCATGAGTTACATTATTCACTTCCTTATTACAAAGTTTAAAACTAGTGAAAGGAAAATAGTGTGCCAAAAAAATAACACTCACTAAAACTGCAACCGTCGCTCCCGCAGAATGCCCCCCATCCTACTTGGTGCCAATGACCTCCATATTAGCAAAGTTAACAAAGGTGGTTGCAGCCCGCCTTTTTGCGCAAAAGGTAAACAAAATCTTAATGCCAAAGCTTGCACATCAATCAATCTTCCAATTTCCACCGACAATGAAGTTTTCTTTATCATCTCTGAGTACAACACCAGTTGTGTCCCTAAGTAGATCTTCATCAGAATATGCATTAACATTAAGTTCAAAAAATCCCTTAGGAGGCCTGGCCCATCCTCCTCTTTTAATGGTTGATTTGGGGGAGGAGGTAGTTTTACTTTGATGTTAAAGCACAAATCCCTAGAGAAATTTGGAATGAATCTTAAGTCTATCCTTTATGAACCAACTTACGTTTTTCCCACCGCAAGTACCAAGTGGTATTTGGAGAAGCCGTTGAGGCCACGGCCGATTATGCTAACCTCTTTGGTTGCGCACATGGCCAATTCCCGATTAAATACCTGGGAATACAGGTTCATTATCGGCGTCTCACCATTGCGGAGAGGAAGCATGTGGAGGAGCGTCTAGAGAAACGGTTGAGTAATTGGAAAGGAAAGCTACTCCCAGTTGGAGGATGGCTGGTTTTGATTAACTCCGTTCTCACAAATATGGTTCTCTATATGCTTTCTTTCTTCCGACTTCCAAAAGGGGCCCTACAAAGAATGGACTTTTTTAGATCCAGATTCTTATGACAAGGAGAAGGTGAAAAGAAAAAATACAGGCTAGCCAAATGGAGCGTGGTTCGTAGGCCCAAAGACCAAGGTGACCTTGGTATTTGAGGGAGTCCTGGACTAGGGGGTGTCTGGATAGCCGGACTATTATCATCGGCCTGACTCCAAGACTATGAAGATACAAGATTGAAGACTTCGTCCCGTGTCCGGATGGGACTTTCCTTGGCGTGGAAAGCAAGCTTGGCGATACGGATATGTAGATCTCCTACCATTGTAACCGACTCTTTGTAACCCTAGCCCTCTCCGGTGTCTATATAAACCGGAGGGTTTTAGTCCATAGGACGAACAACCATTACAAGAATCATACCATAGGATAGCTTCTAGGGTTTAGCGTCCTTGATCTCGTGTTAGATCCACTCTTGTACTACCCATATCATCAATATCAATCAAGCAGGAGTAGGGTTTTACCTCCATCGAGAGGGCCCGAACCTGGGTAAAAACATCGTGTCCCTTGTCTCCTGTTACCATCCGCCTAGACGCACGCTCGGGACCCCTACCCGAGATCCGCCGGTTTTGACACCGACATTGGTGCTTTCATTGAGAGTTCCTCCGTCGCCGCCACCGATAGGCTTGATGGCTCCTTCGATCATCAACAACGACGCAGCCCAGGTGAGACTTTTCTCCTGGACAGATCTTCATATTCGGCGGCTTTGCACGCAGCCGATTCGCTGGCCATCCGAGTAGATCGAAGCTACGCCCTGGCGTCAGTCGATTTGAAGTCCAAACTTCACGGCTGACATCCGCGGAGACTTGATCTTCGACGGATTCGAGCCACAGCCGAGCACGCCGCACTGTCACGATGGGCATGATTTAGCTCTGCTGCCGGACAGTGCCCTGGAGACCGCACATGAGTCCGCTCCGACTCTTAGTTTGGAGCTGATTGCGCACATCGAGGATGGGTGGCTAGACACCACCTCGGGGGCTGCAACCTCTACGGCGATGGAGCCGAATACTGACTTTGTCCCTTGTAAAGCTCGTGACTCCGAGGTGCCGGACTCCTCGCCGGACTCCAAACCTCGCGCGCCCCTACCAATCGAATCCAATTGGGCGCCGATCATGGAGTTCACCGCCGCGGACATCTTTCAGCACTCACCCTTTGGCGACATCCTGAATTCGCTAAAGTATCTCTCGTTATCAGGAGAGCCTGGCCGGATCAAGGTCGACGGTTGGGATGCGGACGATGAAGAAATCCAAAGCCCACCCACCTCCCACTTTGTAGCCACTGTCGACGATCTAACCGACATGCTAGATTACGACTCCGAAGACATTGACGGTATGGATGAAAGTGCGTTATATCGACTAGAGGGGGGTGAATAGGCGATTTTTAAGAATCCTTCACTGAGGAATTTGCTGGTGAGGAAATTCCTTAGCGAAGAACTACTTGCAGCGGAATATGTACTCAGACGTAAACATAACAGGATACACACATAGTCAGCATGATGAAATGAAGACTAAAACAGAGTACGAAAGCGTAAACACAGGATAGCAAGATGAAGACACACAGATCAAGAAATTGAACTGAGGAATTTGTGAAAGTCTTCACCAAAGTCTTCAAGCACGATATGAACAACATTCAACACAAGAATGAGGAAATGAAAGAGTTGAGGAAATAGAACCACCAGTTGGTGAAGACAATGATTTGGTAAACCAGTTCAACTGCTGTCTCGGCTTGTACATCTGGTTGGAGCGGCCGAGTATTTAAACTCGAGGACACACAGTCCCGGACAGCCATCTCGAGCCGCAACTCAGACACCCAGTCCTCACCGTATTCTCCTTGAACTAAGACCACGCAGCCTCGTCCAATCACTCGTGGTAAGTCTTCAGTGACTTCCAAACCTTCACAGACTTGGTCACTCGGCGATCCACAATTCCTCTTGGATGCTCTAGACCTTGATGCCTAACCGTCTGGAAGAAGCACAGTCTTCAAAGGTAATAAGCGCCGGATCCACGCAGATCAATTTCTTCTGATGCTCAATCACTTTGGGTTTGTGGGGTTTGGTTTTGGAATTTTCCTCACTTGATGATTTTCGCCAAAGTCCTCGGAGGATGGGTTACTCTCAAATGACAAGTGTCAAGTTCTTCGAGCAGCCAACCAGCTAGTGGTTGTAGGGGCGGCTATTTATAGCCTAGGAGCAGCCCGACATGATAAGACATAAATGCCCTTCAATGATATGACCGTTAGGTGGATAAGATATTTTGGGACAGCCGTAGCGCAAGAAGACAAGAACGGTCGGAAATTTGACTCTCAAATTCTCGAGGGCTATCATGTTCCTCATCGTAGGCAATTCAGACCGGCGAATTCCTAACTCCTCGCCGAGCAGAAGTCATCAAGGACTGTAAGAACTGCGTCTCTCACATCAAGAACTTGACTGAATCTGTATGAGATTTCCAATGGCTTCACTCAAGGGATTGGTAGGTGTAGGATTTTGAGTTGAGCATCACATGGAAATTTTTCCTTAGTATTTCCTCGACCCCTTTAACAAGACGGTGTTTCCTATGACTCAAGAAAGAGAAAATGAAACTACGAAAACAAAAGTCTTCACGCTTCATATTCCTCAAATGAATATCAAGTCTTCAAGGTCACACCAATTTCTTCACTTTCAAAGTCTTCGCAGTCTTCGAATATCAAAGTCTTCAATAAGAACTTCATTTTTAGGGTCGACTTTCTCTGTAAATATCAAACTCCTCATAGACTTATAGACCTGTGTACACTCACAACACGATCAGCCATTTAACCTATAAGTCTTCAATACACCAAAATCACTAAGGGCACTAGATGCACTTACAATCTCCCCTTTTGGTGATTGATGACAACATAGGTTAAGTTTTCAACGGGATAATCATATGAAGTGTAAATACTGATATTGAGGAATTTGATTGCAAGATATAGAAGAACTCCCCTAATATGTGCATAGTGAGGAAATTGCTTTTGAGGCAATGCACATTTGAAGAATTGAATCATGGAGATCTCCCCCTATATCTTGTAATTCATACACGCATTTGATATGTAATATGAAGAATTTGAAATGCATGATGAAATATGGTGCTCGATGAGATTCAAAGATGCGTGCAATAATATTGACAAGGAATAAGCATGCGGAATAGCACATCAAAAGTTTCAGAGCTCAGGGCATCAAAAGCATCAGAGCACGACCAAAAGTATCAAGGCACCATCGGATTTAAGATTACAACTCGATCCAATAAAAGTTTCGGAAGAACGAGAGTTGTAACTTAATAAAAACGCCAAAAATATAAACCCGCTTGAAGACTAACTCAGATTTCTCCCCCTTTGTCATCAAATGACCAAAAGGTTCGAAACTGAGGACTAACGCCCCTGAAGATTTTCAAGTTGATGAAGGAGCGCCAGCGTTGTCGGAGTTGTTTGTTGAAGTAGGGCCTGCCACAGTGTCGTCCAACTCTTCATGTTCATCAGTTTCACGCGATGAAGAATAAGAACCGCCACCGATCGGGAACTTTGACTCTCTTGAATTTCTTCGAGGTGGTGCGACCACCAAAAGCTTCCTCGAGACCCATAGTCTTCAATTCTTTCATGAATATACATGATTGAGAACAGCCCAAAAGCGGTTGAGGGTTTCATGAAGGTAGTACTGATTTTTCTTCACCGCATTATGTGTTGAGGTCATGTTGTGAAGAATTGCAGCAAATTGATGCTTCACCCATTTCGATTATGCTCAACCTTCCGATGAAGACCGAGGAGTAACTCACGGTGAGTCATCACCACGGTGCCGTTGCTTGAGGCTTTTGCTTGGCTGAGGTATTTGCGGCGAGTCATGTGTTGCGTAATCATCATTGGTGGAGTAAGATGTAGCGAGACGGAATTGACCATCCAATGGACGAGTGCCTTCATCAATCACAAAGAGCTGCCTTGCCCTTATCATCGATGATGAAACCGGTCGCTTGAGGACTTCAATGGGCGCAAGTAGCTACCATGGTTCGTGAGTGTCGACTTTGTAATTCAAAGAAGATCTTGCCCTTATGAATCTCATAATCCAAGGCGATAGGGCTTCAAATCAAAAGGTGACATTGCAACATTAGCCGAGTCCTCATGAAGAAATCATGGAAGTTGACGGAACACCATGAATGATGTTGAAAAGCATGTTCTTCATGATGCCAACGACATCTTCATCATTTGAGTCGTGGCCTTTGATGGGACTCATTGTCTTCGCTGAATTCGATAGACGATCCGAGGCACATACAAGAATTCCTTGACGAGGAATTTGGTTCGAGGGCCTGCCCTGGCTTCAAAGGCTTCATGAGCACTTGCATATAATGATCACCACCATCGCGGTCATTGTAGATGCAACGTGCACTTTCATGGGGAGGATCAAGAGGAAGGACACGAAGCAATTCAGTTGTTTGGTGCCTTGTAGTGAGTGTTTTCCGTCATCCAATCCAAGACCCATGAATTGACATCTTCAAAGATCGCTCGTGATATGCAAAGTGGCATAGAACTCAAGAATGAGTTCTTCATTCCATCCACGGATATCGGTCAGAAGTTCAAGAGCCTCGCATCGTGAATAACTCGAGGACTGGCTCAAGCATGGCAGTGATTCCATATCCACATGAGGAATATGCTCATGGTTGAAGATCTTGTCCTTGTCAAAGAGCACTGAGGAATAGAAGTTTGCTTGAGTAGGAGTCCGTGAGCGCCTTTTCCTCATGCGGCAGAGTCATATGGATTGTAATCGATGAAGAACACATGCTCGTAAAAGAAGTCTTCAGCCTTGAATTTTTACTTGCTCGAGAATGGATTCTTCGTTTTGGGCAGAGGAATGTCGTTGATTTGCAAAGACAACCTCGTGAATCGCGATCTCGTGTTCTTCAGCCGAGGAATTTCTGGTTCCTCTTTTGTGCAGTTTGGGGATCAAGAAGAAGTTCTTCAAAGACTAGCGGCTGGAATTTCTTCATGAATGTAAGATGTGGGATGAGTTTCTTCAGAGCCCAGTTGAACAGTTGTAGCCGGGGACTGAGGTATTTGTTGAATTGGAGTGAAGAGAGGAGTATTGGGATGCTGACTTTCCCAAAAGTCATCATTCATCACTGGTGTAGTGCATCCAATATCCACGTCTTCATCTTCTTTTTCAATTTCCTCAACACCAGCCACTTCAGCTGTGAACTGAGGCATGGGTGAGGAAACAACTAGCGGTGAAGGGAATGTTTCCACTTCAATTTCTTCATCAAACTGTTCTGAGGTAGCAACAGATTGATCTTCTTCATCAGATCCGCTTGGGATCTTGTAGTCTTCTCCATAAGGAACAATTTCCTTAGACGACATGGAGGAAATGGGAACGGCATCAATGGGATTTTCAAGTGAGCTGGTCATTGGCTTCATTTTCTTCGCAGCCGAAGAATTTGACGCAGCTGATGCCTTCCTCTTCTTCACTGCATCTCATTCTGCAGCCTTTGTCTTCTTCACTTCATAAGCAGAAGGAAGAATTGGAGTTGGTGTTGGCGCAGGAGGAGCTGAGGACTGTGGTTCAGTTTCTTCAGGCGCAACTAGTGCAGCTGCCCTGATCTCTTCAGTTTCTTCAATTGCACCACTAGTGGATGCCCTGGGAATTTCTTCAGCGGCTGGAATAGAGTCATCAGCCCTGGAACTTGTATTCTCATCGCCAGTTGAAAGTCATCGCTAGTCTTGGCATGTTCTTCAAAGAGCCGAGCAGAGTCTTCACTGAGGATTTTCTTGTTGCGATGGGGCTGCAATAGCTTGTCATTTTCTTCGTCAAATTGATTTAATCTCACCTTGGCTCCTTGCCAATCATCATTGTAAGCATCGAAATCCTTGCCGAGGGCTTGATTTCAGATTGAGCCTTGAGAAGTTCTTCAGGAGTCAGGTTGACGATGTTCTTCCTCAGAAGCTTCTCCTTTCTGGCTTGTGCTCTCTTTATTTCACGAGCCTTTTCAAATTTCCATTTCTCTTCAGTGATGAAATGGTTCAGCATATGACTTTGACCAGAGTCGATGGCGATCGTATGGGAGTGTTTGGATCTTGATGCCAGAGGTCGATGAAGTCAAGGATCTTCTTCGGATCCAAAAGCAGAGGCACATTTGTTCCTTAGGCTCTAGCGGCCTTTGTCAGTCTGTCTCTGATGATTTCTGCAAGTTTTTCATCAGAAGCTTCATCATCAGAGGGCACGTTGAAGGCAACCTGTTTCTTTCTTGGACTTGGCCGAGGACCGTGTCCAAAGCAGCTTGCTTTTGTCTTCAGCAGAGTGGGGCCTGATGAGGACATTGGTGCAGCCGAGGAACTTGCCGAGACACCGTATAATCGAGAAACCCCGAGTCCTTTGACATGTAGCCGATGCATAGGAGTTGAGGACTTGGAGGGAGCTGCTGAGGATTTTGAGGGAGCAGCAGCAGTCTGAGGAATTTGCCGTGAGGGCGCGGCTGAGGAACTGGGCCGTGAGGGCGCTGATGGTGAAGCACTTGGCTTGCGAGCAGGCTTCTTCGGCATTGATTTCCTCGGCTTGACCGAGGTCTCAGCGGCAGCAGCAGCAGCAGCAGAATCCTCATTGAATTTCCTCAATGCCTCCTTGGCCTGTCTTGCCAATTTGGCTTGGCGCCTGGACCATTCTTCAGGAAAGTCTTCACCACGCTTGATGTCAGGTGGGATCACGACTTGGCCAGTGCCAATGGAGCTCTTGGGCATGGAGGGTTTAAGGCTAATTTCTTCATGTACTTGGGAGTAACATAGCGATATTCCTCCATTCTCGTGCCCATCTTCGTTCTATTCTCCTGGATGCGCACTTTGCGCTGATTTTTGGTCTCCTTGCCAAACTTGGCTTCATCAAAAGTGATAATCTTTGTAAATTTCATCAGAATCTCAAAGGCGTCTTGACCTCCGGTTTCTTTCCTCCTTCTGCGGTCTCTTGCCTTCGCCATTTTCTTCAGATGAGGAATTTGAACAATAGAGCACTCTGAAGAAGTATGCAGTTTTTCTTCGAAGAACGCTGCAAATGAGTTAAGTTGAGGAGAACCTAGTGGTTCAGCAGCGGACATGAGTACCTGTGAACAGAGTGTAGGTGCGAGGAATTTGGAGAGGTCATATGCATTCTCAGACAATTTTTCAAAAGAAACAAGATTTGAGGAATTTGACCAGTTGAGCCGTGAGGAATTTCACTAAGCGTTTTGTCTTAGGTTCCAGAGTTGTACAGATTGAAAATCCGCACAATTGAGGAATCTTGAAGAAAAGAAAGCTTAGAGAGATAAATCAAGAGCATATAGTGTGTGAGGTGTTCATTTGTGAAGATTTTGAAGAATAAACACCTTTGAGGATTTTCAGAAGATTTGAGAATCAAAGCGAGTAATAAAAGTGACTTTTAATTACCCGAACTGAAGAACACGACGAACAGAGATGAACTGTAGTGAAGTTCGTCACGTTAGATCTCCCGCGCCCTAACTTGGCAGAGGGAGACAGCTACAGCGGCGGCGGAGTGAAGATTTCCGCAGCCGGCGCGAGTACGACGGCAACGAGGTGGAGGCAGTGAAGCTCTTCCTCACCGGCGGCGATGAAGTAGCGGCGGCGCTAGGGTTTGAGGAGAGCTCGAGCGAGAGACAGCGACCGAGCAGAGTAAATGAAGTAAGAAAGGGAGAGGGGTATTTATAGCCACGGTGAAAACTGTTCGCCCGAAGATTTTGGGACGAACATGCCCCTGCCCTTTCTTCTTCACGCGACACGTGTCACCCACGTACTGTGCAGATGAGATCGTGTAGGATCGTGGGTGATTAAACTAATGTATTGTGGGATGCGGAACGGTTTGAGCGGTAAATCCGAAAATCTGGATAAGATATGTTTAAAAATTTCGTTCGCAATTTCTTCAGCTATCAAGGACACAGTGAAGACTTTGAACGAGTTTCAATCAGAACGCACATGAAGAATTTGTGAATAGATTGGGTTGAGTATAGCATAGAGGGGTGTCGGTGTCAAAACCGGCGGATCTCGGGTAGGGGGTCCCGAACTGTGCGTCTAGCGGATGGTAACAGGAGACAAGGGACACAATGTTTTACCCAGGTTCGGGCCCTCTCGATGGAGGTAAAACCCTACGTCCTGCTCTATTAATATTGATGATATGGGTAGTACAAGAGTAGATCTACCACAAGATCAAGGAGGCTAAACCCTAGAAGCTAGCCTATGGTATGATTGTTGTAATGTATGTTATCCTACGGACTAAAGCCCTCCGGTTTATATAGACACCGGAGGAGGCTAGGGTTACACAGTCGTCGGCCATAATGGTAGGAGATCTACATATCCAGATTGCCAAGCTTGCCTTCCACGCCAAGGAAAGTACCATCCGGACACGAGCCGAGTCTTCAATCTTCTATCTTTGTAGTCCGGGAGTCCGCGGATAATGATAGTCCGCTGTCCGGACACCCCCACCCAGACTCCTCAAGAGTCTCTCGAACCAGTCTTCAATGACGATAAGTCCGGCGCGCATAATGTTCGGCATTGCAAGGCGGGTTCCTCCCTTGAATAATCCAGAGAAGATCATGAACACTTAGGATAGTGTCCGGCTCTGCAAAAATAATTTCCACATTCCACCGTTGAGAGAATAAAATATATACACTAGCTCAATCTGCTGACGTATTATGCGGCGTGACATCACACCGCAACCAAGCCCTTGTTTGAATCGTTTTTTACTATACCACCTCAGCATGTTTAGCGAAGCGGCTTCCTTGGCACGTCTTGTCGAAGCAGAGATCGTGTTCCCCTTATTCCGGGATTCTCATCAATACGGACGTAGAACCCAATCGCGCCATTGATGATGGCGCTTGGGAGGTAAGCGAGTTTTACCAGCCGGTGGGGACGATAGTTTTCGTCCGCCTATATATAAGGGATAAGGATTCACCTTCTCACCCACGCCTTCTTCCTCCTTTTGCTTATCCATCCTCGCAGACTCAAGCTCCAACGCCTAAGCTCACAGATCTCGCCGACCTTCTCCGAATATGTCCGAGCGGGAGGCAATGGCTAGCCTCCACCGCCAAGGAGGAGGACATCACTAAGCTGCGCAGCCGGATATCTTTTCAGCGATATCACAGATCGGCCGCCCGACGAGGGGCAGCTCATCCCTACCCCCGAGCCTCATGAGAGGGTCGCCTTCCTCCCCACTTCCTCCGCGGATCGGGCTTTCCGCCCATCCATTTGTCCGGGGCTCATGTTTTACTACGGCCTGATTTCCATGATCCGGCGCTGAACTTCATCCTCAACATCTCGGCGCTTATCGTCAGGTGTGAGGCCTTCCTCTGCATCCGCCCCACTTCGCCTGTGGCTCAAGACCTTCAACGCTGTCAAGGTTGTGAAGGGCACGCGAGCGAATGCGGAGGCGCCATGTTGGGCAAATTGCCCAACGCCCCATGGCTCGAAGGACCTTTGTGGACTCCGTCAAGGGGTGGCAATCGGGTGGTTCTACATCACCGAGCCGCGCAAAGCCCACATGGGCGGCGGCCCCGAAGTTTAGATCTGGCATCCCCACGCAGCTCACCTCCTAGAAAGAGAAGGGCTTGCAATGGGGCAATCCGGTGGAGGTGACGGGACCCCGAGCCTGCATCAAGAAGATGGTGAGCAATAGGCTCCGGCTTGTCGACGTGGTCCAAGTCATGCTCATCCGGCGGATTCTCCCGTGCCAAGAACGGGCATTCAATATGTGGAAGTTCAATCCGAACAGCACCAGCGCTAAGCGGCTCTTCGATACAACATACGAAGGCGCTGGAGGGTGCTGTTCAAGGGCGCCGGTTCCCGATCCGCGACGGAAGATCGCGATTCAGCTCGCAGCACCCAACCGACGAGGTAAGTGATTCAACCCCATCACGGGACACTTGTGATAATCAAGTTAACTTTTAGTGGATTTCATTCGCCACTTCCTTTAACAGAATGGATGGAGAAGGCCAAGCTGCTTATCAGCCCGGCTCCCATGCCGAAGACCAGTGGACGCCCGCTATCAGGGCTGCTTGGTTCCAAGACCGCACGTGGTGCCGGAGAAGAAGGCCAAGAAGGTGGCCACGAGGACTCAAAAGAGTTCCTCAGAATCAAAGCGTCGACGACGACGAGGACTCCTCCCTCAAGACGACGAGGAGGAGTATTCTCTCCCGAGGAGGGGAGAAGAAGAGGAAGGCTTCCCCAATCGGGAGGCCAAGGGTCCAAGAGGGGAGAACTATCCTCGACAGTTTCGCCAACACCAGCGCTGGCGAGGATGAGTAGCCTCAAGGGCCAAAGTCCGGCAAGATCGTAAGTATCCGGATCCTTGATGTGTAATTTCTTTTATGTCGCAGAGCGCCCTTCTAATGCCGCTGCTCGTCTGTAGTCCGCCAATGACGATTTTCCCGACTCAACGAAAGGGTCGCTGGCCTCGCCGGATGTAAATTCCATCCCGACCGCCTCTACCCCACGCTACCGACGAGGACGCCGAGGTGGGATCCCAGAGGGACCCATCAGAGGAGGCTCGGAGGCGCCGCCAGCAGCCTCCGGACTTTGTGCCGGACTCTACATCGAACCCGCAGGGTTCCAGAGTCCGCAAGCGCCCTTCAAAGAAGGGTAGGACCGTGACGCCGGTGGCCTCCGTCCAACCGGAGGCGCCGGATAACCTGTTAGAGGCGCTTAAAGGCGCTTCCATCGAGGAAGAACACCGCACTATCATGAGTGCGGTGATTGAGAAGGTCCAGCTCGCTAAGAGCGGGCTGATCGAAGCCTGCAGCAGCCTTCTAACAGGCTTTGAGGTAAGAAGTTAAAATTATGTAATGTAATACCGCATAGACAGTAGCCCCTGATGCTTAGTTCGGTGTTCGGAAAGAAAAGCCGGACTGAGGATCTAACAAGATATACGCAGGGTTGCATTAACGGCGGAGGTCGAGGTGCTGAAGAAGGATCTCGAGCGGTCCGAGCAAGAGCTCGGCCATGCCAAGAGGCAGCTCGAGGAAAAAGAAGGTGAGTAACACCTCTTTGAATAAGTACCTTACAGAAAAGGATTTTGGTTGCAAATAAAATTAACAAGGATAATATGTGTATTGCAGGGGCCACTAATGAGGTGGCAGCCCTGAAGGATGCTGTGTCCGCGGCCGAAAGCAGTGCGGCCGCGGAACGGGCTGAGCAAGAAAAGCAAGAGGCACGGGTGGCGGAAGTTCGGCAAGAGCTCCAGGCTCTCATGGAAAAGCATGAGAGTTTGGAGCGTGACTCCAAGACTCGAGAGTCCGAGCTTGCCTCGGCTCTCGAAAGTGCCAAGTCCGCCAAGGCCGAGGCCCATAAGGCCCTTCGTAGTTGAGGACATAAATAAGATAGCGGCGGTAAGGCATTTTTCATGCAAAGGTGCATGTTAATGTGAACTACCCGACACTTACCCGAATTCGGAGCTCTGTGGGCGTTTGCAGATCTACCGCAGAGGTCGTCGATGTCGCCAGATTCTATCACGGGCGAGGAGGGAGCTCGACGGAGAAGGTCTTCGTCTCAAGATTCGAGGCCGCCATCCGGTGCTTTCAAGCGACCAGTGAAGCAGCTGGTCGAACTCCACAAGGTAGCCGAGGAGGCCATGAAGGGCCTCATAGTCCGCCGTGGCTCGACAGAGCCATGCCCGGGAGCTACTTTGGCCTCGTCGCGGCCTGGTGGATGCATGCCCCAGTGCTGGATGTAGTCAAGCGCCCGCCCAGATCGAAGGCGCTGCCGGGCCCTTGCCCGCATAAAGGTGCAATGGGGAAAACTGGATGCGAGAAGCTTCACGGACCCATCGCCGCCGGCAAGGAGCATCGCACGCCGGAGAGGTATTATAAAATTGTCCCAAGGGAGCCTGCGATATTGCGTATGAGTGCTCCCAAATGTAATCTTTGAGTGAACTCATTGTGTATTTATCTCAGCGCTGAAAACTTCGCTTATATGCGCCATGAGCAACACTTGTTTAATTTAAAATATTACCTTCAGGCGGCCGCTTATAAAATCTGCTGGCTTCAGCCCCAAAGCCGCGAAAAGTGGGGTGTTCGGGATAAACATGAGCACTCTTGTTCCCATTGTTGGGTCCATCGAGGAGGCGCCAACACAACGAACAAGGCAACCGGACTTATAATGCTTGAACACTCTCACTTAGCCATAGAATTCTATAATTTTAATTTCGGCGAAGCCCTCGGTATTCGAAGACCGAATCCGGGCGCTATCCACGCCTTCTTCTGACATTGTCCGAACTCGTCAAGCGGCGTGAGTCTTTATGACCCGAAAAACCTCTCGAACAGCGATCGGTCTCGCCTTATCATGCCGCAGTTTAGCTTTCCATCGAGGCGCCGCCTGCTCAACCGGGCGCAATTGCAGTGGTTCTCCCAGCTACCTTAGCCGACGGAACGGAACGTAAGGCACCAAAACATGGGAGCCGGGCAAACCCAACTATTGATCCAAGACATGATTCAGAGCCAATTCATATAATGCTATAAGTTCGGGGTGCCGCACTTGTGAAAGTGTTCGGACTTATCACACCATAGAGTGGGGAATGTAGCCTCGGCGATTCGGCCGCACTCAAAATATACGGGTGCAAGATGTCATATAATGAACATATATATAAAAGATAACGCAATTGCAACAAAAAGGTGCTGCATTATTTATGAAAGAAAGTCTACTAGTAGAGCGGACCGATACAAATAGTGCGGTAAGCAAGGGATTTGGACTCAATAAACATGTCCCCCTCCAGGGATGAGCTGCAGACTTGGTGTATATAATCGAATTTAATGCTCGTAATTGAGACCACCAATGTTCGCTGCGGCCTTCTTTAGTCCCCGATCGTTGCATCATGAGTTTGGCAGGTTCGCCACCGACAGGCTTCCGTTAACAGAGTCCCGTGTACATAAAAGAAGAAGAAAATAAAAAGAAGGGGGCACACTTGTGAGCCCCTCGTGTGGTCGAGCCGCACTGGGTCCATTGTGATCGTGCCCTTTCCCTGCGCCCATGGTATCTCCAAAGCGTAATGATGCACGCAGAGTGTTATTCTTGTGATCATGCGCGGCGAGGGTTAGGGCCGCATTGCTACGCTGCGGCTCGATCGCGCCAGTGGTCTTGGTTGGCATTGCTCCGCGCGCTTTTGCTGTGTTCGCCTTTTAACCGCCGGACTTGAGAATTGCCTTAGAAGGCTGCTCAGATTTCGCCATGAGAGCATTGTATGTTCCTCCGTTCGAGGGAGCGCCGTATTCCCATTGACCATGGTGACTCCACGAGGGCCCGCATCTTGAGCTTTAGGTATGCATAATGCGGCACCGCTGAATTTTGCAAACGCGTTCGTCCGAGCAGAGCGTGATAGCCATCGCGAACGGGACTATGTCAAGATTAACTCTTCGCCCGGATATTATCCGGGATCCAAGACCACTTCCAGCAGGACTGAGCTCGCATAGCTTGGCCTCCACTCCTGGGATGACACCTTTAAAGGTTGTCTTTGTAGGTTTAATCCTTGATGGGTCTATGCCCATTTTGGCGACCGATCCCGATAAAGCAGTGTTCAGCATCGCCGCCGCCCATCGTGACTCTCGTGAGGTGAAATCCATCGACGATTGGGTCTAAAACCAATGCGGCGAATCCGCCATGGCATATGTTGGTCGGATGGTCTCTTCGATCGAAAGTGATCGGACAAGAGGACCATGGATTGAACTTTGGGGCGATCGCTCCATCGCATAAACGCCCCTCGAGTGCACGCTTTCTCTCCTCTTGGGTATGTGGGTCGCAGATATCATATTAACCGTCTGCATTTGTGGGGAAAACCCTTCGTCCTCTCGTTGTTCGGGCGGTCGGGTCTCTTCCTTGTCGCCGCTGTTTAGCCCTTGTCATTGTTTTCGCAATTAACTTGCCGCCTGCTTGAACACCCAAATGGCTTTTTAGCGTGCCATGTATCCGCATAAGCGGTCGAGTATTCGGTCCAGATTGACGGACCCGAGTGGTTCTTTTGAATGGCTTCTTCCACGACCGGTTTAGAGCTCGAATCCGCATTGACCGCCAGATCCTCCTTATCGCCGCCGCTTATGCGGCGCTTTGTTTTTGTTTCGACGTGACTCGCCGTTGTTGTCCTTTGTATCCGTGACCGCCGAATTTTTACGGAGGTTGTTGCTACGGGCTAGCTAGCTGTCCTCTCCGCGCAAAAGCGGTCATTAACGATGTGAGGGCTGCCATGGATTTTGGCTTTTCCTGTCCTGTGTGCTGGGCTAGCCATTCGTCCCGGATGTTGTGTTTGAAGGCTGCAAGGGCCTTCGTGATCCCGGACAATGACGATTTGGTTTTTCTTTGTCAAGAACCGTGTCCGTAATTGTCCGCTGATTCGTCTGGCTGCTGAATAATGTGGCTTAGGTCATCGGCGTCTCGTGGTCGCATATACGCGTCTCGAAGTTGTCGAGGAATGCGGCTTCCAGTGTCCTCCCAACACCCAATTGACTCAAGGGCAAGCTGTTTAACCAATGCCGAGCTGGTCCTTTAAGCTTGAGTGGAGATACTTGATGGCATGGAGATGCCGCCATGGGCCATGTGAATGTGGAGAAGATAGTCTTTGATCCAAACCGCTGGGTCTGCGCAGCCATCGTGAGATTCGGCGTTTACGGTTTAAACCCTTCGGGATCCGATGATCCATTACTTCGCCGCTGAAGCATAGAGGGTGTGCGGCGCCTCAGATTGAGCAATATCGCGACGCAGCTCGAGAGAGCGCTGTCTCTGTGTTCGCCCAGCCAGGTTATTAGTATCCGCACGACGGTATTCGCCGTGGGTCGAGGGCGCCCATGTGATCCGTAGATGGATCTGGATTGCCTTGCCTTGTCCTCCAATATGTCTCGCAAGTCCGGCGCTGCTCCTCTTGGCTTCAGACTTTGGGAGCGATGCCGGGCACGGTCTTGGCTGGGGCCTGATGCTCTTCGCCACGCACCACATGGTGGTCGGTCAGCCATATCGCATACCGGGTGATGAAGGTATGTATGCTTCCTCCTCTAATCGGGGAGCAGCTTGCGCCTTGGGTAACTTTTGAGGGCGCTCGAGTTTATACTCTTCGTCATGAGGACCTCACCCATCGATCGCCAGAGGTCTTGATCAGCTTGGAGCTGTTGTTGCTTTTTTCTTTAGGCTGTTTGTCAGGCGATAAGCCCACGCTTGAAGCGCTCTTGTTCGACGGAATCCTCGTGTACGATTTAATTCATCATCGCTGAGGCTTGCTTCTTCGGAGGGAGGCATATAGTTATCATCCTCAACCCTTCGCCTCCGCCGCCTCTCATGAGGGCTTGCTTCGCATCCTCCCGCTGAATTTTGCCGGAGGATCGCCTTCGCACTCTCTAGGGTATTATTATCTCCGTGCGGAATCTCCATTCTTGCTGTGGGCGGATTTAGAGCGGCGCCACGACGCCGGCATTTGGGCTGCTTTTTGGAGAATCTGCCTCACGCTTCTTCGCCATCCCCGCCTTTTTGGGGTGTCCACCATGTATATGTCGATGATTTAGGTGGTCTTCCAAAGGCCTCGTAGGCGCTGGCTCGCTTGTCTCCGCATCATCGCCCATGGCGCTGATGTCGCCGGAGTCAAGTCTAGCATGTCGGTTAAATCGCCGACAAGTGGCTACAAAGTGGGTGGTGGTGGGCTCAATTTCTTCGTCGTCTGCATTTCAACCATCCCGCCATAGTCCGCCAGACTCTCCGATAGCGAAAGGCGCTTTAGTGAATTCAGATATCGCGAAAAGGCGAGTGTTGGAAAATGTCTCGCGCGGTGAATTTATAACCGCGCCCAATCCGGATCGATTGGTAGGGGCGGAGGTTCGAGTCCGGCGAGGAGTCCGGCGCCGAATCACGAAGTTTCGTAGGGACAAGATCGTGTTAGGCTCCATCGCCAGGGTGTTGAAGCCCCTGTGGCGGCGCTCTATCCACCGCCCTCGATATGGGCGATCGGCCCGCTAACGGCCAAGCGGATCCGTGCGCCACCAAGGCACTATTCGGCGGCAGAGCTATATCGCGCCCATCGCCACAAGGCGGCACGCTATTGTCGGGCTCGAGTCCGTCAAGATCAAGTCCCCGCGACATCGGCCGTGAAGTTTAAGCTTCCAAATCTGACCGACGCCAGGGCGAGCTTTCAATCTGCTCCAGATGGCCAAGTGAATTGCCCGCAGCGGCCGCCGAATACGAAGATCTGTCCGGGAGAAAAGTCTCACCGACAGCGTTGTTGGTTGAAGATGCCATCAAGCCTATCGGTGACGCATACGCAGGAACTCTCAATGAAAGCACCAATGTCGGTGTCAAACCGCGGATCTCGGTAGGGGTCCCAACTGCAAGCGCCTAGCGGATGGTAACAGGAGACAAGGGACACAATGTTTTACCTGTGTTCGCCCTCTCGATGGAGGTAAAACCCACGCCCTCTCTATTAATATTGATGATATGGGTAGTACAAGAGTAGATCTACCACGAGATCAAGGAGGCTAAACCCTAGAAGCTAGCCTATGGTATGATTGTTGTAATGTATGTTATCCCACGGACTAAAGCCCTCCGGTTTATATAGACACCGAGGAGGCTAGGGTTACACAGAGTCGGTTACAATGGTAGGAGATCTACATATCCAGATTGCAAGCTTGCCTTCCACGCCAAGGAAAGTACCATCCGACACGAGCCGAGTCTTCGCCTTCTATCTTCGTAGTCCGGGAGTCCGCGGATAATGATAGTCCGCTGTCCGACACCCCCACCCAGACTCCTCAAGGGGAAGGGTCCGATCACATTCACTTAGCAGAAATCGCGACTTGAAGAAATAGCAATAAGTGGATGCTGTAGAGGACATAAACTCACATATATATATAGCATATGAAGAAAAACGACGGAAACACTAAAGATTTTGCAAAGTTGAAGAATTTGAAAACTGAGGAATTTCAAAATGAGGAAAACTCAGATTGAAGATTTTCAACTTTTGTGGTGGCGTAACCACCAGATAAGAATGATGATTTCGCACACGCCGCATAATTGTCGAGGGTTCTCGAGAATCAGATTCTTCATTAATTTCTTCACACTTAGAGTGTTATTCTTCATTGATTGAAGAAAACGCTTTCTTCATGTGTTGCACATCTAAGTCATCAATTCTGCATAAGGGTTAGGATGTGTGTCCTTCAGAGAACATTCAAGATTCTAAGATATTTAGCTCACACCGCAACTTGCTAAATCTCTTCTCATCCAAGGGCTTAGTGAAGATATCAGCTAGCTGTTCTTCGCCTTCACATGCTCGATGGAGATATCGCCTTCAACACATGATCACGAAGAAAATGATGACGAATCTGATGTGCTTAGTCTTCGAGTGCTGAACTGGGTTGTGAGCAATCTTGATGGCACTCTCATTGTCGCAGAGGAGAGGCACATTCTTCAAGTTGACGCCATAGTCCTTGAGGGTTTGCTTCATCCAAAGCAGCTTGAGCACAAGATGAGCCAAAGAAGAATGTATTCAGCTTCAAGAGAGATGCGGATACGCAGCCTGCTTTCTTCGAGGACCAATGCACCAAAGATCGCCCGAGGAAATGACAAGTGCCGATGTTGACTTGCGGTCCACACGATCACCAAAGATAGTCGAGTCGTAATATCCAATGAGATCAAAAGCAGAGCCCTTGGGGTACCATAATCCTAGTGTTGGTGTGTGAGCTAGATATCAAGAATATGCTTCACAACCTTATGGTGTGATTCCTTCTGCAGCTTGAAATCGGGCACACATGCAAACACTAAGCATTATATCTGGCCTAGATGCACATAAGTACAATAAAGAACCAATCATGGAGCGGTATACCTTGTGATCGAAGTCAATACCATTTTCATCAGTGCATAGTTGGCCATTCGTGGGCATAGGAATTTTGACACCTTTGCAATCTTGCATGCCGAATTTCCTCAGTACATCTTTGAGGTATTTCTCCTGAGATATGAATATGCCATTGCGCTGCTAACGAATTTGAAGACCCAAGAAGAATTTCAACTCTCCCATCATAGACATTTGATATTATTCACTCATCATATAGGCAAATTCATCACTATATCGTTGGTTAGTACAGCCAAAGATAATATCATCAACATATATTTGGCGCACAAACAGTTCACCATCATATGATTTAGTAAATAGAGTAGGGTCGAGTGAACCGGGTGTGAAGCCATTCTTCACGAAGAATTCCTTCAATGTGTCATACCACGCCCGAGGGGCTTGCTTGAGGCCATAGAGGGCCTTATTGAGTCTGAAGACTTTGTCGATTCTTGGGATCTTCAAAACCCGGGGTTGAGCAACATATACTTCTTCCTCAAGCTTACCATTGAGGAATGCACTTTTCACATCCATTTGATATAAGATGATATCATGATGGTTAGCATAGGCAAGTAAATGCGAATAGCCTCAAGTCTAGCAACAGTGCAAAAGTTTCATCGAAATCAATTCCTTCAACTCGTGTGTAGCCTTGAGCTACTAGTCGTGCCTTATTCCTCACCACAAGGCCATTTTCATCTTGCTTGTTGCGGTAGATCCACTTTGTGCCAATGATATTATGCTTATGAGGATCCGGGCGATCACCAATTCCCTTACATTGTTCAACTCGAATCGATGTAATTTTATTGCATAGCCTGAATCCACTCCGCCCGTAAAAGCTTCATCTACCTTAGTGGGCTCGAGATAGAGACAAAAGCATAGTGCCCACAAAAGTTAGATAAGTGTGAGGCTTTTGAGCGTGTGAGAGGACCCGTGCGCTAATGTCATCGATGATCTTCTCCACTTGCACTTCTTTTGCAACGCGTGGATGAGTTGGTTGTCGCGAGGATTTTGATCAAGACTTTCTTCAAAGACCATTTTCCTCATCATGTTCTTCAGTGCATCACCGACGCTCTTCACTTAACAGAATGAATTCTTCAAGGGAATGATATCCTCGCTTGCCTTGAGCTTGATAGCATCCTCAAAAGGAATCATCTAACACGTATGTAGGTGCTCTCTTTGCAGCCATTAGTTTCATCAAACCGCACATCTACAAAGGTCAACAATCTTGTGAAGATCAATGTTGAAGACTCAGAGGTGTGCGAGTCCTTTCCAGAACCAAGCATGAAACCTTCATGTGCTTTCGTGCAAATTTAGAGTTGTGGTGAGGATCTCTAATCCAACATTTAGCAATCAAGACTTTAAAATAACTCACATTGGGTTTCTTGTCGTTGAGGAGTTCATAGGCGTCTTCTTGAAGAATTTGTGAAGATATACTGCTGATGATGTGGTAGGCAAGATCAATTGCATCAATCCGTAAACGCCGAGGCGCTTTGTATTCATCAAGCATAGTGCGAGCCATCTCAACAAGAGTTCTGTTTCTGCGCCCACGACGCCATTCTCACCGAGGAGTATAGGGAGCAAATAATTCATGAGTAATACCAAGTTCATCAAGATAGGCATCAAGACTAGAATTCTTGAACTCGGCCCATTGCCACTTCGATATGCTTGATCTTCACACCAAAGTTGGTTGAAGCCCTAGAGGAAAATCGCTTGAAGACTTCCTGCACTTCATGTTTGTAAGCAATAATGTGTACCCATGTATATCGAGAATAATCATCAACAATGACAAAACCATATAAAGATGCATCATTAATGACTGCTGAATAATGATTAGGTCCAAGAGGTCCATGTGAAGCAATTCAATGGACGGGTAGTGGTCATGATAGTCTTCGCGGATGCTTGGCCTTGGTCATTTTTCCGCTTCACATGCTCCACATAAGTGATCCTTGAGGAATTTGACATTTTCAATGCCAATGACATGCTTCTTCTTCGCAAGCGTGTTCAAATTCCTCATGCCCGCATGACCAAGTCGCCGATGCCATAGCCAGCCTTCCAAGCTTTTGCAAGTAGACACATGGCTGGTTGTGGTCCTGAGAGAAATCAACAATATACGATCTCCTCTCCTAAAGCCTTCAAGACTTTGGAATTGTCACCCATAATCACAACACAAATGATATTTGCCAAGACAACAACCATATCAAGATCACAAAGCATTGAGATCGACATGAGATTGTATCCTAAGGACTCAACAAGCATGACTTTGTCCATGTGCTTATCCTTAGAGATAGCAACCTTACCAAAACCCAATACCTGAATTTTGCCTTTGTCAGCAAAGATGGTATGCTTCAGAGGTGACGGTGATAAGGGAGCATCCATCAATAGATTCTTGTCACCAGTCATGTGATTTGTACATCCACTATCGAGGACCCATTCAGTGGTTTTGGGTTGATCATCCTTAGCTCCTTTTGCCATGAAGCAATAGGTGGGAGCGTAGCCATCATTATCTTCATCAGGCTTGTCGGTGGAGTCAGTTTCTTCGGTGTTGAAGATGGACTTGCTGACGAAAGCAGTAGCAACGGCTAGACTCGCCACACCGCACTCAGATTCTTCGCATCTCCTCTTCATCATTTTCCTCGATTCAACTTCGGAGTCCATTTCTTTGCCAATGAATGCCCGAGCCTTCTTGGAGCTGCCCTTCTTGTGAGATGAAGACTTTGAGGGTTTTGATGACGAAGATTTTGACGATTTCTTCTTCTTCTTCATATCATCAGAACTTTAATCCTTGTATTTCTTCTTCTTCATTTCCTTTTCCCACTGAGGACAATCGTGAATATAGTGACCAGGCTTCTTGCATTTGTGGCAAAGTCTTCTCTTGTAGTCACTGGATGAGGAATCATTTCCTCTTGATGGTTTTCCAAAGCGACCACATCTTGTGAACTTCTGGAATTTCTTCACAAGCAGAGCTAGATCCTGCCTCGCCTTCTTCAGATCACCAAGGCTACTACTAGAATCCTCACATTCGTAGTCGACACAACCTTAGCCTTCGTGGCACGTGGTTTGCCATAGTTTGAGCCAGAGAGATCTCTTTTCAAAGAAGTCGAACTCGTGAGTGTTTAGACTTTCGAGGATATCGGCAGGATCGCGACTTGTAGTCAAGACGTTTGTATCATCAGTCCCAGAGTATCAAATGGGGAATCAAGCGATCTCAAGAGTTTCTTCACAACTTCATGATCGCTGATGTCATGGCACCGAGGGCTTGAAGCTCATTTGAGATGTCAAGAGGCGATAAAAGGTTTGTTGGAAATTCTCATTGTCGAGTCTTTTGAAGCGTTGAAGAGATTTCAAGAACATCGACTCGAGAGTCACGCTGAGTTGAAACTCCTTCATTTACTTTGGACAGCCTATCCCGTATAAGCTTAGCGCTTCCAAAGCACTCACTCTTCCATACCGCCCTTTGCTCGATGACCACATATGATATTCTTCGCTTGAGAATCGAGTTGTTTGAATCTCTTCACATCGGTAGCGCTCAGGTTTTCAAGTGATGAGGGGACACCATTTTCCACAACATACCGTAGATCATTGTCAATTGCCTCAAGATGCATTCAAGATCTTGTTCTTCCAAAGAGGGGTAGTCCGCTCCATCAAAGGTAGGACACCCAACTGAGACCTTGATCATACCTGCGGTCGATATAACTAAAACTCCGCATTTGTTAAACTAAAATCACACGTAACAAGGAGTACCTTGCTCTGATACCAATTGAAAGTGCGTTATATCGACTAGAGGGGGGGTGAATAGGCGATTTTTAAGAATCCTTCACTGAGGAATTTGCTGGTGAGGAAATTCCTTAGTGAAGAACTACTTGCAGCGGAATATGTACTCAGACGTAAATATAACAGATACACACATAGTCAAGATGATGAAATGAAGACTAAAACAGAGTACGGAAAGCGTAAACACAGATAGCAAGATGAAGACACACGATCAAGAAATTGAACTGAGGAATTTGTGAAAGTCTTCACCAAAGTCTTCAAGCACGATATGAACAACATTCAACACAAGATTGAGGAAATGAAAGAGTTGAGGAAATAGAACCACCAGTTGGTGAAGACAATGATTTGGTAAACCAGTTCCAACTTCGCCTCGCTTGTACGTCTGTTGGAGCGGCCGAGTATTTAAACTCGAGGACACACAAATCCCGACACCCAATCTCTCGAGCCGCAACAAAGGACACCCATCCTCACCGTATTCTCCTTGAACTAAGACCACGCAGCCTCGGCCCAATCACTGTGGTAAGTCTTCGTGATTTCCAAACCTTCACAGACTTGGTCACTCGGTGATCCACAATTCCTCTTGGATACTTCTAGACCTTGACGCCTAACCGTCTGGAAGAAGCACAGTCTTCAAAGGTAATAAGCGCCGGATCCACATAGGATCAATTTCTTCAAGGATGCTCAATCACTTTGGGTTTGTGGGGTTTGGTTTTGGGATTTTCCTCACTTGATGATTTTCGCCAAAGTCCTCTGAGGATGGGTTGCTCTCAAATGACAAGTGTCAAGTTCTTCGAGCAGCCAACCAGCTAGTGGTTGTAGGGGCGGCTATTTATAGCCTAGGGAGCAGCCCGACATGATAAGACATAAATGCCCTTCAATGATATGACCGTTAGGTGGATAAGATATTTTGGGACAGCCAAGTAGACAAAGAACGGTCGAAAATTTGACTCTCAAATTCCTCGTATATCATGTTCTCATCAGGTAGGCAATTCAAGACCGGCGAATTCCTAACTCCTTAGTCGAAAGAAGTCATCATGACTGTAAGAACTGCGTCTCACATCAAGAACTTGACTGAATCTGTATGAGATTTCCAATGGCTTCACTCAAGGGATTGGTAGGTGTAGGATTTTGAGTTGAGCATCACATGGAAATTTTTCCTTAGTATTTCTCGACCCCTTTAACAAAGACGGTGTTTCCTATGACTCAAGAAAGAGAAAATGAAACTACGAAAACAAAAGTCTTCACGCTTCATATTCCTCAAATGAATATCAAGTCTTCAAGGTCACAGCAATTTCTTCACTTTCAAAGTCTTCGTAAAGTCTTCGAATATCAAAGTCTTCAATAAGAACTTCATTTTAGGGTCGGCTTTCTCTCAGAATATCAAACTCCTCATAGACTTATAGACCTGTGTACACTCACAAACGATCGCCATTTAACCTATAAGTCTTCAATACACCAAAATCACTAAGGGCACTAGATGCACTTACAATGGACGATTTATACCGAGACGATTAAAGAACCAGCGCCACGGGCACCGAAGACCACCTCACATACGACATATACATGGTGGAGATCCCAAAGGATGGGAATGGCGAAGAAGCGCTGGAGGCAGATTCCTCCAAGAAACAGCCCAAGCGCCAAGGCCAAGGGCGCCACTCTAAATCTCATTGTGGGTGTCAAACCGCGGATCTCGGTAGGGTCTCGAATCAGTGCGGCCTAGGCGGATGGTAACAGGAGACAAGGGACACAATGTTTTACCCAGGTTCGGGCCCTCTTGATGGAGGTAAAACCCTACGTCCTGCTTGATTAATTTTAATGGTATGGGTAGTACAAGAGTGGATCTACCACGAGATCAAGGAGGCTAAACCCTAAAGCTAGCCTATGGTATGATTGTTGTGATGTATGTTATCCTACGGACTAAAGCCCTCCGGTTTATATAGACATCGGAGGAGGCTAGGGTTACACAGAGTCGGTTACAATGGTAGGAGATCTACATATCCGTATTGCCAAGCTTGCCTTCCACCCCAAGGAAAGTCCCATCCGGACACGGGACGGAGTCTTCAATCTTGTATCTTCGTAGTCGTGGAGTCCGGCGATGATGATAGTCCGCTGTCCGACACCCCCTACCCAGACTCCTCAAGAGTCTCCTGAACCAAAGCTTCAATGACGATAAGTCCGGGCGCAAGATAATGTTTGGTATTGCAAGGCGGGTTCCTCCCTTGAATAATACAGAAGATCATGAACACCCGGATAGTGTCCGCTCGCAAAATAAATTCCATAGTCCACCGAGAGAGAATAGTGCACATAAATCCAATCTGGCGACGATTTGGCGGCGTGACATCACACCGCTACCAGCCTTTACTTGAATCGCTTTTTATTATACCACCTCAAAGACGCTTAGCTAAGCGGTTCTTGGCACGCCTTGTCGAAGCAGAGATCGTGCTCCCTTTATTCCGGATTCTCATCAATACGAAGGCAGTAACCCAACCGTGTCTGCCGCCACGCCTCTTCTATCGAAGGTGAATCCTTAACGGTCACGAGACGACTCTTGGTATTTTCCCCTTTATAAGGGACCAAGGCTCGCTTTTCTTCTCAATCTTCCATCGAATCCTCTCCTTGCTCCAAGTTCCAACACCCAGAGCCCCAGATTCAAGCGCTTGGATCTTCAACAATGTCCGCCCGACCTTCGTAGTGGATGCCTCCTCCATCACGGAGGAGGACGTGTTAAAGCTGCGGGAGGCCAAGTACCTGTCCTACGAGATTTCGCACAGGTTGCCCACCCGAGGGCAGGCCGTACCCACTCCCGAGCCCGGTGAGTACATCGTCTTCGTGTCCCACCTCCGTCGGGGTTTAGGCTTCTTGACGGACCCCTTCATGAGAGGGCTCATGTTCTACTACGGGCTGGATTTTCACGACTTGGCCCGAGTCCATCCTCCATATTTCCGCATTCATTATTGTCTCAGGAAGCCTTCCTCCGCCACCCCCCACTTCGCCTATGGTCAAGACCTTCAATGTGGAGCCAAGATGATCGGGGCGCTGCGGAGTGCGCGGGCGGCCATAAGGTAAGGGCCGATGCCCTGCGGGCCCGAGGGCTCCTTCCAAGAGGAGCTCGGCTTGTGGCAGCAGGAGGGTTCTATATCATCGCCCCGAGGGGCAGCAAGCAAAGCCGCCGCCTTCATTCCACCCGGACTTCCACGCCGATCGACGCCGTGGGTCAACCAAGGGTTCAACTGGGGCCATCCAAGACGTGTCTTTGTAGGGCTGATTCGAGATCTCCAAGCGAGGAGATCAACTGCTGTGGTGAGGCAGGTCATGCTAATCAGCGCCTTCGCCCGCAAACGCCGCCCTCCGATTATGGGAGTTCAATCCGAGGGGCCACAAACTCTCAACACTTCATAGGTATGACACCCGTGGAGATGTACAAGTTGTTCTTCGGACCGCAGTGGCGGTCCGGAATCGACCGAGGACGCAGCCTAAGCTACAATCGCCTGATACACAGTAAGTAGCTCAAAGTCCGGACGCTCTGCTTGCTTTTCTCAAATTCGCCTTCTAACCCATTATTCTTCATCGAGGGGGTAGCGATCGAAGGCCGATAAGGTGTCCGCCCCTCCCAGAGACCGCACGGAGCCCGTGCTGGTCGAGATGTTGGAGGTCGCACCAGAGAAGGGGCGATGGGGAAAATAGAAGAGCTATCACCTCGCCCAAGAGGGCGCTCAAGTGGGGGATCGACAATCCTCCTTCCTTGGGGAGAAGAGGACCGCCCAAGACCCGAGGCCAAAGCCCCTAAGCGGGGAAGAAATCTTTACTGGAGGGTCTCAAGTCCCGAGAAAGTCCGACATACAATCGCTTTAAAGGATCAGCCTCCAAATGAGCCGTGAGTATGAAAAGGGGGGGTTCATTAATGAGATAATACCCCTATTTGTGCTTCTGTGGATGACCAAAATTTTTACCTTGCAGTTCGGATCTGCGGCCTTCTCAGATGAGTTCGTCTTCGGGGGATCTTTGTTTGGAGATGATGGAGAGCGAAACGCCTCCGTCTGCTGCGCCGTCGGATAGGGGAGACGAGCCTGAAGTATCTTCACGGAGGGTATCCCAGAGTCCGGAGGGGCCGGAGAGTTCGGCGCCCACTAGTGTCCGCCGGGAGTCAAGAATCTGCTTGAGAGGGCGCCCATCTCGTAAGATCACCGTGCTTTGATGCGTGTGGTGATTGAAGGATTTCGTCCCGCCGAAAGCGGATTGCATAATGCCGCCGAGTTTATCAAGGGATTTGAGGTACGCAAGAATGACGACCTTTTTGACAGCTTTGGTACATAGAAGTGGGCCTCAGATAGATAGTAGCCCCGAGACTCGTAGGTTGTCGAAAGCGACAGCGCGTCGAGGATCAAAATCTCGTAATGAATGTCGCCGCCCTATGCAGTGGCGGATAGTCCGAGGGCTAGCCGGACTAGTGGAGTTGCCGAAGTTAATGCGGAACTTGACGTGGCGTATGTGGACATCGCGCTTGTCAACCGCGCACTTGACGAGTCGCAAGGTAAATGAATTCTCCGCAATACTTATTTAAGGAGTCAAAGCCCGCTCGATAATGTATATGCTGTGATACGACGGTGCTGCTGCTGTGGAGAGTTTTCGGCCGAGCTTGCTCAAGCCAAGGAGCAAGCCCGAAGGAGTGATGCGGCTGCCTCGAGGGCAGCCGGGAGTTGAAAGTCAAAAGGCTGCGACTACCTAAGCAGGGAAAAGATGGCCGAATTGGCCGTGAAATTAAAAGATGCTGCCGATCGCAACGAGGCTCTTGAAAAGGAGCGCTTATCGGAGCGGAAAACCTGGGAAGGCCACCGCCGAGGCTAAGGATGCCCGCTCTACAATGCGGCTATGAAGGAGGAGCTGCGCCAGTCGAGATATTGTGGTCGGCAAGCCGCTTCGCTGCCGCCAGCTTTACTTGATCAAAAATATGCCCAACTTGGCCAGTCAGGGTCCGGAGGATCCATATATGGACTTAGCGGCAAGTGCGGCCGATGCCTTTGAGCACTTTCGAGCCGTAAGGATCACAAGATGGAAGAGCTATTTTGGTCTCAATTCCATAGTCCGGATCGCTCACTTCCGCTGACCGATCGGTTGGCGAATGGGCTGAGCTAAATAGATTGTCCGACTTGCCATGACTGATATCGTGGCTCATGTCCGCCGAGAGACCCAAGGCGATTTAGTTATTTCGCTTATTGCAGCAATTTCTTGGAGCGGTGCCGCACATCAAGGAGATGAAGCGGTCGGCCTGCATAGAAGGCGCTCGGATGGCCCTTGCCCGTGTGAAGACACATTGGACAGAGATGGATGCCACCGCTATTGTCGCCCAGGGTTCGAACGAAAGCCGGCTACCCGCCGAGCACTATTTTGGGGAGGTTATGCGTGGCACTCGTGTAATAGAGTCGCAGTGCTCGAAAAATGTCACGTTCAAATGAACGTTTTATCTTGTAAGACAATGATTATGATGTAACCGCTTTTTATACTTGTGCGTTCCAAGTATGAAAATATCTCCTATGCGGCCGTTTATGTATACATTTGTATAACCTAAAAGATTGCAGTCTTCGGCTTCAGCCCCCACGCACAAGGTGCGGGGGTGTTCGCAAAAATAGCGCTTTCACACTTAATCCGGACGCCTCGGTCCCGTGAAGGAGGTGGTAGCGAGCTAACGAGACAATCCGGACTATGATGCTTTATCACTTTCACTTAGCTGGAGTTCGAGGTGGGGCTACGATATAGCCCCTTGGGGCACCGCGCTTCCGAATTCGGGCGCTGTGTGCCTGACCGAAACGGTCCTTCACAAAGCGGGAATTCTAAACATTCCGTAGTCTATCGAGTGGTCGACCAGTCTCTCCAGATCATGAAAGTCAGCTGCTTTCATCGAGGTGCTCGCCAAATTAACTGGGGCACAATCGCAGAGTTCTCCGGTGCCGCGTTAGCCGATGATACGGAACGAAGGCAGCAAAACACGTGAGCCGCAAACCCAACATTTGACCAAAGACATGATTCGAGCTGATGCATATAAGGCCTAATCTCGAGACGCCAACACTCCCTAAGGTGTTCGGTCTTTGTAATAATGGGCGTAATAATGCCCTAAGCCCCTAGTGTCCGTGTACGGCATGGTCTTCGACGCGCCGATGCCAAAACGTCAGCCCCGCTTTGGTTATAATGAGGAACCAAGGATTAGAACAACAAGAGACAAGAAAAAGGTTTACGCAGGTCTTAATCAAAAGAATCCTCGCAACGAGTCCCTACCGCACGCTCTGCGCTCAGTTCCATTGTGCCGTTATCCTGGACGGGTGTGCACGTTGTTCATCTGTAAAAAGAGAGGAACTTTAGCTTGAAAGGAACTTGTGCAGAAAATATATACAAAGGAAGAAGTATAAATAAGTAAAGCGGAGTCTGTGTGAGCTCGCTGTTGTTTGTGCGCGCAGCCCCTTGTAAAGGGATGTGTGGCTAGGGAGCCCCTAGCTTACTTATGTTGGACTCGTCTAACCATGTCCGGGGTCTTTAAGTGACCCTCGCACTGAAATGATGCCACGTGGACCGTGCATCTTGAGTGTAAGAGACGCGTAATGTGGTATGGCGTTGAAGCGAACAAAAGCTTCTCGTCCCAGGAGTGCTTGATAGCTACTTTTGAATGGGACAATATGAAAGATTAGTTTTTCGCATCGAAAGTTGTTCAGTGATCCAAACACAACTTCTAGTAATAGGGAGCCTGTGCACTTGGCGAAGGGCTCAAGGCCACTCCTTTGAAGGAAGTGCGGCTGTGTCGAATTTTAGTAGGGTCTATCCTCAACTTGCGGATTGTGTTTGATACAGCAGGTTTAGGTCATCGCCTCCGCCCATCGACTTGTGTGAATTGCAGTCCGTCGATTACAGATCCAATATCGTACAGTCCATCCTGCGCTTTAACGCTTCGAATAATCCAGTGATCGAAAGTGATTGGTTTTGATGTCCAATCTCTATGTTCCATTGGTTGGACCGTGCGAGACCCTTTTTAGAGGGTGCCGCACTATTTTTCCGTATTATCACATGAAGTGAGTTTACTGCTTTGACCTCTTGTGGGAAAGTCTTTTGTTTTCCGGTGCTCTGCTGGTGGGGTTTGTCATCATCTTTGCTTGATGCGTCGAGCCCCTTGTGTTCGGTGTTTAGCCGGCCGGACTGTTTGAAAACCCAACAATCTCTGTGGGTGTGGTTTGCAGTCCTTCCGGGGGTACTATGGATTTGACATATCCGACCCAAAATGTTGTTTAAATTGGATAGCTCATCGTTGTTATCCTTAAGGGGCGGTGTTTTGTTGTTTGGCCGCGAGCTTTTGAATCCGGCGTTGACCGCCGTGTCTTTTGGGCTTTTTCTTTATTCCGCGCCGCTTTTTCTCAAGGCCGTGATTTTCCGCTTCCATCTCTCGATCTCGATGTACTTGGGTCATCAAGGCGCAGATCTTGCTAGCTAGTTATCCTCTCCCGCACAAAAGCGGGTCATGAGGCTTGTTAGCGACATTGTCCTCGGCTTTTCTTGGCCGAGGTGTCTGGCGAGTCATTCGTCCTCGGACGCAGGTTTAAAAGTTGCTAAGGCTTCGACGTCCGGACAATGACTATTTGGTTCTTTTGGTGAGGAACCTGTTCCAGAATTTGCGCTACGACTCTCTCGGGCTGTTGAGTTATATGACTCAGATCGCTCAGATCCGGAGGGCTTAACATAAGTTCCTTGAAAATTTGCTCTAAACGCGCCCTCGAGCTCTTCCCAACTTCCAACAAGATTTTCTCGGGAGGCTTTTGAGCCAATGACGGGCTGGCCCTTTGAGCTTGAGGGGTAGGTATTTTATGGCATGGAGATCATTTCTCCGCCACGTATGTGTAGTATATAATCTTCTATCCGCATCTGTGGTCTGTTGTTCCGTCAGAGGCCTCTATGTTTATGGGTTTAAACCCTGCTGGGAATTCGTGATCCAAGACTCGCAGTGAAACATAGTGGTAAAGGCCGCCTCAGATTTGGGTGCACCGATGTCTTGACACTTGGCGGTTGTATTGCCTCCTCGGGCCCTCTTCTTTGGCTCAGAAATGGACCTGGCTGGGCCATCCGTCCTTCCGTGGTCATTAGTCGGTTTATGTGCGGCGCCGCTTTCAGATTTTGGCCTATCATCTGGTCGTCTATCCAACCAGGCGGCTTCTTTGTTTTTTGACAGTGGGGGCTCTATGGCCTCCTCATCAAATTTTGGCAAGAGCTTGCGCTCGGTAGTTTCTTGATTGATGGCCATTGCCAGATTTATCCATGGTTTTGAGCACTTTGCTCCACCTCATTCTCGAGTGTATCTTCCGCTGTTTTGAGCTTCCATTTTTCCTTCTTCAAGCTTCTTGCGTGTTGACGAAGTCTTTTATGAAGGTTGTTATTCTCCGCGGTATGTCCGTGTGAGATCGTTTAGACTATTTTTTCCGCCGGCCCTGATCGATTGTCCGACTCGCCTTGTTCGGACGGTTGCTTGTCGTCGCCCACCGGTTTGCCCTCGCTGTATTGCTGGGTCATTAAGAGCGTTGTTGTTGTCGAGGCGGACTTAGGGCGCGTCTCGCTGCCGCTGCTGTTTGTCGGCAGGATTATCTTCACAGCCCCCGCTGGTCCTCGTTGTCGCTTCCTTTTGGGGTATCCACCATGTATACGCCGATGACGAGGTGGTCTTTACGCGCCTTATAGGCGTTGGTTCTGTTCGCCTCCGCATCGCCGCCCATGCCGCCGATGTCTTCGGAGTCGTAATCTAGCATGTCGGTTAGGTCGTCGACGGTGGCTACAAAGTGGGTGGTGGGTGGGCTTTGAATTTCTTCGTTGTCCGTATCCCAACCATCCTGGCCATAGTCCGGCCAGGACTCTCCCGATAGCGAGAGATGCCTTAGCGAATTTAGGATGTCGCAAAAGGGCGAGTATTGGAAGATGTCCGTGGCAGTGAACTCCATAACCGGCGCCCGATCCGATTCGATTGGTAGGGGCGCGGGAGGTCCGGAGTCCGGCAAGGAGTCCGGCACCTCGGGATCACGAGTTTCGCGAGGGACAAGGTTAGTGTTCGGCTCCATCGCCGTGGAAGTTGAAGCCCCCGAGGTGGTGTCCATCCACCGATCCTCAATCTGGGCGATCGGCTCCGGACTAAGGGCCAAAGCGGATTCGTGTGCGGCCACCAAGGCACTGTTCGGCGGCAGAGCTAGATCATGCTCATCGCAACAGTGCGGCGCGCTTGGCTTTGGCTCGAGTCCGTCGAAGATCAAGTCCCCGCGGATGTCGGCTGTGAAGTTTAGGCTTCCGAATCTGACCTGATGGCTAGGGTCGTAGCTTCCGATCTGCTCCAGATGGCCAAGAGAATTAGCCCACAGTGCAAAGCCGCCGAATACAAAGATCTGTCCGGGGAGAAAAGTCTCACCCTAGACAGCGTTGTTGATTGAAGATGCCATCGAGCCTATCGGTAACGACACAGAGGAACTCTCAATGAAAGCACCAATGTCGGTGTCAAACCGCGGATCTCGGTAGGGGGTCCCAACTGTATGCCTAGGCGGATGGTAACAGAGACAAGGGACACGATGTTTTACCTGTGTTCGCCCTCTTGATGGAGGTAAAACCCTACGCCCCGCTTGATTAATATTAATGGTATGGGTAGTACAAGAGTGGATCTACCACGAGATCAAGGAGGCTAAACCCTAAAGCTAGCCTATGGTATGATTGTTGTGATGTATGTTATCCCACGGATTAAAGCCCTCCGGTTTATATAGACACCGAGGAGGGTAGGGTTACACAGAAGTCGGTTACAATGGTAGGAGATCTACATATCCGTATTGCCAAGCTTGCCTTCCACGCCAAGGAAAGTCCCATCCGGACACGGACGGAGTCTTCAATCTTGTATCTTCATATCTTGGAGTCCGGCGGATGATGATAGTCCGCTTGTCCGACACCCCTAGTCCAGACTCCTCACCCGCCACAAAGAAGAATGGAGATTCCAGCACCGGGATAATAACACCCCGTAGAGTGCCGAAGACAACCTCCTCCAAAGAAAATTAAGCACAGAGGACGGAGAAGCCAGCCTCATGAGAGAGCGGCATTTAAGAGGTAGAGGATGATAATTACATGCCTCCCTCCGGAGACGAGGTAAGCCTCGACGACAACGAATTCGTCGTACCTGAGGATCCCGTCGAACAAGAGCATTTCAAACGCAGGCTTATGGCCACGGCGAACATCCTAAAGAAAAAGCAGCAACAGCTTAGAGTTGATCAAGACCTGCTAGCCGACAGATGGACTGAAGTCCTCGCGGCCGAAGAGTATGAACTCGAACGCCCCTCCAAAAGCTACCCGAAACGCAAGTTGCTCCCCCGATTAGAGGAGGAGGCATATAAACCTTCATCACCAACAAGACACACGGCAGATCGACCACCTCGTGGTCATGCGAGAGAGGCCTCTAGACCTCCGCCGTAACTGCACTCCTAAGCACCGCCGAAAAGCACGGCCACGGGGAATGCGCCGACTTGCGAGACATATTGAGGACAAGGCAAGACAATCAAGATCGATCTACGAATCACGTATGCTTAACGATGCGCGACGACTACCGTCGCGCGGATACAAAGAACTCCGCCAGGTCAACACAGAGACAAAGCTCGCCGAGCTACGCCGTGATATTTCCCAATATAGAGGCGCCAAGACACCCACTATGCTTCACAGATGAAGTAATGGATCATCAAATCCCTGAAGAGTTTAAACCCGTGAACATTGAATCCTACGATGGCACAACAGACCCCACGATTTGGATCAAGACTATCTCCTTCATATCCACATGGCCCGCGTGACGATCTTCACGCCATCAAATATCTCCCACTCAAGCTTAAAGGACCAGCTCGGCATTGGCTTAACAGCTTGCCGCCAGAGTCAATTGGTGTTAGAGGACCTCGAAGCCGCATTCCTTGACAACTTCCAGGCACATATGTGCGACCACCGGACGCCGGCGACCTAAGCCACATAATTCAGCAGCAGATTTAATCGCCGCATAGCCTCGACACGGTTCTAACAAAGAAAAATCAAATCGCCGACCGTCCGGATGCGGAGGCCCTCGCAGCCTTCAAACATAACATCCGCGACGAGTGGCTGGCCCGCACCTAGGACAGAAAAGCCGAAATCCATGGCAGCCCTCACATCACTCATGACCCGCTTCAAGACGGGGAGGACAGCTGGCTAGCCCGCAGAATAACCTCAAAGAAAAATTCGGCAGTCCGGATAACAAGGACCGCAATGGCAGGTCGCTACGCAACAAAAACAAACGCTGCGCAATGGCGATAACACCGAGGATACGGCAGTCAACGCCGGATTCAGAGGATCCAAACCCGTCAGCGAAAAAGCCATTCAAAAGAACTACTCCGGTCCGTCCAATTTAGACCGAATATCGACCGCTGTGCGATACACACGGACTTCAAAAGCCAGCCAATCACACCAATAGGGATTGTTGGGTATTCAAGCAGTAAAGCGTTAATCGCCGAAAACAATGACAAGGCTGTATAGCAACGACGAGGAAGAGACCCGCCACGAACAATAGAGGATGTAAGGGTTTCCACAAGTGCGGACGGTAAACATGATATACGCAACCCACATACCCAAGAGGGAGCGGAAGCGCACTTAGGGACGATATGCGATGGAGCCACCGCCTCAAGTTCAATCCATGGTCCTCTTGCCCATCACTTTCGATCGAAGGACCACCCCACCAAGATCCGCCATGGTGGATTCGCCGATTGGTTTTCACCCAATCGCCGATGGATTTCACTCACCAGAGTCCCGATGGACGGCGGCAAGAGCTGAACCTACTTTATCGATACAAGGCGCAAAATGGGCATAGACCCTCAAGGATTAAACCTACAAAGACGACCTTCAAAGGCGCCATACCAGTGTAGAGGCCAATTGTACAGCTCACCACACCGAAGTGGTCTTCGATCCTCGATAATTTCCGGCGAGGAGTTAATCTTTGACATAGTCCCGCTCGCAGCTGCTATCATGCTCGCTGGACGGACCGCTGCTTGTAAAATTCAACGCGTGCCGCGACACGCATACCTCAAGCTCAAGATGCCAGCCCTCGAGGAGTCATCACGGTCAACGGAAACATCAACGCCCCTCCCAACAGAGGAACACACAGCGCCTCTCGCGGCAGAAGTACAGAGCAGCCTCTTAAGGCAATTTTCAAGTCCGGCCATTAAGCGACCAGACAAGACCAAACGCGCCCGGAGTAACCTACAACAAGACCACCTGGCACGTTCCGAGCACGCGTAGCAATGCGGGCCCAACCCCAGCCCCTGCCAAATTACAAGACCGGTCCTTCGCGTACATCATTATGCTTTGGAGATACCATGGGCATAGGGGGAGGGGGCACGGCCTCCACAGGCCCAGAATGCGGCTTAACCGCACCAGGGGCTTCCAAGTGTGTGGCTCTTTTTTTCTTACGCACAGGACTCCGCTCACAGAGGCCCCGTCTGACAAGAGACTCGCCAACACACGATGCAACAGCCAGGGAGAAGAAGGGCTACGGCGAATATCCAGTGGTCTCCATTACGAGCATTAAATCCGCTTATACGCCATTCCGCAGCCTACCCTCGAGGGGACATGTTTAATAGTCTTACCCTTGCTTACCGCAGACTATTTGTATCGCTCGCATTCATCGCAGAATTCTTTGAATAAACAATGCATCACTTTTTTGCTTATAATTGCATTTCTTTCTTATATATATGTTCATTTACGACATCTTGCATCCGTACACTTTGGTACGGCCGAATACACCAGGGGCTTAAGTTCCCCGCATTATGGTGTGATAAGTCCAACAATTTCACAAGTGCGGCACCCAACTTATAGCATTATATGCATCGGTTCAATCATGTCTTGGGTCAATAGTTGGGTTTGCCTGCCCCATGTTTTGGTACCTTACGCCTCAGACATCGGCTAAGGTAGCACTGGAGAACCACTGCGATTGCGCCTCGCTTGAGCTAGGCGAGCGCCTCAAGGAGAAAGTTAAAACCGACCGTCATGATAAGGCGAGAGCTGGTCGCTGTTCGAGAGGTCTTTTCGAGTCCCTAAAGACTTATGCCGCTTAGAGCGAGGAACCAGCTTTGTCCGCCCAGCGTGATAGCGCCTCAACTCGGTCTTCCAACACTAGGGGCTTCATCGAAATTTAAAATTATAGAATTCTATGGCTAAGGAGAGTGTTCAAGCATTATAAGTCCGTTGCCTTGTTCGTTGTGTTGAGCGCCCCCTAGATGGACCCAACAATGGGAACAAGAGCGCCAAGTTTATCCCAACACCCCAAAGACTGTGGCATGGGGGCTGAAGCCGACGACTTGCCATCTCTCGATTAGATAAACGGCTGCACGTAAGGTAATATTTTAAATTAATAAGCATTGCTTAGCGATATGAACAAAGTTTTCAGCGACAGATAACACATTGTAGTCTATTCAAATATTACATCTTTGAGCACTCACCCGCAATCATGCGGGCACCCTTCAGACACTCTTATAATACATTTCGGCGTATGATACTCCTTGCCACGGGCGCGCGTCCGTCGAAGCTTCTCGTCATCCATCCTGCCCCAAAGGCACTTTTGCACGGGCAAGGGCACGACGGGCACCTTCAATGCAGGTGGAGTGCTTGACGACTTCCACCCAGGGACACGCATCCACCAGCCGCTGCACCAGGCCGAAGTGGCTCCCAGGCATGGCCTCCCCGGGCCACAGCCGAACTATGATGCCTTTCATGGCCTGTTCGTGTAAGTGCATCTAGTGCCCCTTAGTGATTTTGGTGTATTGAAGACTTATAGGTTAAGGGACTAATGTGTTTGTGAGTGTACACAGGTCTATAAGTCTATGAGGAGTTTGATATTTACAGAGAAAGTCGACCCCCTAAAAATGAAGTTCTTCGATCAAGACTTTGATATTCAAGACTTTGAAAGTGAAGAAATTGGTGTGACCTTGAAGACTTGATATTCATTTGAGGAACATGAAGCGTGAAGACTTTTGTTTTCGTAGTTTCATTTTCTCTTCTTGAGTCATAGGAAACACCGTCTCGTTAAAGGGGGTCGAGGAAATACTAAGGAGAAATTACCATGTGATGCTCAACTCAAAATCCTACACCTACCAATCCCTTCGAGTGAAGCCATTGAAATCTCATACAGCTTCAATAATTTCTTCAAAGGATGAGACGCAGTTCTTCCGTCAATGAGGACTTTGCTCGATCGAGGAGTTAGGAATTCGCCAAAGGCGAATTGCCTACACAAGGAGGAACATGATAGCCCCGAGGAATTTGAGAGTCAAATTTCCGACCGCTGCTATGCTGCTACCGCTGTCCCAAAATATCTTATCCACCTAACGGTCATATCATTGAAGGGCATTTATGTCTTATCATGTCGGGCTGCTCCCTAGGGTATAAATAGCCGCCCCCTACAACCACTAGCTGGTTGGCTGCTCCGAGAGAACTAGACACTTATCATTTGAGAGCAACCCATCCTCCGAGGACTTTGAGCGAAAATCATCAAGTGAGGAAAAACCCAAAACCAAACCCCCACAAACCCAAAGTGATTGAGCATCACTAAAGAAATTGATCCTGCGTGGATCCAACGCTTGTTACCTTTGAAGACTGTGCTTCTTCCAGACGGTTAGGCGTCATGGTCTAGAGCATCCAAGAGGAATTGTGGATCGCCGAGTGACCAAGTCTGTGAAGGTTCGGAAGTCACCTGAAGACTTACCACGAGTGATTGGACGAGGTCTACGTGGCCTTAGTTCAAGGAGAATACAAGGAGGATCGGGTGTCCCGAGCTGCGTGCTCAAGGATCGGGTGTCCGGATCTGCGTGTCCTCGAGTTTAAATATCACCGCTTCCAACCAGACGCATAACCGAGACAGCAGTTGGAACTGGTTTACTAAATCATTGTCTTCACCAACTACTTGGTTCTATCTTCTCAACCCTTTCATTTCCTCATTATCGTGTTGAATGTTTGTTCATATCTCGTGCTTGAAGACTTTGATCAAGACTTTCTCAATTTCCTCGCCCAATTTCTTCACTGCTTGTCTTCATCTTGTGTTATCCTGTGATTACGCTTTGTGTACTCTGTGCTAGTCTTCATTCCATCATGATGACCATGCTTGTATTCTGTTATGTTTACTTCTGAGTACTTATTCCGCTGCAAGTAGTTCTTCGCTAAGGAATTTCATCACCAGCAAATTCCTCAGTGAAGAATTCATAAAAATTGCCTATTCACCCCCCTCTAGTCGATATAACGCACTTTCAATTGGTATCAGAGCAAGGTACTCCCTTGTTCTGTGTGATTTTGGTTTAACCGCCTGGAGTTTTAGTTATGTTGACCGCAGGTATGAAGAAAGTGACATGCCCTATCTTTGACGGTTATGATTATCCCAAGTGGAAGGCCATGATGAGGAAGCGCCTCATGGCAATGAACAGCGAGCTGTGGACCATCACTAAGATTGGTCTTACTGATCTATGCAAGATGGCGGACGCTGATGATATTCGCAAGTACACTTGACTTGACATCTTGGCGAAGGATATCATCTGCTCCTCGCCATCCGAGATCAATTCGGCGCATTATGCATCTTGGCAATTCGAAGCTTATCTGGGACCGAATCTCTGATGTCTATGAAGGTCATCGAACCCGTCATGATCCCTGGTTTGAGGACTTCAAGGAATCTCTCAAAACGATGACTTTCGAACCAAAATCGTCATCTTCTGCATCATGTCTCATGGCAGACGGTGCTGAGGTAACCGAATGCTCCTCATACGAGTTTTGTGACGATGAATTTGATAATGATGAATCTGATAATGATGAATCTGATGATGATATTGAATCTTGTTATACCAAACTTGTTTGCATTGCCACTAAACAACAAACGGCTTTGGAACAAGTTCAAAACATGCTAGACAAAAGTGATGATATGTTGCGTAAAGAAATGGATCAGTCAAAAGCATTGGGTGAATGTCTTCAGAGAATTCACTCCAAGTTTGACGGCCTTCAAGATCAACATAATACCCTCTTAACTGATCATGAGAAGCTTTCTTCTGAATCTCTTCAAAGAAAGGAAGATCTTGAAAAGCTAAGAGTGTGTTATGAAGATCTTCAGAAGGAGCGCGATTCATTACTAGCTCAACAGATCAGCGCTTCTCAGGAAGAATTTGTTCCTCCATGCTTAAAGTGCATTGAACGTGAATCGCTTAATTCTTCACCAATGTTCAAATGCTTCAACTGTTACAAATTCTTCATCCGCCTCGCTATCACTAATTCTCATCCGAGGACATTGCTAGTATCACCGACAATGCAGATTAAAGGAATTGTACATGACAGCATGTACAAAAGCCTCAAAGGGCATCGACTTTTGTGATGTGCTTAAAAGCAGATCCTCAATAGAAACCCTAGGAAAGAGGGTATTGCCTTTGAGAGGAAACTCAATGCTGATGGAACATATTGAAGCCCGAGCAGACCCCAAAACCTCATGGGTTGCTGCAAAGGGACCTCCAGTTGATCCATCTAACTTATCTGGCTTTACATGTGAATCTCCTCATTCTTCTTATGAGTCATTTGACTCCAACTATAAACTGTTCAAAAATCAGAACGGTGAAGTATTTGCTAGATATGTTGGCACTATGATGCGGAGCATCCCACGTTCATCCCCATGTACACTCCGACTACTCTCCAAGCCCCAAGGATACATAAGATGACACCTCGACTATGCGCCATTGGACACAAGGTGAATTCACTCCTCTTCGAACCGTCACTTTCTGCATATGAGACACGGCTACTACCTCATGCATGGACCTTGCATACACTCAGGTACAACCAAGATGACCATGGAGAATCCAAGGACCAAGGCCAAGCATGGAAGAGGAGAAGGAAGAAGAAGAAAGGAGCAAGATCGAGTTGCCGGATCATCCGGACACCCAAATGGATCATCCGGTCCAAATGGATCATCCGGACCCTACCCCGGATCATCCGCAAAGGCGCCAAGACTACAGAAGCCTCGACGAAGCCGGATCATCCGGACGGTCGCCTGATCATCCGACCCCGACACCCGGATCATCCGGGCCGCCATCCGGATCATCCGGACCCACTTTGTGCGCGACTTGGGTCGAGGCCCGTGTACCCTTCGCCTCACTTACCCCTTCGTGGCTTAGCACTATAAATAGACCTCCTCCTCCCCACTTTGAGGGTTAGCGTTGGTTTAGCTCATGTTAGAGATAGAGCTACGCTGCTCATCGGATCTCCTCCTCGTGAGAGACCGCGCCTCTTCGGAGAAGATCCTCTCGGATGCAAGACCCTTTACGGAAGATCCCTCGTGGATTCAAGGCCTCCTCCGGAGATGAACGGTTCCTTTGTATCCTTACCCTAGTTGACTATGTATCTTGTGGATCTCATGTGTGTATGTTGATCTAGCACTTGTGTGATCGATTCCTTGTTGGTTGAGTGATTCTCTCGCTTTCCCCGTGTTTCCCCTTGTGCTTCCGCATGTTCTTCGTGTTTCCTCCGTAGGATCCCTCCAAACGTGAAAGATCGATTTAATTAGGGTTCCACCCTACATCATATGGTATCATGAGCCACGTTGATCACGTTTTTGGAGCCCCTACCCCATGTTTTCTAGCTTGATTTTGTTGTTTTCGTCCTAAATCCGAAAATCCCCACCAAAAATAGCCCCAAAATTTTTTGTGATTTGTTGGTTTGATGATGTTTTGTTGATTTTGATCCATGGATTTGCTTGGTTTAAAGTGGATCTAGCATCTCCCAAAGTTTCCCCACCTTCCATCCTCGAAGTCCCTCAAATTTTGCCCCGAAAATCATCCATTTCCGCCCAAAAATTCGTCCCCGAGAGCAAATCCCGAGCGGGTTGACTTGGCCGGATCATCCGGACCTTCTCCCGGATCATCCGGACCAAGCCCGGATCAGCTGGACGCCCCGGACGTCCGGATAAATCACAAGACCGAAAGACAGAACCGGCGCTGACGAACCCGGATCATCCGGATGTCCTCCCGGATCATCCGGACATAGCCCGGATGAGCTGGACCTCCTCCCGGATGTCCGGTTACACTGAAAACTGACACGGCTTAAATCTTGTTTTGTCCATAACTAATTCATCCGGAGTCCGTTTTCGACGTTCTTTAGCTCGTTTTGAAGCTATTGACATCCCCCATCCAACAAAAATACCACCAGCATCATTTGACTCCATCATATTTTCTGAAATTTGGCAAGTTTGCCTAGGCCTTCCACCATATCATCCGCACAGCCACCTCCGACTTCCGCAACCTAACCCATTTTGTTCCCCATTGCATATGTGGTTGTTTGAGTTGTGACTAGAGTCTCCTAAGGTGTTTCGGCTACTTAGGGACAATTTCTTCTTCATCAACCACCACCACCACTTCCGCATAGGCTTACCCACCATACACTTCCGCCATCCCAAACTTAACCCAATAGTTGTTTGAGCTTGTTTGAGTTGTGGCTTGTGTCTCCTAAGGTGTTTCGGCTACTTAGGGACGGCAACTTCAACTCCGACTCGTGTATAGCCCATCATTCCGTCCGCATTGCCTAGTGCAACACCACCACCGCTTTCCGCTACCACCATTTGACATTTGTCATTTGAGATTTTGAGTTTGCGGTTTTTTCGTTTCCTAAGGTGTTTCGGCTACTTAGGGATGAGTCTCCATCATCTTGGTATCTACACCAAGAACACCGCCACTCATCATCGCAAAGGACGGTAACCTCGACGACACCCTTGTATATTCCCTTGCAATTGCATTGTTAACCCCTAGCCCATTTTGCGTCACTTACCTATCGAGACTAGCCATTTGAGTATTGCCGGCAACGTTACTTGTGCACATTAGTGGTTCATACCTTCCATAGCATACATACCATATCATATTGGTATCATATCATCCATTGTGCCTCAAGTTTGTTTCCGCATATACACAATTGCTATCTTGGTTTGTGCATTGTACAAAAGTGGCCATAGAGAAAAAAAAGAGAAAAAGCTTTTAAGCAAAAAGAGAGCAAAGAGCTCGTGAGCAAGTGCCATAGCATCATACCCCCATTGCAAATAAGAGCCATACCAAAATCTACATCGTATGATATCATGCTTGAGAGAAACACCGGGAACCATACATACATAGCATACTTGGGATAGAAGTTTATCCATTTTGCATCTTATAGGTTGTGCACAAGTGTCGATTCGCCTATTGAGCAATCGTATAGCGTCTCTCTTGAGTTGTGCAACACGAGCGTTTTGGTGGATTCCACATTTTGAGCTCATTCCTTGGTTGCACGACCCCATTTATCTATCCGTGTGTGTTTCCGTACCTTTCATTGCTATTGGTCTACTTGTTTCGCTTATGAATTTGTGAATCTCTTTCAACATTATTGACTCTTGCTAACATTTTGCATTAAATTTTGTGCCACTATCCTCACCGAGCTCCACTATAAGCTTTACTTGTGTAGGTGTGAGAACCGACAAGGATTGGTACCAATAGTGCTATTTCATTGTCCACATTTGAGTGAACTTGATTCATCTTCAACTTTGGTCAAAGGTACATTGGTATACGTTCTTGTCTTTCTCCCACTCATATTTGCTCGAGTCTTGTGATGGATAGGCAAGGCATTCCTCTCCGGTCTCACGACAACAACGACGGCGTGAACAACTACATCTCCAAAGCGCCTATCTTCGATCTACAACGACAAATACAAGGCGACAATCAAGATTGCGAGAGCAAGATCGAGAACATCTCCATCGACATTCGCCACTCAAGCAAGAAAAGGGACTACATCGACAAGAAGCTTGCCGCACAAAAGGAGGAGCAAGATGCGAGGATGGAAGAGATTCGGCCTTGATCAAGTCTTCTTCCACTTCATCATCCTCAAGACGACGACGGTCAAGCCACAAGTCTTCGGAGCGAACGCGATGCAAGTGCAAATCGCCCTCGTCCACATCTACATGGCGATCACCATCATGTTCATGATCATCACCGCCATGAAGGGCAAGTCACCTCAAGCATCATGTGCACGCATTTACCACGAACGACATCTACTACGAGCTCAAGCACGACAACGACATCATCATCATGAAGATGCTCCACAAGCGCAAATGCACAAGTCCCAACAAGACCTACTTCACGCCAAGTCCAAGCTTCAAGAGCACAAAAGAAGACCGCGAGACGACCACCACCAAGACGGCGCTACGGCTACACCAACCACTTTGGCATCTTCGCCAAGTGCTATCAAGGCATCGTCGCCTTTGGACGTACGGCATCTTCGCCTACTTCCCACGAGTACGCCTACATCGACTTCATCAAGTACAAGGCGACCACCTACGAGCGAGGGTGAAGCTTCCATCTTCGGAAGCCCCTCAAGGAAGATGGCCGAGCATGGGACACTCCCTTCGGTCATGGAGACGAGCTATGAGGTGCCACATCATATGGGCCTCCAACAACAAGACGGTGACAAGAGGGTTGAGCATGGGACTATCCCTTCAACCAAGGCGACGATAGGAGTTGAGCATGGAGACATTTGCACCAACATCCCTCCGACACCCACATATGTCGAGATGCCCCAAGTGCCATGTGAGGAGAGCCACCACCCCATGAGTGACATGAGTGACTCCACCATACGTGACATTGAGAGCATCTCCTATGAGAGGATGAGTGTGACCACCACTAGCCCCACACATGAGAGCATGCCACACATCCTATGTGAGGTTGAGCACCATTTGAGTGACTCCAACAAACATATGAGTGAGAGCATCCTTGAGGGAGTGAGTGAGCCACAACACTTAGAGAGTGAGGTAGTTGACACGGCACGTGAGGCCACTATGATTTCTAACGACTTAACCTCTACTCCTAGTGTGTTTTCTTCTTTGGTGCTAGGTCTCCTACATGACGACACGCCTACCATTGATGAGTCCATACCTCCTATGGAGATGACGATGGCCATGATGGACGATGATGCACCCCCCACATGGTTCCATCAAGATGAAGATGACAACGAGACGAGCTTCAACACCTCACCTACAACACATGAGCGACGCTCGAAAGGTAACATAGATGATGGTGCTTCTCTTGTCCCACTAGTGGACACTCTTCATAATGATTGCTCCCATGATGTTGACCCTCCTATTGCCATGCTTCATGCTAGTGAAACTTCTTCATGCCTTGACTTACCCATTTATGATGAATGTGATGATGAGCATGTTGAGTTGCCTAGTTGTGATGCTATGCTTCATAGGATATCATGTGAAAATTCTATTGGTCACTTCATGTTTGACAATCCATTGAACTTGTCATATGCTATGAGTGAGATCTCCCATATTGCCTCATTTCAATCTCAACATAGTAACTATGCATGCCCCATAAAAATCAATCCCATTTGCACTTACGGCATAGATGACGAGATGATGGTCATTGGCTTTTGTTTTTCATGTGATGATATTGCCATACTTCCTTTACATGATTTGCGCAATTCATCCAATATGTCATGCCATGATCACATTGTTCCAAATATGCATTGTTTTGGATGTTGTCAATATTCTCCATGTGATGTTGCTACTCATGCTCATGAGGAGACCCCCATAGTTTCCTCATACATATTAGGAGATCTTGATGCATTTTATACTCTGCATGATTCCCATGATAGTATGCACCATATGCATTCCATGAATAACAATGATTTATATATTTCCCATGATGCATTACATCCTTTGAGTCTCCATTATGACATACATCATAACAAACCTCTCATGATGGATGACATGTTTCTATATCACGCATCTCATTTATTTGAGCGTTGGATATTTGGTGCTAACAAACACACGCACGTATGCATCATGATGGATGATGTGTACATCTACCACGCACACACAATTTTCCCTCTGCCTTTGTTTTGTGTAGGTACTCATGTATACTCGTCGACCTCTCAATCCCAAGAGTTGACGAAACGAGCTCTTGAGAGCAATGATGACTTGGGATCCCGTGGACTATCCTTACCACCATTCCCTTCGCGCAAGGACTACGCGCAACTCCTCTACTTGGCTCTCACACGGCTATGGGCAATTTACCACTTCTCACATTATGCTCATATTACCGTGTTCACTTTGCATACTATGCTTGCCTCTATGCCTTTGCCATGCAATTGTGACCCTTGCTTGCATTTACCCATGATTCACAATTATGCTACTCCTATGTGTATTTGCATGCTTGGTGGAGATCCTTGTTGCTATTGCCATGTTTATCATGTGCCCCATACTATTGATGCTTGTTGTGTTGGGAGAGTCATTATGCCTTATTGCTATTTACATATGGCTTCTCACCGAGATATTCATGCTATTTTTCTCACATCTTGCTTTCATGCTTGTGCCATGTCTTGTGAATTATTCATGCACACTATTTGCACCAATGACATGCTTGCCATGATTCCTTCTAGTACGTTGCATCTTTGCACTACTAGCTTGCTTAACTTGATTGCTATGATTGCTTGCTATGTTGCATCACCCATGTTCCACTATTACTTGCTTTCTTGGGTTGATGACATAGATGTTGATGCCTCTCACTTGATTTGTCGATCATTGTCTCTTGTCTCCATTAGTTGCATCTCTCATATCACCTTGTATTGAGTGCCAACTTGCTATGCTTATTGATCTTGGAGACTTGGACACTCTACTTGTGATGCATGCCTGTTTGATTGAGCCTATTGCACTTGGTTGTTCTTGCATCATATGCCTCCATACTATGAAACGCTCCTTGCACTTTCTTATGATGAGCATGATGCATACACTTGTTGGGTATCTTACCACTTAATGATAGGTTTTGCATTTCGCTAACCTCATTTGTTTTTCCGAGTGTTTGTCATGTTCTTTCATTTTGGAGGTTTCGTATAGGCGATGCCGTTATGCGACATATTGGTTATGTGAAGGCATACATGATGTGCGACACCAACATTTTCGACATTCTCATAAAGGTGAACTCCTTCTCTTTGAGCAATCCTCAAATATGCATATTGATGGGTCACTCTTTCATTGTTGTTTCCTTCTTGTTGTCTACATGATACATCTCGTGATCGGAGGAGCGACATTGAGATTGGCTACATGGACCTTCACATTGAGGAGCGCCACACTTATTGGATGCACCTTCGGGAATTCCACTCATACCTCGACAATGAGCTTTGGTACACCAACACCTCCATATTTGTTGATTGTGCTCATACATGTCATGCTCGATGGACATATCATGCTCACCACAAGTTTGCACCCCATGCATGGATTGACTCACATTGTGCTTGCCTTGTTGCATCTATCTCCATGTCATCCATGATATATGAGCTTGCGCATTTCCTTAGCAAATTTGTTGTGATCTTCCTTGATGGCATATTCATACATCATGATCATATTGCCCACCATCAATTGCATGATAACATATACATATTGAGCATCCATTGCCATGTTCATGCTTTTGATGCACCATCCCATTATGACATCATTTTGCACAATGGTAGAATTTGTCGCTTCGTGCACCATGATAATTATCCCATGAATTCTTTGCATATCGTTCTATATCATCTTCATAAGCTTCATGCGCTTTATCATGCACTATCCCTAAGGACGGACTCACGATTAATTGATGGACACTTTGTGTGCGCTAACCATTGTATTTCCAAGTGTACTTTGTGTTTGATCATTTTGCATGTACCACATACCGGAGACACCTTGGAGTACTTGGAGTGCGCAATGCCTTCCCCACGCCCCGCCACAAGTCCGCCCACGACACCTGCTCCATGGTGATGAGGATCACGATCCGAGGTCGGATCTTTCCCAAGGGGGGATATGATGCGGAGCATCCCACGTTCATCCCCATGTACACTCCGACTACTCTCCAAGCCCCAAGGATACATAAGATGAGACCTCGACTATGCGCCATTGGACACAAGGTGAATTCACTCCTCTTGAACCGTCACTTTCGCATATGAGACACGGCTACTACCTCATGCATGGACCTTGCATACACTCAGTACAACCAAGATGACCATGGAGAATCCAAGGACCAAGGCCAAGCATGGAAGAGGAGAAGGAAGAAGAAGAAAGGAGCAAGATCGAGTTGCCGGATCATCCGGACACCCAGCGGATCATCCGGTCCAGCCGGATCATCTGACCCTACCCCGGATCATCCGCAAAGGCGCCAAGACTACAGAGGCCCTCGACGGCCGGATCATCCGGACGGTCGCCTCAATCATCCGGACCCCGACACCGGATCATCCGGGCCGCCATCCGGATCATCCGGACCCCACCAGTGTCGCGACTTGGGCCGAGGCCTGTACCCTTCGCCTCACTTACCCCTTCGTGGCTTAGCTCTATAAATAGACCTCCTCCTCCCCACTTTGAGGGTTAGCGTTGGTTTAGCTCATGTTAGAGATAGAGCTACGCTGCCTATCGGATCTCCTCCTCGTGAGAGACCGCAGCCTCTTCGGAGAAGATCCTCTCGATGCAAGACCCTTTACGGAAGATCCCTCGTGGATTCAAGGCCTCCTCCGGGAGATGAACGGTTCCTTTGTATCCTTACCCTAGTTGACTATGTATCTTGTGGATCTCATGTGTGTATGTTGATCTAGCACTTGTGTGATCGATTCCTTGTTGGTTGAGTGATTCTCTCTCGTTTTCCCCGTGTTTCCCCTTGTGCTTCCGCGTGTTCTTCGTGTTTCCTCCGTAGGATCCCCTCCAAACGTGAAAGATCGACGAATTAGGGTTCCACCCTACATCACACTAACTGCAGGAACGGTTCCCCTATGAAGAAAATCTGGGTTCCCAAAAGTTATGTTGAAAGTCTTCAGGTGAATGTCCTCATGACACCACCTATGAAGAACAGGAACCCCAGATCAAATTCTTCATATGGACCAAACTCTTCATATGGATCCAAGTCCTCATACGGACCAAATTCCTCACATGGATCAAATTCCTCAAAAGGATCAAAGTCCTCATATGATTATCATCGTGCTAACAACTCTGTCTCGCAGGGTAGAGCTAAGGGCTATGGATATGTGCATTATTCTTCAAACCATTATGTTCATAAGTCCTCGAAGAATTTCTCTGCTTATTCATATGCTTACCCTAACCCCTCTTATGTGAAACGAAATGGCTTGGCATCTTTGCCACCTTTCTCATATGGTGCTCGCAGAGTGATGAACTCTTTGCCACCCCTTCAGATGTGGGTGGTGAAGAAAAAGAACTAATCTCTTCTGCAGGGTCAGGTCTCCAGACGTGCTTTAACGTCTGAAGAATTTGTCGGGACTGATTTAAATTGCACGAAGGACGCAGCGAATCATGATGAAATGAACTTTCATTTCACACGTCCTAATACTGCTATATCTGTTTACTACTTGATGAAATTCATCTGATGAACTTGATATCATATTCTTCACTAATGAAGCATATGAGATTGCAAGCTACACTAATTCATCTGCGGGATGATCAACCCAAAACTACTAAATGGGTCCTCGATAGTGGATGTACGAATCACATGACTGGTGACAAGAATCTATTGATGGATGCTCCCTTATCACCGTCACCTCTGAAGCATATCATCTTTGCTGACAAAGGCAAAAGTCAGGTATTGGGTCTTGGTAAGGTTGCGATCTCTAAGGATAAACACATGGACAAAGTCATGCTTGTTGAGTCCTTAGGATACAATCTCATGTCAGTCTCAATGCTTTGCGATCTTGATATGGTTGTTGTTTTTGGCAAGTATCGCTGTTGTGATTATGGAAGCTGACAATTCCAAAGTCTTCGAAGGCTTTAGGAGAGGAGATTTGTATATTGTTGATTTCTCTACAGGACCACAACCAGCCATGTGTCTACTTGCAAAAGCTTCGTAAGGCTGGCTATGGCATCGACGACTTGGTCACGCAGCATGAGGAATTTGCACACGCCATAAGAAGAAGCATGTCATTGGCATTGAGAATGTCAAATTCCTCAAGGATCACTTATCTGCGAGCTCGTAGCTGGAAAATGACCAAGGCCAAGTATCCAAAGAAAGACTATCATGACCACTACCCGTCCATTCAATTGCTTCACATGGACCTCTTCGACCTAATCATTACTCAGCAAATACTAATGATGCATCTCTATATGGTTTTGTCATTGTTGATGATTACTCTCGATATACATGGGTACACATTGTTACTTACAAACATGAAGTGCAGGAAGTCTTCAAATGATTTTCCTCGAGGGCTTCAACCAACTTTGGTGTGAAGATCAAGCACATCAGAAGTGACAATGGAACTGAGTTCAAGAATTCCGGTCTTGATGCCTATCTTGATGAACTTGGTATTACTCATGAGTTATCTGCTCCTTATACTCCTCAGCAAAATGGCGTCGTGGAGCGCAAGAACAGAACTCTTGTTGAGATGGCTCGCACTATGCTCGATGAATACAAAACGCCTCAGCGTTTTTGGATTGATGCAATTGATACTGCGTGCCACATCATCAACAGATTATATCTTCACAAATTCTACAAGAAGACGGCCTATGAACTCCTCACTGACAAGAAACCCAATGTGAGTTATTTCAAAGTCTTCGTGCTAAATGTTGGATTAGAGATCCTCACCACAACTCTAAATTTGCACCAAAGCACATGAAGGTTTTATGCTTGGTTACGGAAGGACTCGCACACCTACAGAGTCTTCAACATTGTTCTTCACAAGATTGTCGACATCAGAGATGTGCGGTTCGATGAAACTAATGGCTCGCAAAGAGAGCACCTACCTTCGTGTTAGATGAACCAACACCGAGGATTCTATCAAGTTCAAGGCAACCGAGGATGTCATTCCCATCAAGAATCTGCTCAAGAATTCATTACAGTTCATGAAGAACATCGAGCTGATGCACCAAGAACATGATGAGGAAAATGGTGTCAAGAAACTGCGATCAAATTCTCAATGACAACCAGCTCATCCTCGCGTTGCAAAAAGAAGTGCAAGTGGAGAAGATCATCGATGACATTAGCGCACCAGTCCTCTCACACGCTCAAAAGCTTCACATTTATCTAACTTTTGTGGGCACTATGCTTTTGTCTCTATCACAGAGCCCACTAAGGTAGATGAAGCATTTCGAGCCGTGGATTCAGGGCTATGCAAGAAGAATTACATCGCTTTGAGCTTAACAATGTCAGGAACCGGTCAATCGCCTGCATCCTCGCAAGCATAATATCATTGGCACAAAGTGGATCTACCGCAACAAGCAAGATGAAAATGGCCTTGTGGTGAGGAATAAGGCACGACTAGTAGCTCAAGGCTACACACGTTGAAGGAATTGATTTCATGAAACTTTTGCACTGTTACTAGACTTGAGGCTATTCAGATATTACTTGCTTACGCTAACCATCATGATATCATCTTATATCAAATGGATGTGAAAAGTGCATTCCTCAATGGTAAGCTTGAGGAAGAAGTATATGTTGCTCAACCCCTGTGTTTTGAAGATCCAAAGAATCCCGACAAAGTCTTCAGACTCAATAAGGCCCTCTATGGCCTCAAGCAAGCCCCTCAAGTGGTATGATACATTGAAGGAATTCTTCGTGAAGAATGGCTTCACACCCGTTCACTCGACCCTACTCTCTTTAGTAAATCTTATGATGGTGAACTGTTTGTGTGCCAAATATATGTTGATGATATTATCTTTGGCTGTCTCGACCAACGTTATAGTGATGAATTTGCCTATATGATGAGTGAAGAATATCAAATGTCTATGATGGGAGAGTTGAAATTCTTCTTAGGTCTTCAAACTCGTCAAGCAGCAAGAATGGCATATTCATATCTCAGGAGAAATACCTCAAAGATGTACTGAGGAAATTCGGCATGCAAGATTGCAAAGGCGTCAAAATTCCTATGCCCACAAATGGCCATCTATGCACTGATGAAAATGGTATTGACTTCGATCACAAGGTATACCGCTCCATGATTGGTTCTTTATTGTACTTATGTGCATCTAGGCCAGATATAATGCTTAGTGTTTGCATGTGTGCCCGATTTCAAGCTGCACCGAAGGAATCACACCATAAGGCTATGAAGCATATTCTTCGATATCTAGCTCACACACCAACACTAGGATTATGGTACCCCAAGGGCTCTGCTTTTGATCTCATTGATATTCTCGACTCGACTATGCTGGTGATCGTGTGGACCGCAAGTCAACATCCGCACTTGTCATTTCCTCGATGATCTTTGGTCCGTTGGTCCTCGAAGAAACAGAATCACGATCCTCGCTCATCTGAAGCTGAATACATTGCTGCTGGCTCTTGCTGTGCTCAACTGCTTTGGATGAAGCAAACACTCAAGGACTATGGCGTCAACATGAAGAATGTGCCTCTCCTCTGCGATAATGAGAGTGCCATCAAGATTGCTCACAACCCAGTTCAGCACTCGAAGACAAAGCATATTCAGAATCGTCATCATTTTCTTCGTGATCATGTGTTGAAGGGCGACATCTCCATCGAGCACGTGAAGACTGAAGAACAGCTAGCTGATATCTTCACTAAGCCCTTGGATGAGAAGAGATTTAGCAAGTTGCATTGTGAGCTAAATATCTTAGAATCTTCGAATGTTCTTTGAAAAGGACACACATCCTAACACTTATGCAAAATTGATGACTTAGATGTGCAACACATGAAGAAATGTTTTTCTTCAATCAATGAAGAATAACACTCTAAGTGTGAAGAAATTAATGAAGAATTTGATTCTCAGAACCCTACGACAATTGTACGCGGTGTCTGAAATCATCATTCTTATACGGTGGGTCACGCCACCACAAAAAGTTGAAAATCTTCAATTTGAGTTTTTCCTGATTTTTGAAATTCTTCAGTTTTTCAAATTCTTCAACTTTGCAAAATCTTCACTGTTTCCGTCGTTTTTCTTCATTGGCTATATATATATGAGTTTATGTCCTCTACAGCATTCACTTATGGCTATTTCTTCATGTTGCTTTTCTGCTAAGTGAATGTGATCGGACCCTTCCCCCTCTATGCTATACTCAACCCAATCTTTTCACAAATTCTTCATGTGCGTTCTAATTGAAACTCGTTCAAAATCTTCACTGCGTCCTTGTCAGCTGAAGAAATTGCGAACGAAACTTTAAAACAAATCTTATCCAGATTTTCGGTTTTGCCGCTCAAACCGTTATGCATCCCACCATGCATTATTATATTCACCCACGATCTTACACGATCTCATCTGCATAGTATGTGGGTGACACATGTCGCGTGAAGGAGAAAGGGCAGGGGCATGTTCGTCCCAAAATCTTCGGGCGAACAGTTTTTCACCGTGGCTATAAATACCCTCTCCCTTCCTCACTTCATTTACTCCGCTCGTCGCTCTCTCTCGCCGAGCTCCTCAAACCCTAGCGCCGCCGCTACTCCATCGTCAGCCGGTGAGGAAGAGCTTCACTGCCTCGACCTCGTCGCCCGTCATACTCGCGCCGGTTATGGAAATCTTCACTCCGCCGCCAGTAGCTGTATCCCTCTGCCAAGTTAGGGCGCTGGAGATCTAACTTGACTAACATCACCTCTGCTCATCACAGTTAAATCGTGTTCTTCATTCGTAATTAAAAGTTACTTTTATTACTCACTTTGATTCTCAATCTTTCCTTAAAATCTTCAAAGGTGTTTTATTCTTCAAATCTTCACACATATGAACACCTCACACATCAGTATGCTCTTGATCCATTTCTCTAAGCACTCATTTTCTTCAAGATTCCTCAATTGTGTGGATCTTTGATCTGCAACTAACTCGAACCTAAGACAAGAACGCTTAGTGAAATTCCTCAAGGCTCAACTGGTCAAATTCTCAAAACTTGTCTTTTCAAAACCTTCCGAGAACGATATGACCTCTCCAAATTCCTCACACCTACACTCTGCTCACAGTACTCATGTCCGCCTTTGAATCACTAGGTTCTCATCAACTTAACTCATTTGCAGCGCCTCGAAGAAAAACTGCATACTTCTTCAGAGTGTTCAATTGTTCAAACTCCTCATCTCAAGAATATGGCCAAGGAAAGAGACCGCAGAAGGAGGAAAGAAACCCGAGGTCATGACTGCTTTGAGATCCCCGATGACATATACAAGGACTATTGCACACCGATGAAGCCAAATTTGGCAAAGAGAACAAAAATCAGCGCAAGGTGCGATTCAGAGGATTGAACGGAGATGGGCAAGAGAATGGAGGAATACAGATATGTTACTCCAAAGTACATGAAGAAATTCGCTTTAAATCCTCCATGCCCAAGAGCTCCATTGGCACTGCCAAGTAGCTGATCCCACCAAAGATCAAGCGTGGTGAGGACTTTCTCAAGAATGGGCTAGGCGCCAAGCTAAATTGGCAAGACAAGCCAAGGAGGCAAGGAGGAAATTCAATGAGGATTCTGCTGCTGCTGCTGCTCTATCGAGGCCTCGGTCAAGCCGAGGAAATCAATGCCAAAGAAGCCTGCTCATAAGCCAAGTGCTTCACCAACAGCGCCCTCACGGCCAAGTTCTCGGCTATGCCCTCACGGCAAAGTCCTCGACCTCTCTTGCTCCACCAAAGTCCTCAACTCCTGTGCATCCGCTACATGTCAAAGGACTACGGGTTTTCAATTGCTTTTGGTGTCTCAAAGAAGTTCCTCACCGCACCAATGTCCTCATCAGCCCCACACCGTTGAAGACTAAAGCAACAAATGGACGCGGTCCTCGACCAAGTCCAAGGAAGAAACAGTTGCATTCCAAGTGCCCTCGATGATGAAGCTTCGATGATGAACTTGCGTAAATCATCGAGATGCATAAGTGAAGGCCGCTAGAGCCAAAGGCACATCGGTGCCATCGCTTTTGGATCCGAGGAAAATCCTCGACTACATTGACCTCGCACAAGGATCCAAACACCCCCATGCCTGATTTTCAACTCGACACCGGTCAAAGTCACATGTCAACCCATTTCATCACTCAAGAGAAATGGAAGTTTGAAAAGGCAAGAGAGATCAAGAAGGCTCAATACAGAAGGAGAAGCTCACGAAGAAAAATGTTGTCGAATGACACCGAGGAACTTCTCGTGCTCGATCTGAAATCCAAGCCCTCAAAGAAAGACTTCGATGCATACTATGCTGATTGGCAAGGAGCCAAAGTGAGATTCACAACCTGACGAAGAAAATGACAACAGCTTGCAGCCCCATCGCAACAAGAAAACCCTCAGTCAGCAGACTCTGCTCAGCCTGCTGAAGAACATGGCAGCATCATTGATGACTTTCAGCCAAAGATCGCCATACCAAGAAAATCAACCAGATTCCTCAGCTCCTCCCGCGCCTACACCAACTCCAATTCTTCCTTCTGCCTATGAAGTGAAGAAGACCAAGGCTACAGAGCGAGCTGCAGTGAAGAAAAGGAAGGCATCAGCTGTGTCAAATTCTTCGGCTGCGAAGAAAATGAAGCCAATGATCAGCTCACTTGAACATCCAATTGATGATGTTCCAATTTCCTCCATGTCATCAAAGGAAATTGTTCCTTTTGGAGAAGACTATAAGATCCCAAGCGGATCTGATGAAGAAAATCATTCTGCTGCTTCGTCGAGCAGATTGATGAAGAAATTGAAGTGGATACCATCCTTCAAGGACAATATTCTCACCTATGCCTCAGTTCACAGCTGAAGAGGCTGGTATTGAGGAAATTGAAGATGAAGATGTGGATATCGGATGCTCCACACCAGTGATGAATGATGACTTTTGGGAAAGTCAGCATCCCAATACTCCTCTGTTCACACCTATCAAATAGATTCCTCAGTCCCCGGCAACAACTGTTCAAATGGGCTCTGAAGAAACTCATCCCACTTCCTCTGTTCATGAAGATATTCCAGCCACTAGTGCTGAAGAACCTGCTGCTGCTGATCATCAGGTCGCACAAGAAGAGGAACCAGAAATTCTCACCAAGAACCCGAGCTCGCGATTCCCGAGGTGGTGATGCAACTCATCGACATTCCTCTCCGCCAGCCAAAGAATCCGCTTCTCAAGCAAAATGAAGTTCAAGGCTGAAGACTTCTTTTCCGAGCATGTGTTCTTCATCGACTACAACCCATATGACTCGCCGCATAAGGAAGAGGCGTTTACGACTGCTAGTCAAGCCAACTTCTATTCCTCGGTCTGTTTGACAAGGACAAAATCTTCGATCATGAACATATTCCTCACGTGGATATGGAATCTCCGCCATGCTTCGAGCCAGCCCTCGGTGTTCTTCATGATGCAGATTACTCAATTTCTGACCGACATTTGCGATTGGAATGAAGAACTCATTCTTCGCCCTACGCTACACTACATATCACCGAGACGTTGAAGATGTCAATACATGGGTATTGGATTGGATGACCGAAAACACTCACTACAAGGCACCGGCAACTGAATTGCTTCGTGTCCTTCCTCTTGATCCTCCCCATGACAAAGGCATGTTGCATCTACAATGACCCCGAATGACAAATCACTATATGCAAGTGCTCATGAAGCCTTTGAAGTTCGGCAGGCCCCATGAACCAAATTCCTCGTCAAGGAATTGCTTTATGTGCCTCGGATCGTCTATCGATTCTCGACGAAGACAATGAGTCATATCAAAGGCCACGACTCAAATGATGAAGATGTCATTGGCATCATGAAGAATATGCTTTTCAACATCATTCATGGCGTTCCCGTCAACTTCCATGATTTCTTCATGAGGACTCTGGCCAATGTTGCTATGTCACCTTTCAAGCTGAAGCCCTATGCGCCTTGGATTATGAGATTCATAAGGGCAAGATCTTCACCAATTACAAAGTCGACACTCAACCACGGTAGCTACTTGCCTCCCATTGAAGTCCTCAAACGGACAGTTTCATCATCTGATGATAAAGGCAAGGCAGCTGCTGTGATGGATGAAGGCGTTCGTCCATTGTATGGTCAATTTCGTCTGGCTACATCTTACTCGACCAATGACGACTCTACCACACATGACACCGCCAAGAAATACCTCAGCTAAGCAAAATCCTCAAGCCACAAAGACCTGTGGTGATGATCGACCGTGAGTTACTCCTCGCCTTCATCGGAAGGTTGATCGCAATCACAAATGGGTAAAGCGTCGGTTGGTGCAATTCTTCACAACATGACCTCAACACACAATGCAAAGTGAAGAAGAACCATTACTACCTTCATGAAACCCTCAACCGCACTGGCTGTCCTCACTCATGTCTATAGCGCCAAGAACTCAAGACTATGGGTCTCAAGGAATAATTTGACTGGTCTGCACCTCCTCCAAGAAATTCAAGAGGGTCAAAGTTCCCGATCCGTAGCCAGCTCTTATTTTTCATCGCGGACACCGATGAATATGAGGATTTGATGACACCGCGGCAGGCCCTACTACAACAAACAACCCGACAACGCCGGGCGCCTCCATTGACTTGAAATTCTTCAGATGCGTTAGTCCTCGCCAATCCTTTTGGTCATTTGATGACAAAGGGGGAGAAATCTGAGTTAGTCTTCAAGCGGGTCTATATTATGGGCGTTTTTTTAAGTTACAACTCTCGTTCTTCCAAAACTTTTATTGGATCGAGTTGTAATCTTAAACCCGATGGTGCTCTGATACTTTTGGATGGTGCTCTGATACTTTTGTTGCACTATGCTCTGATACTTTTGATGCTATTCTGCATGCTTATTCCTCGTTAATATTATTGCACGCATGCTTAATATCATCAGGCACCATATCTCATCATGCATTTCAAATTCTTCATATTATATATCAAATGCGTGTATGAATTACAAGATATAGGGGGAGATCTCCATGATTCAACTCTTCAAATGTGCATTGCCCCAAAAGCAAATTCCTCACTATGCGCATCTTCAGGGGGAGTTCTTCTATATCTTGCAATCAAATTCCTCAATATCAGTATTTACACTTCATATGTTTATCCCCGTTGAAAACTTAACCTATGTTGTCATCAATCACCAAAAAGGGGGAGATTGTAAGTGCATCTAGTGCCCCTTAGTGATTTTGGTGTATTGAAGACCTATAGGTTAAGGGACTGATGCATTTGTGAGTGTACACAGGTCTATAAGTCTATGAGGAGTTTGATATTTACAGAGAAAGTCGACCCCTAAAAATGAAGTTCTTCGACTGAAGACTTTTATATTCTGATGACTTTCTGAAGACTTTGAAAGTGAAGAAATTGGTGTGACCTTGAAGACTTTATTCAATTGAGGAACATGAAGCGTGAAGACTTTTGTTTTCGTAGTTTCATTTTCTCTTTCTTGAGTCATAGGAAACACCGTACTGTTAAAGGGGGTCGAGGAAATACTAAGGAGAAATTTCCATGTGATGCTTAACTCAAAATCCTACACCTACCAATCCCTTCGAGTGAAGCCATTGAAATCTCATACAGCTTCAATCAATTTCTTCAAAGGATGTAGACGTAGTTCTTCCAGTCACCGAGGACTTTGCTCGATCGAGGAGTTAGGAATTCACCAGTGTGAATTGCCTACACAAGGAGGAACATGATAGCCCCGAGGAATTTGAGAGTCAAATTTCCGATCGTTCTTGTCTTCTTGCTACGGCTGTCCCAAAATATCTTATCCACCTAACGGTCATATCATTGAAGGGCATTTATGTCTTATCATGTCGGGCTGCTCCCTAGGCTATAAATAGCCGCCCCCCTACAACCACTAGCTGGTTGGCTGCTCCAAGAGAACTAGACACTTGTCATTTGAGAGCAACCCATCCTCCGAGGACTTTGAGCGAAAATCATCAAGTGAGGAAAAACCCAAAACCAAACCCCCACAAACCCAAAGTGATTGAGCATCACTAAAGAAATTGATCCTGCGTGGATCCGATGCTTGTTACCTTTGAAGACTGTGCTTCTTCTAGACGGTTAGACGTCATGGTCTAGAGCATCCAAGAGGAATTGTGGATCGCCGAGTGACCAAGTCTGTGAAGGTTTGGAAGTCACCTGAAGACTTACCACGAGTGATTGGACGAGGTCTGCGTGGCCTTAGTTCAAGGAGAATACAAGGAGGATCGGGTGTCCCGAGCTGCGTGCTCAAGGATCGGGTGTCCAGGATGCGTGTCCTCGAGTTTAAATACTCACCGCTCCAACTGCACGCATAACCGAGAGACAGCGCTTGGAACTGGTTTACCAAATCATTGTCTTCACCAACTAACTGGTTCTATCTCCTCAACCCTTTCATTTCCTCATTACTGTGTTGAATGTTTGTTCATATCTGTGCTTGAAGACTTTGACTGAAGACTTTCTCAATTTCCTTAGTTCAATTTCTTCAGTCTGTTTGTCTTCATCTTGTGTTATCCTGTGATTACGCTTTGTGTACTCTGTGCTAGTCTTCATTCCATCATGATGACCATGCTTGTATTCTGTTATGTTTACTTCTGAGTACTTATTCCGCTGCAAGTAGTTCTTCGCTAAGGAATTTCCTCACCAGCAAATTCCTCAGTGAAGAATTCATAAAAATCGCCTATTCACCCCCCCTCTAGTCGATATAACGCACTTTCAGTTCGGCTACCTTGTGTAGCTCGACCAGCTGCTTCAGCTGCTCGCTAAAGCACACGGATGTCCGCCTCTGATCTCGAGACCAAGACCTTCTCCGTCGAGCTCCCCTCCTCGGCCCGGTAGAAAGCGGCAGCGTCAGACACGCTGCAAGGCAGATCTGCAAACGCTCCTGGAGAGCTCCGAATTCGGGTAAGTAACAGGTAATTCACATTCACATGCTTGCTTTGCATGAAAAATGCCTTACCCGCCGCTATTTTCTTCACCTCCTCGATTTCCTGGAGGGCCTTGTGGGCTTCAGCCTTAGCGGCTTTGGCACTCTCAAGAGCCAATGCAAGCTCGGACTCTCGAGTCTTCGAGTCACGCTCCAAACTCTCATGCTTTTCCACGAGAGCCTGGAGCTCTTGCTGCACCTCCGCCACCCGTGCCTCCTGCTTCTCCCGCTCGGCTCGTTCCGCGGCCGCATTGCGTTCGGCCACAGACACGGCCTCCTTCAGGGTCGCCACCTCGTTCGTGGCCCCTGGAGTACCCACATTAACCTTGTTATTTCTCTTGCAACCAAAATCCTTTTCTATAAGGTACAAATTTAATACGGTGTTACTCACCTTCCTTGTCCTCGAGTTGCTTCTTGGCACGGCCGAGCTCGCTCTTGGACTGCTCGAGGTTCTGCTTCAAAGCATCGACCTCCGCAGTCAATGCGGCAGAGGTCAGCAGCGCAGCCTGCAACCCCATATTGACATATTTTTTAGACCTCCTACTTATATCTTTTTAGATCCTCAGTCCGGTTTTTCTTTCCGAACACCGAACCGAGCATCAGGGGCTACTGTCTATGTGGTATCATATTACATATTTTAAATTTCTTACCTCAAAGCCTGTTAGAAGGCTGCTACAGGCTTCGGCCAGCCCGCCCTTGGCGAGCTGAACCTTCTGAATCACCGCACTCATGATAGTGTGGTGTTCTTCCTCGATGGAAGCGCCATTGAGCACCTCCAACAAGTTATCCGGCGCCTCCGGTTGGACGCAGGCCGCCGGTGTCACAGTCTTGCCCTTCTTACGAAGCGGCCACTGCCGACTCGAACCACCGCGGTTCCAGCATGGAGTCCGTCTGCGGTCCGGAGGTTGCCCTGTGGCACCTCCGGAGCCTCCCCCTCCTAGCGGGTCCCCTCCTGGGATCCCACCTCGGCGTCATCAGCATCACGAGGGCTGGAGGCGGTCAGAAGGGAATCCATAACCGACATAGCCAAGGACCCGCTTGACGAAGCGGGAAGATCGTCCTTGGCCGGACTACATGTTGTATGCGGCATTAGAAGGGCACCACGTGACAAAAAGAGAAATTATAAATCACCCAGGAATTCGGACACTTACGATCTTGCCAGGGGTTGGCCCTTGAGGGCCACTCCTCGTCGCCTTCGTCGGCGTTGGCGGAGCTGTCCGGAGGAAGGGTCCATCCTTTCTTGGACCCTTCGGCCGCCCTCGTTGGGGAGGCCTTCCTCTTCTTCTCTCCCCCCGCTGGGGGAGAGGCCGCTTTCTCCTCCTCCTCGGGGGAGGAGTCCGCCTCGGAGTCATCGGACGATGAGTCTGATACCACCTGGCGCCGGGAACTCCTTCGGGTTCCCGTGGCCTTTTTATTGGCCTTCTTCTCCGGCACCACGTAAAGTGCCGGGACCAGCAACCCCGTCAAACGGGTGTCCGCTGGGTCTTCTGGAAGGGGAGCCAGACAGTTAACCTGTCCGGACATCTTCTGCCAGTCCTGTTAAAGGCATTGGGAGTTTAGATCCCACATGGAGTCAAACTATGAAAGAAATGAGTGTCCCATAAAGGATAACATAATTTACCTCGCCGGCCGGGCGCTGCGTGCTGAATCCGCGATCTTCAGTTGCGGATGCGGGGGCTTCTCCGCCCTTGAACAGCACCCTCCAGGCAGCTTCGTACGTCGTGTCGAAGAGCCCGCTTAAGGTCCGGTGCTGTGTCGGATCAAACTCCCACAAATTGAAGGCCCGTTGCTGGCAGGGGAGAATCCGGCGGACGAGCATGACCTGGATCACGTTGACAAGCTTAAGCTTCTTGTTCACCAGGTGCAGAGACAGACTAGAGTCCGGTCGGCTCCTCGAACTACCCCATAGCAAGCCCTTCTCTTTCCGGAGGTGAGCTGCATGGGGTACCAGATCTGAACTCGGGGGCCGCTGCCCATTTAGGGTCACGCGGCCCGGTGATGTAGAACCACCCCGATTGCCACCCTTTGATGGATTCCACGAAGGCGCCCTCAAGCCAAGTAACGTTGGGCATTTTGCCCACCATGGCGCCTCCGCACTCCGCTTGGACGCCCTTCACCACCTTCGGCTTGACATTGCCACAAGCTGAAGTGGGGCTGGATGCAGAGGAAGGCCTCGCACACAACGATAAATGCCGAGATGTTGAGGATGAAGTTTGGCGCCAGATCGTGGAAGTCCAGGCCGTAGTAGTACATGAGCCCCCGGACGAAGGGGTGAAGTGGGAAGCCCAGTCCGCAGAGGAAGTGGGGAAGAAATACGACCCTCTCATGGGGCTGGGGGTGGGGATGAGCTGCCTGTCGTCGGGCAGCCGGTCGCTGATGTCGCTGGACAGTATCCGCGCCGCTGTGATCTCTCGATGTGCCCCTCAGAACGGAGGAGGCCATCCACTTGCCTCCCGCTCCGGACATGGCTGGAGAAGGTTGAGGTGAGATGTGCGGACTTGGGCGCTGGAGCTCGAGTGCGCAGAGATGGATAAAGCAAAGGAGGAAGAAGGCGTAGGTAAAAAGGGTGGATCCTTATCCCCTTATATATGGGCGGACGAAAACTATGCATCCCCACCGGCCTGGTAAAACTCGCTTATCTCCCAAGCGCCGCAATCAATGGCGCGGTTGGGTTACCCACGTCCGTATTGATGGGAATCCCGGAATAAGGGGAACACGATCTCTGCTTCGACAAGACGTGCCAAGGAAACCGCTTCGCTAAACGCGCTGAGGTGGTATAATAAAAACGATTCAAGTAAAGGCTTGGTAGTGGTGTGACGTCACGCCACAAAATACGTCAGCAGATTGAACTTGTGTACATATTATTCTCTCCACGGAGGTATGTGGAATTTATTTTACAGAGCCGGACACTATCCTGGTGTTCACAATCTTCTATGAATTATTCGGAGGAGGAACCCGCCTTGCAATGCCGAAGACAATATGCGCGCCGGACTCGTCGTCATTGAAGCCTGGTTCAGGGGCTACTGAGGGAGTCCTGGACTAGGGGGTGTCCGGATAGCCGGACTATCATCATCGGCCGGACTCCAAGACTATGAAGATACAAGATTGAAGACTTCGTCCCGTGTCCGGATGGGACTTTCCTTGGCGTGGAAGGCAAGCTTGGCGATATGGATATGTAGATCTCCTACCATCGTAATCGACTCTGTAACCCTAGCCCTCTCGGTGTCTATATAAACCGGAGGGTTTTAGTCCGTGGGGCTAATAACCATTACAACAATCATACCATAGGCTAGCTTCTAGGGTTTAGCCTCCTTGATCTCGTGGTAGATCCACTCTTGTACTACCCATATCATCAATATTAATCAAGCAGGGAGTAGGGTTTTACCTCCATCGAGAGGGCTCAACCGGTAAAAACATCGTGACCCTTGTCTCCTGTTACCATCCGCCTAGACGCACAGTTCGGGACCCCCTACCCGAGATCCGCCGGTTTTGACACCGACAGTATTCATGACCTGCAAGTCAATAATGAGGCCCTGCTCAGTAAATGGTTGTTCAAACTTCTTACTACGGATGGTGTTTGGCAAACCATGTTGTGCAACAAGTATCTAGGCCAAAAGGCAATGTCTCAGGCATATTGGAAACCTAGTGACTCACACTTTTGGGCTGGCCTAATGGCGGCAAAGAAACATCTGTTTCGCTTTGGGTCTTTCGCGATAAAGGATGGGTCGGAGATTCGTTTCTGGGAAGATATCTGGCTAGGCAATGCCAGTGTCAGAGAACAATATTCAACTTTATATAACATTGCTCGCGATAAGAATAATATTATTGTGCACGTGCTCAGTTCCGCCCGGCTGAATATTTCATTCAAGCGGGATTTGATTGGCCCCCGACTAGTTTCATGGCATAATCTCTTATCCCGGTTGGATTCAATTAACCTGACGCAAGGCAGGGATGTATTTCGCTGGAACCTTACTACATCAGGGTCTTTCACAGTAGACTCTATGTACCATGCAGTCATGCATTCTAATGTACCAGTGAGTAATAACAAGAAAAATTGGAAGTCCAAGATTCCACTAAAAGTGAAAGTCTTCATGTGGTATATTCATAGGGGACTTGTGTAAACGAAAGACAACCTCGCACGGCGCAACTGGCCAGGGAGTAAGAAGTGTTGTTTCTGTACTCATGACGAGACAATCAAACACCTCTTCTTTTAATGCAAGTTTGCACGTTCTACGTGGTCAGTCATCTAAATAGCATCAAATTTATATCCGCCCATAAGTTTTGGTCATTGGTTGGACGGAATACCAAATAGGTTCAACACACTAATAAGGATGGGAGCATATGCCTTAATTTGGTTGCTTTGGCTATGTAGAAACAATTTGATTGTTAATGAAAAAATGCTTCTCGTCTACAAGTTCTTTTTCGGTGTACACACTTGCTACGCACATGGTCTATGCTACAACGACCGGAGTACCAACCACTGTTCAAGGCAGTGTGTACGCGATTAGAGCAGGTGGCTATGGAGGTTTTTTCGCGACATGGATGGCAGCATAACCTACGGATTGGTCCACCACCTTCTTCGACATAGGCATAGTGTCGGTCTATAGGACTCTACTATTGCTGATTTGTCAGTTTGTATTTCATGAATTTTTTGTTAGACTTTTGGTTTTGGCTGTGTGCATCTTAGTTATGCAGAGGCCGGGTGTTACTCATAATGCTTTGTATCCACTTGATGCTGCATTTTGAGATAATAAAATCGCCCTTTATCGAAAAAAGTACCAAGTGGTAATAACGATTAATTCACGGGCACTCGGAGACTCGAAATTGATAAATCCTGGTAGAAGTAATAAAAACTCAAGAACAACTTCCCTCACACGATTAATTACACAAGCTTAACTAATCACTTTTTTCATCCCAAACTGCACCAAACCTCCTTCGCTTTTGGGCAAAAAAACAACAAATGCTTTGTGTCTTCTGCCTCATTAGAACAAGTAGGACAAATAGGTGAAACTTTCAAATGTTTATTAGCAAGCGTAACACGACACGGAAAGTGCCATGTAACGTATGACAAATAAAAAAATTATATTTGTCGGGTAAGATAAATTCCAAATCTTACACCAAATAGGATTAACATTGGTTCGTTACATACCATCAGTATGTTGCAGTTTTCTCCCATGTTGTTGCTCCCATTCGGTAAAATAAGCTGACCGAACAGTGATTTTTTTTTATAACTTCGAGCAATAAAATCTGACATGTCATGCAAAGCAAGCCGAATTGCAAGGACACGTCGGGCATCAATAGGCCAAAAACGTCCGTCTCACCAAATCTTCATCCCAAAAATTTGTAACTGGATTAGTAATATCCGAAACCAATATGGAGTAATAATTTTCCTACCCGAAAAATTTGGGATCCATGCATCCGATACCATGTCCATTCTCAACTCACTAGATATACCCATGCTTCAAAAAGTTGACTCTCGTATAATACTTTGTCCAGTAAAAGATGATCCTTTTTAAATTTGCATTCATCAAATCAACATCAGGAAAATACTTTGATCTCAATATATTAGCACATAGAGAATAGGGATTTTCAAGGAGATGTCACACCTGTTTAGCCAATAAAGCTAGATTGAAGCAATGTATATCACGAAAACCCATACTTCCTTCGTTTTTTGGAATGCACATCTTCCACCAGGTCATCTAATGCATCATCTTCTGATTGTCCTCAACACCCGCCAGAAATGTGACATCACGTCAATGATTCCTTTATAAAACATTAGGAATTTTAAATATAGACATAGCATAGGTGGGAATAGCTTGTACAACAAATTTGAGGAGCATTTCCTTCCCTCCAACTGATAACATTCTTTCTTTCCATCCAGTAATTTTCATAATTATCAATCGATCAAATACCGAAAACAATCGCTTTTGTCCATACTCACATTGGCTAGAAAACCCCAAATATTTGTCATTGAGAGCTTCAGTCATTACGTTCAGAGTTGTTCAAATCTGTTCCGTGTCGTCAACCTTTGTGTTTGGACTAAAAAATATGCTAGCTTTTTCAACAATCAACAAGTTTCACCATAATATCCTTCAAGAAAGGCCACTCAACTTAGTCATAAGCTTTGTAGATGTACGTCTTGATAGCACACAAAATCTCTTTACCCTGCCTCTTATTCTTAATTGTGTGGAAGCACTCATATGCCACTAAAATATTATTTGTGATCATTCTTCGGGGCAGGATTAACTTAAACGAGCGGCAATCACTTTTGAGATAACTTTGTATAGCACATTACATAGGCCGATCGGTCTAAATTGAGTTGTCTTTTCCAATGAATTAACCTTTGGGATTATTACAATTGTAGTATCATTCCATCCTAGCAGTATGATACAAGTATTCACCGCAAGCCAAAGCTCCTCGATCGAGTTGTCCCCCAACATAAACCAAAAAAATATAATAAATGGTAGAGAGTCCATCTCGTGTCGGTGCTTTTAAACCATCAGTGTGACAGGGCCTTACCTAGAGGCTGACGATGTGCCTATTGAAAAAATATTTGGGTTCATTCAATTTGCCTGAAGCAATTGGGTTTTCATCTTGCGGCTGCCCTGCCTTCTTCTTACTTGAGCATACTCATCGACCCTCCCAAAACAACGATTGGCCAAATCGCTAGCAAACCCCCACCTGTGGCCAGTGGTGGTCCCCCGCGTCCCTCATTGCCCTATCTTTCCCTCATAGCACCCATGTTGTGATGTCGCCGCCATGACAAGCCATTTCGTCCCCATCTCCAACTAAGTCCTAGCTCGGCCTCACCATATAAACATAGTAACTATCTGCCTAGTGCATTTTTCACCAAACTACATGTGAAGATATCGATCCAACATCATTTTATTCGTCACTCACCATGAAAATGTGACCCTGGAGCGGGGTTTGACCGCGTCACGACAAACATAATGACAATTTCTTGCTTTATCCCTCATCCCCCGCATGAACACTTTAATGCACACCTGATCTTTGATTGCTTCACAACGAATATGGATGTCTCTTACTTATATGGGCGATCAACGTCAAAACATGACCCACGTCTGGTAGCAACAAACATCAATGTCAACCCCTGCTTTGTCCATCATTGGTGCGAAAAGTTGACCCACATGCGTGTTCCTACTGCATTGTGAATAGCTTCGACATTGTTCTCCCGCGATAGTCCCTCAAACTCAAGTAATCAATATTGGGCCCCAACATTATAATGAAACCCAGGTATGGTTTTTGACCATGTGGCGACAAACATAGGCATCAACCTCCCACTTTATCCCTCTCAGATGACCAATATTGGCTCTTAGCGTGAAACATGACCAACATACTGTTTTTGACCGTTTTACGACAAGCATTGGCGTCAATCTCCTACTTCATCACCCTCCGATACCAACAGTGGCGAAGGCAGAATATTTTTCAAGGTATGGCCGATGTAAGCAGCTAGGTGCACACAATACAGATTGTGAAGTGTTCCTCACTGGATACCAATATGCAACTCCTATGACTCTCGATGTGAAAACAAGAACCACATTTTCGGCTATGTCATCCAAAACATTGGCATCAATCTCCCGGTTTATCCCTGTAACTAACATTGGCTCACAACGTAAAAGCATGAACCTTGATTTCTCCTAATGAAATCCGAGAGGGAGGCCTCTCTTTTACAAAAGAAACAACAGTGTAAAGACATGAACCATGTGTTGTTTTCGACCGCATCCCGACGAACGTCGATGTCGATCTCCTGCTTTATCCCTCTCTAGTAACTAATATGCAACTTATGTGACCCTAAACCAACCAGAGCCGAGAGATTATCATGTGCCCCAGGTTGTTGGCATGAGTTTTCTAAGAGCATCTCCACTCGTTTGGCCCCCACGGGCTAGAAAAAGCGCCGCCCTAGGGGCACGCCGGCTGAAATATCGGCTTGGGGCGATCATGTTCCCAGCCGCCGCCCCCAGGCGCCGATTTCGGCCCACTTTCGACGCAAATTGACCAATTTTGGCCCGTATTCGACGTGCTTCGACATAAATTCAACATAAAAAGCTTTTTTATCACATAGTTCATCACGGGAAATCAATAGAAATCAAATAGTTCAACAAATAGTTCAATACAAATTATATAGTTCAACAAATAAAAACTCATATTTCATCAAACATCGAGCTAGACGTTGCCCTTGAGCCTCCATAGGTGCTCCACCAGACCGTGTTGCAGTTGTTGATGCACTAGTGGGTCTCGGATCTCCTGACGCATATTGAGGAAGGCAGTCCAGGTTGCCAGTAGGTGCACTATAGGAATCAGGAACTTTGTCGTCCGCCACGGCTGACGGCAAAGGCACACATGGCGGACGACAACATGTCCGACTGAATAGGCTACGGCAAAGGCCTCTTTGCCGTCAGCTGGCGGACGGCAAAGATGAAAAAGAATTTGTCGTGCACTGGCTGACGGCAAAGAGCTTGGACGGCACACGTGGCAGTTCAGGTCCGTTAAGTGGTTAACGGCGTGCTTTGCTGTCAGCCAGCGGACGACAAAGATGCAAAAACCTTTGTCGTCTGCTGGCTGACGGCAAATCTACCAAATAGGCTAGCCCCAAATTGCTAGGTTGCACAGGTAGCTGCCACGTGGCAGCTTTGCCGTCCGCCAGCAGACGGCAAAGTGTCTATATAGCCCTTGTTTTTTCCATTTTTTTCTTAAATTCATTCAATTTTGACAGAATTATCTCTTGTCGGAAACTTATTGTTGAAATTATTTCGAAATGTGTGTGTGTGTGTGTGTGTCTATATTTATTTATAGACACACACACACACACACACACACACACACACATTTCAAAATAATTTCAACAATAAGTTTCCGACAAGATATATATACAAGTTTCCAACATTTCCATATATACAATAAGTTTGCAACAAGAGATATCCAACAAGTTTCCAACCAGCAACATATCCAACAAGTTTCCATAAATAAAAAGGAAGCACAAGCACAGGTAAAAGTTTCAACAACTAGTTTCCATCAGTGCTAGCTTCCACATCTCAAGCAAATCTGCAAATTAGGAAAGATGAAAGTTAGAAGAAGAAGAAGACTAGCTAGAAGAAGAAGAAGAAGAAGAATCTTCTTCTTCTTCTTCTTCTTCTTCTAACTAAGGTAGGTAAATGAAGTAGTTAAGCTAATTATAGATAATTATTGAGCTATCCTAGGTTGTTATGCCATTTTGTACCTAAGTGAGCTAATTATGTCATAAATAAAGTAGCTAAGCTAATTATAGATCATTATTGAACTATCCTAGGTTGTTATGCCATTTTGTACCTAAGTGAGCTAATTATGTCATAAGTGAAGTAGCTAAGCTAATTATAAATCATTATTGAGCTATCCTAGGTTGTTATGCCATTTTGCACCTAAGTGAATGTCATAAATGAACTAGCTAAGCTAGCTATTGGCCATTATTGAGCTATCCTATGCCATTTTCTAGCTAACAAAGCATTTGTTAAGCAAAACACTCGGGAAAACTTACCATGATCTGGGAGGTGAAGGTCCGGTCGGGGTTGCGCCACCGTGAGACCGAGAAGGATCGGTCAATCGTTTGTGGGAGGCGTGCTACACGAAAGATTATTTGCAATGTTTAGTTAGCATGATGCAACTGAAATGTGAATAGTAGTAACTAATGACCATTCAAATGAAACTCACCGTGTCCGCTACAGCAATCTGGGCATCAGCGGAGGGGTCTGGCCGGTTTTCTCGCACAGATACTGCACATTTTGTTTTCATGAGTCAGTCATATGAGTTAGTAATGAAACGAACATTGCGTGCATGATTTGGCTAGTATGCGGGAGAAACTTACCACGAGGATCTCGTATAGGGCCCGATGACTCGTGTCTTCCGGTTCCTCTCCGCCTCCAACAGATTTGCCGTCCTCTCCTCCATGTCCCTCACCTTCTCATCTGCCTTCCTGGTTGCCTCCGCCACAAGCTCCTGGGCCCTAGCCTCGATAGCGAGATCCACTGGCATCATCTCGGGAAGAGACTTCGTCTGCCGCTTCTTGATCTCCGGGAGACTTCGCCTTTCATCTCCTTCCCCCAGTCTCTGTACCTCACAAGCTTGTCGTGGGAGGAGATGTTGGTGAAGCTATATGGATGATTGAGGTCATCCTCCGAGAATGCCTTGGCCTTCTTGTATGGGGCAGTATGGGCCATGGCATAGAGATCGTACAGCGGCGGCACCTCCTTCTTGTTGTGTCGCACCTAAAAGAGAGGAACAGGGTAAATTAGTAATTAAAGCTAGCATGAAGAATGAAATTGCATGAATCGAACCACATACCCAGTGTTCCCTGTACTCAAACAGGTTGGAGCTCCCTTGATGGTGCGGCACACCTCGCATTTGGGCACGCTTGTCCCTGGCCTTGTTGTGGGTGGCTAGCGATTAGGGAGAGCACCACTCATCCACCAACCTCTCCCAACAGTCCATCTTATCCGCACACCATCTCGGGGGCACCTAAGTTAGACAAAGAGAAATTTCAGCGCTACGCCTACGAGTCAAATCATGGAAACCGGTACAAGGCCTTAGGAATAGGTAATTACCATCATGTACTTTTCTTTACTCAGATACTTGAGGTAGCACTTCTTCTTCTCCATCCTGATGTTAGTCGAGGTGTAGTAGTCTCGGACGGCCTGAACCCGAGCCTCGTGCCATTTGTTCTGAAGTAGGCGCTTGCACTCGGCTTCGAGAACCATAGCCGCGTCTGCCTCGTGTTCCGCAAGACACCTGTAGAAGGTCTGCAATCAAACAAGACAACACCGATCATTAGTACAATCACTAGGTACTATTGATTTTTAATTCTGTAAAGGAGAACTTACCCAAAACCGCCGCCTCACAATGTTGGCCACCATCTCGTACATGACACCATTGACCATCTCCCCTGGCGGGGCCGGGGCGGCCTGGTACAGCTCCCAGGTGAGTGCTAGCTGTCAAATCTCACCCTCACTTGGCAACGTGACCCACCCCAGGAAGTGGTGCCGGACTAGAATACCAAGGACCTGGTTGGGTCTGTGGACCTTATCTGCGTGTATCCAACCCCTGCAGTATGACAAGGCCAACACATTAGATATTAGTTTGAAGAAACAAGAAAGCAAAAGGTTAAAAAGAGTAAATTAATGCACTTACTTCTCCCCGTTAGGCTGAATCAACCACCTCTGATCGCGGGTCGCCAGCATGGACGGTAGCTTAGTGCCACCACGTTGGTAGACCCTCTTGCCCTCCTCAACCCGCTCGCTCTCGCTGTAGCTATCCTCAGATAAGGCCTCCTCGAGATCATCATCATGGTTGCTAGTCTCCGGAGTCACGTGTGACGAAGACTCTAGGACCCTAGTCTCCTGGGAGGAAGACTGTGGGACCCGAGTCTCCTGGGAGGAAGACACTGGGACCCGAGGCTCCGCGACCAGAGCCTCGTCGACCCATGGCTCGGCGACCAAAGGCTCGTCGTCCCGAGGCTCGTAGACCGGAGTCTGACACGGGTCCAGGTCAGACGGGTCCACCTAAGACGGAGCACTCCGGTGGTCCGGAGACTCAGCGGGGGGAGGGGGTGGCGGTGAGGAAGGCGGAACAACCTTCCTCCTCTGCCAGCGCCCCGTCCACCTCTACCCCTCTTCTTCCCCCGACCTCCTCTCCCGGCCTAAGAAGATGCGCCCGCTGAAGGTGCTGGGGGTGTGTGCATGCTATCTACGAGTGCCCTCCGAAGGTTTTGGGGTGGAATAATAACACCCCTCCCATGCGCCGAGGTAGGAGGCTCGGAGCGCTCTCGACCCAAGCCCACCATATATCAACACCTACAATGAGAAAGAGTAAACGAAATTAGTACAACATAAACATAAAAAAAATTTAGTGTGTATCATCATCATGAACATAATAAAAAAAATCGGGGTGTCGTGTCGGGGGTCGAGGGGTATCGTGTCGAGGGTCAAGGGGTCGGGGTGTCGGGGTCACAGGGTCGGGGTGTCGTGCTCGGGATGGCAAATCCTCGACCCCTTGACCCTCAACATGACACCCCGACCCCTCGACACGACACCCCGACACCCCGAGTCCCCGACCCTCGACCCTCCACACGACACCCCGACACCCCGACCCCTCGACCCTCGACACGACACCCTGACACCTTGTAGGATCGAAAGTATGTCTAGAGGGGGGGGTGATTAGACTACTTGACAATATAAAAATTCAGCCTTTTGATAAAGACAAGTTTTTGGCAAGTTCATAATGGATATCAAGTCAAGTATCACCCTACACATGCAATTCTAGAGTATTGGCAGCGGAAAGTAAATTGCACATGTAGTAAAGAGAGGTGGAGAAGAGCCAACGCAATTTGGAGACACGGAGATTTTTTTCTCGTGGTTCCGATAGGTGGTGCTATCGTCAATCCACGTTGATGGAGACTTCAACCCACGGAGGGTAACGGCTGCGAGAGTCCACGGAGGGCTCCACCCACGAAGGGTCCACGAAGAAGCAACCTTGTCTATGCCATCATGGCCTATGCCCACGGAGGACTAGCCTTACTCGGGGTAGATCTTCACGAAGTAGGCGATCTCCTTGCCCTTACAAACTTCTTGGTTCAACTCCACATCTCGACGGAGGCTCCCAAGCGACACCTAACCAATCTAGGAGGCACCACCCTCCAAAAGGTAATAGATGGTGTTGATGATGATGAACTCCTTGCTCTTGTGCTTCAAATGATAATCTCCCCAACACTCAACTCTCCTCACTGATTTGGCTGTGGTGGAAGAAAGGATTGAGTGGAAAGCAACTTGGGAAGGCTAGAGATCAAGCTTCATATGGTGGGAGTGGAGCAACTTGATCTCAACACAAGGGTAGGTAGTTTTCTTCATAGAATGTAAGGTAGGAGTGGTAGTTCTTTCTGATGGCTCTCTCCACAAATGAAGAGGGGGTGGAGGGGTATTTATAGCCTCCACACAAAATCCAACCGTTACACACATTTGACCAATCTCGGTCAGACCGAAGTTGACAACTCGGTGAGACCGAAAGTTCAAATCTTGTGAACCTTGGGATTTTCGGTGGGACCGAAAATACAATCTCGGTGAGTCCGATTCTTCCAAAGACTAGGGTTTGCCAATCTCGGTGGGACCAACTTTATCATCTCGGTGACACCGATTTGATGATAGAAGGTTACAGAAGCTTGGCAACACTAGTTTCGGTGAGACCGAGTTCAGAATCGGAAAATCCGAAATTTCTAGGGTTTGGCTATATGGCTGAGGTGGTTCATCTCGGTGTGACTGAGTTTAGGAAATCGGTGGGACCGAGATTACTTATGAGTGTATATTTGAAGTGGGAGTTCTTGATAGTTTAGGAGATATATCACTAAGCACTTTGAGCAACCAGATCATTAACATAACCTCATCCCTTTAATAGTATTGGCTTTCCTATGGACTCAATGTGATCTTGGATCACCAAACCAAAAATGGAGTCTTGAGCTTTTGCCAATTCTTGCCTTAGCATTTTGAGGGTCCACTCCTTCACCATTGCCATACCCATATCATTGAACTTTCGAAATGATTCTCAAGAAGCTATTAGTTCAATGATATATATGTTGTTATTAATTACCAAAACCACCCAGGGATTAGTTGCACTTTCAATCTCCCCCTTTTTGGTAATTGATGACAACATATAGATCAAAGCTTCGACAAAGTATATAATCAATGAATAATATCGTCGCTTTGAGAAGTATGTGATAAGCAAGAGCTCCCCCTAAATTTGTGCATTATTTAAGATTTGCGTTTGAATGCAAATGCACAATCGATTAGGATCATGGGTCACTCTTCCATGTCACATACATCTTGGTGGAGCGCACAAAATGATAAGAATGAATAGCATGCACCCAATCACCAAGACATGAGTAAATGGTCATACAAGATATGAATAGCATATGATAAGCATTAAGCACATATTAAGGCATAGTACGACCAAGCACTCATCAATGTAGAGCAAACGTAGTATCAAACACACAGAATGTCTCGAAAATCTCAAAAGTATCTCAAAAAGACCGCAAATAAACGAAAGAGCAAAAGCGCAAAGACAAAGCACTCTCTCTCTCGAAGTCCTATGATCTATACAATTTCTCCCCCTTTGGCAACAAGTTACCAAAAAGTTCGAAAGGTATAGAGCTAAACGTCACTTGGGACTCTGCTGGCGGCTCCTGTCTGGGTTGATGGAGTTGAGATGGCTGCATCTGCAAAGGCTTCAGCTGATGTCTGTGGAGCTGGAGGAGTGATCACTGGAGCTGGAGCTGGAACTGATGGAGCTGTGGGAGGTGCCGATCTTGTAGCCTCGTGTCATCCTTCGGAATAGCAGCTGATCGGGGTCTTGTAGGAACCGGAGCAGGCTGTTCATAATCATCCTGGACTAGGTCATCCTGCATCTCACGCATGAGCTCTTCCTTCTCCCTCTTTGCTTCCTCGATATCTGCCTCAAGCTTGTTGACAGTGACTTGCACTTCAGTCAGCTTGACATCCAGAGCATGGATCTTGTCTTCAACAATCCTCTCAAGACTCTCCCGAGATCGCACAATGCTGGCCAGCGTTGTTCAATCCTCTGGGTAGCTTCAAGGAGCTGCTCTCCAACACTCTTGGGTTTAGCTGCTGCTGCTTCCTTCTCGCTTTAGCTTTCTTGGCAGCTTCAGACTTTGCTTGACCTTCAACCGACGTTGGGTCCTCCTCATCCATCACAACTTCATTGTCCTCATGCTCGAGGCTGCAGTGGCAAGTGTGGTCTATCCAACAAGTATGTGCCCGTGCCAAACTTGGCATTGATAAGCATCCCAATGTGCGGGCAAATCCACATGACCTCTTCAGTCTGCTGCAGTCCTCTTGATAGTCTCAACTATCGTGTCCATCACCTTGAAAGGTGCCTTCGATCAAGTATATGCAGCATGTTGATAGAATACCCTCCGATCATGCGATGATCTCGGACTTGGGCATCAAGGTATGCCTCGAAATAGTGTTTGTAGTAGGTAGACCTGCTCGGAGATGATACACCGAGCCGAGCTTCCAGATTTCCACATCCTTAGCTGGTACCTCATTGTACATATTCTTCATAGATTCATGGTTCTTCTTGGGAATTTCATAGACATCAACATCATCCTCTCTCTCCTTTGGAGCATTCAGCGAGGCTGCCCATTCTTCAACAGTTGAAGAGAATCTTTGGCCTTCACCATCCATGTGATCTTTCCATCCGGATAGAAATGAGTGTGGCATAGAATTGCATAATCATTTCATCATTCCAATCATCGACCGACCAACGAAATCTGCAACACCACATGCAAGTGAAGCTCTCATGCACATGTGGAAAGAAGTCTCTGTGCTCTTCACTATCAATGTATGCCCAGTCAACATAGCGAGTGTCTGCAACTATGGGCTTCTTGTCCATTAGCACAGTCTCATAGAAGTCCTGCTGCTCTCTGGTGTGGAACCTTGGATCTACAGCAGTTCTTCTCCTCATAGCATATGGATCAGCTTGTCTCCATAGCCTGAGACCTCTATCCTTTCTTTCCTTCATGTTTTCAGCTCAAGGATGAGCATCATTGTGAATTGGCAATTTCTGTCGAAGTTTTAGCAATACAGGTGCCTCATCATCTGACTCAGCTGGTGGCACATTATCTTTCTTCTTCTCTGAAGCTGGGATGTTCTGACAGTCTTCTTGGGCTTGGCAAAGAGGCTTGGCTTGAGCTGCCTTTCTTTGGAGCAGATGGCTTGGGCTTTGAAGGTGCTCCCGCTCGATGGCATCACCCATGAACTTAGACTTCGAGGAGGAGGCTGGGTGCTTCCTCATCATCATCATCATCTGCTGCTTCATCATGCACAATCCTCTTCCTCTTGGAAGTTTTCTTCACCTTGCTCAAGTTTCCTCTTCCATACTCAGCTTCTTGGCAACAAGTGGACTTCTTCACTTTGTCGGTGCCTTTCTTGGTTTGTTGCCCTTGATGCTCTTTGGCAACAACTTTCCTCTTTGGCTTGGAGGAGATCTCTTCCTCAAGAATGAAATCGAATCTTCTTCATCGAATTCTTCTTCTTTCGCCCCGTGGCTGCAGGAGGCAAACCACTTGGTGTGCTCCTCTCACCATCATCTGAAAAGCTGCTGGCCTCGGGACTAGTGCCCGCCTCGAATTTCAGCAAATGGTGACTCGGACTGTTCGCTGTCACCGCATCGACATGGCTGACAACCCGTGAATAGATTAGGTGTAGGCAAGATAGAAGAGTTATCACAAACTGCAGAAGATTTTGCAAAAAAATGAGTTCAAATTTCAGTTTTAGGTTTTCACAGAATGCATTTCGGTCAGACCGAGTCTAAAATTCGGTGAATCCGAAGTGTCTAAACAGAACCATTCACACCACTTTCGGTTGGACCGAAATGGGTTTCGGTCTTGCCGAAAACACTAGGGTTTCACTAAATCCTCATTTCGGTCGCACCGATTTGCACAACTCGGTTGGACCGAAAGGTGCAGTGCAATGGCCAGAGGCCAAATCGGTCATACCGAGAATGTAGAATCGGTCTCACCGAGATGTGTTCGGCGGAAACCTAACCCTAAAACTTTTACTCGAATTTCGTTCAAAGAACTAATCTGCTGGATAGGAAGATCTCAATCGTGGCAAGATGCTAGGCAAACCAATCGTGCATAGAATCGGAGGTTGAAGCACGAGAGGGATCGAAACTCACCCTAACTTGGTGGAGTTCCTCTACGGCGGCAACGGCGCGGAGAGAATGACCGTTGACAGCGACGGAGACCTGCGGCAAGGGCGCACAGGTGATGACGGATACGATCCGGAGACCACGGCGACGGCAGCAAGGGGTGTGGGGGCGAGGCGTTTTGAAGTAGAAATCAACGCGCGCTGCCCTCGGAGTATATATACCCCTTAGCTGTCGGTGGGACCGAGTTGTAAAACTCGGTGGCACCGAGATGGATAACTGCAGGCAGTTACACACTTTGGTCATGCCGAAATTTGCAACTCGGTTTTACCGAGGTGAAAACCTAGATCAATCCAAATGCTTTCGGTCTGACCGATTTGAGTGGGTTGGTCTGACCGAAATTACTTAGAAGGTTTTGGAAGTTAAGCCCTTGACGGATCGGTGGCTCCGAGTGCTCCTCACTCGGTGGGTCCGAAAATGACTTGTTCAAAGTTTTTGATATAAGCATGAATAGAATTTGAGACAAGAAAGCATAGATAGCTAGGGGAGGAACTTAGGCATTCTTGTCCATCCATTTGGTCAGAAAAATCCAAAAAGACCAAAGCAACAAATGGATGTCCTTGAATGGATAAAATCATGCATCCAACATGCTCACACAATAAGATAGCAAATGAAATATGTGTCAAACATGCACAAACAAAACTCTAGCTACTATCACACAATTTGTCGATGACTAGGTCATCTTTATATCAGTATATTGACTTAGGAGTCAAATGAGAACATTTGATCATAGGTCATACTCATCGTTTAAGCACAAGTGGGTTTACCACTTTTACATAAAGCATTAATGTGTTCACATCATTTGAAGATGCTTTAGCTCATTTCTTTAGAGCAAAGCTCCCCCTAGATGTGAGAACCCCTTTTAAAGGGTCAAACTAACCTTGGGTTGTCGTAGAATACTTCATGTAGATGTTGAAGATGTGGATGCTCAATGTTGATGAAGATCATCAAGAGTTGGGAGCAATCCTTTGGATTCGGGCACTTTCAATACCTACATGGGTTAGTCCCACAAGGAACAAACAAAGATATCCATGGACATAGATTGAAGTTCACAATTGATGATGTCCATGAAAGCAATGATTACCTTGTCCCTTGACTTACCAGCAAGAGGGCTTGTGACTCCATGAACTAGTGCAAGATGTGGAAGTTGATTGCACAAGTTTTTGCCAAAATGAATGTGAGTGAAGTATGTTGGCAGAGTCACCCTCAAGAACTCTCTAGTTCTTCTTCTTCGGGATCCACATCATCTTGATGGGAATCCTTGGGGTTGTAGTTGAGCTTGACGAAGTAGAACTTGACGTTTCCTTGGGAACCCACTTGACCATGGCTTTAGGTGCTTCAATAAATGCATCAATCTCCTCTTGAAGCTTGTCCTTTCCTTTTAGCTTGTGGTCTTGTGGTGGAAGATCATCTTGTGCTTGTTCCACATTGGAAGAAGTAGGATCATACTTCTCCTTTTGAGAAACAAACTTTGGAGTGGGATATTGACCTTCTTCCCATTCAACACCCTCGGCGTTGAACTTTTGCTCAAAACCAATTCCTTGATTCTTCCGGTGCCTTCCTTGCTTGCGAACAATTTCCTCAAAGTTCTTGCTTCCGGCAAGGCTCTTGTAGACACCTTTCTCTATAATCCCTTTCAATAAACTATTTTCTTGCTCAAGTGTAACTTGGCTTGAAACATTGTTAGTGGAATCAAGAGAACTACTAGAAGTAACAACATTAGATTTAGCATGGTTATTGTTACTACTAGATGAAGAACTTTTCTTACGCTTGTCATGCTTAGTTTTAATAGGTGGCAAGATATTAGACAAGAGAAGTCGTTTGGCAAGATATGAAGAACTCTTCTTTCGAAGATCGTCATTGATAGCTTTTAGAAACTCATGTTCTTGCTCTAGATTGAGCTTCTCGAAGCATAGCTTCTCATGAGATCTTAGGAGCTCTCTATGATCTTCTTGAGTTGTTTCATGAGCTAACTTAAGAGTGTTTAGTTCTTTAGTTAGACGCTCAATCTCCTTCATAGCATTGTCATTCGACTCTTCTCGACTATAAAGACTACTAGCATGTTCATCATTACTAGGCTCACTAGATTTGTCATGTAAAAGCTCATCTTCACCAAGCAAGTCATCCTCATCACTATCAAAGTCAACAAATTCAGGGTGTGATACCTTGGGGCCTTTAGCCATGAAGCATCTTCCAATTCCCTCATTTGGTGAATCAAATAAGTCATAGGAGTTGGAGTTGGAGGACACGAGAGCAAGACCGGCAACACCTTCATCTTGATGTAGTCGAGTTGGAGTGATAGCTTCTTTCGGAGTGATTGTCGGAGTCGGAGCCGGAGACCCATTCACCTACATGAGCTTGATGTTTTCTTCTTGTGTAGCTCCTTGATGACTTGTCTTTCCTCTCCGAATCCTTGCTTCTCCGAGAGGATCTTCGTTCATAACGATCATCTCTACTCCTTCTCTCTTTCCGAGGTGACTCTTCTCTTGAGCTTCTTCTTCTTGGAGATTCTTCTCTTCTCTTGTGGGGAGCCGAACACTCATTTGAGTAGTGTCCGGGTCTTCCACAATTGTAGCAGCTCGATCATGACTAGAAGATCTCTTTTCATCATATGATCTAGACTTTGAGCTTCTTTCCTTGCTTCTACTCTTGTAGAATTTGTTGAAGTTCTTCACCATTAGGCTTATCTCTTCATTGGAAACTAGCTTGTCATTTGAGGTTGTGGGAGCATCACTTGTAGCTTTGTAAGCACCACTTGACTTGTTGTGAAGCTCTTCCTTATCTTTAAGTGTCATCTCATGAGCAACAATTCTTCCAATGACTTGGTAGGCTTGAGATTCTTGTAGTTTGGCATCATTTGGATCAAAGTGCACACGGTGTCATACTTTCCATCCAAAGCTCGAGAATCTTCTTGATGATGAATCGGTCGGTCATTTCTTCGCTTCCTAAGCCGGCAATCTCATTTGTGATGAGAGCAAGCCTAGAGTACATTTCAGCGACTCCTTCACCTTCCTTCATCTTGAACTTGTCAAGTTGACCTTGAAGAACATCTAGCTTTGATTCCTTCACGGACTCGGTACCTTCGTGCATTTCGACCAAAGTATCCCAAATCTCTTTTGCATTCTCAAGGCGGCTGATTTTGTTGAACTCCTCGGGACACAAAGCATTGAAGAGAATGTCACAAGCTTGAGCATTGTTTTGCAACATCCGCAATTCATCCGCTGTAGCTTCACGATCCGAACTTTTCCTTCCTCAAGAACTCACCTTGCAAGCCAACACAAATAATGCCCCATGCGGCGGGGTTATGTCCAAGAATATGCATTTTCATTTTATGCTTCCAACTAGCAAAGTTTGAACCATCAAAGTAAGGACCTCTCTTAAAATTACCCTCACTAGACGCCATACTCTCCTAGGTTGTGAAACCAAGCTTATGGAGTCCAATGCAATGGAAACCAATACAATGGAGACCAAAGCTCTGATACCACTTGTAGGATCGAAAGTATGTCTAGAGGGGGGGTGATTAGACTACTTGACAATATAAAAATTCAGCCTTTTGATAAAGACAAGTTTTTGGCAAGTTCATAATGGATATCAAGTCAAGTATCACCCTACACATGCAATTCTAGAGTATTGGCAGCGGAAAGTAAATTGCACATGTAGTAAAGAGAGGTGGAGAAGAGCAAACGCAATTTGGAGACACGGAGATTTTTTTCTCGTGGTTCCGATAGGTGGTGCTATCGTCAATCCACGTTGATGGAGACTTCAACCCACGGAGGGTAACGGCTGCGAGAGTCCACGGAGGGCTCCACCCACGAAGGGTCCACGAAGAAGCAACCTTGTCTATGCCATCATGGCCTCGCCCACGGAGGACTAGCCTTACTCGGGTAGATCTTCACGAAGTAGGCGATCTCCTTGCCCTTACAAACTTCTTGGTTCAACTCCACATCTCGACGGAGGCTCCCAAGCGACACCTAACCAATCTAGGAGGCACCACCTCCAAAAGGTAATAGATGGTGTTGATGATGATGAACTCCTTGCTCTTGTGCTTCAAATGATAATCTCCCCAACACTCAACTCTCCTCACCGATTTGGCTGTGGTGGAAGAAAGGATTGAGTGGAAAGCAACTTGGGAAGGCTAGAGATCAAGCTTCATATGGTGGGAGTGGAGCAACTTGATATCAACACAAGGGTAGGTAGTTTTCTTCTCGAAATGTAAGGTAGGAGTGGTAGTTCTTTCGATGGCTCTCTCCACGAATGAAGAGGGGTGGAGGGTATTTATAGCCTCCACACAAAATCCAACTGTTACACACATTTGACCAATCTTGGTCAGACCGAAGTTGACAACTCGGTGAGACCGAAAGTTCAAATCTTGTGAACGTTGGGATTTTCGGTGGGACCGAAAATACAATCTCGGTGAGTCCGATTCTTCCAAAGACTAGGGTTTGCCAATCTCGGTGGGACCGACTTTATCATCTCGGTGACACCGATTTGATGACGTAGGTTCTGAAGCTTGGCAACACTAGTTTCGGTGAGACCGAGTTCAGAATCGGAAAATCCGAAATTTCTAGGGTTTGGCTATATGGCTGAGGTGGTTCATCTCGGTGTGACTGAGTTTAGGAAATCGGTGGGACCGAGATTACTTATGAGTGTATATTTGAAGTGAGAGTTGCTGATAGTTTAGGAGATATATCACTAAGCACTTTGAGCAACCAGATCATTAACATAACCTCATCCCCTTTTAATAGTATTGGCTTTCCTATGGACTCAATGTGATCTTGGATCACTAAACCAAAAATGGAGTCTTGAGCTTTTGCTAATTCTTGCCTTAGCATTTTGAGGGGTCCACTCCTTCAGTCATTGCCATACCCATATCACTGAACTTTCTGAAATGATTCTCAAGAAGCTATTAGTTCAATGATATATATGTTGTTATTAATTACCAAAACCACCCGGGGATTAGTTGCACTTTCACACCTCGACCCTCGACACGACACCCCCGACACCCCATCCCCCTCGACACGACACCCCGACCCCTCGACCCTCGACACGACACCCCGACACCCCGACCCCTCGACCCTCGACACGACACCCCGACCACTCGACCCTCGACCCTCAACACGACACCCTGACCACTCGACCCTCAACACGACACCCCGACCACTCGACCCTCGGCACTAAACTAAAAAACCTAAACTAATTAAACTAAATAACCTAGACCAATTAAACCTAAACTAACTAAACTAGAAAATCAAAACCAATTAAAACTAAACTAACTAAACTAACAACCTAAACTAATTAAACCTAAACTAATTAAACTAAATAACCTAAACTAATTAAAATAATTAACCTAAACAAATTAAACCTAAACTAATTAAACCTAAACTAACTAAACTAAATAAACTAAACTAATTAACCTAAAAAAATTAAACCTAAACTAAATAACCTAAACTAATTAAACCTAAATTAACTAAACTAAATAACCTAAAAAATTTAAACCTAAACTAAATAGCGTAAACAAATTAAACCTAAACCTTAACTAAAAAACCTTAATTAATTGAACCTAAAAATTAACTAAACTAAATAACAGAAAAAATAGGGTGGCAGGGGCTCACCGTGGAGGCGGCGATGGGTCGGGGAGGGGCAGCGACGGGGTGGCGATGGGGCGGTGGCGACGGGCGGGAGGCGGCGGCGGGCGGCTCCTCGGGCGGTCCACCAGCGGCCACAAGGGAGGCGGCATGAGGAGGCTCGGGAGGGGGCAGCGAGGCGGGGTGGGGGGCGGCGACGGAGAGGTGGTGGGCCGGTGGGAGCGGCGGGGCGGTGTGGGGCGACGGGACGGCAGTGGTTCTCGTCGGGCGAAGAGGAGAGGAGGAGAAAGAGAGATGGCAATGGCGGGGCGCGGGCCGTTGTCTTATTTTGAAGTGTTGTCGTCCGTGTCGCATTTGCCATTTGCAAGTTGATGGCAAAGGCCTCTTTGCCGTCTGCTGACGGACGGCAAAGAGAGGGCCCGTTAGGGCTTAATAGCCAATGGGCCAAACACCCTCTTTGCCGTCCGCTAGCAGATGGCAAAGTAATGGTTGATGGCAAAGCATTACTTTGTCGTCCGCTGCCTCTTTGCCGTCTGCTTTCTGATGGCTGATGGCAAAGCCATTCTTTGCCGTCCGCTAGCTGACGGCAAAGAGGGGGCAGACGGCAAATCTTCTGATTCTAGTAGTGGTGGTGATCAACTTGGGCTAGAGGACCCTGCCTGAAATATGGTTTAGTGTCAAAAATTTGCTCTTCCTGCTCGCTCTCAATGATCATGTTGTGTAAAATGACACAGCTAGTCATGATCTCCCACATTTGATCTTTCGACCAGGTCTGAGCGGGGTACCGGATAACATCAAATCGATATTGGAGCACACCAAATGCCCGCTTGACATCCTTCCTGCAAGCCTGCTGAACCTTCGCAAAGTGGGAGTTCTTGCCTCCTGGCACAGGGTTTGAGATAATCTTCATAAATCTGGACCATCTTGAATAGATGCCATATTCTAGGTAGTATCCCTTGTTGTAGTGCCGCCCATTGACCTTGAAGTTCACCGGAGGAGAATGACCTTCAATAAGTTTGGCAAAGACATGCGAGCACTACAGTATGTTGATGTCATTGTGAGTTCCTGGCATACCAAAGAAGGAGTGCCAAATCCAGAGGTCATGTGTTGCCACTGCCTCAAGTACCACACTGCAACCGCCTTTGGCGCCTTTCTACATCCCCTGCCAAGCAAATGGATAGTTCTTCCATTTCCAATGCGTGTAGTAGATGCTTCCAAGCATCCCAGGAAATCCTCTTGCTGCATTATGTGCTAGGATCCAAGCCGTGTCTTCAACTTTGGGTGATCGCAAGTATTGCGGTCCAAACACTGCCACCACTACCATGCAGAACTTGTAGAAACACTCAATGGTTGTGGACTCGGCCATGCGCCCATAGTCGTCCAGTGAATCACTGGGAACTCCGTATGCAAGCATCCTCGTAGCTGTCGTACAATTCTGGAGTGAGGTGAATCCAAGTGTGCGAGTGCAATCCTTCTTGCACTTGAAGTAGCTATCGAACTCCCTTATTGAATTCACAATCCCGAGGAAGAGCTTTCGGCTCATCCGATAACGACACCGAAATACTTTGTCGCCATGCAGTGGAGTGTCGGAGAAGTAGTCGGAGTAGAGCAAGCAATTTCCTTCCAGTCGATGCCGATTCTTTGCCTTCATCCGGCCCGACGCCGAGCCACCTCGCCGAGGCTTTGCATTGCTCGCTAGCAGGCTGGCCAGGGTGGTGAGGACCATGAAATGCTCTTCTTCCTCGGCGCAGGCTTTGGCTTCCTCCTCCAGCAGCGCCGCGAGTGCCTCCTCCTCGTCGGGGTCCATTGCCGAGCAGACAAATCGCCGAACACCTGGCAGGCGTGGTAGGCGCGCAGTATCCCGCCCTACGCGGCCGGAGCGCCAGGAAGCTCGCCCAGGGACGGGGTGGAGGATGCTGCGGCGAAACCCTCTCTCTTTTTCGGCGGCGAATGGCTTATCTAGCGGCGGTGGGAGGGGCGCCGCCGGGATCGGCAAGGCGGCGGGAGGGCGTGCGGCGGGGGGGGGGGGATCTGGGCATGCAAGATGCGTTTTCTCCTGGCAGAGGTGGCCCAGACGCGTTTTTCCCTTCCGCCTGAGCCCCCAGGCGCCCCCAGTGCGCTGGTTCGGCCTGGAATCGCCGGGCTCAAAAACGGACTGAGCCGGCGGATTTCGGCGTTCTGGGGGCGCGACTGGGTGACTTTTTTAGCGCCGGCGCTAAAAAGGTCGCCCTGAGGGACCTGTTGGGGGCGCGAGTGGAGATGCTCTAAGACCTACTCCCTCCGTTCCGAAATAATTGTCTTTCTAGCCATCTCAAATGGACTACAACATATGGATGTATGTAGACATGTTTTAGAATGTAGATTCACTCATTTTGCTCCGTATGTAGTCACTTGTTGAAATATCTAGAAAGACAATTATTTCGAAACGGAGGGAGTATAAGCGAACAAATGCATTTTCTTTTCATGCATATGAATTTGGTGGAGTGTGGATAAACCAACACCGTAACCATCTCCCCCTATTTATAATACTACCAAAACTAAGCATAAACTTAGCACCAAACACTGTGTGTTAACGTCAGCAATGAGGAATGATACGAAAGTTTTCTAGGTTGTTGGCTGCCTTTGGACCAAGACTCCAAGTTGACCGAAAGTAAAGATGATCCCTCGACGAAATTAGAACATTAGAGCCAAACGGTTAAGAACGCGTTTCTTGGCATAGCTGGCGACCATTAGATCGATAGCACCAAAGGAATGAAGTCACTAGGTACTCCAGTAGTCCAGTCTACTTGTACCACCTAAAAACGGAAGTGATGTAACCGGCGACACCTTCGTTTTCAAGTGATGATGATGGCAGTGACGTCCGCTAATTAACTCGTACGTGGTATACGTGACGGCAACAGTCTGCTGACCTTTTACTCGTACAACTGGATCGCATAGATATTTCTTTTCTTTTAAGATATGACATGCTCATCCACTTGTTATCAATTTTTTTTTTTGTCAAGCTTCGTAAACTTTGACAAAATTATAAGCAAAAAATATTAACATATACAATAACAAATCAATACTGTTGGATTCATTATTAATGTACTTTCACATCACATTGAGTATATTGTTTACTATAAACTTGGTGAGACTTTATGAAGTTTGACTTTAATTAACTCTAATGTACAAAGTAAATAAGAACGGAGGGAGTACTAGTTTTTAGTGAGTGGGTATGTGTGATACTGTGTATTTGCTTGCGTACAAGCGTTGTATCCGATGTTTCCAATATTTTTTCAATACAATATGGAATAAGGTGGGTAAAACTCTATGCATGTGCCATGTGGCACGCCATGACAAGGAAGCTGACCTAACGTCCCATAGCTTTATGCACTCTGTCCTAACCCCGACCCATATTTCTGACCTCCACATATCCACCTCCCTCCCCCACACCTCAGTACTGCTCGTCAAACTCAAGCGCACGACCGCAGGAACGACGGACCACATGCAGCAAGCCAAGGCGCCGGCACCGTGGCTGACGGCGACGGCCACTGCCATGATCAGCAGCACCGACGACGTGCGGAGGACGGTGCAGGCGAAGCCAGTTGTGGTGGTGGGGCGGCGGGAGTGCTGCATGGCGCACGTGGCCCGGTGCCTGCTCCTGGGCCAGGGCGCGAACCCGGCGGTGCTGGAGGTCAGCGACGACGCCGACCCAGCTGCGCTCGTCTTCGCGCTCTGGCCCAAGGACAACAGCACCAAGGTGGCCACCGAAGTCGCCTTCCCGGTGGTGTTCATCGGGGGCAGGCTGCTGGGCGGGCTGGACAGCCTCATGGCCATGCACATGGCCGGCGAGCTCGTGCCGGTCTTGAAGCAGGCAGGAGCCCTCTGGCTTTGAACCTCCGTGCACGCCGTGCCGTTAATTAGTTAGCCCTCGCCATATATGTGTGCGAGTGATTTGTTTCGTGTTTATTCTCGCCATCTATGTCCCCATGCCATCTAGTAGTATTGTAGACTTCCCTTTGGGAAACAAAAATGGCAAAGAAACAGAGTTTGTTCATAAGATGTGTGCAAAAGGACTTGGAATCATCCTACAGACTTCCATTTTGTTTTTGTTTTTCGAGGAGGCTCGAATAACTCATGAATTTTGTAAGCTCTCAAACTTTGCTCAATTGTGTCCTGCGACCCAATTGTCTATAGGTTGGTTGAGGTCATGTATGTGTCAATCGAACAGGACTAACAATTTTCTATAAAAAAACACAAGAGGAATCATACCGTTTTCCGGCAAGTCAATAATTACTGCAAAGTCTTTCTTTTATCCGGCGAAACATTTCGGAAAGGAGAGAGTTCAGGAGTTTGACCCGCATTACCAACGTCGGTTACGAGTGTTTGGGTTAATGCTAGCGGGACTGGCTACTGGTCAGTCGCCTGATTTTAGGAAATGGATCAGGGGGTGTTTGGTTTAGAAGTCCTAGGACTTTTTCTAGTCCCAGGGACTAATCAAAAAAGACTCTCCAGTAGAGTCTTTTTCTAGTCCCTGTAGAAAAAGTCCCTCCCGTTTGGTTCCTAGGGACTTTTTAGGGATTTTTTCTAGTCTCTGGGACTAAAAAGTCCCTGAACCAAACACCCACTCAGTCGATTCCTAACCAATCGACTGAACCAAAATTGTAGTCAGCCAATTTCAGTGTTATAGCACATGTTAACTCTTTTTGCATATGCTCAGTTTTTCGAAGGTGCTCATATGAATAGGGTGTGTGTGTATGCATTTATAGGGGTGAGTGCATGTGCGTGTATGCGTTCATAGCACTTGCGTCTGTACTGTGTTAAAAAAACTCTTTTTGCATACAAAACCAACAGGAGCTCACAAGACTTCATGGACCCAATATAAAACAATGACCAGTTGATAAACAAAAATAAAAATAGAGAAAAACAAATAAAAATGCAGACAACTTACACAAAAATTGCATATTTGTACGATATGCAAAAATAAGCATATAGGAGTGGAATTTATGCAAAAAAGAAATTTTGTAAGAAGGAATGAATTATTTATTTTATATTTGCAATCTCACACATGTATATTTAGTTTTATAGATGCATACAATACATATATGCATACATATATATATCAAAAATGTATTATTACGATGAAAAATAAGCATACACTAGTGAGATTTGTGCAAAAGTAGTATTTTCTAAAAAGTAATAGATTAGTGACATCGGTATTACCTTTACAAAATAAAATAAAATGAAAACTAAAACAAAATCAAAAATAATAAACTAGTGGCATTGGCATTTGATCCATGGTGTCTCTACTTATCCGGATCAAAATAATGAATATCGGACACAATAATGACAAAATTTGTACACAGTTTGAATAGAAATTGCGTTTTTTTATAATATGAAATAATAAGCACAAATAGTGAAATTTCACAAAAAAAATCCTAAGTAGGAATGAATTAGAGGTCTTGGTATTACCCTTAAAGATAAAGAAAGTAAATAAAAACTTAAACAAAATTAAAATAGTGAAGTTTTCTAAGAAACAATGAATTAATGTCATTGGTGTACTGTTAAGAAGAAAGGAACTGAAAATAATCATAAAAAATGAAATATTTTGTAAACAATTTGCACAGAAGTTGCGCATTATTAGTGTACATAAAATCATGAATTTATATATACTCCTGTATAGTATACCAATATCAAGGTATATAGACCGTTGGATCTTTGTAATCCCACAGCTCACATTCAATTACTTCATACAATGGACTGCGTGGCCACATATAAGCCATAGGATAAGCTGATCTAACGGCTGACCATGCAGGTATTCACGGTGGGTGGGTGCTGCCAGACTACCACCGTGTGAGAGTACATGCTGACTCCTGATTATTTTACTGTCCACTGGCCCACCGCTACTTTCTCTTATAAATTCATTTTGCAAATATTATGGCCCAGTTTTTCCTTTGTTTTCACCAATGCTTTTTTGCGTAGACTTCTACTCATCGGACAAACTAATCATTGTATGTAAGTTAAAAACTAATCATTGTATGCATGCGTGTACTTTACTTTTTTGTGAAAAGTATATCTACCTTACTTGAAAAAAGAAGTTGATTAATATGGACAATCTGTTCGTATATAGTGTATTATATAAAAATGACTTCAATCCCCCCATCATACAACACTTCACAATGATCCTTAAATCCACACGTGCATGGCACGTGCCATGTACTAGTAGCATTTGTTTGTATATAGTTACACTCAACCAAAAAACCACAAAAAACAAAAATAACCAATAAAGGAAAGAAAGAGGGAAAAATAAAAACCCCATAGAAACAGAAAACGGGAATAAAAAATGAAGCAAAATACCCTCAAATAGGGAAGAAATGATATAAAAAATTAAAACCAAATAATGACAAAATTTGCACACAATCTGAACATAAATTGCACTTTGTTATAATAAGCACGAATAAACACATAATAGTGAACTTTTTCGAAAAAAGAAAATTTTCTAAAGAAAGAATGAATTAGTGGCTTTGGTATTTGATCCATGGTGTCTCTATTCCTCCCAATCAAAATAATGAATTAGTGGTATGGATATTACCGTCTAAAAAGAAAGAAAAACTAAAAAAAGATAATGAAAAAAATTGCAAACAGTTTGACTAGAAATTGCATTTTTTTTCTAATATGCAAGAATAAGCACAAATAGGGAAAATTCACAAAGGAAAACCGAAGTAGGAATGAATTCAAGGTATTGGTACTACCCTTACAGTATAAAGAAAATGAAATAAAAAATAAAGAAATTAAAATAGTGAAGTTTTCTAAGAAACAACGAATTAGCGTCATTGGTTTCCCGTTAAGACAAAAGGAACTTAAAATAATTAAACAAATGATGAAATATTTTGCAAACAATTTGCATAGAAGTTGCGCATTTTTAAAATATGGAGGAATAAGAATATAATAGTGTAATTTTCACAAAAAGGAAGTTTCCCAAGAAGAAATGAATTTGCGGCGTTGGTATTATCATTAAAGAATAAGAAAATAAAATAATACTAAAAACTGAAATACCAAAGTTTTCAAGAAAGAATGAATTAGTGGCTTAGGTATTACTCTTTAAGAAAAAATAAAGTGAAATAGAAACTAGAACAGAATCAAAATAATGAGGTTTTCTAAGGAAGAATGAATTATTAACATTGGTATTACCCTTTAAGAAGATGAAAATAAAATTGAAACTAAAAAAAAATCAAAATAATAAGTTTTTTAAGATAGAATGAATTAGTGTCATTAGTTTTACCCTTTAAGAAAAACTAAATTACTTATTTAATTAAAATAAGGAAGAATGTATTATTAGCATTATTATTACCCATTAAAAAATAACAAAAAAGTTTTCAAAAAATGCACACAACTTCGCTCTTAAACTACACTTTTTTAGTACGCAAACAATAATCATATAGTAGCGCAATTTTCGCGCATATTGCATATTATTTAGATGCGTACATTACATCCACCCAACATCCCAATAAATATCAACAAAAATAAAAAAATCAACTAACAAAGAGAAACAGAAAAACAAAAGTAAAAGCACATAAAAAACAAAAAAATGAAGGGAGAGAGAGGAGAGTTGGATCACACAGTTGATGGGCTTCGGCCCATAAGGAAATCGACTGACCCAAATAAGGGGTCAGTCAAAAAAAAAGCCCACAAAACAACCAACACGTGCCAGGAAAAAACGCAGCATGAATGAGAAAAACCAATGGCCATAAAATTGACTGACCCAAAAGTGAAATTTCAGTTGACTGAAATGTAGCTAAAGTCAATGGTAGCATGTTGAAGATAATAACTCTTTTAAAAGACTAAGGTTAGGGCATCTCCAACACGAAGCCCTAAAAGGAATACAGTTTCCGTCCCCAAACACGGATACCGGAGCCAGTTATTCAACCGCATCCTCTAAATGTCGAACATGCTACATAACAAAAAGTTATGTTATATGATCACACTGAGGAACACTATGAAGATGGCGGTAATAATCAAACTCACCACGAGTAGGGGAAGTAGTGAAGAAGACGGTGAAGCGCGATGATTCTTGCAGCTAGATTATACCTTCCAACCACGAGAATATTCTCTAAGATGAGAATGACGACCCCTCTGAGGTATCCATGTGTTCCATACTAGTAGTCCAACAGAGCTTCAACGTTAAGGAAGAAGATCTCTGAGAAAATACAGAGAGAGAAAGCCCAGCGCTGCTTCTCATGTAATGAGTCTAATGGCTCCTGGGCCCAAAAGTATTTTTTGAAATGTCAAAAAAATCAAGACAAAGATTTTATGTGTTGTTAGTCACATCAGGATGCTACCTATAAATTTTGAGGCAAAAAAATTTAAGCTTTTTGGCCTGTATAAAAAAACAAAATGAACACCAAATGTTACCCCCAAATATCATCCCCAACTTTTTCTTTCATCGACGAATAACCGCTGCTCCGTTTCACATGAAACTTGTCAAGCATGCTTGCGACACTAACACGAACATCCACACAAAAATTCAGATTTTTCTGAAAACATTTAGTATTTTTTTCACGGTATTGTTCACCCGGGAGCATGTGCTCTTAGGAGCCAAAACGCCCCTCCTGGAGTCTAATTCTATTAGGCCAAAAAGAAGAAAGGCTCCAGGCATTTAGGGTTTTCTTGTCTCCCATCGGCACTGGCACCGATCTGTCTCATCTCCTATGGCCTTAGGACCATGGAGGCGCGATGGATCCTGGCCCTTGTTGACAGGACGACTCATGCTTCGTTTTTAGGTGATTGTTTTGGGTCTATTTATAGTTTGTGTCCTGCTCGGGAAGGAGAGACGACGGCGACTCCCTGAAGATGGAATAAGGTTCTCCCCGCCTAGCCCCTATCTTGGCGGTGGCGGTGCGTCTTGCATCGTCGGAGGTCGTGTTGAGGTGTGCCTCCGGTGGATCTCATGGGATTCGGTCGATGTTTGTCTTCGTTGGAACGACATGGATCTGGTTCTTTGTTCATTTGTGTTCTTGTGTCTACAGGTTGGATCTTTTCCATCTACTCTCCTCTCCAGTGGCGGCGCTTGCTATTCTAGTGCGCTGGTCCTTTTGGGCTTTAGCACGATGACTTCTCGGTTGTCTACTACAACAAGGTTTGCACGGCTTTGGTGAGGGAGGGGCAATGACGGTGGTGCCTCTTCGGCTTGCTCCAGGGCTTGTAGTCATCGATATGTGGTCTACGGACATGGATTTAACTTTTGTTACTTCTCATGTTCTTTGTACTGCCATGATATTTGATGATTAGATCGGAAGTTTTTCTCGCAAATAAATATCTATTAGACTGAGATTACAGACTGTCTAATTAGGAGCCTGAACACTTAGGCCAATTAGACCGGGAGAGTGCAGAGCTATGTGGGACAGATCCCATTAGGATTTGCATGCCTCTTAGGGGGTCTCCCCACACACACACACACACACACACACACACACACACACACACACATATATATATATATATGTATGTATGTATATACATATATGTTATCACCACTGGTAGTTATCACCACTTGAGTTTTGTATGTTGTATATAGTATCTATCAAATCGGAGAGTATGTACGCATAGTATGTAGTATATAAGAATATTTATGTAGTATATATACTCATTTTTAGGTAGTATGCATCATATTTTGAGTATGCTCCTTTTTACGTACAAATATATGCATATTTCACAAATATAATAGAACTATGGTACAACTTGCAAATTTTTATATATAATATATAAACATACTTATAATGATAAAGTAGTATATATAATACCACATGATAGTATATGAGACATGTGGGGTAACTACCCCAGGTGGTAGGATGGATTTTTAGGATGGGAGAGAGGGAAGCGGGGTGCCAAATTGGATCTACTCCAATTAGGATTTGACTAGGAGGTGGAGGGGGATTTCTTCTCCTCCCCAATTTGGCCAAGACCTTCCTTATGGAGGTGGCGCCCCATGTGGGCCCACTAGGGGTTGTTATTGCATGACGAACCTTCACAAAAATTTCACCTATATAAAATTCTGGATTTTTAGGATGTCTCAAGAATCCATTCCTAGACCCCTGAAAACTTTCCATATGTAGATCTCAGGCTTTTTGAAATCATGTTATGCCTTTTCGAAATTCGCAGAACCCTTCGAGAACCACCCGAAACATTTTTGGTGCTCATTTATTCATTCTCATTTCTTGCATTATAATGGCTACTAGTCGTTAAGCCTACGATCCTATAGGTTGGGAAATAAGCAGACATCACACAGAACCCTTTTCGGTTTTAACTGCGGGACCTGGATACCCTTGTTACTCCTGCATGTTCACGAAGTTCTCCAGTGAACCTTTTATTCCTGAATACCATTCCATTTGCTTCATGATACAATACAAAACCCGAGGTGAGGTAATATTGGTAGCCCCATGATTAAGTCCTTGATCACTATACCGGCTATCCTCGTTATCATTTTTGTTCTCTTTACTCGTGTCTATGTTTCCGTATCCCTGTGATGTCCACCATATGTATCTGGTGAGATGATAATGATACTGCAAACACCGAATGAGCCCAGAGAGTATCTCTCAATCGACAATGGAGCAAATTCCAGTCTTGAACTATCATCACCAAGACATATGTTTCCTATATACCCTTAAGTTATTTTTATTCACATCTAGTTATGGATTGGCATTCTATAATCCCAAAGTAACTATCCAGTATGTTGGCATATGATATTCTCACGGTCTAAGGAACTAAGTAAACGGTGACATATTATATGAAAATAACGACAACATAACAACGATACTATTCTCTAGGTAATTCATAAGTTGGGTTATCCAACACCATTGTTCTGGTAACAATGTGTTCTCATTATTGATAGCATCCTTCTTACTATAAAAATGATCATGATTAGGAAAATAAGATCGACATCAATAATTGAGCTAGCCTTAGAGGCATGACTAGGGATCATATTGGTGTTTATATTTTCACACATGTATTTGGGTTTTCCTCCGAATCACTATTCAAGAACCAATAAAATTCTAGCACAGAATCATAAACTTTAATTATGACCAGGAAAATATAATTATACATTTATTTTTGCCTATAGGGCATATTTACAACAATCTTCTGCTTGCACTAGAGTCAATAATCAAGTTACTTAAGTACTCTAGCACTAATGGCATCCCAGTGTTGCTCATGTTTTGCTCGTGGTAAAGGATGATACTTCTCCAATGTATCTATAATTTTTTGAAGTATTCATGATATATTATCATCAATTATATATGGTTTTCATGCAGTTTTATATTAGTTTTCTGGACTAACTTATTAACCTAGAGTCAAATGTCAGTTTTTGTTTTCTGCATGTTTTTGTTTTGTAAAAAATCAATATCTAGGAAGGTCAAATGGTGTCTGAGGGCCCTACATGGCAAGGTGGCGCTACCACCCCCTAGCCATGTCGTGGGCCCGTGTGGGGCCCGTGGATGTCGGTTGGAGCCCTTCTTTCGCGGAAAGAAATATAATTTTATGGAAATAATCCCCTCAAAATTCCAGCCTGACCGAAGTTATGGATCTCCCGCTATAAAATAAATGATGTTTGTCCAGAAAATAGTACTGAAAAAATAGAGAAAAGGAGAAGAGAGATCCAATCTTGGAGGGGCTCTCACCCCTCCGAGAGCCATGGTGGCCAAGTAAGAGAGAGGAGAACCTCTCCCCATCTAGAGAGGAGGCCATGGAGGAGGTCGTAGGGGAAACCTCTCTCCCTCTCTCCGTTTGGTGCCGGAGAGCCGCCGGGAGAACCATCATCGCAGCGATCGTCTTGATCAACGTCGTCGTCTTCACCAACATATTCATCACCTTTCTCACCTCCTTTCAGTGGTGCACTCTCCTACAACCCGTTGTAATCCCTACTTGAACATGGTGTTTTGGTGCTATCAATTATTATCCAATGATTTGTATCATCGCTATTATGTCTGAGTAGATTATTGTTGTCCTATGGGTTAATTGGTGAATTGATATGATTGGTATGAGTTGCATGATTATTTTGTTGTTGTTCTTTGGTGCCCATCATATGAGTGCGCGTGTGGATTACATATTAGGGTTAGTAGCATATTGATATGACTATGCATAGGCCGGCTAGAGTGATAGATATTATCGAGGCTGAGTGTAGAAATTGATGCATATGGGATTGAAGATGGTCCAATATATCTTAATGCCATGGTTGGGTTTTAACTTAATGAACCTGTTAGTAGCTACGGATTCTTGCTAATAGTTCCAATCATAAGTGCATAAAATTTCAAGGGATGACATGCTAGCAGAGGCCTCTCCCACATATAAACTTGCAATGATGATTGGTTTAGTAACTTAGCTAATTACCTAAGTACAATTCTACACGTCAGACTGCCACTATCCCACACACGCTATTTGTATTATATTTTATCTTTACTTAGGCAGCACCTATTTTCATGTTTATGTTCTTCGTTATCTTGCAAAGCTATCTCTTTATATCCACAAAATACTTCTAGTTTCATTTCCAAGACAAAGCAAGAACCCTGTGTACGTAGGGTTGTATCAATGGCAGATAGGACCTGAGAGAAAATAATCTTATCTTTAGATCCATGTGGGTTTGACACTCCATACTTAATTAGCATTTCCATCATTGGAAGTGCTATGATAACTCGCACTTGGGGATTATCAATGGTGTCATCAACGGATCTCACACGTTTAGATTTATGGGCGTGTTTGGTTGCTGTTGTGAATAGTTCCTACATCGCATACACTTCTCAACCCAGCCTGGTTGAGCAAAAACAGGCCCTAATACGCCATCTGCAAGTTGTTTGGTTGCCTGCATCTAGTGTCCCTGCATTAGGTAATACACAAGTGCACTTTGTTTGGTTGCCTGCATTGGCCCAAGCGGCACATGAACATGGAGTTTGGTTGCATACGGCGTACATGTTGTGCTTATCCTGTACCCTAGTTGGTGAGCTTACCCACAATGATCACACCTAGCACACCAACGCCACAACAGAGCAATAGCGATGAACTGGGCGAAGATGATGAAGTTCTTCAGCTTCAGCCCAAACTGATGATCCACCTTGACACCTCCAACCTTACCACTGTCAACACTGCTGCCTCCGTGCTTTTGCACCCAGTCAGAGTAAGCTTGTTTTACCACCTGCCTAGTCTTGAACCCTCTATGGCTGTTGTTGCTATACGATGCCACTTGTGCACTGGCTTCTTCCCATGAACTATAAACCCCTAGAGCCTTACCGATGAACACGGCATACCGCTTGCCCTAGCAATGCACAAGAGCAAGAGTTGAAGCAGCAAATCAACGGAGCACACAAGTAGCAAGCAAAATAGCACACAAGCAACAATGGACCGGAAGAGAAGAAGTCAAGCATGCATGATCATACGGCATAGCAAGTTCAACCTAGCACTACCTTGGTGTTAACCTACCACCACATCCAAAAGAGGGTGTCGTCCTGCCACCACAAGTTCACCATCAACATGAGGGGTTAGTATATACCACCTCACCAAAATATACAGACCATCAAATTGTTTTTCAGCCCTAGCTACACAAAATGTATGTCGTCATCGTCACCGTCGTCGTCGCCACCGCCATCGCCGTCAGGGATCATGCACGCTCACAGGTAGCACTACTCTAGTAGTAGTGCTTGCCTAGACAGCTCCTGAGCCACAACACCCTATGAGCGTCTACCATGGCAACAAACCCAACACCCTAGGCCTTGTTGTCAAGCAGGCTGAGAGCTGCCATGAGAGCCTCGTCGCTGAAGCCACCTTGGTCATGACAGCGCCATACAGGTCAGGGTGGACGTCGAGGGGCTTACACTCCCTGCTGGCTGTTGCCACCTGATGTCTACTACGCAACTTTATTCTTGTAGACACGTGTTGGGCCTCCAAGCACAGAGTTTTGTAGGACAGTAGCAATTTTCCCTCAAGTGGATGACCTAAGGTTTATCAATCTGTGAGAGGTGTAGGATGAAGATGGTCTCTCTCAAACGACCCTGCAACCAAATACAAGAAATCTTTTGTGTCCCCAACACACCCAATACAATGGCAAATTGTATAGGTGCCCTAGTTCGGCGAAGAGATGGTGATAAAAGTGTAATATGGATAGTAGAAATATATTTTTATAATCTGAATAAATAAAAACGGCAAGGTAGCAAATAGTAAACGGGCACAAAAACGGTGTTGCAAAGCTTAAAAACGAGGCCTAGGGTCCATACTTTCGCTAGTGCAACCTCTCAACAATGCTAACATAGTTGGATCATATGATTATCCCTCAAAGTGCAATAAATAATCACTCCTGAATTCCTATTAGCGGAGAACAAAAGATAGGAATTGTTTGTAGGTCACGAAACCACCTCAAAGCTATTCTTTCCGTTTGATCTATTCAAGAGTTTGTACTAAAATAACACAAAGCTACTTTTCCATTCGATCTATTATAGAGTTCGTACTAGAATAACACCAAAGCAAATTCATATTCATAATACTCAATCCACACAAAGAACTATAAAGAGACCCCAAAGTTTCCGCCGGAGAAATACGTGCATCAACCCCTATGCATAGATTACACCAATATCACTGCGGGAATCCACGAGTTGAATGCCATAACACATAGCAAGTGAATCAATAGGATACCTCATTGTCACCTCAAGTATTCATATTGCAAGACATATATCATGTGTTCTCATCTCTGAATATTCAATCCGACAAGACAAAACTTTGAAGGGTAAAGATTCAATTCATCATAACAAGAGTATAGAGGGGATAAACATCATATGATCCGACTATATTAACAAAGCCCATGATGTAGATCACGAGAGAGGGAGAGAGAGAGAGATCAAACACATAGCTACTGGTACAAACCCTCAGCCCTGAGGGTGGACTACTCCCTCCTCATCGTGGTGGCCGTCGGGATGATGAAGATGGCCACCGGAGATGATTCCCCCCTCCTGCAGGGTGCCGGAACGGGGTCTAGATTGGTTTTCGCGGATACAGAGACCTTGCAACGGCGGAACTTCTGATCTAGGGCTACCCCGAAGGGTTTCAGAATATTTGGGAAATTATAGTGCAAAGAGGGGGTGCGGGAGGCCACCGAGGTGGGCAGAACCCACTTGGGCGCGCCAGGGGGCCCTGGCGTGCCCTGGTGGGTTGTGCCCCCCTCGGGGCACCCCACAGGTGCAGCTCAGGCCCATTGGGTACCTTCTGGTCCAGAAAAAAACTCCAAAAAGTTACGCGGTGTTTGGACTCAGTTTGATATTGATTTCCTGCGATGTAAAAAACAAGCAAAAAACAGCAAGTGGCACTAGGCACTGGATCAATAGGTTAGTCCCAAAAAGTGATATAAAGTTGCTATAGAATGATTATAAAACATCCAAGAATGATAATATATTAGCATGAATACTTCATAAATTATAGATACGTTGGAGATGTATCAGCATCCCCAGCTTAAATCCTACTCGTCCTTGAGTAGGTAAATAATAAAAGAAATTATTTATGAAGTGTGAATGCTAGCAAAGTGCATAAGTTTGATCAATGATAATTTCAATCACTTTTTCTAGCATCATAACAACAATTCTTTCTTATAAAACTTCTCATGTTATAGTAGCAACCAATTCACATGTTAAGGTTCAAACAATGAATTCTCTTGAAACCAACAACCTATGTTCTCAGTCACCACGCAATTGCAATCAACTTATTCAACAACGTTTAAGTAAGACCTCCACATACTCAACCATCATATAGTCTTCTATGATTGCTAACACTCACCGCATACACACGAGCAAAACGTTTCAACCGGACACATAGAAAGATAGGGGCTTATAATTTCGCCTCCCAACGTATTCACCTTTGGGTTATGTCAACAATAATAACTCATGCTACCCAAATTCAACTGGATATATGTGCCTAGATCTTTCCTCACCACATGATGCTTGCCAAAGGAGAAAAATAAAAAGGAATACAGAGAATTTTTTTTGACTCTTTGCATAAAAGTAAATATTGAAAAGTAAAAGGTAGGCCCTTCGTAGAGGGAAGCAGAGGTTGCCATGCGCTTATTTGTTTGTATGCTCAGTCCCTTAGTGTAAAAAATGTCATGTTATATTTCCCCTTATGATAGCAACCTTTATTATGCAGTCTGTCGCTTTTATTCTTTGCCATTGCAAGTACATACAACGCTCAGTTTTCTCTTACACTAAATGATCTAACACTTTTAGAAGCAATTTTTATTGCCTTATTGCACCGATGACAACTTACTTGAAGTATCTTGCTCAATCCTTAGGTAGGTATGGTGGACACTTGAAAATAAGATAAGGGTTTTTGGATGCACAAGTAGTATCTCTACTTGGTGCGCAATTTTGGCTAGCAAAGATAGGGGCAAGCACCACATGTTGAAGGATCTATGACAATATAACTTCTATGTGAATATGAGCAAAACATAAATCATTGTGTTGTCTTCCCTATCCAACTTCAACAATTTTGGCATATAATATTTTGATGGGGGCTCACAATCACAAAAGATGTCCATGATAGTGTATTTGCATGTGAAAGTTCTCTTCCTTATACTAATTATTCGTGAATTGCTTGTATGACCAATATTGTGATTGTCAAGCCTCAAAAGATTTCACTTTCTAAACCCAATGTGAAGCTACCACTAGGCATGATATAATTTCAAATTCATTACATTCAATTTACTCAACAATTTACGCATAGGATATAAGTGAAGCACAAGAGTAAATGACAAACTACTCCAAAAAGATAATAAGTGAAGATCATGCAAGTAGTTAAGTAAATAGGTAGCCATTTGAGGACTCACTCTTATTCAAAAACTTTCAGATCTAAGTATTTTATTAAAACAACAAGCAAAATGAAAATAAAATGACATTTCAAGAGTATCACAACTCATTTGAAGAAGCAAAAACTTAGGTTCCACCGATACTAACCGATAATTGTTGAAGAAGAAAGGTGGGATGCCTACCGGGGCATCCCCAAGCCTAAATGCTTGAGACTTATTGAAATATTAGCTTGGGATGACTTGGGAATTCCCAAGCTTGAGCTTTTGTGTCTCCTTAATTCCTTTTATACCACGGTTTTCCTAAATCTCAAAAGCTTCATCCACACAAAACTCAACAAGAACTCGTGAGATAAGTTAGTATAAACCAATGCAAAACCTTACCATCCTCTACTGTAGCAAATCAATAAATTATTATTCAAAATTGCATACTAAATGTCTCTGCATATTTAATACTCCTATCCTCAAATAGAATCATTAAACAAGCAAACATATGCAAACAATGCAAACATAACAGCAATCTGCCAAAACAGTACAGTCTGTAAAGAATGCAAGATTCATCATACCTCCCTAACTCTAAAAATTATTAGAAAAATACTACACTGTAGAAAATTTATCAGAGCTTATTTTGAAAAAAGTTTCAAAAATTTATCCTATTCTGACTTTTCTAGGGATTTTTTGCAACATCGATAAACTTTCTGTTTTCAAACAGCAACAAGTATACTTGCAAAATGAGCATGGCAAAGGCTATCACTGCCACTTTTATTGAAATAAAAGATGCAAAACATTATTATAAATAACATCAAGAAAATTCTAAAAAAATAAATTGATGCTCCAAGCAAAACACATATCATGTGATGAATGAAAACATAGTTCCAAGTGAGGTTACCGATAATGTTGGAGACAAAAGAGGGGATGCCATCCGGGGCATCCCCAAGCTTAGTTGCTTGGATCTTCCTTGAATATTACCTAGGGGGTGCCTTGGGCATCCCCAAGCTTAGGGTCTTGTCACTCCTTAGTCTCCTCATATCGACATCTCACCCAAAACTTGAAAACTCCAATCACACAAAACTTAACGGAACCTTGTGAGATAGGTTAGTAGGATAAAGAGCAAACCATTTCACTTTTGGTACTGTCAAAGACAAGATTCATAATTGTTTCCACACAATGCCTACTGTGGAATATCATTTCCACAATTTATATTGAGAAATATAAGCCATAGAAACAAGGAAACTGATATGTCTCCGTCGTATCTATAATTTTTGATTGTTCCATGCCAATATTATTCAACTTTCATATACTTTTGGCAACTTTTTATATTATTTTTGGGACTAACATATTGATCTAGTGCCCAGTCCAGTTCCCCTTTGTTGCATGTTTTATGTTTTGCAGAAACCCCATATCAAACGGAGTCCAAACGGGATAAAAACGGACGGAGAATTATTTTGGAATATTTGTGATTTTTGGGAGGAAGAATCAACGCGAGACGGTGCCCGAGGTGGCCACTAGGGTGGCCCACGCCACCACTCCAGGTGGGCGCGCCCCCCACCCTCGTGGGCCCCTCTTAAGGTGGTTGACGCCCTTCTTTGGCCGCAAGAAAGCTAATTTTTGGAAAAATATCTGGGCGAAGGTTTCAACCCAATCGGAGTTACGGGTCTCCAGATATAAAAGAAACAGTGTTAGGGCAGAATCCCTGAATGCAGAAACAGGGAGAGACAAAGAGATAGATCCAATCTCGGAGGGGCTCTCGCCCCTCCCAAGCCATGGGAGCCAAGGACTAGAGGGGAAACTCTTCTCCCATCAAGGGAGGAGGTCAAGGAAGAAGAAGAAGAAGGGGGGCCCTCTCCCCCTTGCTTCCGGTGGCGCCGGAACTCCGCCGGGGGCCATCATCATCACCGCGATCTTCACCAACAACTTCACCGCCTTCATCACCAACTCTTCCACCCTCTATGTAGAGGTGTAACCCCTCTCTTACCCACTGTAATCTCTACTTAAACATGGTGCTCAATGCTATATATTATTTCCCAATGATGTATGGCTATCCTACAATGTTTGAGTAGATCCGTTTTGTCCTATGGGTTAATTGATGATCATGATTGGTTTGAGTTGCATGTTTTATTATTGGTGTTGTCCTATGGTGCTCTCCGTGTCGTGCAAGCGTGAGGGATCTCCATTGTAGGGTTTGCAATATGTTCATGATTTGCTTATGGTGGGTGGCGTGAGTGACAGAAGCATAGACCCGAGTAAGTAGGTTGTTTGCGTATGGGATAAAGGGGACTTGATACTTTAATGCTATGGTTGGGTTTTAACTTAATGATCTTTAGTAGTTGCGGATGCTTTCTAGAGTTCCAATCATAAGTGCATATGATCCAAGAAGAGAAAGTATGTTAGCTTATGCCTCTCCCTCAAATAAAATTGCAATAGTGATTACTGGTCTAGTTATCGATTGCCTTGGACAAATAACTTTCTCGTGACAAAAAGCTCTCTACTAAAACTAACTTTATTGCTTATTTATCTAAACAGCCCCTAGTTTATATTTACGTGTTCTTTATTATCTTGCATACCTTTCCTATAACACCTACAGAGTACTTCTAGTTTCATACTTGATCTAGGTAAAGCGAACACTAAGCGTGCGTAGAGTCGTATCAGTGGCAGATAGGACTTGAGAGAATATTTGTTCTACCTTTAGCTCCTCGTTGGGTTCAACACTCTTATTTATCGAAAGAGGCTACAATTGATCCCATATACTTGGGGGTTATCAAGACCTTTTTCTGGCGCAATTGTCGGGGAGTCATAGTGTGGGGTGAATATTCTTGTGTGTTCTTGTTTGCTTTATCACTAAGTAATTTTTATTTGCTGCTCTTAGTTGTTCTCTATCTTTAGTTATGGATATGGAACACGAAATACCAAAAAAATTAGGTGTACTTGCTGCTCATGGATATGGGGAACCTCCTAAAACCCTCGATGCTCGTTATGTGAAAGAAATTATGTACTACTTTGATAATCTCGAGAAAACCCCATTCAATTATGTTATGGGAGACATGTTGGATCAACGTGAATACTTTAGGGATTATCGCTTGACACAAAAAGGGAAACTATTATGGGATCAAATTTTATGTTGTATTGGTATGCTAGGTGACTATGCTTGAGATATGATTATACTTGCTGCTCTAGGATGAAGGCTCCACACCTTCCCTTTTCATGCGAATTTAATGATAATAAATCCTTAGCTTCTTATGCTAATGGTATCTATGATTACTATGATGTGGAAAAAATATAAGAATTCGTTGCTTTTATGGGTGCTTATGAGATTGAATCTATGTTCAAAACGTTTGAAGATTTTGATGATTCAGTTTATAGACCTGAAAATTTTGCTATACTTAAATATTGTTATGAGAATTATGAATTAAATTCCGAAATTGATGCATTTATTGAGGAAGTCTCCGCTGTCCAAGAAGAGACTAATATTTTGCATGAGTCTATGGAAGAAGAAATTGACGAAACCGTGAGCTCATTGGATGAAAAAGATGACGAGGAGAGCGAAGAACAAAAGGAGGAAGAGCGGATTAGCTACCCGTGCCCACCTTCTAATGAGAGTAACTCTTCAACTCATACATTGTTTAATTTCCCTTCGTGCTTACCGAAGGATGATTGCTATGATGATTGTTATGATCCCGCTGATTCTCTTGAAATATCCCTTTTTGATGATGCTTGCTATGATTGTGGCCAAGATGCCAATATGAATTATGCTTATGGAGATGAACTTGCTATAGTTCCTTATGTCAAGCATGAAGTTGTTACTATTGCACCCACGCATGATAGTCCTGTTATCTTTTTGAATTCTCCAAACTACACTATATTGGAGAACTTTGTGCTTATTAAGGATTATTTTGGTGGGTTGCCTTTTACTACTACACATGATGATTTTGATAGATATAATATGCATGTGCTTGCTGCTCCTACTTGCAATTATTATGAGAGAGGAACTATATCTCCACCTCTCTATGTTTCCAATATGATAGAATTGCAAGAAACTGCTTATACTATGCATTCGCCTTTACTTGGTGTGCATGAATTGTTCTTTTATGACATGTCGATGCATAGGAAGAGAGTTAGACTCCATTGTTGCATGATATATGTTACTTTGTGCTCACTACTAAATTACAAATCATTGTTAATTAAAATTGGCTTTGATATACCTTGGGATCCGGGTGGATCCATTACTTGAGCACTATGTGCCTAGCTTAATGGCTTTAAAGAAAGCGCTGCCAGGGAGACAACCCGAAAGTTTTAGAGAGTCTTTTATTTCTCTTGAGTGCTTTTATATAGTTTAAAAACAAAAAATATAAAGAGGGGAACCCATAACTTTTCAAAAAGGAAAGTGAAAGTGAGAAAGACAAGCATTGTTGAAGTGGGAGAGCTCCTTGAACTTTGTTCATGCTCACGGAAACTTTGTGAATCTTAATTACAGAAAATTTTCATCAAAAATAATTATCCCCTTGTACAATTCCAGTTTATTATAAAAATAATGTGCCAAGGTTTGCCTTTAGGATGTTTACAATGCTTGTTGGTTTGTACGGTGCAGATGTAAACTTTGGTCAGTAGTCGATTTTACATTTTTTGGAATGTCAAATGGTTCTGATTCCTTTTGCACTGTCTTGCTGTACAAATTGTTTATTTTTCTAATTTTGGTAGAATTTTTGGGGTACCAGAAGTATGGTGGATGTTCATATCACTATAGACTGTTCTATTTTTGACAGATTCTATTTTTGATGCATAGTTTGCTTGTTTGGATGAAACTATCAATTTCTATCAGTGGATTAAGCCATGGAAAAGCTATATTACAGTAGACACAATGCCAATACAAAATATGAATTGGTTTGCAATAGTACCTAGAGTAGTGATTTGCTTTATTATACTAACGAATCTTACCAAGTTTTCTGTTGAAGTTTTGTGTGGATGAAGTGTTTGATCGAGGAGGTCTCGATATGAGAAAAAGGAGGAGAGGCAAGAGCTCAAGCTTGGGGATGCCCAAGGCACCCCAAGTAAATATTAAAGGAGACTCAAGCGTCTAAGCTTGTGGATGCCCCGGAAGGCATCCCCTCTTTCTTCAACAAGTATCGGTATGTGTCCAGATTCGTTTTGTTCATGCGATATGTGCAAGTCTTGGAGCGTCTTTTGCATTTAGTTTTTACTTTTCTTTTATGCACCATTATGGTATGAGAAAGTCCTTGGTTGATTTACAGAAAACTCATTGCACTTCACTTAAATCTTTTGAGTATGGCTTTATAGAATGCTTCATGTGCGTCACTTATATCATTTGAAGTTTGGATTGCCTGTTTCTCTTCGCATAGAAACGCGCCATTTGTAGAATGCTCTTTTTCTTCACTTATATTTGTTAGAGTGTGGGCATATCTTTTGTAGAAAGAATTAAACTCTCTTGCTTCACTTATATCTATTTAGAGAGATGACAGGAATTGGTCATTCACATGGTAAGTCATAAAATCCTACATAAACTTGTAGATCGCTGGATATGATATGTTTGCTTCCTTGCATTAGTTTTGTGATATAAAGGTGATGATATTAGAGTCATGCTAGTGGGTGATCGTGGATTAGTAGAAATACTTGTGTTGAGGTTTCTGATTCCCGAAGCATGCACGTATGGTGAACCGCTTTGTGATGAAGTTGGAGCACAATTTTATTTATTGATTGTCTTCCTTATGAGTGGCGGTCGGGGACGAGCGATGGTCTTTTCCAACCAATCTATCCCCCTAGGAGCATGTGCATAGTACTTTGTTTTCAATGGCTTGTAGATTTTTTCAATAAGCATATGAGTTCTTTATGACTAATGTTGAGTCCATGGATTATACACACTCTCACCCTTCCACCATTGCTAGCCTCTCTTGTGTCGCGCAACTTTCGCCGGTACCATACACCCACCATATACCTTCCTCAAAACAGCCACCATACCTACCTATCATGGCATTTTCGTAGCCATTCCGAGATATATTGCCATGCAACTTCCATCATCATCATAGACATGACTTTGTAGGGCAATAAGCCACGGCATCCCAGGATGCAGCGTGCACGTGTGTGCGTGCGGTGGTCGTGTCGGGTGCGGTCCGTGGCCGCGTCAAGCCATTGTCCGGCCATAGTCTGACTTGGGTCCGATGTGTGTGTGTGTGCGCTAGTCTGTTGGCGAGTCGCGCGGGAAGATCACGGGCGATCGGTTGGAGCTCGTCGTGTGCCGTCCGCGTTGGAGCGCGTCATGGGCACGAGCGGAGTGTGCGGATCGCGGGCGCATGGGGAGTGGAAGGCATGGGTTCGTGCCCTGGTGCCGGCTCCGGTATAAAGCCCGTGCGGCTATCGTTGTAACAGGCTGGGGAGTTGAGTACGTGCTCAAGCAAAAAAAGACGCCGTACGTGCGGCGGGTGGAGTTCGGGCTCCAGGAAAAACACTTGTGTCTGGTGTGCTTCTTCTTCCTCCTCCTCCTTCTTTGTTGTGTCAGAGAGCGAGCGAGAGGGAGGTGCACAGAGAGAGAGGAAGGGGAAGCCCGCGGCATCAACAATTGGTATACAGAGCTTCGGTTCGGGCAATCACTGGCGACCATGGCGCTCGTCCCACACGCCGGCGGCGCGGGCTGATCGGCGTCGATGGCGATGCCGATGCTCATGGTGGACAACTACACCGTCTGGGTGATCAAGGCACAGGCCATCCTCGACGTGCACACCGTGTGGGAGGCGGTGGCGCCGGGCGATGCGGCGGTGAACGCGCGGAAGGACAAGATGGCGCGCGCGTTGCTTCTCGGAGCACTACCAGAGGACGTGTTGCTGCAGGTGTCGAAGAAGCTCACCGCCAGGGAGGTATAGGACTCCCTGAAGGTGAGGTTCGTCGGCGCCGATCGGGTCCGCGCGGCGAGGCTGGCGATGCTGCGTGGCGAGTTCGACCGCCTAAAGATGGCGGACGGCGAGGAGCTCGACGTGTACGGTGGGAGGCTCGCGGCGATGGCGGCGAGGTACGCCAACCTCGGGGAGACGCTGGGCGACGCGGCGCTCGTTAAGAAGTTGCTGGATACGGTACCGGATCGCCTCTTCCCCGTCGTCGCCGGCATCGAGCAGTTCCATGACGTGACGACGATGGCGTTTGACGAGGCGCTCGGGCGGCTGCACGCATTTGACGAGCGGGTTCGGCGCCGTGGACAAGATGGTGGCGAGCGCGGCGGGGAGCAGCTTCTCATGACGGCGGCGCAGTGGGCGGCGCGGGAGCGTCGGCACGGCAGAGCTCGGGATGATGATGACGGCCGGAGCGTGGGGTCGGGCAACGACGACAACCGGCGCGGTCACTGCTACGGCTGCGGCGAGCGCGGCCACTTCAAGAGGGAATGCCCCAAGCTGCGGAGGGCACCGGCGGCGGAGCAGGCAATGTTGGCGGACGTCGGCGTAGAGGATGGCGGACTCCTCTGAGCCATGGCTTAGGGGGAGAAGTGTAGGGCAATAAGCCACGACATCCCAGGACGCGGCGTGCATGTGTGTGCGTGCGGTGGTCGCGTCGGGTGCGGTCCGTGGCCGCGTCGAGTCATTGTCTGGCCATAGTCTGACTTGGGTCCGACGTGTGTGCGTGTGTGCGCCAGTCTGTTGGCGAGTCGCGTGGGAAGATCGCGGGCGATCAGTTGGAGCTCGCCGTGTGTCGTCCGTGTTGGAGCGCGTCATGGGCACGAGTAGAGTGTGCGGATCGCGGGTGCATGGGGAGTGGAAGGCATGGGTTCGTGCCCTGGTGCCGGCTCCAGTATAATGCCCGTGCAGCTATCGTTGTAACAGGCTGGGGAGTTGAGTACGTGCTCAAGCAAAAAAAGACGCTGTACGTGCGGCGGGTGGAGTTCGGGCTCCAGGAAAAACACTTGTGTCTGGTGTGCTTCTTCTTCCTCCTCCTCCTTCTTCGTTGTGTCAGAGAGCGAGCGAGAGGGAGGTGCACAGAGAGAGAGGAAGGGGAAGCACGCGGCAACAATAGACTTGAGCATTCATTGTCATATTGCTTTGCATGACCGTAAGATAGCTAGCATGATATTTTCATGGTCCGTTTTTTGATATCTTTGCTATGCTAGATCGTTGCACATCCCGGTACACCGCCGGAGGCATTCATATAGAGTCATATCTTTGTTCTAGATATCGAGTTGTAATATGGAGTTGTAAGTAAATAAAAGTGTGATGATCATCATTATTAGAGCATTGCCCCAGTGAGGAAAGGATGATGGAGACTATGATTCCCCCACAAGTCGGGATGAGACTCCGGACAATAAAAAAAGAGGCCAACGAAGCCTAAATAAAAAAAAGAGAGGCCAAAGAAGCCTATTCAAAAAAAGAGAAAATAAAAAAATGAGAGAAAAAGAGAGAAGGGGCAATGTTACTATCCTTTTACCACACTTGTGCTTCAGAATAGCACCATGTTCTTCATAGAGAGAGTCTCCTATGTTGTCACTTTCATATACTAGTGGGAATTTTCATTATAGAACTTGGCTTGTATATTCTGATGATGGGCTTCCTCAAATGCCCGAGGTCTTCATGAGCAAGCAAGTTGGATGCACACCCACTTAGTTTTCAGTTTGAGCTTTCATACACTTATAGCTCTAGTGCATCCGTTGCATGGCAATCCCTACTCACTCACATTGATATCTATTGATGGGCATCTCCATAGCTCGTTGATATGCCTAGTTGATGTGAGACTTTCTTCTTCTTTTTGTCTTCTCCACAATCACCATTCTATTCCACATATAGTGTTATGTCCATGGCTCATGCTCATGTATTGCGTGAAAGTTGAAAAGGTTTGAGATTACTAAGGTATGAAACAATTGCTTGGCTTGTCATCAGGGTTGTGCATGATTAAATACTTTGTGTGATGAAGATAGAGCAACAGCCAGACTATATGATTTTGTAGGGATAACTTTCTTTGGCCATGTTGTTTTGAAAAGACATGATTGCTTTATTAGTACGCTCGAAGTATTATTGTTTTTGTGTCAAATGATAGACTATTGCTTTGAATTACTCGTGTCCTAATATTCATGCCATTATTAGACATATGATCAAGATTATGCTAGGTAGCATTCCACATCAAAAATTATCTTTTTTATCATTTACCTACTCAAGGACGAGCAGGAATTAAGCTTGGGGATGCTGATACATCTTCGTCGTATCTATAATTTTTGATTGTTCCATGCTAATATTATTCTACTTTCATATACTTTTGGCAACTTTTTATATTATTTTTGGGACTAACATATTGATCCAGTGCCCAGTGCCAGTTCCCCTTTGTTGCATGTTTTATGTTTCGCAGAAACCCCATATCAAATAGAGTCCAAACAGGATAAAAATGGATGGTGAATTATTCTGGAATATTTGTGATTTTTGGGAGGAAGAATCAACGCGAGACGGTGCCCGAGGTGGCCACGAGGATGGCCCACGCCACCACTCCAGGTGGGCGCGCCCCCACCCTCGTGGGGCCCTCATAAGGCGGTTGACGCCCTTCTTTGGCTGCAAGAAAGCTATTTTTTGGAAAAATATCTGGGCGAAGGTTTCAACCCAATCGGAGTTACGGATCTCCAGATATAAAAGAAACGGTGCTGTAGGCGTAATCCCGTAACGCGAAACAGAGAGATAGATCCAATCTCGGAGGGGCTCTCGCCCCTCCCAAGCCATGGGAGCCAAGGACCAGAGGGAAACCATTCTCCCATCTAGGGAGGAGGTCAAGGAAGAAGAAGAAGAAGGGGGGCCTCTCCCCCTTGCTTCCGGTGGCGCCGGAACTCCGCCGGGGGACCATCATCATCACCGTGATCTTCACCAACAACTTCACCGCCTTCATCACCAACTCTTCCCCCCTCTATGCAACGGTGTAACCCCTCTCTTACCCATTGTAATCTCTACTTAAACATGGTGCTCATTGCTATATATTATTTCCCAATGATGTATGGCTATCCTACAATGTTTGAGTAGATCCGTTTTGTCCTATGGGTTAATTGATGATCATGATTGGTTTGAGTTGCATGTTTTATTATTGGTGTTGTCCTATGGTGCTCTCCGTGTCGCGCAAGCGTGAGGGATCTCCGCTGCAGGGTTTGCAATATGTTCATGATTTGCTTATGGTGGGTGGCGTGAGTGACAGAAGCATAGACCCGAGTAAGTAGGTTGTTTGCGTATGGGATAAAGGGGACTTGATACTTTAATGCTATGGTTGGGTTTTACCTTAATGATCTTTAGTAGTTGCGGATGCTTGCTGGAGTTCCAATCATAAGTGCATATGATCCAAGAAGAGAAAGTATGTTAGCTTATGCCTCTCCCTCAAATAAAATTGCAATAGTGATTACCGGTCTAGTTATCGATTGCCTTGGACAAATAACTTTCTCGTGACAAAAAGCTCTCTACTAAAACTAACTTTATTGCTTATTTATCTAAACAGCCCCTAGTTTATATTTACGTGTTCTTTATTATCTTGCAAACCTTTCCTATCACGCCTACAAAGTACTTCTAGTTTCATACTTGATCTAGGTAAAGCAAACACTAAGCGTGTGTAGAGTCGTATCAGTGGCAGATAGGACTTGAGAGAATATTTGTTCTACCTTTAGCTCCTCGTTGGGTTCGAAACTCTTATTTATCGAAATAGGCTACAATTGATCCCGTATACTTGCGGGTTATCAGAAACAAGCAAACTATCCATTGAAAACAGAATCTGTCAAAAACAGAATAGTCTATAGTAATCTGTACTTATACCATACTTCTGCTACTCCGAAAATTATGAAATAAATTGTACCACATGATCAATTTGTATAATAATCTTCTTCAAAAAGAATCCACTCCGAAGCACTCTTCTGTTAAAAATGAGAGCTATTTTCGTGAGCGCAAGAGTTTCTGTTTTTCAGCAAGATCAAATCAACTATGACCCAACAAGATCCCAAAAGCTTTACTTGGCACTTTATTGAAACAAAAGCAATAAAACATTATTACTACAGTAGCATAATCATGTGAACATACAAAAACATTAAGGGTAAATATTGAGTTGTCTCCCAACAAGCGCTTTTCTTTAATGCCTTTTAGTTAGGCATGATGATTCCAATGATGCTCACATAAAAGATAAGGATTGGAACACAAAAAGAGAGCATCATGAAGCATATGACTAGCACATTTAAGTCTAACCCACTTTCTATGCATAGGTATGTAACGCCCTCGATGCGGCTATATCTCCCACGTGTCGAAGCATGACTTAGAGGCATAACCGCATTGAAAGCAATGTCGCAAGTGAGGTAATCTTCACACAACCCATGTAAAACATAAGGGAAAGAGATACATAGTTGGCTTACAGTCGCCACTTCACACAATACATAAATAAACATCCATCATTCAGTTTACACTCAGGGTCCGACTATGGAACCAAAATAAAAGAAGACTACCCCAAATGCAACACAAATCCCCGATCGTCCCAACTAGGCTCCACTACTGATCGTCTGGAAATGAAACATAGTAACGACCAAGGGTCTCATCAAACTCCCACTTCAGCTCGGGCCATGCCCTCTGACCGGTATCATCGGTACTGCATCTGCTTTTGGTAGAATCAGTGAGTCACGGGGACTCAGCAATCTCACACCCGCGAGATCAAGACTATTTAAGCTTAAGGGAAGGGTGGTGTAATGAGGTGGAGCTGCAGCAAGCGACTAGCATATATGGTGGCTACGATCGCAAAAGAGAGCGAGAAGAGAAGCAAGGCACGGTCGTGAAGCTAGTAGCGATCAAGAAGTGCTCCTAGAGCAACCTGCGTCAAACATAACTCCAACACCATGTTCACTTCCCGGACTCCGCCGAGAAGGGACCATCACGGTTACACACGCGGTTGATGTATTTTAATTAAGGTCAACTTCGGGTTTTCTACAACCGGACATTAGCAAATTCCCATCTGCCTCATAACTGCGGGCACGGCTTTCGAAAGATAATGCCCTGCAGGGGTGTCCCAACTTAGCCCATCATAAGCTCTCACGGTCAACGAAGGATAAACCTTCTCCGGGAAGACCCGATCCGTCTCGGAATCCCGGTTCGCATGACATTTCGACAATGGTAAAACTAGACCAGCAAAGCCGCCTGATGTACCGACAAATCCCGATAGGAGCTGCACATATCTCGTTCTCAGGGCAACACCGGATGAGACTAGCTACGAGTAAAACCAGACTTGAGTTTCCCGAGGTGGCCCCCGCAGCAGCTTTCGATTCGACCAACACTCGAAGGAGCACTGGCCCGAGGGGGGCTAAAATAAAGATGACCCTCGGGCTCGCGAAAACCCAAGGGAAAAAGGGTAGGTGGTAGGTAGTCAAATGGTAAAACCAAGGTTGGGCCTTGTTGGAGGAGTTTTATTCAAAGCGAACTGTCAAGGGGGTCCCATAAATCACCCAACCGCGTAAGGAACGCAAAATCAAGGAACATAACACCGGTATGACGGAAACTAGGGCGGCAAGAGTGGAACAAAACACCAGGCATAAGGCCGAGTCTTCCACCCTTTACCAAGTATATAGATTCATTAATTAAAACAATAGATATTGTGATATCCCAAAAGGATCCATGTTCCAACAAGGAACAAACTTCACATTCACTTGCAACTAGCAACGCTATAAGAGGGGCTGAGCAAGTGGTAACATAGCCAAACAACGGTTTGCTAGGAAAGGATGGTTAGAGGCTTGACATGGAAATATGGGAGGCATGATATAGCAAGTGGTAGGTATCGCAGCATAGGCATAGCAAAAGAGCGAGCATCTAGCAAGCAAAGATAGAAGTGATTTCGAAGGTATGGTTATCTTGCCTGCAAGGTTCTCAGAGTTGTCGAAGGCTTGATCCTCGTAGGCATTCTCAACAGGTTCCTCGTACACGTACTCGTCTCCCGGCTCTACCCAAAGCAAGAACACAAGCAATGGAACCACAATCAAACATGGAGCAATGCACAAGCAATATGATGCAATACATGACATGCTATGCGAGATGTGATATGCAATGCATATGTGTGCTCCGGAAGGAAAATGGTGAACCAGGCATCAACTTGGCAAACCAAGTATGCCGCTGGAAAGATGAGATGATTTCGGTTGAAATCGATATAAAGATCACCGGAATCGGATGCACGGTTTGCAAATGACAAGCAAAACAAGAATGACGCGAATCTGCGTTTAACAGCACGATGCTACTTAGCATGCAACAAGAAACTATGCTACAGCACCCCAACATAAAAACAAAGCATATGGCAGTGATCTACAGGAGATGCTTAACAAAAGAGGAACACTGATTTACGGCTAAATCACATCATAACAGGCTCAATCAAGCATGGTGAAAGTGCAAAAAATATCAGGTTCACAGACTTAGTGAAAATACTAGTATGCCAGAATTTAACATCAGGAAGGCATGTTTAGAGCAAGCAAACAACAAGTTACAGGAACTTATAATAGCAAAACAAGACATGGCAGGAATCTACTCAAAGCATAGATCAAAAGTCCCTTAGTGACCATAAGCCAAAAAGGACCATAAGAAATGATGGCACCCATGTAAACATAGCAAGTTTCATTACAGATCTCAGACTTAGCGGAAAAACTGGACATGGCAAAAACAGATAACAAGTAGGCATGTTCGTGAGCTCGATGCACTCACTACAGAGCATCTCATGATAAACTAAGCATACACCCATCAAGAAGACATGGCATAGAAGCTATACATGGCAAGAACAATATCATAGCATACACGGATCAACTACAACAACCTTGTGAATATTGAATCTCATGTAAACAATCTGCCAGGAAACATTTTGAAGCAAAAGTAGAGCACGAAAATGACATGCTGGACTACTCCATAAATGCCAACAAAGGCATGGATGGATAGATCACATCCATATGTTCAAAACACCCTTACTGATCATGCTCAAAATGGGCATAGATCTCTCTGAAACAACATGAACACATGGCATAAAAATAACAGCAGGACATGACTTAGTGAAATTACTAAGTTCCTGAAATCAGCAACATTATCATCCCTAGTTTGCATGCTTGTGCTAGTCACCACATTGATCACAAAAATACATGGCATACACCCCTAGAAAGATAGCATGGCATAGATCAAAACATATGTAGGGCTCAAGTTCATAAGATGCACACATTAATCATGGCAAAAATGACAAAAGTGCATGTTCTGTTAAGAAACAGAAACTAACATCACATAGCCCTCTTCTAACAGCATTTCGGGCATCAAGATGAACTCAAATGTAAATGATGCAATGGAATGAAATGATTTACTCTTCGAGACAAACAATTTGACATATTATACGCACGAAACGGAGCTATGGATGCAGAGATGTGATGCGATGAAGATGCAACAAATTATCAACAGATTAAGGACTTGGACGAAATTTGGGGTCGGGGAAAGTCAACCTAGGCGTTTTCCAGATCGGATCGGGCCGGAGAGCTCGCCGGCGCTGTCCCGGAGCTCGCCGGAGAAGGGGGTCGGGGCCGACCGGCGGTTGAGGCGGGCAGCGGCGGGCGGCCGGACGGCGGGCTGGCAGCGGCGCGCCACGGACGGCGGGCGGCCGGAGGCGGGCGGCGGACGGCGAGGCCGACGGCGGCGGCCGGCGGCGCATGGACGAGGTCGGGCGGGTCCATGGGCGGCGCTGGCGAGGCGGACCGAGGGCAGCTGCGGGCTCAGCGGGCAGGCGTATGCAAGGTGGCCGGGTGCCACGTGTCGCGCCCTGGTTCGTCGGGGCGGCGGCGCGCGGACGCGTCCGGCGCGGTCCGGACGTGTCCGGCGGCGCGAGGGAAGCGGAAGCTAGGGTTTGCCCGTGATTTTCGGAGGGGTGCACATATTTATAGGTAGAGGGAGCTAGGAGTGTCCAAATGAGATGCGGTTTTCGCCCACACGATCGTGATCCGACGACGGAGAGCATGGAAGTGACTTAGATGGGTTATTGGGCTGTTTTGGAGGGGTGTTGGGCTGCAACTTAAAAGAGGCCTTTGCGAGAGTGCGGTTAACCGTTGGAGTACCAAACGAGCTCCAAATGACCCGAAACTTGACAGGTGGTCTACCGGTGCTATACCAGGGCCACTTGGCAAGGCTCGGTCCATTCCGAGAACGTTCAACACCCTCTCATGACAAAGAGACAAAAGGGGTGCGCCGGTGCATGTGGGAGTGTCGGAATGCAAAACGGACAACGGGGAAAATGCTCGGAATCATGAGACAAACGCGTATGCAAATGCGATGCACATGATGACATGATATGAAATGCATGACATGGACAAAATGCAAAAATGAAGAAAAAACCCAACCACGGAGGGAATATCATAGCACATAGCCGAAAATGGCAAGAGTTGGAGTTACAAATATGGAAAGTTACATCCGGGGTGTTACAAGGGATTTTGTGAGAAAATAATTCATGGGGACAAGAATCATCTAGCATAGGAAGGCAAAACAAGTGCAACTTCAAAACCTTCAACACAAAGAGAGGGAACTTGATATTATTGCAATATGTAAAAGCATATGTTCCTCTCTCATAGTAATTTTCAGTAGCGTCATGATTGAATTCAACAATATAACTATCACATAAAGCATTCTTTTCATGATCCACAAGCATAGAAAATTTATGTCTCTCCACATAAGCAAATTTCTTCTCATCGATAGTAGTGGGAGCAAACTCAACAAAATAACTATCATGAGAGTGAAAATTAAAATCATGATGACAAGTTTCATGGTTATCATTATTCTTTATAGCATACACATCATCACCATAATCATCATAAATAGGAGGCATGCTATAATTGTAACAAATTTGCACATCAAAACTTGGGGGAACAAAAATATCATCTTCATCAAACATAGCATCCCCAAGCTTATGGCTTTGCATATCACTAGCATCTTGGATATTCAAAGAATTCATACTAGCAACGTTGCAATCATGCTCATCATTCATGCATTCTATGCCAAACATTTTATAGCATTCTTCTTCTAACAACTGAGCACAATTTTCCGAACCATCATTTTCAAGAAAGACCTTATAAAGATGATCAATAATATGATGCAACCTTAATTCCAATTTTTTGTAGTTTTCTTTTATAAACCAAACTAGTGATAAAACAAGAAACTAAAAGATTCGATTGCAAGATCTAAAGATATACCTTCAAGCACTCACCTCCTCGGCAACGGCGCCAGAAAAGAGCTTTGTTGCCGTGGCATGAGTGTCGATTTCCTAACCTCCCCGGCAATGGCGCCAGAAAAGAGTTTGATGTCTACTACACAATTTTATTCTTGTAGACACGTGCTGGGCCTCCAAGCACAGAGTTTTGTAGGACAGTAGCAATTTTCCCTCAAGTGGATGACCTAAGATTGATCAATCCGTGAGAGGTGTAGGATGAAGATGGTCTCTCTCAAACGACCATGCAACCAAATACAAGAAATCTCTTGTGTCACCAACACACCCAATACAATGGCAAATTGTATAGGTGCACTAGTTCGGCGAAGAGATGGTGATAAAAGTGTAATATGGATAGTAGAAATATATTTTTATAATATGAATAAATAAAAACAGCAAGGTAGCAAATTGTAAACGGGCACAAAAATGGTGTTGCAATGCTTAAAAATGAGGCCTAGGGTCGGTAATTTCGCTAGTGCAACCTCTCAACAATGCTAACATAGTTGGATCATACGATTATCCCTCAAAGTGCAATAAAGAATCACTCCTGAGTTCCTATTAGTGGACAACAAAAGATAGGAATTGTTTGTAGGTCACAAAACCACCTCAAAGCTATTCTTTCTGTTTGATCTATTCAAGAGTTCGTACTAAAATAACACAAAGATATTTTTTCTGTTCGATCTATCCTAGAGTTTGTACTAGAATAACACCAAAGCAAATTCATATTCATAATACTCAATCCACACAAAGAACTATAAAGAGAACCCCAAAGTTTCCGCCGGAGAAAAAAGTGCATCAACCCCTATGCATAGATTACCCCAATATCACTGCGGGAATCCGCGAGTTGAATGCCATAACACATATCAAGTGAATCAATAGGATACCTCATTGTCACCTCAAGTATTCATATTGCAAGACATATATCATGTGTTCTCATCTCTGAATATTCAATCCGACAAGAGAAAACTTTGAAGGGTAAAGATTCAATTCATCATAACAAGAGTATAGAGGGGAGAAACATCATATGATCTGACTATATTAACAAAGCCCATGATATAGATCACGAAGAGAGAGAGAGAGATCAAACACATAGCTACTGGTACAAACCCTCAGCCCTGAGGGTGGACTACTCCCTCATTGTGGTGGCCGCCAGGATGATGAAGATGGACACCGGAGATGATTCCCCCTCTGGCAGAGTGCTGGAACGGGGTCTAGATTTGTTTTCGCAGATACAGAGCTTGCGGTAGCAGCACTTCTAATCTAGGGCTACCCCGAAGGGTTTCGGAATATTTGGGAATTTATAGTGCAAAGAGGGGGTGCGGGAGGCCACCGAGGTGGGCACAACCCACCTGGGCGTGCAAGGGGGCCTTGGCGCGCCCTGGTGGGTTGTGCCCCCTCGGGGCACCCCCTCCCCCCAGGTGAAGCTGAGGCCCATTGGATACCTTCTGGTCCAGAAAAAATCTCCAAAAAGTTACGTGGTGTTTGGACTCCGTTTGATATTGATTTCCTGCGATGTAAAAAACAAGCAAAAAAATAGCAACTGGCACTGGGCACTGGGTCAATAGGTTAGTCCCAAAAATGATATAAAGTTGCTATAAAATGATTGTAAAACATCCAAGAATGATAATATATTACCATGAATATTCCATAAATTATAGATACGTTGGAGATGTATCACCACCTCCTTCACCGCCTCAGTCATGCTGCAAAAGACATTGATCTCCTCCTCCATCAGGCCTCCTCTCTTCCTCTTCCTATCATGGACGGGGTCAAATGGCTTATCGAAGGGCTTCACGAAGGGCTTGTCAGAGCCATCAAGGACCTCGACGTCCGGGGTCCCAGGGAAGTCTGGCATGGGAGAACCAAGAGGCTCCCCTGAGCCCATGGCATGCTTCTCAGTTGCCAGCCCGAAGGACAAGATGTGCTGCATCTGGTTGTAGTTCTGTCTGGGTGTGTTGAGGAACTCAGCGTCCTTTGGGTGATCCTAAGAATGAAACACAAGTGTTGTTAGTTGCGATTAGGAGTAGGCAATGTTGGACATTATGAAAAGGAAGAGGGATGTGAGCTAACCGCGACATGGCCGGCATAGTGCTTTGCCTCTAGAAACTATGGAGCAAGTGTTCTCATCCCATGAGGTGCCGCTAAGGTCTGTCAGCTTGGACACTTGGATCCATCGACTTCTCCACTTCCTTAGGTGGTTGTACACCTGGGTGGCAGACACCTCCTGCCCACGGAACTCGAACACCTGCTTCGCAACGGTTTTCAAGTGCACCTCCTTGAAGCCCTTGTCAGTCCTAACTCCACTAGAGATGATCTCACACATCTTGTTCAGCACGAACATGGACATGAACGGCTGCCACTTCATGTTGTTCGACCTACCATCCTTCCTTGCCTTTGCTGCTGCTGAGTGCAGCGGCAGCAGCAGCAGGAGGAGGAGTTGGCTCAACGAGCACTACTGGCACATAGAGGGAATCAAACACGAACACCTCTGAATCAGGTGCCACCTCGGACATAGGCTACGAGTCCTCGACAAACAGTGGAGCAAACTGACTGTTGGACAGGACAAGGGCCTGACTAAGATCTTGCGTCTGCGTGGTCATGTCCTACAATCGTAGCACGCATTGACAATAAGCATAGCACATGACATACCGGACAATCCATGAAAGCAGGAGCATACATGTACATGGTTCATCACTATCATAGCAAGCACATGAGCTACTGCCGATTCGGGCGTTTCCCCTAGGCCAGGCTCATGAGCTACTGCAGATTCGGGCGTTTCCCCTGGGCCTGGCCTGGATGTGCTTTAAGTTCCGTGCAATGCGGGATGCATAGTAAACGCAGGCAACCAAACGGGCCAAGTTCTTCCTACGCGGGCCAGGCTGGGCCATATGCAGGCAACCAAACACGCCCTATATGAATCCTTCAAAACTTCACAAATCCATGCTCCATAAAATCTTGTATTATGTGGAATTGGTGTTCAAAAGGTTTGGACTTCTTGTTGACCTTGACTCCCTTTCCTGGGCCACAACGTGGCTATTGTCTCAATAAGATCCATTGGGTCCAATGCACTTGGGACCACACCAAGCTTGGTGATGAACTTCTTGATCTGATAGCCCTCCTTGGATGCTTCTTAAGCAGCCATACATTCCGTCTCTGTTGTAGAATTCGTCAGGATAATTTTGTTAGAACTCATCCAGCTTACTGTGCCACCATTTAGCGTAAAAACAAACCCTGACTGAGATCTAAAGTCGTCAGGATCAGTCATGGATCTAAAGTCGTCAGGATCAGTCATGAATCAGTCATGAGCTCTTCATCACCTCCATACACTAGGATCATTTCCTTAGTCCTATTAAGGTATATCTGTTGATCACGAGATTTGGAAAGAAAATCATAAGATTTAAAATAAGTTTATGAAATTTGAAACAAAACTTCATAGAGATTTTGAAAAACAATCATTGATTTTTGAAAAAAAAAAGTTCAGGGGATTTGGAAAAAATCATAAGTTGAAAAGGTTGATGAATTTGAAACAAGAAGTTCGCAGATATTTGGAAAAAGAAAAACAATTCATCGATTTTGGTATAAATCATGAGATTTACAAAAAAAGTTTGTAATTTGATTAAAGTTAACGAAATTTGGAACAAAAGTCCACAGAGATTTGGAAACAGGAAAACAAATTTTAAATAGTTCATGGGTTTGTGAAAATAAGTATAGGAACTTTATTTAAAAAATGAAAAACAAAGGAAAAATAAACCTAAAACCAAAAAGGAAGAAATGAAAAGGAAACGAAAAATGAAAAACAAAATGTGAAAACTGGCAAAAAAACATGACGGGTAAAACCAAAAGAAAAAACCACCCAGAAAACCGCGAGTACATTTATTGCAAAGGTTCCTCAAAAGATGGTGGAAACAAGAAAGACCAACATGGGTCGGCCCATGGACATACATCATGTAGCGGAGGGTGCACGCCTGTTAGCGAATTGAACTGTAACTAGTGCTTAAGGCTGAAAATAAGAACACGGTCTTTCTTCTGGGTGCGATAGGAGCTCCTATTCCACGTAGTGCGTGCAGCGACATCAAAAAACGTGCACCCTGCTCCCCCTCCCCCATGTACCCTTTTGTGCCATGTAAACTATTCATATCGGTCGACCGACTAAGTTTTCGACTAGTCTCACACTTGCATTACACATGGTGGAGCCATGCGCTGCTTTTTCTCCCTCACCCCGTATCTTTTCACACGCATTTGCTTTCGTCCACTCGTCCCCTTCCTTTCTCTATCTCCTTTTCTCTTCCACCTTCCACGCCACATCACAGGCAAGGTTGTTACCGCTTTTTCCGCTACGGCCAAGGTCGACCACAAGCTACGACAGGCGAAAGGGAGGGGCGGCGACAATGCAGGGTAAAGCAGGCGAGCGGTGTTGCGAGACAACTTTGGCATGCGTGGTAAGGACAGGGGATGAGTTGCAAGGTGCCGCAACAAGCTGAGCTAGCAGCTCAACCGACAGGCACACGACCACGACATCGACTACCTGGTGTTGCAACTAGTAGAGATGAAAGCTTCTACTGCCGACATCAGAAGATGCAATCGAGCAGCCAAGCAAACCATGTCGGCGATGCAGGATGATGTAACTGGCACTTAGGGTGCTACAACGGGCACCATCGAGAGCTAGACCCAACCACCGGTGATGCTATGAGGGCCATGCTGAGATGCTGCACCAGCACCCGGAGTGCTACCACTGGCACCACCAAAAGCGGGAACCGGTGCATCGAGGGGGCCACAAGAATGACGACGAGCTGCATCTAGGAGTCCCTGGTGCTGCAATCGGCACGACAGTAAGCTAGAACCAGCATGGTGGCAAGCTGCAAATCAAGGCGACAAATGCTATAATCGACATACGGTGAGCTGGAATGGGAGCCCCGATGTTGCAACCGTCATGGCAGCGAGCTGGAATTGGAGCGCCCGATGCTGTAACCAGGTGCGGCTGTCAAGCAACTGTGGTGGGGCGACGACGTCAAGCATCAACGAGCGGTGGTGCAACCGATGGAAAATTTGGCCATGAGCGCGTTATGTGGCAATTTTTTGCGAGCCAAACAACATTGTGCTAGTGTCGAGCTAAGCAGGGGAGGTTAGTGAACACCTGCTTCTTGTTGACTTTTTTTGTTATGGGAAACCACCGATCCAACGGCCGTTACGCACTCAATCATGTGGCTGTGGTGCAACCGAACGAGTTTTCGGCCGGCTTACCGGCACCTAGCGCAACCCTTTGCCCCGGACCATGATGGGGCAGGACACACATTTTTTTATTTCTTCAAAAACTAATGTATTTCAGAAACAATGTTCAAGAAATAATAAAATATTCAAGAATTCAAAAAGTATTCATGATCTTGAAAAATGTTCAGGAAATAATATAACATCGTGAATTTGAAAAGCGTTCGAATAGTCAAAAAATGTTCATGATTTTTTTTAAAAAAATGCATATAGAAAATAAAAACAGATCGTGAATTAGAACAACATGTTCATGAGTTAAAAATGTACATCAACATTGTTCACAATTTTCAAAAAATATTCATGTATTTCAAAAATTCCACTCATTTTTTAAAAAAATATTACTTAATAATGATTCACCGATTCAACAAATGTTCATGAATTCCAAAAAAAATATTCTTGAATTAAAAAAATAAATTTTCAATTAAAAAAATGTTCACAACATTCGAAAAGTATGCATGAGTTTGAAAGGTATTCACAAATTTTAAAAGTGTTTGCAAATATATAAAAAATGTTGCCGAATTCAAAAAAGGTTCATGATTTCAAAAACATATTCGCAATTTGAAGCTATGTTTATAATTTATAAAAAGCAAAAAATTTGAAAGATGATTCAAAAAATAGTAAAAGGAAAGAAAAAGGAAAGGGGAAGAAAAGAGGGGGGAAATGGAAAGAATAAAGAAACATAAAAAAGCAAATCAACACAGAAAGAAAGAAAGAAAGAAAGAGAATAAAAAGAAAGAAGAAAACAAAAATGAAAAAAATCAAAAGGAAACACACCCCAAAAACCGGTCCATGAAGGAGCTACTTCAGCCTGCCCAAAAGTATGAAACAAAGAGTGCAATTTGCGTGTTTGGTCGCCATCCTGTAAGGCAGTAGCCCACGTGGTGTGAAGGAAGCACGTGATAGGCCTAGCGTAGACCCGAACATGGACATCCCAGCTAGGATAGCCTAGCCTGAAAGCCCGAAAATAAGCCTGAACAAGGAATAAATTATTATTTTATTAGAAATATAGGTATAATACATATTTTAAATACCGGCCCTAAAAGCATATTTTAAATACCTAAAAATCATTATTTTAATAAAAATCATTGTTCATGTGTTTTGGGCTGCTAGGCAAGGCTCGGGCTTGGGATTTTAATGCCGGGCTTTACAAAGCCCGTCCGAAACCAAACCTCGGAATACCCAGGTTTAGCCTAGCTGCAACGGTCATCATGTTGATGTCACTTTGATTTATTTTTTCTCCTCTTTTTTTATTTTTAATGCATATATTTCAAAAACATAAATTTGGTTAAGAATTCAAAATCATAAATTTGAAATAAAATTTTAACAAGGTATAAAAACTTTGTTAGCATGGTTTTAGAAAATGTGAATAACTTTCAAAAATTATTCATGATAACGAACAAATGTTCCGGTGTTTCAAAAAAATATGTGCAATTTTAATAAAAAAATTATTCAGTCTAAAATAAATAAATTAGAAATAGCCTTTGGTTTGCTGATCCAACTGAAAATCACAACCTTTGGTTTGTTGATTAGATTAAAAAATCCCCCAAAAAGGATTAGATTAAAGAAAAAGATAGCACCAACGACATAAAAAACACGCGCGAACCGTTGTTCCGAAAAGCATCGGATTGGATTGGGATTTAAAGGGGACGACGCACCGGCGGGTTCGCAACCCTAGTTTTCGATCTGATCTTTCCCCGATCTTCGCCGCCCATCTTCCCAACTTCCCCCCATCTCGAGTTTGCGCGCACTCCGGCGAACATGGCAGCGATCATGGCGGGGCGCGGGCAGGGGCTGGAGCAAGATTTCGATTTCTTCGTGGTGGTGGACTTCGAGGCGACGTGCGTCAAAGACGCGCGGATCTTCCCGCAGGAAATCATTGAGTTCCCCGCCGTGCTCGTCGACGGCGCCACTGGCCGCATCGAGTCCGCGTTTCGCAGGTACGTTCGTCCAAAACATCATCCTGTGCTGACCCAGTTTTGCAGGGAACTCACCGGCATCCGGCAGGAGGACGTCGACGGCGGCGTGGATCTCGGCGAGGCGCTCTGGCTGCACGACGCTTGGTTGAAGGCGGCGACGGCGGGGGCGAACAAGAGACGCGTCCGCTTGGCCGTCGTGACATGGGGGGACTGGGATTGCCGGACCATGCTCGAGTTCGAGTGCCGCTTCAAGGGCATCGAGAAGCCCTCGTACTTCGATCAGTGGATCAATCTGAGAGTCCCCTTCCAGGCGGCGCTCGGTGGCGGAGGGCGGGTCAACCTGCAGGAAGCGGTCCGGGCAGCGGGGCTGGACTGGGATGGCCGCCTGCACTGCGAGCTGGATGACGCGCGCAACACCGCACGGCTGCTTGCTGAGCTCATGCGGCGTGGGGTCAAGATCACCATCACCGGCTCGCTGGCGCCGCCGCCGCCGATGCAGAAGCAGCCGGCTCGCACAAGCCCTTGCGGTGGCTCACCGGCGCTGGCGTCGGCGCCGCCGCCGATCCAGCAGCAGCCGCCTCGCACAAGCCCTTCGGTGGCTCGTTTGCGCTGGTGCCGGCGCCGATCCAGCAGCAGCTGCCGCAGCCTCACATGATAAGCCCCTGCGGTGGCTCCTCTGCGACGTGCTTGTGCTACTGCGGGCTGGCGAGCAGAGGAGGCGTGATGCAGGGGAAGTGCTTCTCGGGATGCGCTAACTGGTCGCCGGCCATGGGACCCGTGTCCCCCTGCTTCGCCTGGAGCAACTGAATGAGTGACCCACGGCATGAGACTGAGATTCAGAATCCAGTGTGGCTCAGTTGTTAGTGTTAATCGTCCTAGCCATCAGAATCAGAGTTAGTCTAGGTGTAAATTTGGTCATTGAAATCGAACTTGACCAATAGGGCTATTCTTGATGTAATCGGTGTCTGAATTAGCATTATCAATAAAAATTTCGTTTTAGTTATGTAATCGGTGTCTGATTCTACTATACTCATGTGATTGTTCACTGTAATTCGTGTCTGAATTATTATTATCAATACAAATTTCGTTTTAATTATATTACTATTAATAGAAGATTCCTTTTTCTCTGAATTTCTTCAGTATTGAGCAACAGGCCAACCGTTGACTTGTAAGTGAAATTGATAAATTTCTGATGAAGGCTGCGGAATTGATAAATTGCTGATGAAGGCTACAATTCCAATCGACAACGCAAACTGTAAGTCGCCATCCGATGAAGCCCCCTGATCATGTTGATGTGTTTCCTGATCATGTTCAAGGTCTCCATAACCTGTGAAAGCAAGACTACAGTAAGTACCCAATAGAAACATCAAAATCATAATTTGTAAGGGTGCAAGAAAATCATGCTGTCCCAATGGATGCGAGCAATTCCTAGCACACTAGCATGATATGGAGCAATAGGTACTCCTAGACGCAGGTGCCCGTGGGACCGGCATGGTGTACGCATGAACGACACCGGTCCATGGGTTGTACCCGCCGGCCCACGGAGGAGGCGCCTGGGGCTGCTGCAGCTGACAAAGAGGGCCCGCTGCTCGCGCTGCTGCTGCCGCCGCCGCCGCCGCTCGCGGGCGCCGATCGGCGGGTGGCGCGGAGGGCGGGTGTCTGCGGTCGCGGGTAGGGCGCCGGGTGGCGCTGCTGTGGAGGCGCAGCCGGGCAACGGGTGGAGGTGGTGGCCCATCGCGGGTTGTGCCGGTGGCGAGGGCAGTGTGGATTGCCCGTGCCTTGACCTGCTTCATCCGCCGCTCCTCCAACCGGAGGTAAGCAACAAACTTGGCGAAGGAGAGCTCGGGGATGAGGGTGAGGTTTGTCGTGGCGTTGCCGAAGTCCTCGTTGAGGCCGGCGGTGAGCATGCCGAGGAGGAGATCATCGTCAATCTTTGCGCCAATATCACGGAGCTCGTCTGCGAGAGTCTTGACAATAGTCGTCGACGGAGGAGTTGTCCTGGTGGCATCAAAAAACTCTTGCTACAAAAAAACACGACGTTGAAGACGATTGTCGGTGAAGAGCCCGTTCAGCTTGGTCCACACAACGTGGGTGTCATCAACGTCTTGCACGACCGTCTGAAATAGGTCGGGCGAGATGGTGAGGAAGAACCACCAGATGAGCGTGGCGTCGATGGTGGACCAGTCATGGAACTCGGGCACGAGGCTGGAGTCAACGGAGCAGTCCACATGATCGAGGAGGTGGTACTCCCGGAACACGAGGGAGAAGTACGTCTTCCACGCGTAGTATGAGGAGTCCGTCTAGGAGAGACGAACCGGAACCCGCTCGTAGATGTTGAGATTGCAGATGTCGGTGACGTTGGGAGAGTTGGCGTCGATGAACGGGTTGGAGGGGTTGGAGGAGCCGATCGAGGTGACGGATGACATGGCGGTGGCGTGGTGGTGCGGCTAGGGCTCGGGTTAGGGTTTGGTGGCGGCGGCTAGGGAGAGGTGCAGCCGCAGCGTGGGACTGGGTTGCGGTGGTGGCTATGGGAAGCGGTGGCGGCGAGTGTGGATGGTGGCGGCGGTGCTAGGGTTAGGCGGCTGCGGGTGTCAGGGCGACGACAGAAGGCGGTGGCGGCGAGAGCAGCAGGAGGGAGTAGCGTGGCAGGGGGGAGAAGGTAGCGGCGGCGGCGATCACGATAAGAGGCGCGGTGCGGCGGGGGGGAGAAGGTAGCGTCGGCAGCGATCGCGATGAGAAGGCGCGGTACGGCGGCGACGACGCAAAGGAGGCACGCGGCGGCGGTGGCGGAGCGGAAGCGAGGGTTGTAACCTAAAAAACTGATACCATGTATGTTGTTGGAATTGCACGGTGTATTACTAAGGTGCAATCGCACATATATATGATGTACAATGATGGACCACGACCTCAACTATACAAGAAAAACTAGGAGGTGGGCCCAATATACAATATGCACAACACATATACTCAACAGGTTGGATCGTGATCGGGTCACGAAGAGTACGACTACATCAACCGCATTAATAAACGCTTCCGCTTAGCGATCTACAAAGGTATGTAGATGCTCTACCCCTCTCGTAGCTATGCATCTCCATGGATAGATCTTGCATGTGCATAGAAATATTTTTGTTTTTCATGCAACGTTCCCCAACACACCTATGCTGGTGGCACCGGCGCGAGGGCATCGGCCGATGCTCATGGTGGTGGAGCCTCCTCCTTCTTCCCTTGGTAGTTGTCCCTTCTGCTTTGGTGTGGAGTAGCAATGGAGATGTGATGTGGATGAATCAGATGTGTTGTGAAAGATGGAGAAAGCGATTAGGGTTGTAGATGATATATATGGAGCCTCCCTAGCCTCCTCTCTTGATGGGCTCCATCCAATGGCTCACAATGAGCCAAATCCTATCACAATCTCTTCTTTACGAGCCAAGGATCTCGTGGGATCGAACATGGACGAAATTGGGGAAGAATCCCCTCTACAAGGGCAACTTCCGGAGCTGCCTACACATCAAACTACCGCTCAAACGACACATGCGGTCGTTCAGAACGTCGTCTTTTGATATGTCCTCCTCCCGTAAACGACCGTCAAATCTTCATACAAACTCGGCATTTGATGATCTTGGGCTCGTTTGATTTGTATGATTGATGCCGATCCATTTCTGGTCTTAGAACTTGATTTGGAGCACTTTGGAAAAATGACATTTTCCGTCCTTCGAAATGGCCAAGTCCGACCCCTGGCTGACTCCGTATCAATGGCATCCTTGGTCCTTTCATCGTGCTTGGTCCTAGGTTCCTCCAAAACACCTATAGACACAAGAAAACAAGGAAAACTAATAAGAATCAAATAAAACACTAAATGCGCGATGCTCACAATGATAAGTGCAAATACCGGTAATCATGCATAACGGCAAAATATTCACTTCAACGGGACAGAGTATATGAAGAGAACATGCAAAAAATAAGCTCTAAAATGTGTAGAATCATCAGGCACCACCTCCACTTGGGCCTTGGTGGCCCAAGTTGCCTTCCACCACTAGGCCTTTTAAGGCCCGTTAATATTTAAATTAACATAAAAGCTTTCTAATTATTATTAGACCCTTATATATATAATTTAACATCCTCAAAAACATTTTCCACCTATATATTATTTATGGTATTACCCGATACTCTCCAAAACCGTTTTGATGACACCGAAACGCTTCCAGATCCTCTCGAAACTATTACGAATATTAATGAAACAATTTCACAAATATGTTCTCATCACTCATGTCCTACGAACACTTAGAAGATCATGATTGCCTTAAGCTTGTGACTCCGTAGCTTCGGTAACTCATAGACATGAACGAAACCCACTACAAGAAATACGTCAACTTGCGACCATCACTACTGGTCACTGAATGGTCATTGTTTTCCATTTGCAACCTTTTTTGACCAAAAAGAAATGGTCAAAAGCTAGTGGCCGTAAACTGAAATTAACGACCTTCTTTGTGATATGTAAAAGGTCGTTGGTTCTACGACCAAATTTTTGGTCACTGCAGCCTCCCCAGGCCACGTAGGATCCAGCATGGCAAGCTAACGTGGATAAGATTCAGCCCGGTCCAATCCGGTGTTCTACATGGGCCTAGCCCAAAAATTCGGCCAATTTTTCTATCAATTTTTGATCGGCTTCATGGGCCAAGCCCAACATTGCAACCTTTTTTATTGTTGGGTTGTGGCCTTTTTGTCTAAGCGAATTTAGTTTTTCTTTGTTTTCCCAAAAGAAGGGTCCACTAGTTAGACGGGTCCTGGTTGCCAGGTTCTATTAAAGTGGGACCCTTTTGACATCATCATATTATTTAGATTACAGTTTGACAATTTGACAGAAATAAATAACCATATTTAAATAAGAACAAACAGAAAACACAAGTAATATTTCAAATAACAACATCGAGAATCAATCACAGTCACATAGATATACTGGGCTCCTTCTATCATGACACAGTTACAAGCTCTACTAGTGATAAACACAGATACAAATACAATCACAGTCACACAGATATAGGGACAATCACAATGAGAATTGACAATCAGCACAAACTGGGCTCCTGCTCCAGTCAGATGAAACCGTATGCATGACTCACTAGGCGACCATAGTCGACTAGGCCACCTTCGCTACACTAGAACAACAATAGAACTATCATCATGCCTTTGGCCGTCGCACTATTACATGAATCAGAAGAGAAGAATCAAAACACTGGAGCCAATATATTATGAACAGACTATTCAAAAAAAGGACAAGTTCTTTAGAATGATAACACAAATTCAGCTAATACAATGATTTTTGTTCCCCAGATAGATAAACGATATACTCATTCATACAAGAAAGTGACGCAAGAAAATAGAGCACTTTACTCATAGCATGCAGAGTATCATTATTATGTTCATATTAGCTTATTCTTATGCCTACAGCAAGGAAATAAATCTGACCAAAGAAGCAATAACTCCATAAATTAAAACATCAGGGCTAAATAAGAAGACTAATCTCTTTGTGAAAAATGTATTGGATAATTGGTTTTACATATACAACCCCTTGCATTTAGGGAGAACTTGACGCGCAGTGTGCACAAAACATGGGAGAGCAACTAGAGAAAATACATAGTTCGTGCTGGAGGGAGTGGTGAATTACCTCAATGGCATACTTGATGGGTGATGTTGGTCCTTCTCAAGGAAGTAGTTGTCGTCCACAGTTAAGAAGTTCCATACATTTGTCTACAACAATCAGCAAACCAACAAACTAGAAATCAGAACGAATGCTTCAATCTCATAAGAAGTTTAAAAAAGACTATATCAGGACCTAATTAATGCTGCAAATTATTGTCCCCTACATTTTATAGCTAGGATCAGACCATTGTCAGGTATGCTTGAATGCTAAGATCAGGTCCTGGATTTGGCACTAGAATGTGTATGGTATTAAAAAACATGGCCATATGGACCAATGCATCATAATTATCAGTTTTAAACACTACATGACCAGAAAGTAGGTGATGCTTTAAATTTCAAAACTCAAACATTCATCATTAATAGTAGCAATTTAATCTTACTAAACATAGGGGCATGTACAACATGAGAGCACACTACAGCCAGAACTTGCAGCCAGACCTTCCTAGAATTTTATGCACAACAGCAGCAGATTAGCTATATGAACATAATCAAATAACCCATAACTAACAATACTAGAATTTTATGCATCATGAATGAAGAAATCAAAATAGGATGCTTTGCTTTACTAGTGTGCGGAGGAAAAGGAAAAGCAGTAGTACATGCTTTTCCTATTTGCTTTGCTTTCCTATTAGCATCTCCGGTCAATCAAAAAGGATGCAGCAAGTGATTATATTAACCCCGATCCAAATATTTTAAGTACCGGGCAATCATTTCATGCAGCCATTCATAAACATACTACTACAAGGGAACTACAACCTTTTATTTTTAAGCATAATGTTTAAGTACATTAACTTTTCTCTAGAGTCCCTACACACTACTACAAAACTACTATATGTGTGTAGTACTATTTCAGTAAGGAGCAGCAGAGATTTAAAAGGAAGGACCATGTGTGTGTGTGTGTGTAGAAAACACACACAAGAAATGCTGAATATGATCTATTTAGTCTGACAGGTTCAGTTACAGACAACTCTGGAAAACATGTACTACTATATGCTTCTCTGCCACAAGTGTCGAGATTATCTGTGGGATTTTGGTGAACACCTTTTTAACTCGGCAGACATTGTATTTTTTACAGTACAAAATCCTATCTTCTTTACATTACATGTAGCCATCGTCTGTTGCTCCGTAGCTACTGTGGATTTGCCAGCACGAAACATAGCAAATATATATTCGCATTTCAGAGGTCTGGCCAATGTTAAAATCAGGGGTGAAACGGTACCAAAAGCAGACATGGAATATGGTCCAGTCGACCATACTTTTAAAAGCTTACTTATTATACACTACTACCATGCAGTCCTTGGGATTTCAAACAAGCAGAAACTCCATCTACAACTAACTACAAGATCTAACAGCAGAACTTACCTTTGCATAACCAAAAGTACATGTATTAATACAAGCTAACAACTGACAAGAAACAGAGACTTGATGGCAGCAGGATCATCTTCCACTTGAGAAGCTGGCTGGAGGAGAAAAGGATGATTAGATGTGAATATGAATATAAGTGCTCACATCAGTAGTTCTAATCCATGCTAACAATTCATAGACCAACAACACATGTTTCGTCCCATGATACTACAGTTGCGTTGTGGTTACAAGCAGTGGCGGGGCTACAAGGAAAATATTGGGCGGGCCAAGCTACTGAAGAGCACACAAAAATTTAAATTGTATTAGTGTGTAGCGACTTGGGAGATAAATTAATCAATTAGATTGTATTAACTTGGTGCACTTGCATTCAGTGATCAACACCCATGGGGCATTCTGAAACAAAACAACTCTAGTGTTCAATTGAGGTGTGCCCTATGGTCTTACACATAAGCCAGACAAACTAATTAGGGTTCAGCAGCAAGCAGTAGCACAGATGCATCACTCGCTGTCCATACAGTGGCATTGTTGAAAACAAAAAGGCAGTCAATCGAACGGGTCAGCGACACACTCTGAACCCGACGATGCCATAAAAAGTGAGTGGGGAAGCAGAGCAGGGGATGGAGCAGGGGGCATACTGGCCCACGCCATGAGGACGGAGGCGATGGAGGTGCCGACGGTGAAGATGACGCAGTGGCTCTCGAACACTTCCTGCACGCATGCACCGCATCGGGCGGATCAAAACCAGATCACGAGAGGGCATCAGGGATTAGGTTTGATTTGATCTGGGCAGGGCGGGGCTGACCTTGGTGGAGAAGAAGGTGTCGCGGACGGCGGCCCAGGAGTTCGTCGCCCGCCGTCGGACGTTGGGCAGCGACAGCACCGCGTCGGCGACCACCGCCTCCACCACCGTCAGCAACAGCGGCAGCCTCTACAGATCGGACATAAAACAAACCAAGGAGGAATCAGAGGGAGGCAGAGAAGACAAGGGAGGGATTCATGCCCACCCACCCACCCAACCAAGAAAAGGGGGTCGGAGATCCGCCTTCTCCATGGCCGGAGATGGGTGTCGTGGAGTTTGTCGGCGGCGAGGGCTGATAACCCACAAGTATAGGGGATCACAACAGTTTTTGAGGGTAGAGTATCCCAAATTTATTGATTCGACACAAGGGGAGCCAAAGAATATTGTCAAGTATTAGCAGTTGAGTTCTCAATTCAACCACACATGGATAACTTAGTATCTGCAGCAAAGTATTTAGTAGCAAAGTTGTATGGAAGTAACGGTAACAGTGGCAAAAGTAACAGTAGCAGTTTTGTAGCAATTGTAAGAGCAGCAATGGTAAAGTAAATAAGCAAAGCACAATATATGAAAATCTCGTAGGCATTGGATCAGTGATGGATAATTATGTCGGATGCGGTTCATCATGTAACAGTTATAACATAGGGTGACACAGAACTAGCTCCAGTTCATCAATGTAATGTAGGCATGTATTCCGAATATAGTCATACGTGCTTATGGAAAAGAAATTGCATGACATATTTTGTCCTACCCTCCCGTGGCAGCGGGGTCCTAATGGAAACTGAGGGATATTAAGGCCTCCTTTTAATAGAGTACCGGACCAAAGCATTAACACTTAGTGAATACATGAATTCCTCAAACTACGGTCATCACCGAGAAGTATCCCGATTATCGTCACTTCGGGGTTGTCGGATCATAACACATAATAGGTGACTATAGACTTGCAAGATAGGATCAAGAACTCACATATATTCATGAAAACATAATAGGTTCAGATCTAAAATCATGACACTCGGTCCATAGTGACAAGCATTAAGCATAGCAAAGTCATAGCAACATCAATCTTAGAACACAGTGGATACTAGGGATCAAACCCTAACAAAACTAACTTGATTACATGGTAAATCTCATCCAAACCATCACCGTCCAGCAAGCCTACGATGGAATTACTCACGCACGGCGGTGAGCATCATGAAATTGGTGATGGAGGATGGTTGATGAAGACGATGGCGACGAATCCCCCTCTCCGGAGCCCCGAACCGACTCCAGATCAGCCCTCCCGAGAGAGATTAGGGCTTAGCGGCGGCTTTGTATCGTAAAACATGATGAAACTTTCTCTCGGATTTTTTCCTCCACGAAAGCAAATATATGGAGTTGGAGTTGAGGTCGGTGGACGTCCAGGGGGCCCATGAGGCAGGGGGCGCGCCCTAGGGGGGCGCCCCCACCCTCGTGGACAGGGTGTGGGCCCCATGGTGCTGATTCTTTCGCCAATATTTTTTATTAATTCTGAAAAGTTGCTCCGTGGATTTTCAGGTCATTCCGAGAACTTATATTTCTGCACAAAAATAACACCATGACAATTCTGCTGAAAACAGCGTCAGTCCGGGTTAGTTCCATTAAAATCATGCAAGTTAGAGTTCAAAACAAGGGCAAACGAGTTTGGAAAAGTAGATACGACGGAGACGTATCAACTCCCCCAAGCTTAAACCTTTGCTTGTCCTCAAGCAATTCGGTTGACAAACTGAAAGTGATAAAGAAAAACTTTTACAAACTCTTTTTGCTCTTGTTGTTGCAAATATGTAAAGCCAGCATTCAAGTTTTCAGCAAAGATTATGAACTAACCATATCCACAATAACACTTATGTCTCATGTTTACTCATATCAATGGCATAATCAACTAGCAAGCAATAATAATAAATCTCGGATGACAACACTTTCTCAAAACAATCATAATATGATATAACAAGATGGTATCTCGCTAGCCCTTTCTGAGACCGCAAAACATAAATGTAGAGCACCTTTAAAGATCAAGGACTGACTAAACATTGTAATTCATGGTAGAAGAGATCCAGTCATAGTCATACCCAATATAAATTAATAGTAATGCATGCAAATGACAGCGGTGCTCTCCAGCGGGTGCTTTTTAATAAGAGGGTGATGACTCATCATAAAAGTAAATAGATAGGCCCTTCGCAAAGGGAAGCAGGGATTTGTAGAGGTGCCAGAGCTCAATTTTGAAATAGAGATGAATAACATTTTGAGCGGTATACTTTCACTCTCAACATAACAACTAAGAGATCTCGATATCTTCCATGCTACACACATTATAGGCGGTTCCCAAAACAGAATGGTAAAGTTTATACTCCCCCACCACCAACAAGCATCAATCCATGGCTTGCCCAAAACAACGGGTGCCTTCAACTAGCAACAATCCTGGGGGAGTTTTGTTTGCAATTATTTCGATTTGATTTGAGCATGGGACTGGGCATCCCGGTGACCAGCCATTTTCTCGTCAATGAGGAGCAGAGTCCACTCCTCTTGAGAATAAGCCGCCTAACATGGAAGATACAGACAGCCCTAGTTGATACATGAGCTGTTCGAGCATACAAAACAGAATTTCATTTGAAGGTTTGGAGTTTGGCACATACAAATTTACTTGGAATGGCAGGTAGATACCGCATATAGGAAGGTATGGTGGACTCATATGGAATAACTTTGGGTTTTATGGAGTTTGGATGCACAAGCAGTATTCCCGCTTAGTACATGTGAAGGCTAGCAAGAGACTGGGAAGCGACCAATTTAGAGAGCGACAACAGTCATGAACATGCATTAAAATTAATCAACACCGAGTGCAAGCATGAGTAGGATATAATCCACCATGAGCATAAATATCGTGAAGGCTATGTTGATTTTGTTTCAACTACATGCGTGAACATGTGCCAAGTCAAGTCACTCGAATCATTCAAAGGAGGATACCACCCTATTATACCACATCACAACCATTTTAATAGCATGTTGGCACGCAAGGTAAACCATTATAAGCTCCTAGCTAATTAAGCATGGCATAAGCAACTATAATCTCTAATTGTCATTGCAAACATGTTTATTCATAATAGGCTGAATCAGAAACAATGAACTAATCATATTTACAAAAACAATAGAGGTCGAGTTCATACCAGCTCCTCTCATCTCAATCAGTCCATCATATATCGTCATTATTTCCTTTCACTTGCACGACCGAACGGTGTGGATAATAATAATAGTGCACATGCATTTGGACTAAGCTGGAATCTGCAAGCATTCAATTCAAGGGAGAAGACAAGGTAATATGGGCTCTTGGTTAAATTAATAGTCATGCATATGAGAGCCACTCAGCATTTTCATTATGGTCTTCTCCTCTCGACCCCCAAAGGAAAGAAAAGAAATAAAACTATTTACACGGGAAAGCTCCCAACAAGCAAAAGAAGAACGAGAAATCTTTTTGGGTTTTCTTTTAATTACTACTACAGACATGGAAAGTAAGCTAACTAATTTTTTTGGTTTTTCTTAAGGTTTATCAAACACACAAGAAGAAAGCTAGAAAAAGAAAATAAACTAGCATGGATAGTACAATGAAAAAGTATGAGCACTGACAACTAGAATGAGTGTGTGAACATGAATGTAATGTCGGTGAGAAATACATACTCCCCCAAGCTTAGGCTTTTGGCCTAAGTTGGTCTATGCCCATGGATCACGGCTACTCTCAAGAAATCATCACAAGGCCATTCACACGACCGTACTTCCGCCACATGAGGGAGATTATACTTGGGCTTTTCATTCTCCCTAGCTTGTTTATCCTTAGAGCCTTGGCTAGAAGAGCCCCTCAAGAAAAATCTCTTCATCTTTTTCTGAAAATTTCTGAAATTTTTAGTAACTCAAAAATAAAAGTGAACAAAACCCAACAAAATTGATAGCAACTACTCTCACAAGTGCCTAGAGACTATATCATGCATTAGAATTACTTGGGACCATATAAATTTGACATGCAAGCTCAAGAACAGGGTCACCTAGGCAGCAAAACTTTGCAATGAATAAAGCACTAGAACAAAAACTAATTGGATCATTGGAGGAGTCACATACCAAAGAACAATCTCCCAAAGTAGTTTTGTGAATGGAGCTTTGAGCAAGGAGATCGAAAATGGCAGCAAAGTGAGCTAGAACTCGTGCTTGAGCTGGATGGTTATTTTTTGGGAGGAATAAGAAGTGTGTGGGTGCAGGAATAAGTGGAGGGGGCCACCGTGGGCCCACGAGGCAGGGTGCGCGCCCTATAGGGGTGGGCGCGCCTTGGACCCTCGTGGCCAGGTGCCAGCTCCCCCTGCTGTGTTCTCAGTGCCACATATTCTCAAATATTCCAGAAAAAATCATATTAAATCTGCAAGCATTTGGAGAACTTTTATTTTCAGGGTATTTTTTATTGCATGGATAATTCAGAAAACAGACAGAAAAATACTTTTTTTTGCTTTATTTGATCTAAATAACAGAAAGTAAAAGGAGGGTACAGAAGGTTGTGCCTTCTAACTTCATCCATCTCATGCTCATCAAAAGGAATCCACTAACAAGGTTGATCAAGTCTTGTTAACAAACTCATTCTGAATCGCATGAAACCAGAGAAATTTCAAATAACACTAGGTTACCTCAATGGGGATATGCACATCCCCAATAATAAGAATATCATATTTCTTCTTGATAGTAGGAAGAGGAAATTCAAAACCTCCAATAATGATAGTTGGATTTTTTCCAATAGAATTGATACTGTGAACTTGAGGTTGTTTCCTCGGAAAGTGTACCGTATGCTCATTATCATTAACATGAAAAGTGACATTGCCTTTGTTGCAATCAATAACATCCCCTGCAGTATTCAAAAAGGCTCTACCAAGGATAATCGACATACTATCGTCCTCGGGAATATCAAGAATAACAAAGTCCGTTAAGATAGTAACATTTGCAACCACAACAGGCACATCCTCACAAATACCGACAGGTATAGCAGTTGATTTATCAGCCATTTGCAAATATATTTCAGTAGGTGTCAACTTATTCAATTCAAGTCTATGATATAAAGGGAGAGGCATAACACTAACATCGGCTCCAAGATCACATAAAGCAGTTTTAACATAGTTTGTTTTAATGGATCATGGTATAGTTGGTACTCCTGGGTCTCCAAGTTTCTTAGGTATTCCACCTTTAAAAGTGTAATTAGCAAGCATGGTGGAAATTTCAGCTTCTGGTATCTTTATTTTATTTGTAATAACACTTTTCATATATTTAGCATAAGGATTCACTTTAAGCATATCAGTCAAACGCATACGCAAAAAGATAGGTCTAATCATTTCAGCAAAGTGCTCAAAATCCTCGTCATCCTTTTTATTGGATGGCTTCGGAGGAAATGGCATGGGTTTCTGAACCCATGGTTCTCCTTTTTTACCGTGCTTCCTGGCAACAAAATCTCTCTTATCATAACGTTGATTCTTTGATTGTAGGTTATCAAGATCAACAGCAGGTTCAATCTCTACATCATTATTATTGCTAGGTTGAGCATCAACACGAACATTATCATTAACATTATCACTAAGTTCATGTTCATCACCAGATTGTGTTTCAGCATCAGAAATAGAAATATCATTGGGATTCTCAGGTGTGTCTACAACAGGTTCACTTGAAGCACGCAAAGTCCTATCATTTTTCTTTTTCTTTTTTTAGAAGGACTAGGTGCATCTACATTATTTCTCTGAGAATCTTGCTCAATTCTCTTAGGGTGGCCTTTAGGATACAAAGGTTCCTGAGTCATTCTACCCATTCTAGTAGCCACTCTAACAGCAAAATCATGTTTATTATTTAATTCATCGAGCAAATCACTTTGAGCCTTAAGTACTTGTTTTGCTTGAGTGTTAACCATAGAAGCATATTTACTAATGAGTTTAAGTTCACCTTTAACTCTAGCCATATAATCACTCAAGTGTCCAATCATGTAAGCATTTTGTTTCAATTGTCTACCAACATAAGCATTAAAATTTTCTTGTCTAGCCATAAAGTCATCAAATTCATCCAAAAATTGGCTAGCAAACTTAGTAGACAGGATTTCAACTTTATCATATCTATAGAGAGAATTTACCTTTACTACCTATGTCGGGTTATCAAGACCATGTGTTTCTTCAATAGGTGGTATATTAAGACCATGTATTTCTTCAACAGGAGGTAAATTCTTAACATCTTCAGCTTTAATACCTTTTTCTTTCATAGATTTCTTTGCCTCTTGCATATCTTCAGGACTGAGAAATAGAACACCCCTCTTCTTCGGAGTTGGTACAGGAGTTGGCTCAGGAGTTGGCTCAGGAATTGGCTCGGGAGTAGGCTCAGGAAGTGTCCAATTATTTTCATTAGTCAACATATTATTCAATAGCAATTCAGCTTGATCGACTGTTCTTTCCCTGAAAACACAACCAGCACAACTATCCAAATGGTCCTTGGAAGCATCGGTTAGTCCATTATAAAAGATATCAAGTATTTCATTTTTCTTAAGAGGATGATCAGGCAAAGCATTATATCGGAGAAGCCTCCCCAAGCTTGTGGGAGACTCCTTCTTCAATTTGCACAAAATTATATATTTCCTCAAGGCAGCTTGTTTCTTATGAGCAGGAAATATTTAGCAGAGAAGTAATAAATCATATCCTGAGGACTACGCACACAACCAGGATCAAGAGAATTAAACCAAGTTTTAGCATCACCCTTTAATGAGAACGGGAATATCTTAAGGATATAATAGTAGCGAGATTTCTCATCATTAGTGAACAGGGTGGCTATATCATTTAACTTAGTAAGATGTGCCACAAGAGTTTCAGATTCATAGCCATAAAAAGGATCAGATTCAACCAAAGTAATTATCTCAGGATCGACAGAGAAGTCATAATCCTTATCAGTAACAAAGATAGGTGAAGTAGCAAAAGCAGGGTCATATTTCATCCTAGCATTCAGAGTTTTCTGTTTTAGTTTAGCTAATAGCTTCTTAAGATCAGATCTATCATTGCAAGCAAAAACATCTCTAGCAGTTTCTTCATCCATAACATAACCCTCAGAAACAATAGGTAATTCATATTTAGGGGGAGAACCTTCATCATCACTATCTTCAATAATTTCATTCTCTCTAACCCTAGCAAGTTGTTCATCAAGATATTCACCTAATGGCACAGTAGTATCAAGTATAGAAGTAGTTTCATCATAAGTATCATGTATAGTAGAAGTGGCATCATCAATGACATGCGACATATCAGAATAGGAGAAGCAGGTTTAGGTGTCACAAGTTTACTCATAACAGAAGGAGAATCTAGTGTAGAGCTAGATGGCAGTTCCTTACCTCCCCTCGTAGTTGAGGGATAAATATTAGTTCTTTCGTCTTTCCAGTTCCTCATAGTGATCAGCAGATATAAATCCCAAGTGACTCAAAGAATAGAGCTATGCTCCCCGGCAACGGCGCCAGAAAATAGTATTGATAACCCACAAGTATAGGGGATTGAAACAGTTTTCGAGGGTAGAGTATTCAACCCAAATTTATTGATTTGACACAAGGGGAGCCAAAGAATATTATCAAGTATTAGCAGTTGAGTTTTTAATTCAACCACACCTGGATAAGTTAGTATCTGCAACAAAGTATTTAGTAGCAAAGTAGTATGGAAGTAACGGTAACAGTGGCAAAAGTAACAGTAGCAGTTTTGTAGCAATTGTAACAGCAACAATGGTAAAGTAAATAAGCAAAGCACAATATATGAAAAGCTCATAGCCATTGGACCAGTGATGGATAATTATGTCGGGTGCGGTTCATCATGTAACAGTTATAACATAGGGTGACACAGAACTAGCTCCAGTTCATCAATGTAATGTAGGCATGTATTCCGAATATAGTCATACGTGCTTATGGAAAAGAACTTGCATGACATCTTTTGTCCTACCCTCCCGTGGCAGGGGGGTCCTAATGGAAACTAAGGGATATTAAGGCCTCCTTTTAATAGAGTATCGGACCAAAGCATTAACACTTAGTGAATACATGAACTCCTCAAACTATGGTCATCACCGAGAAGTATCCCGATTATTGTAACTTCGGGGTTGTCGGATCATAACACATAATAGGTGACTATAGACTTGCAAGATAGGATCAAGAACTCACATATATTCACGAAAACATAATAGGTTCAGATCTGAAATTATGGCACTCGGGCCCTAGTGACAAGCATTAAGCATAGCAAAGTCATAGCAACATCAATCTCAGAACATAGTGGATACTAGGGATCAAACCCTAACAAAACTAACTTGATTACATGGTAAATCTCATCCAACCCATCACCGTCCAGCAAGCCTACGATGGAATTACTCACGCACGGCGGTGAGCATAATGAAATTGGTGATGGAGGATGGTTGATGGTGACGACGGCGACGAATCCCCCTCTCCGGAGCCCCGAACGAACTCCAAATCAGCCCTCCTGAGAGAGATTAGGGCTTGGCGGCGGCTCCGTATCGTAAAATGCGATGAAACTTTCTCTCTGATTTTTCTCTCCATGAAAGCAAATATATGGAGTTGGAGTTGAGGTCGGTGGATGTCCAGGCGGCCCACGAGGCAAGGGGCGCGCCCCTTCCCCTCCCTCGTGGACAGGGTGTGGGCCCCTAGTGTTGATTCTTTCGCCAGTATTTTTTTATTAATTAAATTCTGAAAAATTACACCATGGATTTTCAGGTCATTCCAAGAACTTTTATTTCTGCATAAAAATAACACCATGGCAGTTCTACTGAAAATAGCGTCAGTCCGGGTTAGTTCCATTCAAATCATGCAAGTTAGAGTCCAAAACAAGGGCAAAAGTGTTTGAAAAAGTAGATACGATGGAGACGTATCAAGGGCCACGGCAGTAGGACGCTCTGGTGGGTGCGGGTGCGGATCTGCCCCTCCCCGTCCCCGCCCATCTGTCAATCTGAAGAGGAAGGGAGGGAGGTCACCGGTGGTGATGGGATTTCACCGGTGGGGGTTGCCAATGGCGGGATTTGGAGAGGAATCGAGAGGGGGTGGAGCTTGAGTGGATCTTCGGCCAGGAAGGGGAGGTGGCACTAGCGGTGGAGTGGAGGTCGTGGTCGGGGTCGGCGGCGGCAGGTCATGGGGAGAGGAGTGGTGTGCGGGAGGGAGGGGAAGAGGAGTGGTGTGCAGGGGAGAGGAGCTCACGGTGGGTGAGTGGTGTGCGGTGGAGAGGGTGCCATTCGGCCACTGACAGGTGGGCCTGCAAGGAATTAGGCCCACATGTCAGTGTCCTCGGCGGCATGCGGTGTACGTGAGGGGAGCTGCTTCCAGGTGGGTGTGGGTGGGTGAGAGGGTGAGGGGGTGTGGGTCGTCGGATCTGACAGTATCCGACGGTTTGTGATGTTTGATCCGCGTGACATGCTCGTAGACTAATCAGAACGAAGTACATGTTTTGATGACGTTATGACCATCTAATTGGTCGTAATCGATTAACAATAGGCGGCTGCTACGAGTCAGTCATATGATTTTGTCTAGAAATCATCCGCTTAGCTAGCCGCCCGATATACGCATTGGTGGTCGTTCGATCACGTCAATATGTCACGACAGCGTGAAAGTACTTCAACGCAGCAGCGATGACATACCCATGAAGCTCCATTGCAGCTCTCAACGACGCGCCAAGAGCTTCAACAGAACACCACAGTGCCCGGCGAAGCTCCATTGCAACGTCGGGGAGCTCCAACACAGCACCACGACGCCCGGCGGTAAGCTCCCTTCTCTTTTTATGACAATGTTTAAGTACGGTTGCCTCGAATAACTAGAGGTAGTTTCATACTAGGTGGGGTTTTCGTCGATTCACTAGGAAGCGGGTCAAATTTTAACTACAACTGCCTCATAGTTTCTTCAAATGATTTCATATTTCACACAAGTTTTCATCTTGGAATTACAAACAATGTTGTCAAAGGGATTTTTCATTTTATTTTCACGAAAAACCAATTTTTCATTTTTCAAGTGCACAAAATGAGTTTTTTTGTGAAGGACCTACCAAATATTTGTTGCAAAATTGGACCAAATCATTTTTATAAAATATTAGGCCATATTTAAAGTACAATTGACTAAATCATTGGGGGTAAAATGTTTTGGATCCACCACTCATGAAAAAAGACAAATTTCCGTCGATTCAGTAGTAAGCGGGTCAAATTTGAACTGCAACTGCCTCATAGTTTGCTATTTATTTTTCCCAAAAATCATTTTTAGGTACAAAAGTATCTATTTAATCGGAGAAACACCAAAAGTTTTCCAAGATTCAACCACTAGCTAGGAAAGGTCATGCCCGCCGTTTTGACCGCATTTTGAAATGGGCATGAAAAATTCAAAAAAATCAAAAATTGGGAAACCATCGCATTGTGTCATTATATGTGGTCAAGTTCCCAAGAAAAATAATAAACTTGTAATACGACAATTATTTTTAAAAACTTTTCTCGGAAATGAGCTATCACGTGTGGAGATCAATGGCTTTCAAGCCAAATGATCAATCTTATGGCAACATTCATGGCATAGTTTGTTCAAATGATCTCATATTGTGCACAAGGGTGCATATTGGAATGGAAAACAATGAAGTTTTCATTTTCTTTGGACGGAAAAATCATTTTCCATTTTCCGAGCACCCAAAATGAGTTTTTTTGTGAACAACCTACCAAATAATTGTTGCAAAATTGGACCAAATCAATTTTATAAAATATTAGGTCATATTTAATGCACAGTTGACGAAATGATTGGATGTTAAAAGCTTTTATACACCTCTCGTGAAAAAGACAAATTTCCGATGATTCAGTAGGAAGCGAGTCAAATTTGAACTGCAACTGCCTCATAGTTTGCTATTTATTTTTCCCAAAAATCATTTTTAGGTACAAAAGTATCTATTTAATCAGAGAAACACCAAAAGTTTTCCAAGATTCAACCACTAGCTAGGAACGGTCATGCCCGCCGTTTTGACCGCATTTTGAAATGGGCATGAAAAATTCAAAAAAAATCAAAAAATTGGGAAACCTTCCCATTGTGTCATTATATGTGGCCCAGTTCCCAGGAAAATTAATAAACTTGTAATACGGCAATTATTTTAAAAAAGTGTTCTCAGAAACGAGCTATCATGTGTGGAGATCAATGGCTTTCAAGCCAAATGATCAATCTTATGGCCATATTCATGGCATAGTTTGTTCAAATGATCTCATATTATGCACAAGGGGTGCATATTGGAATGGCAAACAATGTTGCCTAAGGAAGTTTTCATTTTCTCTGGACGAAAAAATCATTTTCCATTTTTCGAGCACCCAAACTGAGTTTTTTTAATAACCTACCAAATAATTGTTGCAAAATTGTACCAAATCAATTTTATATAATACTAGGCCATATTTAATGCACAATTGATCAAATGGTTGGGTGTCAAAAGCTTTTATCCACCTCTCGTGAAAAAGACAATTTTCCGCCGATTTAGTAGGAAGAGAGTCAAATTTGAACTGCAACTGCCTCATAGTTTGCTATTTATTTTTCCCAAAAATCATTTTTAGGTACAAAAGTATCTATTTAATCAAAGAAACACCAAAAGTTTTCCAAGATTCAACCACTAGCTAGGAACGGTCATACCCGCTGTTTTGACCGCATTTTGAATCGGGCATGAAAATTCAAAAAAAATTGGGAAACCTTTGCATTGTGTCATTATATGTGGCCAAGTTCCCAGAAAAAATAACAAACTTGTAATACGGCAATTATTTTAAAAAAGTGTTCTCAAAAATGAGCTATCACGTGTGGAGATCAATGGCTTTCAAGCCAAATGATCAATCTTATGGCCACAATCATGGCATAGTTTGTTCAAATGATCTAATATTGTGCACAAGGGTGCATATTGGAATGGCAAACAATGCTGCCTAAAGAAGTTTTCATTTTCTTTGGATGAAAAAATTCATTTTCCATTTTTCGAGCACCCAAAATGAGTTCTTTTTTGTGAAGAACCTACCAAATAATTGTTGCCAAATTGGACCAAGTCAATTTTTTAAAATACTAGGCCATATTTAATGCACAATTGACCAAATGGTTGGGTGTTAAAAGCTTTTATCCACTTCTCGTGAAAAACACAAATTTCCGTCGATTCAGTAGGAAGCGGGTCAAATTTGAAGTACAGCTGCCTCATAGTTCGCTATTTATTTTTCCCAAAAATCATTTTTAGGTACAAAAGTATCTATTTAGTCAAAGAAACACCAAAAAATTTCCAAGATTCAACCACTAGCTATGAATGGTCATGCCCGCTGTTTTGAACGCATTTTGAAACGGGCATGAAAAATTGAATAAAATTAAAAAATTGGGAAACCTTCGCATTGTGTCATTATATGTGACTAAGTTACCAGAAATAATAATAAACTTGTAATACGGCAATTATTTTAAAAAAGTATTCTCAGAAACGAGCCATCACGTGTGGAGATCAATGGCTTTCAAGCAAAATGAACAATCTTATGGCCACATTCATGGCATAGTTTGTTCAAATGATCTCATATTGTGCACAAGGGTGCATATTGGAATGGCAAACAATGTTGTCTAATGAAGTTTTCATTTTCTTTGGACGAAAAAATCATTTTCCATTTTTTGAGCACCCAAAATGAGTTTTTTGTGAAGAACCTACCAAATAATTGTTGCAAAATCGGACCAAATCAATTTTATAAAATACTAGATCATATTTAATGCACAATCGACCAAATGGTTGGGTGTCAAAAGCTTTTATCCACCTCTCGTGAAAAAGGCAAATTTTCGCCGATTCACTAGGAAGCGGGTCAAATTCGAACTGCAGTTGCCTCATAGTTTGCTATTTATTTTTCCCAAAAATCATTTTTAGGTACAAAAGTATCTATTTAGTCAAAGAAACACCAAAAGTTTTCCAAGATTCAACCACTAGCTATGAACGGTCATGCCCACTGTTTTGACCGCATTTTGAAACGGACATGAAAAATTAAAAAAATAAAAGATCGGGAAACCTTTGCATTGTGTCATTATATGTGAACAAGTTCCTAGAAATAATAATAAACTTGTAATACGGTAATTATTTGAAAAAATTGTTTTCAGAAACGAGCCATCACGTGTGGAGATCAATGGCTTTCAAGCCAAAGGAACAATCTTATGGCCACATTCATGGCATAGTTTGTTCAAATGATCTCATATTGTGCACAAGGTGTGCATATTGGAATGGAAAACAATGAAGTTTTCATTTTCTTTGGACGGAAAAATCATTTTCCATTTTTTGAGCACCCAAAATGAGTTTTTTTGTGAACAACCTACCAAATAATTATTGCAAAATTGGACCAAATCAATTTTATAAAATATTAGGTCATATTTAATGCACAATTGACCAAATGGTTGGGTGTCAAAAGCTTTTATCCACCTCCCGTGAAAAAGACAAATTTCCGCCGATTCAGTAGGAAGCGGGTCAAATTTGAACTGCAGTTGCCTCATAGTTTGCTATTTATTTTCCCCAAAAATAATTTTTAGGTACAAAAGTATCTATTTAATCAAAGAAAAACCAAACTTTTCCAAGATTCAACCACTAGCTAGGAAGTCATGCCCGCCGTTTTGACCGCATTTTGAAACGGACATGAAAAATTCAAAAAAAATCAAAAAATTGAGAAACCTTCGCATTGTGTCATTATATGTGGCCAAGTCCCAGGAAAAATAATAAATTTGTAATACATCAATTATTTTTAAAAAATGTTCTCAGAAGCAAGCTATCACGTGTGGAGATCAATGACTTTCAAGCCAAATGATCAATCTTATGTCCACATTCATGACATATCTCATATAGTGCACAAGGGTGTATCTTGCAATGATGAACAATGTTTCCCAAGGGAGTTTTTATTTTCTTTGGACAAAAAAATCAAATTTCCGTTTTTAGTGCCCAAAATAAGTTTTTTTGTGAAGAACCTACCATATATTTGTTGCAAAATTGGACCAAATCAAATTTTCTAAAATACTAGTCCATATTTAATGTACAATTCACCAAATGGTTGGGTGTAATTTTTTTTGATCCATCTCTCGTGAAAAAGACAAAATTTGGTATATTCATTTTCCATTTTTCAAGTTTCCAAAATGAGTTTTTTTGTGAAGAATCTAACGTATATTTGTTGTAAAAAAAACTTCTTTATTTTTCAAGAATATTATACCACATTTTATGAACAAATTTGTGTACACTAGAAACATTTTTATAGATATTAAATGGTTTTAGTTACATCATTAACATTTTAATAAATATTTTGATGTCTAATATTTTGAATACATGTCTACATTTTTAAGACACATTGTACATATTGTTTATATATGTTTAACTTTTTCACATACATGATTAACATATTTTCATAAATTCTCAACAAAAAACATATTTTCATACATACGTTTTGATAACTATATTTTTCTACACATTGTACATTTTTGTATACATATAAAACATTATTGATATTGGTTAGAAAAATTAAATACATGATTAACATTTTTAGAAAAATTCAAATACATGATTAACATTGTTGATATTGTTATTTTCCCATTTTCGTAGGGCCGAATATATGTTTTTTTAGTAATATGAGGGCATCCCACATTTCTTCCTGGATGGCCAAGGCCTACATGGCACATAGATATTTTTTTTTAAAAAAGGAGGTGGCCTTGTTCCACCGAGGCCCAAGCCCACCTTGAGCGACATATTAAGTATCAATGCATCCATGTTCACAGCCTCATGACCATTTATATTGGTCGTAATCAAGTAGAAATAAGGTCGTGAGACACTCTTGTCTGCTTTATGACCGTTTGGTGTAAGGCAATTTTAGGGTTCGAGCCCTTCCAAGCGAAATGGCCGTGGATTTACGACCAATTCAGCTGGGGTCACTGAGAGAAGGTCACAAGTTGACATATTTCTTGTAATGACCCTTCGTTCAATGACCGATAGCGGAATCGTGGACGTCCATATCTATCCCTATGAGCGCAGGAATGAAATTCGAGTGAACCTTTGGTTATCATGTGATGTTCCCTTTTCTTTGTGATACTTCACAAAAGCAGGGATGCATCGTTATCCTCCTGAGTCATCACATCCTCATTATACCGTTATCCTCGTTACCGGTTTTGTTCTTCTTTCTCATTGTTGTGTTCCGACATCCCTGTTGAGGGAGTCCTGGATTAGGGGGTCCTTGGACAGCCGGACTATGTACTTATGCCGAACTGTTGGACTATGAAGATACAAGATTGAAGACTTCGTCCCGTGTTCGGGTGGGACTCTCCTTTGCGTGGAAGGGAAGCTTGGCAATTCGGATATGTAGATTTCCTTCTCTGTAACCGACTCTGTGTAACCCTAGCCCTCTCCATTATCTATATAAACCGGAGGGTTTAGTCCGTAGGACGAGAACAATCATAATCATAGGCTAGCTTCTAGGGTTTAGCCTCTACTATCTCGTGGTAGATCAACTCTTGTAATACTCATATCATCAAGATCAATCAAGCAGGAAGTAGGGTATTACCTCCATCAAGAGGGCCCGAACCTGGGTAAACATTGTGTCCCCCGCCTTCTGTTACCATTAGCCTTAGGCGCACAGTTCGGAACCCCCTACCAGAGATCCGCCGGTTTTGACACCGACATTGGTGCTTTCATTGAAAGTTCCATTGTGTCATCACGGTAAGGCTTGATGGCTCACCTTGTTATCAAGGACAACATCACCTCTGGGGGAGCCCTGGCTTTAGGACAAACTCTCTGACTAGGCGGCTTCGTCATGACCGCCCGTTCGGCCGCCGCGCCGACGATGACTTCTCGGGTCATCAAAAACAACCTCCACATCAGCTCAGAATACACCAAGCAGATGGATCCAATGGAGCTCTCGTCCTTCAACAAGCTCTTGGATTGCATCGCTGCCTTGGGAGTCGCTACGGACTATGATCGGATTGGGCTTAAACCCGATCAAAGGGAGATTAACTCTCCGCCGGTCACCCATCAGATAGCGGTGGTGGAGGAGCAATGCAGCGATTCTTCCTCTATTTTGAGGATGAACTATGTTCGAATTCCCGAGCTCTCCAAGCCAGATACCCGTCTACGGGAGGACATGGCCCAAGCTCCGAACCTAGAATTGGACAGCAGGCCAGAAAAATTGGGCAACATCCCGGAACCCAAACCGCCAAGTTCGGAAGCTCCTCTGCCCCTGGGTCTCAGATCGGGTCAGGGTTCGGACTTAAATCCACCCACCCACCCAGATACAAGCGATCTTTCCCACATTAGACAACAATCCCAAGAGACAGTACATCACTTTTGGGCTAGATCCCTCCGTGTAATGAGCAAGGTCAAGGACTGTCGCGAGGAAGACGCAATCTCATGCTTTTGCAAAAATTGCATGGACAAGGGAATCCTCAACGCCATAAGTCGCCGTGACATAGCACACTTCGCTGACTTGGCGGCCATAGTACAAAAGTACTGTGTGATGGAAAGCACCTGGAGAACCCAAGCAAAATTCTGGGATCCTCCGGCTCTCACTAAACCTCTCGTCCGAACTAAAAGGGTGCACTCTCGCAAGTCACCCGATCCAATTACAAAGAAACCAAAGCCCACTATAGGGCGTGGAACCATACTGGAGGGATGGCTCAATAGGCCATGCAAAATTCACACCACACCGAATACCATACCAACACATAGCCTTAGAGCATGTTGGATACTCCGGCAGGTGGCCAAGAGCGACGAGGATCTCCTCATCAACAATACCCCAGAGCATCATCCCGTAGAAAATAACAATACAGTATTGACAGTCTTCGAGACTTTCACCTCAAATACAGGCGCAAGCGAGCACTCCGCAGCCTCGCCAAAGTCTGCCACGTTGCAGCAATAAATCCATGGAACGACACGGCCATAACCTTCAATGCCAGTGATGAACCTCAATTCCAAAAAGTCCGAGCGCTAGCCGCTTTTGTCCTTAGTCCAATTGTGGATGGCTTCTGGCTTACTAAAGTGCTCATGGACGGCGACAGTGGATTAAATCTCATCTACGAGGAAACTCTCAACAAAATGGAAATAGACAAGAGCCGCATTGAGCAAAGCAGCATGACCTGCAGAGGAATTATCCTAGTCGGGAGGCACGATGTGCGGGAAAAATTACACTAGATGTGGTATTCGGCACACTGGAGAATTACAGGTCCAAAGAAATCACATTCCAAGTGGCCCCGTTCAGTAGCGGATACCACGCCCTTTTAGGGCGGGATGCATTCACGAGCTTCCATGCTATCCCCCATTACGGGTACATGAAGCTCAAGATGCCCGGACCCAATGGAATCATCCCTCTAGCCAGTGATCCGGACGTAGCACTCCGCGCCGAAAATAAAACCGCCGCCTTGGCCCTTGAGGCATTATCCGAAGCCCTCGCGTCAAGAGCTAATCTGCTGCGCTCTCGAAAGGATGTGGACGACGTGATTCTCGACAAGCGATCCAAGTCCACCTCTTTCAAACCAGCGGACGAAATAGTCAAATTCCAAGTCCACCCAACGGACTCTACAAAAATAGCATCCATCAGGGCACAGCTGAACCCCACAATAGACGCCGCACTGGGAGAGTTCTTGCGCGAGAATTGGGACATCTTCGCCTGGCACCCTTCAGATATGCCAGGTATCCCACGCAGGCTGGCCGAGCATAGCCTAAACATACCAAAGGGATACAAGCCGGTCAAGCAGATTCTTCGGCGCTTTTCAGAACCTAAACGACAAGCCATGGGAGAGGAGCTAGCCAATTTACTCGAAGCCGGATGCATCAGAGAAATAAAACACCCGGATTGGCTAGCAAACCTGGTGATGGTACCAAAGAAGGACAAATCCTGGCGGCTATGTGTCGATTTCAAGGACCTCAATAAGGCTTGCCCAAAGGATCCCTTCCCTCTCCCCGCATCGATCAAATCATCGACACTACCGCAGGACACGACGCATTGTGCTTCCTCGACGCATACTCCGGATACCATCAAATCAAGATGGCGGAGTCCGATCAAGCCGCAACGGCATTCATCACTCCATATGGCCCCTTCTGTTTTAACACCATGCCTTTCGGGCTCAAAAATGCCGGTGCAACCTATCAACGCATGATTCAGACATGCCTGGAAAAACAAATCGGCAAAACAATTGGGGCATACGTAGACGACGTGGTCATCAAAACCAGACACGTCGAATCTTTAATAGACGACCTGAGGCTTACGTTCAACAATCTCTGAACATATGACATCAAGCTCAATCCGAAAAATGCGGTTTTGGCGTTCCTGCCGAAAAGCTCCTGGGCTTCATTGTTTCCAATAGAGGAATTGAAGCAAATCCGGCTAAAATCCGAGCTTTGTCATAGTTGTCTACCCCAACAGACCTCAAGCAAATCCAGAAATTAACTGGATGCGTGGCTGCCCTAAGCCGCTTTATCTCCCGACTGGGAGAAAAGGCACTACCTCTCTATCGCCTTCTTCGACGCACCGAACACTTCGAGTGGACGGATGCGGCTATGGCCGGAATGGAAGAAATAAAGGCCTTCTTGGCCAGCAATCCAATCCTGGCCGCACCAGACATCAGCGAACCCATGCTGTTATATATAGCTGCAATGCACCAAGTTGTAAGCGCAGTGCTCGTCATCAAACGAGAGGAGGACGGACATAAGTTCCCGCTTCAAAAGCCGATATACTACGTATCCACTGTCCTCACACCATGCAATTCACGGTACCCACATTATCAAAAGATAGCATATGCGGTCTTCATGGCATCCCGGAAACTACGACACTACTTTCAAGAGTGTTCAATCACAGTGGCCTCTGAAGTACCACTCAATGATATAATAAATAACCGCGATGCCATGGGCCGGATTGCTAAGTGGGCCATCGAGCTCCTCCCGTTCGACATCATATATAAACCATGGCAAGCCATTAAGTCGCAAGTACTGGCTGAGTTTGTCGCTGAATGGAGAAAAGCCGAACTCCCTAAAGAGTATGGCACATACTCCAATTGGATCATGCATTTTGACGGCTCTAAGATGCTGGCTAGTCTGGGAGCGGGTGTTGTCCTGACATCCCCCACCGGAGATACAGTCCAATACGTACTCCAAATACTATACACAGACTCCAACAATGCAGCTGAGTATGAAGCTCTGTTGCACAGTCTTCGGATGGCGATCTCCATCGGCATTCAACGCCTAGAGGTGCATGGGGATTCAAACCTCGCAATATCTCAAATAAATGGAGACTTTGATGCTAAGGACCCGAAAATGGCGGCTTACTGCAATGCCGTTCTCAAAATGTCAGCTCGGTTCGAGGGGCTCGAATTCCATCATGTGGTCCGAGAAAACAATCAAGCGACGGATATCCTCACCCGCATCGGCGCTAAGCGCGACCCTGTCCCACCTAATATTTTCTTGGAAAGGCGGTTCAAGCCGTCCGTGGTGTGGCAAGGGGAGACCGGCAATACTAGTCCGGATCCGACCACAACCCCAGATCCCGAACACACTGACATAATTGGAGGCTTCGCCACTGAAATAACACCTTCGGCCCATGCGATCATGGCTGTCATCGCCCCGTGGACAGAACCCTACTTAGCCTACCTAAATAGGCAAGAACTCCCCAAGGACCAAAATGAGGCACGTTGCATCGTGCGACGCTCTAAAGCCTACAAGGTTCATGAGGGAGAGCTTTATAAGAAAAGCGCTACTGGAGTACTCCAAAGATGCATCTCCGAAGAGGAAGGGTGGCAGCTCTTGGCCGAAATTCACGTGGACTCGGCGGCCACCATGCCGCAGCTCGGGCCCTTGTAAGCAAGGCCTTCCGTACAGGTTTCTACTGGCCGACAGCCCGAGCAGACGCACAGGACCTCGTCCAACATTGCGTTGGTTGCCAGCTTTTCGCAAACCAAAGCCATATGCCACCTACCGCCCTCCAAACAATCCCCATAACTTGGCCCTTTGCGGTCTGGGGGCTCGATATGGTCGGACCCCTTAAAGGAGGAAGCCATAAGAAAAAATACCTATTGGTCATAGTAGATAAATTCACCAAATGGATAGAGGCCAAACCAGTTAGAACGGTCGAATCCGGACCAGTGATAGACTTCATATCAGGGGTTGTACATTGTTACGGTGTCCCCCACAGCATCATCACCGATAATGGCTCGAAATTCATAGCCGACGAGGTGAAAACTTGGTGCGGTAACATGGGCATTAAGCTCGACTACGCCTCTGTCTATCACCCCCAAACAAACGGTCAAGTCGAACGAGCAAATGGTCTTATTATGAGCGGCATTAAACCCAGACTAGTGCGATCCTTGAAGGAATCGGATACGCACTGGGTCGAGGAGCTCGACTCCATACTATGGGGACTGCGGACCACGCCAAATCGCACTACCGGATACACACCATTCTTCATGGTGTACGGCACAGAGGCGGCATTGCCCTACGATATCATTCATGACTCACCTCGAGTGCGCATGTATGAAGAGAGAGAAGCCAAACTTGATCGACAGGACAGTCTAGATGCCCTAGAGGAGGAGCGTGACATCGCAAAAGCCCGTTCCGCATTCTATCAGCAACAGGCCCGAAGGTATCAAAGCAGAGAAGTACGGGCCAAACCTTATAACGTTGGCGAAATTGTTCTATGCCTATCGGAGAAGAAAAAGGACAAGCTCAAGCCCAGTGGGAGGGTCCCTTCATCATTGATAAAGTTCTCACTAGAGGAGCGTACCGCCTGCGTGATGCATCAGATAATCGACTCGAGCCGAACCCATGGAACGCGGCTAGACTTCGAAGATTCTACGCCTAGCACCGAACTCTGTGTTCGTCTCCTTACCTCTGCACTTTTTAAATTATATCCTCTTTCTTTCTTTCTTTCTTTTTTTTATGGCCCTAAAAAGCTTCAATTGTGACTCGACTACACAATCTTGACGCGCTATGCACGCTCATCATACCTGGGGGCTTCTTATACAGAAGCTTAATATAATTATCTTCCGGGCTTCATGCCCACTACATATGTGTCTCTTTTCCATATGTACCTTTTCTTCGCCATTATATGCATCGATATGACTTAAGTTTTGGCCAAGCTGGATTGCCTGGCTCCTGTGTTTATGCCCTACGTTCCCGTTAGTTCGGCTAGGGCATAAGGGGAGCACCTCTGCAATTGTTACTGCCGGGTCCGCCGGATGTGTACCTCAGGGTGGGTGAAGCCGAAAGCTAGCGTTCTTAAGGGAATATTCAGTCGGTGAAAAGAAGATGTTTCTTACCTATTACAATACAAACCCCCAAATGTTTTATATCATGCGTCTCTGTCCGCAGTTCGGACATGCACATTAATGCATGCATACCTAGGGAAAGGAACCCTTAACGTAACTATCCTCCCTGGAAGATGTTTCTTACTATCCATGTAATGTAACATAGCTAGTTGGGTACTTGTCTGTTCAAGCACTTATGACCCCTACGCGTGGTTTCCACGCATACCCCGGTTTACATAACTCAGTGGGTATTCTGATACACTCCGGACTGTCGGGTCCGGAGGTTGAAGCGAAAAGGTCCACCATGACAAATGATTTACAATCCGGCTAGAGACAAAATATGTCAATTGAAGTACACAGTCACTTAGACTGGCTAAATTCTTCTTCTATACCATCCAACAGGTTGTCTAGCCTACAATCCTGTTGGGAATACTTTGCGGCTAATCCTACCTGGTCATACACCAGACTAACAGGAATCTCTTTCCCATCTGACTCTACAGGTCCGACCAGGGCCATGTGATTCGGATCAACCTTAGTGTACCGAGTTTTTACCATGGCCCAGGTTTCCCTCGCACCTTGTCGGTAGGCCGATATATTCCATAATCGGAAGCGCCGTCGTGCTCCCTTGAGCATCTCCACAAGCTCCCCCATGCCTCTTGGTAGGGAGACGGACGGCCACAAGTCTTGGGCAATATCCTGCATCACCTGCCGAACTTGTTCGTGCAGTTGTGAAAGTTCTTGCAGAAGATCGCCTGCGGATCCGGGCATCTCCTCTTCGACGACAGTCAAAGATACCTACAGACATAACTCTGTTAGCCCGTTTCTTCGCCGAACTATATAAAGGTTCGTTTGAGCACATACTAAAAATGCCGCGTCAAAGCCTCTTGTTCTCCTTCACGAAGTCAGCAAGCTGGGCCCGAACATCTTCCAGTTCAACGCCCAGCCAGGTATTGGCATCCTGGAGATCATTTTTCTTTTTCCTAACCCGCGTAAGCATGCGCTCGCCAGCTTCTAGCTATCTTTGAGCATGTTTCTCATCCCCTTGTATGATCTCCAGATTCACTCCGGGATTGTCTGCAGAATCTATTGTTAGATTTGCAAACATGCCGAATACTAACTGGTACACGTAATTACGTTCTTTTTGATCAAGACAAGTATTACCAGAGAGGCCTTCTTGGATTCCTCCATTCCGGCAACTGTGGTCCTTAGCTGGGCTTGCACTCCTCCAGCTCTTGAGACAAATGGGTGTTCTTCTCTGTAAGAACTTATTCATACAATGATCCTTAAATCAGTTGTGCCAACTGTTTCAAGTCTCAGGGGTTACTGATATACATAATTATCAGATTTTTCTTACCCGTATATCCTTTAAATACTGGTCTGTGGCTCTAGCAAGCCCACCTTGAGCAGCTCGGATGTACGCGTCTCCCGAGTTGAAGGCATTGAGCGCCTCTTCGGAGAAATTAGGGTCACGGAGTATGGCCTATCGACGCCTGTGATTTCATGGCGACCTCCACTTCAGAATTTGTAGCGGATATTCTATCCGCATCCTCTAAAGGAGGACCGTCCGACGTTGTCCCTACGTTAGCCTCCGCCCTTGAGTCCGGCTCTGGAGCCCGGCTGGTGGAGGCGTGGCCGGCAGGATCTCCAGACACAGTCCGGCGAGTGCTTTTTCTGCCAGGGGACAATGGACATTGTTATATTTTAAAAGACGATAATCACGGAGCAGATTTTTCATCATACCTCTGCGACGGCGTCTCGGTCCTGACCGCCTTCCTTTTGAGCCTACTCGGCTTCGGTGCCCCTTGTTGGTGAGTCACCGCGGGTTCGGCACGGCGCCCCGATGGCCTTCCCTATAAAAGTGCAATACATGTGCGGTGGGTAAGGCGTAAAGAAGGCATCCTTCTCGTAAGTCAGGACTCTGGTTTTACTTACATGTGATGCAGGAAGTAGGCCGGGATAGTCGGCTATGATAGCCACCAAGGCGCCATCACAGCTTGCCTGGTAAAACGTCCTGTCAACAAGCTCCACAAATACGTCCGAATCTTCTCAAGTCTGGGGTCGAGGGCACGGTTGTGGTCCTCTGGCTGTGGAGGCGGGTTGTGGACCTCCCTCATAGCTTTTCACAGTTCCTACTATGAATTAGCAAGGTAAATATTTGTGATGAAAGAATGCAGGAACAAATAGAGTTGAGTAAAAGATAGCATCTCACCCCGCTAGGGGGGTTGTACATGAAAAATCCATCCCGCGTCTTAATGCGGATAAACTCCTCTTCTTCTCCTTTATACAAATCGGACAATATTTTTGCCAGGGCGGTGGCGGAGTCCAGACCCTTCCGACCGCAGCGGGTGGCATCGTCCTCTCCATTGAAGTGCCACATGGGACGCCCCCGATACTGGAGTGGCTGCACCCCCCGCATTATGCATATTGACATAACCTCGATTACTTTCAATCCACATTTGGCCAGCGTTTTTATCCTGCCCATCAGATAAATGACCTCTTTGTTATCTTTCTCCTGGGGGCTCCGGGGACGCCAGTTGCGGCGTTCCTTCAGTGGGGTATTGGTAAACTCAGGAAGGCCCATCCGGATAGGGTCCCGAAGGGGGACGTCCTCTAGATAAAACCACTCTGAAGGCCAGTCTTCGGATGTCTTCTTCAGAGTGACAGACAGGTATCTGGTCCGGGCGATGCGCCATATTTGGACTCCGCCCACTTGGTATATTGATCCCTCCTGATTGCGAGGGACGAGGCAGAATAGCTTCTTCCATAGCTCAAAATAAGCTCCGCAGCCCAGAAATAGCTCACAAAGGGCGACATAACCTGCGATGTGCAGTATGGAAGCAGGAGTGAAGTTATGCAGCTGGAGGCCGTAATACTCTAGGAGCCCGCGGAGGAACGGATGGATCAGAAATCCGAGGCCCCTCAGCAAGTACGGGACAAGGCATACTCGCTCCCCCCTGAATGGGTTGGGGAAACTCTCTGCTTGCTCAATGGTAAGTGGCTAGTCCTGAAAGTGCGTTATATCGACTAGAGGGGGTGAATAGGCAATTTTTATGAATTCTTCACTGAGGAATTTGCTGGTGAGGAAATTCCTTAGCGAAGAACTACTAGCAGCGGAATAAGTACTCAGAAGTAAGCATAACAGAATACAAGCATGGTCATCATGATGAAATGAAGACTAGCACAGAGTACAAAAAGCGTAATCACAGGATAACACAAGATGAAGACAAACAGTGAAGAAATTGAACTGAGGAAATTGAGAAAGTCTTGACCAAAGTCTTCAAACACAGATATGAACAAACACTCAACACAAGAATGAGGAAATTAAAGGGTTGAGGAAATAGAACCGATTAGGTTGGTGAAGACAATGATTTGGTAGACCAGTTCCCAATCTGTTGTCTCGGTTATGCGTCTGTTGGAGCGGATGAGTATTTAAACTCGAGGACACGCAGTCCGGACACCCAATCATCGAAAGCACGCAGCTCAGACACCCATCCTCACCTTATTCTCCTTGAACTAAGGCCACGCAGACCTCGTCCAATCACTCGTGGTAAGTCTTGAGCGACTTCCAAACCTTCACAGACTTGGTCACTCGGCGATCCACAATTCCTCTTGGATGCTCTAGACCATGATGCCTAACCGTCTGGAAGAAGCACAGTCTTCAAAGGTAACAAGCATCGGATCCACGCAGATCAATTTCTTCATGATGCTCAATCACTTTGGGTTTGTAGGGTTTGGTTTTGGGTTTTCCTCACTTGATGATTTTCGCCAAAGTCCTCGGAGGATGGGTTGCTCTCAAATGACAAGTGTCAAGTTCTCTCGAGCAGCCAACCAGCTAGTGGTTGTAGGGGCGGCTATTTATAGCCTAGGAGCAGCCCGACATGATAAGACATAAATGCCCTTCAATGATATGACCGTTAGGTGGATAAGATATTTTGGGACAGGTGGCCAAGAAGACAAAGAACGGTCGGAAATTTGACTCTCAAATTCCTCGGGGCTATCATGTTCCTCATTGTAGGCAATTCAGACCGGCGAATTCCTAACTCCTCGGTCGAGAACAAATTCATCAACGACTGTAAGATCTTCGTCTCATCATCAAGAAAATGACTGAATCGTATGAGATTTCCAAAGGCTTCACTCAAGGGATTGGTAGGTGTAGGATTTTGAGTTGAGCATCACATGGAAATTTTTTCCTTAGTATTTCCTCGACCCCTTTAACAAAGACGGTGTTTCCTATGACTCAAGAAAGAGAAAATGAAACTACGAAAACAAAAGTCTTCACGCTTCATGTTCCTCAAATGAATACCAAGTCTTCAAGGTCACACCAATTTCTTCACTTTCAAAGTCTTCGAAAGTCTTGAATATCAAAGTCTTCATCGAAGAACTTCATTTTAGGGTCGACTTTCTCTGTAAATATCAAACTCCTCATAGACTTATAGACCTGTGTACACTCACAAACGCATTAGTCCCTTAACCTATAAGTCTTCAATACACCAAAATCACTAAGGGCACTAGATGCACTTACAATCTCCCCCTTTTTGGTGATTGATGACAATATAGGTTAAGTTTTCAACGGGGATAAACATATGAAGTGTAAATACTGATATTGAGGAATTTGATTGCAAGATATAGAAGAACTCCCCCTGAAGATGTGCATAGTGAGGAATTTGCTTTTGAGGCAATGCACATTTGAAGAGTTGAATCATGGAGATCTCTCCCTATATCTTGTAATTCATACACGCATTTGATATATAATATGAAGAATTTGAAATGCATGATGAAATATGGTGCCTGATGAAATTCAACATGCGTGCAATGTCATTAATGAGGAATAAGCATGCCGAAAGCATCAAAAGTTTCAGAGCATAATGCAACAAAACTATCAACACACCATCGGGTTTAAGATTACAACTCGATCCAAATAAAAGTTTCAGAAGAACGAGAGTTGTAACTTAAAAAAATGCCCTTAATATAGACCCGCTTGAAGACTAACTCAGATTTCTCCCCCTTTGTCATCAAATGACCAAGAGGATTGAAACTGAGGACTAACGCCCCTGAAGAATTTCAAGTCGATGGAGGAGCGCCAGCGTTGTCGGGGTTGTTTGTTGTAGTAGGGCCTGCCGCAGTGTCGTCCAAATCTTCATACTCATCAGTGTCACGCGATGAAGAATAAGAGCTAGCCACCAGTGGAGGAACTTTGACCCTCTTGAATTTCTTCGGAGGAGGTGCAGACCAGTCGAATTCTTCGTTGAGACCCATAGTCTTCAGTTCTTCAGTGCTATAGACATGAGTGAGGACAGCCCAGGTGCGGTTGAAGGTTTCATGAAGGTAGTATTGGTTCTTCTTCACTGCATTGTGTGTTGAGGTCATATTGTGAAGAATTGCACCAAACTGACGCTTTACCCATTTGTGATTGCGATCAACCTTCTGATGAAGACTGAGGAGTAACTCACGATCAGTCATCACCCTGGGTGCTATGGCTTGAGGATTTTGCTTGGCTGAGGTATTTGCGGCAGTGTCATGTGTGGCAGAGTCGTCATTGGTAGAGTAAGATGTAGCCAGGCGAAATTGACCATCCAATGGACGAATGCCTTCATCGATCACAGCAGCTGCCTTGCCTTTATCATCAGATGATGAAACTATCCGTTTGAGGACTTCAATGGGACGCAAGTAGCTACCGTGGTTCAGAGTGCCAGCTTTGTAATTCAGTGAAGATCTTGCCCTGATGAATCTCATAATCCAAGGCGCATAGGGCTTCAGCTCGAATGGTGACATAGCAACATTTGCCAGATTCCTCATGAGGAAATCATAGAAGTTGATGGGAACGCCATGAATGATGTTGAAAAGCATATTCTTCATGATGCCAACGACTTCTTCATCATTTGAGTCGTGGCCTTTGATAGGACTCATTGTCTTCGTCAGAATGCGATAGATAGTCCGAGGCACATAGAGTAATTCCTTGACGAGGAATTTTGTTCGAGGGCCTGCCGAACTTCAAAGGCTTCATGAGCACTTGCATATAGTGATTTGTCGATTCGTGGTCACCAGAGATGCAACGTGCCTTCGTCATGGGGAGGATCGAGAGGAAGGACACGGCAATTCAGATTGCGGTGCCTTGTAGTGAGTGTTTTCATCATCCAATCCAACACCCATGAGTTAACATCTTGGCGTCTCCAAAGATATGCGATTATCGCGTAGAACTGAAGAATTAGTTCTTCTTTCCAATCGCAAATGTCAGTGCAGAAATTCAGTAATCCTGGATCGTGAAGAACACTGAGGACTGGCTCGAAGCATGGCAGAGATTCCATATCCACGTGAGGAATATGTTCATGATCGAAGATTTTGTCTTTGCCAAACAGCACAGAGGAATAGAAGTTGGCTTGACTAGCAGTCCAGAAACACCTCTTCCTTATGCGAGCAGAGTCATAGGGGTTGTAGTCAGTGAAGAATACATGCTCGGAAAAGAAGTCTTCAGCCTTGAACTTCGCTTGCTTGAGAACGGATTCTTGGCTTTAGCAGAGGGGTGTCGGTGAGTTGCAGACCACCTCGGAATCGCGAGCTCAGGTTATTCAGCCGAGGAATTTCTGGTTCCTCTTCTTGTGCAACTTTGATGATCGGCAGAAGAGTTCTTCACACTAGCGGCTGGAATATCTTCATGAACAGAGGGAGTGGGATGAGTTTCTTGAGCCAGTTGAACTGCTGTTGGTGGGACCGAGGAATCTGTTGGATAGGTGTGAAGAAAGGAGTATTGGGATGCTGACTTTCCCAAAAGTCATCATTCATCACAGGTGTGATGCATCCTATATCCACATCTTCATCTTCAATTTCCTCAATACCAGCCTCTTCAGCTGTGAACTGAGGCATAGGTGAGGAAATGACTGGCATTGAAGGGATTGCATCCACTTCAATTTCTTCATCAATCTGCTCTGACGAAGCAGCAGAATGATTTTCTTCTTCAGATCCGCTTGGGATCACATAGTCTTCTCCAAAAGGAACAAGGTCCTTTGATGGCATGGAGGAAATTGGAACGGCATCGATTGGATTTTCAAGTGAGCTGGTCATTGGCTTCATTTTCTTCGCAGCCGAAGAATTTGACGCAGCTGATGCCTTCCTTTTCTTCACTGCAGCTTGCTCTGCAGCCTTGGTCTTCTTCACCTCATAGGCAGATGGAAGAATTGGAGTTGGTGTAGGCGCGGGAGGAGCTGAGGAATCTGGTTGATTTTCTTCAGACACAACTGATGCGATTGCCTGATCTCTTCGGTTTCTTGAGCGCACCACTAGTGGATGCCTGGCGCATTTCTTCAATGGCTGTAATTTCTTCATCAGCCACGAACTAGCATTTTCTTCAAAGAAGCTGAAAGTCATCAGCTGATCTTGGCATGTTCTTGAAAGAGGCTGAGCGAGTCTGCAGCCTGAGGATTTTCTTGTTGCGATGGGGCTACAACATTCGTCAATTTCTTTGTCAGATTGACGAATCTCACTTTAGGTCCTTGCCAATCAGCATAGTAGGCATCAAAGTTTTTGTTGAGGGCTTGAATTTCAGACTGAGCCTTGAGAAGTTCCTCAGGTGTCATTCTGACAACATTTTTCTTCAGGAGCTTCTTCTTTCTGTATTGAGCTTTCTTGATCTCTCTTGCCTTCTCAAACTTCCATTTCTCTTGAGTGATGAAATGGGTCAGCATGTGACTTTGACCAGGAGTCAGAGTAAGATCAGGCATTGGGGTGTTTGGATCCTTGTGCCAGAGATCAATGTAATTGAGGATTTTCTTCGGATCCAAAAGCAGTGGCACAGATGTGCCTTTGGCTCTAGCGGCCTTCACCTGTCTGTCTCTGATGATTTCTGCAAGTTCATCATCAGAAGCTTCATCATCAGACGGCACATGGAATGCGACCTGTTTCTTCTTTGGACTTGGCGAGGACCGCGTCCATTTGTTGCTTTAGTTTTCAACGGTGTGGGGCTGATGAGGAAATTGGTGCAGGTGAGGAACTCATTTGAAACACGGAGGCAATCGAGAAACCCGTAGTCCTTTGACATGTAGCCGATGCAAAGGAGCTAAGGACTTTGAGGGAGCTCTTGAGGACTTTGGTGGAGCAATGGCAGGTGAGGAATTTGCCGTGAGGGCATTCTTGAGAACTTGGCCGTGAGGGCGCTGTTGGTGAAGCACTTGGCTTACTGCGAGCTTCTTTGGCATGGATTTCCTCGGCCCGACCAAGGCCTCGATTCAAAGCAGCGATGGCGTAATCCTCATTGAATTTCTTCACCGCCTCCTTGGCTTGTCTTGCCAATTTGGCTTGGCGCTTAGCCCATTCTTCAGAAAGTCCTCACCACTCTTGATGCTTGTGGGGTCACTACTTGGCAGTGCCAATGGAGCTCCTGGGCATGGAGGATTGAGGGCAAATTTCTTCATGTACTTTGGAGTCACATATCTGTACTCCTCCATTCCCTTGCCCATCTCCGTTCAATCTTACAGATCGCACCTTGCGCTGATTTTTGGTTTCTTTGCCAAATTTTGCTTCATCGGTGTGCAATAGCCAAGATAAATTTCATCGAGCATCTTGAAAGCAGTCATGACCTCGAGCTTCTTTCCTCCTTTCTGCGGTCTCTTACCGTCGCCATATTCTTCGATGAGGAATTTGAACAATTGAACACTCAAGAAGTATGCAGTTTTTCTTCAAGGAACGCTGCAAATGAGTTAAGTTGATGAGAACCTAGTGATTCAGCAGCGGACATGAGTACCTGTGAACAGAGTGTAGGTGCGAGGAATTTGGAGAGGTCATATGCGTTCTCAGAAAGTTTTTTTTGAAAAGAACAAGTTTTGAAGAATTTGACCAGATGAACCTTGAGGAATTTCACCAAGCGTTTTTGTCTTAGGTTCATGAGTTGTACAGATCGAAGATCCACACAATTAGGGAATCTTGAAGAAAATGATTGCTTAGAGAAACAATTCAAGATCATGTGGTGTGTGAGGTGTTCATATGTGTGAAGATTTGAAGAATAAACACCTTTGAAGATTTTCAGGAAAGTTTGAGAATCAAAGTGAGTAATAAAAGTAACTTTTAATTACCCGAAGTGAAGAACACGACGAACTGAGAAGAACAGATGTGAAGTTCGTCAGGTTAGATCTCCCACGCCCTAACTTGGCAGAGGAAGACAACTACGGCGACGGCGGAGTGAAGATTTCCGCAACCGGCACGAGTACGACGATGACGAGGTCGAGGCAGCGAAGCTCTTCCTCACCGGCGACGATGGAGTAGCGGCGGTGCTAGGGTTTGAGGAGCTCGAGCGAGAGACAGCGGTCAAGCGGAGTAAATGAAGTGAGGAAGGGGAGAGGGGTATTTATAGTCACGGTGAAAAACTGTTCGCCCGAAGATTTTGGGACGAACATGCCCCTGCCCTTTCTCCTTCACGCGACATGTGTCACCCATGTACTGTGTAGTTGAGATCGTGTAAGATCGTGGGTGAATAGAATAAGCATCATGGGATGCAGACCGGTTTGAGCGGCAAAACCAAAAATTTGGATAAGATTTGTTTTAAAGTTTCGTGCGCAATTTCTTCAACTGTCAAGGACACAGTGAAGATTTTGAACGAGTTTCAAATAGAACGCACATGAAGAATTTGTGAATAGATTGGGTTGAGTTTAGCATAGAGGGGGAAGGGTCCGATCACATTCACTTAGCAAAAAAAACAACTTGAGGAAATAGCCATAAGTGAATGCTGTAGAGGACATAAACTCATATATATATATAGCCAATGAAGAAAAACGACGGAACCAGTGAAGATTTTGCAAAGTTGAAGAATTTGAAAAACTGAAGAATTTCAAAAATGAGGAAAAACTCCAATTGAAGATTTTCAACTTTTTGTGGTGGCGTGACCCACCGTATAAGAATGATGATTTCCGACACCGCGTACAATTGTCGTAGGGTTCTGAGAGTCAAATTCTTCATTAATTTCTTCACACTTAGAGTGTTGTTCTTCATTGATTGAAGAAAAACATTTCTTCATGTGTTGCACATCTAAGTCATCAATTTTGCATAGGTGTTAGGATGTGTGTCCTTTTCAAAGAACATTCGAAGACTCTAAGATATTTATGTCACACCGCAACTTGCTAAATCTCTTCTCATCCAAGGGCTTAGTGAAGATATCAGCTAGCTGTTCTTCAATATTCACGTGCTCGATGGAGATGTCGCCCTTCAACACATGATCACGAAGAAAATGATGACGAATCTGAATGTGCTTTGTCTTCGAGTGCTGAACTGGGTTGTGAGCAATCTTGATGGCACTCTCATTGTCGCAGATGAGAGGCACATTCTTCACGTTGACGCCATAGTCCTTGAGGGTTTGCTTCATCCAAAGCAGCTTGAGCACAAGAAGAGCCAAAGAGCAATGTATTCAGCTTCCGCAGAGACAATGATACGCAGCTCTGTTTCTTCGAGGACCAACGGACCAAAGATCGTCCGAGGAAATGACAAGTGCGGATGTTGACTTGCGGTCCACACGGTCACCATAGATAGTCGAGTCGAATATCCAATGAGATCAAAAGCAGAGCCCTTGGGGTACCATAATCCTAGTGTTGGTGTGTGAGCTAGATATCGAAGAATATGCTTCACAACCTTATGGTGTGATTCCTTGGTGCAGCTTGAAATCGGGCACACATGCAAACACTAAGCATTATATCCGCCTAGATGCACATAAGTACAATAAAGAACCAATCATGGAGCGGTATACCTTGTGGACGAAGTCAATACCATTTTCATCAGTGCATAGATGGCCATTTGTGGGCATAGGAATTTTGACGCCTTTGCAATCTTGCATGCCGAATTTCCTCAAGACATCTTTGAGGTATTTCTCTGAGATATGAATATGCCATTCTTCACCGATTTAATTTGAAGACCTAAGAAGAATTTCAACTCTCCCATCATAGACATTTGATATTCTTCACTCATCATATAGGCAAATTCATCACTATAATGTTGGTCAAGATCAGCCAAAGATAATATCATCAACATATATTTGGCACACAAACAGTTCACCATCGTAAGATTTAGTAAAGAGAGTAGGGTCGAGTGAACTGGTGTGAAGCCATTCTTCACGAAGAATTCCTTCAATGTATCATACCACGCTGAGGGCTTGCTTGAGGCCATAGAGGGCCTTATTAAGTCTCAAGACTTTGTCGATTCTTTGGATCTTCAAAACACGGGGTTGAGCAACATATACTTCTTCCTCAAGCTTACCATTGAGGAATGCACTTTTCACATCCATTTGATATAAGATGATATCATGATGGTTAGCATAAGCAAGTAATATGCGAATAGCCTCAAGTCTAGCAACAGTGCAAAAGTTTCATCGAAATCAATTCCTTCAACTCTGTGTAGCCTTGAGCTACCAGCGCGCTTTATTCCTCACCACAAGGCCATTTTCATCTTGCTTGTCGCGGTAGATCCACTTTGTGCCAATGATATTATGCTTGCGAGGATCTGGACGTTTGACCAGTTCCCAGACATTGTTGAGCTCGAATTGATGTAATTCTTCTTGCATAGCCTGAATCCACTCCGGCTCCAGAAATGCTTCATCTATGTTAGTGGGCTCTATGATAGAGACAAAAGCATAGTGCCCACAAAAGTTAGATAAATGTGAAGCTTTTGAGCGTGTGAGAGGACCTGGCGCTCTAATGTCATCGATGATCTTCTCCACTTGCACTTCTTTTGCAATGCGAGGATGAGCTAGTTGTCGCTGAGGAATTTGATCAGCATTTTCTTCAAAGACCATTTTCCTCAAAGATTTTCTTCAGATGCATCACTCGACGTTCTTCATGAACTAGAATGAATTCTTCATTGATTCTTCAAGAGGAATGACATCCTCGGTTGCCTTGAACTTGATAGAATCCTTAGGTGCTGGTTCATCTAACACAGAAGGTAGGTGCTCTCTTTGCGAGCCATTAGTTTCATCGAACCGCACATCTACAGTGTCAACAATCTTGTGAAGAACAATGTTGAAGACTCTATAGGTGTGCGAGTCCTTTCCGTAACCAAGCATAAAACCTTCATGTGCTTTCGGTGCAAATTTAGAATTGTGGTGAGGATCTCTAATCCAACATTTAGCACCGAAGACTTTGAAATAACTCACATTGGGTTTCTTGTCAGTGAGGAGTTCATAGGCCGTCTTCTTGAAGAATTTGTGAAGATATACTCCGTTGATGATGTGGCACGCAGTATCAATTGCATCAATCCAAAAACGCTGAGGCGTTTTGTATTCATCAAGCATAGTGCGAGCCATCTCAACAAGAGTTCTGTTCTTGCGCTCCACGACGCCATTTTGCTAAGGAGTATAGGGAGCAGATAACTCATGAGTAATACCAAGTTCATCAAGATAATCATCAAGACCGGAATTCTTGAACTCAGTTCCATTGTCACTTCTGATGTGCTTGATCTTCACACCAAAGTTGGTTGAAGCCCTCGAGGAAAATTGTTTGAAGACTTCCTGCACTTCATGTTTGTAAGTAACAATGTGTACCCATGTATATCGAGAGTAATCATCAACAATGACAAAACCATATAGAGATGCATCATTAGTGACTGCTGAGTAATGGTTAGGTTCGAAGAGGTCTATGTGAAGCAATTCGAATGGACGAGTAGTGGTCATGATAGTCTTCGTTGGATGCTTGGCCTTGGTCATTTTTCCAGCTTCACAGGCTCCGCATAAGTGATCCTTAATGAATTTGACATTCTCAATGCCAATGACATGCTTCTTCTTCGCAAGCGTGTGCAAATTCCTCATGCCTGCGTGACCAAGTCATCGATGCCATAGCCAGCCTTCTGAAGCTTTTGCAAGTAGACACCCGGCTGGTTGTGGTCCTGTAGAGAAATCAGCAATATATAGATCTCCTCTCCTAAAGCCTTCGAAGACTTTGGAATTGTCAGCTTCCATAATCACAACACAGCGATACTTGCCAAAGACAACAACCATATCAAGATCACAAAGCATTGAGACTGACATGAGGTTGTATCCTAAGGACTCAACAAGCATGACTTTGTCCATGTGTTTATCCTTAGAGATTGCAACCTTACCAAGACCCAATACGACTTTTGCCTTTGTCAAGAAGATGATATGCTTGAGATGTGACGGTGATAAGGAGCATCCATCAATAGATTCTTGTCACCATCATGTGATTCGTACATCCACTATCGAGGACCCACTCACTAGCTTTGGGTTGATCATCCTGCAGATGAATTAGTGTAGCTTACAATCTCATATGCTTCATCGGTGAAGAATATGATATCAAGTTCATCGATGAATTTCATCAAGCAATAAAGATATAGCAAGATTAGGACGTGTGAAATGAAAGTTCATTTCATCATGATTCGCTGCGTCCATTCAGCAATTTTGTCGGGTCCCGGCAAAATTCTTCAGACGTTAAAGCACGCCCGAGACCTGACCTATAGAAGAGATTAGTTCTTTTCTTCACCACCCACATCTCAAGGGGTGGCAAAGAGTTCATCACTCATGAGCACCATACGAGAATGGTGGCATAGAGGCCAAACCATTTCGTTTCACATAAGAGGGGTTAGGGTAAGCATATAAGCGAGAGAAATTCTTCGAGGACTTATGAACATAATGGTTTGAAGAATAATGCACATATTCATAGCCCTTAGCTCTACCTGCGACCTGAGTTGTTAGCACGATGATAATCATATGAGGACTTTGATCCTTTTGAGGAATTTGATCCATGTGAGGAATTTGGTCCGTATGAGGACTTGGATCCATATGAAGAATTTGGTCCATATGAAGAATTTGATCTGAGGTTCTGTTCTTCACAGGTGGTGTCATGAGGACATTCACCAAGACTTTCAAGGCACTTCTTGGGAACCCAGATTTTCTTCATAGGAGAACCATTCTGCAGATTAGTGCCAACATATCTAGCAAATACTTCACCATTCGATTTTTGAACAGTTTATAGTTGAGTCAAATGACTCATCGGAAGAATGAGGAGATTCACATGTAAAGCCAGATAAGTTAGATGGATCAACTGGAGGTCCCTTTGCAGAAACCCATGAGGTTTTGGGGTACCGCTCGGGCTTCCAATATGTTCCATCAAGATTGAGTTTCCTCTCAAAGGCAATACCCTCTTTCCTAGGGTTTCATTGAGGATCTGCTTTTAAGAACATCACAAAGAGTCGATGCCCTTTGAGGCTTTTGTACATGCTCATCATGTACAATTCCTTCAACCCAGTATTGTCAAGTGATACTAGCAATGTCCTCGGATGAGGAATTAGTGATAGCAGAGGCGGTGAAGAATTTGTAACAGTTGAAGCATTTGAACATTCGGGTGAAGAATTAGCAGATTCACGTTCAATGCACTTTAAGCATGGAGGAACAAATTCTTCCTGAGAAGCGCTGATTTGTTGAGCTAGTAATGAATCGCGCTCCTTCTGAAGATCTTCATAACTCACTCTTAGCTTCTCAAGATCTTGCTTTCTTTGAAGAAATTCATAAGAAAGTTTCTCATGATCAGATAAGAGAGTGTTATGATGACCTTGAATGTTATCAAACCTAGACTGAAGTCTCTGAAGATTTTCAGTCATGGCTTTGGTGCGATCCATTTCTTCACCCAACATATCATCACTTTTGTCTAGCATGTTTTGAACCTTTTCAAAAGCCCTTTGTTGTTTTACAGCAATCTTAGCAAGTTTAGAGTAGCTGGGCTTGAGATCCTCATCAGATTCATTTTCACTAGATTTAGAGGAGGTGTATTTGAGTACCTTTGCACCTTTCACCATGAAGCAATAGGTGGGAGCGTAGTCATCATTATCTTCATCGAGGCTTGACGGTGGGGTCGGTTTCTTGATGTTGAAGATGGACTTGCTAACTAAAGCGATGGCGAAGGCCGACTCGCCACACCGATTCGGATTCTTCAGCGCCTCCTCTTCCTCATTTTCCTCAGATTCAGCTTTAGAGTCCATTTCCTTGCCAATGAATGCCCGAGCCTTCTTGGAGCTGCTCTTCTTGTGAGATGAAGACTTCGAGGATTTTGATGACGAAGATTTTGACGATTTCTTCTTCTTCTTCGCATCATCAGAACTGTAATCCTTGTATTTCTTCTTCTTCATTTCCTTTTCCCACTGAGGACAATCTTGAATATAGTGACCAGGTTTCTTGCATTTGTGGCACAGCCTTCTCTTATAGTCACTGGATGAGGAATCACTGCTTCTTGAGGATTTTCCAAAGCGACCACGTCTTGAGAACTTCTGGAATTTCTTCACGAGCGGTGCTAGCTCTCGCTCAATTCTTCAGATCACCAAGGCTACTACCGTAATCCTCACATTCGAGTCGACACAGCCTTGGCCTTCGTGGCACGTGGTTTGCCATAGCTCGAACCATAGAGATCTCTCTTTTGACAAAGAAGTCGAACTCGTGAGTATTTAGCCTTTCGAGGATATCGGCAGGATCAAGAGACTTGTAGTTAGCACGTTCTTGTATCATCAGTCCCAGAGTATCAAATGAGGAATCAAGCGATCTCAACAGTTTCTTCACCACCTCATGATCAGTGATGTCAGTGGCACCGAGGGCTTGAAGCTCATTTGAGATGTCAGTGAGGCGATCGAAGGTTTGTTGGACATTTTCATTGTCGAGTCTTTTGAAGCGGTTGAAGAGATTCCGAAGAACATCAACTCGAGAGTCACGCTGGGTTGAGACTCCTTCATTCACTTTGGACAGCCTATCCCAGATAAGCTTAGCAGTTTTCAAAGCACTCACTCTTCCATACTGTCCTTTACTCAGATGGCCACATATGATATTCTTCGCTTGAGAATCGAGTTGCTTGAATCTCTTCACATCGGTAGCGTTCAGTGAGGGTGAGACTGAGGGAACACCATTTTCCACAACATACCAGAGATCGTTGTCAATTGCCTCAAGATGCATTCGCATCTTGTTTTTCCAAAGAGGGGTAGTCCGTCCCATCAAAGGTAGGACACCCACCGAGACCTTGATCATACTGCGGTCGACGTAACTAAAACTCCAAAGCGGTTAAACCAAAATCACACGTAACAAGGGAGTACCTTGCTCTGATACCAATTGAAAGTGCGTTATATCGACTAGAGGGGGGGTGAATAGGCGATTTTTATGAATTCTTCACTATGGAATTTGCCGGTGAGGAAATTCCTTAGCGAAGAACTACTAGCAGCAGAATAAGTACTCAGAAGTAAGCATAACAGAATACAAGCATGGTCATCATGATGAAATGAAGACTAGCACAGAGTACAGAAAGCGTAATCACAGGATAACACAAGATGAAGACAAACATCTCAAGAAATTGAACTGAGGAAATTGAGAAAGTCTTGATCAAAGTCTTCAAACACAGATATGAACAAACACTCAACACAAGAATGAGGAAATGAAAGGGTTGAGGAAATAGAACCGATTAGGTTGGTGAAGACAATGATTTGGTAGACCAGTTCCAACTGCTGTCTCGGTTATACGTCTGGTTGGAGCGGCCGAGTATTTAAACTCGAGGACACGCAGATCCCAGACACCCGATCATCGAAAGCACGCAGCTCAGACACCCATCCTCACCGTATTCTCCTTGAACTAAGGCGACGCAGACCTCGTCCAATCACTCGTGGTAAGTCTTCAGGCGACTTCCAAACCTTCACAGACTTGGTCACTCGGCGATCCACAATTCCTCTTGGATGCTCTAGACCATGACGCCTAACCGTCTGGAAGAAGCACAGTCTTCAAAGGTAACAAGCGTCGGATCCACGCAGGATCAATTTCTTCAGTGGTGCTCAATCACTTTGGGTTTGTAGGGGTTTGGTTTTGGGTTTTCCTCACTTGATGATTTTCGCTCAAAGTCCTCGGAGGATGGGTTGCTCTCAAATGACAAGTGTCAAGTTCTCTCGGAGCAGCCAACCAGCTAGTGGTTGTAGGGGGGCGGCTATTTATAGCCTAGGGAGTAGCCCGACATGATAAGACATAAATGCCCTTCAATGATATGACCGTTAGGTGGATAAGATATTTTGGGACAATGGCGCAAGAAGACAAAGAACGGTCGGAAATTTGACTCTCAAATTCCTCGGGGCTATCATGTTCCTCATCGTGTAGGCAATTCGACTGGCGAATTCCTAACTCCTCGATCGAACAAATTCATCAATGACGGAAGATCTTCGTCTCATCCTTCAAGAAAATGACCGAACGCATGAGATTTCCAAAGGCTTCACTCAAGGGATTGGTAGGTGTAGGATTTTGAGTTGAGCATCACATGGAAATTTTTTCCTTAGTATTTCCTCGACCCCTTTAACAATGCGGTGTTTCCTATGACTCAAGAAAGAGAAAATGAAACTACGAAAACAAAAGTCTTCACGCTTCATGTTCCTCAAATGAATACCAAGTCTTCAAGGTCACACCAATTTCTTCACTTTCAAAGTCTTGAAAGTCTTGAATATCAAAGTCTTGATCGAAGAACTTCATTTTAGGGTCGACTTTCTCTGTAAATATCAAACTCCTCGTAGACTTATAGACCTGTGTACACTCACAAACGCATTAGTCCCTTAACCTATAAGTCTTCAATACACAAAAATCACTAAGGGGCACTAGATGCACTTACAAGTCCGGCTCAGACGGGGACAAGATATGTAGGCGGGAGAAACCCCTGGGTCTGCAACTCCACCAACTGGCCATGGGATACGGTGCACTTCGCCCAATCACCTGGCTTAGCGCTGTGGGGGCGAGAGGAGGAGCTGCGGCGGCCAGCCATGATGGGATGGTTCTTTCGGGCACGCTTTGATGAATCCTTGCTTGGGGAAGATGGTGTGATTTGGATCTGAGGATCCCCATCTCTTTAATAGACGATTTACTTACATGGTCAGGGTGGCAAATGTAAAAATGCCCCGACTTCTCGCATTCGCTCGACACGTGGAGACTGCCATTATTTCGGTACAGGAGCCGAGGAGTGCAACATTAATGGGAAGCCGGACACTGCTTGTTACAACAGGTACTCAGGGATTTGGAGAAGAACCCGCCTTGCAATGCTGAAGACAATCTGCACGCCGGACTCATCGTAATTGAAGCCTGGTTCAGGGGCTACTGAGGGAGTCCTGGATTAGGGGATCCTCGGACAGCCGGACTATGTACTTATGTCGGACTGTTGGACTATGAAGATACAAGATTGAAGACTTCGTCCCGTGTCCGGGTGGGACTCTCCTTTGCGTGGAAGGCAAGCTTTGCAATTCGGATATGTAGATTTCCTTCTCTGTAACTGACTCTATGTAACCCTAGCCCCCTCCGGTGTCTATATAAACCGGAGGGTTTAGTCTGTAGGACAAGAACAATCATAATCATAGGCTAGCTTCTAGGGTTTAGCCTCTACGATCTCGTGGTAGATCAACTCTTGTAATACTCATATCATCAAGATCAATCAAGCAGGAAGGGTATTACCTCCATCGAGAGGGCCCGAACCTGGGTAAACATTGTGTCCTCCGCCTCCTGTTACCATTAGCCTTAGACGCACAGTTCGGAACCCCCTACTCGAGATCCGTCGGTTTTGACACCGACACCCGTGACGTAGTCACCTATGTCTGGCCAGACGATGATGGATGTTGTCACATCGAGAAAGCACTAAAAATATCTCTCCATCGTCGAAGGAGCAAATCTCCCTTGTCAAACTTTTCAATGAACCTGTAACTTGTCGTTATGATAACCGTGTTACAAGTACGTTTGAGCAACCCCAAAGTCCATCGTACGGTAATAATGACTACGATACTCTCATGGTGCAAGGATAAAAATCACATGTTAACACTCTGTGTTATTACAATTCATTACAGATGATATTATCTCAATTCATATAAAACAAGTTTGGGTCGATTCCATATGATCGTTCTTCCAATGTCATAATCTCAATGTTGTTTTAGAACTATCATTACACGTAACAATACCCAAAGAGCCGGAAAACGTGATCACCAACAATACTTGAGCTAGTCTTAGAGGTGAGACTATGAACCTTTATTTTATCCGTTTATCATTTCACACGTGCATATGAAATTTCCACTTAACCGCATATTTCAGGATCATAGAAGTTATAGCATGAAATGTAGACACTTATTTATGAATATGGAAATATAATAATACAATATTATTGCCTCTAGGGCAAATTTCCAACAGCCACGAGGACGACGACGAGCTGCATCTCGGAGGAGTCCCCGATGCTACAACCGACAAGGCGGCAAGATGGAACCAGCACGGCGACGAACTAGAAACGATGGCGGCAAATGCTACAACCACATATAGTGAGCTGGAACGGGAGCCCCGATGTTGCAACCATCACGACAGTGAGCCGGAACTGAATGCAACCAGATGCAGCGAGCAAGTAACCGTGGTGGGGCGACGATGTCAAGCATCGGCGAGCGGTGGTTCAACCGATGGCAATTTCGGCCATGAGCGCGCTGGGTGGTAATTTGTTTTCGAGCGGAACGACACTCTGCTGGTGCCGGGCTATGCAAGGGAGGTTGGGGAACACCTGCTTCGTGTTGACTCTTTTTTGTTACGGGGGACCACTGATCCAATGGTCGTTAGACACTCAATCATATGGATGTGGTGCACCCGACCGAGTTTTCGGCCGCTGACCGGCGCCTAGCACCGACCCATGTATGGGACGGGACACACCCTGCTTTTTTCATTTATTTTTTTCACTTCTTTTTTTGTTTAAAATAATTCAGGACTTTAAGAAAGTTCAAAACCTGAAAAACTTGCGTATTTCAAAACAAATGTTTCAAGAATTCATAAAATGTTCGTGAATTCAAAAAATATTCATGTTTTTTAAATGTTCAGGAAATCATATAGCATCATGGATTCGAAAAATGTTCGAAATTTCAAAAAAAAAAGTATAGAAAATCAAAAAACGTTCATGATTCTAAAAGGAGTTCACGTATTAAAAAAAGCTCATGAATTAGAAAAAATCATGAATTAAAAAGCTGTTCATAAATTTTTCAACAATGTTCACAAATTTCAAAAATATTTGTGAATTTCAAAAATTTCTCCTAAGTTTCAAAAACCATATTATTAAGTCTAAAACAGTTAGCCGATTCAAGAAATGTTCATGAATTTCATAATTGTTCCCGAAATAAAAAAATTGTCAGTTGAAAAATAATCAAATAGAAAAAATTCACAACTTTGAAAAATATGTTCATAATTTCAAAGAAAATTTTGAATTTGAAAAATCATTATTTCAAAAATTACTTACAATTTTAGTGTTTGCAAATTTATAAATATTGTGGGCGAATTAAAAAATAATCATGATTTCGCGAAAAGTTCATGATTTCAAAAACATAATCACGGTTTGAAGCAATGTTCATAATTTTAAAAAAACTCAAGAATTTTAAAGATGCCGCAAAAAATAGAAAAGGGAATAAAAAAGAAAAGGGGGAGAAAAGAGGAAAATTAAATCAAAAGAAAAAATAATATGAAAAAGAGAAAAACATATTCAAAAAAGGTTCACAAATTTATAAAAAATGTTGCTGAATTCAAAAAAGGTTCATGATTTCAATAACATATTCACAGTTTGAAGCAATGTTAATAATTTATAAAAAGCAAAAAATTTGAAAGATGTTTCCAAAAAATAGTAAAAAGGAAGGAAAAAGGAAAGGGGAATAAAAGAGGGGGGAAATGGAAAGAATAAAGAAACAAAAAAAGCGAGTAAACATAGAAAGAAAGAAAGAATGAATGAGAATAAAAAAGAAAGGAAAGAACAAAAATGAAAAAATTAAAAGAAAACACACGCCAAAAACCGGTCCATGAAGGAGCTACTTCAGCCTGCCCAAAAGTATGAAACAAGGAGTGCAATTTGCGTGTTTGGTCGCCATCCTGTAAGGCAGTAGCCCACGTGGTGTGAAGGAAGCAAGTGATAGGCTAGCGTAGACCCGGGCATGGACATCCCAGCTAGGACAGCCTAGCCTGAAAGCCCGAAAATAAGCCTGAACAAGGAATAAATTATTATTTTATTAGAAATATAGGTATAATACATATTTTAAATACCGGCCCTAAAAGCATATTTTAAATACCTAAAAATCATTATTTTAATAAAAATCATTGTTCATGTGTTTTGGGCTGCTGGGCAAGGCTCGGGCTTGGGATTTTAATGCCGGGCTTTACAAAGCCCGTCCGAAACCAAACCTCGGAATACCCGGGTTTAGCCTAGCTGCAACGGTCATCACGTTGATGTCACTTTGATTTATTTTTTCTCCTCTTTTTTATTTTTAATGCGTATATTTCAAAAACATAAATTTAGTTAAGAATTCAAAATCATAAATTCGAAAAAAAAATTAACATGGTATAAAAACTTTGTTAGCATGGTTTTTAGAAAATGTGAATAACTTTCAAAAAATTATTCATGATAACGAACAAATGTTCCGGTGTTTCAAAAAAATATGTGCAATTTTAATAAAAAAATTATTCAGTCTAAAATAAATAAATTAGAAATAGCCTTTGGTTTGCTGATCCAACTGAAAATCACAACCTTTGGTTTGTTGATTAGATTAAAAAATCCCCCAAAAAGGATTAGATTAAAGAAAAAGATAGCACCAACGACATAAAAAACACACGCGCGAACCGTTGTTCCGAAAAGCATCGGATTGGATTGGGATTTAAAGGGGACGACGCACCGGCGGGTTCGCAACCCTAGTTTTCGATCTGATCTTTCCCCGATCTTCGCCGCCCATCTTCCCAACTTCCCCCCATCTCGAGTTTGCGCGCACTCCGGCGAACATGGCAGCGATCATGGCGGGGCGCGGGCAGGGGCTGGAGCAAGATTTCGATTTCTTCGTGGTGGTGGACTTCGAGGCGACGTGCGTCAAAGACGCGCGGATCTTCCCGCAGGAAATCATTGAGTTCCCCGCCGTGCTCGTCGAAGGCGCCACTGGCCGCATCGAGTCCGCGTTTCGCAGGTACGTTCGTCCAAAACATCATCCTGTGCTGACCCAGTTTTGCAGGGAACTCACCGGCATCCGGCAGGAGGACGTCGACGGCGGCGTGGATCTCGGCGAGGCGCTCTGGCTGCACGACGCTTGGATGAAGGCGGCGACGGCGGGGGCAGGGAACAAGAGACGCGTCCGCTTGGCCGTCGTGACATGGGGGGACTGGGATTGCCGGACCATGCTCGAGTTCGAGTGCCGCTTCAAGGGCATCGAGAAGCCCTCGTACTTCGATCAGTGGATCAATCTGAGAGTCCCCTTCCAGGCGGCGCTCGGTGGCGGAGGGCGGGTCAACCTGCAGGAAGCGGTCCGGGCGGCGGGGCTGGACTGGGAGGGCCGCCTGCACTGCGGGCTGGATGACGCGCGCAACACCGCGCGGCTGCTTGCTGAGCTCATGCGGCGTGGGGTCAAGATCACCATCACCGGCTCGCTGGCGCCGCCGCCGCCGATGCAGAAGCAGCCGGCTCGCACAAGCCCTTGCGGTGGCTCACCGGCGCTGGCGTCGGCGCCGCCGCCGATCCAGCAGCAGCCGCCTCGCACAAGCCCTTTCGGTGGCTCGTTTGCGCTGGTGCCGGCGCCGATCCAGCAGCAGCTGCCGCAGCCTCACATGATAAGCCCCTGCGGTGGCTCCTCTGCGACGTGCTTGTGCTATTGCGGGCTGGCGAGCAGAGGAGGCGTGATGCAGGGGAAGTGCTTCTCGGGATGCGCTAACTGGTCGCCGGCCATGGGACCCGTGTCCCCCTGCTTCGCCTGGAGCAACTGAATGAGTGACCCACGGCATGAGACTGAGATTCAGAATCCAGTGTGGCTCAGTTGTTAGTGTTAATCGTCCTAGCCATCAGAATCAGAGTTAGTCTAGGTGTAAATTTGGTCATTGAAATCGAACTTGACCAATAGGGCTATTCTTGATGTAATCGGTGTCTGAATTAGCATTATCAATAGAAATTTCGTTTTAGTTATGTAATCGGTGTCTGATTCTACTATATTCATGTGATCGTTCACTGTAATTGGTGTCCGAATTATTATTATCAATACAAATTTCGTTTTAATTATATTACTGTTAATAGATGATTCCTTTTTCTCTGGATTTCTTCAGTATTGAGCAACAGGCCAACGGTTGACTTGTAAGTGAAATTGATAAATTTCTGATGAATGCTGCGAAATCGATAAATTGCTGATGAAGGCTACAATTCCAATCGACAACGCAAACTGTAAGTCACCATCCGATGAAGCCCCCTGCTCGTGCAAGGGGCTGCTCGCCCGGCAGCTCATCCATCACGTCGGCCAAAGATGCAGTGACGACGATCGATGCCGAGGAGAGGGATGCAGCGAACAAGGGAATGTTACAACTTGCCATCTTGCCGCATATCATCATCATATAAACAACCTTATATCAAGATTGACAAATAAAACAGCCAAGTGTAGATTTCTGAGATAAGAGCTAACACAAATCATTTGCTCCAACACAAATGCCAACGGTTGTCAAGCTCTTACTCCCTCCGTTCCAAAATATTCCAAAATAAATGACCCAATTTTGTACTAACTTTAATACAAAGTTAGTACAAAGTTGCGTCATCTATTTTGAAACGGAGAGAGTACATAAACACCACACATTTTCAGCCATAAAATGAAAACTTGGTTACAAGCACACCACAACCGTTGTTGCAGGCCAATCAAAGCCTACCTTCTACAGACCAGCAGGTAGCATCACAGCCAAACACAAAGGAAGGACTAACCAGTAACCATGGTTTGGGTGAGTCGGTTACAAGGTGCTCAAAGACTAGCAAAATCTACTGCCTACGGAGGGGAACAAGCTACTCTGTGCTACCTAGCCCTTGGTTTCTACTGCAAGGGCTATATCAACCTCCTAGAGAGTTGTCGCAGACCACCTGAAGTGCGCCTTCAGGCCAATAAAACCAAGGTTGTTGTTAGCATCACATCGGCTGATGTGAATGTGCATAAGAATTTCACTTTGTTGTGTTGATGTGTTTCCTGATCATGTTCAAGGTCTCCATAACCTGTGAAAGCAAGACTACAATAAGTACCCGATAGAAACATCAAAATCATAATTTGTAAGGGTGCAAGAAAATCATGCTGTCCCAATGGATGCCAGCAATTCCTAGCACACTAGCATGATATGGAGCAATAGGTACTCCTAGACGCAGGTGCCCGTGGGATCGGCATGGTGTACGCATGAACGACACCGGTCCATGGGTTGTACCCGCCGGCCCACGGAGGAGGCGCCTGGGGCTGCTGCAGCTGACGAGGAGGGCCCGCGGCCTGCGGCTGCTGCTGGCGCGCCTTGCCTCCGCGCGCGCCGATCGGCGGTGGCGCGGGAGGGGCGGGTGCTGCGGTGTGGGTAGGGCGCCGGTGGCGCTGCTGTGAAGGCGCAGCCGGGGCGATGGGTGGCGGTGGTGGCCCGCCGCGGGTGGTGCCGGCGGTGAGGGCAGTGTGGATGGCCCGCGCCTTGACCTGCTTCATCCGCCGCTCCTCCAGCCGGAGGTAAGCAACGAACTTGGCGAAGCAGAGCTCAGGGATGAGGGTGAGGTTCGCCGCGGCGTTGCCGAAGTCCTCGTTGAGGCCGGCGGTGAGCGTGCTGAGGAGGAGATCATCATCAATCTTTGCAGCAATATCGCGGAGCTCGTCAGCGAGAGTCTTGACAATAGTCGTTGACAGAGGAGTTGTCCTGGTGGCATCCAAAAAACCCTTGCTACAAAAAACGCGATGTTGAAGACGATTGTAGGTGACGAGCCAGTTCAGCTTGGTCCACACGGCGTGGGTGTCATCATCGTCTTGCATGACCGTCTGAAACAGGTCTGGCGAGATGGTGAGGAAGAACCACCGGATGAGCATGGCGTCGATGGTGGACCAGTCATGGAACTCGAGCACGAGGCTGGAGTCGACGGAGCTGTCCACATGTTCGAGGAGGTGGTACTCCCGGAACACGAGGAAGAAGTACGTCTTCCACACGTAGAATGAGGAGTCCATCTGGGAGAGACGAACCGGAACCCGCTCGTAGATGTTGAGGTTGCGGATGTTGGTGTACGGGTTGGAGAAGCCGGTCGAGGTGACGGATGACATGGCGGTGGCGTGGTGGTGCGGCTGGGGCTCGGGTTATGGTTTGGTGGTGGCGGCTAGGGAGAGGTGCAGCCGCAACATGGGGCTGGGTTGCGGCGACGGCTAAGGGAAGCTGTGGCGACGAGTGTGGATGGCAGCGACAGCGCTATGGTTAGGCGGCTGTGGGTGTCGCGGCGACGGCAAAAGGCGGTGGCGGCGAGAGCAGCAGGAGGGAGTAGCGCGGCGGGGGGAGAAGGTAGCGGCGGCGGCGATCGTGATGAGAAGGTGCGGTGCAGCGGCGAGGGGGAGAAGGTAGCGGCGGCGGTGATCGCGATGAGAAGGCGTGGTGCGGCGGCGTGCGGCGGCGGCAAGAAAGAGAGCAAGGCGGGCGGAGGAGCGGAAGCGAGGGTTGTGACCTAAAAAACTGATACCATGTATGTTGTTGGAATTGCACGATGTATTACTGAGGTGCAGTCGCACATATATATGATGTACAATGATGGACCACGACCTCAACTATACAAGAAAAACTAGGAGGTGGGCCCAATATACAATATGCACAACACATATACTCAACAGGTTGGATCGTGATCGGGTTGCGAAGAGTACGACTACATCAACCGCGTTGATAAATACTTCCGCTTAGCGATCTAAAAGAGTAACTCTCCCCCTCTCGTAGCTATGCATCTTCATGGATAGAACTTGCGTGTGCATAAAACTATTTTTTTCCCTGCAACGTTCCCCAACGCACCTATGGTGGTGGCCTGAACAAGGAATAAATTATTATTTTATTAGAAATATAGGTATAATACATATTTTAAATACCGGCCCTAAAAGCATATTTTAAATACCTAAAAATCATTATTTTAATAAAAATCATTGTTCATGTGTTTTGGGCTGCTGGGCAAGGCTCGGGCTTGGGATTTTAATGCCGGGCTTTACAAAGCCCGTCCGAAACCAAACCTCGGAATACCCAGGTTTAGCCTAGCTGCAACGGTCATCATGTTGATGTCACTTTGATTTATTTTTTCACCTCTTTTTTATTTTTAATGCATATATTTCAAAAACATAAATTTGGTTAAGAATTCAAAATCATAAATTTGAAATAAAATTTTAACAAGGTATAAAAACTTTGTTAGCATGGTTTTTAGAAAATGTGAATAACTTTCAAAAAATTATTCATGATAACGAACAAATGTTCCGGTGTTTCGAAAAAATATGTGCAATTTTAATAAAAAAATTATTCAGTCTAAAATAAATAAATTAGAAATAGCCTTTGGTTTGCTGATCCAACTGAAAATCACAACCTTTGGTTTGTTGATTAGATTAAAAAATCCCCCAAAAAGGATTAGATTAAAGAAAAAGATAGCACCAACGACATAAAAAAACACACGCGCGAACCGTTGTTCCGAAAAGCATCGGATTGGATTGGGATTTAAAGGGGACGACGCACCGGCGGGTTCGCAACCCTAGTTTTTGATCTGATCTTTCCCCGATCTTCGCCGCCCATCTTCCCAACTTCCCCCCATCTCGAGTTTGCGCGCACTCCGGCGAACATGGCAGCGATCATGGCGGGGCGCGGGCAGGGGCTGGAGCAAGATTTCGATTTCTTCGTGGTGGTGGACTTCGAGGCGACGTGCGTCAAAGACGCGCGGATCTTCCCGCAGGAAATCATTGAGTTCCCCGCCGTGCTCGTCGACGGCGCCACTGGCCGCATCGAGTCCGCGTTTCGCAGGTACGTTCGTCCAAAACATCATCCTGTGCTGACCCAGTTTTGCAGGGAACTCACCGGCATCCGGCAGGAGGACGTCGACGGCGGCGTGGATCTCGGCGAGGCGCTCTGGCTGCACGACGCTTGGTTGAAGGCGGCGACGGCGGGGGCAGGGAACAAGAGACGCGTCCGCTTGGCCGTCGTGACATGGGGGGACTGGGATTGCCGGACCATGCTCGAGTTCGAGTGCCGCTTCAAGGGCATCGAGAAGCCCTCGTACTTCGATCAGTGGATCAATCTGAGAGTCCCCTTCCAGGCGGCGCTCGGTGGCGGAGGGCGGGTCAACCTGCAGGAAGCGGTCCGGGCGGCGGGGCTGGACTGGGAGGGCCGCCTGCACTGCGGGCTGGATGACGCGCGCAACACCGCGCGGCTGCTTGCTGAGCTCATGCGGCGTGGGGTCAAGATCACCATCACCGGCTCGCTGGCGCCGCCGCCGCCGATGCAGAAGCAGCCGGCTCGCACAAGCCCTTGCGGTGGCTCACCGGCGCTGGCGTCGGCGCCGCCGCCGATCCAGCAGCAGCCGCCTCGCACAAGCCCTTTCGGTGGTTCGTTTGCGCTGGTGCCGGCGCCGATCCAGCAGCAGCTGCCGCAGCCTCACATGATAAGCCCCTGCGGTGGCTCCTCTGCGACGTGCTTGTGCTACTGCGGGCTGGCGAGCAGAGGAGGCGTGATGCAGGGGAAGTGCTTCTCGGGATGCGCTAACTGGTCGCCGGCCATGGGACCCGTGTCCCCCTGCTTCGCCTGGAGCAACTGAATGAGTGACCCACGGCATGAGACTGAGATTCAGAATCCAGTGTGGCTCAGTTGTTAGTGTTAATCGTCCTAGCCATCAGAATCAGAGTTAGTCTAGGTGTAAATTTGGTCATTGAAATCGAACTTGACCAATAGGGCTATTCTTGATGTAATCGGTGTCTGAATTAGCATTATCAATAGAAATTTCGTTTTAGTTATGTAATCGGTGTCTGATTCTACTATACTCATGTGATCGTTCACTGTAATTGGTGTCCGAATTATTATTATCAATACAAATTTCGTTTTAATTATATTACTGTTAATAGATGATTCCTTTTTCTCTGGATTTCTTCAGTATTGAGCAACAGGCCAACGGTTGACTTGTAAGTGAAATTGATAAATTTCTGATGAATGCTGCGAAATCGATAAATTGCTGATGAAGGCTACAATTCCAATCGACAACGCAAACTGTAAGTCACCATCCGATGAAGCCCCCTGCTCGTGCAAGGGGCTGCTCGCCCGGCAGCTCATCCATCACGTCGGCCAAAGATGCAGTGACGACGATCGATGCTGAGGAGAGGGATGCAGCGAACAGTGACGACGATCGATGCTGAGGAGAGGGATGCAGCGAACAAGGGAATGTTACAACTTGCCATCTTGCCGCATATCATCATCATATAGACAACCTTATATCAAGATTGACAAATAAAACAGCCAAGTGTAGATTTCTGAGATAAGAGCTAACACAAATCATTTGCTCCAACACAAAGCTCTTACTCCCTCCGTTCCAAAATATTCCAAAATAGATGATTTTGGAACGGAGGGAGTACATAAATGCCACACATTTTCAGTCATAAAATGAAAATTTGGTCACAAGCACACCACAACCGTTGTTGCTGGCCAATCAAGCCTACCCTCTACAGACCAGCAGGTAGCATCACAGCCAAGCACAAGGACTAACCAGTAACCATGGTTTGGGTGGGTCGGTTACAAGGTGCTCAAAGACTAGCAAAATCTACTGCCTACGGAGGGGAACAAGCTACTCTGCGCTACCTAGCCCTTGGGTTCTACTGCAAGGGCTATATCAACCACCTACAGAAGTTGTCGCAGACCACCTGAAGTGCGCCTTCAGGGCAATAAAACCAAGGTTTGCTGTTAGCATCACACCAGCTGATGTGAATGTGCATAGGAATTTCACTTTGTTGTGCTGATGTGTTTCCTGATCATGTTCAAGGTCTCCATAACCTGTGAAAGCAAGACTACAATAAGTACCCGACAGAAACATCAAAATCATAATTTGTAAGGGTGCAAGAAAATCATGCTGTCCCAATGGATGCCAGCAATTCCTACCACACTAGCATGATATGGAGCAATAGGTAATCCTAGACGAGAAAAATCCACTTTACAACCCTAAACTTGCCACTCGGCTTAGGACTGAGAACCCAAAACCGGTTACCCCACACCCTCAACTTGCCACTAGGTTCAGAAATCAACCCCCTTTTTGGTTTTGACTGCGTTGACTGCTGAGTCAGCCTGTGGGACCAACCAAAAAATAAAAGCTCTCTCTGCCACCTGCTGGGGCCTGGCTGCCGACTTGCAGTGGACATGCACCGTGCAGCCAGCACAGGCGAGCAAGGAGCCAGTGCCAGCAGCCGCTCCAGCTCCTTTGCCATGAAAAGGTTTGCTTGATGCGGCGAGCAAGTGCCTGACGGGGAGCGAGGCGTTGACGACAGTGTGAACCCAGCTGGGCGAGCAGGGTGCAGGTCTTGTCGCAGGCACCAGGTGCACACCTGCCAGCTTGGTCGGCTCTGACAAGCTCCGCCGCCCCACGATCTCATTCTACGACCACACCCGCTCCTCTGTATATGTCCTTTCCTTTCTTAGGGATGTCGATGCACCCTTGCGAGCCATCGTTCCCCATCCTTTCACCCCCCCCCCCCCCGGCTGTCGTCGGCGCACAACCTGCTCCTCCACATGCCGCGCAACGACGGCAGAGGCGCGCACAAAAACTCTGCCCGGAGCGCCACGGGCAAGGCCCCATCCTCCGTGCCCGAAGCCACACGGGCGATGCCCCAGCCTCCTACTTCCCCAGCAATCTCCGTACCCGAGGTGGCGCGGTCGACGGCAAGAATGGGCGAGTCGGGGGAGCGACGCAGGCGAGGCTCACCCACCTTGACCGGAGTGCAACAGGCGAGGCCCCAACCTCCTCTACCCGGCTACCTCCCTGCCTGGAGCGGCGCGATCGACGACAGGAATCAGTGAGTCGTGGGATGGCGGGCGTGCAGGCATGGCAACCGCACCCGTTTCCTCCTCATGCTTCCCACTAATTCCGACCGCACCCCTCTCCTCCAACTCTGCCGAAAATCGCCGCTGCATTTGCCGATGACCGTGTCAAGCCTACGGTGAATCCCGGATCAATTCCCCACGCCTAGAGCTCCCTCTCCACCCGACTCAACTGCTCCCCCTTCAATTGCAGATCGGAAGCCCCCCCGTGAGCGCAACGTCGACATGGCCGGTAGCTGTTGTCGCCGGCAAGAGAGAATAGAGATATATTTATTTTTCTTTGATTTTTGGGTGGGTCTCACATGTAAGGAGGGTTCAACGTGGTTAAACCCAACCAAAACCGGCCAACATGGTTAAAACCGAGTGTGTGTGTGGGGGGGGGGGGAGGGGCAAGGTGTGGGACAACCGTTTTCAAGTTCAGGGTTGAATCCTAAACCGAGTGGAAAGTTGAGGGTTGTAATGTGGACTTTTCTCATCCTAGACATGTCCTCAAATTGCACGCAAAGAGCAAATTCCTTGATGAAGAAACAAACCATCAAATTTTGATTGGAATTTCTATTAACATCCATGTTATATGAATTCGTGCTTTTAGCAAATTGTTTTGGTCAACGTCAAACAGAGATGGACTAATTATCGAGACTTACCCCAGAATAGTGTTGCAAAACTGGAGAATAGTGGTCAAGAGCAATATAAATTTTTGCAAGAAGATCCGTTAAGGCCTCAACTTCATCGCCAAGTAAATCCACCTGCAGAAAAATTCAGAAATCACAACTAAATACATCACTCGCCTCCCACTTTAGGGCATTATCAAGGTTATAACCTTGTTGCATTTTGCAGGCAAAGCAATATACATGGAACAGAAGCAATAAAGTATACTAGTCGTTAGGATCTGAAATTATATTTACCTCGAGCTCAGCCTTTTGAAGATTAGATCCTCTTGTCTCAGATATCTCCTTGTATCGCAATGCCTTTCTTTTTAAAAGATTGCCTTCTTTCGTGAGGTGTTTACATTGATCTTTCAGTAAACAGAACCTGTGCAAGAAAAGGACACCATCCTTATTCACAGAAATACAACACAGAATAGTCATAAGTACTGTGAACTATAAAGGTAATCATATGGCAAGATTAGTTAAGACAAAATTAATTATCAGCAAGTAATCTAGTTTTCACAAAAATAAACAGGTATCCCCAGTACTGAATGCAATGCAAATAAAAGCACCTTGATTCACTGTGCTGAATTTTGTTTGCAATGATAGTTTGTTGATCTGTAACCAGATTCTCAAACCCTCTCAATGATTCAACAAGACTTGTCATGCGTTCTTTGAACTCCTTTTCTTTGTAAATGGTTGATGTGAATATTTTCTCTTTATCTTGGATGACGTTACGTAAATATTGATTTTGTTTCTCCACCTCCTTTAGAGAGTCTGTAGCATTTCTAAATCTGTCGAGCAACTCACTGGAATTGATCTCATTTTGACGTACATCCTGAAGAGCTTGCTCCAGCCTGCCGGCAATCATATCAAACTCCTTGTTTTTTTCAGATATACAAGAGTCTTGCTTGTCGACTTTGACTGTAAGTAAATCAAGTTGGTGGGATAATAAATCCATATGACCCTTCATTGCTCCCAGTTCGATCTGACACGCCTCTTTTTCCCTCACTACTTTACTGAAAGAGTCAACAGCTCGCTTCAGTTTCTCAATCTCTTGCTTTTGTAGAGTCGATACCGCTTCAGAGCAGCTCCTTCCCTCATTGTACTTTAACAATGAAGAGTTGAGGTTTAACACCGCTTCTGCTACAGCTTCATTCTGAATGACTGAACAAATGTCTTGCTTCATGTTATACTCCATCTCATTACCATGCAACCGTATTTCTATTTCGTTAACAAACTCTCTTAGTACAATCATCTCTATCTCTTCTCTAATGATGGTTGCCATCCTGGCGTCTTCAACATCAGATTCTAGCATTCCAATTTTCTTTGCATGATCTGGCTCTATGGATGTAGTGTGGGATGCCTGGATGGGAAAAGCACATGCTTCTACTTGATTATTAGTGGCAGCACACTGTATTTGCTGGATTTCAGAATCTAAAGCATTGCTCTTGTCGTGTTGGCCAGCAAATGTTTCTGCCTTGATGCCAGAAGTGGTTCTCTTATTATTCTCCAAGAGAAGGCCATCTAATCTTGTCATAACTTCCCCGATTTTCTTTCTAATTTGCTCGAATTCTTTGTTATTCCGTAAATGCCATGGGTTGGATCCTTCCTTTTTTAGCAGCTTTCGCTTTAGTGTGAATATCTCTTCTGTCTTCTCTTGCACGACCTTATCATGCTGCCTTTTCATATGATTCATCTCTTTATTAAAATGGGCTATCAAAGCATCCTGATCCATGTGCTTCAGGTATGACGGATCACCAAAAACCTCTTCAGGAGGGACTCTAGGACTGTCTTCCTTTGTTGTACCATTTCTACAAGATTGTTCCTTGCCTCTTTGTTTACTCACATCTTCTGCACCATCAGAGTTATACTGGGATCCCAAAAGCCCCCACTCAGAATTCAAGAGCGACTTGGAAATGGCATCAAGCTGTTGACGAACACTATAAATTTCATCATATTTTCTATCCCGGCCCTCAGGCAAACCTAAGCTGACATTTCCAAGCTGCAGAAGCTTTTGGTTCAGCAACGTTATCTCTTCATCCTTGGAAGCAAGCTGCTGACCTATTTCCTGTTCTGCATCCTTTACAAACCCTTTGATGACAGAGTATGTCACGAATGTTGAGATGTCAACCATGGTATTTACATCATCCCACAAGGAGTCCATCTCATCCACGATGATTAACTCATTTCCTTCCGAAGAACATTCATCCTGAACAGTGGCACTTCCATTCGTGTCACTTACTGGCACATCCAAGCTCTCTTCACCATGAACACTGGCACTTCCGTTGGTGTCACTGAGTGGCACACCCAAGCTCTCAGCCTGAACAACAGCACTTGCATTGGTGCCACTGAGTGGCACATCCGAGCTCTCTGCCATGTTTGCTAGGCTGGGATTTGAAGGCACGCCACTGCAGAAATGAAAAAATATAAATAAGGAAATTGCAGCAACTGAATGCAGCTGTAATTAGAACAAAGCTCACTCTAACAACAGATTGGAACACGCTATCCCGAACGTCTAACAACAGAATGATTTGTAAGCAAAGCCCTAGCTTTATCAATCAACCAACCAGAAAGACTTACAAATATCTGGAACCAATCAGTTCATAATGCCCAGTTAACTATTTCTTATAAAGACAAAAAACAAATAGACGAGGATAAGGACACAAGCATCAGTATAGTCCAAATGCTCTACACCTGACTACTACTCCCTCCGTCCGAAAATACTTGTCATCAAAATGGATAAAAGGAGGTGTAGATACACCTCCTTTTATCCATTTTGATGACAAGTATTTCCGGACGGAGGGAGTACATGCTAACCAAGAAATGGACATGGATTGAGATCCAAAGGAGTGCGGAGGTAAATTAATCCTAATCAGTCAAACATGGTAAAACAAGAAAAAAATAGAACTACTCTAATATACTCCCTCCGTTCTTAAATATTTGTCTTTCTAAAGATTTCAACAAGTGACTACATACGGAGCAAAATGAGTGAATCTACACTCTAAAATATGTCTATATACATCCGTATGTGGTAACCATTTGAAACCTCTAAAAAGACAAATATTTAGGAACGGAGGGAGTACTGTACTAACCAAGACCTAACCACCAACCGCCGAGTTAATCAGCTCCAGGACTAGACGAACTCGGAAGGACTCCATCAGCCTATGCTCGAATCAGGGGCAAAATATGGGAACGAGACCGAAAGAGTCTCAGCGAGAAGAGCTACGCACCACCAAGGACACAAACTTACAAGGAAACAGATGAAGAAAATGGCAAGAAATCTAGAGAACACGGCCACATAAGGCAACTACTGCGACAATCCCCGCAAAAGATATAACAACTAATGCGACAATCAGCGGATGATTTTCGCAATCGGGCAGGGAATCATACCTTTCCTGCCGCGGTGCCGCCGCCGTGGTGGGTGCGGGGAAAAGCGGCCGCCTTTCCTCTCCTTTTCCGCCGCCGCCGCTGAACTGGTGCGTTCCCCGTGTGCTGTCGCCTGCAGTGGGAAGCGACTATGCAACTGCTGCTTCTCGGCTCGGCCCATAGCCCAAGCCCCAGTAGCCCATTTCGTTATAGAAGCCCAACCCATAGCACATTACCGCATCCAATAATATAGTTTCGTTATAGAGGCCCAACCCATGGGGCGTGAGCGCCACATGGAGAAACCGGCGCTCACGCGCCCCAGGTTGTGGGCGGGCCCATCTAAAGGCGAGCGCTCGATTGACCTATCAACTGTTGACTTTCGAAAAAAATACGGAAGAAATAAAGTTTTGTTTTTAAAAGTTCATGATTTCAAAAATGTTCACGAACTTCAAAAACGTTCATGAATTTTAAAATTTTCATTAATTTTGGAAAAAAATCACCGAACTTAAAACATGTTCAAATAAATAAATAAAAATCATAAAAGTCGCAAAAAAAGTTCATAAAATTTAAAAATAGTTCATCAAATTTAAAATCTTCATTGAATTTGAAAAGAGTTCACCAAATATTTAAAAAGTTCATCAAATTTGCAAAAAAGAATCATCGAGTTTGCAAAATAGTCATTGAAATTGAAGAAAAGTTTATCAAATTTGAAAAAAAGTTCAGCAATTATAAACAATAATCAATATGAAAAAGGTTCACGCATTTAAGAATTGAAAAATGAAATAGGACACAAAAAATAAGAAGAAGAAAATGTAGAAACCCACATGGAAACGCAGAAGAAAATGAACAGAGAGAAGAAATGGGTCAGACCGCTAAAAGACCTAGTGTATAGGGGGTGCGCCCTGTACCGATTGGCTTTTAAGCGGCGCTTAAGGTGCCGTTTATGATTTTCCCGCTTTCGTGGCTTTTTGAAACAATGAATCAGGTAGATGGGGAGGTGTTAGAGCATGCGATACCAAACCGGCTGGGGATGGGCGTCTATCGCTTTTTTGGCTTTTCGAAACCATGGATCAATAGGATTGGGCATGAGTTCTAATCATCATGTGGGCAATTTGGTGGGCGAGGAGACGTGCGATACACGATGATGAATTTTTGACTCCACTAAAAAATCAAACCGGATTGGGGATGAGCATCTATAGCTTTTTTGGCCTTTTGAAACCATGGATCAGTAGGATTTGGCTTGAGTTCTAACAGGGCCGGGCGGACAAAATCCGGGCCCTGTGCAAACTAAAAAATGGGACCCTATCTCACTAAATAAACTAGCGAGCAATTATAATGTATATATATGAAGCAGAATTTTTTTTATAATGTATATAATATAATGTCTCTGGCTGACCAGCTCTAGAATCATTGTAAGGAACAATTGCAAGTGCAAGGGTAGAAGGATCAACTGATTATCGGATGACACTTGCGGTGCATTTTTTGTAACAAATATGTCCATTCCACCTTTATAAGATGTATCAATCAAATTCTGTTCTCTTTCTTTTTTGTAACAAATGATTTCCCCATGATGACTTAAATCTGTATTATTGTAACATAAGATTAAAAAATACAATTGAAGTTATACAACAGTATATATCAACTGATGACCATGCATCGGTGTTTGGCAGTTAGACGAACCCTAGTTTTTGGTCCTGTCCGGTTAAATTGCTACACTATAAGTGTGATCTTTAACGAACACACAAAGTAACGATCCCTGCCAAAAATTAATTCGAAAATTAGGAATTATGAATAGGAACCGAAGTTAATAAAAAAAGACTCGCTAAGTATTTGGAGGCTAGAGTCGGTCACGGATCGATCCGAGGATGCAACGAGCCAACGAGTATGAAATATGGAAGAGGAAGTTAGGAACAGGAAGGTCCGATGAGGCGAAGGCGACGAGACGATCCGTGGATCCCGTTTCCAGTAGCGTCGCCTGGTCGCCGACGCGACGGTTTCACGATCGATAGCAGGGCCTAATCGAGAGTTTGAGATGATGCGGATTCCCGATCGTAGCCTGTAGCGTAGCACAACGATCTCGTTTTTCTTTACGGACGATCTGTTTCCATCTTACAATTGTTTTTTTAGGGACGATCTGTTTTTCCATCTCACGATCTGTAGCCTGTAGCCTAGCGCGCTCGATGGCGGAAAATCCTACTTGCCGCTAGTTGCAGCAAGCTGTCGACGCTTCGCACAGGGGAGGTGCGAGCGAGCGAACGAGTGGGCCGGCCCGTTTTAGCGTTACAGCAGACTCGGTTTTGGGAACCTTCTATGATGTTTCCAGCCGGTTTTTTCCGGTTTTGGGAACCTTCTAGAAGGTTCCTAAACCAGCGTTTTCTTTTTCAGTTTCTTTTTCATTTTTATTTTTTTATTTATCTTCTTTTTCTTTTTTATTTTCTTTTTTCTGTTTCTTTTTTTTTCTGTTTTCTTTTCTTTTATATTTTTTCTGTTTCTTTTTTCCCTTTTCAAGTTTATTTTCAAAAAAATCCGAATTTCAAAAAATGTTCCTGTTTTTCAGATTTTTTTCACAAATTAAAAAAATATTCCCATTTTACAAAATTTGTTCATAAATTTAAAAAATGTTTCTGGTTTCAAAAATTTTGTTCAAATTTTTAGAAAATGTTCCAGTTTTTTCAAAAATTGTTCGAATTACTTTTTTTTCATTTTTGAGAAATTTGAAAAAATGACATGGATTTAAAAAAGCCTGTATTCGAAAATTGTTCACAAATTTCAAAAAAGTGTTCTTATTTTTCAAATTTTTATTCACTTATTAAAAAATTGTTCACATTTCAAATTTATTTGGGATTTTCAAAATTGTTCTCCATTTTACAATTTGTTCTAAAAATTCAAAATTTGGTTGTTATTTTAAAAATTGTTCCCATTTCAAAATTTTGTTCTTAAATTTTAAAAATGTTCATTTTACAAAAAAAATCATGTTTACAAATTTTTTTTGTTCACAATTCAATATTTGTTTTCCTTTAAAAAATATTCATGTTTTTGCTAAAATCACTATTAAATACTTGTTTAGATTTTCGAAAAACTTTTTTGTGTTTATCGATTTTTTTAAAACTCGTGTTGGTTCAGTAAATTCTGATTATTATTTTTAGTTTTTCTTCTCAAATTTGAAAAGTGTTCGCATTAAAAAAATACTTTTCTCAAAATAATGTTCTCATCTGCATTACCTTTAGATGTGCGCGCCATAGTAAAAGAAGAAAGCTTATGTAGCCCATTGGCTAGGGTCGTGCATAAGTCACAGGAGGTGCCAGGTTCGATTCCTACATCCTCCAGCAGTTTTAGGGCCTCTTTGATTCGTAGCATTTTGAAAACGTAGGAATGGGAAAAGTATAGATTGGAGTGGCATGCCCACTTGAATCCTATAGGATTAACAATGAGTGCTTGATGGCACATGAAAAACAAAGGAAATATAAAAAGAGGTTGGAGTGGATGTTAGATATCCTATGAAATGTAGTACAAAAGATTCCATAGGAAAAATTCCTATGGGATTCAATCCTATGAATCAAAGAACCAACATAGGAAAAAATCGCAAGGATTTCAATCCTCCAGAAATCCTATAAAATTCCTTTAAATCAAAGGAGCCCTTAGTCTTTTTTGTATATTTTTACTGTGTTTTGCTAATGTGCGTTTGCTCGGCAATTCGCCGTAACGAGCGGCGCATAGGAGCTCCCCTCGATGGCCTCAAGGCATAGCCACATAGGTCCAGCTCCAACGCCTCGCGGCCCAGTGCGGCCTTCATCTGGAATTTTTTCTTTAAGAAATACTAGGCCTACATATAAATTTGGGCCCCCCCAAAATTAGGGGCCCTGTGCGGGCCGCACATTTGGAACAACAGTGGGCCCGGCCCTGAGTTCTAATCACTACGTGGGCGATCTGGTGGGTGGGTGATAAGATGTGCAATACAAGATGACGAATTTTAGATTCCACTAACAGCTAGGAGTCTAGGACTATGTGCTCTAACAACATATCTTAGAAAACCTAAAATAGTTGATGCTCGTGTTTCTTGCTCCATCAGGTCCTTTGCTTATACCTTGTCGACGGTTGGTTATAGATTGCACCGAGGGAGAGGCTGCAAAAATAAACACTGATGGTGGGCTATCTTGCCATTGCAGCATGGGTGCAGAGGTGACTGTTAGTAGGGAGGAGGAGGATCACTTCGTGGAAGCTTCTGCTGTTGTCTTTGATGGCCTAGTCGACCGAGCTAGCATGGAAGCACATTTAGATACATTAAAACTGAGCACTTTTCCAGCCCTCGCAGGGCATCAGCGCTCCGAGCCGTCGGATCGCCAGTTTGAAGCATTTTTGGCCGTTGGATGAGCTGTGAATCGCTCCTAATCCGTTACTCTTCGCTAATAATGATCGCTAAGCATCCCGGGCCGCTGCTCCGGTTGCTTTTTTGGGCGCTCCTCATAAATTGGGCCTAATGGGCCTCTAGCAACCTCCTTACAACCAACACACAGCGAATCGATGCGGTGCGTAGAAAAACCTACGGAGTAGGCACGACGATGCGGGTCTCCTATTCCCTAGGTACGCCGCCGCCTCCACCGATCTCCTCTTCCATCTGGGCCGCTGCTACTCTTGCAGCCGTCGGTTCCACTCATCCGCAAACCTCGTCCCTCCCGATCCCTCACCTCTTATGACCGAGGGTGAATCATTGGTGTGCTGCCAGCTTGAGCGAGATGTCGTCGATGCGCAAGGAAGATGCGAAGGGGCAGCACTACACTCGCAACTCTGTTGAGGTGGCGGCGGCGGACGCCCCATTCACGAAGACGTCCTTGAAGGTAATGGGCAGGCGACGACAACGGCAGTGAAGAACTCTTGCGTCCTGATTCCAGTTTGATGTCCTGGCTATCTTTGCATTTGAGTATTTGACAGCCGGCCGCAGGGAGAAGGTCAAGGCTAAGGTATGTCGCGAAACTCTTCCCTACAAACCTGATTCCATTTCACTTCATGACCATGCCGCTAACGCCCATTCTGAATTTAACAGTAGCCAAGCAGTAGGATTATCCCTCCGGTTCTATCAATTTTTGCAGTCGCTGTGTTCGCGTTGTGTTCGTTGGCCGGTGACCGGTAAAGCATCCATGTTTCCCTTCCCCTTTCATTTCAGATGTATGATTTTTTGGTACAAGGTACTGTGGTTGAGCTCCTACTTCACAGTACTAATTTACACAACCAATCAAGTAACTATTTGTATATACTGTGCAGATTCAGTTTCGCATATGGGGATTCTAATGTGGATATTTGATTTTCAGTTCAAGTAATTGGGTTCCTGGTTTTATTGCCATTTATATATGTGCATACATCCGATTTCTAAGCTGCAGTGGTACACAGTCAAGTCAACCAGAAGGCTTCGATTTTCTGCTCATCGACATTAGTCTGTAGTGTACTCATCTGCCGGTTTTTTCCCTGCCCCTTGTCTCCTCTGTGGCTTTCTAAATCGAATTAAGTTACATGTCATATCATAATTCATATACTAATTTGGTTATAGTAAAATACCTCTAATATAATTCCATCTATCAATAATATTATAGTGCCAAAGTAGACGGGTGCAGCAACGCGCGCCTTCAAGGCGAGGAGACGAGCGATACACGATGATGAATTTTTGACTCCACTAAAAAATCAAACCGGATTGGGGATGAGCATCTATAGCTTTTTTGGCCTTTTGAAACCATGGATCAGTAGGATTTGGCTTGAGTTCTAATCACTACATGGGCGATCTGGTGGGTGGGCGAGAAGATGTGCAATACAAGATGACGAATTTTAGATTCCACTAACAGCTAGGAGTCTAGGACTATGTGCTTTAACAACATATCTTAGAAAACCTAAAAATAGTTGATGCTCGTGTTTCTTGCTCCATCAGTCCTTTGCTTATACCTTGTCAGACGGTTGGTTATAGATTGCACCTGAGGGAGAGGCTGCAAAAATAAACACTAATGGTGGGCTATCTTGCCATTGTAGCATGGGTGCAGAGGTGACTGTTAGTAGGGAGGAGGAGGATCACTTCGTGGAAGCTTCTGCTGTTGTCTTTGATGGCCTAGTCGACCGAGCTAGCATGGAAGCACATGCATGTAATGAGGCACTCACATTGCCAGGGACCTCAATCTCCCGCACCTAGTTATTGCGTACAATTGCATTGAAGTTATATCCAATATCAACAAGGGGACTGCAGACCTCATATAATTTGATTATGAGCGAGATCAATCACAGGAGCAGGGGTTTTGCTAGTGTCTACTTACGTTTCAATAATTGAGAGGCTAACTTTGAAGCACATGCATTAGCGAAAGCAGTACCGTTTCTTCCTGTAGGACACCATCTCTGGCTAGGGATAATTTCCAAAATTGCTTATATACCTCATGTTTTGAAATATGAATAAAATCCCTCGTTCACCTAAAGAAATTAATTTTGTAATGTAGCACACTCCCTATTCTGCTTGTAGGACGGGGTTGTCAAGCAAACGCGCTCTTGATTTTTCCTTTGCTGCACTTCGATTCAGTTTTCTTTTTTCCGGGTTCACGTGGTTTTGTTTTCTTTCTCCTTTCTTTACTTTCTGTTAGTTTTCCCCTCTTAATTTTTATCAGTTTTATTTATCTACTACCCTTTTTCTTTGCTAAAACCAAGAAAATTATTTCAATTCATGGTTCTCTTAGAAGTAAGACCACTTTGTGAATTCGTGAACGCTTATTACATTTTTATTTATTTTTAAATAAATGAATGATTTTTATAAAATTATTGAACAATCCAGCGCATTGCAGGGTTGCTACGTATCCAGCGCACCATCCAACGTGTTGCGCGTGGAACTTGGCTCTTCTCACGTGGGGAGAAGAGAGGGAAGCTCTTATTCACCGCTTAAAGTGACTAGCTAGTTGCAAGTGCATTACAGTAGGGACATACACCTATATCTATATCTATACCAATATAAAAAGACGCAAAGAGGTAGATCAAACAACTCAGTTATCAAACAATATCAATTCAGCAATCTATATTGCTCAATGGCTAGTGCTCAACATGTTTAACGTGCAATTAATAACATACCAAATATAGACTATCCATGTAATTAACACATAATTGATATCCTATCTAATATTAACATGCAATTAATGTTTAGCCTAATACCAACATGCAACTAAATTCGTTGATTCTAGATGATACTTTTTAATGTTAAGGTGATCCTCCCGTCCAATGCTCGATGATACTTTTCATAGTTAACTGAAGGAAATATGCCATAGAGGCAATAATAAAGTTATTATTTATTTCCTTATTTTATGATAAATGTTTATTATTCATGCTATAATTGTATTAACCAGAAACTTAGTACATGTGTGAATACATAGACAAGACAATGTCCCAAGTATGCCTCTACTTGACTAGCTCGTTAATCAAAGATGGTTATGTTTCCTAACCATAGACATGTGTTGTCATTTGATGAACGGGATCACATCATTAGGAGAATGATGTGATGGACATGACCCATCCGTTAGCTTAGCAATATGATCGTTATAGTTTCATTGCTACTACTTTCTTCATGACTTATACACGTTCCTCAAACTATGAGATTATGCAACTCCCAAATACCGGAGGAACACCTTGTGTGCTATCAAACGTCACAACGTAAATGGGTGATTATAAAGATGCTCTGTAGGTGTCTCCGAAGGTGTTTGTTGGGTTGGCATAGATCGAGATTAGGATTTGTCACTCCGTGTTTCGGAGAGGTATCTTTGGGCCCTCTCGGTAATGCTCATCACTATAAGCCTTGCAAGCAATGTGACTAATGAGTTAGTTGCGGGATGAAGTATTACGGAATGAGTAAAGAGACTTGCTAGTAACGAGATTGAACTAGGTATGATGATACCGACGATCGGATCTCGGGCAAGTAACATACTGATGACAAAGGGAACAACGCATGTTGTTATGTGGTTTGATCGATAAAGATCTTCGTAAAATATGTAGGAGCCAATATGAGCATCCAGGTTCTGTTATTGGTTATTGACCGGAGATGTGTCTCGGTCATGTCTACATAGTTCTCGAACCCGTAGGGCCCGCACGCTTAACATTCGATGACGATATGTATTATGAGTTATGAGTTTTTGATACCGAAGTTTGTTCAGAGTCCCGGATGAGATCACGGACATGACGAGGAGTCTCGAAATGGCCGAGACATAAATATTGATATATTGGACCATGTTATTCGGACACCGGAAGTGTTCCGGATAGTTTCGGATATAAACGGAGTGCCGGAGGGGTTACCGGAACCCCCCCGGGGGAACTAATGTGCCACCATGGGCCTTAGTGGAGAGAGAGGAGGGCTGCAGGAGGGCTGACCGCGTGCCCCCTGAGTCCAAATTGGACAAGGGAAGGGGGCGGTGCCCCCCCTTTCCTACTCCCTCTCCCTCTCCTTTCCTTCCCCCCCTCTTCCTTGGAGGGGAATCCTACTAGGACTAGGAAGTCCTAGTAGGACTCCTCTTGGGGCGCACCATAGGGTCGGCCGGCCTCCCCTCCCTCCTTTATATACGGGGGCAAGGGGGCACCCTAGAACACACAAGTTTCTCTTAACCGTGTGTGGTGCCCCCCTCTATAGTTACACACCTCGATCATACCATCGTAGTGCTTAGGCGAAGCCCTACGCCGGAAACATCATCATCACCGTCGCCATGACGTCGTGCTGACAGAACTCACCCTCGTCCTCAACTGGATCAAGAGCATGAGGGACGTCATCGATCTGAACGTGTGCTGAACGCGGAGGTGTTGTACGTTCGGTACTTGATCGGTTGGATCGCGAAGAAGTTCGACTACATCAACTGTGTTACTAAATGCTTCCGCTTTCGGTTAACGAGGGTACGTGGACACACTCTTCCCTCTCGTTGCTATGCATCACCTAGATAGATCTTGCGTGATCGTAGGATTTTTTTTTTGAAATTACTGCATTCCCCAACAATGGCATTCGAGCCAGGTCTATGCGTAGATGTTTTATGCACGAGTAGAACACAAAGAGTTGTGGGCGATAATAGTCATACTGCTTACCACCAACATCTTACTTTGATTCGGCGGTATTGTTGGATGAAGCGGCCCAGGCCGACATTACATGACCGCGTTCATGGGACTAGTTCTACCGACGTGCTTTTGCACATAGGTGGTTGGCGGGTGTCTATTTCTCCAACTTTAGTTGAATCGAGTTTGACTATGTCGGTCCTTGTTGAAGGTTAAAACATCACACTTGACGAAAAATCGTTGTGGTTCTAATGCGTAGGTAAGAACGGTTCTTGCCAGAAGCCCGTAGCAGCCACATAAAACTTGCAACAACAAAGTAGAGGACATCTAACTTGTTTTTGCAGGGCTTGCTGTGAAGTGATATGGTCAAGACATGATGTGATATAATTTGTTGTATGAGATGATCATGTTTTGTAACAGAGTTATCGACAACTGGCAGGATCCATATGGTTTTTGCTTTATTGTATGCAATGCAATCGCCATGTAATTGTTTTACTTTATCACTAAGCGGTAGCGATAGTTGTAGAAGCAATAGTTGGCGAGACGACAACGATGCTACGATGGAGATCAAGGTGTCGCGCCGGTGACAATGGAGATCATGATGGTGCATCGGTGATGGAGATCATGAGCACAAGATGATGATGGCCATATCATGTCACATATTTTGACTGCATGTGATGTTTATCTTTTATGCATCTTATTTTGCTTAGTACGGCGGTAGCATTATAAGATGATCCCTTGCTAAATTTCAAGGTATAAGTGTTCTCCCTGAGTATGCACCATTGCTACAGTTTGTCGTGCCGAGACACCATGTGATGATCGGGTGTGATAAGCTCTACGTTCACATACAATGGGTGCAAGCCAGTTTTGCACATGCAGAATACTCGGGTTAAACTAGACGAGCCTAGCATATGCAGATATGGCCTCGGAACACTGAGTCCGAAAGGTCGAACGTGATCATATAGTAGATATGATCAACATAGTGATGTTCACCATTGAAAGCTACTCCATCTCACGTGATGATCAGACATGGTTTAGTTGATTTGGGTCACGTGATCATTTAGATGACTAGAGGGATATCTATATAAGTGGGAGTTCTTAAGCAATATGATTAATTGAACTTTAATTTATCATGAACTTAGTCCTGATAGTTATTTTGCATGTTTATGTTATTGTAGATCAATGGCCCGTGCTACCGTTCCTTTGAATTTTAATGCGTTCCTAGAGAAAGCTAAGTTGAAAGATGATGGCAGCAACTACACGGACTGGGTCCATAACTTGAGGATTATCCTTATTGTTGCATAGAAGAATTATGTCCTGAAAGCACTGTTAGGTGTACCACCCACACATCAACTCCAGACATTGTGAATGCCTTGCAGACGCGTGTTGATGACTACTCGATAGTTCAGTGTGCCATGCTCTACGGCTTAGAATCGGGACTTCAAAGATGTTTTTAATGTCATGGAGCATATGAGATGTTCCAAGAGTTGAAGTTAATATTTCAAGCAAATGCCCGAGTTGAGAGATATGAAGTCTCCAACAAGTTCTACAGCTGCAAAATGGAGGAGAATAGTTCTGTCAGTGAACATATACTCAGAATGTCTGGGTACCATAACCACTTGACTCAGCTGGGAGTTAATCTTCCTATAGTGTCATTGACAGAGTTCTTCAATCACTGCCACCAAGCTATAAAGGCTTCGTGATGAACTATAATATGCAAGGGATGAACAAGACAATTCTCGGGCTCTTCATAATGCTAAAGGCTGCGGAGGTAGAAATAAAAAAGGAGCATCAAGTGTTGATGGTCAACAAAACCACTAGTTTCAAGAAAAAGGGCAAAGGGAAGAAGGGGAAATTCAAGAAGAACGTCAAGAAAGTTACTACTCAGGAGAAGAAACCCAAGTCTGGACCTAAGCCTGAAACTGAGTGCTTCTACTTCAAAGGGACTGGTAACTGGAAGCGGAACTGCCCCAAGTATTTGGTGGATAAAAAGGATGGCAAAATGAAAGGTATATTTGATATACATCTTATGATGTAGACCAAACCACGATGTGAGATCCGATCTGTTGTTGCGGCCCGATCTTTCACGACACTCCACCACCAATAGCAGCAACCTCTCGCCCGCGCACGCGATGTACACGAAATAGAGGGTTTGAACCTTGCGGCTCAGCATGAGAAAACTGTTGGGGAACGTAGCAGAAAATAAAAAAATTCTACGCATCACCAAGATCAATCTATGGAGTCATCTAGCAACGAGAGAGAGGAGTGCATCTACATACCCTTGTAGATCGTGAGCGGAAGCGTTCAAGAGAACGGAGTTGATGGAGTCGTACTCGTCGTGATCCAAATCACCGATGATCCTAGCGCCGAACGGACGACACCTCCGCGTTCAACACACGTACCGTTGGGGAAGACGTCTCCTCCTTCTTGATCCAGCAAGGGGGAAGGAGAGGTTGATGGAGATCCAGCAGCACGACGGCGTGGTGGTGGAAGCAGCGGTGATCTCGGCAGAGGGAGGCGCCAGGGGCTAGGGTGCACATCCCTCCCTCCCCCCTCTTTATATAGGGGCCCTAGGGGGGCGCCGGCCCCTAGAGATCCCATCTCAAGGGGGGCGGCGGCCAAGGGGGGAACTTGCCCCCCAAATCAGGTGGGGCGCCCCCACCCCTAGGGTTTCCAACCCTAGGCGCAGGGGGGGGCCCAAGGGGGGCGCACCAGCCCACCAGGGGCTGGTTCCCTTCCCACTTCAGCCCATGGGGACCTCCGGGATAGGTGGCCCCACCCGGTGGACCCCCGGGACCCTTCCGGTGGTCTCGGTACAATACCGGTGACCCCCGAAACTTTCCCGATGGTCGAAACTGGACTTTCTATATACAAATCTTCACCTCCGGACCATTCCAAAACTCCTCGTGACGTCCGGGATCTCATCCGGGACTCCGAACAACTTTCGGGTTACCGCATACTAATATCTCTACAACCCTAGCGTCACCGAACCTTAAGTGTGTAGACCCTACGGGTTCGGGAGACACGCAGACATGACCGAGACGACTCTCCGACCAATAACCAACAGCGGGATCTGGATACCCATGTTGGTTCCCACATGTTCCACGATGATCTCATCGAATGAACCATGATGTCGAGGATTCAAGTAATCCCGTATACAATTCCCTTTGTCAATCGATACGTTACTTGCCCGAGATTCGATCGTCGGTATCCCAATACCTCGTTCAATCTCGTTGCCGGCAAGTCACTTTACTCGTACCATAATGCATGATCCCGTGACCAACCACTTGGTCACATTGAGCTCATTATGATGATGCATTATCGAGTGGGCCCAGAGATACCTCTCCGTCATACGGAGTGACAAATCCCAGTCTCGATTCGTGTCAACCCAACAGACGCTTTCGGAGATACCTGTAGTATACCTTTATAGCTACCCAGTTACGTTGTGACGTTTGGTACACCCAAAGCACTCTTATGGTATCTGGGAGTTACACAATCTCATGGTCTAAGGAAATGATACTTGACATTAGAAAAGCTCTAGCAAACGAACTACACGATCTTGTGCTATGTTTAGGATTGGGTCTTGTCCATCACATCATTCTCCCAATGATGTGATCCCGTTATCAATGACATCCAATGTCCATGGTCAGGAAACCGTAACCATCATTGATAAACGAGCTAGTGAACTAGAGGCTCACTAGGGACATGTTGTGGTCTATGTATTCACACATGTATTACGATTTCCGGATAACACAATTATAGCATGAACAATAGACAATTATCATGAACAAGGAAATATAATAATAACCATTTTATTATTGCCTCTAGGGCATATTTCCAACAGTCTCCCACTTGCACTAGAGTCAATAATCTAGTTACATTGTGATGAATCGAACACCCATAGAGTTCTGGTGTTGATCATGTTTTGCTCGCGGAAGAGGTTTAGTCAACGGATCTGCGACATTCAGATCTGTGTGCACTTTACAAATATCTATGTCTCCATCTTGAACATTTTCACGAATGGAGTTGAAGTGATGCTTGATGTGTCTGGTCTTCTTGTGAAACCTGGGCTCCTTGTCAAGGGCAATGGCTCCAGTGTTGTCAGAGAAGAGAGTCATCGGCCCCGACGCATTGGGAATAACTCCTAGGTCGGTAATGAACTCCTTCATCCAGATTGCTTCATGTGCTGCCTCCGAGGCTGCCATGTACTCCGCTTCACATGTAGATCCCACCACGACGCTTTGCTTGCAACTGTACCAGCTTACACGTATCCGGTTTGTGACTTAGATTCATCCAAATCTGTGTCGAAGCTAGCGTCGACGTAACCCTTTACGACGAGCTCTTCGTCACCTCCATATACGAGAAACATATCCTTAGTCCTTTTCAGGTACTTCAGGATATTCTTGACCGATGTCCAGTGTTCCATGCCGGGATTACTTTGGTACCTTCCTACCAAACTTACGGCAAGGTTTACATCGGTATGGTACACAAGATGGCATACATGATAGACCCTATGGCTGAGGCATAGGGGCGACACTCATCTTTTCTCTATCTTCTGCAGGGTCGGACATTGAGCCGAGCTCAATTTCACACCTTGCAACACGCAAGAACCCTTCTTGGACTAATCCATATTGAACTTCTTCAATATCTTATCAAGGTATGTGCTTTGTGAAAGACCTATGAGGCGTCTCGATCTATCTCTATAGATCTTGATGCCTAATATGTAAGCAGCTTCTCCAAGGTCCTTCATTGAAAAACACTTATTCAAGTAGGCCTTAATGCTGTCCAAAAGTTCTATATCATTTCCCATCAAAAGTATGTCATCCACATATAATATTAGAAATGCTACAGAGCTCCCACTCACTTTCTTGGAAACACATGCTTCTCCATAAGTCTGCATAAACCCAAACGCTTTGATCATTTCATTAAAGCGAATGTTCCAACTCCGAGATGCTTGCACCAGCCCATAGATGGAGCGTTGGAGCTTGCATACCTTGTTAGCATTCTTAGGATCGACAAAACCTTCCGGCTGCATCATATACAATTCTTCCTTAAGAAAGTCGTTAAGGAATGCCGTTTTGATGTCCATTTGCCATATCTCATAATCGTAGAATGCGGCAATTGCTAACATGATTCAGACAGACTTAAGCTTCGCTACGGGTGAGAAGGTCTCATCGTAGTCAACCCCTTGAACTTGTCGATAACCCTTAGCGACAAGTCGAGCTTTATAGATGGTAACATTACCATCCGCGTCCGTCTTCTTCTTAAAGATCCATTTATTTTCTATCGCTCGCTGATCATCGAGCAAGTCTGTCAAAGTCCATACTTTGTTTTGATACATGGATCCTATCTCGGATTGCATGGCTTCAAGCCATTTGTGGGAATCTGGGCCTGCCATCGCTTCTTCATAGTTCGAAGGTTCACCGTTGTCTAACAACATGATTTCCAGGACAGGGTTGCCATACCATTCTTGTGTGGAACGTGTCCTTGTGGACCTTCGAAGTTCAGTAGCAACTTGATCTGAAGTACCTCGATCATCATCATTAACTTCCTCTCTAGTCGGTGCAGGCACCACAGGAACATCTTCCTGAGTTGCGCTACTTTCCGGTTCAAGAGGTAGTACTTCATCGAGTTCTACTTTCCTCCCACTTACTTCTCTCGAGAGAAACTCTTTCTCTAGAAAGGACCCGTTCTTGGCAACAAAGATCTTGCCTTTGGATCTGAGGTAGAAGGTATACCCAATGGTTTCCTTAGGGTATCCTATGAAGACGCATTTTTCCGACTTGGGTTCGAACTTTTCAGGTTGAAGTTTCTTGACATAAGCATCGCATCCCCAAACTTTTAGAAACGACAGCTTAGGTTTCTTCCCAAACCATAATTCATATGGTGTTGTCTCAACGGATTTAGACGATGCCCTATTTAAAGTGAATGTAGCTGTCTCTAGAGCGTATCCCCAAAATGATAGCGGTAAATCGATGAGTGACATCATAGATCACACCATATCCAATAGAGTGCGATTACGACGTTCGGACACACTGTTACGCTGAGGTGTTCCAGGTGGCGTGAGTTATGAAATGATTCCACATTTCCTTAAGTGCGTACCAAATTCGTGACTTTAATATTCTCCCCCACGATCTGATCGTAATAACTTTATCTTTCAGTCACGTTGATTCTCTACCTTACTCTGAAATTCCTTGAACTTTTCAAAGGTCTCAGACTTGTGTTTCATCAAGTAGACATACCCATATCTACTCAAGTCATTAGTGAGAGTGAGAACATAACGATAGCCTCCGCGAGCCTCAACGCTCATTGGACCGCACACATCAGTATGTATGATTTCCAATAAGTTGGTTGCTCGCTCCATTGTTCCGGAGAACAGAGTCTTGGTCATTTTGCCCATGAGGCATGGTTCGCATGTGTCAAATGATTCGTAATCAAGAGACTCCAAAAGTCCATCAGCATGGAGCTTCTTCATGCGTTTGACACCAATGTGACCAAGGCGGCAGTGGCACAAGTATGTGGGACTATCGTTATCAACCTTACATCTTTTGGTATTCACACTATGAATATGTGTAACATCACGTTCGAGATTCATTAAGAATAAACCATTGACCAGCGGGGCATGACCATAAACATATCTCTCATATAAATAGAACAACCATTATTCTCGGATTAAAATGAGTAGCCATCTCATATTAAACGAGATCCAGATACAATGTTCATGCTCAAAGCTAGCACTAAATAACAGTTATTGAGGTTTAAAACTAATCCCGTAGGTAAATGTAGAGGTAGCGTGCCGACGGCGATCACATTGACCTTGGAACCATTCCCGACGCGTATCTTCACCTCGTCCTTCGCCAGTCTCCGCTTATTCCGCAGCTCCTGTTTTGAGTTACAAATATGAGAAACCGCACCGGTATCAAAAACCCAGGAGCTACTACGAGTACTGGTAAGGTACACATCAATTACATGTATATCACATATACCTTTGGTGTTGCCGGCCTTCTTGTCCGCTAAGTACTTGGGGCAGTTCCGCTTCCAGTGTCCGCTTCCTTTGCAGTAAAAGCACTCAGTCTCAGGTTTGGGTCCATGCTTTGGCTTCTTCCCGACAACTGGCTTACCGGGCGCGGCAACTCCCTTGCCATCCTTCTTGAAGTTCTTCTTACCCTTGCCTTTCTTGAAACGTGGTTTTATTGACCATCAACACTTGATGTTCCTTTTTGATCTCTACCTCCGCTGATTTCAGCATTGAATATACCTCAGGAATGGTTTTCACCATCCCTCGATATTGAAGTTCATCACAAAGCTCTTGCAGCTAGGTGGGGCGCGATCGAGGATTCTGTCGACCATCGCGTCATCCGGAGATTAACTCCCGCTTGAGATAAGCGGTTGTGCAACCTGACATTTTGAGTATGTGCTCACGACGTAACCATTCTCCTCCATCTTACAAGCAGAGAACTTGTCGGAGACTTCATATCTCTCGACCCGGCGTGAGCTTGGAAAACCATTTTCAGCTCTTGGAACATCTCATATGCTCTGTGCTGCTCAAAACGCTTTTGGATCCCGGTTCTAAGTCAAAGCATGCCACACCGAACCAGGGAGTAATCATCACTACGCTGATCGCTAGGCGTTCATAACGTCTTGAGTTGCTGGGAAAATGGGTGCTTCACCTAGCGGTGCATCTAGGACATATGCTTTCTTGGCAGCTATGAGGATGATCCTCAAATTCCGGACCCAGTCCGTATAGTTGTTGCCATCATCTTTCAGCTTGGTTTTCTCTAGGAACGCGTTGAAGTTGAGGGCAACATTAGCGTGGGCCATTTGACCTACAAGACATATTGCAAAGATTTTAGACTAAGTTCATGATAATTAAGTTCATCTAATCAAATTATATAATGAACTCCCACTCAGATAGACATCCCTCTAGTCATCTAAGTGATCCATGATTCGAGTCAACTAGGCCGTGTCCGATCATCACGTGAGACGGACTAGTCATCAACGGTGAACATCTTCATGTTGATCGTATCTTCTATACGACTCATGTTCGACCTTTCGGTCTCTTGTGTTCCGAGGCCATGTCTGTACATGCTAGGCTCGTCAAGTCAACCTAAGTGTTCTGCATGTGTAAATCTGGCTTACACCCGTTGTATGTGAACGTTAGAATCTATCACACCCGATCATCACATGGTGCTTGGAGACAACGAACTTTCGCAATGGCGCACAGTTAGGGGGAACACTTTCTTGAAATTATTATGAGGGATCATCTTATTTACCACCGTCGTTCTAAGCAAATAAGATGCAAAAACATGATAAACATCACATGCAATCAAATAGTGACATGATATGGCCAATATCATTTTGCTCCTTTTTGATCTCCATCTTTGGGGCGCCATGATCATCATCGTCACCGGCATGACACCATGATCTCCATCGTCATGATCTCCATCATCGTGTCTTCATGAAGTTGTCATGCCAACGATTACTTCTACTTCTATGGCTAACGGTTTAGCAATAAAGCAGAGTAATTACATGGCGTTATTCAATGACACGCAGGTCATACAAAAATAAAGACAACTCCTATAGCTCCTGCTGGTTGTCATACTCATCGACATGCAAGTCATGATTCCTATTACAAGAACATGATCAATCTCATACATCACATATATTTCATTCATCACATCCTTTTGGCCATATCACATCACAAGGCATATGCTGCAAAAACAAGTTAGACGTCCTCTAATTGTTGTTGCATGTTTTTACGTGGCTCCTATAGGTTTCTAGCAAGAACGTTTCTTACCTACGCCAAAACCACAACGTGATATGCCAATTTCTATTTACCCTTCATAACGACCCTTTTCATCGAATCCGATCCGACTAAAGTGGGAGAGACAGACACCCGCTAGCCACCTTATGCAACTAGTGCATGTCACTCGGTGGAACCTGTCTCACGTAAGCGTACGTGTAAGATCGGTCCGGGCCACTTCATCCCACGATGCCGCCAAAACAAGATGAGACTAGTAGTGGCAAGAAAATTGACAAAACCAACGCCCACAACAATCTTGTGTTCTACTCGTGTATAGAAACTACGCATAAACCTGGCTCTGATACCACTGTTGGGGAATGTAGCAGAAAATAAAAATTTTCTACGCATCACCAAGATCAATCTATGGAGTCATCTAGCAACGAGAGAGAGAGGAGTGCATCTACATACCCTTGTAGATCGCGAGCGGAAGCGTTCAAGAGAACAGGGTTGATGGAGTCGTACTCGTTGTGATCCAAATCTCCGATGATCCTAGCGCCAAACGGACGGCACCTCCGCGTTCAACACATGTATGGTTGGGGAAGACGTCTCCTCCTTCTTGATCCAGCAAGGGGGAAGGAGAGGTTGATGGAGATCCAGCAGCACGACGGCGTGGTGGTGGAAGCAGCGGTGATCTCGGCAGGGCTTCGCCAAGCTCAGCGAGAGGGAGATGTGTTACGAGGGAAGAGGGAGCCGCCAGGGGCTAGGGTGCGCAACGCTCCCTCCCCTCCTCTTTATATAGGGGCCCTGGGGGGCACCGGCCCCTAGAGATCCCATCTCAAGGGGGGGCGGCGGCCAAGGGGGGAACTTGCCCCCCAAGTCAGGTGGGGCGCCCCCCACCCCTATGGTTTCCAACCCTAGGCGCAGGGGAGGCCCAAGGGGGGTGCACCAGCCCACCAGGGGCTGGTTCCCTTCCCATTTCAGCCCATGGGGCCCTCCGAGATAGGTGGCCCCACCCGGTGGACCCCCGAGACCTTTCCGGTGGTCCCGGTACAATACCGGTGACCCCCGAAACTTTCCTGATGACCGAAACTGGACTTCCTATATACAAATCTTCACCTCCGGACCATTCCGGAACTCCTCGTGACGTCCGGGATCTCATCCGAGACTCCGAACAACTTTAGGGTTACCACATACTAATATCTCTACAACCCTAGCGTCACCGAACCTTAAGTGTGTAGACCCTACGGGTTCGGGAGACACGCAGACATGACCGAGACTACTCTCCGGCCAATAACCAACAGCGGGATCTGGATACCCATGTTGGTTCCCACATGTTCCACGATGATATCATCGAATGAACCATGATGTCGAGGATTAAAGTAATCCCGTATACAATTCCCTTCGTCAATCGGTACGTTACTTGCCCGAGATTCGATCGTGGTATCCCAATACCTCGTTCAATCTCGTTACCGGCAAGTCACTTTACTCGTACCGTAATGCATGATCCCGTGACCAACCACTTGGTCACATTGAGCTCATTATGATGATGCATTACCGAGTGGGCCCAGAGATACCTCTCCGTCATACGGAGTGACAAATCCCAGTCTCGATTCGTGTCAACCCAACAGACGCTTTCGGAGATACCTGTAGTATACCTTTATAGCCACCCAGTTACGTTGTGGCATTTGGTACACCCAAAGCACTCTTACGGTATCCGGGAGTTACACGATCTCATGGTCTAAAGAAATGATACTTGACACTAGAAAAGCTCTAGCAAACGAACTACATGATCTTGTGCTATGCTTAGGATTGGGTCTTGTCCATCACATCATTCTCCCAATGATGTGATCCCGTTATCAATGACATCCAATGTCCATGGTCAGGAAACCGTAACCATCATTGATAAACGAGCTAGTCAACTAGAGGCTCACTAGGGACATGTTGTGGTCTATGTATTCACACATGTATTACGATTTTCGGATAACACAATTATAGCATGAACAATAGACAATTATCATGAACAAGGAAATATAATAATAACCATTTTATTATTGCCTCTAGGGCATATTTCCAACAAAAACCAATCCCGACGATGGTACTCACGCGCAAAACAATTTCCTCACAGAGAAATCGCAACACAGAGGTTTTCTAAAGCTTCCTGCAAAACTTAGGGATATTTAGACAGCTTTCCCCAAAACTCATTACGGGTATTTACCCTAAAAACACATCGTGTCTATTCATAAAAATATAACTTGATTTACATGGCGCATGTACATAGACTTATATAATGGTCGACTCTAACTTGACCGACAAACTCAACGCATCTATCTCTGGTGCCATCGTACGTGACCTTCTACTATTTTAAATAGCACCTGCCTTTTACGTCTCAACAGGTACTAAACTGACTTAAATTTAACATAAGATAAAAAGGTATCTATATAGACTTGTGCGCCATCTTCAAGTGCTTCCTGTGCTGCGGGTGGGCCCCATCCCATGTCCTTTAATGACAAGGAATCACATATCAGGCTCCTAGAAGTGTTGGCACGTTGAAAGACTTTCCTTTTACATGGCAAGAAGAGAAATAAATCTCTCTCGTTTATATTGTTGACTGAATTGAATATATCATAGCTCACATGCTCCCTTTCATCGGCGTACAATCCCATCTCTTTCCAAGTATTGTTGATACACGTTCATTTTTCCTTGCCAAAACGAGCATGGTTAATTTTGCATTCATTTTTCCTGCCTTGATTTAGCCCTTCACCGTCCATGTAATTATTCTTGTTTAATATATATACATCAACGGACTTTTCTTCCTTTTTTTGAGGGGAAAATCGTGCCGCTTTATTTAACCAAAACTAGGAATGTCATCCGAAATTACATGCAAAATAAAATCTGGTGGTGAACCCACCCACACCTCCGAACGGTTCTCACCTACACCTACACGAGCAAGATTATGAGCAGCAACATTTCCCGAACGTCTGATCCATGTGACCTTGGCCTCCTCCATAGACCTTAGCATCAACTTGATATCCTTCACCCAAGGGCCGACTGCAGACAGGTCCCTCTCCTGGTTATTTAGCTTTTGCTCAAGCGACATGCAATCTACCTCCACATGAGCTCTCCAAATATTGTGATCCAAAGCTAAGTGGACAGCGTTCTTGCATACCAAAACTTCTGCCATCTCCGGATCAGTAACATTAGGGAAGAAGTGGCATGACCTGGCTAAGAACGCCACATTGTGGTCACGAAGGACCGCCCCTCCTCCACCTTTGTCACCTTGCCTCGAGACCGCGCTATCGGAGTTGATCTTTACCCATCCATCTTCGGGGGTTTCCCACTTTTGGATTGTCTTTGGCTCCGGTTGTGACGCCCTCGTCTCGCGAGATGATCTCCAATCCTTGATCTGAACTTGTATTGTCGCTATTATTTCATGTGGATGGTTAATTTTTCTTTCATCCTTAGCCTCGTTTCTGGCTAACCAGAGACCATACACCGCTTGAAGAAGCAGCTCTTTGTCATCTTCAGAAGCTCTCGCAAACTAGTCCAGCAGCCACACCGCTAGCGCCCGCTGCATTTGAATGTACGGTGGTGGCCTCTCCAATTCCCGGCCCTCCTTCTCCTTAACCTGCTGCCAGAACAGGTGCGAGTGTTGACAGTCCCAGAACCGATGTAAGATTGTCTCTTCTCGAGCACACACCACACAAAAAACTCCCGGCTTGATTCTTCGGCGATGAAGTTCAGCTCCCACCGCAAGGCCATTCCGTATCACATGCCACATGTGGATCTTTGTTTTCCCGGGTGCACTCGTTTCCCAGAGTGCCATGTAGCCCTTGTGCTTCGCAACCGAGCTCGAGGACTCCGGCTGTCCGGCCCTCGCTCTGTCTATGGCCATTCTAAGATGATATGCGGACTTAACTGAAAAGACTCCGTTTTTTGTGTAGTTCCAAGCTAGGAAATCCTCCGTCTCCGGTCCACCGATAGCTATCTGCATTACGTCAGTCGCATCGTCCTCTGAAAACATTTGCTTAACCACATCTTCGTTCCAGGATATCCCGTCTGAGTTGATCAAGTGAGCTACCTTGGTAATCCCATGCATATACTGTTGCCCAAGGGGTCTCATGCTACCACTGCGAGGGATCCAGGCGTCATGGTGGATATTAATGTTCATCCCCGAGCCCACTCTCCATATGATGCCCTCACGGAGAAGGTCACGACCGTGCAGAATGCTTCGAAAAGTAAAAGAACCCGCCGCCGGACATGAAGCAGAGAGGATCATGTCCTCCTTGATGTAGCGAGCCTTGAGAACTCTTGCACAAAGAGTGGTTGGACATTGCAAAATACGCCAGGCTTGCTTGGCCAGCAAAGCCTGGTTGAAAGCCTTGAAATTTCAAAATCCCATGCCACCATCTCTCTTGCTAGCACACATCTTCTGCCATGATATCCAATGGACTCTTCGCTCACCATTCATTGCACCCCACCAGAATTTAGAAGAAATTGAAGTCAGGTTCCGGCACATCTTCTTCGAGAGGTGAAAACAACTCATGGTGTACGTCGGAGTCGCTTGCAACACCGATTTGACAAGAACTTCTCTTGCCGCTTTAGACAAACCTTGTCCCTTCCATACACAAACCTTTCCTTTGGAACACTCAGTGACATGCTTAAAAGTACCATCCTCCGATCTTCCAACTAGTGTTGGGAGACCTAGGTACCGCTCACTAAGTGCTTCTGACTGGATACCCACTGCTTGTTTCAACTGATCCTTGGTGCTATCTTGACATCCTCTTCCAAAAAAGATGGAAGATTTCTACATGTTTACTCTTTGCCCCGATGCCTTCTCATACATGGTGAGGATCAATTTAAGTGTCTCCATGTTCTCCTTAGTACCTTCCAGAAAAACTATGCTATCGTCTGCGAACAAGAGATGAGTTACATGGGGGCCAGTGCTCCCGAACCTCACTCCCGTTATCCTTCTTTCGTCCTGAACTCTCTTCAAGAGTGCTAAAAAACCCTCTACACAGAAAAGAAACAGGTAAGGTGACAAAGGATCACCCTGTCTTAGACCACGAGAGGAAAAAACTCCTTGATAGCCCGCCATTTAGTTTAACCGAGAAGGTAGCTGTGGTGACACACCACATGATCATGGACACACATTGCGGAGCAAAGCCAAACTTCACCATAACTTGTTCAAGAAACATCCACTCCACCATGGCATACGCCTTCATCATATCCAGCTTGATCGCACATAAGCACTTCTTCCTCTTCCTTTGTCTAATGGCATGTACACACTCATATGCCATCAGAACGTTGTCAGTAATCAACCTCCCCGGGACAAAAGCACTTTGCTCTTTAGAGATAAGGATAGGAAGAATTCCCTTCAATCTATTCGCCAAAACCTTCGTCGCTATCTTGTACAAGACATTACATAAGCTGATAGGGAAAAACTGCACAAGTAACTCCAGTGAGTTCACTTTCGGTATCATGACGATAATCGTATTGTTAAAAGCCGCGGGTGTCGTGCTCCATTAAGGAAATCCCGTACAGCTGAGCACACATCATCCTTCACCAGAGACCAGTGTCTTTGGTAAAAGAGGGCCGGGAGGCCATCCGGCCCCGGCGCCTTTGCCGGTCCCATCTGGAAAAGCGCTTTCTCAATCTCCTCATCAGAAATAGTGGCTGTAAGTTTGTTGTTCATATCATCCGAGACCAAGACTCAATGTTCTCTAAAAGTGCATGTGCATCAACCGAACCCTCTGACATGAACAGGGACTCATAGAATTTGGCAGCCATATCTCTCATCTCTTCGTTGACCATGCATCTCGTACCATCCTCTTTCCTCAAAGCCCTTATAGTGTTCTTGCGCTTGCGATGAGAGGCACGGTTTTGGAAATACTTAGTGTTCAAATCGCCAGCCCTCAACCAGTCTACCCTCGAGCGTTGCTTGTACATCAGCTCCTCCCTCGCATAAATCTCTCTCAGCTATTCTTCGATGTCTCGGACCTCCAGTGAGGACCCGGAAGCGTCGGCTCTACTACGAGCATCTGCGAGCTGAGATTTTAGCTTCGAGATCTGTCTCCGGATAGACCCAAAAACCTCTCTAGCCCACCGTTGCATGCTCCCTGCCATCTTGCTTAATCTGTCCCACACCGCCCCCACAGATTTTTCATCTGTTGCCACATCAGACCATGCTTGGGCTATCATCTCATCGTATTGTGCGTGCCTCGTCCACGCCTCCTCGAACTGAAAAGGTCGAAGCCCCCTCTCTTTCTCACGTGGATCTATCTCCAACGCTCGAACAAGTATTGCTTGATGGTCAGATTCCTCCGTCACAAGATGTTCAACATGAGTCTCTGGGAACATGCTTAGAAAACTGTCCGTGCATGCTGCCCGGTCCAATCTAACCTTGATGTTGTCACCTCCATCTCTTTTATTATCCCATGTGTATGGGTACCCCAATAAACCCAGGTCCGATAGCCCACAATCGGCCAAGCAGTCCCTAAAGTCCTCCATTTGAGCAAACGGTCTCGAATTACCTCCTAGTTGATCAGTTTGGAAGAGGGCCTCATTGTAACCACCTACACAAATCCAAGGGAGATTGTCTTGTGCCCTCAAAAAACGAATAGCATCCCACGCCTTCTTGCGTAACTCCGTCTTAGGCTCACCATAGAAACCAGTGAATCTATAGGTCTTGCCCTCCCAAGTCATCTCAGTATCAATGAAGTATTGGCACCATGGCCTCACCTTGACCTGCACGTTCTCTGTCCACCATAGAGCTAGGCCACCACTCAAGCCTTGGCAATCCGCCGCTACACCACTTTTGAAACCCAAACTCCATTTAATTTTCTCCATCGCTCTCGCCTTCTTCTTTATCTCCGAAAGAAAAACCACCGCTGGGTTGTATGACCGTATCAGGTCCCTTAGTTCGCCCACTGTCGAGTCCAACCCCAGTCCTCAACAGTTCCAGGCCAAGAAATTCATGGTGACCGGCGGTACCCCTCTTCGGAGTCCGCCGATGAAGCTTTGTTCTCAGAAATACGATCAAAAACTGTAGAAGTTTTCCTCCTGGTGTCTCTCACAAACACATCATTTGGCATCTGTTTATCCGGATCATTATTTGCCACCCAGTACTGCCTCGGCCCCCTCTTTCTTCCTTCGTTCTCCCAAGTAGTGTATCGTTCGGTATGTGAGACCGGCCGGTATTCCTGTCTAGTCTTCCTGACAAAATGCCCCCTCTTCCTTCCCTCTCTGTCGCCATATGGCTCCCTTCCAACCCCCGTCTCATACCTCCCTCTATTTCCCCCACTCGAGCTCATATTGTAAGCATCCTCCTTGCCCTTCTAATGCTCCTGTCTATCCCGGGGGCTGCTTGCAAAACGCTACTGCTCATGCAGTTTATAACGCAGCTCCCGTTCACGTTTTTGCTCGAGGTCGTGTCGCAGATCGTGTTCCTCTGCCCTACTAGCCCTTGCATTATCCTTTAGTGGGCTTGTTACCTCTCCTCTGTCCTCCCTTCGAGCACCGCTAGTGCGGATGCCTTCTGACTTGGCAAAATCATCAGTAAGATTACGCTTTGTGGGAGCAACCGTGTTGCCTGTGTTAGACTGACGCCTTGGGACGCTGTGCCCGTGCGCCTGCTTCCCCAACTGTTGCTACTCCCCGCTGGTCCAGACGAAACCCCTTTTGCCCCATTGTTCCTCCCCGGGGATGCACGTAGCCACCACCCCCATTGAGAGTTCTGGTCCAGAGGAGGGATGCACACTCCATCGACATGAACAATCCTCCCGCATTCAAAACAAAAGTGCGGTACCTTCTCGTAGTAAAAATCAAACCACGTGCCCACTTTATCATCTCTCGAAGTTTTCAAGTAGAAACCCCTTACCAAAGGTTCAAACACATTAATTTTTGCACGAACTCTGAGAAACTGTCCCCTAGCAAGTCCATCCTTGTCCGTGTCCACTCAAACTATTTCACCAAGCCAGTTCCTGAGAGCTCTTCCAAAAGTTTCAGTACTTTTATCAAGTGGTAAATCATCCACACGTACCCATATATCAGTTCTGTCAAAAACCATCTCCGAAGGCCTCGTTTTGCCTTTGTACTCCTTCAAGATCAATACACTGAAATCATACTGCCACGGGCCGTTATTCATCGCATGCTTCCAGTCACCCTCGCTTCCAAAGTGAACTTCGAATGTATTGGATCCCAGGTTTGCGAATTTGGCTACTTTGTGCAAGCCCTAGGCACGCTGCATTGCATGTTCTACAGCGCTCCTAATCATCGGCCTAGCCAAGCATACTTCCCCCACAGCTGACCACCGAAAATTCCTCTGTGGCGTCTTCTCTGGTTCTTCAAACACAAAACCTGCAGCTTCTTTGTCCATCAACACCATACCCCCTAGTCTCGCCGAAAGACTCGACGTGGGATCCGGAGTTTTGCTCTCAACCGGGGACTTTGAAGCCCGGCTAGCTGTATCATCAGTCCTGCGCTTTGGCATAACCACTGCATCCCCCGCTCCGGCCGTTGCGTTCTTTCTGCTCGAGGCCAGTGCCTCTTGCACGCCCTTCGTGTTCTTATGATTTGCCGTCCCAGAGCCTGATGCATGGCTAGATCGGCTGGTAGTTCTCTTCTAAATCGCCTCGTTCACCTTCTTCGATGCCGCGTTCTGTTTCCTTGGTGTCGCCAACGCCGCCGCTGCCGATGAAGATCCCATCTTCTCTGAAACCCTAGTCGCCTTTCCTCCTGCCTCCTCCACCATCCGCTCTAGCAGCGAAGACGGGAAGTCGCCGGTCAGTTTAGAGGGCAGCGCCGTCGCCTCCCCCGAAGACCACCGAATCCTCTCTCACCCCCGCAACGCAAACCATAACCCTAGCAACGACGGACAATCGCCATGCAATCGCCTTCGTCGCCCTTAGAGTTTCCTGCGTGGTGGGCCCTCCTCCTTAACTGAGTTGTCGCCTAGGACTTTTCTTCCTTTAAACAATTGACTTGCAGCTGTATTTTGTGAACGTCCAGAACACTAGCGTTAGACATGGCCATATCACCAGCAACAACCATCGTATGTAAATTACTCATGGTCGTATCATCCTCTCCTCCTTGAAGCAAAACAGTCCTTGGTTTTGGGTCATCTTTTTCAGCAATATTTCCATCTGCAGACGGAACGGTGACCACATAAATTTCAGTAGCTTCGACCATGTTCTTTTATGCATCTTCCACTTCTTTTATCCTTTTCTGATGGTCTTTCCTCCAAGGAATGAAATGCTCCTCACCCATGGGCACGAGGCTGCACAACTTACCCTTCTTGAAGTTATATGTGTGTGTGTGGAAGAATCATACACAACATTGTGCTTTTTGTACCATGGCTCGCCCAATAACAAGTGACACGAAATCATCGGTGTCGGAATCACATCGCACAAAATCTCACAAAAATAATTACCCAACAAAAACAGTACCTTGGTTTGGTGCGTAACAGTGAGCTCGTCACGACCCCAACGAAAAAAATATGGTTGTGGACATAGTGTCATTGGTAGATTCAGCTTCTCCACCATCTCGATGCTTACTGCGCTGATCAAACTCATGTGGTCGATTGTCATGGCGCATGATCTCTCTCGTACCACAACACGAGTATGAAAAAGCCCATCCCATCGACCTTCCTCCTCTAATTGAAATCCATAGCATAGCTTCCATGATAATACAGTCATCTCCTGCACAGTGCCGTGAACAACCTTTCTCTGAATACCACCGGATAACGACCGAACCTCGATGTGAGATCCGATCTGTTGTTGCGGCCCAATCTTTCACGACACTCCATCACCAATAGCAGCAACCTCTCGCCCTCGCACGCGATGTACACGAAATAGAGGGTTTGAACCTTGCGGCTCAGCATGAGAAAACCAATCTCGACGACGGTACTCACGCGCAAAACAATTTCCTCACAAAGAAATCGCAACACAGAGGTTTTCTAAATCTTCCTCCAAAACTTAGGGATTTTTAGACAGCTTTCCCCAAAACTCGATACGGGTATTTACCCTAAAAACACATCGTGTCTATTCATACAAATATAACCTGATGGCGCATGTACATAGACTTATATAATGGTCGACTCTAACTTGACCGACAAACTCAACACATCTATCTCTGGTGCCATCGTACGTGACCTTCTACTAATTTAAATAGCACCTGCCTTTTACATCTCAACAGGTACTAAACTGACTTAAATTTAACTTAAGATAAAAAGGTATCTATCTAGACTTGTGCGCCATCTTCAAGTGCTTCCTGTGCTGCGGGTAGGCCCCATCCCATGTCCTTTAATGACAAGTAATCACATATCAGGCTCCAAGAAGTGTTGGCACATTGAAAAACTTTCCTTTTACATGGAAGTGGCAAGAATAGAAATAAATCGCTCTCGTTTATATTGTTGACTGAATTGAATATATCACAACTCACATGCTCCCTTTCATCAGCGTACAATCCCATCTCTTTCCAAGTATTATTGATACACGTTGATTTTTCCTTGCCAAAACGAGCATGGTTAATTTTGCATTCATATTTCCTGCCTTGATTTAGCCCTTCACCGTCCATGTAATTATTATATATATATATAGGGCTGGACTATTTTGTTACCGGTAACAGAATATTATTCTGTTACCCTCGGTCCCTATAAGGGCGCGACGCGCAGACGACAGGAGAAACTCCCCGACCCGTCCCCAATCGAACCCGCCTCCTACCGCCGGAGGCAGCCGGAGCGAGGCAGCCCACGACACCGTTACGGGTAGCTCCTCCGACACACGCGCCGTCGCCGGCTGGCCATCCGCACGCCTCATCGCCGACGGGCTCGCCGGCCCCTCCCTGCGTGCCTTCCCTCCGACGGGCGCCGCTCCTTCCATGCGCACCTCCCCGTCGACGGCTGCCGTGGCCTGTCCCCGCCTCCGGCAGAATCGCCACACACTGCCCCAGCCTCCCTCCACCGCCGCGCACCGCCATCCCCGCCCCGCGTCGTCCCAGCCGCCGGCCGAATCCAGCCGTGCTCCCGAGATTCGTCTTCTTCCTTGCCGAGACACGCGACAGCCACCCAAGTTCGGGCGTAGTAAGTACCTCAGTATGAGTTAAAAACGGTGGTTCGTTCGGAATAAAAGAAATGACCGAAATTCAAATTGTAAAAATTCAAGCAAAAAAAAGAAACCCCATGAAAATCCTGCTTAGTAAGTACGTCAGTACAAGTGATCAACCCCCTAAACATTCCGGATTGTGAAAAATAACTCAGTACAAACACGCACATATGTCAGTACGAGTACTTTGTTTATCAGACGGGAAGAGAATAGGATGTGTCTTGTCGTATTGAAAACTTTTTAAATAAATACAAAGTAAAGTCTAGTATGTGGAAACACGCTCAGTACAAAATCATATAGACATCCGTTCAAGTACTTTTTTGGAACCATTCAAAACTACTGTGAAAAATATCTCAGTACAAACACACAAATATATCAGTACGAGTACTCTGTTTTTTTTGAAGGAAACACACCATGATGGGTGTCACAGTAATCCAAATTACTCTTCAACGACTGTAAATATGAGAAAACATTCAGCATGACTAAGTTTCACATTTTCGATAGCTATCCAAGGGTATATTATTTGCCCCATTTCGACAAACTTTTAAAAAAATCACGTTCAAAATCAAATTTGACAGTATTCGAATTTGTTTTTAAACCGTAAGGAATTAGAAAAACATTTCAATACAAAAAAGTTGTGCATTTTCCGTATCTTTCCAACGCCATATTATTTGTGTCAATCCGACAAACTGTTTGCAAAAAATCGCGAAAATACGTTTCACCCAGAATTTCACCGTTTTTCAAATTACTTTTAAATCGTATAGAATTAAAAAAAACAATACATATATGGAAGATGCGGATTTTCACCAGCTTTCCAACGCCATCTTATGTGCTCAATTCTGACAAACCGTTTGAAAATTGAGTCCAAAATACGATTCACGTTTTCGGTTTTGAATTTTTTTTTCAAAACTGCTCTTAAATCATAATGATTTTGCAAAAACGTTCAATATACTTGAAATATGGTTGTCAAGAGCTTTCCAACAATATGTTACACGCCCCGTTCCGACAAAAAAATTACAAAAAGTTTTTGAACTAAAGAAGACGATCTGTTAAACACAACTTAAAATATCAGTTCAACCGCTTCGAAAACATCAGTACAATTATCTGAAAACGTCAGTTCAAAAACGGTAACAGAATAATATTCTATTACGCGCAACAGAATAGCCCAGATATATACATCAACGGACTTTTCTTCCTTTAAATAGTTGACTTGCAGCTGTATTTTGTGAACGTCCAGAACACTAGCGTTAGACATGGCCATATCACCAGCAACAACCATCGTATGTAAATTACTCATGGTCGTATCATGTTATTGATGTGCACCTTACTAATGCTCGTAGTAGCGTCTGGTTATTTGATACTGGTTCTGTTGCTCATATTTGCAACTCAAAATAGGGGCTACAGATTAAACGAAGATCGGCTAAGGATGAGGTTACGATGCGCGTGGGAAATGGTTCCAAGGTCGATGTGATCGCTGTCGGCACGCTACCTCTACATCTACCTTCGGGATTAGTTTTAGACCTGAATAATTGTTATTTGGTGCCAGTGTTAAGCATGAACACTATATCTGGATCTTGTTTGATGCGAGACAGTTATTCATTTACATCAGAGAATAATGGTTGTTCTATTTATATGAGTAATATCTTTTATGGTCATGCACCCTTGCTGAGTGGTCTATTTTTGTTGAATCTCGATCGTGATGATACACATATTCATAATATTGAAGCTAAAAGATGCAAAGTTGATAATTATAGTGCAACTTATTTGTGACACTGTCATTTATGTCATATCAGTGTAAAAGCGCATGAAGAAACTCCATGCTGATGGGCTTTTGGAATCACTTGATTATGAATCACTTGGTGCTTGCGAACCGTGCCTCATGGGCAAGATGACTAAAACTCCGTTCTCCGGAACAATGGAATGAGCTACTGACTTATTGAAAATAATACATACCGATGTATGCGGTCCAATGAGTGTTGAGGCACGTGGTGGATATCGTTATTTTCTTACCTTCACAGATGATTTGAGCAGATATGGTTATATCTACTTAATGAAGCATACGTCTGAAACATTTGAAAAGTTAAAAGAATTTTAGAGTGAAGTGGAAAATCATCATAACAAGAATATAAAGTTTCTACGATCTGATCGTGGAGAAGAATATTTGAGTTACGCGTTTGGTCTTCATTTGAAACAATGTGGAATAGTTTCACAACTTACGCCACCGGGAACACCACAGTGAAATGGTGTGTCCGAACGTCGTAACCGTACTTTATTAGATATGATGCGATCTATGATGTCTCTTACTGATTTACCGCTATCATTTTGGGGTTATGCTTTAGAGACAGTTGCATTCACTTTAAATAGGGCACCATCGAAATCCGTTGAGACGACGCCTTATGAACTGTGGTTTGGTAAGAAACCAAAGTTGCTGTTTTTTAAAGTTTGGGGCTGCGATGCTTATGTGAAAAAGCTTCAACCTGATAAGCTCGAACCCAAATCGGAGAAGTGCATCTTCATAGGATACCCAAAGGAAACTGTTGGGTACACCTTCTATCACATATCTGAAGGCAAGATATTCATTGCTAAGAATGGATCCTTTCTAGAGAAGGAGTTTCTCTCGAAAGAAGTGAGTGAGAGGAAAGTAGAACTTGATGAGGTAATTGTACCTTCTCCCTTATTGGAAAGTAGTTCATCACAGAAATCAGTTCTAGTGATTCCTACACCAATTAGTGAGGAAGTTAATGATAATGATCATGAAACTTCATATCAAGTTACTACCGAACCTCGTAGGTCTTCCAGAGTGAGATCCGCACCAGAGTGGTACGGTAATCCTGTTTTGGAAGTCATGTTACTAGACCATGGTGAACCTACGAACTATGAGGAAGCAATGATGAGCCCAGATTCCACGAAATGGCTTGAGGCCATGAAATCTGAGATGGGATCCATGTATGAGAACAAAGTGTGGACTTTCATGAATTTGCCCAATGATCAGCAAGCCATAGAAAATAAATGGATCTTCAAGAAGAAGACTGACGCTGACGGTAATGTTACTGTCTACAAAGCTTGACTTGTTGCGAAAGGTTTTCGACAAGTTCAAGGAGTTGACTACGATGAGACTTTCTCACCCGTAGCGATGCTTAAGTCTGTCCAAATCATGTTAGCAATTGCCGCATTTTATGATTATGAAATTTGGCAAAGATGGATGTCAAAACTGCATTCCTGACTGGATTTCTGGAAGAAGAGTTGTATATGATGCAACCAGAAGGTTTTGTCGATCCAAAGGGTGCTAACAAAGGGTGCAAGCTCCAATGATCCATTTATGGACTGGTGCAAGCCTCTCGGAGTTGGAATAAATGCTTTGATAGTGTGATCAAAGCATATGGTTTTATACAGACTTTTGGAGAAGCCTATATGTACAAGAAAGTGAGTAGGAGCTCTATAACATTTCTAATATTATATGTCGATGACATATTGTTGATTGGAAATGATATAGAATTTCTAGATAGCATAAAGGGATACTTGAATAAGAGTTTTTCAATGAAAGACCTCGGTGAAGCTGCTTACATATTGGGCATCAAGATCTATAGAGATAGATCAAGACACTTAATTAGACTTTCACAAAGCACATACCTTGATAAAGTTTTGAAGAAGTTCAAAATGGATCAGTCAAAGAAAGGGTTCTTGCCTGTGTTACAAGGTGTGAAGTTGAGTGAGACTCAATGCCCGACCACTGTAGAAGATAGAGAGAAAATGAAAGTCATTCCCTATGCTTCAGCCATAGGTTCTATCATGTATGCAATGTTGTGTACCAGACCTGATGTGTGCCTTGCTATAAGCATAGCAGGGAGGTATCAAAGTAATCCCGGAGTGGAGCACTGGACAGCGGTCAAGAACATCCTGAAATACCTGAATAGGATTAAGGATATGTTTCTCGTTTATGGAGGTGACAAAGGTCTCGTCGTAAATGGTTACGTCGATGCAAGCTTTGACACTGATCAGGATGACTCTAAGTCGCAAACCAGATATGTATTTTTATTGAATGGAGGAGCTGTTAGTTGGCGCAGTTCCAAGCAGAGCATCGTGGCGGGATCTACGTGTGAAGCAGAGTATATTGCTGCTTCAGAAGTAGCAAATGAAGGAGTCTGGATGAAGGAATTCATATCCGATCTAGGTGTCATACCTAGTGCATCGGGTCCAATGAAAATCTTTTGTGACAATACTGGTGCAATTGCCTTGGCAAAGAAATCCAGATTTCACAAGAGAACCAAGCATATCAAGAGACGCTTCAATTCCATCTGTCATCAAGTGTCAGAAGGGGACATAGAGATTTGCAAGATACATACGGATCTGAATGTTGCAGACCGGTTGACTAAGCCTCTTCCACGAGCAAAAAATGATCAACACCAAAACTCCATAGGTGTTAGAATCATTATTTTGTAATCTAGATTATTGACTCTAGCGCAAGTGGGAGACTGAAGGAAGTATGCCCTAGAGGTAATAATAAAGTTATTATTTATTTCCTTATTTCATGATAAATGTTTATTATTCATGCTAGAATTGTATTAACCAGAAACTTAGTACATGTGTGAATACATAGACAAAACATAGTGTCCCTAGTATGCCTCTACTTGACTAGCTCGTTAATCAAAGATGGTTATGTTTCCTAACCATAGACATGTGTTGTCATTTGATGAACGGGATCACATCATTAGGAGAATGATGTGATGGACATATGACCCATCCGTTAGCTTAGCATTATGATCGTTACAGTTTCATTGCTACTGCTTTCTTCATGACTTATACACGTTCCTCAGACTATGAGATTATGCAACTCCCGAATACCGGAGGAACACCTTGCGTGCTATCAAATGTCACAACGTAAATGGGTGATTATAAAGATGCTCTACAGGTGTCTCCGAAGGTGTTTGTTGGGTTGGCATAGATCGAGATTAGGATTTGTCACTCCGTGTTTCGGAGAGGTATCTCTGGGCCCTCTCGGTAATGCTCATCACTATAAGCCTTGAAAGCAATGTGACTAATGAGTTAGTTGCGGGATGAAGTATTACAGAACGAGTAAAGAGACTTATCAGTAACGAGATTGAACTAGGTATGATGATACCGATGATCGAATCTCGGGCAAGTAACATACCGATGACAAAGGGAACAACATATGTTGATATGCGGTTTGACCGATAAAGATCTTCGTATAATATGTAGGCGCCAATACGAGCATCCAGGTTCCGCTATTGGTTATTGACCGGAGATGTGTCTTGGTCATGTCTGCATAGTTCTCGAACCCGTAGGGTCCGCACGCTTAACGTTCGATGACGATATGTATTATGAGTTATGAGTTTTTGATGACCGAAGTTTGTTCGGAGTCCCGGATGAGACCACAGACGTCACGAGGAGTCTCAAAATGGTCGAGACATAAAGATTGATATACTTGACCATATTATTCGGACAATGGAAGTGTTCCGGATAGTTTCGGATAAAAACGGAGTGCCGGAGGATTTACCGGAACCCCCCGGGGGAACTAATGGGCCACCATGGGCCTTAGTTGAGAGAGAGGAGTGCCGCAGGAGGGCTGACCGAGCACTCCCCCGTTGAGTCTGAGTTGGACAAGGGAAGAGGGGCGGCGCCCCCCCTTTCCTACCCCCTCCCTCTCCTTTCCTTCCCCCTCTCTTCCTTGGAGGGGAATCCTACTAGGACTAGGAAGTCCTAGTAGGACTCCTCCTCTTGGGGCGCGCCATAGGGCCGGCCGGCCTCCCCCTCCCTCCTTTATATACGGGGACAAGGGGGCACCCTAGAACACACAAGTTTCTCTTAACCATGTGCGGTGCCCCCTCCACAGTTACACACCTCGATCATACCATCGTAGTGCTTAGGCAAAGCCCTACTCCGGTAATATCATCATCACCATCGCCATGCCATCGTGCTGACAGAACTCACCCTCGTCCTCAACTGGATCAAGAGCACGAGGGACGTCATCGAGCTGAACGTGTGCTGAACACAGAGGTGTTGTACGTTCGGTACTTGATCGGTTGGATCGCGAAGAAGTTTAACTACATCAACCGCGTTACTAAACGCTTCCGCTTTCGGTCTACGAGGGTACGTGGACACACTCTACTCTCTCGTTGCTATGCATCACCTAGATAGATCTTGCGTGATCGTAGGATTTTTTTTGAAATTACCGCGTTCCCCAACATTAACGTGATCCATTCGTCCAAAGATTGATACTCTTCATAATTAACATGATCATTTCATCAAAAGATTGATACTCTTCATAATTAACGTGATTCCGCGTTGAACGCTCGATGATACTCTCCACAAATTAATGTTTGGTTAATTAACATGCATAATTAAGTGCATGCCTAGTTAATTAATTGCAACTGTGGATCACCAGCATATAAGAGATAAATCGACCGACTTTTAGTCATGAATGGTGGGACCTCCTATATGATGCATTTTGCGTCATACATCAGCTCGACGCACAGGGGCGACGCGCTACTGGGCCGGCCCAATCTGTTTCCTGTCGCATGACACAAAAAAGGCTATAAATAATAACAATAGTGTCATGGGATTTGATCCCACGTCCTCACGCAACTGACAGCGAGCCCCTCGCCACTACACCACACAATAATAGCTAACCACAAAGGTGCAAAACATTATAAGACCACACAGAAAGCGTTGAGATTTCGAAAACATTTCTTAAAAATAGTGAGCAGTTTTGAAATGCTGCAATTTCATTATATTCCTTTTTTTAGGAGTGAAGATTTTTTGAAATCCCACTTTAAAAATTAAACATGAACAAATCCTGCAAATCCCGAACAGTTTTCCAAAGCGCGAACAATTTTTCAAAAATTTAACCATTTCTTAGAAAACGAACAAATTACGAAAAATGTGAACCTTTTGTCAAATTTCCGAATATTCCCTGAGATCACGAACATATTTAAGTTCTGAACAAAAATGGAAAACATGAACATTTTTTAAGTTTAGAACAAAAAAGTTAAAACAGAACATTTTTAATGCAAACAAAATTTGTATTGTATGCTTTTTTTGGAAATGCGAACAATATTTGAAACATGGGAACATTTATTGTAAATTGCGAACAAAATGATGAAACCGCGAACATTCTTTTAAACATGAACATTTTTCTGAAATGGTTCACAAATTTTGAAAAAGAAAATATTTTTTGAAATTACTAAACATATTTTGGACATGAACATTTTTATGAAATTGTGAACAAATTTGACAATAGGAACTTTTTTGAAATTCTGTAACTTCTTCAAAACACGAATTCTTTTCGAAACTATGAACAAAATTTAAAAACGAGAACATTTTTTGAATTTCAAACAATTTTTGAAAATGAGAATTGTTTTTGAATTTCCTGAAGATTGTTTCAAACATGAAGATTTCTAAAAAAGTGTGAACGAAAATTGAAGACGAGATCATTTTTTTAAATTTCTGAACAGAAAAAACAGGAAAAAGAAAAATACTAAAAAGGAAAGAAAAAACAGAAAGAACAAAAAAAGAAAAAACGTAAACAAAAAAAGTGAAAGTAAAAATAAAGTAAAGAAAACCCGGTTCAGGAACCTTCTAGAAGGTTTCTAAAACCGATAAAAACCGGCTGGGAATCTCTGGAAGGTTCCTAAAACCGTAAGCGTTCTTACACGTTCACGGGGCCGGCCCAGTTTTAGCGCTCGATCACGAGCCTGTGCAAAAGATCGACAGTTTGACGCAGTATGCGTCAATTAGGATATTCCATGAATTGTTGCGCGCGAAACTAACAAAATGAAAACAACAACCCTTTGATAGTAGAGATAATAGCCCTCAAAGAGTACGGGTGGGCCAAACTATCTCGGGCTTCCAACGTTTTTGGTCAATGGCGGGACATTTAGCCTTCTATACGTTATATATAGTATTGGTTTTTGTCTAGTTTATTTATTTCGAAAAATGTTCTCAACATTTTAAAAATAATAATGTAAATTTTTTACATAGGTTTACGATTTTTGATTTTTTTTGTGTATTTTAAAAATGTCTACAAATTTTTAAAACATTAAAAAAATTAAGGAAATCACCATGAATTTAGAATTATTCAGAAAATAAAAAAATGTGCACACGATTTTAAAAAATATAACGAAAACATAAAAAAAAAATATCCACGCCCTGTATGAAAATTGAGAAAGAAAAACTGGCGGAACAAAAACAAGGGAAAAACATGCGGTGTAAAAAAACAGTATGCCAACGACTAGGAGTTGGCCTGGCCCATCTCGCCTCGTGGGGTGCGCAAATTTGTAACCCTAACGAAAACAGATGCATACTTCATGTTTTGTAATAAGTTCATGACTAGCATGTCGATGAGTACGTGAACTGGTAGGAGCCATAGGGTTGCCTTAATTTATTGTATGACCTACGTGTCAATCATTAAACGTCATGTAATTGCTTTAATTTATCGCTATGAGTTAGCAACAGTTGTAGAAGGAACAGTTGGTGGAGACAACCATATGATGACACCTCGGAGATGATGGAGATCATAGTGTCATGCCGATGATGATGGAGGTCATGCCGGTGCTTTGGAGATGGAGATCAAAAGAACAAGAAGATATTGACCATACCATGTCACATATTGATTGCATGTGATGTTTATCCTTTATGCGTCTTATTTTGGTTAGAACGACGATAACATTATAAGATGAACCCTTCACTTAATATCAAGATAAAAGTGTTCTCCCTTAGTATGCATGCTTGTGAAAGTTCATCGTTTCGAAGCACCTCATGATGATCGAGTGTGATAGACTCTTCGTTCGCATACAATGTGTGTAAGCCACTTTTACACATGCAAAAATACGTTGGTTAACTTGACGAGCCAAGCATGTACAAACATGGCCCCGGAACACAGAGGACTGAAAGGTCGAACATGAGTCATATAGAAGATATGATCAACATGGAGGTGTTCACCATTGAAACTACCCCATCTCAAGTGATGATCATACTTGGGTTAGTGAATCTGGATCATGTATCACTTAACAACTTGAGGGATGTTGATTTAACTGAGAGTTCATTAGTAGTTTGATTAGTTGAACTAATTATCATGAACATAATCCAAAATATCTTTGCAAATATGTTGTAGATCAATGGCTCGCGTTGTAGCTCCCGCTGAATTTCAATGTGTTCCTAGAGAAAAAAACTAAAATATGATGGAAGAAACTATGCGGTATAGGTCCGTAATCTGAGAATTATCCTCACTGCTGCACAGAAGGCTTATGTTCTTGATGCACCGCTAGGTGTGCCACCCGCTCCCTCAACTGTGGATGTTGTGAACATTTGGCGGGTGAGGTGTGATGACTACTTGATAGTTCAGTGTGCCATGCTTTATGACTTAGAACTAGGCTCCAAAAGCGTTTTGAGCACCACGGGGCATGTGAGATGTTTCAGGAGCTGAAATTGGTATTTCAGGCTCACGCCCATGTGGAGAGGTATGACGCCTCAGACAAGTTCTTTAGTTGTAAGATGGAGGAGAACAACTCTGTTAGCGAGCATGTACTCAAAATGTCTGGGTACTTCAACCACTTGAATCAGTTGGAAGTTAATCTTCCAAATGGAGTAGCGATTGACAAGGTTCTTCAGTCATTGCCAGCAAGCTACACGAGTTTCATGATGAACTATACCATGCAAGGGATGGAGAAGACGATCCCTGAGTTTTTTCGCAATGCTTAAAGCCGCGAAAGTAGAAATCAAGAAAGAGCATCAAGTATTGATGGTAAAAAAGACCACCAGTTTCAAGAAGGGCAAGGGAAAGAAGGGAAAATTCAAGAAGAATGGCAAGCCAATTGCCGCCCCCATGAAGAAATCCAAGGCTGGACTCAAACTTGATACTGAGTGCTTCTATTGCAAGGGGAATGACCACTGGAAGCGAAACTACCCTAAGTACTTCGCAGACAAGAAAGCTGGCAATGGTGTATTTGGTATCGGAAATAATTTGCTACCCATGATGGTAGCTACACACGGCCCCATTTTTATCTCTAATTATTTTGGTAAATATTTTGGACTATGAAAAATAACTCTATATGAAAATATCGTGACTTTGGACCAACCAGGCAAGCAAACATGCAATTATGCCAAAAAGGCAAGCAAAAAGACCGAGAGAAGTGATAAAAGGCCCTTTCTACACAATAAAAAGACACTTGTGTCAAAAAGGTAATAAAAAATACAAAGAGAAGTGAGAAAAAAGTCTATTCTATATAACAAAAACGCACTTATGCCAATGCCATAAGAAACCCAACACCTCATATATAAAAAAGGCACTTATGCCAAAGGGTTTGTTGCTACCATCATGCATGCGTAGCTACCACCATGCATAGGAAATCACCTCTCTATTTGATATACATGTTATTGATGTGTACCTTACTAGTGCTCGTAGCAGCACACGGGTATTTGATACTGGTTAGGTTGCTAATATTTGTAACTCGAAACAAGAGGTGTGGAGTAAATGGAGACTAGCTAAGGACAAGGTGACAATGCGCGTTGGAAATGGCTCCAAGGTTGATGTGATCACCATCGGCAGGCTCCCTCTACGTCTACCTTCAGGATTAGTTTTAAACCTCAATAATTGTTATTTGGTGTCCCCATTGACCATGAACATTATATCTAGATCTTGTTTATTGTGAGACGTCTATTCATTTAAATCAGCGAATAATGTTGTTCTATTTATATGAATAATATCTTTTATGGTCATGCACCTAATGTGAATAGTTTATTCTTGTTGAATCTCGATCGTAGTGATACACATGTTCATAATATTGATGCCAAAAGAGGTCATTTTGGTGTAAAGCGCATGAAGAAACTCAATATTGGTGAACTTTTGGAATCACTTGACTTTTAATCATCTGTACATGCGAACCATGCCTCATGGGAAAGATGACTAAAAACCCAGTTATCCAGCACAATGGAGCGGGCAAGTGACTTGTTGGAATTAATACATACCGATGTATGTGGTCCAGTGAGTGTTGAAGCATGCGGCGGGTATCGTTGTTTCCTGACCTTCACAGATGATTTTAAGTAGATATAGGTATATTTACTTATTGAAAGACAAGTTTGAAACATATGAAAAGTTCAGGGAGTTTCAGAGTGAAGTAGAGAATCATCGCAATAAGAAGATAACATTTCTATGATCTGATCATGGAGGTGGATATCTGACTTATGATTTTGATATGCATTTAAGACAATGCGGAATTGTTTCACAACCCACGCCACCTAGAACACCATAGCATGATGGTGTGTCCAAACATTGTAATCGTATCTATTTGATATGGTGCGTTCTATGATGTCTCTTACTGAGGGAGTCCTGGACTAGGGGGTGTCCGGACAGCCGGACTATCATCATCCGCCGGACTCCAAGACTACGAAGATACAAGATTGAAGACTCCGTCCCGTGTCCGGATGGGACTTTCCTTGTCGTGGAAGGCAAGCTTGGCGATACGGATATGTAGATCTCCTACCATTGTAACCGACTCTGTGTAACCCTAGCCCTCTCCGGTGTCTATATAAACCGGAGGGCTTTAGTCCGTAGGACAACATACATTACAACAATCATACCATAGGCTAGCTTCTAGGGTTTAGCCTCCTTGATCTCGTGGTAGATCCACTCTTGTACTACCCATATCATCAATATTAATCAAGCAGGATGTAGGGTTTTACCTCCATCGAGAGGGCCCAAACACAGGTAAAAACATCGTGTCCCTCGCCTCTGTTACCATCCGCCTAGACGCACAGCCGGGACCCCTACCCGAGATCCGCCGGTTTTGACACCGACATTGGTGCTTTCATTGAGAGTTCCTCTGTGTCGTCACCGATAGGCTTGATGGCATCTTCAACCAACAACGCTGTCCAGGGTGAGACTTTTCTCCCCGGACAGATCTTCATATTCGGCGGCTTCGCACTGCGGGCTAATTCGCTTGGCCATCTGGAGCAGATCGAAAGCTACGCCCCTTGCCGTCAGGTCAGATTCGGAAGCTTAAACTTCACGGCCGATATCCACGGAGACTTGATCTTCGACGGACCCGAGCCACAGCCAAGCGCGCCGCACTGTTACGATGGGAATGATCTAGCTCTGCCGCCGAACAGTGCCTTGGTGGCCGCACACGAATCCGTTCCGGCCATTAGTCCGGAGCCGATCGCCCGGATAGAGGATCGGTGGATAGACACCGCCCCGGGGGCTTCAACTTCCACGGCGATGGAGCCGAACACAGATCTTGTCCCCCGCGAAACTCATGATTCTGAGGTGCCGGACTCCTTGCCGGACTCCGAACCTCCCACGCCCCCACCAATCGATTCGGATTGGGCGCCGGTTATGGAATTCACCGCCGCGGACATCTTCCAACACTCGCCCTTTGGCGACATCCTAAATTCGCTAAAGTATCTCTCGTTATCGGGAGAATCCTGGCTGGACTATGGCCAGGATGGTTGGGGTTCGGACGACGAAGAAATTCAGAGCCCACCCACCACCCACTTTGTAGCCACTGTCGACGATCTTACCGACATGCTAGACACGACTCCGATGACATCGACGCCATGGACGACGCTCTAAATCCCGCCATAGCAAGAATGCAGATTCCGGCACAGGAGATAATAATACCCCAGAGAGTGCCGAAGACAATCCCCTCCAGCACGACTCAGCGCAGGAGGATGCAGAAGCAAGCCCTCATGAGAGGGCGGCAGATGAAGAGGTTGAGGATCATAACTATATGCCTCCCTCCAAAGACGAAGCAAGCCTCAACGATGACGAATTCGTCGTACCTGAGGATCCCGTCGAGCAAGAGCGTTTCAAGCGCAGGCTTATCGCCATAGCAAACAGCCTAAAGAAAAAGCAGCAACAGCTTCAAGCTGATCAGGACCTGCTGGCCGATCGATGGACCGAGGTCCTCGCGGCCGAAGAGTATAAACTCGGACGCCCCTCCAAAAGTTACCCAAGACGCAAGCTGCTCCCCCAATTAGAGGAGGAAGCATACATACCTCAATCACCAACAAGACGATATGGTCGACCGACCACCCCGTGGTCGTGATGAGAGGCATCCAGCCCCCACCAAGACCGTACCCAGCATCACTCCAAAAGTACGGCCAAGAGGGAATGTGCCGGACTTGCGAGACATATTGAGGACAAAGCAAAACAATCCAGATCCATCTACTAATCACGTGGGCCCCCACCCACGCATTTAATACCGTCGCCGGATACAATAACCCCGGCCAGGCCGAACACAGCAGACAGCGCTCTCTCGAGCTGCGTCGCGATGTTGCTCAATACAGAGGTGCCGCACACCTGCTATGCTTCACTGACGAAGTAATGGATCATCAAATCCCCGAAGGGTTTAAACCCGTAAACATCGAATCCTACGATGGCACAACAGACCCCGCGGTTTGGATCGAAGATTATCTTCTCCACATCCACATGGCCCGCGGCAACGATCTCCATGCCATCAAATATCTCCCACTCAAGCTTAAAGGACCAGCTCGGCATTGGCTAAATAGCTTGCCCGCAGAGTCAATTGGGTGCTGGGAAGACCTGGAAACCGCATTCCTCGACAACTTCCAGGGCACATATGTGCGACCACCACACGCCGATGACCTAAGCCACATTATTCAGCAGCCAGACGAATCGGCGCATAATTACGACACGGTTCTTGACAAAGAAAAACCAAATCGTCGACTATCCGGATGCAGAGGCCCTTGCAGCCTTCAAACATAACATCTGGGACGAATGGCTAGCCCGGCACCTGGGGCAGGAAAAGCCGAAATCCATGGCAGCCCTCACATCGTTAATGACCCGCTTTTGCACGAGAGAGGACAGCTGGTTAGCTCGCAGCAACAATCTCCGTAAAAATTCTGGCAGTCCCGATACTAAGGACAACAACGGCAGGTCACGTCGAAACAAAAACAAGCGCCGCATTAACGGCGACGATAAGGAGGATACGGCAGTCAACGCCGGATTCCGAGGCTCCAAACCCGGTCAGCGGAAGAAGCCATTCAAAAGAACCACTCCGGGTCCGTCCAATTTGGACCGAATACTCGACCGCTTATGCCAGATACATGGCACCTCTGAAAAGCCAGCTAATCACACTAATAGAGATTGCTGGGTGTTCAAGCAGGCAGGCAAGTTAATTGCCGAAAGCAACGACAAGGGGCTGAACAGCGATGACGAGGAAGAGACCCGACCACCGAACAATAGAGGATAGAAGGGTTTTCCCCCACAAGTGCGGACGGTGAACATGATTTACGCGACCCATATACCCAAAAGGGAGAGGAAATGCGCACTAAGGGACGTCTATGCGATGGAGCCAGTCGCCCCGAAGTTCAATCCATGGTCCTCTTGTCCGATCACTTTCGATCGAAGAGACCATCCGACCAGCATACGCCATGGCGGATTCGCCGCATTGGTTTTAGACCCAATCGTCAATGGATTTCACCTCACGAGAGTCCTGATGGACGGCGGTAGTAGCCTGAACCTGCTTTATCAGGATACAGTGCACAAAATGGGCATAGACCCCTCAAGGATTAAACCTACAAAGACAACCTTTAAAGGTGTCATACCAGGTGTGGAAGCCAATTGCACAGGCTCCGTAACACTGGAAGTGGTCTTCGGATCCCCGGATAATTTCCGGAGCGAGGAGTTAATCTTCGACGTAGTCCCGTTTCACAGCGGCTATCACGCTTTGCTCGGACGGACCGCGTTTGCAAAATTCAACGCGGTGCCGCATTATGCATACCTCAAGCTCAAGATGCCAGGCCCTCGTGGAGTCATCACGGTCAACGGGAATACGGAACGCTCCCTCCGAACGGAGGAACATACAACGCTCGCGCGTAAGTACTGAAACAGCGTCTTAAGGCAATTCTCGAGTCAGGCCATTAAACGGCCGGATACAGCAAAACGCGCCCGAAGCAATACCAACCAAGACCACCTGGCTCGATCAGAGCACGCGTAGCAATGCGGCCCCAACCCTCGACCGCGCATGATCGCAAGAATAACACTCCGCGTACATCATTAAGCTTTGGAGATACCATGGGCACAGGGGAAGGGGCACGATCGCAATGGACCTAGAGTGCGGTTCGACCACACTAGGGGCTCGCAAGTGTGCCCCCCCTTTTTTTCTTATTTTATTTTTCTTCTTCATGCACACAGGACTCCGTTAACCAGAGGCCCTGTCCGGCGATGAACCTGCCGAACTCATGATACAACAGTCGGGGACGAAAGAAGGCTGCGACGAACACTCAGGTGGTCTCAATTACGAGCATTAAATTCGATTAAATACACCAAGTCCGCAGCTCACCCCTGGAGGGGGACATGTTTACTTAGTCCAAATCCCTTGCTTACCGCACTATTTGTATCAGTCCGCTCTCATAGCAGACTTTCTTTCATAAATAATGCAGCACCCTTTTTCGATTGCAATTGCATTACCTTTTTATATATATGTTCATTACATGACATCTTGCACCCGTATATTTTGGTACGGCCGAATACGCCAGGGGCTTCTGTTCCCCAAATTATGGTGTGATAAAGTCCGAACACTTTCATAAGTGCGGCACCTCAACTTATAGCATTATATGAATCGGCTCAATCATGTCTTGGGTCAATAGTTGGGTTTGCCTGGCTCCCACGCTTTGGTGCCTTACGCCCGCTCAGTCGGCTAAGGTGGCATGGAGAACCATCGCGATTGCGCCCGGTTGAGCCGGCAAGCGCCTCGATGGATAAAGCTAAACCGACGGCATGATAAGGCGAGAGACTGGTCGCTGTTCGAGAGGTTTTTCGGTCCTAAAGACTCACGCCGCTTGAAGAAGTTCGGACAATGTCCGACGAAGGCGTGGATAGCACCCCGGATTCGGTCTTCCGAATACCAGGGGCTTCGCCGAAATTTAAAATTATAGAATTCTATGGCTAAGTGAGAGTGTTCAAGCATTATAAGTCCGGTTGCCTTGTTCGTTGTGTTGAGCGCCTCCCTAGATGGACCCAAAAATGGGAACAAGAGTGCTCAAGTTTATCCTGAACACCCTAGCACTCGTGGCTTGGGGGCTGAAGCCAACGACTTGCCATCTTTCAGATTTTATAAACGGCCGCACAGAAGGTAATATTTTAAATTAAACAAGCGTTGCGTAACGCGCACATGAACAAAGTTTCAGCGCGCAGGATAATACATAACGAGTTTACTCAAAGATTACATTTTGGGGGCACTCATCTGCAATATCGTGGGCTCCCTTCAGGACAGTTTTATAATACATCTCGGGCGTGCGATACTCCTTGCCCGGTGGCGGTGGATCCGTGAGAAGCTTCTCCGCATCCAACCTGCCCCAATGCACCTTTGTGTGGGCAAGGGCCCGACGAGCACCTTCAATACAGGCGGAGCGCTTGATGACCTCCACCCATCGGCACGCATCCACCAGCCGCCGCACGAGGCCAAAGTAGCTCCCAGGCATGACCTGTTCAGGCCACAGCCGGACTATAAGGCCCTTCATGGCCTCCTCAGCTACTTTGCGGAGTTCGACCAGCTACTTCAGCTGGTCGCTTGGGGGCACCGGATGGCTGGCCTCAGCGTACTGAGACCAGAAGACCTTCTCCGTCGAGCTCCCCTCCTTGCCACGATAGAATGCGGCGGCATCAGACGCACTACGCGGCAGATCTGCAAACGCCCCTGGAGAGCTCCGAATGCGGGTAAGTGTCAAGTAGTTTACATTAACATGCCTGCTTTGCATGAAAAATGCCTTACCCGCTGATATCTTCTGTATATCCTCAACCTCCTGAAGGGCCTTATGGGCCTCGGCCTTGGCGGACTTGGCACTTTCGAGAGCCGAGGCAAGCTCGGACTCTCGAGTCTTGGAGTCACGCTCCAAACTCTCATGCTTCTCCATGAGAGCTTGGAGCTCTTGCCATACTTCCGCCACCCGTGCCTCCTGCTTCTCTCGCTCTTGCCGCTCATGGACGCTGCTATGCTCGTCATGACACAGCCTCCTTCGTGGCTGCCACCTCGTTCGTGGCCCCTGCAATACCCATATTATCCTTATTAATTTTATTGCAACCAAAATCCTTTTCTGTAAGGTAACCATTCAAAGTGGTGTTACTCACCTTCTTTGTCCTCGAGCTGCTTCTTCGCATGGCCGAGCTCTCGCTTGGACCACTCGAGATCCTGCTTTAGCACATCGACCTCCGCCGTTAGTGCGGCAGAGGTCAGCAGCGCAGCCTGCAAACCCATATTGACATATTTTAGGCAACCTCACAGATATCTTGTTAGATCCTCATCCGCTTTTTCTTTCCGAACACCGAACTAAGCATCGGGCTACCGTCTATGCGGTATTACATTACATAATTTTAACTTCTTACCTCAAAGCCTGTTAGAAGGCTACTGCAGGTTTCGTCAGCCCGCTTTTGGCAAGCTGAACCTTTTGAATCACCGCACTCATGATAGTGCGGTGTTCTTCCTCGATGGAAGCGCCTTTAGGCGCCTCCAACAAGTTATCCGGCGCCTCCGGTTGGACGTAGGCCGCCGGTGTCACGGTCTTGCCCTTCTCTCGAAGGGGCCGCTTGCCGGACTCTGGAACCACTGCGGGTTCCGAGGTAGAGTCCGGCGCAAAGTCCGGGAGGCTGCCTGACGGCGCCTCCGGAGCCTCCTCCTGATAGGTCCCTCTCTGGGATCCCACCTCGGCGTCTTCGCCACGGGGGGTAGTGGCGGTCGGAAGTGAATCCACATCCGACGGGGCCAATGACCCGCTTGATGAAGCGGGGAGATCATCATCGGCCGGACTACGGACAGAATGCGGCGTTAGAAGGACACTACGCGACATGAAAGAAATTGCATATAAAGGATCCGGATACTTACGATCTTGTCGGACGTCTGGCCCTGGAGACCATTCATCCTCGCCAACGATGGTGTTGGCGAAACTGTCCGGGGGGATAGTTCTCCCCCTCTTGGACCCTTCGGCCTCCCCTATTGGGGAAGCCTTCCTCTTCTTCTCTCCCTCCTCCGGGAGAGAGTACTCCTCCTCCTCGTCTTCGGGGGAGGAGTCCGCGTCGTCGTCAGACGCCTGATTGCGGGAACTCTTTCGAGTCCCCGCGGCCACCTTCTTGGCCTTCTTCTCCGGCACCACGCGGTGCCGGAACCAGCAGCCCCGCTAAGCAAGCGCCCACTGGTCTTCGGCATGGGAGCCGGGCTGATAAGCAGCTTGGCCTTCTCCATCCATTCTTGTCAAAGGAAGAGACAGAATGAAACCCCTCTAGAATCAATTTGATTATCACAAGTGTCCCGTAATGGGGTTGTATCACTTACCTCGTCAGTTGGATACTGCGAGCTGAATCCGCGATCTTCCGTCGCGGATGTGGGGGCCTCGGCGCCCTTGAACAGCACCCTCCAGGGGCCTTCGTATGTCGTATCGAAGAGCCCACTTAGCGCCTGGTGCTGTTCCGAATTGAACTCCCACAGATTGAATGCCCGTTCTTGGCATGGGAGAATCCGGCGGATGAGCATGACTTGGACCACGTCGACGAGCCTGAGCTTATTGCTCACCAGCTTCGGATGCGTGCTCAAGTCCCGCCACCTCCATCGGATTGCCCCACCGCAAGCCCTTCTCTTTCCAGAGGTGAGCTGCGTGGGGATGCGAGATCTAAACTCCGGGCCGCCGCCCATGTGGGCTTGCGCGGCTCGGTGATGTAGAACCACCCCGATTGCCACCCTTGATGGAATCCACGAAGGCCCTTCGAGCTAAAGGACGTTGGTAGTTTACCCAACATGGCGCCCCGCATTCCGCTTATGCGTTCTTCACAACCTTCGCTTGACGTTGAAGGTCTTGAGCCATAGGCGAAGTGGGGCGGATGCGAGGAAGGCTCGCACACGACGATGAACGCCGAGATGTTGAGGATGAAGTTCGGCGCCAGATCGTGGAAATCCAGGACGTAATAGAACATGAGCCCCCGGACGAATGGATGGAGCGGAAAGCCCAGTCCGCGGAGGAAGTGGGGGAGGAAGACAACCCTCTCATGGGGCCTAGGGGTAGGGATGAGCTGCCCCTCGTCGGGCAGCCGATGCGCGATATCGCCGGAAAGATATCCGGCGCTGCGCAGTTTGGTGATGTGCTCCTCCTTAATGGTGGAGGCCCACCATTTGCCTCCCGCTCCGGACATATTCGGAGAAGGTCGAGGCGAGATGCGCGAGCTTGGGTGTTGGAGCTTGAGTGCGCAGAGACGGATAAGCAAAGGAGGAAGAAGGCGTAGGTGAGAAGGTTAATCCTTATCCCTTATCTATAGGCGGATGAAAACTATGCGTCCCCCACCGGCCTGGTAAAACTCGCTTATCTCCCAAGCGCCACCATCAATGGCGCGGTTGGGTTACCCATGTCCGTATTGATGAGAATCCCGGAATAAGGGGAACACGATCTCTGCTTCGACAAGACGTGCCAAGGAAACCGCTTCGCTAAACGTGCCGAGGTGGTATAGTAAAAAAGGATTCAAGTAAAAGCCTGGTAGCGGTGTGATGTCACGCCGCATAATACGTCAGCAGATTGAACTGGTGTACATTTTATTCTCTCTACGGTGGAATGTGGAATTTATTTTGCGAGCGGACACTATCCCGGTGTTCATGATCTTCTCGGATTATTCAAGGAGGAACCCCTTGCAATGCCAAACATTATGCGCCCGAACTAATCGCCATTGAAGCCTGGTTCAGGGCTACCGAGGAGTCTGGACTAGGGGTGTCCGGACAGCCGGACTATCATCGTCCGCCGGACTCCAAGACTATGAAGATACAAGATTGAAGACTCCGTCCCGTGTCCGGATGGAATTTCCTTGGCTTGGAAGGCAAGCTTGGCGATACGGATATGTAGATCTCCTACCATTGTAACCGACTCTGTGTAACCCTAACCCTCTCCGGTGTCTATATAAACTGGAGGGCTTTAGTCCGTAGGACAACATACATTACAACAATCATACCATAGGCTAGCTTCTAGGGTTTAGCCTCCTTGATCTCGTGGTAGATCCACTCTTGTACTACCCATATCATCAATATTAATCAAGCAGGACGTAGGGTTTTACCTCCATCGAGAGGGCCCGAACCTGGGTAAAAACATCATGTCCCTCGTCTCCTGTTACCATCCGCCTAGACGCACAATTCGGGACCCCCTACCCGAGATCCGCCGGTTTTGACACCGACACTTACCGATTTGCCACTATCATTTTAGGTTATGCATTAGAGACAACCACATTTAATTTAAACATGGCACCGTCTAAATCCTTTGAGACGACACCGTATGAGTTATGGTTTGACAAGAAACTTAAGTTGTCATTTTTTAAGTTTGGGGATGCGACGCTTATGAGGCTTCAGCCTGATAAGCTCGAACCCAAAGCGAAGAAGTGTGTCTTCATAGGATACCCTAAAGAGATCATTTGGTATACCTTCTATCATAGATTTGAGGGCAAGATCTTTGTTGCCAAGAATGGATTCTTTCTAGAGAAGGAGTTTCTCTCAAAAGAAGTGAGTGGGAGGAAAGTAGAGCTTGATGAGGTAATGATTGCTTGTATCTGTGTTGATAATTCCCCAAAGAGGAGAGGATGATGCAGCATAGCAACGGTAAGTATTTCCCTCAGTGATGAAACCAAGGTTATCAATCTAGTAGGAGAACCAAGCAACACTATGTAAATAGCACCTGCACAGAAACCACAAAAACTTGCAACCCAATGCGTAAGAGGGGTTGTCAATCCCTCCTTGGTATTGAGATAGATTAAATTGTATGAGATTGGATAAATAGATCTAGCAAAAACACATAAAAAATAAGTAAAGAAAAAGTGCAACAAGGTATTTTTGGTTTTTGCATTAATAGATCTGAAAACAATATGATAGGAAATAGTCCCGGGGGCCGTAGATTTCACTAGAGGCTTCTCTCGAGAAAATAGCATACGGTGGGTAAACAAATTGCTGTTGGGCAATTGATAGAAGAGAAAATAATTATGATGATATCCAAGACAAAGATCATGTATATAGGCATCACGTCCAAGATTAGTAGACCGACTCCTGCCTGCATCTGCTATTATTACTCCACATATCGACCGCTATCCAGCATGCATTTAGTGTTTTATGTTCATGGAAAAACGGAGTAATGCAATAAGAATGATGACATGATGTAGATAAGATATATTCATGTAGGAATATACCCCATCTTTTTTATCCTTAATGGCAATGATACATGTGTGTCATGTCTCCTTCTGTCACTGAGATTGAGCACTGCAAGATAGAACCCATCACAAAGCACCTCTTCCAATGGCAAGAAAAATCAATCTAGTTTGGCCAAACCAAACCAAAGTTCTAGAGAAGAAATATGAGGCTATAACAATCATGCATAAGAGAGTTCAACAAAGACTCAAATAATATTCATAGATAGATCTGATTATATACTCGCAATTCATCGGATCCCAACAAACACACCACAAAAAGTCATTACATCAAATAGATCTCCAAGAACATCGAGGATAACATTGTATTGAAGATCAAAAAAGAGAGAAGAAGCCATCTAGCTACTGCCTACAGACCTGTTGGTCTATGGTGAACTACTCATGCATCATCGGAGGGGTAAGGGTGATGATGAAGAACCCCTCCGTGATCGTTGACCCCTCTGGTAGAGTGTCAAAGAAGGCCTCTAGATTAGATCTCGTGGTTCTGGAACTTGTGGCGGCTGGAATTGTGTTTCGTTGACTCCCCTAGGGGTTTTAGGATTTTAGAGTATTTATACAGCTGATAGTCGGTGGAGAAGCCTCCTGTAGGCCCCACTACCTACCAGGGCACGTCTGGGGACCCTGGCGCACCCTGGTGCCTAGTGGGCCCCATGGGCCTCCTCTGGTGCACTTCCTTGGCTCCCTAGGTGTCTCCTATCTAGAAAAAAATCTCCAAAAAGTTTTGTGGCATTTGGACTTCGTTTGGTATTGATATTCTGCAAAGTAAAAAACAAGTAGAAAACAACAACTGGCACTGGGCACTATGTTAGTAGGTTAGTCCTAAAAGATGATATAAATTTGCTAGTAAATGAGTATAAAACATCCAAGAATGATACTTTAAGAGCATGGAACAATCAAAAATTATGGATAGTTGGAGACATATCAGCATCCCCAAGCTTAATTCATGCTTGTCCTCGAGTAGGTAAATGATAAAAATACAATTTTTGATGTGAAATGCTACCCATCATATTTATCACATATTCTTTTCTTTTGTAGCATGGACATTTGGACTTTAGATGATTCAAAGAAATAGTCTATAATTTGACACGAAGACTTCAAAACTCAAGCATATCAACAAACAACCATGTCTTTCAAAATATCAACACTAAAGAAAGCTATCACTATAAAAAAAGACACATCTGTGACATTTTGGCTCGAACGAATTGGCATGCTTATGAGACTTCTATGACGATAATTGTGACAAAACCCGGTATCATCATAGATGTGGTGGGCTTTTAGTCCTGGGCGGGCCGGAGACGCACCTGCATGACATTCTTTGGGCCGTCCATGACGGAAAAAAATGTGGTAGAAGCGAGGGCGAGTAAAATTTCAGGGAGTTCCCGGTTACGGTGAGTGGTCGGGGCCGAGCGATGCAAGGAGTTTTGCGTCTCTCTCTCGCACACGTACGCGCGTGTGTGCAAGGCGTTGGGCTCTAACTAAACCCGAGCGAGGCGTTCGCTTACTGAACCCGAGTGATTGCACTAGCTACGTTACTGAACCCGAGCGATTGATCCCTTTGGCTGTTAACTGAAACCGGGCGATTCCTGCGCTATTGCTGCTAACTGAACCCGAGTGATCGATCGTTGCTGCTGCTTACTGATACATCTCCAAAGTATTCATGCCGTTATATTATCATTCTTGGATGTTTTACAATCATTTTATAGCAACTTTATAGCATTTTTTTGGGATTGACCTATTGACCTAGTGCTCAGTGCGAGTTGTTGTTTTTTGCTTGCTTTTTACATCGCAGGAAATCAATATCAAACGGTGTCCAAACACCGCGTAACTTTTTGGAGATTTTTTATGGACCAGAAGAAAGCTAGTGGGCCAAGGGCGCCCCCTGAACCGCCTCTTTGCCCTATAAATTCTATAATATTCCAAAACCCTTCGGGGTAGCCCTAGATCAGAAGTTCCGCCGCTGCAAGGCCTCTGTATCCACGAGATCCAATCTAGACCCCGTTCCGGCACCCTGCCGGAGGGGGAAATCATCACCGGTGGCCATCTTCATCATCCCAACGGCCACCACCATGACGTGGGAGTAGTCCACCCTCGGGGCTAATTTTTGTACCAGTAGCTATGTGTTTAATATCTCTCTCTCTCATGTTCTTGAGATGTCACGATCTTGATGTATCGCGGCTTTGTTAATATAGCCGGATCATATGGTGTTTTCCCCTCTCTATCTTGTTGTGATGGATTGAGTTTTTCCCTTTGAGATTTCATTGTTATCAGATTGAATACATTTATGGATTTGATAACACTTGATATATGTCTTGCAATTGAATACTTGTGGTGATAATGGGGTATCATATTGATTCACTTGATATATGTTTTGGCACTCACCTTGTGGATTTGCAAGGTGACATTGGGGTAATCTATGCATAGGGGTTGATGCACGTTCTTGTCTTTGTTTCTCCGGTAGAAATCTTGGGGCACTCTTTGAAGTCCTTTGTGTTGGATTGATTATTATGAATATGAATTTGCTTTGGTGTTATATTAGTACGAACTCTAGGATAGATCGAATGAAAAGAATAGCTTTATGTTATTCTAGTACGAACACTTGAATAGATCGAATGGAAAGAATAGCTTTGAGGAGGGTTCGTACCCTGAAAACAATTTATTCTTATGTTCTCCGCTAGATAGGAACTTTGGAGTGATTCTTCATCGCACGTTGAGGGATGGTTATATGATCCAACTATGTTAGCATTGTTGAGAGATTGCACTAGTGAAAGTATGCACCCTAGGCCTCATTTTCCATCATTGCAATACCATTTTGTGCCCGTTTACTATTTGTTACCTTGCTGTTTTTATTTATTCAGATTATCAAAATATATTTCTACCATCCATATTACACTTTTATCACCATCTCTTCGCCAAACTAGTGCACCTATACAATTTGCCATTGTATTGGGTGTGTTGGGGACACAAAAGATTTCTTGTATTTGGTTGCAGGTCGCTTGAGAGAGACCATCTTCATCCTACACCTCTCATGGATTGATAAACCTTAGGTCATCCACTTGAGGAAAAATTGCTATTGTCCTAAAAAACTCTGCGCTTGGAGGCCCAACACGTGTCTACAAGAATAAAGTTGCATAGTAGACATCAAGCTCTTTTCTGGCGCCGTTGCCGGGGAGGTGAGTGCTTGAAGGTACATCTTTAGATCTTGCAATCAAATCTTTTAGTTTCTTGTTTTATCATTAGTTTGGTTTATAAAATTAAACTACATAAAAAATGGAATTGAGGTTGCATCATATTATTGATCATCTTTATAATATATTTCTTGAAAATGATGGTTCGGAAAATTGTGCTCAATTGTTAGAAGAAGAAGTCAATAAAATGTTTGGTACAAAATATTTGAATGATTAGCAAGATTGAAATGTTGTTAGTATGAATTCTTTGAATATCCATGATGCTAATGATATGCAAAGCCATAAGCTTGGGGATGCTATATTTGATGAATATGGTATTTTTAGTCCCCCAAGTTTTGATGAGATAAATTATTGATGATAGCATGCCTCCTATTTATGATGATTATGGTGATGACATGTATGCTATAAAGAATAATGATAACCATGAAACTTGTCAGCATGATTTTGATTTTCACTCTCATGGTAGCTATTTTGTTGAGTTTGCTCCCACTACTATTGATGATAATAAATTTGCTTATGTGGAGAGTAATAAAATTTCTATGCTAGTGGATCATGAAAAGAATGCTTTATGTGATGGTTATATTGTTGAACTCATTCATGATACTACTGAAAATTAATATGAGAGAGGAACATTTGCTTGTAGGAATCGCAATAATATCAAATTTCCTCTCTATCTGTTGAAAGTTTTGAAGTTATGCTTGTTTTGCCTTCCTATGCTAGTTGATTCTTGTTTCCATGAATTATTTGGTCACAAAATACCTATGCATAGGAAGTGGGTTAGGCTTAAATGTGCTTGCCATGTGATTCATGATGCTCTTTTTCATGTTTCAAGTCTTATCTTTTATGCAAGCATCATTGAAATCATCATGCCTAGCTAAAAGGCATTAAAGAAAAGCGCTTGTTGGGAGACAACCCAACACTTTTGTCTGCTGTTTTTGTGTGTTCACATGATTAGGCTACTATATTAATCATGTTTTATTGTCTTTGTTTCAATAAAGTGCCAAGTAAAGCCTTTGGGATCATGTTGGGTGAGAGTTGATTTGATCTTGCTGAAAAACAGAAACTTTTGCACTCACAAAAATAACTCTCATTTTTAACAGAAGAGCGCTTTTGAGTTGATTATTTTTGCAGAAGATTAATATACAAATTTCTCCAAAAAATTTCATAATTTTTGGGGTAGAAGAAGTATGGTTTGAGTACAGATTACTACATACTGTTCTATTTTGGGCAGTTTCTGTTTTCAATGCATAGTTTGCTTGTTTCCTAGTTTCTATGGCTTACATTGCTCAATATAAATTATAGAATGATATGCTACAGTAGGTAGTGTGTGAAAATAATTATGAATATTGTCTTTGACAGTACCAAAAGTGAAATGGTTTGCTCTTTATCATACTAACCTATCTCACGAAGTTCCGTTAAGTTTTGTGTGATTAAAGTTTTCAAGTTTTGGATGAGATGTCGATATGAGGGGAATAATGAGTGAAAAGATCCTAAGCTTGGGATGCCCATGGCACCCCAAGGTAATACTCAAGTAATAACCAAGCAACTAAGCTTGGGGATGCCCCGGAAGACATCCCCTCTTTCATCTCCAACATTATCGGTAACCTCACTTAGAGCTATGTTTTCATTTGTCACATGATATGGGTTTTGCTTGGAGCGTCAATTTATTTTGTTAGGATTTGATTTCTGTTATTTATAATAATGTTTTGCATCATTTATTTCAATAAAAGTGGCAATTATAGCCTTTGCCATGCTTATTTTGCAAGTCTACATGTTGCTGTTTCAAAACAGAAAGTTTATCGATGTTGCAACAATTCCCTAGAAAAGTCAGAATATGATAAATTGTTGAAAGTTTTTGAAATTAAGCTCTGACAAATTTTCTAAATTGTGGTATTTTTATCATAATTTTTGGAGTTAGGGAAGTATGATGAATCTTGCATTCTTTACAGACTGTACTGTTTTAGCAGATTGCTGTTATGGTTGCATTGTTTGCATATGTTTGCTTGTTTGATGATTCTATTTGAGGATATGACTATTAAATATGCAGAGGCATTTAGTATGCAATGTTGAATAATAATTTTAGTGATTTGCTACAGTAGAGAATGATAAGTTTATTGCATTGGTTTATACTAACTTATCTCACGAATTCTTGTTGAGTTTTGTGTGGATGAAGTTTTTGAGATTTAGGGAAACCGTGATATGAGAGGAATTAAGGAGACACAAAAGCTCAAGCTTGGGGATGCCCAAGGCATCCCAAGTTAATATTCTAAGAAGTCTCAAGCATCTAAGCTTGGGGATGCCCCGGTAGGCATCCCACCTTTCTTCTTCAACAATTATCGGTTAGTATCGGTTGAGCCTAAGTTCTTGCTTCTTCACATGAGTTGTGCTATTCTCGGAATGTCATTTTATTTTCATTTTGCTTTCTGTTTTAATAAAATACTTAGACCTGAAAGTTTTTAAATAAAATAGAGTCCTCAATTAGTTTCCAGTGAGGCTAGGTAAGCAACATTCACATCCCGTCAATGAAGCTCTTTTCTATAGAATTGCTCTAGTGCTTGATACGTCTCCAACGTAACTATAATTTTTGATTATTCCATGCTATTTTATTATCAATGTTGGATGTTTTATAATCATTATAGTCATTTTATATCATTTTTTGGTACTAACCTATTAACATAGTGCCAAGTGCCAGTTGCTGTTTTCTGCATGTTTTTTACATCGCAGGAAATCAATATCAGATGGAGTCCAAATGCCACGCCAATTTACGATGATTTTTTATGGGACAGAAGGAACACAACGGGCCCTGGTTGCACCTGGGGGGAGTCCCGAGGAGGGGACAACCCACCAGGGCGCGCCAGGAGGCCCAGGTGCGCCCTGGTGGGTTGTGGCCACCTCGGGTGCCCCCTGGACCGACTCTTTGCTCTATAAATACCCCAATATTCCAGAAACCCTAGGGGAGTCGACAAATTTTTTATCCAGCCGCCGCAGAGTACAGAACCACGAGATCCAATCTAGACACCATCACTGAGGGGTTCACCACTTCCATTGGTGCCTATCCGATGATGCGTGAGTAGTTCTTTGTAGACCTTCGGGTCCGTAGTTAGTAGCTATATGGATTCTCTCTCTCTCTCTCTCTCTCTCTCTCTCTCTCTCTCTCTCGATTATCAATACAATGGTCTCTTGGAGATCCATATGATGTAAGTCTTTTGGCGATGTGTTTGTTGGGATCTGATGAACTTCGAGTTTATGATCAGTTATATCTTTTTATATCCATGAAAGTTATTTGAGTTCTTTGATCTCTTATATGTGTTATCTCTTATAGCCTCGTATTTCTTCTTCGATATTTGGGTTTTGTTTGGCGAACTTGATCTATTTATCTTGCAATGGAAAGAGGTGCCCGGTAGTGGGTTCGATCTTATGGTGCTTGATCCCAATGACAGAAAGGGAACCAACACGTATGTATCGTTGCTACTAAGGATAAAAAGACAGGATCCATATCTGCCGCAATAGATAAACGGATCTTGTCTACATCATGTCATCGTTCTTATTGCATTACTCTGTTTTTCCATGAACTTAATACACTAGATGCATGCTGGATAGCGGTCGATGTGTGGAGTAATAGTAGTAGATGTAGGCAGGAGTCGGTCTACTAATCTTGGACGTGATGCCTATGTAATGATCATTGCCTGGATATCGTCATGATTATTTGAAGTTCTATCAATTGCCCAACAGTAATTTGTTCACCCACCATTTGCTATTTTTCTCGAAAGAAGCCACTAGTGAAACCTACGGCCCCCGGGTCTTCTCTCTCATATATTTGCCTTGCGATCTACTTTTTCTTGCGTTTATTTTCAGATATATTGAACCAAAAAATACAAAAATACCTTGCTGCAATTTATTTGTTCCGCGATCTATTTATCCCATCTACAAATTTACCTCACGTCCTTTGCCTATCTTGAGGCGCCGTACCCCGAAAGGGTTTGACAACCCCTTTAACATGTCGGGTTGCGAGGTGTTGTTCTTTGTGTGCATGGGCTGTTTACATTGTATTGATTGGTTCTCCTACTGGTTTGATAACCTTGGTTTCATATTTGAGGGAAATACCTACCACCGCTATGCTGCATCATCCCTTCCTCTTTGGGGAAATACCGACGTAGCTTCAAGCGACATCAAAAGGAATTTTTGGCGCCGTTGCCGGGGAGGATCTTGAACATCATCCAGGTTTCTAATCACAAATCTCATCTCCTTGTAATTCACATTATTTGTCATTTGCCTCGCGTTTTCATCTCCCCCACTTCACAAAAAATTGCCATTTTATTCGCCCTCTTTTTCGTCCGCCATTTTGTCGTCAGATCTTTTCTTTGCTTGTGTGCAATGTGTCTTCTATTGGCTTGCATCTTTGCTTGCTAAATATCTCTTGATATGGATCCTCATCCACTTGCTAATCTTTTTAAGAGATCCAATTGTCATGAACAAATTGCTAGTGATTTGAGTACACTAGAGTACCTTTATGAAGTTTTGCTTGAGATTCGTGAATCTGAAAATTGTGATGAAGAAATTTATGAAGTGATTCATGATAGCTCTTTTAATGAAAAGCATGATTGCAATGATTTTACTATAAATTCTATTAATGTCAATTGTGCTAATAATATGCGAAACCCCAAGCTTGGTGATGCTAATTTTGCTATGTACACTACTCATTGCAATGATCATGATTGTGGTGATTCTTCTTATGATCTTGAAAATTTATTTAAGCCCCGTGATGAATATGAGATTGATAGTAGTATTTGCAATAATATTGAAAGTGGGTTTGGAAGAGTGTCAACTTTAGATCCCACTACTTTGGAGAATGTTCAATCTTATGAAATTTTTGGTAAAAGTGGGTTTGGAGAGGTCATGACTTTAGTTAATGTTAATCTCACTATTTTGGAAGAGTGTCAACTTTGCATCCATGTGGATCATGTAGAAAATATGTTATGTGATAGCTATATTGTTGAATTTGAATATGATCCCACATATAATTATTATGAGAGAGGGAAATATGGTTGTAGAAATTTTCATGTTACTAAATTACATCTCGTTGTGTTGATATCGACAATGTTTTATTCCTCTTCTTGGCATATGTTGGATGTTTCTTGTCTTGATAATTTGTTTGCTTATAAAATTCCTATGCACAGGAAGTATGTTAGACTTAAATGTGTTTGTCATATGTTTCCTGATGCTCTCTTTGTGTTTCAATTCTTATCTTTCGTGTGAGCATTGTTGAAATCTTATGCCTAGCTAGGGGCGTAAAACGATAGCGCTTGTTGGGAGTCAACCCAATGAATAAAATTTATTTTTGCTTTTTGCTTGCTGTTCTTGTGTTTTAGCACAATTATGCTACTGGTATGATTGTGTTTTTTGTGTTTTAATTAGTGTTTGTTCCAAGTAAAGCCTTTAGGATCTTCTGGGGTAATAGTTGTTTGATCTTGCTAAAAAAAGATAGAAACTTTGCGCTCATGAAAATAATTCTCATAAATCACAGAAAAGAGCTTTTGCCATGAACCTTTTTGAAGAATATTAATATACGAATTATTCTGGTCTTACTAATTTGGTAGAACTTTTTGAGTTACAGAAGTATTCTAAAGTTCCATATTACTACAGATTGTTCTGTTTTGACAGATTCTGTTTTCTTTGTTTTGTGTGCTTATTTTGATGGCTCTATGGTTTTCTTTCATGATTTTTTGAAATAAAAAAGTTGGAATACAGTAGATATTATACAAAAAAAATAAGAATTGGTTTGACACAACACTTATAGTAGTGGTTTGCTTTCTTTTACTAACGGATCTCATAAGGGTTTTGTTGAGTTTTGTGTGATTGAAGTTTTCAAGTTTTGGGTTATCTTACGATGGATGAAAGAAGGACATAAGAGCCTAAGTTTGGGGATGCCCCGGCATCCCAAGATATTATCCAAGAATGAGCAATCAACTAAGCTTGGGGATGCCCCCGAGTGGCATCCCCTCTTTCTTCTAACGACCATCGGTATTTTACTCGAGGCTGTATTTTTATTCGTCACATGATATGTGTTTTGCTTGGAGCGTCGTGTATGATATGTGTCTTTTCTTGTTTCATTTTATGTTTTAAGTCATCAATCCTTTCTGTACACACCTATTTGAGAGATCCAAAATTATGTCATAACTTGTTAGAATTGCTCTCTAAGCTTCACTTAAATTTTTATGAGCAATGGACTTGCTCTAGTGCTTCACTTATATCTTTTTGAGCATGGTGTTCTTAGTATTTATGACGAAATGCTCTCTTGCTTCACTTGGATTAATTTGAGAGTTATTAAAATTTTGAATAAATTCTCTCTTGCTTCGTATAAATTATTTTGAGAGAAAAGAAATATGTTATGCTCATGATCTTCACTTATATTTGTTTGAGTATGAAAAGCAACACATGAAAATTAGTCCCAAAGTGATAGATATCCAAGAAGGATAAAGAAAGAAAAAATATATATGTCATGAATATCATTGGACAAAATAAACTTGATTCTTAGTAATAGTTTTGAGATATGATGATGTGATATGTGAGTTATGTTGATGAGTAATTGTGCTCTAGTAAGAATATTGGTGTTAAAGTTTGTGATTCCCTATGCATGCATGAAAGTCAATAGTCATGCAATGAAAATTATATCCTAGTTGTGGTGCATTATTCGGTGTTAATTATGCTTAATTCTTGCTTATGAGATTATTCGTTTCTTGGTTGGTCGCTTCTCAATCTTTTTGCTAACCTTCATTTTGCACCAAGTATGACCTCTACTTGTGCATCCAAAATCCTTTAAACCAGTTTTGCCACATGAGTCCACTATATCTACTTATATGCGGTATTGTTTTGCCGTTCTAAGCAAATTTGCATGTGCCATCTCTAATTTTCAAAATAATATTCTCTTTTGTGTGTTTGTTTCGCTCGCGGAACGGTAACGGGTAGCTAATATTTTCCATGCTAGATGTGTTATTCTCACGATGAGTGTTTATTCACTTGTCATTGCACGAGAGTAAGGCAAAGGTTTTAGGGATGCCCAATCCCAAAATGCAAAAATGAATTTACTTTATGTTGTCAAATAATAAAATCCTTGGAAAGTGTTCATATGGAGGGCACGCGTGGATACAGCTAGCCATGGAAAGTGAAAAGTTACTGTTGTCTGTTTGGGAACCGCCTATGATGTATCTAGCATGGAAAGTGTTGGGATGCTCGTCGTTTTCGTTGGTGGGATGGATACACCTCCCGAAATGTTTTTATCTCTAATGTTTTCTCTTTGAGCTCTGGCACCTCTACAAATCACTACTTCCCTCCGCGAAGGGCCTTTCTTTTACTTTATGCAATTTTTAATTTTTGAAATTGAGTCTCCATCCTCTCTTATAAAAGCACCAACTAGGGGACAATATGATCGTACTTAAGTATTGGGTGTCGCTAATATTCAAGTGTGTTCCATGAATGGATCAATGTATGAGCTTGAAGCGACATCAAAAGGAATTTCTGGCGCTGTTGCCAGGGAGGATCTTCAACATCAACCGGGTTCCTAATCACAAATCTCATCTCCACGTAATTTACGTTATTTGTCATTTACCTCTCGTTTTCATCTCCCACACTTCACAAAAATTTGCCGTTTTATTCGCCCTCTTTTTCGTCCGCTGTTTTCTCGTCAGATCTTTTCTTTGCTTGTGTGCAATGTGTCTTCTATTTGCTTGTATTTTCGCTTGCTAAATATCTCTTGATATGGATCCTCATCCACTTGCTAATATTTTTAAGAGATCCAATTGTCATGAACAAATTGCTAGTGATTTGAGTACACTAGATTACTTTTATGAAGTTTTGCTTGAGATTCGTGAATCTGAAAATTGTGATGAAGAAATTTATGAAGTGACTCATGATAGCTCTTTTAATGAAAGGCATGATTGCAATTATTTTACTATAAATTCTATTAATTTCAATTGTGCTAATAATATCTGAAAACCCAAGCTTGGGGATGCTAATTTTTCTATGTCCACTACTTATTGCAATGATCATGATTGGGGTGATTCTTCTTATGATCTTTAAAATTTATTTAAGCCCCGTGATGAATGTGAGATTGATAATAGTGTTTGAAATAATATTGAAAGTGGGTTTGGAAGAGTGTCAATTTTAGACCCCACTACTTAGGAGAATGTTCAATCTTATGATTTTTCTGATAAAAGTGGGTTTGGAGAGGTCATGACTTTAGTTAATGTTAATCTCACTATTTTGGAAGAGTGTCAACTTTGCATGCATGTGGATCATGTAGAAAATATGTTATGTGATAGCTATATTGTTGAATTCGAATATGATCCCACATATAATTATTATGAGAGAGGGAACTATGGTTGTAGAAATTTTCATGTTACTAAATTACCTCTCGTTGTGTTGAGACCGTCAATGTTTTATTCCTCTTCTTTGCATATGTTGGATGTTTCTTGTCTTGATAATTTGTTTGCTTATAAAATTCCTATGCACAGGAAGTATGTTAGACTTAAATGTGTTTGTCATATGTTTCATGATGCTCTCTTTGTGTTTCAATTCTTATCTTTCGTGTGAGCATCGTTGAAATCTTATGCCGAGCTAGGGGCGTAAAACGATAGCGCTTGTTGGGAGTCAACCCAATGAATAAAATTTATTTTTGCTTTTTGCTTGCTGTTATTGTGTGTTAGCACCATTATGCTACTGGTATGATTGTGTTTTTTGTGTTTTAATAAGTGTTTGTGCCAAGTAAAGCCTTTAGGATCTTCTCGGGTGATAGTTGTTTGATCTTGCTGAAAAAGACAGAAACTTTGCGCTCACGAATGTAATTCTCATAAATCACAGAAAAGATATTTTCCCTGATTCTTCTTGAAGAAGATTAATATACAAATTATTCTGGTCTTCCTAATTTTTTAGAATTTTTTGACTTACAGAAATATTCGAAAGTTCCAGATTACTACAGCCTCTTCTATTTTGACAGATTCTGTTTTCTTTGTGTCGTGTGTTTATTTTGATGGCTCTATGGTTTTCTTTGACGAGCTTTTGCCATAGAAAAGTTGGAATACAGTAGATATAATACAAAAACAAAATATGAATTGGTTTGACATAACACATATAGTAGTGGTTTGCTTTCTTTTATTAATGGATCTCACAAGGGTTTTGTTGAGTTTTGTGTGATTGAAGTTTTCAAGTTTTGGGTTATCTTACGATGGATGAAAGAAGGATAGAAGAGCCTAAGCTTGGGAATGCCCCGGCATCCTAAGCTATTATCCAAGAATGAGCAACCAACTAAGCTTGGGGATGCCCCCAAGTGGCATCCCCTCTTTCTTCTAACGACCATCGGTATTTTACTCGAGGCTATATTTTTATTCGTCACATGATATGTGTTTTGCTTGGAGCGTCTTGTATGATATGTGTCTTTGCTTGTTTTATTTGTGTTTTAAGTCATCAATCCTTTCTGTACACACCTATTTGAGAGAGCCAAAATTATGTCATAACTTGTTAGAATTGCTCTCTAAGCTTCACTTAAATTTTTATGAGCAATGGACTGGCTCTAGTGCTTCACTTATATCTTTTTGAGCACGGTGTCCTTAGTATTTTTGAAGAAATGCTCTCTTGCTTCACTTGGATTAATTTTAGATTTAGTAAAATTTTGAATAAATTCTCTCTTGCTTCGCTTAAATTATTTTGAGAGAAAAGAAATATGTTATGCTCATGATCTTCACTTATATTTGTTTGAGCTTATGAAAAGCAACACATGAAAATTAGTCCCAAAGTGATAGATATCCAAGAAGGATAAAGAAAGAAAAAATATATGTCATGAATATCATTGGACAAAATAAACTTGATTCTTAGTAACAGTTTTGAGATATGATGATGTGATATGTGAGTTATGTTGATGAGTAATTGTGCTCTAGTAAGAATATTAGTGTTAAGGTTTGTGATTCCCTATGCATGCACAAAAGTCAATAATCATGCAATGAAAATTATATCCTACTTGTGGTGCATTATTCGGTGTTAATTATGCTTAATGCTTGCTTAACAGATTATTCGTTTCTTGGTTGGTCACTTCTCAATCGTTTTACTAGCCTTCATTTCGCACCAAGTATGACCTCTACTTGTGCATCCAAAATCCTTTAAACCAGTTTTGCCACATGAGTCCACTATATATACCTATATGCGGTATTCTTTTACCATTCTAAGAAAATTTGCATGTGCCATCTCTAATTTTCAAAATAAACTTCTCTTTTGTGTGTTTGTTTCACTCGCGGAACAGTAACGGGTAGCTAATATTTTCCATGCTAGATGTGTTATTCTTACGATGAGTGTTTATTCACTTGTCATTGCACGAGAGTAAGGCAAAGGTTTTTGGGATACCCAGTCCCGAAATGAAAAAATGAATTTACTTTATGTTGTCAAATAATAGATTCCTTGGAAAGTGTTGGTATGGAGGGCACCGTGGATACGGCTAGCCATGGAAAGTGAAAAGTTATGGTGGAAAAAGGAATAAACTTTATTTTCTGTTTGGGAACCGCCTATGATATATCTAGCATGGAAAGTGTTGGGATGCTAGCTCCAAGTCGTTTTCGTTCGTGGGATGGATACACCTCCCAAAATATTTTTATCTCTAACTTTTTCTCTATGAGCTCGGACACCTCTACAAATCACTACTTCCCTCCGCGAAGGGCCTTTCTTTTACTTTATGCAATTTTTGTTTTTTGAAATCGAGTCTCCATCCGCTCTTATAAAAGCACCAACTAGGGGACAATATGATCGTACTTAAGTATTGGGTGTAGCTAATATTCGAGTGTGTTTCATGAATGGATTAATGTTTGAGCATGATGGGCTAGGGATAACTTGTTTTAGCATTGATATTTTGAAAGACATGGTTGCTTGTTGATATGCTTGAGTATCTAAATTATTATGTCAAAACTAGACTATTGCTTTGAATCACATAAAAGTCCAAATGTCCATGCTATGAATAAAATAATATGATATGACATGATAAACAACACTCCACGCCAAAAATTCTGTTTTATCACTTACCTACTCGAGGACGAGCAGGAGTTAAGCCTGGAGATGCTGCTACGTCTCCAGCGTATCTATAATTTTTTATTATTCCATGCTATTTTATTATCAATATTGGATGTTTTATAATCATTATATAGTCATTTTATATCATTTTTTGGTACTAACCTATTGACATAGTGCCAAGTGCCAGTTGCTGTTGTCTGCATGTTTTTTTACATCACATGAAATCAATATGAGATGGAGTCCAAATGCCACGCCAATTTATGATGATTTTTATGGGCCAGAAGGAACACAATGGGCCCTGGTTGCACCTGGGGGGAGTCTCGAGGAGGGGACAACCCACCAGGACATGCTAGGAGGCCCAGGCGCGCCCTGGTGGGTTTTGCCCACCTCGGGTGCCCCCTGGACTGACTCTTTGCTCTATAAATACCCCAATATTCTAGAAACCCTAGGGGAGTCAACGAATTTTTCATCCAGCCGCCGTAGAGTCCAGAACCACGAGATCCAATCTAGACACCATCATGGAGAGGTTCACCACTTCCATTGGTGCCTCTCCGATTTTGCGTGAGTAGTTGTTTGTAGAACTCCGGGTCCGTAGTTAGTAGCTAGATGGCTTCCCCCCTCTCTCTCTCTCTCTCTCTCTTGATTATCAATACAATGGTCTCTTGGAGATCCATATGATGTAAGTCTTTTGGCGGTGTGTTTGTTGGGATCTGATGAACTTCGAGTTTATGATCAGTTATATCTTTTTATATCCATGAAAGTTATTTGAGTTCTTTGATCTCTTATATGCGTGATCTCTTATAGCCTCGTATTTCTTCTCCGATATTTGGGTTTTGTTTGGCCAACTTGATATATTTATCTTGCAACAAGTGGAGGTGCCCGGTAGTGGGTTCGATCTTATGGTGCTTGATCCCAGTGACAAAAAGGGAACCGACACGTATGTATCGTTGCTACTAAGGATAAAAACACAGGATCCATATCTATTGCAATAGATAAACGGATCTTGTCTACATCATCGTTCTTATTGCACTACTCCATTTTTCCAGGAACTTAATACACTAGATGCATGCTGGATAGCAGTCAATGTGTGGAGTAACAGTAGTAGATGCAGGAAGGAGTCGGTCTACTAATCTTGGACGTGATGCCTATGTAATGATCATTGCCTGGATATCGTCATGATTATTTGAAGTTCTATCAATTGCCTAACAGTAATTTGTTCACCCACCGTTTGCTATTTTTCTCGAGAGAAGCCACTAGTGAAACCTACGGCCCCCGGGTCTTCTCTCTCTTATTTTTGCCTTGTGATCTACTTTATTCTTTTATTTATTTTCAGATCTATTAAACCAAAAAAATACAAAAATACCTTGCTGCAATTTATTTGTTCCGCGATCTGTTTATCCCATCTACAAATTTACCTCACGTCCTTTGCCTATCTTGAGGCGTCGTACCCCGAAAGGGATTGACAACCCCTTTGACACGTCGAGTTGCGAGGTGTTGTTCTTTGTGTGTAGGGGCTGTTTACATTTTGTTGCTTGGTTATCCTACTGGTTCGATAACCTTAGTTTCATATATGAGGGAAATACCTACCACCATTGTGCTGCATCATCCCTTCCTCTTTGGGGAAATACCGACGTAGCTTCAAGCGACATCAGTGCTTCACATATATCATATGAGTGAATTGTTGAATAAATTGAATGTCATGTAGTTGAAATTATATCGTGCCTAGTGGTAGCTTCACATTGGGTTTAGAAAGTGAAATCTTTTGAGGCTTGACAATCACAATATTGTTCATACAAGCAATTCACGAATAAGTAGTATAAGGAAGAGAACTTTCACATGCAAATACACTATCCTGGAAATCTTTTGTGATTGTGATCCCCCATCAAAATATTATATGCCAAAATTGTTGACGTTGGACAAGGAAGATAACGTAATGATTTATGTTTGTTCATATTCACAGAGAAGTTATATTGTCATAGATCCTTCAACATGTGGTGCTTGTCCCTATCTTTGCTAGCCAAAAATTCCGCACCAAGTAGAGATACTACTTGTGCATCCAAAAACCCTTAAACCCAAATCTTGTTTTGAGAGTCCACCATACCTACCTATGGATTGAGCAAGATCCTTCAAGTAAGTTGTCATTGGTGCAATAAGGCAATAAAAATTGCTTCTAAAAGTGTAAGATCAATTAGTGTAAGAGAAAATTGAGCATTGTACGAACTTGTGATGGCAAAGAATAAAAGCGAGAGACTACATAATAAAGGTTGCTATCATAAGGGGCAATATAACGTGACGTCTTGCACTAAGGGGTTGAGCATACAAACAAATAAGCGCATGGCAACCTCTACTTCCCTCTGCGAAGGGCCTATCTTTTACTTTTATGTATTTACTTTCATGCAAGTGTCAAAGTTTTTCTCTCTATTCCTTTTTATTTTTCTCCTTTGGAAAGCATCGTGTGGTGAGGAAAGATCTAGGCACATATATCCAGTTGGATATGGATAGCATGAGTTATTATTCTTGACATCACCCAAAAGTGAATATGTTGGGAGGCGAAATTATAAGCCCCTATCTTTCTATGTGTTCGGTTGAAACATTTCACTGATGTGTATGTGGTGAGTGTTAGCAATCATAGAAGACTATATGATGGTTGAGTATGTGGATCTCTTACTTAGACTCTGTTCAATAAGTTGAATTGCAATTGCTTGGTGATTGAGAACATAGGTTGTTGAGTTTCAAGAGAATTCATTGTTTGAACCTTAACATGTGAATTGGTTGCTACTATAACATTGAGTTTTTCCCTTTGAGATTTCATTGTTATCGGATTGAATACTTTTATGGATTGGAGAACACTTGATATATGTCTTGCAATTGAATACTCATGGTGACAATGGGGTATCGTATTGATTCACTTGATATATGTTTTGGCACTCAACTCGCGGATTCCCGAGGTGACATTGGGGTAATCTATGCATAGGGGTTGATGCACGTTCTTGTATTTGTTTCTCCGGTAGAAATCTTGGGGCACTCTTTGAAGTTCTTTCTGTTGGATTGAGTATTATGAATATGAATTTGCTTTTGTGTTATTTTAGTATGAACTCTAGGATAGATCGAATGGAAAGAATAGCTTTATGTTATTTTAGTATGAACTCTTGAATAGATCGAATGGAAAGAATAGCTTTGAGGTGGTTTCGTACCCTACAAACAATTTATTCTTATGTTCTCCGCTAGATAGGAACTTTGGAGTGATTCTTCATCGCACATTGAGGGATGGTTATATGATCCAACTATCTTAGCATTGTTGAGAGATTGCACTAGTGAAAGTATGCACCCTAGGCCTCATTTCCATCATTGCAATACCGTTTTTATGCATGTTTACTATTTGTTACCTTTCTGTTTTTATTTATTCAGATTATAAAAATATATTTCTACCATCCATATTACACTTTTATCACCATCTCTTCGCCGAACTAGTGCACCTATACAATTTTCCATTGTATTGGGTGTGTTGGGGACACAAGAGATTTCTTGTATTTGGTTGCAGGGTCGTTTGAGAGAGACCATCTTCATCCTATACCTCTCACGGACCGATAAACCTTAGGTAATCCACTTGAGGGAAAATTGCTACTATGCTACAAAACTCTGCGCTTGGAGGCCCAACACGTGTCTACAAGAATAAAGTTGCGTAGTAGACATCACTTACTGAAGCCAATCGAACCTGCTGCCTCTTGATGAATAGTGAACGTGGGGGATGGTTGAACGAGTCGAGACGTGGTTGGGGTTGGATGAACAGTTCTCGGTTGGGGTTGAATGAACAGGACCCCATGGTAGTAGGTCGTTGTCGCTGGGTGAACATGACCCCGAGAGGAGGCCGCCACAGCCGAGTTGGTTGGGGGTGGATGAACAGGACCCCGTGGAGGGCTGGTTGAACAGTAGCCCGTGGAGGGCCGGATGATCAGTAGCTGGTGGAGGTTGGAGTAATACGCGGTGGATGAATAGTGCAGGTGGAGCCTGAAGAAGTCGACGGTGGGTGAACAGTAGCTCGTGGAGTCCTGCTTTGCGGTACGCACACCCTTCCGATGAACAAGACCCCCGTTTTGACCGTAGCGCTCCAACACAAGTCTGTTTCCTCTGTTTTGCGGTACGCCACACCCCTCCCGATGAACAGGACCCCTGTTTCGACCATAGTGCTCCAACACAAGTCTGTTTCCTCTGATTTGTGGTATGCCACACCTGTCCCAATGAACAGGATGATGCTTTGACCGTAGCCAGTCGAATAGAAGGCCGTTTCCTCCATACTGCGGTACGGCAGACCCTGTTTCGGCTGTTCCATCCAAGCCGGTTGGCTCCCGTTGAACAGGACGCATTCCGACCCAGTCAGTTGCCTCCTGGTGAACATGATGCTGTTTATCCATTCTGACCCAGTCGGTTGGCTGCCCGATGAACAGGACGCCGTTGCTGCCGTCCATTGCCTCTCCATGTACATGAGCCCTGGCCATACGTATGCGCGAGTAGGCATTCGAGACCCCGCCCGTATGTGCGTACATGGCCATATTTTTTGGCATGTGGATGTATGTTCATGTACCCGGTTTACAAGGGACTGCCTGAACTGCTACATCGGGGGCTCCACTACTACACGTGCTGCTGCTTGCTCAGCCACGGTTCATCGTTGCAGAGAGACCGATCGACCAGTATGTACGTACACGTTCGCGACGAGAATGACAATGCTACGCACGCTTCAACCAAGTGGGTCTCGGCTGTCAGGGAGGATAGGGAGGCACTTCCTTGCGTGCAAAGTTATTGATGGTGGGTCCGAGCTGTCAGGGGGAGGATTCATTTTTTTTCCTGTAATATGGACGCAGTTCCTTGCGTGCGAAGACGTAGCTGGTGGGTCCCAGCTGTCAGGGGGAAATGTTTTTTCGCAAAATACAAAGGCCCTTCCGGTGGGTCCCCGCTGTCAGGTGGAGGAATAATTATTTTGCGCAATAAGGGGGCACTTCCTTGCTGCAGCCGTGGACCTAGCTATCAGCTTCTCCACGTACAGTCCTCTTCCGATGGAAGTCGTTCCTTGACCACGTTGACCACACCGCGCCGAGAGCACCAAGGCGGTGGACGATGGCGAGGCCTAGGAAGGGGACGACGCGGAGCTGGGGAAGACGCGGTAGTGGATGCCCATGCGAAGGGGAGTATGAGGGTTGACTGGTTCGGCTGCGGTGTGAGGCTGCCATCATCGCAGAATAACAGGGGTTGTGGGTGAGTAGAGGGATGGCCTGGCCAGCGGTTGAAGTGGGAGGGGGCAGTGAGGCCTGCGCGACAGCTCAGCCGGCCACGAGACGCAGGAGTAGGCGGCATGACCAGTGCTGGTTTGGGCGGCTGGAGCAAGAAGATCAGAGGTTGAAGAAGCAGGACGACCGTTGGATGGACATCGTATGGTTACCGTAACTAGAATCATTTATATTGACTAAGTTGACAAAGCCCTATGTCCGCATCAACTTAGTAGGCCCACAAGTCAGCCTCCAAATATAGTGGGTCCCACCTAGCAGCGGGGGTATTCATTTTTTTGCATAATAAGGAGGCACTTCCTTGCGTGCGAAGATATAGCTGGTGGGTCTGAGATGTCAGTGTGGGGAATGTTTTTTTCATGAAATACAGAGGCCCTTCTGGTGGGTCCCTGCTGTCAGGTGGAGGAATCATTATTTTGCGCGTAATAAGGAGGCACTTCCTACTAGCAAAAAAGGAGGCACTTCCTTGCGTGCGGCCGTGGACCCAGCTGCCAGCCTCTCCATGAACAGTCCTCTTCCGATGGATGTCGTTTGTTAACCACACCGTGCTGAGAGCACCAAGGCAGTGGACGACGGCGAGGCCAAGTAAAGGAACGACCCGGAGTCGAGGAAGACTCGACAGCTGTTTCCCATGTGGAGTGGGTACGACGGATTACTGGTTCGGCTGTAGTGTGAGGCTGCCATCGCCGGAGAATAATACGAGGTGTGGGTGAGTAGAGGGATGGCCAGGCTAGGGATGCGAGTAGGGTGGGTCCATGAGGCATGCTTGGCAGCACAGCCGGCCACGGGAGGCGGGAGCAGGCGGTTCCGTCGGCGCTACTTTGGGCGACTAGAGCAGGAAGATCAGACACTGAAAAAGCACGATTGCCGTTGGATTGGCATGTAATGGTCTGACGCTGGTAGAGTCGATTGTTGACTAAGTTTCTTTTTTTGACAAACCTTGTGTATGCATGAGCTTAGTAAGCCCACAAGTCAGCCACCAAATCTGTGGAAGACAACATAGAGCCCATTTGCTATTATTTTAATAATTTGCTGCCCATTTGCTAATTCCTAAGGAATTGATTACAACTCATTTTTTGCCCAGGACCACGGTCAAAAAGTTCAACCTAATTTTGCATATTTCGGTGGAGTCCGAACTCTTTTAATCTAGAAATGATAAACATTTATTTTTTTAATAACTTATTGATTTCCCAAATAAAATATTGTTTTTTTGTAAGCTAATAAGACGTGGGACAATTGAGTTGGTTTAGCGAAAACAGTGGTAAAAAATCAGCGTTGGGAAGGAAAACAACAACAAAAAATAAGGATGTAAAGATTGAAAGGGAACTTTACGTATTTCCAACATAATAATACATGTATATGAACTACTAAAACTATAGGTAGAGATTAGAAAACGGAAGTAGGACATAGCATTTCAAGAGGAAAATAGAACTGGGTTGTGTGTTTTCTTTAGTAAAAGAACTACATGCGGATGTTCTACGAGAAAATATAACTAAGGTTGGCGGGCCAGAGGATAGTTGATACCTGCTGGATCTTTGTGCCCCATTGTGATCATGGGCTGGGCCTGTTAAAACAAAATCAAGCCTGGGCAGTCTACAACCCAGTTGAAACTTGCTCGACCTAAAAAACAATATACCTGTTGGATCCCAGTTATCAGTCTGTACTTGCAGGATTCTCTGGTTTATTGACTATGTTGAAATTTTCATGGGTGTCTCAGACGTCAGCATTATTATTCCATAGTGATAATAAGTGCATGCACTTGCTTGCGTATGGCCATGGACCTGCTGGTTCCGTACGGTTAGGCTCTGTATGGATAGCCGTCTTGTGGTTCCACAAACGAATTTCATGCAAATCGTATGGTTTTCAGTGAAACCTGACTAAATTCATTGCATTTTACATATTTATTTTTATTATGGAATATTTTACATATTTCAACTAATAATAACCGACTAGGCCTTTTTTTAGTCCATGGGAGGCACTTCACATGATCTAGGTCGCGACACTTAACTGTTCTGGAAGGCCCAAATCCATCGCTCCTCTCTTTTAACAATTTCCAGCTGGGCTGGGCATGCCACAACCCAGTTCCAACGTGATGCGCCCAACTATCAGCCAGTGAAATCAGATGGATCCCATGCGTACTTCAAAGATGTAAAATGTTTGGAGAACTGGGAATTCGAACGGTAGGTGCTTATGCTACCCATCAAATAAAACTCGGGTGCCTAAAAATTCGTTTCGAAACAGATGATTCAGCTTTATATCCACGTCAACCATTGACATGATGGTTGGAAGCAAATGCAAGTTCATACCGAAAGATCCTTAACGACAATGCCAACTTGCAGACAACCAGGTAGTACAAGTATACCAATACCAAACTAACTTATAATCTTTTTAATTCTGGCCCTAGTGTTGGTCTGGTAGAAAATCTTGCAGACGACCAACTCCCGCTCATTGTCTTGCTCTAGGTCCTCGAGGTGGTACTGGTGCATCACCCAGTTGATCTTCTGTTGGTCGAAGTTCTTGTTGGTGTGCAACACCAGAACCTTTTTGCTGCCCATCTGCCGTCCGTTGACCATCACCGACAAGGTATTGCCGGTCTTGTGCCACATTGCGTGCATGCCGCAGTCCGACTGTATCTTGCGTTGCGTCCGTGTGCCCCTTTTGAATGCCCTGGAGTTGCACTAGAAGAAATGCTTGCTTAGGCCACTCAGTGTTGCCTGCAGTATTAGCGAATACAAGTTTTAGGGTACATAGTGGCATTTTCATCACAACTTTGGCATGTTGTAGTCACTTGCTTCACTAGGTCAGTGTTTAAAAAGAAAAATATAGGTATAAACAAAGGAATATGTTTGTCCAAGTAGACGGCTGATTGGTGTCTCACCTGGAAGTTTCTCAGGATGGGTGTAGCATATGCCGTGCTCGCCGTCGATGGTTGGTGTGAACAAATTGATGAGAGGGTGAGATCTGGTGCTGTCAGCACTCACTTTGGCCTCAAGGTGCTCGATCAGCTCCTGGTCCATGGGATCGAACTTGACGCTAGCCGGCAGCACGGGCCAATCCTTCTTGAACTTGCATCAGTTAATTCCAGTTAAATGGTACTCAATGTATGATCAACCAACTGTTTTAAGTAAATGATGAAAGATTTTAACGGATAAGTGGTACTCCAAATCTGAAGGCCACAATACCTGAACAAACTAGGGTCTCAGCTTCATTACTACATGCAGACTCTAAAGACTTGAAAACCCCCCATAAAGATCGAAATCATCATATAGGATGACGTGACGAATACTCACAGGAGCGGCCTCACTGGTTCCTTCCTTCATCCGGCTAGCTTGAAGAGCATCCTTGTTGAGATCAATTTTTTTAGCGTCTTCCTTTTGACTACTTGCAATGAAGTGTAGCAGCTCCAGTAGCTCATCGCTCATCGTACCAAATGGATCGGAACAAGGCGGCGACTAGGAGGCGGAGTGACCGGGAGAGAATTGGAGAATGATTTTGTAGAGAATGGGAGAGTGATTTTGAGGCTCACTTTGGTGGGGGAACCGAACACGCCGCCGGGACTCTTGTGTCACCTCACGTGCAGCGTTTCGTCATGTCAATTCAATGTGAGGACATGATGAATAATTTGACTAACGTATACTAGTACTACTGTACTACTTACTAGTCGTATAAAGTGTCACATTTTAACCATAGGTTTAAGTAAAAAAAAGTCAATGCATGCCACCAAAAATTATACCCTTGGAAACTATGTTCAAAATCAAATCCAACGATATAATTTTTTGTGAAATGCATTAACATTTAGTTACTTAAATTTATGGTCAAAATTTGACACAAATTGCGAAGGGGACCAATAAACCAGGAGGGAGGTAGTAGTATGAGTAGCGCAATATACGGTATAGAGGACTACTAGTACCAGTACAAATGTAGAAATGGAGAATGAAGTTACAAGGCTATGCCCTGCGCGACAGACTTTGTGGGCTACATGAGTAATACAAACTATAATCCCCGTTGGACAACACTTTCACCAACAAGTACACACTTGAAGCCTAATTGATATATATGGCTTCTGCACAACATCTCCATCATCATTATCAGTACATGCAATGCAGATGAGTTAGGATGCACTTGATCCTAGAATGGTATCTATCCTTCAAACTAACTACAGTACATAATATATCCAACAAAAGAGGGTCATGCTACAACAGCTGGATACATGGCTCAGTCTAGATATCACTACGAATCAAGTTGTGCATATTTGCTGTTGGCATGAACCACACCGCCGCATGTCGGGTTTGCAAAAGCCATTCGTTGCTTGGAAGCTTGATGCCTTTCACACACTGAAGATCATCTGGCAACAAGTTGTGTCGACGAATCTCTGGATATGGTGATTCATGAAACCCATGGTACGATGTGTAAACACGGTTCCCCCTGGCGAATGGAGGTTGCATAGCACTGTAATCATTGCCGATGATATGATTCATGATTGGTTGGATGATCGGATAATTGAGCCCAAGGAACATGGAGTGGTTGCCAAGGCTGTAAACTTGCCTCCAGTTGAATACGCCTGGCCCAACGGAGCTGGGATCTTTCTCGAACATGAAACAACCATAGCCATCACAGTCACGAATGCCCCAGGCATTGTACTGCATGTGGTTTGATGAAATGGTTTGGTCAATTTGGTATGTGCGAATGAGCATCAAATGACCACCATCAGTTGAACGAGCGATAAATCACCACCCATTGACTTGTATATTTCCAGGTCCTGGAATTATGAAGGCCAGCGGATTTGTGTCTGCTGCAACAAATCAAATTGGAGACCAAAAGGACAAAAATATACAACCATGTTCAGAGTACATTTGGAATTAAGATTATTATAACAGTGGCACAGATCATAGCCAGAGAATTGCAATGCCGTGGTCATAATCATACCCTAAGTTAAAAAAAAACAAGCCAATGGCTTTCATATTCTAGCAATATGTCATGGTTCAAACATCATGTAAAAATGAGAGGAAAACAACTATGCCAGGGCCTACTCATATTCTACCATATATAGCAGTTACTATTGTTCTCATATCAACTCTAACAATAACATGCATGGTTATAAAAATCTTGGAAATGAGAGTAACATATAGCAATCATGAGGTTATACTCATAATATCTATTCTAACAATCATTAGATGCCAATTGTTCTCATATCAACTCTAACAATAACATGTGTGGTCATAAAAATATAGGAAATGAAAGCAACATATAGCGTTATAGACATATTATCTATTCTAAATTTCTAACAATCAATAGGCAGTCATATTCATAAGGTAAAGACGAGATGAGATAGAAAAATTATAGAACGATAGATTCCATCAGTATATGCAGCCAATATGTGCGTCGACAGCGTAAATGATGCCATCGTGCACAATAGCATTAGACAGAAATGGAGGGTCAACAGGATTGATGATGAGCCATAACCATGTATGGCAACCGGATTCCAGATGGACCAATCCCATGCCGAACAAGGCAATGAGCTTGTAATCCACGAAGTCTTCTGGTGGTGTGGGCACTTCGTAGATTACAACCTTCAGCAAACGGAGGTCATACCAAAAGTTCGACGCGTCTCATGCGTAGTAGGCAGGAGTGTCCGGCGAGCCGCGAGGCTCGATGCCGGTGGTATCCAATGATGGAAGGTTGATCTCTCCCTGGGTGTAGATATCCATGAGACGCCACGGACTACCAAATTGGTGGATGGGGATGATCGAGTTGGCCTTCATGCCTGCCCAGTAGTGGCCGCGCATGACAGGTGGCAGGTACTGGTAGCATGTCTAGGGGCATGACGGCAACCTCTGTAGGATCGTCAAGTCGCTGTCTGGGCCACCTGTGAGGATCAGGCATCAGCAAGCAAGGCGTCTTGAATATGGCCGGCCAGTTCCAGATGAGTAGACAGTGCATAGACATCGAGCATGCGGCCAGATGCACGGTCCTGAGCAGGTCCATATGATTACAGATCTGCTCCAAGAGAACATCGGGGAGGGAATTCCAATCGTGGCTCTATGTGTCAGTCCGTTCTGCCATAGGATTTTTAGGGCGCTGAGTGATTGGGGTTTTTGGTGCCTGCGAGCGAGCGGGGAAGGTGATTCGGGCGGGCGAGTGAAGAAGATGGCGTGTGTGGCCGAGCAGTGAGCGGGGGGATATGGTATGCGCGGGCTACCGAGGAAGATGGCGCGGGCGGGAGAGCAGTGAGCGGGGGGTAATGGTGTGCAGCCAATGATGGGGAAGAGAGGAGGAAGGAGAGTGAAAGACGGGCAAGAAAGTGCATTAAATCTCAATTCTACTAGTACTACTACCAGGATATCATCCTTCGATGTTTAAATAGTTAAGTCGATGACATGTGAGTCTACCTCAAGAGGGCTCATGTCTCAGTTAATGGAAGAGAGAGGTGCGTACATGTATTTGCGGAAGTGTGCTCCACTGGCAAACATGATGGCAGTACAGGGTAAGGCTGATTTAGCAACACCAACACGTTGGTTTAGCTTATTAATTAAGTGTCCCATCTGCTACAGCATGTATTGTCACTTCGCTGTGAAGACTGGTTGAATAGTTCTCTCTGACCGAGATGGGAATAATGGATCGCCAAGACTTCCTATCTACAGTATCCCTATGCCTCTACTCTCATCCTATCCAACAAGATGAAACATTGGCCAAGGCACCCGACGCCTATAATGTAGGAGTACTACTAGTATTTTGTGTCAAACTTTTACCATCTATTTAACTAATAAAATGTTAATGCATGTCACCAAAAAACATATCACTGGATTCGTATTTGAACATAATTTTTAATGGTATAGTTTTTTATGACATGCATTGACACTTTTATGACGCATTGGTGAGTTTTCTCTTAATTCTTGCATGCAATGTTTTAATGAAGCTTGAAATATGAACATGTCAATGGGAGGGAGTAAAAGCCTCATGCATGCATGCAAATGCAACACTCACACGTACACATGCAAGCACACAACACTCACGCATCCATGCAGCACACAGCACATGATGCAACACACACGCTCACGCTCAAGTGCTCAACCTACTCCCTCTGTCGTGGATTTGTCACGGCAGATGTCCTAGCATAAGGACTTAGTCGTGGAGCCATCGCTACGGGTTTACTTGCAGGGGTTAAAGCGGACACAAAGACGCAAGGGTTTATACTAGTTCGGCCCCTTCGATGAAGGTAAAAGCCTACGTCTAGTTGTGATGGAATTGATGTAGTCTCGATGGCTAGGGAGCAAACAAGCTTCGCCTAGGCTCGAGTTGTGGTCGTCTGTCCTTGAACCGCCGCCGGGTCGTCCCCTTATATACACGAGTGACGCCCGTCGGTTTGCAGAGTCCCAACCGGTTCATACTCGTATCCCGGTTGGTATCTCTCTATTCCTAACTTACAATACAAGTCATACATCAGGCCGGTTTACGGCTACAAGTTCTAAACCAACTACAGGCCTTGGGCCTTTCCATGATTACACCACTAGCAGAGCTAACCCGGCCCAAGCTTGGCCGGTTTACACCTAGTGGTAATATCCCCAACATTAGGCCCCAGATTGATTTGAACTGGTTCATGTCAATCCTCACGTAACTCGCATCTTGGACATCTTCTTTTGTTTAATAAACCGCCACGTCGTCATTGCTTCGATCACTATAAACCGCATGACATCGTTGCTTCGTCATCAGAAACCGCATGACGTCATCTTAAAGTTTATCCTTTATAACGCCTTCCTTAATAACAGTCCACGGATTCACGCGCTTGACCTAGCTTTTATCGCTTTATAAATAGGACCGAAGGTCATTCTTTTCCTCCTTCGCTTCCTCTTCTTCTTCCTCGCGCCGCTACCTTTGGAGCTCCGCCGTCGCCATCAACTTCGCTTCACCTAGGCCGCTGATCAACTCAGACGCATTCGTAACACTGCGGCCTTTCTCCGCATCTCCTCCGCTTCCGTAAGCTTTTTGCCCTTCTTCATCTGTTCCTTCATTTTAGATCTGTTTCTAGGGTTCGAGCTTCATGCCCTGTTCTTCGTGCGTCTTCATCTTTTTAGTCTTGAACCATGCTATGAATCCCATTCTATACCAATGACGACTCCTGCGTATCCGCTGTACTTGCTTATCTTAATCTCATGGATCTTCTGCATATACATATACGCCTTATAGTCCACTTCCGTTTCTTTTTTACTTCCGCAGCGCATTTCCTGTTTTCTGAAAACCCGCGTTTGATCCGTAGTAAACATGAAATTGTGTGAAACCTGTTTCTGTCCATGACTTCAATTACCTTCGAAGCCAAGATTAGGCGGTTTAACTCACCATAGTAAATAGTTGCTAAACCGGCATCGGTACACCATTAGTCCCCTTGTTGAACCGCCGAACGATCTCGACATCATCTCATGACGAACTGATTTATAGGAACCACCTCCGGTTTATCATAACTTAGATCAATCACTCTGTAATAAGCACTTTCTTAAACCGGATCCTTCTCCTTGTAGATCTCATGATGGCCAAACAGTGTATGAATGCAATCGGGTTCCTTCCGCATCTCCGAGACACGCTTGAAAGAGCTGGTATCGATCGGCGCTTTAGATGATCAAAATACAATCCATTGAGGGTTCTGGAGAAGAATGTCCTCCCACACCTCGTGAAGGAGAAGTTGTAGTTTTCATGGATCACCGCCCGGGTTTCAAACCGCCGGTCAAAATTTTACCGGACGTGATGGCCAATTTTCAGCTCCGTCCCCAAGACATCGGCCCCAACTCCGCTACCAACCTTTGCCACTTTCAAGCATCGTCCAAGCATATCTACAAGAGGAACCTTCCGTTGAACTGTTCGAGATCTTTTCCACCTAAACCGCGAACTGAGTTCACCGACGGCCCTAATACGAATTGGGCGGTATGGCTATCCAGAAGAGGAAGGAGATCACTTATCCCCATGTTAAACTCCATACTCACCCCAAAGAGTGGAACACGACTTGGTTCTACTGCAAAGACACTTCCCCTGAAGGTGAAAATCCTTTACCTGGCTTTCGTCCAGAGCGGCTAAGCAACACTCATCCCTTTCCGCAACGATTGACTGCCAAAGAGAGAAGCAGATATGCCCCACAACTGTCCAAGCTTCGAGCCTTCATGGCCAACGGTTTGACTGGGATCGACCTGGCACGCTGCTGGTTATCTTGGGGCATATTACCTTTGAGCCGGCGTTCCGGTTTGATGTGCCAATATACCGGCAGCGTCGATGACCCACTCCGTCATACCAAACTGGAACTGTCTGAAGCTGAAGTTACGGATTCAGTAAGGAGAATGCTGAACGAACCGGAGCACCTCTGTGCTCAAACCGGCTTAGCTCCTTACTGCACCACCAACGCACCACCTGCGGTAAGTCTCGATCAGGTCATTATAACAACCCGCTGTTATTTTCATATGTCCAACTCTCAATTATTTCGATCCAGGCGATAATCCGCTTTGGAGCAAAAACTCTCTCAAGACAAAGCGGACAAAGCTGGGCGCTAATTCGCCCAAAACAAAGGTTGTCAAGAAGTCCGCCCACAAGAGGAAGACTACCGCTTCGTCGATCCGCCATTGATGATGATGTGGGTAATCCGAACTTGATTCTCTTGGCTTGTTTTTACACGCCTTATTGATGACGATGCTTGTCGATGACGCCAAGCCAAAGAACGCAGATTTGCCGAGGTAACTATTCTCTCTTCCGATTCAACAAATTTGCCTTCACCAAAATTTCGCTCGGCAAACCGGAAAGTTAACTTTTCTCACCCCTTGCTTACTTGGATCCCAAACTTCTTATGAAGACACAGAACATGAGGCTCGTCGCACAACCCGCACAGACAACGACAGTAGTTACCTCTGCCGGTTTACCCAACAGCCCGCTCGAAGCGCCGCACCGAGGTTTCCAACCTTTTATTGCCTTAAATTCCAAAGCGGTTTGTTCCACAACCTCTTAATCCGTCCGACTCATTATCGTGTCACCTCCCATTCATCCTCTGGCGAATCGTCACCACTCAGCTACCACCATTGAAGATAGCCGTCGGGTAAGTTCATACAGCCATATGCTTTTCGATTTCTTCTGTAATGTATACGCCTTTCTCCTGAATCTTTGTTTCTTCAGAACCAAACCGAAACCCAGCAAGAAGGCTCGCCTGGACAAAACAGCTGAAGAGGCCGCCGCTTCAGATCATGAGCGGGCGCCAGATCTCGAAAATGTTGCCTCAAGATATTCCAAATGACCTCCGGTTCAAGAAGATGTTATTCCCGAGGAGAGGCCTGTGAATGTTTCAATGTCTGCTGATCCGCCGCCAAGATCTTGTCGGTCTCGAAAAGTCTCGCAGCCCTCTTGAGGCAGCCGTGCCGACCCAATCCGTCGAGTCGAAAGACGATGACGTTGTGATTATCGGCATGGGCCGCTCGAACCGGGAATCTCGCAACCTTGACCCGCATATTGTGAAGGAGGATTCTTCAACTTTGAACAAAGGAAAGTGGGCTGCCGAGCTGGAAACATATGCCGCTTTGAGTGCCCAAGACCTTCATTCCGGATATCTCAACCGCTTTACAAAGAGCCGTGATTATGAAGCGGCTTGGTGAAACTAATGAGAGACAAGTTTGAGGTAACACTCTTTCCTTATTACCAAGATAGTAGTCCTTGTAGCCCCCAAGGGCCGGTTTGTAATCTTTGATCAAACTGGGACTTGATAATCTTCCGTGATAAATTTTGCAATCTTTCCTCATAACCACCAAGGCCGGTTTAGCGATACATACCTGAACCGGTACTCCAAAAATTTCTTGACAACAGTTGAGTAAAATCAAATGGTAATTAGCCCCCAAGTGCCAAGTTGAATATTCATATTGAACTTGGGACTTTGCCATATACTAGCAGTAGAAAGATTGAAGGTACATTAGCCCCAAGTGTCAAGCATATAACCGTGTTGTGTGGTTGAGACTTGAACTTGAATTGTTTGCCGATCATGCTACCAATGTGCGGTGAGGTTCAGATCAAGGATGACCGGATTGCCGATTTGCAAAGCGGCTTTAAAACCCAAAGAAGCCGAGACGTAAAAAGCCAAGAAGGAGCTAACCATTGCCTTGATCGCCATCGAACAGTGAAGGAGAACATGAAGAAGGAACAGTCGGTCTGGGCCACTTGAAAAGGCCAACTTGCTCAAACGGGCCGAAAATGCTGAAGCTGCCCTTAAACCGGTGGTGGATGATCTGACAGCCGTGAAGCGGCAAGTACATTCCATGACTGCAGCCATCTTCGGTAAACTCCCTGAATAAGTTTAATATGCTTTTCCTGCTGCATCATTATTCCGGTTTAAAACTATCCTGTTATCAAACACAGGCACACGCGTTGGGCACTTGGGAAATGACGTGCGGAAGAAACTGAAGGCTGTCTACACTTTAGTGGAGCAGTTGTATACCGGAGCCCAGCGCGTGATTACCACAATGTCACATAACAATCCAGCGCCGTCCCGATCCAAGACACCTCGAACCGCTATCCATCCTTCCTTCTCGGATTGAAGAGGTGAAGAAATCTCTTTACACGAACCGGAGCCATCAACGCCTTGATTCGAGCCAAGGCATGGGTACCGGATTTTGATCCCGTGGAAGCAGCTCAAGGCTATCCCAGTGTTAAGGAAGATGGCTCGGACTTCAGCGAAGATGACTTGCGGGCGATAAACCGTGCGGTACGCCCGCTAGCTTGTCAATTGGCAGAAGAAGCCGATTTGGAGCACTACCAAGCCCAATATAACGAGCAGAACAAGCGTGTGCCCGCTCCAACCTTTGAACCGGAAAACTTGATCCCTCCAATCCGTAAGCACACTTACGCTCCTGACCTTGAACCGTCGTCTCTGATTCACGAGGAGGCTGTTTTCCAAGCGCTAATGGGAATCGACTGGACTACTGTGGATTTCCAGCCGATGGGTAGGGATGAAGATGCTGAAGCGGCGGAGGATGAAGAACAGTCTTGAACCGGTAGCCGGTTTAACCCAAAGAACAATGATCTCATTTGGGCACTGTGTTGCCTTGTAATAGCCTTAGTTAAAACTTGCTGCCTGGATATGCCTTTGTGCATAGATGGAACTTTTGTTTGAGTCATGATTCCTGCAATCAAAAAATTGAACTTCGGCGGCGGTGACACCGCCAGCCGGTTTATGGCATCCAATATATTTTGTGTATCGAAAAAATCAATTAGTATGCGATACAAATACCTGCCGTTTCTGGGCATGAAGCTGGCATAGCCAATCTTGAAGCGGAGGCCTTTAAAACCATGACCGTCTGGGGAGACAATAACTCCCATATAGGCGTGCTGAAACAGCTCAAGCCCCCGTGTTACTCCATAAGGATGAACCGGAAAAAAGGTAAACCGAGCAGAGAAAAACTGCGGTGTAATACCAAACCATGTCCTGTCAGTTTGTTACTGACAGCTAAACCGGATAAAGATATTCGTCGGTTTGAAAAATACAACAAAAATCGAATACCAAATATGTCAAAATATGGCAACAAAGGCAATGACTCTTTGCAAAGGTAAAGCTTCATGGAGCTGGTCAGATGGCATTACCATGGTCAGACGCAACCAAGCCCCCCGAAGGCGTAGCGATGGTGCTAGTCGGCCAGGTCCCCAAAAGACTCTTGGCGAGTACGCCGGCCAAATGGCGTGACATTGGTTCGGGTTCACCAAGCCCCAAGTGACGCTGGCCCTATTGGCCGACCAAGAGGCGTGACTGTTCAGACGTGACCGTGTCCCCAATGATCTGGTGGCTTTCGCTTATCAAGAGGTGTTGCATTGGTTCGACACCACCAAGCCCCAAGTGATAAATATAATCGTCAAGGGGTAAACCGAGGCTGCATTAAAAATGTAGCACTCCATGTAACCACACATGAAAAGAAAGACAGAGACCCCGCTTTAGCCGAGGTCCTGATTTTTATTATATCAAGATAATATATACATTGTTATGCTATGTACATAAACCGAGCCGATGACTCAAGTGTAGTAAGGTCAAGATGAGCTATATTCCACGGCCTATTGGTCTCCTCCTCGATGTACGTGAGTCTTTACGCCTCGAATATCAACCAGATAGTAGGAACCGCTGTGTAGATTCTGTCGACCACAAAGGGTCCTTCCCAAGGCGGGATAACTTGTGCATATCTGTTCGGTCTTGGATGAGACGGCACCAAATCTCCTTCCCGAAAGGCTCGGTCTTAACCGGCGGCTGTGATACCGACGAAGATCTTGCTTTGGTAAATCGCCGAACGAGCGGCTGCCATATCACGCCCTCATCCAATAGGTCCAAAGCGCCCCGTCGTGCCACCTCGTTGTCCGCTTCAACATAAGCCGATACACGGGCGAATCATGCTCGATGTCACCGGGAGAACCGCCTCGCTCCGTAAACTATGAAGAAAGGGTGTACCCGTGGGACCGGTTTGGCGAGTATTGATACTCCATAGTACCGACGGGAGCTCTTCAACCCAGCACCACGGTGTTCTCTCGTAATGGAACCAAGTCGGGTTTGATGCCTCGCAAGATTTCGATTAGCACGCTCGCCGCCCATTGGACTGGGTGCGCCATCGATGATACGCTGCCGGATATGCTCACGCTCACGTAATTCTTTCATAGCTCCCTTGGACAGATTAGTGCCATTGTCGAGAATGATACCGTGGAAAGCCAAACCGAAAATCACCTTTTGATGAATCGCACCGCTGCCGCATCACACTTATCGACAGTTCCGCTTCAACCCACTTGGTGAACTTGTCAACCGCCACTAACAGTGGGTCTTCTTATCTTTGGATCGCTTAAAAGGCCCAACCATATCCAGCCCCAGTCGCAAACGGCCACGTTATTGGGATCATCCGCAATTCTGTGCTTGTACATGCGCACGCCGAGAATTTCGACATCCGTCGCACCGCTTGACCAAGTCCTCCGCATCGGCATGAGCAGTTAACCAAGAAATCCATGACGGAATGCCTTCGCCACGTGGACTTTGAACCGGCGTGATGCCCGCAATCCCTTCATGGATTTCTTTTAAAATTTCACAGCCTTCCTCGGGAAACACAGCGTTGAAACGCCTCAAACACCGCAATGATGCAACTCACCATTAATAATCGCTATAGATTTGGAGCGCCGGATTATCATTCGCCGTAACCTCATCGTCGCAACTCTCCTCGAGTCATATATGCAAGATAAGGAACCGCCCAATCCGAATAGCATGTAACGCCGCCACCAACCGAGCCTCCGGATCAGAATTGCCAAGTCCGCTTCACCAGGAGCCGAATCGACGGGTTGTGCAAGACGCCCAGAAGACATTAGGTGGAACCGGTTTACGCCGAGAACCCAAACGGCTTAAAGCGTCTGCCGCTTCGTTCTTCCGGCGATCCACATGATCCACTTGATAGCCCTTGAAGCAACCTGCAATATTATCCACTTCGACGATATGCAGCCATGAGGGGGTCCTTAGAATCCCAAGTGCCGATACTTGCCGAGCCACCGTGTCCGAAGTCACCAAAGCACTTAACCCGGTTAAGTTCATCTCCTTAGCCATGCGGAGACCATGGAGCAAGGCTTCATACTCACTGCATTATTAGTACAAGGAACATTAGACGGAGAACGAATAAAACTTATCACCTCGTGGGGAAGTTAAAACGACTCCGGCCCGAGCCTTCCAATTGTCTCGATCCGCCAAAATGAATAGTCCAAGATGTGTGATCCGGCTTCTCCTCCGGTGCTTGTAACTCGTCCGACCATTAATGAAATCAACAAGGGCTTGTGACTTTATTTGTGCGCGGTATATACTTTAGCCCATGTGGCCCAAGCTCGATGGCCCACTTTGCAATCCGCCGATCGCCTCCGGTTTTGTATGATATCACCCAAAGGAGCTGAACTAACCAACGTAATAGGATGCCCTTGGAAATATTGTTTCAGCTTCCTACCGCCATAAAAACACCATAGACTAGCTTCGCCAATGCGGATATCTCGCTTGGACTCAATAAGCACCTCATCGATATAATAAACCGCCGTTGAACCGATATTCCTTTCTGCCTCCTTGCGTTCTACCACAATGGCTACGCCATCGCTCGAGCATTGGCTGCCACATATAACAACAATGTTCCTTGTCAACCGGAGCCGCAAGGACAAAGCGGGTTGGCCAATTGCCGCTTTAAATCCTCAAAGGCTTCATCAAGAATGGACTCGCATAAAATTATCCATCTTCCTCAAAGATTCGGTATAAGGGATGGCCTTCTCCCCGAGGCGGCTGATAAACCGGCTCAACGCCGCAATCCGGCCCGCCAGGCGTTGAACATCGTTGATACACTTCGGTTTAGCCAAGGAAGTGATGGCTTTAATTTTCTCCGGATTAGCCTCGATTCCTCTGTTAGACACCAGGAACCCCAATAACTTGCCAGCCGGAACACCAAAAACGCACTTGGCCGGATTAAGCATCATCTTATAAATGCGCAAGTTGTCGAAGGTCTCCTTCAAATCTTCCACCAGTGTCTCCTTTTGTCTTGACTTCACCACAAGGTCATCTACATAAGCATGCACATTGCGCCAATCACAGATGCAAGCAATTCGCACACACCTCTCATAAGTAGCCTGGGCACTCTTGAGCCCAAAAGGCATAGATACATAGCAGAAGGCTCCAAAGGGAGTTATAAACGCCGTCTTCTCCTGGTCCTTAACCGCCATTTTGATCTCGATGATATCCAGTATATGCGCCCAAAAACTTAAACGCCACATCCCGCCGTGGCATCAATAATCTGATCGATGCGGGAGAGCAAAAGGATCTGTGGGCAAGCCTTGTTGAGATCTGTAGTCCACACACATACGCCAGTGCCGTTTTCTTAAGGACCAGCACCGATTAGCAAGCCACTCCGATGAAACACCTCAATGATAAAGCCACCGCCGAAGCTCGCTACTTTTCCCCAATGGCCTTGCGCTTTCTTCATTAAACCGCGGAGAAACTGTTTCACCGGTTTATACTTAGGATCCACATTAAGTGTGTGCTCAGCGAGTTCTCTCGGACACCCGCATGTCGATGGTTTCCATGCAAAGATGTCCCGCTCTCACGGATGAACTCGATGAGCGCGCCTTCCTATTTGGGATCCAGTTGGCACCGACAAAGGAACTGCTTGGACGAATCGCTGGCACAAAGTCAACAAGCTTGGTCTCACCGCCGATTTAAACTTCAGATCCGATTCATGCTCAGTGGGCTTCTTCAAAGGGTCATATCTGCGGATCAACATTGTCTTTATAAAATTTCAACTCCTCCGTGCACGCATCGCCTCTGCATAAGCTGCATCTCCTTCCTCACATTCCAAAGCGACTCGGCGGCTTCCATGCACCGTTATCGCCTTTGTAACCCGCATTTTGAGCTGCAAGTAAATATAACAGGTCGTGCCATGAACTTAGCATAAGCTGGCCGTCCAACAAGGCATGATATGGACTCCGGATTTTCACCACTTCAAAAGTTAGCTTTTCAGACCGGGAATCATGTTCATCTCCAAAAGCCACATCCAGGGCTATCTTACCAATAGGATAAGCAGATTTGCCGGGCACTACACCATGGAACACCATATTGGACGGTCTGAGATCTTTATCCGTGAGACCCATGCGACGGAAAGTGTCATAATACAATATATTGATACTGCTTCCTCCATCCATAAGTACCTTAGTAAACTTATAGCCCCCAACCCGAGGATCTACCACCAAAGCCAACCGACCGGATTATCAACCCGGGGATGGTCCTCTCGCTCCATACGATAGGCTGCTCGACCAGCAAGAAATACCGCGGCAAAGCCGGTTCAACAGAGTTTATCGCTTTCGCTTGTGAAGCTTCCGATCCCGCTTGTCCGTGGTTGTGAAAACATGATACCGCCGCCATTCAATCGCTGGTTGGCTCGATAGCTCGACTGCTGCTGCTTGCTGCCGCCACCTTGATTACTCGATTATTGAGATTGCCTCGTTATGCCCTCAACGAAGCTCGCCTTTGACCCGCCCATGAAAACCGGATCCTGAACCGCCACCTGACCCCTGGTCATATCGGAAAGCATTAGAATTTTTGAACTCCTGCATAATATAACAGTCTTTCCAAAGATGATTTGATGGGGACTCCTTTGTTCCATGCTTGGGACAAGGCTGATTCAACAAGTAATTCAAACGGTTTGCACTAGCATTCGGACCCCGACTCGCCTTGCCTCTGCGCCGCGGGCCTCTGTCCTGCGCATTAGTGTTGGCTACGAAATCCGGATTACCATCAGCCTTGCGCTTGCCCCCGTTTCCATGACCCGCCGGTTTGAAATGCTGCTGCTTGGAGTTGCCGTTCTTCTTTCCCTTCCCTGCTTCATCGTCATCTGCTTCAGGATCCTTGGTACTGTCTGAATCGGCATATTTCACCAAAGCGGCCATGAGGGTTCCCATATCATTGCAGAACCGCTTCATACGTCCCAGCTTAAATTTCAAGGGCTCAAACCGCGCTTGCTTTCCAATGTTATGATCGCCGAGTCAAGATTGATCCAATCCAAGAGTGTAAAATCTCGATACACGGCGCACTCAACGGGTTGTTGACTCCTTCTTCCCGAACGCAAGCCGCCAAGTCTACTATGGATTTGGGCTGCTTACATGTATCCTTGAAATTCGGATGAACCGGCCCGTGAATCGACCCCATGAATCGATAGAATTGGGCGGCAAGCTTTTCAACCAAGTACGCTACCGTGCCCTCCATCATCATAGTGAAGTACTTTGCACACGCAACCGTCAACATCTAGCATATCCATGGCCATCTCATAACTCTCAACCCACGCTCAGAGATAGATCTGCGGTGTAATTCGCACCTTGCGCTGGCCTTTAAAATCCTTAGGTAGACGCACATTGCGTAAAGCGGGATTAAACAGGCACTCCCAAAGCGGATGTGACTCTGGTCCGCGAAGGTGGTAGGGCGAACCGTGTGTGTTGATCCGCATCATCCTCGGCTAACTCAGCCTCTCTGCGTGCGGGCCGATCTACCACCTCCAGAGCATCACGAACGCCACCTATCTAGTGATTGCCTCGGCCGCTTCACGGTCCCGCGTTACTTTGATAGGGCCGGTTCATCCATGCGCTGCTTTGTAGTTCGCTTGACGGGCGAGTGAATCCGATCGCGGCCGTATGAATACGCTCGCTTTGGATCGCAGTGCGAGAAGCTCCTTAACCCGGCGTGTCTCAACCGCCAGGGGAATTTCTTCAACCGATCGCCTCCAATCGTGCAGCAGCCGCAACAAGGTTGTCCATGGGTTAGAGTAATGGCCCGGGTGTCTGCATGCCGCGGAGGAATCACCGTGTTCTGCTGCGGGGCTCCATCAGCGCGGTTGGACCATCGCTCCCGCCCCGGTGCCTCAATCTGCTTACCTCCTGTCTTTGGGCGGTTATCGGGTCCGCCCGGCGCGTCTGAAAGAGGTTTCTAGGGTCCAATCCGGATGGCGGTAGCGATCTGTATTTCCGCTTAACACCTCTCGTGACGCGCTCGTCGAGCATGAGTTTGTAAGCTCTGTGCATCCAAAGCGCCCGCCCGCAGCCATACGCTCCTTCTCACCGCTAGATCCGCTTTAGCTTGCGTGATCTGTTCCTTCACCTTCGCACTTTCGTGTTATGAGCCTCCCGATCGCCGGATTGTCCTCCGCCATGAGCGCCGCTAGTGCATCAAACAGATCCGATGAACTTGAACCGGCGGTCGCACCGGCCTCCTGCCCTTGCCGCCGCTGAACCGGAAAGCATTGCCGCCGCGGTTGAAGAGAGATTTGCTCGCTATGCATCGCCATGAATACTCCAACCCGGTTTAGCTGACTTGGGGGTCCGAATATCGCACCGTCGGAACAGCCCCGATCATATCATCCTCAGAATCGGTACAATGACTCGGTCTCTCCGCTGAAGATTCATCGCCGAGTAAACGACGGTCTCGCCACCGCAGCTCGAACCGCGCCGTATTCTCCATGGGTGACTCCAACGAAGACATGCTTCACGGCCGGTTTAGCCCGGGCTGGTCGCTCGCGCTGAGCCGTCTCGATGAGGTCGGTGTAGATGTCCGGCTCAGGCCCAGGCCCTCCGATCCTGCCGATGAAAACGTGTATGCCGCCGAAGGGGACCCGGTATCCATACTCGATTGAATCGGCCTCGACCCCATCCAAAGATCGCCGATGTAGATCCGCCGCGACGACTCTTGGTCATCCGCCCACGACGTAGCCTTCGAGTCCTTTGAGCTTGCCCTCCAAGATCGCCAAACCGCTGCTCGATAGCCCCACGGTGGGCGCCAACCGTAAATGATTTGTCACGGCGGATGTCCTAGCGTAAGGACTTAGTCGTGGAGCCATTGCTACGGGTTTACTTGCGGGGTTAAAGCGACACAAAGACGCAAGGGTTTATACTAGTTTGGCCCTTCGATGAAGGTAAAAGCCTACGCCTAGTTGTGATGGAATTGATGTAGTCTCGATGGCTAGGAGCAAACAAGCTTCGCTTAGGCTCGATTTGTGGTCGCTCGTCTTGAACCGCCGCCGGTCGCCCCTTATATACACGAAAGGACGCCTGTCGGTTTGCGAGTCCCAACCGTTCATACTGTATCCCGTTGGTATCTCTCTATTCCTAACTTACAATACAAGTCATACATCAGGCCGGTTTACGGCTACAAGTTCTAAACCAACTACAGGCCTTGGGCCTTTCCATGATTACACCACTAGCAGAGCTAACCCGGCCCAAGCTTGGCCGGTTTACACCTAGTGGTAATATCCCCAACACCCTCCGTCCGTGAAAGACCGTACATATAGAGATTTACACACTGACCAAGAGAAACCGGAACTTCATGGCATAACTAACGCCCAAAAGTAGCAGACTTATGTGTGCATGCGACCATTGAGAGAAGAAGATTAAATGAAGGTTGTTGCATGCTGTAATTAAGGATAGACATGTAGCCTATAGCTAGAGCACAAGTTGGTGCGTTAGTGAATCAATATCGATTAGATTAAAGGCTAAGTGCATTGGAAGTGTAGATGTACACTCTTTGTTGGAAAATTTTCTAATGCTAGATGTACAATTTTTCACGGACCGAGGGAGTACACATGCATGGACTCACATACACAACCAGGGTGGTTCGCGTGCAAGGGTTGGACTCCTGTCGCGCCTGCGTAAAATTTTGTTTAACTGATTTCTTTGCTCTGCCAACTAACAGGTGCGACCTGGAAACCAGGTGTCAATTTAACCAATCAACGAAGTGCCACGTCGACTATGTGACTGGTCAGTAGGGTGCAATATGGTGCTCTATGGTGAGCTAGTGACTGTATAATCACCGCAAAACTATATAGTGACCATAATGAGCGTATTGTTACATACATTGACTGCTAGTGTATTTTTCTCGTTTCAAATTAAGCCATATTAACCGGAAAAGACGCAGTATGGACTAGTACTACTACTTTGATGTGTCTCGTCAATTCGCCGAACAAGGAGAAGCTTGCTTACTACGCCCTCTCCCTTTCCCACACGCAGAGGCTCACAAGACGAGGATAAACTTGCTTACTACATACGCCTACACCCTCTCCATCGCCCACGCGCGCGGTGGCTCACAGGACAAGGAGAGGGTTTTGACTACAACGCCCTCTCCCTCTCCCTGCGCTCGCCCTCGCGGTGAACGTGCAATAGTTCATTTGGTGTCAAATTGCCAGAACCATATTGTACTGTAGTATCATCATTGTTGGACCTTCCTAAGAGGCGAAGAGCCAAGTGCAAGGTTCACAGGAGTATGAACTATTGAACCTCCCGAAGAGGCAAAGAGCCAAGCGCAAGGTTTATAGGAGTTTTCGTCCTAGTACTACAACTATAGCGAATGATGCTACTGTATGATGCCGCCACGTCACCTATATCCAAAGCCGTGCCACCTTTTTTTCTCACAAAGTATGTTGGAGCCCGTGCAACAGCCACACAAGTGGCACGTACACATAACACATTTACTAGTAATAAATTCTAAAGGACAAATACCATTATGCCACACAAGTTCATCTCCACTTCATGTGATAAATTTGTGCACGACTAGTCTACATATATTTACAGCGCTACCATTCACAATTTACCATACTCGAGTTACACATTATAGATGGGTTCCATGTCCTTCTCCAGGTTCCAGTCCCAGGTGTTCTTCATAGATGGCACTATCCATAGCGGTGGGCAACGGGAATCATTGTCACAGCTTTCTAGTCCGGTTCCACACGATGGAGACTCATCCAAGCTGAAATGACATAAATCAGGGATAGCGTGTCCCAGCATGTCATTCATCCGGCAGTGCACACTGAAGACACAACCATGCTTCATGAACGGCAGGCCTTCGGTGTCGTGCACGGAAGGTGGCATCCGCTTCACAATGGTGTAGTTGTCCCCAATGAAAAGCGAGTACTCTCCAAGAGTGTTCCTCGGCACCCACATAGAATCACGGGGGTTGAACTCAGTACCGTTCATCTGGTACACGCGGCATCTCAGATCTAGACACATGGTGACGTACATGGTCAAGGTCCATGCATAATAATGTTGTGCTCAAATATGGCGGTTAGTAATATTGTGCAGCAAATAGTACGACTCCGGTATAGAGGAAGTAAAATAACAGGCTTATTATATATATAGCCACTCTTGGCTACATGGATGAGATAGTAAGACATGGAAAAAAATGGTGGGAGCTAGTGGGTTTAAGTCTTCAAGGGCCTAGCTAGCTATACGCGTCCTCCAAGGTAAAAGTACTAGTACTAGTAAGTAGTGCTACAATGAAAAAGAAGGCGAGAGGGTTAAAAAAATATAATACTAAATTGTAGTACTAGTACGGTAAACATGTCCCAGTCAAGAAAACAAAATGACTAACAAGTACTACTACTCTAATACACAGCAATGAGAAAATGGAATACTTGGGTAGACGGTGACGGTCCGATCATGGTAGATTGTGTGACCATGTTGCACATCGATGGTACCATGGGTAATGACTATTAAGATAGTTGATCCCAATATGCCAAAGTTAGCTACAAGGTTCCAGGTTAGACCAAATCGCAGATGCAAATGCACATCCAGGATTGACGTTCTTATTTTGATCAGGGGATGACTGGTCCCTGCAAAATAATGGAGTACCGTTTGGGATGCAAATAATGGTTTGTGCATTCCGTTCGTAATCTCCTGTAATGGCAACCAGATGAAACAAGTCCCCTGGCTTGTCACCGCGAAGATGCGGCCTACATGGCACACAGCTTCTTCGAACATGTAGGGGTACAAATCTGCCATGGCCAACAATGTGCCAGCCTCTGTCGTTACTGCCTTTTGTATTGATGGCAATCCTTATGTCGAACACCACGATGCGATAGTAATCATCCTAGCCGCGTCGCTTTGTCAGCGAGTCTGAATTGCTATCTTCTTCAATCTCATGTAGGCATCATCATGCGTATTCAAGCCCAGCCAGTCTGGAAGGCCGATCCCAATGGTGGAGAAGGGGTCTACGGGAATGGCCGCACTGCTGTGGATGTTGTGCAAAATGATGGCGGTATCCGGTCGGAGGTATGCAAGCCAATCTTCATTGGTACCAACCCAGACCTATATATGAGACGGTGGGCAGCGGAGAAATTATGGGATGGAATAACTAAGTACTATATTTAGAATAGACACTACATGATCAATCTCCATGACTGACCTGCTCATCGGACAAAATCCGAGTACCTCTCAACGTCGGCAACTCTAGCGGAGTCAACATGCAACCATGGCCAGGGAGTGGTGGACTGTTTGATGGATTGTCCCATAGAATAACCTTCTCCTCGAGGACGCATGGAAGACCAACAAGCATGGCCTTCTCCCAAGCCTATTTAAGCACCGTCTTAAAATAGTTGGCGTAGGAAGCACTGAGTCTTGCGGTGGTGAGGACGTCGGAGCGGCATGGAATTTCTCCCAGACGATTGTCTTCCAAGGTCTCCCATCTCTGACGAGGAGGAGAACCGCCTAGCGAATCCATGGGAGCAGCGACGAACTGCCTTGGTCTCTTCAGGGGGGGGATCCGGCAAGAAGGAGATAAGAGCGTAATTGTAGGGCCTTGTCCCTTCGTTAAGGAAGTTATGTGGGCACGCATAGTGGTAGTGCCTAGTTCCCCGCAATGGTGAGGCTATTATTTACTACGTAGTACTATAGCAGTAGTAGTAGTACTTTCTCAACTAGTAGTGCGATGTACTGTACTTCTATAGTGCACCCGTTTTGAACTCTTGAATCTCAAGGCCAAGGAGATACAGTTGCAAGTGGAGGGTACTACTTTCTCAACTAGTAGTGAGATGTACTGTACTTCTATAGTGCACCCATTTTGAACTCTTGAATATCAAGCCCAAGGAGCTACAGTTGCAAGTGGAGTGTACTACTGTTCTCTAGAACCATCGCTATACTATCAATGCAGGGAAAATACACCTGCGTAGTGTGTACTCTCTGTGCTCTATTCAAGCGCGTAGCTGGCCTACTCAGCCACCCAACTCACGCACACACTAGCAGCCTGTTTATCAGCGGCGGTTACTGTGGGGGGCAGAACATTTGATTTCTTTGATACAACAAGACTAGACTTTTCGCTTCTATTTGCGGAGGTGTAATGGATCTCGTCGAACTTTGTTTGTTGGTCCTTCCTTCTTTATGAATGAGATGAGGTAAAGCTTTTGCCCCCGTTTCAAAACAAAAAAAAATCACGTCAAGAGGAATATTTTTTATGGAGTTCAGAGCCAATAATGGAGCAAAGTCCATGCGTGCAACGCCGCAAGCTACAGAGTAGTAGCACTTTACGTACACAACCATATTGCACAGTTTCCAATGCTGCACTAGGCTTTTCCGGCTCCTCGTGCTTAATTGGGAGGAGCTAGTTTAAATATGGTAGCTGATGAGGAAGCTGCAAGCAAGGTGCGGCTTGGGCGAGCACGCAGGCGAGAAACTTTGCATGGTGTGAATGGATATATAGGAGTACTACTATAGTACGCGAGCCACGAGATGATGGGAGGGAAAACCCGTTCGCGTGGCTGGGCTATCCAGTGCACCTAGACTATGGTGTGACACGTTTGTTTGACAACAAAAGTCAAACTACCAGTGTACAATACTGGCTCGCAGTGAGGTTACTATTAAAAAAGGCCGCCGTGCGTTCGGCCGGGATCGAACCCACAAAACGAGCTATACACTCCCGTGACCACTAGTAGTATTCGTTGGAGTACAACGCAACCTAGAATCGCCTTTTGTCGCTAGTACATTGTTCCTTACAAGAAACCACTAATACCAAGAAACTACCACTTACCAACTAGCCCTACCAAGAAATGACTACTCTACAAAAATTAGTAGAAACGTACCAAAATTTTCTTAGTCCATCGCAATGAACTAACAGGTGCCATTATAGGCACGTTTCAACCCATGTCGCCCCTTAAGTCAACACCTTCTATTTGACCGACAAGTTAGGCGTTATGACTTGTGGGACCTACATGTCAGTCTAGACAAAAATCCCCGAGTGACCTCCGACCTTCGGCCCGTCCACCTAGTCATCCTCGGCCATGGGACACAACTACCTCCGCCAGCAGAAGGCAAGGTCAAAAGCACCGGCGACGCGGAGCCCATCTTGCGGCAGCCCGGATGCCAGCTCCGTCCGACACTCGCGGCCGCTAGCTAGCCAAGATAGCACACACCCTGCTGAATGCATCCAGCTGCTTGTCTACAAGGTTTGCTAGCTAGGTTGGCACGGCGGTGCGGCGGCTTCCTCGCGCACACCATGCTAAGGCCAGCCATCTGTCTCGAGCGAAGGCCAACGTGGCAGCTTGCTCACGCGTGAGCCATGCTCGGGCCAGCCAGCCAGCCCGTGTGGAGGCCAGCACGGCGTTTGGCCCGTCCGGCGAAGCGGCGGCCAGCTCGCTCATCACCAGCGCCATCGGCGAACATGCATAATAACTGTTTGAAATAATGTTGAGGAAAAATAATGATTGGAGGAGGAAGATCAGGATAGAAGGTCAGATGTGGATCCCTCGTGTCAACGGTCAAACAAAATGTGTTGGTTTAAGCTGCCTCATCGGCACAGCTGTGTGGGCCAACCCTGTCATAAACGGGTTTAAACAAGCCTAATCGGCACTATGTAGTAGTTTTTTGGCGCGGATTAAGAAATTTTGTGTATGTTTTTGCTATTTTTTGTACAATAGTTTCTTCCTAGGGCTGGTTGAAAGTGGTAGCTTTTTGTTAAATACTCTACACACTGTAAGTGGGAGTGCAAGTTAAGCTTTGGAAGCCAATAAGCACGGCTAGTTACATAGTGCCTATGTGTACGTAATTCAAACTAAATATCAACCATGAGTGACTAATATCTTGATGGAAAACTCGAAACTATGGAAATACTAGCAATTTTTTTGCATGGTTGAAAATAGTAGCAATGTGCACGCGCGTTGCAACGGATCATAATTAGAATAATACTTATTCACAAACTTGATAGAAAACACTCTAATTTTGATATACATATATCACTAGAAATATATTATGTTTCAATCAGAATATATTCCTTGGGCTGTTTTGGTGAGGTGACGGAGGTATGTGGTTGGTTTTAAGATACTAATTCAGGGCTTTTCTGCAAACTGGTAGAGAAGTGGGATGTTGTTGAGAAAAGGCAACACTTACCTCACAGTCGTCAGATGTCACTGGTACGCGTTGGTGCTATGCAAACGGTTTTTAACCCTTTCCGCGACGACATTTGGAACCATCGCCAAGTGAGTGTGGGCGATAGGGGGTCCTTCCCACACAACCCAGAAACTGTCTGGGATAGGGAGCCTTGATGCATACGGTTGCCCCTATATAACCGTTTTCAATGTCTCGAATATCCGAAATGCTTCATCCTTGCTACTCATTTGTGCTCGCATTGCCATCATAGTCGAAATTTTGTAGTTTTACCTAAAACCAGGCAGATTACAGGCACGGGAGTTTTCTAGGCACGTACCAAACTGGCTCTACGTTTACGATGCCTGGCACATCACAAACAGTTCATGATTATAAACCGTGTATGATAGGTAGACATTCACACACATTTAGTTTTCCCGCACCGTATGTGATAGTGTCTGACATCACACACGCTTTGCAAACAACAACTGTGTGCATTGTTACACACGTTTCCACTCCGTGAACCGTGTCAGATTATGATGTATATTGCACATGCTGTGCTTTATTAACCGTGTGCACCGTAATGACCTGCACACCGTAATTTCGCCCTAATTTAATTGCTGCTATTTAAAATTGTACCTAATTTAAACTTGAAAGTAGGTTATAGCTTTATTCATATCCATCAGGTTCAAACAACCAATGCATTATTAAATTCACATGTACATATGTTTAAGAATTACATAAGCACCTAATAAAGAATGATGAGCCAGGGTTCTATACATGTACTATTACAGATGGTAAAGAAAGAGGCGACAAACATTCTGGTTGCTGAACAAGGTGAAGCGGAATGGCCCTATTATGCTCTCCTGGATGCAGAAGGCACACACGACTCTAGTCCAACCCCTTGTGATGGCCGGCCGCCAATCATGTAGTTTGAGAGGTAATCTTGAGTAAACTCCTTATTTTTACCATAAAATAGTAAGGCAAAAGCCTTACTGTAGATCTTTTTCATTAAAATAATACATCACAAAGTCCTTACAATGGTTGTTGGGGAGACAACCAGGGAGATTATTGAGAAAATACAAAATAATAAATTAAATGTTATCAATCCAGGAAGACATTCCCTCCTTTAAACTGGGCTTGGCTCTTAGCATTGTCAATTTGAAAGTCTTGATAAATTCATATCTGCAGTCATTGATAGAGCAAGGGATCCCTTCAAATATCAGATCATTTCTTTGATTCCATATGCTCCAGCATCCAATAATTAGAATTTCCATGAAATGGTGAAGTTTATATCTTTGATGGGCTTCAATAATCATATCATGGATATTCAGACCAGAGTTCCATTCAAGACCAATGTCCCACCAAAATCCCTGGTTGAATGGGCAAGAGAAGAGAAGATGCATTCTGTCCTCATAATCTACAGCATCACATAATACACATTGTGTGGAATCTATATGCATATTTTTCCTGGTCAGAAGGTCACATGTGTTTATTCTATCATGAAGAAGAAGCCAGCAAAATAATTTATGCTTTGGAAGGCAGCATGACTTCCATATCCATTTGAAAGTGATTTCAGCATCTTCATTCCTCAATAAGAAGTTATAAATCTTCTTGGTCATATTTAAACTACTACCCCAATTGAAATTCCATATATCCTTGTCATTGTTGGATATGATACTATGTAATTGATCAGAAAGAAGATGAAATTGCTGATGAGCAGTGATGGCTAAAGGAAGTTGGAACAAGTTGTATAGGTTCCCATTATCTTTGGCTCTTTTGACTGAGATATTCTGCTGAATGCAAAAGGAGTGAAGTTCAGGGAACTTTAAATACATAATCTCTCCATTCCAGCTATCATCCCATAATTTGCAAGTGTTTCTTGTTCTGATCTCACATGTGGACATCTCTTTAAATAGATCAAACATTTTCATACAATCCTTCCACCAGAATGATCCTTTGTTGGGATTTGTGTGTGGAGCCTCATTGTTCTGATAATGAGCCTCCCAAATTAACTTGACCCAAGGAATATCCATCTTATTGTAAAATTTATAGAGATGTTTGATAAGAAGGGCTTTATTCCGCATTCTCAGGTTAAGAACTCCAAGTCCACCTTGACTTTTTGGTTTGCAAATCATATCCCAGCATGCCAGGCATTTATATCTTCTATTAATTTCCTTTCCATACCAGAGAAAGTTTCTGCTAGATTTGTCCACATGATCCAATATGGTGTAGTGAACTTTAAGAGAGCACATAGAGAAAATAGGCATGGAAGCAACAATAGAATTAACATATGTGAGTCTGCCAGAGTAGTTCATGAATCTAGTCACTCCAGATAGCCTTTTATCAATTTTGGATATGACAGGAATGAGATCCATAATAGAGGGCTTGGTGGTGCCCGTGGGTAAGCCTAGATAGGTGAATGGAAGGCTTTCCACCTTGCAACCAAATGAATTTGCAAGTGTTGAAACTGTTGGTTGATCAATGTTGATTGGAATCATTGAGGACTTGCTGAAGTTGACAAACAGACCAGTGGAGAGACTAAATATGTTGAGCAAATATTTGAGGTGCATAATCTGATCTTCACTAGCAGGCATAATCATTAGGGTGTCATCAGCATACTGTATTATAGGGTAGTCCTGTCCATAAGCATGATTTATAGGTAGAGGGATTTCTCCATTGGCCCAAGCAGCATTAACCATAGATTGAAGGAGATCAGCAGTGATGATATATAGTAATGGGGAATGTGGATCCCCTTGTCTGACACCTCTCTTGCAGATAATCTTTTTTCCAGCCACTCCATTAAGCAGAACAGAAGTTGAAGCAGATTGGAGAATGTTATTAACCCAATTTATCCATTTAGGTCAAAAGCTTTTTCAAAATCAAGTTTCAATATGATGATGGGATTTTTTGATTGATGGCATAAATGGAGATATTCAAAAGCATATCCTAGACAGTCTTGAATATTCCTGCCTTTAATAAATCCATACTGGTTTTGGTGGATAATAGAGGTGATGATCTTCTGAGCTCTGTTGGCCAAAAGTTTGGTAATAATTTTGAGTGGCTAACCAATGAAATAGGCCTGAAATCATTCATATTCTCAGGATTTGCAATCTTGGGAATGAGTGTAATAAAAGCAGTGTTAATACTTTGAATATCACAGTTTCCTTCAAAGAAATCACAAATCATGGTATAGAAATCTTGTTTAATAATATCCCAACATTTGATTAAAAAGGTGTCATTAAAACCATCTGGTCCAGGAGCTCTGTTAGTGGGAAATTCCTTAATAACTTGATCAATTTCCTCCAATGTGAATTGAGCTTCAAGATTAGAGAGGTCTTGAGGTTGGATCAGTTCCTCAAGATTGAAAAGGATGTGTGGATCAATGGATGAGCCCAATCTTTCTTTGTAAGACTTCCAAATAATTGCAGCTTTATGATCATGATTTTGGTAAGTGTTTCCATCCTCTCCAACAATAGATGTAATATAATTTTTTCTGAAGCTTTGGGATCCACTTCAAAGGAAAAAAGATTCAGACATTGTCATCTAACACAACTCATTACGGGCAGTAAAAAGAAGGCATAAAGTGTAAACAAATAGTTTGATTGACATCTTTTGACCCATTTTAATCTTTATTAATTTCCTCACTTGATGCTGGTTCATGAATATGTCATTGCCCCATACACAAAAATGGTCGAAGTGTGAATCTTTGGCAATGACATGTGTACCTAAAAGCACCAAGTTAATATTAGAAGCTAAACAACAATTGAAAAATTATGTAGTACAACACTCCCTCCATCCCATTATATAAGATTTTATACATGTATACCTAGACATCATCTGAACATTAAGGTAACACGGACATTAAGGTAACACTCTTCCTTGTTTCTATGTAGCCTGGGATTGCATATTTAGTCATTTAGTACAATGCATGTTGCTACATAGCCTTAGATATATTCAATATGGCCCTAGTTAACCTACTGATAAATGGGTTACAGATATATTCAGTAAAATGTCCGATTCTAAGATTAATCCCTTATCAGCCCCTAGGCTATATGGTACTAGCTACTGAGATCCTGAACAGTAAGTACATATAAGCAATGCGATGAAACTAACCTCGATGGAAAACAACACTGTTCTCAATATTGTCTTGTATGAGTACATATAAAGGCATGTTAAGCACAATAGGCTTAACATCAACCAAATATATCCATGGTAGACAATATGATCTACAAATGATAGCTTCAGTGTGCAGGCTTAGGCACGCTAGTTCAGCAAAACAAGAAGTGGAAAGGTGTATTAACTGCATCAGGCATAACATTTATAAACAAGCAAATAGTCATTCAAACTGGTATTGTGTAGGTCTAAAGTACACTAGTTATTGTTAAAAAAATGAAAAGGCATGTTAACTGCAATATCCTTAACAACAGCCAAATATCATAATTCATAGTGGTATTGTTGAAACTGTTATTGTTGAAATTGAATTGCACGGCAAATAGTTGCACATATAGAGCATCACATCGTGAAGAACTGAATAAACAAGGCATAAGGCCATCTCTAGCCGATCCTTTAAAAGTTAAAGGACTAAAACCCTTAGTGTGTGTGTGTGTGTGTAGCTACAAATGGGTGTAGCTACACCCATTTCTCATATACTATCATGTGGTAGTATATACTCTACTTTATTATTTTTAGTATGTTCATATACTACATCTAAGATACTCCCAAGTGATTTGTATGAAAAAATTGCAAGTGAGCTCATAATTTTATTGTATTTGTGAAATACGTACATATTTGTACGTGAAATAGAGTATGCACAAAATATGATACATATTACCAAAAAAGTAGCATATATACTACCTAAACATTCTTATATAGTACATACTACGTGTACATACTCTCTGATATGATAGATACTACTTAGAACGTATGAAACAAAAGTGGGAGTAACTACACCCAGTAGTAGGGAAAATTTGTCCTATATAGGAAAATGCATCCTATATATATATATATATATATATATATATATATATATATATATATATATACCTAAACACTATTTACCTAAACACTATTCTGATCACGGGATCAGAATAATATTCTGATCACAACTTGACCTGCCCCGCTAGTAGTACGTTGAACTTCCCTATGAACTAGGTTGAACTTCCGCCAACATTGCCGAAATGGGGCTTGCTATATACCGTTGGAAAGCTAAGGACACCAGTATCATGACCCAAGTTAAATTTTTGACAAAATGTAAGTGGTTTAAGAGCAGTTTTGAAAACCGTCTTCTCTTCGCACAAAAAACGTGAATTGTATTTTCGATCGCATTTCTAAACCGTTTATCGGAATGAGGCATATAATATGGCGTTGGAAAGCTACTAGAAAACCGCCCCTTCCACATGTTTAAAGTTTTCTCTAATTCCCTATGGTTAAAGAGTAATTTGAAAAAACGTAAAATTTCGTAAACCGAACAGCTGAGTTCGTTTTTTCGATGTCATTTATAAACGGCTAATCCAATAGAGGCATATGATATGGCGTTGGAAAGCTTATGAAAATGCGCTACTTTTTCATCATGAAAGTTTTTTTTCTAATTTTGAATTGGTTTAAGAGTAATTTAGAAAATGGTCCAAGTCCTACTGAGTTTGTATTTTCGAGCTAATTTTTTAACCGTGCGTCTGAATGTAGAAAATGATATGGCGTTGGAAAGCTTGAACAAATGCGAAACTTTTTGGTATGTATGGTTTCTCCCAATTCTTTACGGTTTTAAGTTAGTTTCGAAAATGGCGAAAAACATATTTTCACCGTAATTTTTTCAAACTTTATTGGAATGGGGCAAATAATATACCGCTGAAAAGCTACGGAAAATGCAAAACTTTTTCATGTTGATGGTTTTCTATGATTCCTAGCCGTTTTCAAGTAATTTCAAAAACGGCGGGATCTTGCGTACTGCCTTTATCGCGAAACAGATTCTTCGAAAATGCACCGCGTGGAGAACCTGAACTTCTCGGCGCGTGTACCTGAACTTCACTCTGTTTTTCACGTGATTTTTTGCTCGTAGGTCTCCATCCACTGCTCGTAACTCTCCATCCACTCACCGGAATTGAGCAAGTGATATACCGGTGGAAAGCTGCTGTAAGCACTTAACTTTCCCGTGTTGATCATTTTTTCATACTCGCGACGATTTTAAAAGTTTTTCATCTGAAATTCATTCAGTGTAGTAGGTGAACTTCCTGCTGTTTTCAGGTTGAACTTCTGTGATGTATTTTCATTCCTAATTTTCTCATCCATTTCGCCAGTGTTACACAAATGATACTCTTTTTGTACAAACCTCTCTCACAATATTTTTTGTAACTTTCTCCGACCGAGGACTTGAACTTACAAAAATAATATTCCTGCCATTTTAAGGTAAATTAGAAAATGGCGAGATCATGATTTCCGTGTTCATCGTGAACGGAAACACACTGCGTGAAGTAGTAGAACTTCTGGGGCATGTCTGTTTGAACTTCACTTTGTTTTTGACGTGCTGTTTTTTGCACTACATGAACTAGTTGAACTTCTGGGGCATGTCTGTTTGAACTTCACTCTGTTTCACTTTATTGTATTTTTCTTATATGAAACACACACCATGTAGTATGTGAAATTCCGGTTGTTATCACGGTGAACTTCTCTCTGCTTTGAGAGAGTTATTTTAAAACACACAAAACAACATATTTTTTTATGTATTTTGGACATCTAAATACATGGTGAACCTCTCTCACAAGAATTTTTCGAACTTTTCCTCGCCAAGCACTTGAACTTCTAGCAACCATTTTTTCGTTTATGAGGTTGTTTTTAAAATTGCAAAAAATGGCGTTGTGTTTTTTATTTTTTGAACGGGTAAATCCTAGGTTTTAATAAACTCCGAACTTCTATGTTATTTCAATTTGAACTTCACCTTTTTATATTTTGATTAAATAATTGTATTCGATTTTTATACAACAAAAATCAAACATGGAAATACAAGATGAATCTCTCTCGCAAGGATTTTTTAACCTCCCTGGACAAAGCATTTGAACTTATTTCAACAAACCTTTTAAGCTTTTATTTTTTCTATACTTTTACTCTCACCTGAAATGCATTCCTTGCAGTAGTTGAACTTCTCGTTGTTTTCACCTTGAACTTCTGTCACGTATTTTTGTTCAACCTCTCTCACAAGAATTTTTGAACTTTCTCGGACCGAGCACTTGAACTTCTAGTAACAAAACTTTTGGCTTTGCATTTTCATTCTTTTTTAATAAAAAATGCACATCGTGTAGTACATGAACTTCTGGTAGTTATCAACCTCAACTTCTGAGATCATGCGTTCTGCCTTCATCGGAAAAACAGAAGTCTCCCGAAAATGCACTTCGTGAAGAGGTTGAACTTCTGGTGCAGTTCTTTTTGAACGTCACTCTATTTTCCCCGTGTTGTTTTTTTACCTGTAACTCCCCAACCACTTACCCGGAATTGAGCAAATGATATACCCATGGAAAGTTGTTGAAAACACACAACTTTCACGTGAAAAACAGAGAAAATATCGTTTTTAAATAAGCATCACACAATTTTTTTAAGATAGATCTTGATACTATTATTTTTCCTAAAAAGGGAAATAATTTGAGATTTGTGTATACATTCCATAATTTTGAACTTCTTGATTTTATTTCTTTAATAACAAGCAAAATTTAAGTTTTTTATAAATATCGAACTTCTCTATTTTTGTAATTGGGACTTCTTGGATTAATTTTTTTGTAACAGAAAAATCATAGGTTTGTAATAAGTATTGAACTTGTCCGTTATTTAAATTTAAACTTCCCGTGTTTCTTATCTAGAAATGGTGAAAATACGTTCTTATGAAGTTTTGAATTGCTCTATTTTTAAAATTTGAACTTCTTGTTTTTTTATTTAGAAATGTTTAAGTATCTGCTTCAATTTTTTATGTTTTTTGAACTAATCAATTATTTTTGTTTGATTTCTTATGATCTGCCAATCAGGAGATTTGGATTTTCCAATTTTATTGATTTCTCAACACACCATTTCCGAACATACAAAAATTAATTTTTTTCTATGAATATGGCCCTTGTTCTATACACTAACTTCAACGGTGAAGGTTTTGGACCTCTCCATCTTTTTTAATGTTAAAAGATTGAATGGTGTCTTTTTTCTATAAATGGGAAAACCCATTTTTATAACTTTTTGAAATGCACTATTTTTTACTTTGACCTTCTTTCCTTTTCATAATAAACGAACTTCGCTGTTATTTAAATTTGAACCTTTCTGCCTTTTTATAAATTGGGAAACCATAGGTTTGTAATAAACATCAAACCGCCTTGTTTTTAAAATTTGAACTTCTAAGTATTGTTTAGAAATGGTTAAACATACAAAACAAAATTATGGTTTTTTCCATTTTTCTAGAAGTCACTATGTTACATCTTGTGAACTTTTATTTTTTTTGTCGCGCCATTCTATTCATTTTTTGCTTTTGCTGAAATGGCCTAGGCGGCCCCTTTTTCTCATTTGATGAATTTCTTCTGTATGTGGTGCACGCGAACTTCGGAATTTCTAAAACAACTACGCGTGCTATTGAAAATGAAAAAAAAGTATGCACAACAGAACACATACACTTCGCGTGCTACATGCACGACCAACACATACACTTCCTAGAAACAGAAATAATTTAAGACAAAAAACCTAGGACAACAGCAGCAACTAATCTGTCTCAGAAATCTTTTTCCTCTCGCACTCAAGCTGAACTGGAGTAGCAGCACGCCAACAACTGTTCGACAGTACCAGAGAGGACGCTACGGACAGCAGCTCGCTGCAGGGAGAAGGTTTGTCGTCGCGGGGGAGGAGGGAGGTCGGGAGGAACATGACGGTGACTGGAGTTTTTCTGCAAACAAACACCGGAGGAGGCAGAGGGGCTGAGAGGCTCGGTGTCAGCGTTCTGTACAGGAGATGGCAAAGGCGACCTGCTGCTGCTGGTGGCTGGCGACGCAGCAGTTCGGCAGCCCTCTGGCCGGAGGTCCACGTGCAAGATCTGTCTCCCAACTGCCTCTCTCCACTCTGCCGGATGTGGCCACCAAGCAGCAGGTCGTGCCCTCCTCTTGTTGCAGGCCGAGCACTCCTCGAGGTGCAGGTGGATGGCAGGTAGGCACGGTGGACGTCGGGTGGTGGCCGCTGGCGCATGGAGTCGATGGGGAGGCAGTTGGTTGCCGTCGGTGTGTCGCATCGAAGGGAAGGCAGGGGGTGGTGGCCGATGCAGCGGCGGCGACGGTCTCACGCTGAGGTGGGCGGCGATGGCTCGCCCGCGGTGGCACTGTCGCGATAGAAGGCCGGCGACGACGTCTAGGGAGGAAACCGGCGGCGATGTTCGATCCTGCGTAGGTGGTGGCAGTGGGCGGATATCAGATGGGATGGGGGCGGGGCGGCGCACTGGCCGGAGCAGGGAACGGGGCAGGGCGGCGGAGGCCGGGTCCAGGGCCGCCGGTGGCGCGCGGGATCCGGGGGGAGGGAGGCGGTGGTTGTCGGAGCACTGGTGGGGGATCATGGGATCGGGGGGAGGGGGCGGTGGTTGCCAGAGCATTGGTGGGGGATCAGGGGGCGCTGGTGGGGATCGTAGGATAGGGGGAAGTGGTGGACCGGTGGGGGCATGGGTGATTAGGAAGTTCGGGAACACCTGCTTGGCCCTATATAGGGCGTCGCGTGATCCAAATAACTATTCTAATCCCAGGATTATATATATATATATATATAGCAATTTTTGGACGTTTCTAGTCGATCCCCTACACTTAATGTTGTAAACTTCAATTTGATCAAGTTCAAAGCAGGTTCAACCGAAAGTAGCATGCATTCAAACATAAATATAGATAGTTTTGCATAACCGAACATAAAACATAAATTTGAACTAAGCTAAACTACTTTCGGTCGAAGTAGAGGTCGAGCCAATCCTTCCTCATCAGGTACGGTGTGCCACAAGCCGGGTCCGGGCCGGTGCCGTCATCGGGGTCGTTGGGGAAGGCACTCCTCCACTCGTTGGCGCTGCCCACCTCGATGCCCTCCACGCTGCCGCCCTTGCCGCCTTCAACCTCGTCAATGGAGGAGAGCGTGATAACCTCGCCGCCATCCGCGCCGCCGTCCTTGCCGCCTTCGACCTCGTCATCAGAGGAGAGCGTGATAACCTCGCCTCCCTCCATGCCGCCGTCCTTGCCGCCTTCGACATCGTCATCGGAGGAGAGTGCGATAACCTCGCCGCCCTCTGCACCGGCAAAGATCGCCCGCTCCGCCTCCACGAGCTCCAGGTGCTGCCGGCGGAGCTCTTGCATGTAGGCCTCGTTGGCGGCCTCGGCCTCGAGGCACTCCCGCGCCTGGCGGTCCTCCCGCACCATAGCTGAGCTCACCACCCCTGGCTCTGGCAGAATGAGGTGGATCGGACGTGTGCCGAAGGGGAAATTGAGCCTAGCCGTCATGCCGTGGTAAAGGACCTACTAGCTGTCGTACTCCATGGCCGCGAGCTCGGCCATGTGGAAGCTACCAAGCCACCGGCGGGTGTGGGTCTCTGGATCTATAATCTCAGCGACCCACATCCCCCACCGCCGCTGGCGGACCCCGAGGTAGGACCTCGTCGGCTGTCGGGTCCAAGGGAGGATGGGGAAGTCCTCGAACTGGTGTAGGGGCGCGACGGATGGCGGATCAGGGGACCGGCGACGGCGGATTGATAAAGAGCCCGCGGAGGACGATGGGGACACCTCGGCGGCCACCTCGCCGGTGTCGGGCGAAGAGGCCATGATAATCCTCTCTTTGGCCATTGGCTCCTCGAGCTCCCCGGCACACAGGTAGAGGTTGAGGATGGATGCAGCGGTGATGGCGGCGACCTACCAATAGTTACGGGGGTGGTGTGTGCTGGTGAGGGGAGGTTTTGGGGAGTGTGTGTTGTGTGTGTGGGGGGGGGGTTAAGGTTGTGTTTGAGGAAATACCACGGCAACTGAAAATTTTACTAGGCGGGAGTAACAAGACGGGGCTACTAAAAATTTGTATCAAGGGCGAGCAGATATTTTTGAGATTGCGAGGGATGCAGAGGCGGGAGTATTTGGGGAGCGAGCTGGAGTGCTTGACACGCCAACTGTGGACTGTAGCCGATGCACCTTCTCGCGTAAGCCATAGGCGTACTATACACCGACGGTTCTCCAGGATACTTTGTACTGCATCTCACACAGTTGGTGATAATAAACTGTGTGGTGCATGCAATATACACTATTCAACGCATCCACCCCTAGCGAGCTCCTCCCCTATAGAGTTCCGCCTCCCCCGCCGGCGGCCACTCCGGCCCTGGTGTCCACCCCCGCTTTCGTTGGCGGCCACCCAGGTCCCGGCGCCCTATCCCTTCTCCGGCGGCCACCCTGGCCCCGGTGCTTCTGGCATCCCCTTCTGCGGCTCTTGCCCAGGGGTTGTTTCTCCATGGCTTCGGGTTCGGCAAGCCCTGCTTCGGTGTCGTCGAGGCTGCAGCCCATCGTCTCCGGCCTAGGGCTGTCAGGCTCGTCTGGTTCTACGGGCGCGTCCACCGGTGCGGGGGGTGCGCCGGCTCGAGCAATCAATGGCTCGGCCACGGGCTCTTCCGCACCATGGTGCAAGTCGGGGCTGTCCCTCAAGGCTCTTTGGCGCAAAAGGAAAGCGCTTCGGAAGTAGGCGGCGGCGGGAGGAGCCTGGTCGCGCTCGCCAGTGTCGTCCCAGGAGAGGAGAGAATCCCGGCGGATCTATTTGGCCTTTGCTTCACGTGCTTCAGGGAGGGTCACCGCTGGGAAGATTGCAGCTTCCACCACTGTGCATCCAGTGTGGTCTGGAGGGTCACATTTCTTCGGAGTGCAAGCGGACGAGGAGTCCATGGTCGGAAGAAGACCTCCAGTGGGATGCTGTTGCCAAGGTTTCGCGGGCTTCGCAGCCGTCAATGTAGGCGGGACTCGCGAATAGGGTGTCGCCGGCGACTAGGCAGACCGCTCCTCCGGAGAGGTCCTCGCCAGTGCTAGTCGACATCGCACCTGTGGGGTTCGGGCAGGCATCGGCTGCAGCTGTCGCTTCCGGTTGCATCTGCGTGCTCCGTAGGACACTAGAGATGGAGGATCTCAAGCGGCCTTCGAGGATGGTGCTGGTGGCGTACGTGGGCGGCACTCGGCCCCCAGTGTCGTGCCGGGAGGCGGTGGAAGGAATGTTCATGGCCCTGTGTATTCCCCTCCATCGGTTCTCTGTCCACAAGTTCCATTCCGAGGACTTCCTAGTGGTTTTCGCTACACCGAAGCTGTGCAACAAGGCATTGGCGGTGGGCACCGTTGACTATGGCTTCTTCAAACTGTTCATCAAACCGTGGCTCAAGCAAGCGCAAGCGTTGACCAGAGTGATGCGTACTCAAGTTGACCTCATGATCGAGGGAATTCCATCTCATGTGTGGATGATCGAGACGGCATCCGAGCTCCTTGGCTCGTCATGTCTGGTGGAGAGTCTGGCTCCGGAGACGGAAAATCGTGAAGACCTCTCCCTCTTCAAGCTCCGAGCCTAGTGTGTGGATCCTGATGAAGTGCCGGTGGCCAAGCGGCTATGGGTGCCGAAGCCAGAGGAGAATGGAGAGCCGTCAGCGAGGTCGCCGACGTCCCGTGCTTTGCTGGAGTATAAGAATCTCATTCACATTGGGAGGCTACGCGAGCACGAGCGTCCAGAGCGCTGGTTGAGGCCTCCTAGTTCCGATGGTAGCGGGCCGAGTGGCTTGCCGGGGAACTCTGGGGACATCTCGGGTCGGGGAGAATGACGCGTCTTGCCGTGGTCGAGGGGCGCACGTGATCACCGTGGTGGGGCACCAGACAGTGGTGCGCACGGTGGCTCCTACAAGCACGCTTTGTTGGGGCGCATCGGACCGTCAGAGTGGAGGATACCGCCGATGGCACATGGCAAGGAGTTGTCGGTGAGTGCGCCTGTGGTCACCACGGCTGCTGTGATAGGGACAAACCAGGGAGGAGTGGCGACTGCAGGCCAAGTCTCGCCAGTGGTGCAGATAGCCACAGAAGATCTGGGCAGGGCAGTGGGACCCCACCACGCTAGGAGGCTACGGTGGCCATCATATCGCAAGTTCCATTGGGCCCGGGTAGCCAGGCTTTTGACCAAGTGGAGAGAAGGGACCAGGCTCCCACCAATGCCAGCCCGCAACAGACGATGGATAACGTGATTCGCGCAGATCCCAAGGACATGACCAAGCTCAGGATATGACATGCTAGGAGGCGGCTTTGGGGGATTCAAATCCCTCCATCCCGTCCGCGGTTGTTGATTCGGTGGGGGCTGCCAACACCCAATCACAAACTAAAGCCGAGGAGGAGGCCCCACTGATTCCGCTGCCAGACAAAACCGCAGATGGGTGGGCACCGGTTTTGGATGCGCTGCAGCTAGTGACAACGGAGATGATCAACCGACCAGCAGGAGATTCGGTGGACCTGGGATCCATTATACAGGAGTCTGGTGCGGGTTTTGAGGAGGTTGATGTGACCATGCCACTTGCATGCATGCAAGAGCCTTCGCATGGCGGCAATGCTTCTATTGCTGGCGCAATTACCATACAACACCGCGAGGAGAACTTATCAACAAAAGAAATTGCAGCGCTTGGGAACATCAAGGCGTTTTGTGCTGGATTGCTTAAAAAGCTTGCCCACCGCTTCTCAAGGAGTTTGAAGGTCTGCGAGGGGTCAAAACAGGCCAAGACCCGTTCACCCCATGTCGCACAACTCGGCCCGTATGTGCAAGTAGCTCTAGAAAGACGAAGGTCTCGGCAGCCGAAACGGTGCTTCTTAGAACACTAGGCCTTGACTTTGATGACCTGGCGGTCTCGGAAGATGCTCTAGGTCAGCTCCGTACAGTCTTCAACTCACCACCCCAGCAGGCGCAGTTGAGGGCCATTGCAGCTATCTTCGGGAAGGCGATACCTCTCAACCTCGCGGAGGAGACAGGGATGGCAGAGCCGATCTTGGCACAGTAGGCACGTTGGTGCTGGTGGTGTTGGAGGCATCTTGTTCTGATGTCATTCAACGCTTTGGAGTTAGTGTGTTGGAATGTTAGAGGTCTTAACAATCCGGCCAAAAGGAAGGCGCTTAGGGGTTTTGTGGATTCAACTCGTGCGGCAATTGTTTGTATCCTAGAAACTAAACTAGAGGTGGTGGACACTTCTGTAATCTTGCAATGCATGGGGCCGAACTATGATGGTTTCACTTACTTACTGGCGTCAGACACTAGAGGCGGTATCTTTGTGGCATGGGATACCACATGGGTCCTTTTGTCAAATTATGTCAATGACTCTCATAGCATTTCGGTGTACGTCTCGCCCAAGGAGGGAGCGCCATGGTGGCTCACGGTAGTGTATGGGCCATAGGAAGATGAACATAAAATTAACTTCCTTAATGAGCTTTCGGAGTGTAGATCGCTATGTCCAGGTCCATGGCTAGTATTGGGAGATCTCAACCTCATCCTTTACGCGACAGACAAAAACAACTCTAACTTGGACAGGAGAATGATGGGGAAGTTCAAACGTTTTGTGGATGATAACGCGCTCAAGGAGCTCTTTTTGCATGGACACAAGTTCATGTGGAGAAACGAATGGGAGACGCCCACGCTCACAAAGATCGATCGTGCTTTTGTTTCTGTAGATTGGGAGCTTGATCACCTGGAGTGCTTGCTGCAAGCTTTATCTACCGAGCACTCCGATCACTGCCCGCTCCATCTTGCGCTTGAGGAGCACATGCATGCTAGAGGAGGTTCCGCTTTGAAAAGTTCTGGGTCAAAGTGGATGGGTTTTTGGAAGTAGTTAAGGAGGCCTAGGTATGCGATCCAGATATCACCGACCCGTTCATGCACTTAGACATCATGCTACGAAACACAGCCCGAGTGCTTGCAACATGGGGGCAAAAGGAGATTGGGAACATAAAACTGCAAATTGCTATTGCGAACATAGTCATCCTGCAGTTTGATTGTGCTCAGGAGAGTTGTATTCCGACTGAGGAGGAGAGATGGCTTAGACGAACCCTAAACCAGCTTGTACTAGGGCTGGCTTCCCTAGAGAGGACTATTGCGCGACAGAGGTCAAGAATTACATGGCTTCAAGAAGGGGACGCTAACACACAGTTGTTCCACCTGGTTGCGAAGGGGAGACGTATGAAAAACTACATTCCTTCATTGACCGTGGATGGGTGCATCATCAAGGATCAGAAAGGCAAGGAGGAAGCCTTCTACAAAGCTTACAAGGATCTGCTAGGCAAGGATGGAGCTTGAGATTTCACACTTGATTTGGAGGGGCTTGGTGTCACGCCCATTGATCTTTCGGACCAAGATCATGTGTTATCTGAAGATGAGATCTGGGCAGTTATCAAGGATTTGCCTTCGGACAAAGCACCTGGGCCAGACGGGTTCATTGGCATTTTCTTTCAAAAAGCGTGGGAGATAATCAAGGTGGATCTAGTTGGTACGGTTCACAAGTTTTTCCTTGGCAATCGTAGGGGATTTGGAAGGCTCAACCAAGCTTTGATCACTCTGATACCGAAGACACCGGAAGCATGCACTGTGTTTGACTTCCGACCTATATGCCTTGTGCACAGTATGCCCAAGATTGCTTCCAAGCTGCTGACTGCCAGGCTAAGACCGTGCATGGGAGAGCTTGTACAGATGAACCAGTCCGCATTCATTAAGGGCAGATGTTTGCATGATAACTTTCTCCTTGTTCGGCAAATGGCACGCACGATGCATAGGAGGAAAGCCAAGGGAGTGATGCTCAAGCTTGACATAACCAAATCTTTTGATTCGTTGGCATGGCCATTTTTGTTTGAGGTCTTAAGAGCCAAGGGCTTCTCGGAGCGCTGGATCTCTTGGAATGCGATCTTCCCTACAACTGCCAGCTCGAGGGTTCTAGTGAATGGATGTGCTGGTGACAAGTTCATGCACGCCAAAGGACTGAGGCAAGGGGACTCGATATCTCCCTTGCTTTTTGTTATTGCCATGGACGTGCTTACGGCAATCATCTCCAAGGCGCATGAGGCAGGAGTGCTTAGTACCATCAATGGATGTAGCCCAATGCAACGCTTGTCCCTGTACGCTGATGATGTGGTGCTCTTCATAAAACCGACATGGCCAGACCTCATGTTCGTTAAAGAAATCCTTGCTATATTTGGAGTGGCATCTCGGCTCAAAGTAAACTATTTTAAATCTGCGGCAATCTTGATCAGAGCAGAAAATGAGGATGAAGAGCTTGTTAAGTCTGCGCTGCCATGGAGGATTGACACATTTCCATGCAAATACCTTGGGCTCCAGCTTAGCATCAGGCAACTCAAAAGGTCAGAGTGGCAGCCGACTATTGACACGGCTCTCCACATCCCGCCAGGATGGCAAAGGGGTCTCGTGACAAGGACGGGGAGGCTCATTCTTGTCAATCAAGTAATGAGGGCGTGCGCTACACATCACCTCATGATAGCAGAGGCACCTAAATGGGCTCTAGAGAGAGTGGACAACGGTTGTCGGGCATTTTTCTGGGCCGGAACCGAGGCGGTGAATGGAGGCAAATGTGTCATCTCCTGGGATAGGGTGTGCAGGCCTAAGCACTTGGGAGGATTGGGTGTTATTGATCTGTTTAAGCATGGTATCGCTGTAAGACTAAGATGCGAATTGCTCCGACGCACTGATGATTCCAGGCCGTGGCAAGGCCTCAACTTGACCGCAGACAAAAAGGTGGACCAAGCATTTGGGAGCCTAGTCAAATGGAAAGTTGGTTCAGGAGGCAAGACCTTGTTCTGGAAAGACCGATGGATACATGGAGCAGCTATCAAAGATTTTGCACCCTTGGTTGTGGCAAAGGTGCAGACAGAAGTGGCAAATAGGAGACTAGTGCGAGATGCGATGTACATGCATTCATGGATGGATGATGTCGTGAGATACCTACGCACAGAGGGCCTCACCCAGTTCATTGAACTTTGGGATATACTCTTGGAAGTTCAATCGGACGCTCAGGTCGAGGACTGCCCCATCTGGGCTTGGAACATGTCCGGACTCTACACTGCATCATCTGCGCACAAGATGTTATGCGAGGGAGGAGTCAGATTCCACTGCTTTGGAGCCATATGGAAGTGTTGGACACCGCTCGCGTGCAAGTTATTCATGTGGCTCGTGGTGCAATATCATCTACGGATATCGGATAGGAGAGCCAAGCACGGATTGCAAGACCAAGCATCAAATTGTTACATGTGTGACCAGGAGGAGGATGAAGTTGACCACATTTTGATGCAGTGTGTGTTCTTGTGGCAAGTGTGGTTCCGTTGGATCACTAGGATGGGTTTGACGGCCGACCTTTGCCCAACCAATGACTCAAGATTGGTGCAGTGGTGGACGGATGCGAGAAAGCGAATAGATAAGGAGTCTCGGAAAGGCTTTGACACTTTCATGATGCTAATCTATTGGACGATATGGAACCAAAGGAATGCGAGGGTCTTCGGCATGGGGATGATCAAGAACGAGTGGGATATGGTAGACTCAATCTTTGATGAGCTAAGGATCTGGGCCAAAGCAGGAGCTTTCGAAGGACAACCAATCGTAGAGTAGTCGAGTTGAGCTAGGGAGTGGTGTGGAGGCTTGGTTAGGGTCGGTTTTTGACTCCTAACTAGCGATGTGTAATCTCTTGTACATATTTTCTCCCTTCTATAAAGCTAAGGTACGCCATTGGCGTACCCTCGAATAAAATAAACTGTGTGGGATCTACTTGATTTTTCATTTTGATTTGAATTACATAATGGGGTCACAGTGGCAATGGACGGTCTTTGAATTGCTAGACCTTTTATCTGCAGTGAACATGCAACTATATTTGTGTCATACAAAGATTGGAATTATTCAGGGTTCGTTTGGAAATTTTATACATTAAATTGGTTTTCTAGCCATTTCAAGTGCACAATTCAAAATTAAAGCACATACTCCAGTCCATAAAAACGGGTTGCAAAATCAAACTTTTATCCTTGGTTGCAAGCTTAGGTCACATGTAATAAATGAGTATGAATGTCAAACACCTATACACTGTCGCTTGGGCGCTAACATTGAGATATATGGTTTTAAAACTCAAGTAAATCAAAAACTCGGATGAAATTCATGAAACTTGAAATGATATCATGGAATAGCATCGACATGCCGTGGTAAAAATATTTCCCACTTGGGGCAGGTTTGGGTATAAGCTTCTCGCAAACCAGAGCTTCTCTCACAACAAGCCAGATGGTTCCGGTAGGGAACATGCTACCTTGGGGATGAGGAGTCTGGACTAGGGGTGTCGGACAGCGGACTATCAATATCCACGGACTCCCGGACTACGAAGATAGAAGATTGAAGACTCCGGCTCGTGTCAGGAAGGTACTTTCCTTGGCGTGGAAGGCAAGCTTGGCGTCTGGATATGTAGATCTCCTACCATTGTAACCGACTCTGTGTAACCCTAGCCTCTCCGGTGTCTATATAAACCGGAGGGCCTTGAATCCATAGGGCCGAACATTACATCTCAACAATCATACCATAGGCTAGCTTCTAGGGTTTAGCCTCCTTGATCTCGTGGTAGATCTACTCTTGTACTACCCATATCATCAATACTAATCAAGCGGGGCGTGGGGTTTTACCTCCATCGAGAGGGCACGAACCTAGGTAAAAACATTGTGTCCCTCGTCTCCTGTTACCATCCGCCTAGAGGCACAGTTGGGACCCCCTACCGAGATCCGCCGGTTTTGACACCGACATTGGTGCTTTCATTGAGAGTTCCTCGTGTCGTCACCGATAGGCTCGATGGCATCTTCAACCATCAACACCGTCCGGTGAGACTTTTCTCCGGGGCGGATCTTCAGATTCGGCGGCTTTGCATGCGGGCAATTCTCTTGGCCATCTAGAGCAGGTCGAAAGCTGCGCCCTGCCGTCGGTCGATTTGGAAACTTGAACTTCACGGCCGATGATCGCGGAGATTTGATCTTCGACGGACTCGAGCCACAGCCAAGCGCGCCGCACTGTGATGATGGGCATGATCTAGCTCTGCCGCCGGACAGTGCTTTGGAAGCCACATTCGAACCCGTTCCGGCTACTAGCGGGCCGATTGCCCATGACGGGGCGGTGGATGAAGCGCCGCCACAGGGGCTTCAACATCTGGCGATGGGCGAATACCAATCTCGTCCCCTGCGAAACTCGTGATCCCGAGACGCCGGACTCCTCGCCGGACTCCGAGCCTCCCGCGCCCCTGCCAATTAAACCGGATTGGGCGCCGGTTATGGAATTCACCACCGCGGACATCTTTCAGCACTCGCCTTTTGGCTATATCCTGAATTCTCTGAAGCATCTCTCGCTATCAGGAGAATCCTGGCCGAACTATGGCCAGGACGGTTGGAGTTCGGATGATGAAGAAATTCAGAGCCCACCCACCTCCCACTTTGTAGCCACTATCGAGGATCTAACCGACATGCTAGACTACGACTCCGATGACATCGACGCTATGGACAATGATGCCGGAGACGATCAGGACCCAGCGCCCACAGGACACTGGAAGGCCACCTCGTCATATGACGTCTACATGGTGGATACCCCAAAAGAAGGGGATGGCGAAAAAGCAACGGAGGAAGATTCTCTAAAGAAGCGGCGAAACGCCGATGTCGTGGCGCCGCTCTAAATCCCGCCACAACAAGAATGGAGATTCGGCGCGAGAGATAATAACACTCGGAGAGTGCGAAAGACGATCCCCTCTGCAAGACTCAAAGACAGAGGGCGCAGCAAGCCCATGACAGGCGGCGCAGCGAAGGGGTTGAGGATGATAACTATATGCCTCCCTCCGAAGGCAAAGCGAGCCTCAGCGATGATGAATTTGTCATACCCGAGGATCCGTCGAACAAGAGTGCTTGGTAGCGCAGCTCATAGCCACGACAAATAGCCTAAAGAAAAAGCAGCAACAGCTTCAAGCTGATCAAGATCGCTAGCCGATCGGTGGACCGAGGTCCTCGCGTGACGAAGTATAAACTTGAACTCCCTCCAAAAGTTACCCAAGGCAAGATGCTCCCCGATTAGAGGAGGAAGCATACATATCTTTATCACCAGCGCACGACATGGCTGGCCGACCACCCCGTGGTCGCGACAGAGAGGCATTCAGACCCCCAGCCAAGACCGTACCCCGACATCGATCCAAGAGTACGAAGCCAAAAGGGAACGCGTCGGACTTGCAAGACATCTTGGAGGATAAAGCAAGACAATCCAGATCCATCTATGGATCACGTGAGCGCCCTACGACCCACGACGAATACCGTCGCGCCGGAGATAACGCCGCCGGCGGGCGAACATAGCGAACAACACTCCCTCGAGCTGCGTCGCGATATTTCTCAATCTGAGCGCCGCACACCCGTTATGCTTCATCGATGAAGTAATGGATCATCGATCCCGAAGGGTTCAAACCCGTGAATATCGAATCTTACGATGGCTGCAACAGACCCAGCGGTGTGGATCGAAGATTATCTTCTCCACATTCATATGGCCCGCGCGGCATCTCCATGCCATCAAATATCTCCCCTCAAGCTTAAAGGACCAGCTCGGCATTGGCTTAACAGCCTGCCCGCAGATTCGATTGGGTGTTGGGAAGACACGAGGCGCGTTCCTTGATAACTTTCAAGGTACATCGATGCGACCACCGGCGCCGATGACCTAAGCCACATTATTCAGCAGCCAGACGAATCGGCGGACAATTACGGACACGGTTCTTGACGAAGAAAAATCAAATCGTCGATTGTCCGGATCGGAGGCCCTCGCAGCCTTCAAACATAACATCCGGGACGAATGGCTAGCCCGGCACCTAGGGCAGGAGAAGCCGAAATCCATGGCAGCCCTCACATCGTTAATGACCCGCTTTTGCGCGGGAGAGGATAGCTGGCTAGCCCGCAGCAACAACCTCCGCAAAAATTCGGCGGTCCGGACACTAAGGACAATCACGGCGAGTCACGTCGAATCAAAACAAAGCGCCGTGTTAGCGGCGACGACAAAGGATCTGGCGGTCAATGCGGATTCCGAGCTCAAACCGGTCAATGGAAGAAGCCATTTAAAGAACAACTCCGGCCCGTCCAATCTGGACAGAATACTCGACCGCTCATGCGGATACATGGCACCCCGAAAAGCCAGCTAATCACACCAATAGAGATTGTTGGGTGTTCAAGCGGCTAGCAAGTTAATCGCCGAACACAATGACAAGGGGCTAAATAGCGGCGACGAGGAAGAGACCCGCCACGAACAACGAGAGGATGAAGGGTTTCCCACCACAAGTGCGGACGGTGAATATGATTCTGCGACCCATATACCCAAGAGGAGAGGAAGCGCGCCTCTGGGGCGTCTATGCGATGGAGCGATCGCCCAAGTTCAATCCATGGTCCTCTGTCCGATCACTTTTGATCGGCGAGACCATCCGACCAGCATCGCCATGGCGGATTCGCGCGTGGTCCTAGACCCAATCGTCGATGGATTTCACCTCACAAGAGTCTTGATGGACGGCGGCGGCAGCTGAACTGCTTTACCGGACACACGGTCGCAAAATGGGCATAGACCCATCCAGGATCAAACCTACCAAGACAACCTTTAAAGGTGTCATCCGGGAGTGGAAGCCAAGCTATGCAGGCTCCGTCGCATTTGGAAGTGGTCTTCGGATCCCGGATAATTTCGAAGCGAAGAGTTAATCTTCGATATAGTCCCGTTCCGCAGCGACTATCATGCCCTGCTCGGACGAACCGCGTTTGCAAAGTTCAACGCGGTGCCGCATTATGCATACCTACGCGGAGTCATTACGGTCAATGGGAATATGGAACGCTCCCTCCGAACGGAGGAACATACAGCAGCTCTCGCGGCAGAAGTACAGAGCAGCCTTCAACGGCAACTCTCTAGTCCGGCAACTAAAAAGCCGGATGCATCAAAGCGCGCCCGGAGCAACACTAACCAAGACCACCTGGCGCGATCAGAGCACGCGTAGCAATGCGGCCCCCACCCTCGCCCACACATGATCACAAGAATAACACTCCGCGTACATCACTACGCTTTGGAGATACCATGGGCGCAGGGGGGCTTAACCACAAGGATTAAAGAGTGCGGCTCGACCACACCAGGGGCTCATGCTAGCGCCCCCCTTGGTTTTATTTCTTATCTTTTCTTTTTTATACAGGACTCCACTAAACAGAAGCCCTGTCCGATGGCAAACTTGCCGAACTCACGAGGCAATAGTCAGGGATCAAAGAAGGCTGCGACGAACACTCAGGTGGTCTCCATTACGAGCACTAAATTCGATTACATACACCAAGTCTGCAGCTTACCCCTGGAGGGGGACATGTCAAATTAGTCCAAATCCCTTGCTTACCGCACTATTTGTATGAGTCCGCTTTATTAGCAGACCTCCTTTCATAAATAACGCAGCACTTCCTTTTTGCAAGTTCATTACCTTTTCATCGCGATTGCGTTATCTTTTATAAATGTTCATTATATGACATCTTGCACCAGATACTTTAGTGCGGCCGAATACACCGAGGGCTTCATTCCCCAGTTATGGTGTGATTAAGTCCGAACACTTTCATAAGTGCGGCACCCGAACTTATAGCATTATATGAATCAGCTCGAATCATGTCTTGGGTCAATAGTTGGGTTTGCCGGCTCCCATGTTTTGGTACCTTACGTTCCGTTACATCGGCTAAGGTAGCCTGGAGAACCATCTGCGATTGCGCCCGGTTGAGCAGGGTTAACGCCTCGATGGAAAGCTAAAACCGGCCGGCATGATAAGGCGAGAGACTGATCGTTGTTAGAGAGGTCTTTTGGGTCCCTAAAGACTCATGCCGCTTTGGCGAAGTTCGGATGATGTCCGAGCGAAGCGTGGATAGCACCCAGTTCGGTCTTCGAATACCGGGGCTTCACGAAATTTAAAATTATAGAATTCTATGGCTAAGTGAGAGTGTTCAAGCATTATAAATCCAGTCGCCTTGTTCGTCGTGTTGAGCGCCTCCCTAGATGGACCCAAAGATGGGAACAAGAGTGCTCAAGTTTATCACCGAACACCCCAGCACTCGTGGCCTTGGGGGCTGAAGCCAACAACTTGCCATCTCTCAGATTTCACAAACGGTCGCACAGAAGGTAATATTTTAAATTCAACAAAGCGTTGCTCATGGCGCATATAAACGAAGTTTTCAGAGCACAGGATAAACACACCGCGAGTTCACTCAAGGATTACATTAAGGGGGCACTCATCCGCAATATCGCAGGCTCCCTTCAGGACAACTTTATAATACCGCTCCGGCGTACGGTGCTCCTTGCCCGGCGGCGGATCCGTGAGCTTCTCCGCATCCAGCTTGCCCCATTGCACCTTTATGCGGGCAAGGGCCCGACGGGCGCCTTCAATGCAAAGGATCGCTTGATCACATCAGCCGGGGCATGCATCCACTAGCCGCCGCACTAGGCCAAAGTAGCTACGGGCATGGCCTGCCCAGCCACGGCCGACCCTGTGAGGCCCTTCATGGCCTCCTCGGCCACCTTGTGGAGTTCGACCAGCTGCTTCACTGGTCGCTTGAAAGCACCGGATGGCGGCCTCGGCGTCTTGAGACGAAGACCTTCTCCGTTGAGCTCCCTCCTCGCCACGATAGAATGCAGCGGCATTAGGCGCACTGGCAGCAGATCTGCAAATGCCCCCGAGAGCTCGAATTCGGGTAAGTATCCGGTAATTTACATTAACATGCTTGCTCTGCATGAAAACGCCTTACCGCCGCTATCTTCTTCATGTCCTCTATTTCCATATGGGCCTTACGGGCCTCGGCCTTGGCGGACTCGGCCCTATCGAGAGCCGAGGCAAGCTCGGACTCTCGAGTCTTGGAGTCATGCTCCAAACTCTCATGTTTTTCCATGAGAGCCCGGAGCTCTTGCCGAACCTCCGCCACCAGTGCCGCTTGTTTTTCTCGCTCCGTCCGTTCTGTGGCCGCATTGCGTTCGGCCACGGACACGGCATCCTTCAGGGCTGCCACCTCGTTAGTGGCCCCTGCATTACATATATTATCCTTGTTAATCTTGTTTGCAACCAAAACCCTTCTCTGTAAGGTACTTATTTAAAGTGGTGTTATTCACCTTCTTTTTCCTTGAGCTGCCTCTTGGCATGGCCGAGCTCTTGCTCCGACCGCTCAAGATCTTTCTTCAGCGCCTCGACCTCCGCCGTTAATGCGGCGAGGTCAACAAGCGCAGCCTGCAAACCCATATCGACATATTTTTAACAACCTGCGTTATCTTGTTAGATCCTTAGTCCGGTTTTCTTTTGAACACGGACTAAGCATTAGGGAAACTCTTGTCTATGCGGTATTATATTACTTAATTTTAACCTTCTTACCTCAAAGCTTTGTTAGAAGGCTGTTGCGAGCTTGATCAGCCCGCCCTTGGCGGCTGGACCTTCTCAATCACCGCACTCATGAGAGTGCGGTGTTCTTCGATAAGCGCCTTTGGCGCCTCCGGCAGAATTATCCGGTGCCTCGGTTGGGCCGAGGCCGCGGCGTCACGGTCCTGCCCTCTTTCGAGGGCTGCTTGCGGACTCTGGAACCGCTACGGGTTCGGAGTAGAGTCCGCACAAAGTCGAGGCTGCTGGCGGCGCCTCGGAGCCTCCTCTGGCGCGTCCCCTCAGGATTCCGCCTCCTCGTCCTCGGCGCGTGGGGTAGAGGCGGTCGGTGGAATTTACATCCGGCGGCGCCAACGACCCGCTCATCGAGTCGAGAAAGTCGCCAATCGCGGCGGACTAAAGGAACAATGCGGCATTAGAAGGACACTCGTAACATACAATATCGGCATATGAATGATCCGGATACTTACGATCTGCCGGACGCCGGGCCCTTGAGGCCACTCGTCCTCGCCAACGTTGATGTTGGCAAAACTGTCGAGGATAGTTCTCCCCTCTTGGACCCTTGGCCGCCCGGTTGGGAGGCCTTCCTCTTCTCTCTCCTCCTCCGGGAGAGAGTACTCCTCCTCCTCCTCCTCCTCGTCTTGGGAGGAGTCCTCGTCGTCGTCGTCGGGCCTTTGATTCGAGGAACTCTTGCGAGTCCCGCGCCACCTTCTTGGCCTTTTCTCCGGCACCACGTCACGGTGCGGAACCAACAACCTTGCTAAGCGGGCATCCACTAGTTCTTACGGCATGGGAGCCGGGGTGATGAGCAGCTCGGCCTTCTCCATCCATTCTGTCAAAGGAAGAGGCAGATTAAAAACCTCGCTAGAGTCAATCTAATTACTACAAGTGTCCCGTAATGGGGTGAATCACTTACCTCGTCGATCGGAGATCGCAAGCTGAATCCGCGGTCTTGATCGCGGATGCGGGGCTTGGCGCCCTTGAACAGCACCCTCGAGCGCCTTCGTGCGTTGTGTCGAAGCGCTTAACATCTGGTGCTGTTCGGATTAAACTCCACAGTTAAATGCCTGTTCTTGGCATGGGAGAATCCGCCCGGAGCATGACTGGACCACGTCGGCGGCGGAGCCTATTGCTCACCGGCTTCTTGATGCAGGCTCGAAGTCCGTCACCTCCACGGATCACCCCACCGCAAGCCCTTCTCTTTCCGGGAGGTGAGCTGCGTGGGGATTCTAGATCTAAATTCGGGGCCGCCCGCCCATGTAGGCTCAGCGGCTCGGTGATGTAGAACCACCCCGATGCCACCCCTTGACGGAGTCCACGAAGGTCCCTTCTAGCCAAGGGGCGTTGGGCGGCTGCCCAACATGGCGCCTCCGCATTCGCTTGCATCCCTTCACAATCTTGACAGCGTTGAAGGTCTTGAGCCACAGGCGAAGTGGGGCGGATGCAGAGAAAGGCCTCGCACCTGACGATAAGCGCCGAGATGTTGAGGGCGAAGTTGGCGCCCGGATCGTGGAAATCCAGCCGTAGTAAAACATGAGCCCCGGACGAATGGATGGGCGGAAAGCCCGTCCAGCGGAGGAAGTGGGGAAGGAAGGCGACCCTCTCATGAGGCCACAGGGTGGGGATGAGCTGCCCGCGTCGGGCGGCCGATGTGCGATGTCGCTGAAAGGTATCGGCGTCGCGCACCTTGGTGATATCCTCCTCCTTTGCGGTGGAGGCCATCCATTGCCTCCCCTCCGGACATATTCGAAGAGGGGTTGAGGTGAATCTTGTGACTTAGGCGTTGGAGCTTGAGTTTCTTTGGGATGGATAAGCAAAGGAGGAAGAAGGCGTGGGTGAGAAGGTAAATCCTTATCCCTTATATATAGGCGGACAAAACTATCGTTCCTCGCCACTGGTAAAACTCGCTTATCTCCCAAGCGCCACCATCAATGGCGCGGTTGGGTTACCCACGCGTATTGATGAGAATCCGGAATAAGGGGAACACGATCTACGCTTGACGGGGCGTGCCAAGAAACCGCTTAGCTAAATGTCTTTGAAGTGGTACAATAATTCAAACAAAGGCTTGGTGCGGTGTGATGTCACGCCGCATATCGTCGGCAGAATTGGATCGGTGTATATGTTTTATTCTCTCTCGTTTGGAATGTGGAAATTATTTTGCGAGCGGACACTACCACGGTGTTCATTATCTTCTCCGAATTATTCAAGGAGGAACCCGCCTTGCAATGCCGAACATTATGCGCGGGACTTATCGTCATTGAAGACTGGTTCAGGCTCTTGAGGAGTCCTAGACTAGGGGTGTCGAGACAGCGGACTATCAATATCCGCGGACTCCCGGACTACGAAGATAGAAGATTGAAGACTCGGCTCGTGTCCGGAAGGTACTTTCCTTGGCGTGGAAGGCAAGCTTGGCGATCGGATATGTAGATCTCCTACCATTGTAACCGACTACTGTGTAACCCTAGCCTCTCCGGTGTCTATATAAACCGGAGGGCCTTAGTCCATAGGACGAACATTACATCTCAACAATCATACCATAGGCTAGCTTCTAGGGTTTAGCCTCCTTGATCTCGTGGTAGATCTACTCTTGTACTACCCATATCATCAATATTAATCAAGCGGGGCGTGGGGTTTTACCTCCATCGAGAGGGCTGAACACAGGTAAAAACATTGTGTCCCTCGTCTCCTGTTACCATCCGCCTAGACGCACAGTTCGGGACCCCCTACCCGAGATCCGCCGGTTTTGACACCGACAGGGGACAAACGATATATGTTGCCTCTTCTTACTTTCTAAAATTTTTCTCGTGTCAACATAGAACAACACGAGTGTTGTGTCATTTTTTGGGACTTCTCGGGTTTGCTTGGATATTTTTATACATTAACTGAGTTTTCTATGCTCATGTGCATAATTCAAATTTGAACTACATGCAAATGCTCCAGTGCATATAAAGTGGTTCAAATTGGAATGTGTGTCCTTGGTTACATGCTTAAGTCCCATGCAAAAAATGCGAATGAATGTCATACACCTTGCCACCGTCGCTCGTCCGCTAACATTGAGATACATGGTTTTTAAATTCTAGTAAATCGAAAACGCGTCTGAAATTTATGAAACTTGACACGCTAGCGTGGAACGGCATAAAAATGCAGTGGTAAAAATATTGTCCCGTTTGGGGCAGGTTGGGGTATTTAAGCTTCTCACAAACCAGAGCTTCTCACAACAAGCCTCATGGTTACGGTAGGGAACGTTTCACCTTTCTGTACGAAATGATATCCATTGCCTCTTCTTGATTTCAATTTTTTTTCTAGTGACAACATAGAACAACATGAGTGTTGTGTTAGTTTCAGGATTTTTTCGGGGTTTTGGACATTTTTATACAATAATTAAGTTTTCAATGCATTTATGTGCATAATTCAAATTTGAACTACATGCACATGCTTTAATGCATAAAAATTGGTTGAAAAATCAAATCCGTGTCCTTGGTTGCATGCTTAGGTCCCATGCAAGAAATGGGAATGAATGTCAAACACCCTGCCACCGTCACTCGGCCACAAACATTGAGATACCTGCTTTTTAAACTCTAGTAAATCCAAAACTCTTCTGAAATTCATGAAACTTGGCATGCTATCATGGAGCGGCATCAACATGCCGTGGTAAATTTTTTATCCCATTTGAGGCAGGTTTGGGTATAAACTTCTCACAAACCAGAGGTTCTCACAAGAGCCTCATGGTTTCAGTAGGGAACGTGCAACCTTTGGGGACGAAACAATATCCGTTGCCTGTTATTGCTTTCAATTTTTTCTCTAGTGTCAACATAGAGCAATAGGAGTGTTGTGTTAAAATTTGAAATTTTTGGTGTTCATTTGGACATTTTTATACATTAATTGAGTTTTCAATGCATTTATGTGCATAATTCAAATTTGAACTACATGCAGATGCTCTAATGCATAATAAATGGTTGAAAATCCAAATCCGTGTCTTTGGTTGCATGCTTAGGTCCCATGCAAGAAATGGGAATGAATGTCAAACACCCTGCCACCGTCACTCGGCCACAAACATTTTGAGATATCTGCCTTTTAATTCTAGTAAATCCAAAACTCTTCTGAAATTCGTGAAACTTGGCATGCTATCATGGAGCGGCATCAACATGCCATGGTAAATTTTTGTCCCTTTTGGGGCAGATTTGGATATAAGCTTCTCACAAACCAGAGCTTCTCACAACATGAGCCTCATGGTTTTGGTTGGGAACGTGCCACCTTCGGGGACGAAAACGATATCCGTTGCCTGTTATTGATTTCATTTTTTTGTGTAGTGTCAACATGGAACTACACGAGTGTTGTGTTAAAATTTTGGAATTTTTTGGGGTTCGTTTGGACTTTTTTATACATTAATTGAGTTTTCAATGCATTTATGTGCATACTTCAAATTTGAACTACATGCACATGCTCTAATGCATATAAATTGGTTGAGAATTCAAATCCGTGTCCTTGGTTGCATGCTTAGGTCCCATGCAAGAAATGGAAATGAATGTCAAACACCCTGCCACCGTCACTCGACCGCAAACATTGAGATACTGATGTCTACTACGCAACTTTATTCTTGTAGACACGTGTTGGGCCTCCAAGCGTAGAGTTTTGTATGACAGTAGCAATTTTTCCTCAAGTGGGTGACCTTAGGTTTATCAATCCGTGGGAGGAGTAGGATCAAGATAGTCTCTCTCAAGCAACCCTGCAATCAAATACAAGAAATCTCTTGTGTCCCCAACACACCCAATACAATAGCAAATTGTATAGGTGCACTAGTTCGGCGAAGAGATGGTGATAAAAGTGTAGTATGGATAGTAGATATCAGATTTTGTAGTGCGAACAATAAAAAACAACAAGGTAGTAAATGATAAAACGGAGCACAAACGGTATTGCAATAATGGAAAATGAGGCCTATGGCGCATACTTTCACTAGTGCAATCTCTCAACAATGCTAACATAGTTGGATCATATAACCATCCCTTTAAGTGCGATGAAGAATCACTCCAAAGTTCCTATCTAGCGGAGAACATAAGAATAAATTGTTTGTAGGGTACAAAACCACCTCAAATATAGTTTATAGTAAAAAAACGAAACCTCCTCAAAGTTATTCTTTCTATTCGATCTATTCAAGAGTTTGTACTAAAATAACACAAAGCTATTCTTTCCATTCGATCTATCCTAGAGTTCGTACTAAAATAACACCAAAGCAAATTCATATTCATAATACTCATTCCAACACAAAGAACTTCAAAGAGTGCCCCAAGATTTCTACCGGAGAAACAAAAGACGAGAACATGCATCAACCCCTACGCATAGATTACCCCAATGTCACCACGGGAACCCGTGAGTTGAGTGCCAAAGCATATATCAAGTGAATCAATACGATACCCCATTGTCACCACGAGTATTCAACTACAAGACATATATCAAGTGTTCTCAAATCTATAAAGTATTCAAGCCGATAACAACAAGATAGAGAGGGGAAAACACCATATGATCTGACTATATTAACAAAGCCCGCGATACATCAAGATCGTGACATCTAAAGAACATGAGAGAGAGAGAGATTAAACACATAGCTACTGGTAGAAACCCTCGGCCTAGAGGGTGGACTACTCCCTCCTCATCGTGGTGGTAGCCAAGATGATGAAGATGGCCACCGGTGATGATTCCCCCCCTCCGGCAGGGTGCCGGAACGGGGTCTAGATTGGATCTCGTGGATACAGAGGCCTTGCGGCAGCGGAACTTCTGATCTAGGGCTACCCTGAAGGGTTTTGGAATATTTGGGATTTTATAGGGCGAAGAAGGGGTGTGGGAGACCACCAAGGTGGGCACAACCCACCTGGGCATGCCTGGGGGCCCAGGCGCGCCCTGGTGGGTTGTGCCCCCATGAGCACCCCAGTCTTGCTCTGGCCCATCACAGGTGTTACGGTCCATAAAAATTCTCCAAGGAGTTTCGTGGTGTTTGGACTCCGTTTGATATTGATTTCCTGTGAGGTAAAAAAAAGCAAAAAAACAACAACTGGCATTGGGCACTGGGTCCATAGGTTAGTCCCCAAAAATGATATAAAGTTGCTATAAAATGATTGTAAAACACCCAAGAATGATAATATAACAGCATGAATACTTCATAAATTATAGATACATTGGAGACGTATCAACATCCCCAAGCTTAATTCCTACTTGTTCTCGAGTAGGTAAATGATAAAAGAAATAATTTATGAAGTGTGAATGCTAGCAAAGTGCATAAGTTTGATCAATGATAATTTCAATCACTTTTCCTAGCATCGTAACAACAATTCTTTCTTATAAAACTTCTCATGTTATAGTAGCAACCAATTCACATGTTAAGGTCCAAACAATGAATTCTCTTGAAACTCAGCAACCTATGTTCTCAGTCACCAAGCAATTGCAATTCAACTTATTCAACAGAGTCTAAGTAAGAGCTCCACATACTCAACCATCATATAGTATTCTATGATTTCTAACACTCACCGCATACACATGAGCAAAACGTTTCAACCGGACACATAGAAAGATAGGGGCTTATCATTTCGCCTCCCAACGTATTCACCTTTGGGTGATGCCAACAACAATAACTGATGCTACCCATATCCAACTAGATATATGTGCCTAGATCTTTCCTCACCACATGATGCTTGCCAGAAGAGAAAAAATAAAAAGGAATATAGAGAAAAACTTTGACTATTTGCATAAAAGTAAATACTGAAAAGTAAAAGATAGGCCCTTCGCAGAGGGAAGCAGAGGTATGCTCAACCCCTTAGTGCAAAAGAACGTCACGTTATATTTCCCCTTATGATAGCAACCTTTATTATGCAGTCTGTCGCTTTTATTCTTTGCCATCACAAGTTCGTACAACGCTCAATTTTCTCTTACACTAAATGATCCAACACTTTCAGAAGCAATTTTTATTGCCTTATTGCACCGATGACAACTTACTTGAAGGATCTTGCTCAATTCATAGGTTTAAGGGGTTTTGGATGCACAAGTAGTATCTCTACTTGGTGCGAAATTTTTGGCTAGCAAAGATAGGGGGCAAGCACCACATGTTGAAGGATCTATGACAATATAACTTCTATGTGAATATGAAGAAACATAAATCATTACGTTGTCTTCCTTGTCCAGCGTAAAAAAAGTTGGCACATAATATTGTGACGGGGGCTCACAATCACAAATTTTTTCCAAGATAGTGTAATTGCATGTGAAAGTTCTCTTCCTTATACTAATTATTCGTGAATTGCTTGTGAGGGAGTCCCGGACTAGGGGGTGTCCGGATAGCCGAACTATCATCATCGGCCGGACTCCAAGACTATGAAGATACAAGATTGAAGAATTCGTCCCGTGTCCGGATGGGACTTTCCTTGGCGTGGAAGGCAAGCTTGGCGATACGGATATGTAGATCTCCTACCATTGTAACCGAGTCTGTGTAACCCTAGCCCTCTCCGGTGTCTATATAAACCGGAGGGTTTTAGTCCGTAGGACACAACAACAATCATACCATAGGCTAGCTTCTAGGGTTTAGCCTCCTTGATCTCGTGGTAGATCCACTCTTGTACTACCCATATCATCAATATCAATCAAGCAGGAGTAGGGTTTTACCTCCATCTAGAGGGCCCGAACCTGGGTAAAAACATCGTGTCCCTTGTCTCCTGTTACCATCCGCCTAGACACACAGTTCGGTACCCCCTACCCGAGATCCGCCGGTTTTGACACCGACATTGGTGCTTTCACTGAGAGTTCCTCTGTGTCGTCACCGATAGGCTTGATGGCCCCTTCGATCGTCAACAACAACGACGCAGTCCAGGGTGAGACTTTTCTCCCCGGACAGATCTTCGTATTCGGCGGCTTTACTGCTGCGGGCAATTAAGCAGCGTCTGGAAGCGGATCGAAAGCTACGCCCTGGCGTCGAGTCGATTTAGAATCTGAACTTCACGGAGGACATCGCGGAGACTTGATCTTGATGGATTCGAGCCACGGTGGCGCGCCGCCTTTATCACGATGGGCATGATTTAGCTCTGCTGCGGACAGTGCCTTGGAGGCCGCACACGAGTCCGCTCCGACCCTTAATTCGGAGCCGGCTGCGCAGATCGAGGACTGGTGGCTAGACACTGCCTCGGGGGCTGCAACCTCTACGACGATGGAGCCGAATACTGACCTTGTCCCTTGTGAAGCTCGTGACTCCAAGGTGCCGGACTCCTCGCCGGACTCCGAACCTCCCGCGCCCCTTCCAATTGAATCCGATTGGTCGCCCATCATGGAGTTCACCACTGCGGACATCTTCCAACACTCACCTTTCGGCGACATCCTGAATTCGCTAAAGTATCTCTCGTTATCAGGAGAGCCCTGGCCGGACTGCGGTCAGGACGGTTGGGATGCGGACGACGAAGAAATTCAAAGCCCACCCACCACCCACTTAGTAGCCACTATTGGCGATCTAACCGACATGCTAGACTTGACTCGAAGGCATCGGCGGTATGGGCGGCGATGCGGAGCGACCAGAACCAGCGCCTATAGGGCACTGGAAAGCCACCTCGTCATCGACATATATATGGTGGACACCCCAAAGGGCGGAATGGCGATGGAACAGCGAGGAGGATCCTCCAAGAAAGCAGATCTAGCGCCAAGCGTCGGTGGCGCCGCTCTAAATCCCGCCACAGCAGGAATGGAGATTCCGGCACCGGAGACAATAACACCCCTGACAGTGCCGAAGACAACCTCCTCCAGCAAGATTCAGCACAGGAGGATGAAGAAGCCAGCCCTCGCGAGAGAGCGGCGGACAAAGAGGTAGAAGACGATAATTATATGCCTCCCTCCAGAGACGAGGCAAGCCTCGTCGACGACGAATTCGTCGTGCCAGAGGATCCCGTCGAACAAGAGCATTTTAAACGCAGACTTATGGCCACGACAAGCGGCCTCAAGAAAAAGCAGCAACAACTTAGAGCTGATCAGATGGACTCGGTGTCAAAACCGGCGGATCTCGGGTAGGGGGTCCCGAAATGTGCGTCTAGGCGGATGGTAACAGGAGACAAGGGACACGATGTTTTTACCCAGGTTCGTGCCCTCTCGATGGAGGTAAAACCCTACTCCTGCTTGATTGATATTGATGATATGGGTAGTACAAGAGTGGATCTACCACGAGATCAAGGAGGCTAAACCCTAGAAGCTAGCCTATGGTATGATTGTTGTAATGGTTGTGTGTCCTACGGACTAAAACCCTCCGGTTTATATAGACACCGGAGTGGGCTAGGGTTACACAGAGTCGGTTACAATGGTAGGAGATCTACATATCCATATCGCCAAGCTTGCCTTCCACGCCAAGGAAAGTCCCATCCGGACATGGGACGAAGTCTTCAATCTTGCATCTTCGTAGTCTCGGAGTCCGGTTGCCGATGATAGTCCGGCTGTCCGGACACCCCCTAGTCCAGGACTCCCTCAGTAGCCCCTGAACCAGGCTTCAATGACGATGAGTCCGGCGCGCATATTGTTCGGCATTGCAAGGCGGGTTCCTCCTCCGAATAATTCATAGAAGATTGTGAACGCCAGGATAGTGTCCGGCTCTGCAAGATAAGTTCCACATTCCACCGTAGAGAGAATAATATGTACACAAGTTCAATCTGCTGACGTATTTTGTGGCATGACATCATACCACCACCAAGCCTTTACTTGAATCGTTTTTTATTATACCACCTCGGTAGCGTTTAGCGGCAGTTTCCTTAGCACGTCTTGTCGAGCGAGAGATCGTGTTCCCCTTATTCCGGGATTCCCATCAATACGGACGTGGGTAACCCAACCGTGCCCGTTGCCACGCCCCCTCTATCGGAGGTGAGTCCCGAACGGTCACGGGACGGCTCTTGGTATTCTCCCTCTTTATAATGGGACCAAGGCTTGGTTCTTTTCTTCAATCCTCAATCGAATCTTCTCCTTGCCCCGAGTTCCAACACCCAGAGCCCCATATTCGATCGCTTCGGACCTTCGACAATGTCCGGCTCCGACCTACAGGGCCGGTGGATGCCCTCCTCCGTCACGGAAGAAGACGTGCTAAAGCTGCGAGAGGCCACGTACCTGACTTACGAGATTTCGCATAGGTTGCCCGCCAAAGGGCAAGTCATTCCCACCCCCGAGCCCGGCGAGTATGTCGTGTTTGTATCCCACCTCCGTCAGGGTTTAGGTTTCCCGATGGATCCTTTTGTGAGAGGGCTCATGTTTTATTATGGGTTGGAATTCCATGACTTGGCTCCGGAGTCCATCCTCCATATCTCTTCATTCATTGTCGTCTATGAAGCCTTCCTCCGCGTCACCCCTCACTTGACTTGGCTTAAGACCTTGACGTGGGCGAAGGTGATCGAGCGTCCACGCAGAAATCTTGTGGGCGGTTATGTGAAGGGCCGGCTCCATGGCCCAAGGGCTCTTTTCAGAGGAGCTCGGCTTGTGCAGCGAGGTGGTTCTACATAACCGCTCCCGGGGCAGCAGCGAAGCCGCCGCCCATCTTCCTTCGGGCCCTCCACAGCCGGTGAAGTCGAGGTCACCAAGGGCTCAAGCCCAGGGGCCGTCAAAGACATGCCCATGTTGCGGGCGGATTCAGACCTCAAGCGAGGGAGATCGATCTGGTCGTGGTGATCACGAGTCATGCTGATTAGGCATCTCCTGCCCTGCAAACGCCGTCCTCTCCGGCTGTGGGAGTTCAATCCGGAGGGACCACGAATTCTCCAACACTTCATGGGTACAACACCCGTGGAGATGTACAAACTGTTCTTCGGATCATGAGAGGCGTGTCCGGAATTGACCGAGGACGCCGGCCTAAGCTGCAATCGCCCGGATACACAAGTAAGTAGCTCCATATCCGGACATACCGTTTGTTTGCCTTTCTATGATTCACCTTTTGACCAATTGCCCTCTACATAGGAGTGGATAGCGCAAGCAAAACTGATACGGTGTCCGGCCCCCCTCCCACAGACCGTGCCGGATCCCGTGCTGGTCAGGATGCTGGATGTTGCGCCTTCAGAGGAAGACGAAGGGGAGAACAGAGGAACTACCGCCTCAACCAAGGAGGCTTTTGAGGAAGGGTGGATCGAGAATCCCTCCTTCTAGGGGGAGAAGAGGACCGCCTCCGAGAACCCGTAGGCCAAATCCCCGAAGCGGGGGAAGAAATCTTCACCAGAGGGTCCTGCGTCCGGAGAGGCTCCGGCCGCACAATCTCCCCTAAAGAATCAGCCCTCCAGCGAGCCGTAAGTAGAAAAAAAGGGAGTTTTGTAATAAGGGACATCCCTATTTGTGCTTCTGAGGATAATTTAAGTTTTCCTTGTAGTCCGGATCTCCGTCCTTCTCAGATGAGCTCGTCTTCGGGGGAACTCCGTCCGGAGATGATGGAGAGCGAGACGCCTCCATCTGCCGCACCATCGGATAGGGCGGATGAGCCTGAAGTGTCATCACGGAGGGTATCCTTGAGTCCGGCAGGGCCACATAGTTCGGCACCAACTGGTGTGTGGCCGGGGGAACTGAAGGATCTGCTTGAGAAGGCGTCTGTCTCAGAAGGTCATCGTACACTGATGAGTTTGGTGATTGAAAGAATTTCATCCGCCGAAGGCGGATTGCGTGATGCCGTCAGGAGTTTACTGGCGGGGTTTGAGGTACGTAAAAATGACTTACCCTTTGACAGTTTTACACATAAAGTGCACCCTGTATAGATAGTAGCCCCTGAGACTCGGTAGGGTGTCGAGAACGACAGCGTGCCGAGGATCAAAATCCCAGGTATTGATTTTCGCCTTTCCTATGCAGGTGGCGGATAGTTGATGGCTAGCGGACTGATGGAGTGCCAAACTAAAAGCGGCAGCACGCGTTGCGGATCACGGACATCGCTACTGGTCGATAAACGACAGCGACTCACAAGGTAGGTTTTTTCTCCATGGTCACCTAGTAAGGGAGCCGAAGCCCACTCCTTACGACATGTGTGCTCAATGCAGATGGTGCCGCTGCTGTGGAGAGCCTTCGGGCAGAACTTTCTCAAGCTAAGGAGCAAGCCAGAAGGAGTGATGTGGCTGCCTCGAGGGCGGCCGAAGAGCTAGAAACCGAAAGGGCTGCACACTGCCGAAGTAGGGAGGAGATGGCCGAAATGGCCGTGAAGTTAAAAGATGCTACTGACTGCAATGAGGTTCTTGAAAAGGAACGCCTAGCGGAGCAAGAAAACCTGAGGAAGGCCACTGCCGAAGCCAAGGATGCCCATTCTGCAATGCGGGCTATAAAGGAGGAGCTGCGCCAGGCCGGAGACATTGTGGCTGGCAAGCCCTTTCTTTCTTGCCGGAGGTTCTGAGATCAAAGTATGCTCAGCTTGGCCATTTGTGGGGTCCGGAGGATCCTTATATGGATTTAGCGAAGTCTGGCGGATGCCGTTGTGCACTTTGAAGTCGGAAGGATCACAAGGCGGAAGAGCTATTTTGGTCTCAATTCCATAGTCCGGGCGTTCACTTCACGACCGATCGGTGGCTGAGTGGGCTGAGCTGAATAGGTTTTCGGACTTGCCATGACAGATATCATGGCTCATGTCGGCGGATAGCCCTAAGCGAAAGAGTTATTTTGGCTTATTGCAGCAATTTCTTGGGGCGGTGCATATCAAAGCGATAAGCGGTCGGCCTGCATAGAGGGTGCACGGATGGCCCTCGCCGTGTGAAGACACCTTTGGGCGAGATGGATGCCACCGCTATTGCGACCCGAGGTTGGACGAGCGGTTACCCGTCGAGCACTATTTTGGGGAGGTTCTGCGTGGTGCTCGTGTAATAGAGTCGCAGTGCTCAAAAAATGTCATGTTCAAATGAACGTTATGGTTTGTAAAACGATGTTTATGATGTAAGCGCTTTTTGTACTTGTGCGTTCAAGTATCGAAATATCTCCTGTGCGGCCGTTTATGTATACGTCGTATAACCCGAAAGATGGCGATCGTCGGCTTCAGCCCCCACGCACAAGGTGCGGGGTATTCGCAAAAATAAGCGCATTTTCACACTTAATCCGGCGTCTCGGTCTGTGAAGGAGGTGGTAGCGTAGCAAGCGAGGCAACCAGACTATAATGCTTTATCACTTTCACTTAGCCATAGGAGTTCGAGGGTGGGGCTACGATATAGCCCCTAGGGGCACCGCGCTCTCCGAATTGGTAGCGTATGTGCTGGCCGAAACGGTCGTTCGTCAAGCGGAGAATTCTAAATATTCGGTGGTCGATCGAGTGGTTGACGGTCTCTCGCTATATCATGAGAGTCGGTTTGGCTTTCTCTCTTGAGGTGCTCGCCCGCCGAACCGGGCACAATCGCAGATAGTTCTCCTGTGCCGCGTTAGCCGATGATCTGAGCGTAAGGCAGCAAAACACAGGAGCTGGGCAAACCCAATATTTGACCAAAGACATGATTGAGCTGATGCATATAAGGCCTAACTCGAGGCGCCAACACTCCCTAAGGTATTCGGTCTTTATGATAGCGGGCGTAACAATGCCTAAGCCCCTAGTGTCGTGTACACGCAAGGTCCTCTGACGCGCCGATGCCAAGACGTCAGTCTCCTCTCTGGTTATAATTAGAAACCAGGGGATATATAGCAACAAGAGACAATAAAAAAGGTTTACGCGGGGTCTTAATCTGAAAAGAATCCTTGCAATGGGTCCCTCTTGCGTCTGCGCTTTGTGTCTCCGTTGTCTTTGTATCACGGGCCAGGTGTAACACGCTGTTCATCTGTAAAAGAGAGGAACTTAGTTTGAAAAGTAATCGTGCAAAAAATGAATTAAAAATCGAAATATGAATGAATGAATAAAGCTGAGCTTGTATTAGCTCATACGCACAGCCCCTTATATAGGGGGTGTGCGGCTAGGGAGCCCCTAGCTTATTTATGCCGGACTCGTCTAGCCGTGTCCGGGGTCTTGAACGACCTTTTAATGAGATGATGCCACGTGGACCGGGCATTTTAAGTGTAAGAGACGCGTAGTGTGGTATTGCATTAAAGCGGACAAAAGCTTCACGTCCCAATAGTGCTTGATGGCTACTTTTGAATGGGGCGACATGAAAGATTAGCTTTTCGCGTCGGAAGTTGTCGGGTGACCCGAACACAACTTCTAGTAGTAGGGAGCCCGTGCACTTGGCGTAAGGGCCTGGCGTCACTCCCTTGAAGGAAGTGTGGCTATGTCGAATTTTAGTTAGGTCTATCCCCAACTTGCGGATTGTGTTCGGATATAGCAGGTTTAAATCGCTGCCTCCGTCCATCAGGACTTGTGTAAATTGTAGTCCGTCAATTATAGGATCCAATATCAGAGCAGTCCATCCTGCGTTTCGCATACTTCTAGAATAGTCCAGGTGGTTGAAAGTAATTGGTTTTGACATCCAACCTCGAGGTTCCGCTGGGGTGGACCGTGCGATACCTACTTTGGCGGGCGCCGCACTGTTGTTCCGTATTGTCACATGAAGTGAGTTTACTGTTTTGACTTCTTGTGGGAAAGTCTTTTGTTTTCCGGCGCTCTGCTTGTGGGGTTCGTCATCATCCTCGCTTGGCACGTCGAGCCCCTTGTGTTCGGCGTTGAGTCAGCCGGACTGTTTGAAGACCCAACAATCTCGGTGGGTGTGGTTTGCAGGCCTACCGGAGGTGCTGTGGATTTGACATATCCGATCCAAAATTTTGTTTAAGTTGGATAGCTCGTCCTTTGTTGTCCTTAAGAGGCGGTGTTTTGCTGTTCGACATGAGCTTTTGAATCCGGCGTTGACCGTCGTGTTCTTTGGCCTTTTTCTTTGTTTGGTATTTGGTCCTTTCTGCGCCCGTGATTTTCCGTTTCCATCTCTGATCTCGGATGTACTCGGGTCGCTGGTGCTGCATCTTGCTAGCCAGCTGTCTTCCCCTGCGCAAAAGCGGGTCATGAGGCTTGTTAGCGTGGCCATAGTTCTCGGCTTCTCTTGTTCGAGGTGTCTGGCGAGCCATTCGTCTTAGACATTATGTTTAAAAGCTGCTAGGGCTTCGGCGTTCGGACAGTCGACTATTTGGTTCTTTTTGGTAAGAAACCTGTTCCAGAATTTGCATGCTGACTCTCCGGGCTGTTGAGTTATGTGACTTAGATCGTCTGCATCCGGAGGTCGGACATAAGTCCCTTGAAAATTTGCTCTAAACGCGTCTTCGAGCTCTTCCCAACTTCCAACAGTGTTTTCTGGGAGGCTTTTGAGCCAATGCCGAGCTGGCCCTTTGAGCTTGAGGGGCAGATATTTTATGGCATGGAGATCATCTCCTCTAGCCATGTGTATGTGCAGGATGTAATCCTCAATCCAGACTTCGGGGTCTGCTGTTCCGTCGTATGCCTCTATGTTTACGGGCTTGAATCCCGCTGGGAATTCATGATCCAGCACCTCATCGGTGAAACATAGTGGGTGTCTGGCGCCCTATTTAGGCGTGCCGTTATCTTGAACATCGCGTGTTGTGTTGCTTCCAGGGCCCTCTTTTTGGCCCATAAATGGACTGACCGGCCATCTGTTTCTGAGGATCATGTGTTGGCTTGTGTGCGGCGCCGCTTGTCGCTTTTGGCACATGTCATCTGTCGTCTATCCGCCAGCGGCCTCTTGCTTTTTGACCGTGGGGGCTCTATGGCCTCCTCGTCAATCTCGTAACAACTTGCGCCGGGTAGCTCTTTGTTTGGTGGCCATTGCCATATTTGTCCGCGGTCTTGAGTACTTTGCCCCACCTTATTCTGAGTATGTCTTCCGCTGTTTTGAGCTTCCGTTTTTCCTTCTTCAGGCTTCTTGCAGTGGCGACAAGTCTTTTGTGGAGGTTCTTATGCTCCGGTGGTGTGTCCGGCGTGAGATTGTCTGGACTGTTGTTTTCGCCGGGCACGGATTGATTATCCGATTCGTCCTGTTCGGATGGTTGCTTGGTTGCAAGTTCGTCGCCTACTGGTTTGCCCTGCTCTATTGCTGGGTTATTAGGAGTACTGTTTTTGTCGAGGCGGGACTTAGGGCGGCGCCTGCGTCGCCGCTTTGGTTGTTTGTCGGCGGGATTGTCTTTTGCCGCGTCCCGTTGTTCCTCGCTATCGCTTCCTTTTGGGGTGTCCACCATATATACATCATGAGTTGAGGTGGCCTTCCAGTGCTTGGTAGGCGCTGGTTCTTAGTAGTCTCCGACATCGTCGTCCATACCGTCGATGTCTTCGGAGTCGTAGTCTAGCATGTTTGTTAGATCGTCGACAGTGGCTACTGTCGGTGTACTAAAGTAGGGGTACCTTAGTATCCCGAACTTGTGCCTGAGGCGATCAGCGACACCAGATGGCAGGGCTTGCCGGGCGTCCGCCAAGATCCTCCGTAGCTCATATTGATGCCATTCGAGAACAAAGTGTTTTGACTGAAAAGACAAGACTCCGGCAAGAGTAGCTCGCCGGGAAGGACAAGGCCCCGGCAAGAGGAGCTTGCCGGGAAGGCCAACCAAGGCACTGCGAAGAACTTTCCGCGACGCGCCGTGCATCCCGGCAGGGCCCGACGAGCGGCAAGCTCTCGGGTGCGGCAAGACAACGACCGCGGCAAGGCACTTGCCGCGGCGAAGCCACCACTCTGCGCCCACGCTCCAGCGCATCCGACGACGTGTCGCCACAGGATCATTCCAGGCACACGTGGCGGGGAGCTGTGCAGCCAAGCGGTGCGAGGTGGCAAGTAGAGATGACGAGAAGGCCATCGTGGCAGGAGGTGGCGTCCCTAACGGTCGCTTCTCTGCACTGTTTGGGCGACCGGACGGGCATTAAATGCCCTTGTCCCCTGCCGTCAGAGTTAGGTAGGGGGCACTGTAGATAGCGGTTGTACCAACCCCTCTTTTTACTTTTATACCCTTGTCTGCGTTGCCACCTGTCGGTGACCCCTTTAGCCTATAAAAGGAGGCCCATGCGCAACATAGAGGGGGTTCGACTCATTCTAAACTATAGAACGCTCACACCCTCGAGCAAAAATAGAATTCAAACACAAAGCAGCAGTAGGAGTTTTATCTCTCCGGAGAGCTCCGAAGCTGGGTAAAATCCCTCGCGTGCTTCGCCTCGATCTGCTCTTCGTGCGCCCTCCGCTCCCTTGCCGGACCGAAAGGGCCCTGCCCCATAGGTGTTCGTTTCAACGACATCTTTGGCGCGCCCGGTAGGGCGTCGAGGTTGTCGAACCTGATCCGGTGTTAAATGCAGCTACATCAACATCTTCATCGACATGCCACCAAAGAAGACTTGGAGGTGGTTGGTCCGTCATGTCGATTCCACCGCCACCGAACAAGCGGGCGGTGGGGTGGACGCCAGGCCCGGAACAACGGCCGACGGGGGGACTCACATCGTCACCAGGTCCAAGGACAAGGCCTCGCAAGCCTCGGCGTCTGTGCATACACCGCACCCCTCCTAGGAGGTGCGGGATCGACAATGCCATGGTGCTCCTAGCACCGTACTCGCGTTGGAACAAGGCCAAGCTGGTGGATCGCGGGACGCTCAAGGCCAACATGCGCGTCAACATGTTGGCACGAGCGCAGTACGGTCGCCTTGACGAGATGTTGCTCCTTCTAACACTGTTAGAAGTTTGAGCATATCCCGCTCCTCGCGCCGTTCGCCACCGCCGCCCAAGACTCGGAGAAGCGTTGGCGAGCCCAATCGCTTCTGGATTACCCTCGGCGCGCAGACAAGATCGACGATTGGAGGGCCACCATTCAGAGCCTCATCGGCTTCGCCAACGGCGACAAGCCCCGGCAACCGAGCACGTCGAAGCCCCGGCAAGACGCCCAGGCGCAAGCCGACGCCGACAAGACCGGTGGGGGTGCAACCACCGTGCACTCCCCGCCCCGAAGGCCAAGATCGCCGACTCACCGAGCTAACCTCGACACCGAATCCACCGCGTCGTCGGACCCATGAGCTTCGTCGCGATCAGCGCCGAAGTTCTCCAAACGGCGACAAGAAGACCTTCGTACTTTCGCATCGGCGTCGAAGAAAGCGGCGTCGGTCGCGGACCAGCGCTACCGGCCCGCTGTTGATATGCATGCGCCCGAAGAACCAGCGACTTGCCATCTGTGATAGGTTGCCCTGCGTTCACTCGTGAGCTGCGGCAGGTCCAAAGGCCCAAGACCAAGAATTTCAAGACAGATGTACCGAAATGCGATGGCGGGATACATCCGTCGAGTTCCTCGGCGTCTACACCATCGCGGTGCAGAGCTGCCGGGCGCGACGAGAAGATCTCGCCAACTACTTCCGCGGTGCTCAAGCCTTGTCGATCTTGGCTCATGCACTTGCGGACAACTCCATCTCTTCATGGGCAGATCTGTGCCATCGGTTTGTCGGCGCCTTCACATGCGGCCACAAGCCCCATGGCCAGGAGAGCAATCTTCATCTGCTCGCCCAGAAAGAAGGAGAACCCCTGCGCAAATACATTCAAAGATTCAGCCAAGTGCAGCGCAACATCCCAGACGTCCACCCTGCCACGGTTATTAGCGCATTCCATCGGAAAGTGCGTAACCGCAGGATGAGGAGGAGATGGCGATGTGCAAAATCAGAGATGTCGATGAGCTATATGCTCGGGCCGACAAATCTTGCGTCTTGAGGAGGAGAAACTCCCGGAGAGAACGCAGGAGCGAAGGATCGGCGGTGAGGATGCCGCCCGGCAAGAAGAACCAGAGGTGAAATAACAGAAAGAGGAAAGCTAAGGATGTGCTAGTTGTCGAGCAGTCTGGCAACAGAGGTGGCGCCAAGAAGGCCAAAGCTGGTGACTCTGGCGAGGCTGTGGTGGCCGCCGACAACCGGGGCGGCTCCGGCAAGCGATCTTGCAAGATCCACCGCACCAAGGGCCATGATCTCGGACTTGCAAGAAGGTTGAGCAGCTTGTTGAGCTACGTAAAGCTGAATCTGGCGCCACGACAAGGAGAAGGCCCAAGAAGGTGGTGGAGGATCCGGCAAGAAGCGTCCCGGCCGGGGAGGGCGCCGCGGCAAGGCCAAGCAGCGGCAAGGAGACAGGCCTCCCCGCGGCCACGACAAGGACGAAGACGAAGACGAAGATGAAGAGATGGATGAAGATGAGGCCGACGAGCAGGAGTTTCAGAAGGCAACGGAGGTTTTGTGCGTCGACGGCGGTGCTTCTCTACATACTTTGCACCGCCAGCTCAAACAGTGGGTGCGTGAAGTTAATGCAGCATAACCATCAGTTGAGTCGCGCAAGCCTCTAAAGTGGTCCAGCACGCCCATCATCTTTGATGTTGAGGATCACCCTGATCGCATAACTGCGGTCGGGTGCTTGCCGATGTTGGTTTCACCAACTACCCGCAACCTCAAGGTCACGAAGATGCTAGTTGACGGCGGGGCCGGCTTGAATCTGATCTCCTCCGCGGTGCTCAAGAAACTCCAGATCCCCGACAGCAAGCTCGAAGAGACTGGTACCTTTCAAGGAATCAACCCAGGAAGGAGCAAGCCGAAGGGGAAGATCACACTGCTAGTGACATTTGGCAGCGAGCTGAACTTCAGGACAGAGAAGGTCACCTTTGATGTTGCTGATTTCCCATTGCCATACAATGGGATACTTGGCCGTCCAGCGCTCGCCAAGTTCATGGCAGCCTCTCACTACGCCTACAACATGCTCAAGATGCCCGGTCCGATAAGTGTCATTTCTGTCCCTGGCGACAAGAAAGATGCCCTTATCTGTACCAACAAGATATACCGGGAAGCAGCAGCCGCAGCAGATCGCAAGACACTTGCCGCTGAAGCTCCCGGGGGGAAGAAGAAGACCAAGTCCGGCAAGAGCAGCTCTGATGCCCACTCCGGCAAGCGCACCTCTTCGGAGTGCTGCGCTACCGTCGAGGACGCACCATCGAGCTCCACCGGCAAGTGCAAGAAGGCTAAGACAGCTTCACGAGAGACCAAGAAAGTGGTCGCCAAGGAGGGCGACATCTGGTGGTACCTTCACCATCGATGCCACGCTTGACCCTAAATAGGAAAGCGCGCTCGTTGCTTTCCTGCGGGCGAATGTCGATGTGTTTGCATGGCAACCATCTAACATCCCCGGTGTTCCCAGGAAAGTAATTGAGCACCACCTTGCCGTCTGCCCTCACGCGTGGCCCGTCAAACAGAGAGTTAGGAAACAGGCAGTGGAGCGTCAAGAATTCATTGCAGAAGAGATCAAGAAGTTGGAAGCAGCAGGCCTTGTCAGAGGAGTGCTCCACCCTACGTGGTTGGCCAATCCTGTAGTCGTGCGCAAAGCAAATGGGAAGTGGAGGCTTTGTATTGACTTCACTGATGTTAATAAAGCTTGTCCCAAAGATCCATTTCCCTTGCCGCGCATTGACCAGATTGTCGACTCCACGGCAGGATGTGATTTGCTTTCATTTCTTGATGCATACTCAGGATATCATCAAATCTTCATGGCAGAAGAGGATGAAGAGAAAACCGCATTCATTACTCCATGTGGCACGTACTGCTTTGTACGCATGCCTTTCAAACTAAAGAATGCCGGTTCAACATTTGCAAGGGTAGTTAGTCATGCTTTTGAGCCACAGTTACACAGAAATGTAGAAGCTTACATGGATGACATAGTGGTCAAGAGCAAAGACAGAGCAACCCTGGTCCAAGATTTGGACGAGACCTTTGCAAATCTGCGGAAGATTAACCTCAAGCTCAACCCCGAGAAGTGCGTGTTTGGAGTTCCTTCCGGCAAGCTTCCTGGGTTCTTTGTGTCTCAGCGGGGGATCGAAGCCAGCCCCGACAAGATCAAGGCCATTGAGCAGATCGAAGCACCGAAGCACGACAAGGATGTGCGAAGACTTGCCGGCTGCGTTGCAGCTCTCAGCAGGTTCATCTCTAAGTCTGCTGAGCGCGCCCTACCATTTTTCAAAATTTTGAAAAAGGCAGGTCCAATGAAATGGACTCCAGAAGCGGAGGCTGCGCTGCAAGACTTGAAGAGATATCTGTCCTCCACTCCAATACTTGTCGCACCTAAGCCACAAGAGAAGTTGCTGCTATACCTAGCGGCAACCAATCAAGTGGTTAGTGCTGCGTTAGTAGCAGAGAGGGAGGTAGATGATGAGCCAGCGGCCGCGGCAAGTACATCCAGCGACAAGCAGGGGGCTTCCCCGACAAGCTCTGGTCCCGACAAGGATAGATCTGTGCAGCCACAGGAAGAGAAACAGAAGAAGATGGTGCAGCGCCTAGTTTATTTTGTCAGTTCCCTTCACCAGGGGGCTAGGTCAAGATACTCTGGAGTGCAGAAGTTTCTGTTCGGCCTCCTCATGGCCTCGAGAAAGCTACGCCATTACTTTCAAGCACATGAGATCACAGTTGTCACTCGCTTTCCGTTGAAGAGGATATTGCAGAATCCAGAAGCAACATGCAGGATTGTCGAGTGGGCACTGGAATTGTCAAGCTTTGGCCTCAAGTTTGAGAGTACCTCAACTATCCAAAGCCGAGCATTGGCAGAATTCATAGCAGAATGGACGCCAACACCTGATGAAGAAACTCCGGAGACGAGCATCCCCGTCAAGGAAGCAAGCAAAGAATGGATCATGTACTTTGATGGTGCCTTCTCGCTGCAAAGCGCCCGGTCTTGGCGTACTACTTATCGCACCCATCGGAGAGCACCTCAAGTCGTGGTCGGATGCACTTTCCTAAGGAGCAAGCGACAAACAATACTGCAGTATGAAGGCTTGCTTGCCGGACTCGGGATCATGGCGGACCTTGGGATCAAGAAGCTTATTGTCAGGGGTGACTCGCAGCTTGTCGTCCGCCAAGTCAACAAAGATTATCAGAGTCCGTTGATGGAAGCCTACATTGATGAAGTGAGGAAGTTGGAAGAGCATTTTGACGGCCTTCAAATGGAACATGTTCCAAGAGCCCAGAACGACATTGCAGATGGCCAGTCAAAATGCGCCGCACTCAAGTTGCCTGTGGAACCAGGGATCTTTGTGCTCAAGCTGACTCAACCATCTGTAACACCATCAACTAGACAGAGCAAGAAGAGGAAGTTAATTTCTGGTGACTACTTTCCGGCTGAGCTCCCCGAAGCCGCCGTCAAGAAGGTCCCCAAGATCAACACAAAGAATGCTGAGGAGCAGTCTCTTCCGACAAGCCCTAGGGTTTGTTTCGTTGAAGCAGACGCTCCCGACAAGTTTTGCTCCGGCAAGCTTGCCGGGGAACATCAAGCTCCGGCTGAATCGCAGATTCTTGCCGTGGAAGCAGATGTTCCCGCAGCAGCATTTACGCCTTTAGTCCTTGTCGTCGAGCCGCAAGCTCCAGCATGGGCACAGCCGATCGTCCGTTTCCTTCAAACAGGAGAACTTCCCGAAGAGCAAGAAGAAGTCGAGAGAGTAGCCCGGCAATCAAGTATGTACCAGTTTGTCGATGACATAATGTACAGAAGAAGATTCAACGGAGTGAAATTGAAGTGCATTTCCCGGGAAGAAGGACAAGAGCTATTGGCGGAGATACATGGAGGCATATGTGGTCACCACATTGGCACAAGAGCACTTGCCGGCAAGGCTTTCCGGCAAGGTTTCTTCGGCCAACAGCCCTCGGGATGCAAGCGCACAAGTAACCAAGTGTGAAGCGTGCGGTTCCACTCCAAGCGGATACATCAACCAGCTCAAGCTCTCCAAACAATCCCTTTGTCTGGCCATTTTCGGTGCAGGGGCTCGACATCCTCGGCCCCTTTCCCGAGCTGTCGGGGCTTGATACTTGTACATGGTGATCGACAAGTTCATGAAGTGGCCGGAGGTGGAAGCGATGAGGAAGGTGACAAGACAATCAGCGATCAAGTTCTTGGTCAATTGTTTGCCGCCGAGTCCCTAACGGGATCATCACCGACAACGGCACACAATTCACGAGCCGCACCTTCATGCGATCGTCCAAGATCTTGGCGCCAAGATCTGCTTAACTCTGTTGCTCACCCGAGAAGCAGCGGTCAAGCGGAGAGGGCGAACGCTGAAGTGTTGCGCGGTCTCAAGACCAGAACTTTCGATAGGCTGCACAAGTGTGGAAGAAATTGGATCGAGGAGCTGCCAGTGGTTCTTTGGTCGATCAAAATACACCAAATCGAGCCACTGGCCAAACACCTTTTGCTCTAGTCTATGGAGCAGAGGCAGTTCTCCCCACGGAACTCGTATACGGATCGCCTCGAGTGCTCGCTTATGATGAGCTTGAGCAAGAGCAGCTGCGGCAAGACGACGCGCTGCTCCTTGAGGAGGATCGTCTTCAGGCTGCTGTACGAGCTGCTCGATATCAGCAAGCTTTGCGCCGCTACAATAGCCGCAAAGTCAATGCCAGAAGTCCCGAGGAAGGTGACCTTGTTCTTTGGCGTGTTCAATCCGCCAAGAATTCCAACAAGTTGACACCGAAGTGGGAGGGCCCTTATCGGGTGAAGCGAGTCACTAGGCCCGGCGCTGTCCGCCTGGAGACCGAAGATGGCTTTCCGGTGAGCAACTCCTGGAACATTGAGTATCTACGTAAGTTTTACCCATAAGGCGCAGTTGCCGGAATCTGTTCCGGCAACAACCTTTTGTACAAGCCTTGCCGCTGTTGCATGTAACCCTTTGTACAAAGCCGGGCGCAAATCCCGTGCATAAATAAAGTTCATGTACATCTTGTCAAATTTCATGCATTCTTTCTTTTTTGCATGCTTTATCTGACACTTTGTGCAACACTTGCCCCGGTAAGCAATAACGAGTCTTAAGGCTCCATATCAATATTTTCTCTTCTGTCTTTTTCTCAAAGAGAAGGTTCCTTTACCCACAAGTTCACCGGGGGGGAGGAGGAGATAAGAAGATAATGGTGTGGACTAGGTGTCGTTCAAAGAAGTTTTGGCCTTGCCGGGACACAGACGACAAAAAGGAAAAAGCTAAGTCGCCAAAGTCTGAGCATGATCAGTTTTTAAAATTTTAAGTTATCTTCCTTGAGCGACCGTGCTTTGTATGGAAAACCTGTGCGCGGAGGAACCTCCTCGTAGCTAGTTGCGCCCTTACTTTGTTTCGAGTCCGCTCAACAACTTAAGTGTGCTGCAACTAGTTGCGGCAAGGTTTCTTGCGAGCCGCACCGCCAATGGCTGCTGATGTTCCTTTCAGCGCTCGCGGCAAGAGTGCCTGCGCCGGCAAGTTCCCTAAAAGCGTAGGGTAAAAACATACAAAGAAAGTAATCAAGTAAAGGAGATAACATAGCAAGCATTGCCCAGAATAAAGTTATATTACAAAGGTAACTTGTTGCGGCACTGACTAAATTGTTCTCATAACTTAAATAACAGCGACAAGGAAGGGAGAAGAAGGGTGGCCTAATCCACGCGCTCGCCGTCGACCCTCCTGACTTCATTCACCTTGTCCACAATGGGTGCGACAATGGCTTTAGCTCTTCAAGATCAGCACCCGCCAGCAGCTTCTTGAGGACGCGGGTGAGGTCGAGGCCCGGATTGCGGAAGAGTATCTTCACCAACACCTTCTCCAAGACCTTGGCATAGATTGCGCGCGACTCATCAGCCAGCTTCTTTGGGATCCTTTCCCGGAGCTGCTGGAGAGCCGTCGCCACACCCTTGAAGAAAAGAGTAAGCTTGGCGCTGGGCTGGAGGTTCTCGTCAGAGGAGTACCCGAAGCCCGCCAAGTCCAGTTCCGCCAGCTCTTCGTCGATGACTGCAGCAATGTTGACGAGGCCCTCCGTCCAGAGCTCCACCATAGCCTTGAAGGTGTTTTGAGTCTCGGCGGCCCTCGTTAACAACTCCTCGTTGGCCTTGATCTCTTTCTTCAAATCCTCCTCTCGCTTCTTGGCGCCGCCCAGTGTCTCCGTCAGCGTGGCCAGCTTCAGCTCCAGATCAGCATTAGAGTCCTTGGCGGCGTTCAGTTCCTTGCCCTTGTCGGCGAGTTGGACTTGCAGATCCCCATGAGCGAGGGCATCATTCTCGCGTTCGCGCTGGAGCGCGGCGAGCTCCTCATCTTTCCCTTTCAGATCGGCCTCCAGCTGCGTCATCTTCACCTCTAACTCCTTCTTGGCGGCCTCGGCAGCTGCGGCAGGTCCTTCGCTTCTTTGAGCACCCCGCCAAGTTTATACCCTGCAGGGGTGTCCCAACTTAGCCCATGACAAGCTCTCGCGATCAACGAAGGAATAGACCTTCTCCCAGGAAGACCCGATCAGTCTCGGAATCGGTTTACAAGACATTTCGACAATGGTAAAACAAGACCAGCAAAGCCGCCCGATCGTCGACAATCTCGATAGGAGCTGCACATATCTCGTTCTCGAGGCAACACCGGATGAGCACTCGTACAACTAAAACCAGACCTCAAGTTTATTTGTGGGGGCCAAAAGGACTCTAGTTCGGACCAGCACTTAGACAAGCAACCGCCCGGGGCTAAAATAAAGATGACCCTCGAGAGAGCGACTCCCAAGGGAAAAGTATAGGTGGTGGTGAGGCAAATGGTAAAAGTCAATGTTGGGCCTTCTGGACAAGTTTTATTCAAAGCGAACTGTCAAGGGGTCAATAAATCACCCGACAGCGTTAGGAGCATAAAATCCGGGAACATAACACCGGTATGGCGGAAACTAGGGCGGCAAGAGTGGAACAAAACACCAGGCATAAGGCCGAGCCTTCCACCCTTTACCAAATATATAGATGCATTAATAATATAAGAGATATTGTGATATCCCAACATAAACCCTGTCCACCATGGAGAATTCTTCAACTTCACCTGCAACTAGCAATGCTATAAGAGGGGCTGAGCAAAGCGGTAACATAGCCAAACAACGGTTTGCTAGGAATGGTGTCAAAGGTTAGAGGTTCATGGCAATATGGGATGGCTTGATAAACAGGTAATAGGTAGCACAGCATACCGATAGAACGAAGCAACTAGCATAGCAATGATAGTAGTGAGATCCAGGGTAGCGGTCATCTTGCCTGAAATCCCGCAAGGAAGAAGAACGAGTCCATGAAGAAGACGAACGGATGAAGCCGAACCAACCGTAGATGAACGAATCCTCACGATCGCAACGAAACAGGAACTAACAAGAAGAAGCACACAACATGGTAAACACACCACACATAGACAAGACATGATGCACAGCAAGCATGATGCATGAAGAGGCTACATGAAGCTACTCATGGCAAGAGATGATTGCAAACAAGAACAATACATCAAGGCAAGTTTAAATGAGGCCGGAAACAACATATAACAATTCCGGTAAGTCCTCATATGCATATTTCAAATTTGGTCCAGAACTGAATAAACCTTATGTTCAAGTTGTTAAGCAGCAAGTTAAGATGCACCAAGATGATCTACACGAAATTCTAGTCAAGTTACATATAAAGTTCATTAGATTCGGAGCTATGGCCTAGAAGATATGAGCAAAACAAGTTAAACATGGCATTGATGCAAAATGCACCCAAACATCAAGCAAACACACCCAAAAAAGGATGCAACATGATAATATGTAACTACATGCAAAAACAAGCAAGTTTCATATAGATCACACTCAAAACGGAGCAACGGTGCAACACACACACTCTATACAAGTCATAACAACAATCTGTCCATAACAGCAACTAGGCATCTTACAAGCATCAAAACAACATGCTACAGCACCCCAACATAATAACAAAAGGAATGGGCATGAAGTACACATAAAGCATAACAAAACATGAACACTGAGCTATCTCCAGAAATCACTAGAACATGCTCAAAAACACATGGTAAGATTGCAAATAATAACAGTTTCAGACTTTAGCAGAGATAACATCAGGTTGCAATGTTTAGAGCTATCAAACAACATGTTACAGGAACATATCATGGCAAACAAAGGCATGGCATGAATCTACTAATGGCATAGATCAAAAGTCCCTTACTGACCATGAGCCAAAAAGGATCAGAAAATATGATGGCACCCATGTAAACATGGCAAGTTATATTACAGATTCATACATGGCAGGAACAATAATAAGTAAGCATGTTGGTGAGCTTGAACCACTCACCACAGAGCAATACATGGCATGGCAAGGCAACCAACAGTATGAAGGCATGTTTATGAAGCTAAGCATGGCAATAGCAAGGTCATAGGATACATGGATCACTAGGAAAACACATGGGAACAAGTGAACTTAATGTTAACACGCTGACAACAACATTTTCAAGCAAATTTGGAGCAAGATTACAACATGTTCCAGCAGGCTATAATTGCAACCAAGGGCATGAATGGATAGAGCAAGACATGTAGATCAAAACATATTTATAGGACATCTCCAGATTATGCACGAAATGACTAGTAGAAGCATGTTAACTTAGCAACAAAATATAACAGAATCTGCCAGGAAAAACAACAGCAGCAACTACCCTACTTAGCAAGCTTGATACACTCAGCACACAACTCACAAAAATACATGGTTGGCACCCCTGGAAAGATGGCATAGAATAGATCAACATTCATGTAGAAGTCAACATCATAGGATGCACACATCAATCATGGCAAAAATGATAAAAGAGCTCGTTATAACAGTTTCAGCAGAGTAACATCAACATGCACTCTTCCAACAGCATTTCGGGCATCAAGATGAACTCAAATGAAAATGATGCAATGGAATGAAATGATCTACTCGTCGAGACGAACAATTTGACATATTATACGCACGAAACGGAGCTACGGATGCAGAGATGTGATGCAATGAATATGGCATGTTTATGCAAAATTTACAGGACTTAGCAGTTTTTCGGGGGTCTACCTCGGGCTGGATCTGGATCGGGACTCGTCGGAGAGAGGTCGCCGGAGACCGGGTCCGGAGAGGGGCGAGGTCGCCGGAGGAGGGGCCGGGGACGGCGCCGGCGAGGAGGAGCGGCAGGGCGGCGAAAAAAGACGGGCGGCGGCGCGAGAGAAAGTCTGGTGCGGCGCTGAAACGGCGTAATGAGGGACGCCAAGGGGCTCGGGTCGCCGGGCGGGGAGGCGAGGCGGCGCTGGGCGGCGGAGGCCGGGCACCCGAGCGGGCGGCGGCGGGAGGAGCTGCAGGCGGCGGCGGGACGGCTGCCGTCGTGGGGGGCGGCTGTGCCCGGCAAGTGCGTGAGGAGGGAAATGAGGGAGTGGGTCTAGGGTTAGGTTGCTATATAAAGCGAGTGGGTAGGCTTAGGGTCATTTGGTCCCTTTGATTAAAATCGGACGGTCGTGAATAAAATAGTTAGGGAGCCCAAATAACAAAACGGAGATGTTTTGTAGACGTTAGGGGATGATCCGGACCCAACGGTGACAACAGTCCGGTTCGGGTTCGGGGGAGTTTCGGACACGGATGAGGGGTCGATGCATGGTGCCAAGAGGTTCAAATGGTCGGACAACAAAAGAACGGTTGGTCTCGAAAGGGATAAAAAAGGCAAGGGGGGACGCGGCAACTACGAACGGATGCAAACTTTATGAAAACGATGCCGATGCAATGTGCATGATGCCATGAGATGAAATGCATGACATGAACAAACTGCAAAACAAAAGACAAAATCCAAACACGAAGGAAAAATCATATCGCATCTCCGGAAAAGGCAAGAGTTGGAGTTACGAATATGGAAAGTTGCATCCGGGGCGTTACACTTGTGCTAGAGCTTTGGGGGTTGTCTTGGGCTTTGAAGGAGCTGCCCCAGACTTGATGGCATCCCCCATCCAGCTTCTGTGACTTAGCAGGAGGTGCTTGAGCAGCAACCTCTGTTGGAAATATGCCCTAGAGACAATAATAAATTAGTTATTATTATATTTCCTTGTTCATGATAATCGTTTAATATCCATGCTATAATTGTATTGATAGGAAACTCAGATACATGTGTGGATACATAGACAACACCATGTCCCTAGTAAGCCTCTAATTGACTAGCTCGTTGGTCAATAGATGGTTACGGTTTCCTGACCATGGACATTGGATGTCGTTGATAACGGGATCACATCATTAGCAGAATGATGTGATGAACAAGACCCAATCCTAAGCCTAGCACAAAGATCGTAGTTCGTATGCTAAAGCTTTTCTAATGTCAAGTATCATTTCCTTAGACTATGAGATTGTGCAACTCCCGGATACCGTAGGAATGCTTTGGGTGTACCAAACGTCACAACGTAACTGGGTGGCTATAAACGTGCACTACAGGTATCTCCGAAAGTGTCTGTTGGGTTGGCACGAATCGAGAATGGGATTTGTCACTCCGTGTAAACGGAGAGGTATCTCTGGGCCCACTCGGTAGGACATCATCATAATGTGCACAATGTGACCAAGGGGTTGATCACGGGATGATGTGTTATGGAACGAGTAAAGAGACTTGCCGGTAACAAGATTGAACAAGGTATCGGTATACCGATGATTGAATCTCGGGCAAGTACAATACCGTTAGACAAAGGGAATTGTATACGGGATCGATTGAGTCCTTGACATCGTGGTTCACCCGATGAGATCATCGTGGAACATGTGGGAGACAACATGGGTATCCAGATCCCGCTGTTGGTTATTGACCGGAGAACGTCTCGGTCATGTCTGCATGGTTCCCGAACCCGTAGGGTCTACACACTTAAGGCTCGATGATGCTAGGGTTATAAAGGAAGTTTGTATGTGGTTACCGAATGTTGTTCGGAGTCCCGGATGAGACCCCGAACGTCACGAGGAGTTCCGGAATGGCCCGGAGGTAAAGATTTATATATGGAAAGTTGTTGTTCGGGTTCCGGGAAAAGTTTGGGTTTTTCCGGTATTGTACCGGGAAGCTTTCAGAAGGTTCCGGAGGATTCCAGAGGGGTCCGAAGGTCCAGGAATTGTTCCAACACGTCCAATACAGTAGCATGGGCTGTAGGGGGCACCCTAGCCTTAATGGGCTAGGGGCACCAGCCCCCCCAAGGCCCATGCGCATGGGAAGGGGGAAACCCTAAGGGGGAGGGCCTCCACTTGACTTGGGAGGCACTCCTCCCCCCTTGGCCGCCGCCCCAACCCTAGATGGTATCTAAAGGGGCCGGCCCCCTCTTCCCCCCCCACCTATAAATAGTGGAGGGTTGGGAGGGCAGCCGCACCCCAAGTTCTGGCGCAGCCCTCCCCCTAGTACTCCTCTTCTCCCGCGGTGCTTGGTGAAGCCCTGCAGGATTGCCACGCTTCTCCACCGCAACCACGCCGTTGTGGTGCTGCTGGACGGAGTCTTCCCCAACCTCTCCCTCTCTCCTTGCTGGATCAAGGCATGGGAGATGTCACCGGGCTGTACGTGTGTTGAACGCGGAGGTGCCGTCCGTTCGGCACTAGGATCTCCGGTGATTTGGATCACGACGAGTACGACTCCTTCAACCCCGTTCTCTTGAACGCTTCCGCTTAGCGATCTACAAGGGTATGTAGATGCACTCTCCTTCCCCTCGTTGCTGGTTTCTCCATTGATAGATCTTGGTGACACGTAGGAAATTTTTGAATTTCTGCTACGTTCCCCAACAGTGGCATCATGAGCTAGGTCTATTGCGTAGATTCTTTGCACGATTAGAACACAAAGTAGTTGTGGGCGTTGATTTTGTTCAATATGCTTACCGTTACTAGTCCAATCTTGATTGGGCGGCATTGTGGGATGAAGCGGCCCGGACCGACCTTACACGTACACTTACGTGAGACAGGTTCCACCGGCTGACATGCACTAGTTGCATAAGGTGGCTAGCGGGTGCCAGTCTCTCCCACTTTAGTTGGATCGGATTCAGTGAAAAGGGTCCTTATGAAGGGTAAATAGCAATTGACATATCACGTTGTGGTTTTTGCGTAGGTAAGAAACATTCTTGCTAGAAACCCTTAGCAACCACGTAAAACATGCAAACAACAATTAGAGGACGTCTAACTTATTTTTCCAGGGTATTTTATGTGATGTGATATGGCCAAGAAGAATGTGATGAATGATATGTGATGTATAAGATTGATCATGTTCTTGTAATAGGAATCACGACTTGCATGTCGATGAGTATGACAACCGGTAGGAGCCATAGGAGTTGTCTTTATTTATTGTATGACTTGCGTGTCATTTAACAACGCCATGTAATTACTTTACTTTATTGCTAACCGGTAGCCATAGTAGTAGAAGTAATAAGTTGGCGAGACAACTTCATGGAGACACGATGATGGAGATCATGATGATGGAGATCATGGTGTCATGCCGGTGACGATGATGATCATGGAGCCCCGAAGATGGAGATCAAAAGGAGCAAAATGATATCAGCCATATCATGTCACTTTTTGATTGCATGTGATGTTTATCATGTTTATGCATCTTATTTGCTTAGAACAACGGTAGTAAATAAGATGACCCCTCATTAAAATTTCAAGAAAGTGTTCCCCCTAACTGTGCACCGTTGCGAAAGTTCGTCGTTTCGAAGCACCACGTGATGATCGGGTGTGATAGACTCTTACGTTCACATACAACGGGTGTAAGCCAGATTTACACACGCGAAACACTTAGGTTGACTTGATGAGCCTAGCATGTACATACATGGCCTCGGAACACAAGAGACCGAAAGGTCGAGCATGAGTCGTATAGTAGATACGATCAACATGAAGATGTTCACCGATGATGACTAGTCCGTCTCACGTGATGATCGGACATGGCCTAGTTGACTTGGATCATGTAATCACTTAGATGACTAGAGGGATGTCTATCTGAGTGGGAGTTCATAAGATAAACTTAATTATCCTGAACATAGTCAAAATATCTTTGCAAATTATGTCGCAAGCTCGCGCTTTAGTTCCACTGTTTAGATATGTTCCTTGAGAAAATATAGTTGAAAGTTGACAGTAGCGATTATGCGGACAATAGAAAGCTTATGTCCTTAATGCACCGCTCAGTGTGCTGAACCCCAAACGTCGTCTGTGGATGTTGCGAACATCGGACATACACGTTTTGATAACTACGTGATAGTTCAGTTAAACGTTTAGAGTTGAGGCACCAAAGACGTTTTCGAAACATCGCGGAACATATGAGATGTTTCGAGGGCTGAAATTGGGATTTCAGGCTCGTGCCCACGTCAAGAGGTATGAGACCTCCGACGATTTTCTTAGCCTGCAAACTAAGGGAGAAAAGCTCAATCGTTGAGCTTGTGCTCAGATTGTCTGAATGCGACAATCACTTGAATTGAGTGGGAGTTGATCTTCCAGAGATAGTGATGTTTCTCCAAAGTCATTGCCACCAAGCTGCTAGAGCTTCGTGATGAACTATAACATATCAGGGATAGATATGATGATCCTTGAGGTGTTCGCGATGTTTGACACCGCGAAAGTAGAAATCAAGAAGGAGCATCAATTGTTGATGGTTGGTGAAACCACTAGTTTCAAGAAGGGCAAGGGCAAGAAGGGATACTTCATGAAATGGTAAATCAGCTGCTGCTCTAGTGAAGAAACCCAAGGTTGAACCCAAACCCGAGACTAAGTGCTTCTGTAATAAGGGGAACAAGCACTGGAGCAGAATTACCCTAGATGCTTGGTAGATGAGAAGGCTGGCAAGGTCGATAGAAGTATATTAGATATACATTATGTTAATGTGTACTTTACTAGTACTCCTAGTAGCACCAGGGTATTAAGATACCGGTTCGGTTGCTAAGTGTTAGTAACTCGAAATAAAAGAGCTACGGAATAAACGGAGACTAGCTAAAGGGGAGCTGACGATATGTGTTGGAAGTGTTTCCAAGTTTGATGTGATCAAACATCACATGCTCCCTCTACCATCAAGATTAGTATTAAACCTGAATAATTGTCATTTGGTGTTTGCGTTGAGCATAGACATGATTGGATTATGTCTATCGCAATACGGTTATTCATTTAAGGAGAATAATGGTTACTCTATTTATTTGAATAATACCTTCAATGGTCTTGCACCTAAAGGAATGGTTTATTGAATCTCGATCGTAATGATACACATTTTCATGCCAAGATATATAAGATAGTAATGATAGTACCACTTACTTGTGGCACTGCCATGTAAGTCATATTGGAGTAAAACGCATGAAGAAGCTCCATGTTGATGGATCTTTGGACTCACTCGTTTTGAAAAGTTTGAGACATGCGAACCATGTCTATTGGTGTATACGCATGAAGAAACTCCATGCAGATGGATCGTTTGGACTCACTTGATTTTGAATCACTTGAGATATGCAAATCATACCACATGGGCAAGATGACTAAAAGCCTCGTTTTCAAAAAATGGAACAAGATAGCAACTTGTCGGAAGTAACACATTTTGATGTGTGCGGTCAATGAGTCTTTGAGGCATGCAAAGTATATCATTATGTTCTTACTTCACAGATGATTCGAGTAGATGTTGAGTATATTTACTTGATGAAACACAAGTCTGAATCATTGAATGGTTCAAGTAATTTCAGAGTGAAGTTGAAGATCATCGTGACAAGAGGATAAAGTGTCTATGATATGATCATAGAGATGAGTATCTGAGTTACGAGCTTTGGCACGCGATTAAGACATTGTGGAAATTGTTTCACAATTAATACCGCCTGGAACACCATAGTGTGAGGGTGTGTCCGAACATCATAGTTGCAACCTATTGGATATGGTGCGTACCATGATGTCTCTTATCAAATTACCACTATCGTTCATGGGTTAGGCATTAGAGATAACCACACTCACTTTAATAGGGCACCACGTAATTCCGTTGAGACGACACCGTTTGAACTATGGTTTGGAGAAACCTAAGTTGTCGTTTCTTAAAAGTTTGGGGCTGCGACGCTTATGTGAAAAGTTTCATCATGATAAGCTCGAACCCAAAACGGATAAATACATCTTCATAGGATACCCAAAATGGTTGGGTATACCTCCTATCTCAGATCCGAAAGCAAAAGTAATTGTTTCTAGAAACGGGTCCTTTCTCGAGGAAAAGTTTCTCTCGAAAGAATTGAGTGGGAGGATAGTGGAGACTTGATGAGGTTATTGAACCATCACTTCAACTAGTGTGTAGCAGGGCACAGGAAGTTGTTCCTATGGCGCCTATACCAATTGAAGTAGAAGCTTATGATAGTGATCATGAAGTTTCGGATCAAGTCACTAATGTACCTCGTAGGGTGACAAGGATGCGTACTACTTTAGAGTGATACGCAATCCCGTCTTAGAGGTCATGATGCTAGACAACAATGAACCTACGAGCTATGGAGAAGAGATGGTGGGCCCGGATTCCGACGAATGGCTTGAGGCCATAAAATCCGAGAAAGGATCCATGACTTTGGAAGAAATACTTGATGGTCGTAAGGCCGTTGGGTACAGATGGATTTTAAAAGAAAGACAGACAATGATGGTAAGAATCACCATTAAGAAAGCTTGACTTGTCGTTAAGATGTTTTCCGACAAGTTCAAGGAGTTGACTACGGTGAGGCTTTCTCACTCGTAGCGATGCTAAGAGTCTGTTGGAAATGGATTAACAGTTACTGCATTATTTATGAAGTCTTGCAAGTTAGAATGTCAAAACATTGTTTCCTCGACAGTTTTCTTGAGGAAAGGTTGTATGTGATACAACCAGAAGGTTTTGACAATCCTGAAGAACGCTAACAAATATGCAGAACTCTAGCAATCCTTCTAAGGACTAGAGTAAGCATCTCGGAGTTGGAATGTACGCTTTGATGAGATGATCAAAGATTTTGGGTTTATACAAAAGTTTATGAGAAACTTGTATTTCCAAAGAAGTGAGTGGGAGCACTATAGAATTTCTGATGAGTATATGTTGTTGACATATTGTTGATCAGAAATGATGTAGAATTTCTAAAAAGCATATAGGGTTATTTGAAAAGTATTTTTCAAGGGAAAACCTGGATTAAGCTACTTGAACATTGAGCATCAAGATCTATGAGGATAGATCAAAACCGCTTAATGGTACTTTCAAATGAGCATATACCTTGACATGATCTTGAAGGTGTTCAAGATGGATCAGTCAAAGAAGGAGTTCTTGCCTGAGATGTAAGGTATGAAGTTAAGACTTAAAGCTCGACCACGGCAGAATAGAGAGAAAGGACGAAGGTCATCCCCTATGCTTTAGACGTAGGCTCTACAGTATGCTATGCTGTGTACCGCACCTGATGTGTGCCTTGCTACATATCTGGCAAGAGGGTACAAAGGTGATCAAGGAGTGGATCACTAGATAGCGGTCAAAATTATCCTTGGAGGAATAAGGATATGTTTCTCGATTATGGAGGTGATAAAGAGTTCAGCGTAAAGGGTTACGTTGATGCAAGCTTTAACACCTATCCGAGTGACTCTGAGTAGCAAACCGGATATGTATAGTAGAGCAACCATTTGGAATAGCTCCAAGTGGAGCGTGGAAGCAGCTACAGAATGACCTAGAGATTTGCGAAGTACATACGAATCTGAAAGTTGCAGACCCATTGACTAAAACCTCTCTCACAAGCAAAACATGATCCAACCCCAGAACTCATTGAGTCTTAATCACATGATGATGTGAACTAGTTTAATGACACTAGTAAACTCTTTGGATGTTGGTCACATGGCGATGTGACGTGTGAATGTTAATCACATGACGATGTGAACTAGATTATTGACTCTAGTGCAAGTGGGAGACTATTGGAAATATGCCCTAGAGACAATAATAAATTAGTTATTATTATATTTCCTTGTTCATGATAATTGTTTATTATCCATACTATAATTGTATTGATAGGAAACTCAGATACATGTGTGGATACATAGACAACACCATGTCCCTAGTAAGCCTCTAATTGACTGGCTCGTTGATCAATAGATGGTTACGGTTTCCTGACCATGGACATTGGATGTCGTTGATAACGGGATCACATCATTAGCAGAATGATGTGATGGACAAGACCCAATCCTAAGCCTAGCACAAAGATCGTAGTTCGTATGCTAAAGCTTTTCTAATGTCAAGTATCATTTCCTTAGACCATGAGATTGTGCAACTCCCGGATACCGTAGGAATGCTTTGGGTGTACCAAACGTCACAACATAACTGGGTGGCTATAAAGGTGCACTACAGGTATCTCCGAAAGTGTCTGTTGGGTTGGCACAAATCGAGACTGGGATTTGTCACTCCGTGTAAACGGAGAGGTATCTCTGGGCCCACTCGGTACAACATCATCATAATGTGCACAATGTGACCAAGGGGTTGATCACGGGATGATGTGTTACGGAACGAGTAAAGAGACTTTCCGGTAACGAGATTGAACAAGGTATCGGTATACCGACGATCGAATCTCAGGCAAGTACAATACCGTTAGACAAAGGGAATTGTATACGGGATAGATTGAGTCCTTGACATCGTGGTTCATCCGATGAGATCATCGTGGAACATGTGGGAGCCAACATGGGTATCTAGATCCCGCTGTTGATTATTGACCGGAGAAAGTCTCGGTCATGTCTGCATGGTTCCCGAACCCGTAGGGTCTACACACTTAAGGTTCGATGACGCTAGGGTTATAAAGAAAGTTTGTATGTGGTTACCGAATGTTGCTCGGAGTCTCGGATGAGATCCCGGACGTCACGAGGAGTTCTGGAATGGTCCGGAGGTAAATATTTATATATGGAAGTTGTTGTTCGGGTTCCGGGAAAAGTTCGGGTTTTTCTGGTATTGTACCGGGAAGCTTCCAAAAGGTTCCGGAGGATTCCGGAGGGGTCCGGAGGTCCCGAAATTGTTCCACCACGTCCAATACAGTAGCATGGGCTGTAGGGGGCACCCTAGCCTTAATGGGCTAGGGGCACCAGCCCCAAGGCCCATGCGCATGGGAAGGGGAAACCCTAAGGGAGGGCCTCCACTTGAATTGGGAGGCACTCCTCCCCCCTTGGCCGCCGCCCCAACCCTAGATGGGATCTAAAGGGGTCGGCCCCCTCTTCCCCCCCACCTATAAATAGTGGAGGGGTGGGAGGGCAGCCGCGCCCCAAGTTCTGGCGCAGCCCTCCCCCTCTCCCAAGTACTCCTCTTCTCCCGCGGTGCTTGGCGAAGCACTGCAGGATTACCACGCTTCTCCACCACCGCCACGCCGTCGTGGTGCTGCTGGACGGAGTCTTCCCCGACCTCTCCCTCTCTCCTTGCTGGATCAAGGCATGGGAGACGTCACCGGGCTGTACGTGTGTTGAACGCGGTGGTGCCGTCCGTTCGGCACTAGGATCTCCGGTGATTTGGATCACGACGAGTACGACTCCTTCAACCCTGTTCTCTTGAACGCTTCCGCTTAGCGATCTACAAGGGTATGTAGATGCACTCTCCTTCCCCTCGTTGCTGGTTTCCCATAGATAGATCTTGGTGACACGTAGGAAATTTTTGAATTTTTTCTACGTTCCCCAACAACCTCTTCTTCCTCTTCCTCCTCACTATCAGAATCCTTCCTCATAGATGGATTTCCAAGCACTCTAGCTGTAGTTTTTCTAAACCTCTTCTTGCCTTCACCAGATCTTGTCTCAAGTGTGAAAACCATAGTTTACTGAGTGGAGACTCTGGCCTTTGACATAGGAACTCTCTTGGCAGGTTCCTTCTTGTGCATACCAGGTTTTATTGCAGCAGCAGTTCCATATTCCTTCTTCAGCACTTTTTTCTTGGAGCTTACTTCCTCCTCAGCAGCCACATAGTCCTCATCCTCTGAGTCTGAGTTTTTCTTCCTCCTTGTCCTTGTAGCTGCCTTAGGCAAATTCCCTGGAGTGCTCCTACTGCCATCATCAGATCTGCTAGAGGGACTAGTGCCCTCACTCATGTTCACTTGCTCTTCTGATTTGTTCTGGCTATCACTCTGGTCATACATACTGGCAAAGCAAACTGACAGTAGACCCTTTGAATAGATATAGATGAGGTAGAGTAGATGAGCATCACAAAGCGCAAAGTTTTTGCAAACAGAATGAGTCAAAACTTAGTTTTAATTTTCTACAGGAAGCATTTCGGAGCTACCGATTTGAAAAACTCGGTGACACCGAAGCAACTTTGGAGTCTAAACATGTGGAATCGGTCAGACCGAGACACAATTCTGTGACTCCGAGTTTGCTAGGGTTTCACAAAGTCCATGTATCAGTCACACCGATTTGCAACTTTCGGTCAGACCGAAAATCACTTGTGCATTGGCCTAAGCCAAATCGATGGAACCGATTCCTACAATTCAATCGGTCTGAGATGAGTCCGGCGGAAACCTATCCCTAAATTTTCAATTCAAATCTAGTCTAATGGATGTTCTCTATGGATGGATCGATCTCATACGTGGTAAAGAACATGGCATTGACCTTGTGCTCAAAATCGGAGGTAAAAAGAATGCACAAGGGGTCGAATTCATGCCTAGTTTGGCGATGAGTTTGCTACGGTGGCAACAGAGGTGAGGAAATCTATTGACGGCGGCAGAGACCAGCAGCGGGAGGTCATTGGCGATGAGGTGACGATCTGGAGACCCAGGCGGCAGAGCAGGACACGCGCGGGCAAAGAGGTTTTGAAGTGATTTCCAAAATCTGTCCCGTCAGTATATATATACTGACACTGTCAGTGTGACCGAGTGGAACAACTCAGTGGCATCGAGATGCATAATCGCAAGCGATTACTGCAACTCCGTGAGACCGAAATGTTCTAATAGGTTGCATCGAGATTGAAAACTTGATCAACCCAGTGAACTCGGTGTGACCGAAATGGAGGAGTCGGTCAGACCGAAATATACAGAGAGGTTTTGGAAGTTTTAAGTCTATGACAAAACGGGACTCCGAGTGCTCCTCACACAGAGGGTTTGAATTTGACTTAGATCAAACTTTGAGATGTAGCATGAATAGAATTTGAGAAAAGAAAAGCATAGATAGCTAGAGGGAGTTCTTAGGCATTCCTGTCCATCCATTTGGCAAAAAGAAAAAGATCCGATCAAACATAACAACAAATGGATGTACAGGAATGAATAACATTATGCAATCAGCATGCTCACACAATAAAATGGCAAATGAAATATGTGGCAAACCATGCACAATCACTCTAGCATCTATCAAGCAATTGGCGATGACTAGGTCATCTATATATGAGTATATTGACTTAGGAGTCAAATGAGAACATTTGATCATAGGTCATACTCATCGTTTAAGAACAAGTGGGGTTACCACTTTTACATAAAGCATTGTTGTGTACACACCATTAGAGTTGCTTTAGCTCAGTTCTTAGAGTAAAGCTCCCCCTAGATGTGATACCCCCTAAGAGGGATGAACTAATCTTGGTTTGTCGATGATGACTTCATGTAGATGTTGAAGATGTGGATGCTCATTGTTGATGTAGATCATTTGAAGCAATCCATTGGAGTGAGTTTCACTTTCAATGCCTACATGGGTTAGTCCCACAAGGAACAAACAAGGATATCCATAGACATAGAGTGAAGCACACACATGATGATGTCCATGATAGCATTAGGTTACCTTGTCCCTTGTCTTACCAACAAGAGGGTTTGTGACTCCTTGAACTAGTGCAAGATGTAGAAGTTCTTTGCACTTGTCCTTGCCAAAATGAATAAGAGTGAAGTATGTTGGCGGAGTCACCCTCAAGAGTTCTCTAGTTCTTCTTCTTCAGGATCCACATCATCTTGATGGGAATCCTTGGAGTTGTAGATGTAATTGATGAAGTAGAACTTGATGTAGTCTTGGGGACCCACTTGACCAAGGCCTTCGGAGCATCTTCAAATGCATCAATCTCTTCTTGAAGCTTGTCCTTGCCTTTTAGCTTGTGGTCTTGTGGTGGAATATCATCTTGAGCTTGTGTCCCCTTGAAGGAAGTAGGGTCGTACTTCTCTTGTTGAGGAACAAACTTTGTCTTGGGGTATTGATCTTCTTCCCACTCAACTCCATTAGCATTGAACTTTTGTTCAAAACCAACACCTTGATTCTTCCGATGCCTTCCTTGCTTGCGTAAAATCTCCTCAAATTGCTTACTTCCGACAAGGCTCTTGTAAACACCTCTCTCTATAATTCCCTTCAATAAGCTATTTTCTTGCTCAAGTGTAACTTGGCTAAGAGAATCATTAGTGGAATCAAGAGAACTACTAGAAGCAACAATATTGGATTTAACATGATTATTGTTACTACTAGAAGAAGAATCTTTCTTGTTCTTGTTGCTAGATTTTACTTGTGGCATCTAAGTAGACAAGAGTAAACGGTTGGCAATGTAAGAAGAACTTTTCTTCCAAAGATCATCATTGATGGCCTTTAAGAACCCATGTTCTTGCTCAAGATTGAGCTTTTCGAAGCGTAACTTCTCATGAGATTTTAAAAGTTCTCGATGATCTTCTAAAGTAGTTTCATGAGCTAACTTAAGAGTGTTTAGTTCTTTAGTTAGACACTCAATCTCCTTCTTATCATTGTCATTCGTTTTATCTTGATTATCATGATTAATTGACGTTTCATCATAGTATTCATCACTAGAGTTGTCAACAAGTAAATCATCATCACCTAGCAAATCATCTCCATCACTATTGAAATCAACATACTAGGTTGTGTGATACCTTGGGGCCTTTAGCCATGAAGCATCGTCCAATTCCTTCATTAGGCGAGTCAAATATGTCATAGGAGTTGGTTGACACAAGTGCTAGACCGGCAACACCTTCATCTTGAGTATATTCGGAGTTGGAGTGATAACTTCTCTCAGAATGGTGGTCGGAGTCGGAGTCGGATACCCATTCACCAACATGAGCTTGATGTCTTTGTTTTGTGTAGCTCATTGATGACTTGTCCTTCCTTTCTGAATCCTTGCTTCTTCGAGAAGTTCTTCGTTCATAGCGATCATCTCTACTGCTTCTCTCTCTTGGAGGTGATTCTTCCCTTTAGCTTCTTCTTTTAGGTGAGTCTTCGCTTCTTTTGTAGGGAGCCATACACTCATTTGAGTAGTGTCCGCGTCTTCCACAATTGTAGTAGTTTCGCTCATGACTAGAAGATCTTTTGTCATTGTAGGACCTTGATTGACTTGGAACTTCTTTCCTTGCTTCTACTCTTGTAGAATTTGTTGAAGTTCTTCGCCATTAAGCTTAATTCTTCATTGAAGGCTTGTTTCTCATTTGATGATGTAGGAGCATCACATGAGGCTTTGTAAGCAACACTAGACTTGTTGTGAAGCTCTTCTTTGTCCTTGAGTGACATCTCATGAGCAACAATTCTTCCAATGACTTCGATTGGCTTGAGATCTTTGTAATTTGGCATCATTTGGATCAATGTGCACACGGTATCATATTTTCCATCCAAGGCTCTCAAGATATTCTTGATGATGAATTTGTCGGTCATCTCTTCACGTCCTAAGCCAGCAATCTCATTTGTGATGAGAGCAAGCCTATAGTACATTTTGGCGACACCTTCACCATCCTTCATTTTGAACTTGTCAAGTTGACTTTGGAGCACATCCAACTTGGATTCCTTGACGGAGTCGGTACCTTCGTGCATATCAATCAAAGTATCCCAAATTTCCTTTGCATTCTCAAGACGGCTGATTTTGTTGAATTCTTCGGGGCACAATCCATTGAAGAGGATATTGCAAGCTCGAGCATTATATTGCAACATCTTCAATTCTTCCACGGTAGCCTCACGGCTCTCCAATCAAAGAATTCACCTTGCAAGCCAATACACACAATAGCCCAAATGGCGGGGTTATGTCCAAGAATATGCATTTTCATCTTATGTTTCCAACTAGCAAAATTAGTACCATCAAAGTAAGGACCTCTACGGTGGTAATTTCCCTCGCTATATGCCATACTCTCCTAGGTTGTGAAACCAAGGCTATGATCACCAAAACTATGGAAATCAAGGCAAATGGAGACCAAAGCACTGATAGCACTTGTAGGATCGAAAGTATGTCTAGAAGGGGTGATTAGACAACTTGACCAAATAAAAACTTATCATTTTCCCAATTTTAGTTCTTAGCAGTTTTTAACAACTTAGCACAAGTCAAGCAATCTTAATACAATTCAAGCAAGCATGCAAAGAGTATATAGGCAGCGGAAAGTAAAGCATGCAACTTGCAAGAAAGTAAATGGGAGGAGTTTGGAGGGAGCAAACGCAATGTTGACACGGAGATTTTTGGCATGGTTCCGATAGGTGGTGCTATCGTACATCCACGTTGATGGAGACTTCAACCCATGAAGAGTAACGGCTGCGCGAGTCCACGAAGGGCTCCACCCACGAAGGGTCCACGAAGAAGCAACTTTGTCTATCCCATCATGGCCATCGCCCACGAAGGACTTGCCTCACTAGGGTAGATCTTCACGAAGTAGGCGATCGGTTGCCCTTACAAACTCCTTGGTTCAACTCCACAATCTTGACGGAGGCTCCCAAGTGACACCTAACCAATCTAGGAGACACCACTCTCCAAAAGGTAATAGATGGTGTGATGATGAACTCCTTGCTCTTGTGCTTCAAATGATAGTCTCCCCAACACTCAACTCTCTCTCACAGATTTGGCTATGGTGGAAAGATGATTTGACTTGAAAGCAACTTGGGGAAGGCTAGAGATCAATATTCATATGGTAGGATTGGAATATCTTGGTCTCAACACATGAGTAGGTGGTTCTCTCTCAGAAAATGAGTAGTGGAAGTGTAGGTTTGTTCTGATGGCTCTCCTCACGAAATAAGAGTGGGTGGAGGGGTATATATAACCTCCACACAAAATCTAACCGTTACACACAGATTCCCAAACTCGTTGGGACCGACTCAGCAAACTCGGTCAGCCCGATCCAGGTAAAACTATGAACATTAGAGTTTTCGGTGGGACTGATATAGTCATCCCGGTGATAGACATGCTAGGGTTTGGGCATAACATAATCTCGGTGTAACCAATCGCATAAACTCGATGGGACCAATTTCAGCAATAGGTACACAGAGGGTTGGTCAGGCAAACTCGGTGGGACCGATTCACTCACTTCGGTGGGACCAAAGTGTTGCGAAAAGGAAACAGGGAGTTTGCAATGCAGACTCGGTGGGATTATATATAAAGCAAACCGCCCGAGCCAAGCATCCAACAAGGTTCACACCAACACAAACACACGCAAGTTCCACACAACACATAGTCTCAAATGGGGTTAATGTTGAGGGCACAACTCAACAAGCCCTGAAAGCAAAAGAACACACGCACACGCATAGCCGCGTGCAAAAGCATGCATAATCGGGCTCCGGGGGAGGGACGAAAGCGGAGTCGCCACCCGGTAGGCCATCGATCGAAGGTCGGCGAGGAGGTTGTCGATGGCCTCCAGGTCCTGGAAGCGGCTAAGCGGCCGCCAAAGCTGCAGGTAACCACACATTTTAAAGATTGCATTAGTCGCACATCGCAGAGGCACTTTTGAATAACAAGCTTATTGTGTATGGTCCAAAGCGTCGAGGCGAGGACCCCAACGCACAACCACCTAATGTGGCAGTGCCGGGGCGGAGGCTTGAAGTTCGGCAAACAGGTCCGGGAAGTTGGTGTTACACCAATGTCCCCCAACCGTCTCGCGGAAGCAAGCCCATAGGAGTTGCATCGTAGAGTAGGAGAAGAAGATGTGATTAGCATCCTCCACGGTGCCACAGATGGGGAACATCCCATCACCTGGGCCATTACACTTGAGGACCTCCACCCCATATGGGAGGAGTCCTTGAATCCACTGCCACAAGAAGATCCGGATCTTCAAGGGGAGTCGGATGTCCCATAGCAGGCTAAACGTCCCAGGGGCCAACGAAGGGGCGATGGTCGAGTATAGGGATTTTGTGGAGAAGTTACCGGAGGACTCCAGCCGCCAAGATAGGGAGTCAGGACCACCCTCCATATCGATTGGTATAAGAGCGATGTCCTAGACAAGGGAGTCCTAGGCGGCCACCTCGTGGGGGCCGAAGGGGCGCCGGAAAGCGAGCCGCCCTAAGTCAATAAGGGTCGCCTCATCAGAGACCTGAGGGTCAACCGCGATGGAGAATAATTCCGGGCATCGCATGCCCAGGGGGGGTCCCCTAGCCATCGATCGAACCAGAACAACGTCGGGAAACTGGAGCCCATCGAAATGGATGTGCCAATTTGGAGGACGGGAAGCAGCTGGATCACAACTTGCTAGAACTGGGAGCCACCGGAGCGCTAGCAGAAGGCTAGAGGTTGGCCCCGCAGGTATTTATTCCGGATGATGGTTAGCCAGAGTCCCCCAGCCCCATTGGCAATTTGCCAGAGCCAGCGTGTCAGGAGGGCGATGTTCATGTGGTGAGAGGACAGGATCCCTAGACCTCCCTGGTCCTTGGGCTTGCAGATGTCAGGCCAGCTCACCATATGATACTTCTGTTTCTCGCCCTCGCCAGCCCAAAAAAACTTGGACTGGTACTTGGCTATCTCCTGATGCAGGGTCTCATGAAGGCTATAGAAGCTCATGAGGAACCAGAGGAGGCTCGATAACGAGGAGTTGATGAGGATCACCCTGGCAGCCTTCGAGAGCCAACTGCCCTTCCACGGCTCAACGGTGTTGCATTCTAGTCACCACCGGGCAGAGGTCGACCACGGTCAGTCTCGAGTCACTAATGGGTATCCCCAAGTAAGAAGTGGGGAAAATACCCAGCCGACAGTTCATCCGGTCGGCCATGGCTTGGGCTTCCTCAGAGGAGTATCCCAGAATCATCACTTCGCTCTTATCGAAGTTGATTGTGAGCCTGGACATTTGTTGGAAGAAAAGGAGGAGGAACTTTAGGTTAGCAGTGTCGGATGCGGATCCCTCCACCATGACAATGGTATTCTCTGTGTATTGCAGGAGGGAAACCCCTCCCCCTCCTAACAGGTGAGGAACTACACCATGGGTATGGCCAGCAGACTTGGCCTTATCTAGGATGACGGCAAGGCCATCGACCACCATGTTGAACAAAAACGGGGAGAACAGGTCGCCCTAGCACACCCCATAGAGGGTGGGGAAGTATGGCCCGATGTCGCCATTAATGTTAACCTCGGTCCGACCATAGGTGACCAGTTGCATAACTCTGGTCACCCAACAGTAGGACTTCCCGAAGGATGGGCCAATGCACAATGTCATAGGCTTTATGGAAGTCAAGCTTCAGAAAGACCGCCCGTTGGTGCTTGGAGCGAACTTCGTGAAGGACTTCATAGCGCTTAATGATTGACACGCGGGTCATACAATAATTAAAGACAACCCTATGGCTCCTGTCGGTTGCTGTATTCATCGACATGCAAGTCGTGATAATCTATACAAGATATGATCATCTCATATATCAAATATATCTCATCATGTATTTGGCCATATCATATCACAACATACCCTACAAAAACAAGTTAGACGCGCTCTACTTTGTTTTTGTATGTTTTAGGTGGCTGCTATGGGTAACTAGTAAGAACCATTCTTACCTAGAAAAGCCACAATGGTGATATTCAAGTTTCTATTTAACCTTCTACAAGGATCGCCTTTGTCGAATCCAATTCAACTAACGTGAGAGAGACAGACACCCGCCAGCCATCTTGACGAAACAAGTTGCATGTCAGGCGATGGAACCGGTCTCACGTACGTCGACATGTAAAGTTGGTCCGAGCCACTTCATCCCACAATACCACTGAATGAAAATTAGACTTAGGAAGCAATATGAATATCAACGCCCACAAACTCCTTTGTGTTCTACTCGTGATGTCATCTACGCATAGACCTAGCTCATGATGCCACTTTTGGGGAACGTTGCATGGGAAACAAAAAATTTCCTATGCTCACCAAGATCAATCTAGGAGATTCACATCTATGGGAGGAGAGATTGGATCTACATACCCTAGTAGATCGCTAAGCAGAAGTGTTAAGAAACACGGTTGATGTAGTCGAATGTCTTCGCGATCCAATCACGATCCGTCCACGAACTCCCGATCAAGTGCCGAACGGCCGACACCTCTGAGTTTAGCACACATGCGGCTTGGAGGCGTCCTCTCCTTGATCAAGCAAGCGAGAGGGGGGGTAGATGAGATCAGGACCAACACGACGGTATGGTGGTGGTGGCACCAGAATTCCTGCTCGGCTTCGCCAAGCGCGTACCGGTGAAATGTGGGAGGAGTTGGGAGATGTAACGGTAAAGGGTCAAGGGGTGTGAAAGTGCAATTATCCCTAGGTGGTTTTGGTAATTCATACCAACATATAGCTCATTGAGCTAATGCTATTCTAAGACTATTATTTCAGGAAAGCTCAATGAATGGCATGGCATGGATGATGAAAGTGGATCCCTCAAAATACTAAGGACAAAGGATTGGCTCAAGCTCAAAAGCTCAAGACTCTTCATTTTATATTTTAGTGATCCAAGATCACATTGAGTCTATAGGAAAAGCCAATACTATCAAGGAGGGATGAGGTGTTGCTTAATGAGCCTCTTGCTTCATGTACTTTGTGATATGCTCCAAAACCCTCAACTACTTTCCCACATCCACAAATGACCTAAAACCAAAGCCAAAATCGGTCACACCGATTCTTCCTATGCGGCGCCACCGATTCCAAAAGTCATAGCCACTGCCACAAACCGTAAGCAAATCGGTCTTACCGATAGGGATCTCGATCTCACCGAGATGGGGTTGTAATCTCTCTGTTTCCCTTCATAACGTTTCGGTCTAACCGAAGTGAGCGATCGGTCCCACCGAGATTGCAATGTAAACTCTCTGTTTCCTTTTTGTAACATTTCGGTCTCACCGAAAAGAGCAAATCGGTCCCACCGAGTTTACCTGACCAACTCTCTGGAAAGCTTATTACCAAATCGGTCTTACCGAGTTTGTGTAATCGGTCTTACCTAGATTACGTTATGCCCTAACCCTAACCGAATCGGTCTCACCGAGATGCATGTCAGTCCCACCGAAAATCACTAACGGTCACTAGGTTTACTAAATCGGTCCGACCGAGTCTGTTGAATCGGTCCCACCGAGTTTGGTAAATTGTGTGTAACAGTTAGATTTTGTGTGGAGGCTATATATACCCCTCCACCTCCTCTTCATTCGTCAATAGAGCCATCAGAACGAACCTACACTTCCAACTTACCATTTCTGAGAGAGAACCACCTACTCATGTGTTGAGGCCAAGATATTCCATTCCTACCATATGAATATTGATCTCTAGCCTTCCCCAAGTTGCTTTCCACTCAAATCTTCTTTCTACCAAATCCAAAACCTATGAGAGAGAGAGTTGAGTGTTGGGGAGACTATCATTTGAAGCACAAGAGCAAGGAGTTCATCATCAACGCACCATTTGTTACTTCTTGGAGAGTAGTGTCTCCTAGATTGGCTAGGTGTCACTTGGGAGCCTCCGACAAGATTGTGGAGTTGAACCAAGGAGTTTGTAAGGGCAAGGAGATCGCCTACTTCGTGAAGATCTACCGCTAGTGAGGCAAGTCCTTCGTGGGCGACGGCCATTGTGGGATAGACAAGGTTGCTTCTTCGTGGACCCTTCGTGGGTGGAGCCCTCCGTGGACTCGCGCAACCGTTACCCTTCGTGGGTTGAAGTCTATCAACGTGGATGTACGATAGCACCACCTATCGGAATCACGCCAAAAACATCCGTGTCTCCAATTGGGTTTGAATCCTCCAAACCCTTCCCTTTACTTTCTTGCAAGTTGCATGCTTTAATTTCCGCTGCCCATATACTCTTTGCATGCTTGCTTGAATTGTGTGATGATTGCTTGACTTGTCCTAAAGTAGCTAAAATCTGTCAAACTCTAAAATTGGGAAAAGGTTTAGTTTTAATTGGTCAAGTAGTCTAATCACCCCCCCTCTAGACATACTTCAAGGTCCTACAAGTGGTATCAGAGCTTTGATTTCCATAGCTTTTGGTGGTCATACCCTTGGTTTCACAACCTAGGAGAGTATGGCGTCTAGTAAGGGAAATTATCACCGTAGAGGTCCTTACTTTGATGGTACTAATTTTGCTAGTTGGAAGCATAAGATGAAAATGCATATTCTTGCACCTAACCCCGCCGTTTGGGCAATTACTTGTATTGGCTTACAAGGTGAATTTTTCGATGGGAGAGAACCGAACCATGAAGCTAATGCGGAAGAATTGAAGATGCTGCAATACAACGCTCAAGCTTGTGATATCATCTTCAACGGATTGTGCCCCGAAGAATTCAACAAAATCAGCCGTCTTGAGAATGCAAAGGAAATTTGGGATACTTTGATTGATATGCATGAAGGTACCGAGTCCGTCAAGGAATCCAAGTTGGATGTGCTCCAAAGTCAGCTTGACAAGTTCAAAATGAAGGATGGTGAAGGTGTCGCTGAAATGTACTCTAGGCTTGCTCTTATCAAAAATGAGATTGCCGGCTTAGGGAGTGAAGAGATGACCGACAAATTCATCATCAAGAAGATCCTAAGAGCATTGGATGGAAAATATGATACCGTGTGCACATTGATTCAAATGATGCCAACTACAAAGATCTCAAGCCAACGGAAGTCATTGGAAGAATTGTTGCTCATGAGATGTCACTCAAGGATAAGGAGGAACTTCACAACAAGTCAAGTGGTGCTTACAAAGCCTCAAGTGAAGCCCCCACAACATCAAGTGAGAAACAAACCTTCAATGAAGAATTGAGCTTAATGGTGAAGAACTTCAACAAATTCTACAAGAGTAGAAGCAAAGAAAGAAGCTCCAAGTTAAGGTCTTACAATGACAAAAGATCTTCTAGCTGAGAGCGCAATTGCTACAATTGTGGGAGACCCGGACACTACTCCAATGAGTGTACGGCACCCTACAAAAGAAGAGAAGATTCTCCAAGAAGAAGGAGCAAAAGAGAAGAATCACCACCAAGAGAGAGGAGGAGTAGAGATGATCGTTATGAACGAAGACCCTCACGGAGAAGCAAGGATTCGGAAAGGAAGGACAAGTCATCAAGGAGCTACACAAAACAAAGACATCAAGCTCATGTTGGTGAATGGGTATCCGGCTTCGACTCCGACAATCACTCCGAGAGAAGCTATCACTCCGACTCGAATATACTCAAGATGAAGGTGTTGCGGTCTAGCACTTGTGTCAACCAACTCCTCGACATATTTGATTCACCAAATGAAGGTGTTGGAAGATGCTTCATGGCTAAAGGTCCAAAGGTAACACATCCTGAGTATGTTGATTTCAATAGTGATGAAGATGACTTGCTTGTGGATGATGATTTACTTGTTGACAACTCTAGTGATGAATACTATGATGAAACGTCAATTAATCATGCTAATCAAGATAAAACGAATGACAATGATAAGGAGAAGATTGAGCTTCTAACTAAAGAACTAAACACTCTTAAGTTAGCTCATGAAACTATCTACGAAGATCATCGAGAACTTTTAAGGGCTCATGAGAAGTTACGCTTTGAAAAGCTCAATCTTGAACAAGAGCATGAGTTATTAAAAGCAATCAATGATGATCTTCGCAAGAAAAGTTCTTCTTACATTGCCAAGCGTTTACTCTTATCTACTTACATGCCTCAAGTCAAGTCTAGTAACAAGTACAAGAAAGATACTTCCTCTAGTAGTAACAATAACAATGTCAAATCCAATATTGTTGCTTCTAGTAGTTCTCTTGATTCCACTAATGATTCTCTTAGCCAAGTTACACTTGAGCAAGAAAATAGCTTATTGAAGGGAATTATAGAGAAAGGTGTTTACAAGAGCCTTGCCGGGAGTAAGCAATTCGAGGAAATTGTACGCAAGCAAGGAAGGCACCGGAAGAATCAAGGTGTTGGTTTTGAACGAAAGTTCAATGCCAATGGAGTTGAGTGGGAAGAAGATCAATACCCCAAGATGAAGTTTTTCCTCAACAAGAGAAGTATGATCCTACTTCCTTCAAGGAACATAAGCTCAAGATGATCTTCCACCACAAGACCACAAGAACAAAGGCAAGGACAAGCTTCAAGAAGAGATTGATGCATTTGAAGAAGCACCTAAAGCCTCGTTCAAGTGGGTTCCCAAGACTACGTCAAGTTCTACTTCATCAAGTACAACTACAACTCCAAGGATTCCCATCAAGATGATGTGGATCCCGAAGAAGAAGAACTAGAGAGTTCTCGAGGGTGACTCTGCCAGCATTCTCCACTCATATCATTTTGGCAAGAACAAGTGCAATCAACTTCCACATCTTGCACTAGTTCAAGGAGTCACAAACCCTCATGTTGGTAAGGCAAGGGACAAGGTAACCTAATGATTTCATGGACATCATCTTGTGTGTGCATCACTCTATGTCAATGGATATTCTTGTTTGTTCCTTGTGGGACTAACCCATGTAGGTAAGTTGAAAGTGCAACACACTCCAAAGGATTGCTCCAAATGATCTACATCAACATTGAGCATCTACATCTTCAACACCTACATGAAGTCATCATCGACAAAACCCAAGGTTAGTTCATCCCTCTAAGGGGGGATCTCACATCTAGGGGGAGCTTAACTCTAAGAATTGAGTCAAAGCAACTCTAATGGTGTGAACAAATCAATGCATTATGTAAAAGTGGTAACCCCACTTGAGCTTAAACGATGAGTATGACCTATGATCAAATTTTCTCATTTGACTCCTAAGTCAATATACTCATATATAGATGACCTAGTCATCGCCAATTGTTTGATAGATGCTAAAATTGGTTGTGCATGCTTTGCCACATATTTCATTTGCCATCTTATTGTGTGAGCATGTTGGTGCATATTTTACTCATTCAAGGACATCCACTTGTTGTTTTGATTGTCTGGTTTTTCTTTCTGCCAAGTGGATGGACAAGAATGCCTAAGAACCTTTTTTAGCTATCTATGCTTTCCTCATCTCAAACTCTATTCATGCTACATCACAAAATTTGATCAAATCAGATTCGAACCACTGTGTGAGGAGCACTCTGAGTCCCCGATTCGTCATAGACTTAAACTTCCAAAACCTCTTTGTGACTCTCGGTCTGACCGATTCCTCCATTTTGGTCCTACCGAGATCATTAAGTTGATTTGAGTTTTCAATCTCGGTGCAACCGATTTGAACTTTTCGGTCACACCGATTTGCTGTAACTGTACACAGTTATGCATCTCGGTGCCACCGAGTTGTTCCACTCGGTCACACCGACAGGGTCGGGCTATATATAGTCACGGGCAAAATTTTGGAAATTTCTCCGAAACCCTTCGCCCGCGCAATAGCTCGCTCTGCCATCGGAGGTCTTCGGATCGTCTCCTCGTCGCCAGCAGCCTCCAGTAGCTGGTCTCCGCCACCGTCAACGGATTTCGCCCCCGCCGTTGCCGCCGTAGCGAGTCCACCGCCAAGTTAGGGTATGGAATCAATCTTTGTGCTATCCATGTCTGATTCCTAGCACATTGTATTCTTATGGATTCTTGCCACGATTGAAACACTCTTATCCAGCCAAAGTAATCTGTAGAGTAGATTAGATTCAAAATTTTAGGGTTAGGTTTCCGCCGAAACCATCTCGGACCCACCGAGTTGAAAGACTCGGTCTCACCGATTTGGCTTATGCCATTGCACTAGTGACTCTCGGTCTGACCGAGAATTACTAATCGGTGCGACCAATTTGAGGATTCTGTGAAACCCTAGCAGTCTCGGTGCCACCGAACTGTGACTCGGTCCAACCGAGATCATCAGTTTAGGTTCCAAAACTGCTTCAGTATCACCGAGTTTGAAAATCGGTTGATCCGAAATGCTTTCTGTGGAAAAATAAAACTGAATTTTTGAATCATTCTTTTGCAAAAATCTCTGCATTTTGTGATGCTCATCTATTCTATCTAATCTATAACTCTTCACAGGGTCAGCAGTCAGCTTTTTGCAGCATGTCAGACCAGAGTGACAGCCAGAACAGGTCAGAAGAGCAGATGGACTTGAGTGAGGGCACTAGTCCCTCAACTACAGATGAAGGGAGCAGAAGCACTCCTAGCAACCTGCCTAAGGCTGCTACCAGGCAGAGAAGGAAAAGAACTTCAAACTCAGAGGATGAGGATTATAAAGCTGAGGAAGATGAGGCTACTTCCAAGAAAGTAGTGCTCAAGAAGGAATATGGCTCGCACACAAAGACTAAGCCCGGATCAAGAAGAAAGTTCTGCCAAGAGGACACCAATGCCTAAAGCCGAAAGTCCACTCATGTGCCAGCTCAGACAGATCCCAAAGAGGCACCTGAGAAGAAAGTCACTTCTTCCAAACCTCAGAAAGTCCCCACCGGAGAGACTATGAAATTCACAATTGAATCAGAGGATGAAGGTGCTCAGGACAAGAAGAAGAAGGGAGCAAGAATCACAACTGCCAAGGTTCTTGGAAAGCCCTCAATGAGAAGAGATTCTGAAGAAGAGGAAGAGGTTGCTGCACCAGCACCTAAGGCACCTAAGCTTATGGGTGATGCAATCAAATCAGGGGCTGCAACATCTAAGCCCAAAGAAGCACCCAAAGCTGCCTTCAAGGCCAAGCAAGTTCCAAAGAGGAATACTAGAAGTATTCCAGCTGCTGAGAAGAACAAGGCCCCAGTGCCCAATGTTGCTGAAGAAGAAGATGAAGAAGGTCAAGTCCTAAGAAAGCTCAAGCCCAAGATACCAGACCACAATGATGCCCATCCTGTGGCTGAGGACATGAGGATCGGGAAGGATTCAGGGCCAAGACTGTGGAGGATGGAAGATCCATATGCATCAAGGAGAAGAACTGCATTTGACTACAGGTTCCACACAAAGGAACAACAGGACTTGTATGAGACAATTCTGTTGGATAAGAAGCCTATAGTTTGTGACATGAGGTGGGTCGACTGGACCTACATCAAGGACAATGAAGAGCACTATCCAGGAGTGCAGGAAAGCTTTGTTTCTTGTGGAGTTGCTGATTTTGTTGGACAGAAGTTCACCCACTGGAATGATGAACTTATCATGCAATTCTACTCCACAGCACACTTCTACCCAGATGGAAGAATTGTTTGGATGTTTGAAGGTACAAGGTACCGGTCAACTGTTGAAGAATGGGCAAGTCTGATAAATGCCCCTAAGGAAAATGATGATGATCTGGACATCTATGCAAAGAAGAAGATGGATCACAATTCAATGGCTCACATGTACAAGGAGATCCCAGACAAGGCAGTTGAGACTCACAAGTTTGGATCAGTTCACTTTCTGCTGTCAGGGTTGCCAACCATCTATTGGATTCTGAGGCATACTCTGTTGCCCAAGTCTGGTGACCATAACATGATCAGAGGGCATGCCATCAACATGTTGCATGTGTTTGATGTGCCACAGAAGTTCAAAGTCATGAGCCTGATGATTGAAACAATTAAGAGGACTGCAGCAGATCAGAAGAGGAGCTGTGGATATGCACCTCAAATTCAGGAATTGATCAACTCAAAGATGGGCACAGGGAAATATCAGTTGGATAAGGAATATTTTCCACTTTATCCAGACTTTGAGGACAATGAGATTGTCATGAATGAGAATGATCCAACATCAGTTCAAGCTCAGGAGAAGAAGGAGAAGGCAAAGAAGGAGAAGGCTGCCAGGATGCCAACTCAAGAGGAGGCATCTGAATATTTCTTGAAGACAAAACAGGAGCAGCTTGGTTACTTGATAGCATCTACACTGAGGATTGAGAAGGGACTGGCCACCCTCACTCAGAATCAGGAGAGTCTTGAGAGAATCATGGAACTCAAATTCCATGACCTTGATGTCAAAGTAACTGAGATTCAGTCAGTTGTGGAGCAGCTGCAGGAGGACATGCAGGAGAAGCAGGGCAAGACTACAACTAATGTGTTTGCTAGAGTGCCCAGAGCCCAGAGGTCAGTTGCAGTGCCTGTGACAGACACTAGAGCAACAACATCTGCACCAGCCACAACACCTTCAGTTCAAAGCAACCAGCTCCAAAGATCCACTCCAAAGACCCTCTACTTCAACTGAAGCCTTCGTCCTTGGAGTCATCAGGAAACCACCACCAGAAGATCAAGCCTGAGAGTTGATCTAGCACTATGCATTTTCTATGAACTTTTTGGTAACTTGTTGCCAAAGGGGGAGAAAAATGTATAGATCATAGGCTTCGAGAGAGAGTGTGTGTGTGTGTGTGTGTTGCTTTTGTTCTCTCTTGCTTTATTTGGTGGTTTTAAAACTTTGTTTTCTTTGATTGGTTGAGATACTATGCTTGTGAGACATTGATGATCATGTGTTTGATCATAAGCTACACTTATGCATGCTTGATATTATCCTATCTATCTTATGTGATCACTCACTATGCTTGGTGATGAGTGCATGTCTTCAATGTTTATTATTTTGAGCGCTCCACCAAGATTTATGTGACATGTAAGAGTAACCCATGAGCCTAATTCATTGTGCATTTGCAGTCCAAAGCAAATCTTAAACTATGCACAAATTTAGGGGGAGCTCTTGCTTATCACATACTTCTCAAAGCGACGATGTTATTCAATCTTATTATCATTTGTCGAAGCTTTGATCTATATGTTGTCATCAATTACCAAAAAGGGGGAGATTGAAAGTGCAACTATCCCTAGGTGGTTTCGGTAATTCATAACAACATATAGCTCATTGAGGTAATGCTATTCCAAGACTATTATTTCAGGAAAGCTCAATGAATGGCATGGCATGGATGATGAAAGTGGATCCCGCAAAATACTAAGGACAAAGGATTGGCTCAAGCTCAAAAGCTCAAGACTCTTCATTTTATATTTTAGTGATCCAAGATCACATTGAGTCTATAGGAAAAGCCAAAACTATGAAGGAGGGATGAGGTGTTGCTTAATGAGCCTCTTGCTTCATGTGCTTTGTGATATGCTCCAAAACCCTCAACTACTTTCCCACATCCACAAATGACCTAAACCCAAAGCCAAAATCGGTCACACCGATTCTTCCTATCCGGCGCCACCGATTCCAAAAGTCATAGCCACTGCCACAAACCGTAAGCAAATCGGTCTTACCGATAGAGATCTCGGTCTCACCGAGATGGGGTTGTAATCTCTCTGTTTCCCTTCGTAACGTTTCGGTCTAACCGAAGTGAGCGATCGGTCCCACCGAGATTGCAATGTAAACTCTCTGTTTCCTTTTTGTAACATTTCGGTCTCACCGAAAAGAGCAAATCGGTCCCACCAAGTTTACCTGACCAACTCTCTGGAAAGCTTATTACCAAATCGGTCTTACCGAGTTTGTGTAATCGGTCTTACCTAGATTACGTTATGCCCTAACCCTAACCGAATCGGTCTCACCGAGATGCATGTCAGTCCCACTGAAAATCACTAACGGTCACTAGGTTTACTAAATCTGTCCGACCGAGTCTGTCGAATCGGTCCCACCGAGTTTGGTAAATTGTGTGTAACGGTTAGATTTTGTGTGGAGGCTATATATACCCCTCCACCTCCTCTTCATTCGTGGAGAGAGCCATCAAAACGAACCTACACTTCCAACTTACCATTTCTGAGAGAGAACCACCTACTCATGTGTTGAGGCCAAGATATTCCATTCCTACCATATGAATCTTGATCTCTAGCCTTCCCCAAGTTGCTTTCCACTCAAATCTTCTTTCCACCAGATCCAAAACCTATGAGAGAGAGTTGAGTGTTGGGGAGACTATCATTTGAAGCACAAGAGCAAGGAGTTCATCATCAACGCACCATTTGTTACTTCTTGGAGAGTGGTGTCTCCTAGATTGGCTAGGTGTCACTTGGGAGCCTCCGACAAGATTGTGGAGTTGAACCAAGGAGTTTGTAAGGGCAAGGAGATCGCCTACTTCGTGAAGATCTACCGCTAGTGAGGCAAGTCCTTCGTGGGCGATGGCCATGGTGGGATAGACAAGGTTGCTTCTTCATGGACCCTTCGTGGGTGGAGCCCTCCGTGGACTCGTGCAACCGTTACCCTTCGTGGGTTGAAGTCTAACAACGTGGATGTACGATAGCACCACCTATCGGAACCACGCCAAAAACATCCGTGTCTCCAATTGCGTTTGAATCCTCCAAACCATTCCCTTTACTTTCTTGCAAGTTGCATGCTTTAATTTCCGCTGCCTATATACTCTTTGCATGCTTGCTTGAATTGTGTGATGATTGCTTGACTTGTCCTAAAGTAGCTAAAATCTGCCAAACTCTAAAATTGGGAAAAGGTTAAGTTTTATTGGTCAAGTAGTCTAATCACCCCCTCTAGACATACTTCAAGGTCCTACAGGGTGGCTGCCCCCAATGCCTCCCCACCTTTATATAGCCGTGGAAGGGGCTGGTGGCTTTCCCTCCAAGGCCCTAGAGTTGTTGGCCAAAGGGGAGGAAGGAAATCCCTCCTTTCCTTCCCCACCGATCGCTATCCCCTTTTTTAGGGATCTTGATCTTATGCCTTTGGGATATGATACTCTTCCTTTTAAGTGAGAATCTTGGTGCGCCTAGACCAAGGTTGTGGGGACTTTACCCACTACCCATGTTCTTGTGGGTCCCCCATGCAGGTGGGCCCACTCCGAAACCTTCTAGAACCTTCACGGTACAATACCGGAAAAACTCAAACTTTTTCCGGAACCCAATAACAACTTTCCATATATGAATCTTTACCTCCAGACTATTCTAGAGCTCCTCGTGATGTCCCGGATCCCATCCGCGACTCTGAACAACCTTTGGACTTTCCACTATTAATATCTCAATACTACCCTAGCGCTACCGAACGTTAAGTCTGCGACCCTACAGGTTCGGAAATATGCAGACATGACCGAGATTCCTCTCCGGTCAATAACCAATAGCGGGACCTGGATGCCCATATTGGTTCCTACATATTCAACAAAGATCTTTATCGGTTGAACCACGATGTCAAGGATTCGGTCAATCCTGTATGCAATTCCCTTTGTCCGGCGATATGTTACTTGCCCGAGATTCGATCGTCGGTATCTCCATACCTATTTCAATCTCGTTACCGCCATGTCTCTTTACTCGTTCTGTAATACATGATCCCAATGGCTAACTCTTTAGTTATATTGCTTGCAAGCTTATTGTGATGATGTATTACCAAGTGGGCCCTGAGATACCTCTCCATCATACGAAGTGACAAATCCCAGTCTTGATCCATGCCAACTCAGCAGACACCCTCGAAGATACCTGTAGAGCATCTTTATAGTCACCCAGTTATGTTGCAATGTTTGATACACACAAGGTACTCCTCCGGTGTTAGTGAGTTGCATGATCTCATGGTCAATGGAACAGATACTTGACATGCAGAAAACGATAGCAATAAACTTGATACGATCATGTGCTACCCTTATAGTTTGGGTCTTGTCTATCACATCATTCTCCTAATGATGTGATCCCATTATCAAATGACAACTCATGTCTATGAATAGGAAACCATAGCTATCTTTGATCAACGGGCTAGTTCGGTAGAGGCTCACTAGGGACATGTTGTTGTCTATGTATCCACACATGCATTTGAGTTTCCAGTCAATACAATTATAGTGTGGATAATAAAAAAAATATCATGAACAAGGAAATTTAATAATAACCACTTTATTATTGCCTCTAGGGCATATTTCCAACACAAACAACAAATCCTTGCAACCCAACGCGAAGAAGGGGTTGTTAATCCCTCGACGGTTACGTGTAAGATTAAATTGTATGGTGTTTGATAGATTGATTGGAAACAATACAAAATAAAATAAAATAAAGTAAAATTGTAGCAAAGTATTTTTAGTATTTTATATATGATAAAAGTAGATCTGTGGGTCATAGTTTTCACTAGAGGCTTCTCTCCTGAAAATAGCATATGGTGGGTAAACAAGTTACTGTTGGGCAATTGATAGAAAAGCAAATAATCATGACGATATCTAAGGCAATGATTATTTATATAGGCATCACGTCCAACAAGTAGACCGACTCCTACCTGCATATACTACTATTACTCCACACAGCGTCCGCTATCCAGCATGCATCTAGAGTATTAAGTTCATAAAGAACGGGGTAATGCCTTAAGCAAGATGGCATAATGTAGACAAAGTAAACTCACGCATGAATAAACCCCATATTTATATCCTTAATGGCAACAATACAAATACGTTTCATGTCCCTTTCTATCAATGGGATTGAGCAACGCAAAATTGAACCCATCACAAAGCACCTCTCCCATTGCAAGAAAAATCAATCTAATTGGCCAAACCAAATCAATAGATTGGAGAGAGATACAAAACTACAGCAATCATGCATAAAAGAATTCAGAGAAAACTCAAATAGTATTCATCGGATCCCAACAAACACACCGCAAAAAGTCATTACATCGGATAGAACTCCAAGAACATCGAGGAGAACATTGTATTAAAGATCAGAGAGAGAGAGAGAGAGAGAGAGAGAGAGAGATCTAGCTACTAACTATGGACCTGTAGTTTGTGGTAAACAACTCACGCATCATTGGAAGGGCAACAAGGTTGATGTAGAGCCCCTCTGTGATTGAATCCCCCTCCAGCAGAGTGCCGGAAAAAGGCCTCCAGATGGGATTAACTTTGTCACGGTACCATTTTGCTTCCATTGAAGTGTTTCACACACAATACATACATATCATGTTGATACCCATAGCAATACGCTACAATGTTACATTGATACCCATCATTACATGCATGCATTTTGCTACCTTATCCACTAGTTAATTAGTGCCATGAATGAACAACACATAATTCAACCATTAAATAGTACATATTAGGTTTAACCTAAAACAATGTTTGATAGGGACTATAACTCTAAAGGTCATTGCCAACTTTTAACTAGTACTCTCTTTTTGGAATGGATGTCAAGAATAGGAAAGTCCCTGCACTTCCATGGTGGAGCACAGAGATCAACCTAGCTCCAATTTCCAGGTTGCACTCCTTCAGTATTCTCCTCCACCCATTAACTAGGAGGCGTCCATCTGGTAGGGCTGCAGCCGAGTAGGTGTCTTCAAAATTGGTCTTGTCATCGTAGATAAGTGTCATCGCACCATTGCCATCCATAATCTCAGGCACAACACATCTTGGGAGCTTCTATTGCAAGAAAACAATAGTAATATAGTAAGCACTATATTTAATTTATGAAGAGTATATGAAAAGATGAAACTGAATACAATTCTTACCAGGCATTTGTTTTGAATGTTGGTCTTGTTCAAGGCGTGCACTAGTGGCACATATGGTGCATAATTTTCCCCAGCATTGTGAGTGTTAGTAAGCCACTCAATACCATCAACAAAGGAAACGAGGTAATTCTTCTCCTCCCAAGTGAGCGTGCCATCAGCAGTATAGTAAGTGTTGTCAACTATCTCCTGAGTTGTTTTTGGCGCTTGGAAGTAAGCTGTCCAAAAATATGAAAACAACATTAGTTAGTTATAGACAACAACTAGTTTTGACTAATACAAATATTAATTGCCAAGTATGTTTAAGAAACTTACACGGAGGAAGGATTGGAATGTTTTCCAAACCTACCAAGATGTCAGGATCAGAATCAGAATATTTGCTAAAATCAAAGTGGATAGCCATCCCTTCCTCAAATTTGTAAGCTTTGGCAAATGCTCCCCAATTAGAACAACCAAAATATGTTCGCTCTTTTTCGTTAAGGATCGTAGTCTTGAAAGAGAAGCCCTCTTTGGTGTGCAGGTAGGCAGTGGTGCTAGTCCCCTTATCCATGGCAACCTTAAGCTTCCTTAGGAGGTCAGGCCTTGCTAAACAGGGGATGCACTGAAGCAAAAATAAATAAATAATAAAATTTATATTTGTTGTGCAAAATCTTTAAGACATGCTTACCAATGAATGATATGCAGTAATTTGTAGAAGAAATATACCGCCATCCATTTGAAGCCCTCCAAAAGTGTCAAGTAGAAGCAACCGTTCTCCAATCCAACATTCCCAATGCACAAACCCCTAGTGTGGAAACAACTGGGGCACTCCATTTGCTATGTTCAAAATTGACAAACAATTATAATAAATTATTAAATGACATCAAATATTAGCATGAGTAAAATGTTGAAATGTTGAGTGCTGAAAAATTGACGAAATGAAAATGAATCAACTTTCGCCAAAACATTGACACTCATTTTGAATCCTTGCAAATTTGAAAGACTCGTCCTCAATGGACACTCTGACTAACACTTATTATCTAGTAGTTGCTATCTAGATGTTAAACAAGGAAGAAATCTGAATACCTACGCTCGACTACTAGAACATCATTGAGCAAAATAGGGATGACAATTTCTCTAGGGCCAAATAAGGAATCCTATCCATATAATACCCTTGCCATGCTAGCGTATCTAGTGAAGAGAATATTACTATCTAGCTATGTGAGTAAGCAATGTAGAATGATTCCATATTCTTGCGGATTATGTTGCCACTGATTTCTATTGGGCAACAACAATGAAATGGTAAATCTCATAAAATTGCGGTGGCATATATTCAATTAACTCAATCATTTGTCAACCTTATCTGCACTACTTACGTAGTAGCAAATACTTTGCTAAATGAACCAAACAACAAACTAACCAGATCCAATCAATAATTCACCTTTCCTAGCAATTCGAACCACACAATTAATTGTATCTCCAGAGCGAACATCTAGAAACTACCGATGGGAACACGAACTCAACCAAACCTACCAAACATAAGATAGATCAACAAGCAATGAGAGCTATGACTATGAGATCGGATAATCAAATCGGGAAGGAAGCTACCGATAGGAGGAGAAACAAACCTGGGAGCCGTGGGCCAAGGACTTGAGGCGGGTAGAGAAGGACCGGCCGGTGGGGCTGAGGGTAAAGTGGGCGATGTTAGACTCAGAGGCAATGGTGGTTGCAGAGATGGCAGCGATGGCGGCGACACTAGGGATTGGGTGAGGGGAAGGGGATCAAACGGGGCCGAGTGGGATCGACTTGAAAATGATAAGGCTGCATGAGCGCATGGACCAGGCCCACCTCTGGCGTGCAGAGTTTATGGCCCACCACTGGATAGCTCACACTAGGAATCAGACAAATACACTACCTCCTACTGCTTCTATTACTTGACTAATTAACACATAAAATCATATGCATGGACTTCTACCAACTACTACACAACTCTTTTCACATTTGACATGTGGTGTCACCCATGTGGAGGCACACCATATTTAGGAGTATGATCTTGACATGTAGGCGGCGGTAGTGACGGCGGCGACAAGCAAGCAATACACATATGTGGCTGGCGGCGGGATTTCCACCGCTCTCACCGTCAGATCAACAAAGCGCAGGTTGCTCTTCTTCCTCTAACTAGTAGACTTATAAATTTATTATTATTTTTAATTGAAATAAATCATCGAGATTTTGTTGTTCCAAAGACAACTCGTATTTTAATTGTCGCGATTGTACTAGTACTGTATTTTAGTGCTTTTATTATCACATCCTTTGGTTTTGTATTAAAAACACCGCCAACGGGCCTTCTGTAAAAAGAGTTAGGTGGTTGATCTCGTGGGCTGCAGAAATCTAGTTGTGCAAACGAGTAAGAATCAGATTAACAGTCAGAACTCGTCAACCGTTCTCCCGAAAGCATCGAAGCACTTCATAAGGTCGGTTGTCGCCAACTGTGCCAGCCCGAACGTGACAAGCCACTTCTTTGGACATCAACACGATCTTGTTGCAACGGTAATCTGGCACAGTCGCGCTCCGCTCCGCTCCAAGTTCTTTGCATGGCTGGCTATGAAGAATAAGTGTTGGATCTCAGACAGACTTGCTCGGCGTGGACTCCCGCATCAGGCGACATGCCCTATTTGCGACCAAGAACATGAAACGACTGATTACATCTTCGTATCATGTGTTTTCGCCGGATCAGTTTTGTACTATATTATCTCAGCATGCGACAAGGTGGTCTGGACTCCATTAGGGAATGACTTGCTGCTACCTTGGTGTGTACCACTATTGACATAACCACATAGCTGGAAGGATTTCTGCACCTTGTTATTGTTGTTGTTGTTGTTGTTCGTGACAACTGTAGAAGCATTAGAATGCTATTATTTTATGGCGCCACACCGTCTATGTGTGTGGTCGTCGAGAATTTCCCCCGAGGGGAAGAGATGGATGGTGACCCGCCTACTTAGGAGAGAGATCCATGGTCTATTTGGCGAGTTGTATAGGCGGTCTAGTAGCCGGTGTGTCACTTGTATGTTGTGAATGTGTGTGACGGCGCACGAGATGTAATTTGGTGGATGGATTTCCCCCCTCTCTTCTAGCAATATAGAAGCATGATACACAGCAATCTTGTGTATCCTCGAAAATAAAATCAATTAAACATGTGAAGGTGCAGAAGAGTCAAATGAATCTTCTATCACAGCCTTTGTTTTTTTACGCAAATCACAGCCCTGTTTTGTTGATTAGACTACAGAAATAGCGCCAACACGTAAAAAAAAACGCGCCAACTGTTGTCCCTAAAAGCATCGGATTGGAATTGGATTAGAAATCCCGCCCGGATCGAGCTGCGGGATCCAGTTGTGCCTGCCCGAACGTGCCCTAACTTTCGATCCCAACTTTCCCCAATCTTTGCCCTAGTTTTCGATCCCAGCTTTCCCCGATCTCGACTCTTGGTCTCGAGTTTGCGCACACTCCGGCGAACATGGCAGCGATCATGGCGGGGCGCGGGCAGGGGCTGGAGCAAGATTTCGATTTCTTCGTGGTGGTGGACTTCGAGGCGACGTGCGTCAAAGACGCGCGGATCTTCCCGCAGGAAATCATTGAGTTCCCCGCCGTGCTCGTCGACGGCGCCACCGGCCGCATCGAGTCCGCGTTTCGCAGGTACGTTCGTCCAAAACATCACTCTGTGCTGACCCAGTTTTGCAGGGAACTCACCGGCATCCGGCAGGAGGACGTCGACGGCGGCGTAGATCTCGGCGAGGCGCTCTGGATGCACGACTCTTGGCTGAAGGCGGCGACGGCGGGGGCAGGGAACAAGAGACGCGTCCGCTTGGCCGTCGTGACCTGGGGTGACTGGGATTGCCGGAGCATGCTAGAGTTTGAGTGCCGCTTCAAGGGCATCGAGAAGCCCTCCTACTTCGATCAGTGGATCAATTTGAGAGTCCCCTTCCAGGAGGCGCTCGGCGGCGGAGGGAGGGTCAACCTGCAGGAGGCGGTCCGGGCGGCGGGGTTGGACTGGGAGGGCCGCCTGCACTGTGGACTCGACGATGCGTGCAACACGGCGCGGCTGCTTGCTGAGATCATGCGGCGCAGGGTCAAGATGGCCATCACCGGCTCGCTGGCGCCGCCGCCGCCGATCCAGCAGAAGCATCAGCCGCCGCAGCTTCTCACAAGCCGTTGCGGTGGCTCATCTGCGCTGGCGCCGCCGCCGCCAACGAACCAGCAGAAGCAGCAGCAGCAGCAGCCACAGCCTCACATGATAAGCCCCTGTGGTGGCACATTTGCGCTGGCGCCGGCGCCGATTCAGCAGAAGCAGCAGCCGCCGCAGCCTCACATAATAAGCCCCTCCGGTGGCTCCTCTGCGACGTACTGCCGGGTGGCGACCAGAGGAGACATGGTGCCAGGGCCGATGCAGTCTGGATGGGCCAACTGGACGCCGGCCATGGGAGCCGTGTGCCCCTACTTTCTGTGGACCAACTGAACCAACGATCCAGGGCATGATACTCAGATTCAGAATCCTGTGTAACTTAGCTGTTAGTGTTAATCGTGCTAGCCATCAGAATCAGAGTGTAGCTCGGCTGATTCTAGCCTAGTCTAGGGGTGAATTTGGTCTTTAGGGCTATACGTGTCCGAATTATCATATTATCAATAGAAATTTCATTTTAATTATGTTCCTTCTCCGTGAATTTGCCTTCATTTCCTCTGACGATGCACTGAGCACGACCAGGAAGCCATTATGCTTGCCTGATGCTGCCGGCCGGTTCAGAGGGATGGCCAGTCTTAGACAACTGCCGTTTCGCCGCATATCACCATCATATAGGCAATCTTATATCAAGAATGAAAGAAAAGACAGCCAACTGTGGATTTCTGAGATAAGAGCTAACTAAAATCATTTCCTTGAACACAAATGCCTCATCATATTTGGTATTGAAACCCCAGGTTTAATATCATCAATGGAAGATTTGTTTATGAAGTGAAATTCTATGGCCACATCAAGAATCCTACAAAATTCTTTCTTTATTTGGGATGTCAAGGCGGAGGGGAAAATCAAATTCTTTCTTTGGCTTATCCTACAAAACATAGTTTGGACAGCTGACAGACTTTCTTCCCGCGGTTGGCCACATCAGCTCCCTGTGACAGACTTTCTTCCCGCGGTTGGCCACATCAGCTCCCTGTGCGACCAGGAAATTGAATCGGTTAACCACCTTTTCTTGGAGTGCCCTTTTGCAAAGGAGGTTTGGTTCTCCTTCAACTCCTCCCACCCCCATGGTTCGGCAATCGCCTTGCGCTTTTTCTTCTATCAATGGATGGTGGAGAATGATCTCCAGGAACATCAGAAAGGAGGCCAGAAAGAAAATCATGATGGCGGTAATACACGGTTTGGCATATATGGAAGGGGAGCAATAGGAGAATTTTCGAGGGTAAGAAGGCCAAGGTAGAGGATGTCGTTTGTTTGATCCGAGAAGACATGATGGTTGTACGTCCAATCTTCTGCGAGTAGTTTCTTCTCTCTGCGTTCAGTATCTTTTTTCCTTTCCCTCTGTAACTGGGTTTCCAGTTAATGTACAGATTTCCACCCTGCTTTAATGAAATAGGCAGAGCTCCTGCCGTTGCCCGTCAAAAAGAAGATTTGTTTAGTTACATTCCTTGTCCGTAATTTCTTCGATTGACTTGTTATTAAAATTTGTTAATAGCTGGAAAGATAAATGGAAGTGCTCAACAAAAAAGAAAGATAAATGACAATTAGAGAATTCAGATCATATATGCCACCTTGTATATCAAGATAAAAGAAAACAACGAGTCGTAGTCCTGAGACAACAGCAATTTCAGATCATTTCCTTGTCAAACTCTTACATAAACGGAATATTTGGTCAATCAAGTCTCACCTTTGCAGAGGTGGCACAACCCCATACATCAGAGTGTAGCTCAAAGACAAGCACAAAGAAGGACTAACCATGGTTTGGGTGGGTCAGTTACATGGTGCTCAAAGACTAGCAAAATCTACTGCCTGAGGGGAACAAGGTACTCTGCGCAACCTAGCCCTTGGTTTCTACTGCAAGGGCTGTATCAACCACCTAGAGAAGTTGTCGCAGACCACCTTGAAGTGCGCCTTCAGGCCAATAAAACAAAGGTTGCTGTTAGCATCACACCAGCTGATGTGAATGTGCGTAGGCATTTCACTTTGTTGTGCTTATGTGTTTCCTGATCATGTTCAAGGTCTCCATAACCTGTGAAAGCAAGGCTACAATAAATACCCGTCAGAACATCAAAATCATAGTAATTTGTAAGGGTGCAAGAAAATCATGTTGTCCCGATGGATACCAGCAATTCCTAGCACACTAGCCTAATATGGAGCAATAGGTAATCAGACGAGGAAAATCCACTTTACAACCCTCAACTTGCCACTCGGTTTCTACAGCAAGGCTGCCTTCAGGCCAATAAAACCATGGCTGCTGTTAACATCTCACCAGCTGATGTGTATGTGCATTGGCATTTCACTTTGCTGTGCTTATGTGTTTCTTGATCATGTTCAAGGTCTGCATAACCTGTGAAAGAGGCTACAATTAGTTTTTCTAAAAAGGAGGATGACCCCCAGCCTCTGCATCTAGGCGATGTATGCAGCCATCTTATTAATTATTCGCAAAGACCTTACAAAGTCATACATCAGTAAGTCTGAAGCCACCACCTTGGCAACATATGTCGCTTCTCCTATCCACTTGATGAAGGGGTGCTGGATGTCCGAGCCGAATACCAAACAGACCTCGCACCAAAGCCTAACATCTAAAGCTGGAGGCCCCAACCAAGCCATTGCCGGGTTTGGGGCATACACCGGTCCGACACACTCTCAGAGGCCCGGCGTCGACGCCACCACGGCGCTAGACATCGCCACCTCCCTACGCGCGTCCATCATCACACATCCGTCGCCGAGGCCCTGCCGCACCACACCGCTGGAATTGCCCGCTGGTCCCTCGGGCCAATGCACACCTCCAAGAATGACACCCCCACGGGAGGAAGGACACCTTAGTACCGCCATCATCTGATGGACTGAGCAAGGGTTTCCCCTGGACCCTGGAGGTGGCGGGAGGAGTCGGGAACTTCACCTCGATGATGCCTCCAAGAAGGAAACCGCCAAGGGTGTCACCATCACCGGCTCCGGCCACCGGCCATAGACAAGGTTTTCACCTAGATCTTGTCCCACAAGCATCCATCCGACAGCATGTGCATCGGCCAGACCACCTTCAAAGCCCCAGATCTAGCCTCCCAGATTCGGCGACCACCCGTAGCAGCACTGCTACCGTGGGAGCCCTGGCACACCGGCCACTGCCTGTGTGTGCCACCACTGGAGTTCGAGGGAGGGCTGCCAACCCACTACGCCAAACCGCGAGAGCTGCCGGGAAGGATCACGCGCGTGCTCGTCACTGTCACTGATCCGATCTAATCCGGAGCCAAAGCTACCAAATCGCCGGTGGAGTTCCGCCTTGGCCAGGGACATCACCACGCCATGCCGTTGCGGGTCGCCTGACACACCGGCCACCTTCCAGGGCTGCCGCCCCAGGATCCTGATCTGGCCAGCCCGGACCTTCACGCTGTCCTCTCCACGCCGTCGCCGCGGCCCGCCACCAGGCAGCCACGCCGCCGCCCGGAGCACGTCGTCACGCCGCCATCGATCAGATCACGGCCGCGCCGTCACGCACGAGGAGGTCCCGCCCCACCCCCTCCTACGCGATCCAGGGAGGAGAACCCCCGCAATCGCCGTCGGCCGCCGGGCTTAGCCCAGCGGCAGAGGAGGGAAGGGAGGGAGGTGGTGGTGGTGATGCTGGCGGCTAGGGCTTGAGGAGCCGCCCGAGATGGGGGCGACGCGGGGGATTGGCCTGTTCTCGTTTGTGGCTCCTGACAGTTAAATAAAAACCAAAATTTGTATGGGTGCAAGAAAATCATGTTGTCCCGATTGGAAGCCTGCTATGAAGTAGGCAATCCTAGGCACCCTCAAACTTGCATGCAAAGAGAAAATTTATTAATGAAGAAACAAACCAGTAGATTGGAATTTCTGTTACCATCCATGTTATATGAATTCGTGCATTTAGCAAATAATAACTTTTGCCGACGTCAATCAGTGATGGATCATTTTATTGAGGCTTACCCCAGTATAGTGTTACAAAACTGGAGAATAGTGGTCCAGCGCAATATAATTTTTTGCAAGAAGATCCATTCAGGCCTCAACCTCATCACCAAGTAAATCCACCTGCAGAAAAATTCAGAAATCCTAGCTCATTACATTTCCCGCCTCCGAGGTTATAACCTTGTTGCATTTTGCAGGCAAAGCAATATACAAGGAACAGAAGCAATAATTAATTAATAGCCGTTAGGATCTGAAATTATATTTACCTCGAGCTCAGCCTTTTAAAGACTAGATCCTCTTAACTCAGATATCTCCTTTTATTGCAATATCTTCCTTTTTAGAACATTGCCTTCTTCCGTGAGGTGTTTACATTGGTCTTTCAGTAAACAGAACATGTGAAATAAAATGATACCATCCTTATTCACAGAAATACAACATAGAATAGTCATAAGTAGTTAAGTACTATGAACTACTCCCTCTGTTTCTAAATATAAGCCCTTTTAGATATTTCAGTACGGACTACATACGGATGTATATAGACATATTTTAGAGTGTAGATTCACTCATTTTGCTCCGTATGTAGTCCGTATTGGAATTTCTAAAACGGCTTATATTTAGGAACGGAGGGAGTATAAAGGTAATCATATGGCAGGATTCGTTAAGATAAAACTAATTATCATCATGTAATCTAGTTTTTACAAAAATAAAAAGATACCCCCTTTACTGAATGCAATGCAAATACAAGCACCTTGATTCACTGTGCTGAATTTTGTTTGCAATGATAGTTTGTTGATCTGTAACAAGATTCTCAAACTCTCTCATAGATCCAATAAGATTTGTCATGCGTTCTTTGAACTCCTTTTCTTTATAAATGCTTGATGTGAATGTTTTCTCCCTTTCTTCGATGACGTTATTTAAATATTGATTTTATTTCTCCACCACCTTTAGAGAGCCTGTAGCATTTCTAAATCTGTCATGTAACTCACTGAAATTGATCTCATTTTGACGTACATGCTGCAGAGCTTGCTCCAGCTTGCCGACAATCATATCAAACTCCTCCTTGTCAGATATACATGAGTCTTGCTTTTCCACTTTGTCTGCAAGTAAATCAAGTTGATAGAATAATAAATCCATATGACCCTTCATTGCTCCCAATTCGATCTGACAGGCCTGCTTTTCTTTCACTTGCTGTACTGAAAGAGTCAACAGCTCGCTTCAGATTCTCAAACTCCTGCTTTTGTAGAGTCGATGCCGCTTCAGAGCAGCTCTTTTCCTCATTGTACTTTAACAATTAAGAATTGAGGTTTAACACTGCTTCCGCTACAGCTTCATTCTGAATGACTGAGCAAACTCTCATTACCAAGCAACCGTATTTCTATTTCGTTAACGAACTCTATTAGTTCAATCATCTGTATCTCTTCTCTAATGATGGTTGCCATCCTGGCATCTTCGATATCAGATTCTAACATTCCAATTGTCTTTGCGTGATCTGCCTCTATGGATGCAATGTGTGATGTCTGGGTGGGAAAAGCACACGCTTCTACTTGACTATTAGTGGCAGCACCTTGTATTTGCTGGATTTCAGAATCTAAAACATTGCTCTTGTCTTGTTGGCCAGCAAATGTTTCTGCCTTGATGCCATCCAATCTTGTCATTACTTCCCCGATTTTCTTTCTAATTTGCTCGAATTCTTTGTTGTTCCGTAAATGTCATGGACAAGCAACGGCGAGAGGCACGTAAAGCACAGGCTTTCGATGGCGTCCTGTGCTCTGGCGACTCGCGTCGCCCCCGACGGCGCGGGCGCCGTGGCCGCCTGCCGCCCTCCCCGCCCTCGCCCTCGCGCCCGACCCTCCGCGGCGCCCGCCACCCCTCGCCAGCCCCTCCGGCTCCCGGGTCTCTCTGGCGGACATTGCAGGCGAGGATCTGGCGGCCGCCGCCTGTCGTCTGCCGGAGCGGGTTCCCGGCGCCGCCATGCCGACGCCGACCTCGCCGGTGGCTCTTCCCCGGTGGGGATCGGCCGCCAGCAGGTCGGCCGCCCGCACCTCCCTCGGCCACCCTCCGGCTCGGTCGCCGCAAAGCGGACCCTTTCGGTGGGCTCACCCGGCGGCGCCCTTGTTGGCAAATGGGCGTTGCCGGCGCACGCCGACCGGGGTTCAGCGCCCCTGGAGGCCCTCGCCCACCGCCCGCCTCCTCTCGGCCCCGCCATCGATCGCTCGGCCGACCGCCCTCTGCGCCCTCGCCCGCGCGCGATACGGCCTCCTCTGGACGGAACCCCTACCGCCCCTTCCTCCCCTCCGGCCAGCCCGCCGGTCTCCTTCCCCTCGGCCGCTCCTCCGGCCCGCCTCCCCCTCGCCGCCCCCGTATGCCCCGCCCGGCGCTCATGTGGTGCTAGGGAAACCCTAGCGCCCACTGGTCACCCCAGGCGGTCGTTTGGGCAGCCAGGTGTTGGGCCGCCCATGGACTCGGTTCTGAGCCCCCTCACAGGGACGGCGGCGGTGGTGCGGCCTTTGGACATGTGCCATGGTGGCAGGCGGGCCGCCTTGGCAGGCCGGCTGGGCCTCGCCTGGCCCAACGCGGCCCACCGCGCCAGTCCTTATGGCTCCCGCTAGGGCTTCCGCGTCCCCCACTCCTCCCCACCCCCGCGCCGCCGGCTCCGCTCCTGCCCCTCGGTCGCCGCCCGCCGCCCGTCCTCCTCGCCGGCGCCACCGCCCTCCCGCCCGTTCCCAAGGCCTCCCATGCCTCGGGAATGGGGATGAGGCGGGCGCCAAACGCCGGGCGGACGACCGCCGTGACCCCCGCCCCTCCCGATGGCCGCGGCCTTGAGGACCTGCGCAGCAGTGTCCTCCCGGCCGGCGCGGCCCTCGCCAGCCTTGAGCCCGCTCCCCGCTTCGCCCTTCGCGCGCTCACCGGCTCGCGGAGATCGCCGCTCTCGGTCTCCCTCACGCCGCTCCTCTCGCTGGGGACCCGTGACGCGGCGGTCTCCGGCCCGAGACTCGGCCGCCCTCGGCGCCGGTCTCCCTCGCCGACCAGCGCGCGACCGTCCCCTCGCCGCCCGCCCGCTCCCCTCCAACGCCGAAGCCAACGCCACCTCTCGCCGCTACCAGCCTCCCCGTTCCCAGGCCGCGTTTCCGCCGACCAACGGCGGCAACGGCAACCGGGGACGCCCGGGATCCAAGAAGAAGAAGAAGGGCCCTCCGCGCCCTCAAGTTGCCACCGCCTCCGCTCCCGTGGCTCCTCCTCCGGGTGCCACCGCCGCGGCCGTGGCTCAGCCGTGCTTCAACTGCGGCCTTTCCGGCCACTTCCAGGTGGCATGCCCCAACCCACCCTCGTGCTACTTGTGCAAGGAGTCCGGGCACCCCGCGATTCTCTGCCCAGATCGCCCGGTGTCGGAGGAGCTCATGATCTATGGGCACGGCATCGAGGACTTGGCCTTCTTCCACATCGAGGTTCCCGAGCTCGCCCCACCGTCCCCCTCGCTGCTGGCTTTGGTGACGGTTGTGGGAGACGTCGTCGCCACCCCGGAGCTGATTGAGGCTGAGCTCAACCACCTGTGCCGCTGCCGTGGGGTGGCAGTGACCCCACGGCCCCAGCTCCTTCTCGGTGGTGTTCCCGACGCGATGAGCATGGGCTTCAGACTCAGCAACAACATCACCTGGCGCTCAACGACATCGTGGTGAACATCTCTGAGCCACAGTGGGATCCCAGAGCCGTCGCTACCCTGGACACGGCTTGGCTCCTCATCTCTGGCCTCCCTGATGTTGCCCGATCCGAGCGGACCATCCGCAGTATGTCCAAGATCCTGGGCAGGGTGGTGGTGGTGGATGAGCTCTCCCTGCGCAAGGAGGAGGAGGTCCGGGTTAAGGTGAAATGCCTGGACTCCTCCAAACTCCACGTCACGATCCGGGTCTTCTTCAACGATGACGGCTACGACCTCAAGATCCGCCCCGAGCCCCCGTCCCACGTCGGCCGCCCCCGCCTCTCGGCTGGCAGTCTCTTGGGGGGGCCCTGCTGATGATGACGACTCCCACCGCCGCCGCTCGCGCTCCTCCCACTTCGATGATCCTGCCGAGGAGGATGAGTCGGAGCACTCTCGCTCCCCGTCTCGGGACTCCCCCAACCCTCCCGCGGGTAGGGGCGGGTCGGGGCCGGGGCGTACCCGGGTGACGGCCACCGATCTCGCGGTGGTCCTTCGCCTGGCCACCCCTCTGGCTCCCTCCCCGTCGGCGTCGGAGTCGTCCGGCGTCATCTCCAGCGTGAGCCTCCTCGTCGCCCCGCCTTCGTCCCCCCGCTCCCCCGACACCGCCTCGGCCCGCCGCCCCGCGACACCAGGGGCTGAGCCCACCTCCGCCGGCTCGGCTCCCCTGCTGTCCCCCGCGGCTGGTGACGCTGTGGAGCTCGTCGCCCCTTCCGCGACTGCTCCGTCCCCTCCACCCTCGGGAGCTGCGGTGGGGGCGTCCCTGGGGTCGCCCGCCCCCGCGTCGGGGCCGGCCTGCCTCCCCCTCGCCTCGCCGGCTTCTCCTGCGGCCTCGTTGGTGGTGGACGTCGCCTCCCCAGCCTCCGCGCACCCCCCTCCGACTGTGGCGTACGCCAGGAGGCCCCGGTCCACCTCGACGCCGGTGACGTCCTCCCGCCGCAGCGCCCGCCTGGAGGCGTCACGGCCAGCGACTCTCCTGCCCCTTCCGTCGAAGGCGGGCGGAGCTCCAGCGCTGCGGTGCGGAACTCGAGTCAGTCGCGGACCCGCCCTCCCAGTTCTTCTCCTTCACTCCTTTTACGCTCTCGAGGCCGCTCCCCTTGGTCACCTTGCTAAGGTGGCCAATGACTCGGCCATTGTCTTCAGGGGGGAGGTTGGTCCCGGGAGATCCTCGACGGCAGGCTTGCCGAGACTCGTGCCCGCCTGCTTCGGCCTCCAGCTCCGGCCCCTCTTGTGGCCGACGGGATTATCCGTGGTCGCACTCGGTCTCGCACGGCCGCCCTTCGCGCGCAAAGCGCCTCTCGTGTCCTGGGGTCAAGTAGCCCCCCGATGGGGGTTTAGATGAGGGCCCTTTTGTGGAACCTTCGCGGCTTCGGCCATGACGGTTGTCGCCGCCAGCTCATCGAGTACATCCGGGAGGAGCATATTGACATTGTTGCCATCCAAGAAACTCTTAGAGTCGAGTTCATCCTACAGGAGCTGGAACATCTGAGCCCCCACCTCTTCGCGTCGCACTGGCCCCCTTCTAGTGGGACCTCAGGCCACTCGGGTGGCATCCTTCTTGGGGTTAAGGATGCCACTTTCGAGGTGGGAGGCATGGATAGAGGGGAGTTTTTCGTTAGCATGGAGATCTTCGAGCGGGCTCTGAACTTCAAATGGGAGGTCATTGTGGTTTACGGACCGGCTGATCACCGCCGCTCCCCGGCCTTCCTTGCTGAGCTGCAGCTGAAGATCTCCAACTCCCCACTTCCAGTTTTGGTGGGAGGTGACTTTAATCTCATCCGTTCGCCGGACGAGAAGAATAATTCCCGGGTTAATTTCCCCCGGATGCAGCTTTTCAACGATTGGATCGCGGAGCTGGGGCTCCGTGAGCTTGACCGGACAGGTGCCAGATTTACTTGGACCAACCGGCAAGCTGTTCCGACACAATCCATGCTGGATCGTGTCCTAGTTTCCCTGGAGTGGGAATTGCGATGCCCCCTGGCATTGCTCCGGGCGGTCACCCGGATTGGTTTTGACCATGTCCCCCTTCTCCTCTCCATGGCTGACGAGCGCCCCCCTCCCCGCCGCGGTTCCGGTTCGAGCTCTTCTGGCTCAACCAGGCTGGCTTCCGGGAGGCCGTCGTCGCCCGCTGGATCTCCGCTAGGTCGGCACCCCATCGCGCCATGTCCGCGGTCGATTCATGGCACTTCTGTGCCAAGTTAGCCCGCCAGTTCATGAAGGGCTGGGGGGCTAATCTAGGCCGGGACTTGAGAGAGCGCAAGAAGTCCATCCCGTGGCGATTCAAGCCTCGATGCTGCCTTGAACTCGACCGGCTCTCTCAGCAGACGCAGTGGCTGCTCGCTATGACCTAGAGGACCAGCTATCCATCATTTACACGGATGAGGAGGCCTCTCGGCGCCTCACGGGCACCCAGAGGTGGGTGCTTCAGGGCGATGCAAACACCGCCTACTTCCAGGCGGTTGCGAACGGCCGGCGCCGCCGCAACTCCATCCACTGCCTGTGGGATGGAGATGCGCAGCTAGTCTTGCCATGCCATCCGCCTTCATGTGGATGGCTTCTATAGGGCCTTATTTGCCCCCACCCCGCGCGGTGGGGCTAGCCTCGCCCCCGATATTTTGTCGGGCGCGCTCGGAGTCTCGGCTGAAGCCAATGCGGCCTTGGTTGCTCCCTTCAGTGAGGACGAGGTCCTCGCTGCCATTAAGGGATGAACCCTCCTCGCCCCGGACTGACGGTCTCCCCTGTAGCTTTCTTCAATACGCTCGCCTACCATCAAGCATGAGGTCATGGCTCTCTTTGAGGAATTCTACTCGTACCATGGATTTGGGGCGCCTTAACTATGGAGTGGTGACCTCATCCCCAAGGTCCCGGTGCGCGGTATCCGCCATTCCGCCCCATCACAGTTATTAATGTGATCTTTAGGATCCTGGCGAAGGGGTACGCCAATAGGGTGACCCTCCTGGCGGACTCAATCACCCACCCGAACCAATCCGCCTTCATTCAAGGCCGATTTATCCTGGATGGGGTGTTGGTGTTTCACGAAGTGCTCCACGAGGTTCGTCTGAAGCGCCATAGGGCGGTCTTCCTTAAGCTGGACTTCCACAAAGCCTATGACACGGTGCACTGGCCGTTCCTGAGGGAAGTCCTGCTTCGCAAGGGCTTTGACGATAGGTGGGTGACCCGCGTCATGCAGCTCGTCTCCTGTGGCCGGACTGCGGTGAACATCAACGGCGATATTGGCCCCTTCTTCCCTACCCTCTGTGGGGTCCGGCAAGGGGACCCCTTCTCACCGTTCTTGTTCAACATGGTTGTCGATGCCCTGGCCGCCATCCTAGATAAGGCCAAGGCTGCGGGGCATATTAGAGGCTTGGTCCCGCACCTTGTTGGAGGGGGAGGGGTGACCCTTCTCCAATACGCGGACGACACCATTATTATGATCGAGGGATCCGCCCTCGAGATATCCAACCTGAAGTTCCTCCTTCTGTGCTTCCAGCAAATGTCGGGCCTTACCATCAACTTTGACAAGAGCGAAGTGATGGTGCTCGCTACCCCCCGAGGACGCCACCCATCGCCGATCGGCTTAAGCGTCGGCTGGGATCTTTCCCACGACTTATCTGGGGATCCCCATTAGTGACTCGCGCCACCGTGGCGGACCTCCGCCCACGGTGACCGTATGCAGCACCGCGTAGAGCCCTGGAAAGGGCGTTGGCTGTCGAAGGTGGCGCGCGTGATCCTTATCAACTCATCGCTTGCCAGCCTTCTGTGGTTCCTCATGAGCTTTTACAGCCTTCATGAAACGCTCCATCAGGAGATCGCCAAGTACCAGTCCAGATTTTTCTGGGCTGGCGAGGAGGGCAGGCAGAAATATCACATGGTTAGCTGGCCAGACATCTGCAAACCCAAAGACCAGGGTGGCCTTGGGATTCTGTCCTCTCGGCGCATGAACATCGCACTCCTGACCCGCTGGCTATGGCGCATTGCCAATGGGGAAGGAGGCCTTTGGCTGACTATCATCCAGAACAAGTACCTGCGTGGCCAGCCTCTGGCATTCTGCCAACGCTCGGGCGGTTCCCAGTTTTGGCAGGCCGTCGTCCAGCTGCTTTCGGTCCTGCGGATTGGCACTTCCATCTCGGTGGGCTCTGGCGCCTCGACCTTGTTCTGGCTGGATAGATGGCTCGGGGACTCCCCTCTGGCCGCTCGGTTCCCCATCCTCTTCGACATTGTAGTTGACCCTCGGGTCTCGGTCGAGGCGGCCCTTATTGACTTAGGGCGCCTCGTGTTCCGTCGACCTTTTGGCCCTGCCGAGGTGGCTGCTTGGGATGCCCTCCTCCAGGACATCGCCCTGCTGCCTATGGACGTGGCAGACTCTCCGGATGCTATCTCCTGGCGCCTTGATCCCTCCGGCCACTTTTCCACCAAATCCCTCTACGCGGCTATTGCCCCATCGTCGACTCGAGCCCTTCGCCTTATCTCGATATCCGCCTCCCACTTAAGATTCGGATCTTCTTGTGGCGGTGGATCATGACGCCTCCGTCCGGCGTGGAGGTTCTTAAGCGCCATGGCCCTGGGGATGGGATGTGCCCCCTGTGTGACACGGTAGAGGATGCTAATCACATCTTCTTCTCCTGCTGCACGGCACAGTTCCTATGGGCGTGTTTTCGCGAAACGGTTGGGGGACAGTGGTGCAATACCAACTTCCCCGACTTGCTTGCGGAAATACAGGCCTCCCCTCCTCGCTACAGACATATTAGATGGCTGTGCGTAGGGGTGCTGGCCTGGACATTGTGGACGGTTCGCAATAAGCTTGTCATTCAGAAGGTACCTCTTAGACGTGCGACTGACTCCATCTTCAAAATGTGTGGTTATTTGCAGCTCTGGCGACCGCTTAGCCGCCCTCCGGACCGGGACGCCATCGACAGACTCCTCTCCGACCTTCGTTCGTTGGCCTTCCGCCTGGCACCGCCGCTCCCGCCGCCACCCCCGGAGCCAAAAAATAAGCAGATTAATCTATGTTCAGATAAATTGCATGAACCGAAAAATGGAAACAAAGACACTAGCGCTACCAACACATCGCTAAACCCACTAACTCCATTTCTCCTATTAAAACAACAAACGCCATACAAAGACGGAAAAAAAATCAGGACGGGCGCAGTATGTCACCGCGCTTCCGCCTGCCAGTGAATGTTAGTGGCCCAATGACCATGCTCACACAGTTCTTCAATTACACTGAGAGATGTCCTCGTGCACTCGAACAGGCAACATCTTCCCTAGTGTAGTGAATGTTAGTGGCCCAATGACCATGCTGACAGACAGTTCTTCAAGCACATTGAGATGTCCTCCTGCACTTGAACATGCAGCATATGTCCAGCAGGGCGTCATCCATGGTCTTCTTCGGCCCCTTCAAGAGGTCATCATCTCTGCTCGAGTCCTCCTGGTTCTCTATTTTTCGGGATTTTTGCATCGTGCGGTTTTGCATTCAACTCGATTCGGCTCCGGTGGGCCGGCCCAGTCGTTGACCCCCTTGTGCGGTGCCTGCTCCATTCGAAATCCCGAAAAATAAAGAATCGGGAGGACTCGAGCACGCGATCTGCCAACTTCTTACCTCACGAAGCTAGCAACTTGAGCTGGCCACGTTCGCCTTACTAATGTATACTTTTTTTTTCCGAAACGGAGGCAAAAGATTTGCCTCATCTATTATACAGATGTCTGGGCTCACCATCAACTTCGATAAGAGCGAAGTGATGGTCCTTGGCTATCCTCCGGAGGAGGCTCTGTCCATTGCGGACCGGCTGAACTGCCGCCTGGGTTCCTTCCACACGACTTACTTGGGGATACCCATTAGTGACTCCCGGCTCACCGTAGTTGACCTCCTCCCGACTGTGACTAGGATGCAGCACCGGGTTGAACCCTGGAGGGGGAGGTGGCTGTCGAAAGCAGCCAGGGTAATCCTCATCAACTCCTCGCTTGCTAGCCTTCTCTGATTTCTCATGAGCTTCTACGGCCTCCATGAGACCCTCCATCAGGAGGTTGCCAAATACCAGTCTAGGTTTTTTTGGGCTGGCGAGGGCGACAAGCAGAAGTATCATATGGTGAGCTGGCCAGACATCTGCAAACCCAAAGACCAGGGTGGCCTTGGGATCTTGTCCTCGCGATGCATGAACATTGCTCTCCTGACCCGCTGGCTTTGGTGTATCGCCAATGGGGAGTGTCGGTGTCAAAACCGGCGGATCTCGGGTAGGGGGTCCCGAACTGTGCGTCTAGGCGGATGGTAACAGGAGACAAGGGACACAATGTTTTTACCCAGGTTCGGGCCCTCTCGATGGAGGTAAAACCCTACGTCCTGCTTGATTAATATTGATGATGTGGGTAGTACAAGAGTAGATCTACCACGAGATCAAGGAGGCTAAACTCTAGAAGCTAGCCTATGGTATGATTGTTGTAATGTATGTTCGTCCTACGGACTAAGGCCCTCCGGTTTATATAGACACCGGAGAGGCTAGGGTTACACAGAGTCGGTTACAATGGTAGGAGATCTACATATCCGTATTGCCAAGCTTGCCTTCCACGCCAAGGAAAGTACCTTCCGGACACGAGCCGGAGTCTTCAATCTTCTATCTTCGTAGTTTGGGAGTCCGGCGGATAATGATAGTCCGGCTTTCCGGACACCCCCTAGTCCAGGACTCCCTCAGTAGCCCCTGAACTAGTCTTCAATGACGATAAGTCCGGCGCGCATAATGTTCGGCATTGCAAGGCGGGTTCCTCCCTTGAATAATCCAGAGAAGATGATGAACACCAGGATAATGTCCGGCTCTGCAAAAAAAAATTCCACATTCCATCGTAGAGAGGATAAAATATACACTTAGCTCAATCTGCTGACGTATTATGCGGCGTGACATCACACCGCTACCAAGCCCTTGTTTGAATTGTTTTTACTTATTCCACCTCAAAGACGCTTAGCGGCGGTTTCCTTGGCACGTCTTGTCGAGCGAGATCGTGTCCCTTTATTCCGGGATCCTCATCAATACGTGCGTGGGTAACCCAACCGCTCCGTCGCCGCCACGCCTCTATCGAAGGGGAATCCTAAACGGTCACGAGACGGCCCTTGTTATTTCTTCCCCTTTATAAGAGGACCAAGGCATGTCCTTGTCTTTTAACCTCGCATCGAATCTTTCCTCCGCTCCCAGTTCCAACACCTAGAGCTTCAGATTCGAGCGTTTCGGATCCTCAACAATGTCCGGCTCCGACCTCCAGGGCCGGTGGATGCCCTCCTCCGTCACGGAGGAGGACATATTGAAGTTGCGTGAGGCCAAGTACACGCCTCACGGTTTCACACAGGTTGCTGCCCAGGCAGGCCGTGCCAGCCCCGAGCCCGGCGAATCGTCATTTTCAGATCTCACCTCCGTCGGGGATTAGGCTTCCCGACGGATCCCTTCGTGAGAGGGCTCCTGTTCTACTACGGGCTGGACTTCCACGACTTGGCTCCGGAGTCCATCCTCCATATCTCCGCATTCATTATTGTCTGCGAAGCCTTCCTCCGCGTCATCCCCACTTTGGCCTGTGGCTGAAAACATTTAAGGTGGAGCCAAGATGATCGGGCGTCAAGCGGAGTCTTGGTAGGCGCCACTATAAGCAAGAAGGTCGATGCCCCGTGGCTCGAAGGTTCCTTCTAAGAGGAACTGGGATTGTGGCAGCAGGAGTGGTTTTACATCACTGCTCCAAGGGGCAGCAAGCAAAAGCCGCCGCCCTCCTTCCGCCCGGGACCTCCACGCCAACTGATGTCGTGGGTCAACCAAGGGCTCAATTGGGGGCCGTCCGAGGACGTGCCCTCACTGCAGGGCCGGATTCGAGACCTCCAAACAAGGGAGATCGACCTGGTCAAGGTGTTGCATGTCATGCTAATCAGGCACCTCCTACCCTGCAAACGTCGTCCTCTCCGTCTATGGGAGTTCAATCCGGAGGGACCTCGTATTCTCCAGCATTTTATGGGTGCAACACCCACGGAGATGTACAAGCTGTTCTTCGGACCGCAGGTGGCGTGTCCGGATTCGGCCGAGGACGCAGGCCTAAGCCGCAATCGCCCGGATACTCAGGTAAATAGCTCAGAGCCCGGACATTCTATTTGTATGCCTTTCAACAGTTCGTCTCCTGACCCTTTGTTCTTTACAGGAATGGGTGGCACGATCAAGGCTGATAAGGTGTCCGGCCCCCCTCCCAGAGACCGCACTGGAGCCCGTGCTGGTTAGAATGTTGGAGGTTGCGCCCACAGAGGGGGGCGACGGGGGAAATAAAGGAGCTAATACTTCGCCCAAAGGGGCGACTGAAGAGGAGGGAACCAAGGATCCCTCCCTTCAGAGGGAGAAGAGGACCGCCTCCGAAGATCCGGAGGTCAAAGCCCCTAAGCGTGGGAAGAAATCCTCACCGGGGGGTCCAGTGTCCGGAGAGAATCCGGACGCGCAATCAGCGCCGAAGGTCCAGCCCTCCAACGAGCCGTGAGTATGAAAGAGGAAGTTTAATAAGGAAGTACCTTCATTTGTGCTTCTGTAGGTAACCGAAATATTTATATCGCAGTTCGGATCTGCAGCCTTATCAGATGAGTTCATCTTCGGGGGACCTTCTTCTGGAGATGATGGAGAGCGATACGCCTCCGTCTGCAGCGCCGCCAGATGAGGCAGGCGAGCCCGAAGTGTCGTCACGGAGGGCGTCCCCGAGTCCGGAGGGGCCAGAGAGTTCGGCACCCACCGAGTCCGCCGAGAATCAAGAGTTTGCTTGAGAGGCGTCCATTTGAGAAGATCACCGCGTTAATGCGTATGGTGATTGGAAGGATTTCGTCCGCTGGCGGATTATGAATGCCGCCATGAGCTTGTCTGGCGGGATTTGAGGTATGCAAAGATGGCGCACCTTTATCTTTTAACAGTTTTGCATATAAAAATCGCCTGTATAGATAGTAGCCCCGAGACTCGGTAGGTTGTCGGAAAAGACAGCGTGCGAGGATCAAAATCTCAAATCTCACTTAATGAATACCGCCGTCCTTGTGCGGTGGCGGATAGTCGAGGCCAGCCGGATGATGAGTTTGCGAATTAAGTCGGCAACTTGCGTGGCGAATCTTGACATCGCACTTGTCAACCGCAACTTGACGAGTCGCAAGGTAAATAAATTCTCCGCATTGCTTTATTGAATGGGGTCAAGCCCACCTCGATAAGTTATATCTTGTTTATCTGAGCAGTCTTTGCTGTTGTGGAGAAACTTTGGGCCGAACTTGCTCTAGCTAAGGAGCAAGCCCGAAGGAGTGACGCGGCTGCCTCTAGGGCGGCCGAGGAGTTGAAAGCCGAAAAGGCGGCGCACTGCCTAAGCAGGGCGGAGGTGGCCGAATTGGCCAAGAAATTAAAGGATGCTACCGACCGCAATGAGGCTCTTGAAAAGGAGCGCTTATCGGAGCGGGAAGACCTGAAGAAGGCCACCGCCGAAGCCAAGGATGCCCGCTCTGCAATGCGGGCTATGAAGGAGGAGCTGCGCCAAGCCGGAGAAATCGCGGCTGGCAAGCCTTTTCTGATGCGTCGCCGGTTTATGGATGCCAAGTACGCTCAATTTGAGCGGCTGTGGAGTTCGGAGGATCCGTATATGGACTTGGCTGCAAGTGCGGCTGATGCCGTTAAGCACTTCCGGAGCCAGGGGGATCACGAGGCGGAAGAGTTGTACTGGTCTCAATTCCACAGTCCGGATCGCACTCTTCCGTTGACGGACCGGTTGGCCGAATGGGCCAAACTAAATAGACTGTCCGGACTGGCCATGACTGACATCGTGGCCCATGTCTGGCCAGAGAGGTTCGAGGCGACGAGCTACTTTGGCTTACTGCAGCAATTCCTTGGGGCGGTGCCGCATATAAAGGAGATGGAGCGGTCGGCCTGCATCGAGGGCGCGCGGATGGCTCTTGCCCGTGTGAAGGTGCATTATCCGGAGATGGATGCCACCGCCGTTGCCACCCAGGGTCCGGATGAAAGCCGGCTCCCTGCCGAGCACTACTTCGGAGAAGTCATGCGCGTGCTCGTAAAGTAGAGCGCGATGCTCAAAGAATGTAACGTTCAAATGAGCGCAGTACCTTGTAAATCAATGATTATGGTATGGCGACTTTTTATACTTGTGCGTCCAAGTAGTAAAACTTCTCTGTCGGCCGTTTTAGTATACTTGTGTATAACTTTGAAAGATGCGATCTTGACTTCAGCCCCACGCACAAGGTGCTGGGGTGTTCGCAAAATATCGCGTTTTCACACTTAATCCGGCGTCTCGGTCTGTTATAAGGAGGTGGTAGCGTGGCGAAACGAGGCAATCCGGACTATAGTGCTTTATCTCTTCCACTTAGCCAATGGAGCTCGAGGGTGGGGCTACGATATAGCCTGGTGGCACCGCACATCTCCGGATTCGGTGTGCGTATGTGCTGACCGAAGCGATCCTTCGTCAAAGCGGGAATTCTAAACATTCCGATAGTCGATCGAGTGGTGACGGACTCTCGCTATATCATGACGATCGGTTTTCGGCTTTCTCTCTTGAGGTGCTCGCCCAAATTAATCGGGGCACAATCGCGATAGTTCTCCGGTGCCGCGTTAGCGGGTGATCTGAGCGTAAGGTAGCAAAACACGGAGCCGGGCAAACCCAACATTTGACCAAAGACATGATTGGAGCTGATGCATATAGTGCCTAATTGAGGCGCCAACACTCCGAAGGTGTTGAACTTTATAATAATGGGCAGAATTATGCCCTAAGCCCCTAGTGTCGAGTGCGGGCATGGTCTTCGACGCGCCAATGCCAAAGCGTCGGGCTCGCTTTAGCTATAGGAAGAAGCCAAGGAGAGTAACAACAAGAGATAGTGATAAAAGGTCTCGCAGGTCTTAATCAAAAGAATCACGCAGCGGGTCCCTCTTGCGTCTGCTTTGTGTCTCCGTTCGCCGTTATCACGGGCGGGTACACACGTTGTTCATCTGGGGAAAGAGAAGGACGTTTAGCCGTAGAAATAGTTCGCGCGAAAAATATACAAAAGAGGAAATATAAATAATTAAAGCAAAGTTTATATGAAACCACGTTGATTTGTGCGCATAGCCCCACAGGAGAGGTATCTGGCTAGGGAGCCCTAACTTTCTTTGAGTCGGATTCGTCTATCCGAGTCCGGGGTCCTTAAGTGACCCTCGCACTGAAATGGTGCCATGTGGACCGGGCATCTTGAGTGTAAAAGACGCGTAATGCGGTATGGCGTTGAAGCAGACAAAAGCCTTTCGTCCCAAGAGTGCTTGATATTCACTTTCAAATGGGACAGTGTGAAAAATTAGTTTTTCGCGTCGAAAATTGTTCGGCGATCCGAACACGACTTCTAGTAATATCGAGCCTGTGCACTTGGCGTAAGGGCCTGGCGTCACTCCTTTGAAGGAAGTGCGGCTGTGTCGAATTTTGGTAGGGTCTATTCCCATCCTGCGAATTGTGTTTGAATATAGCAGGTTTAAATCGCTGCCTCCATCCATGAGGACGTTTGTGAATTGCAATCCGTCTATTATCGGATTCAATATCAGGGGAGTCCGTCCCGCGTTTCGAACGCTTCTGGAATAGTCCAGGTGGTCGAAAGAGATTGGTTTTGATATCCAATCTCTGCGGTCTGCTGGGTTGGACCGTGCGAAGCTCCTTTTAGAAAGTGCCGCACTATTTTTCCGTATTCTCACATGAAGTGAGTTTACTGCTTTAACCCCTTGTGGGAAAGTCCTTTGTTTTCCGGTGCTCTGCTGGTTGGGTTTGTCCTCTTAAGCAGCGTCGAGCCCCTTGTGTTCGGCGTTAAATCGGCGGTGTTTAAAACCCAACAATCCCTGTGGGTGTGATTTGCAGGCCTTCCGGGGGTACTGTGGATTTGACATATCCGACCCAAAATCTTCTTTAAGTTGGACAATTCGTCACTGTCATCCTTTAGAGGCTGAGTTTTGTTGTTAGACCGCGAGCTTTTGAATCCGGCGTTGACTGCCGTGCTCTTTGGGCTTTTCTCTTTATTCCGGCGTTGTTCTTTTCTGTGCCGTGACTTTCCGTTTCCATCTCTTATCTCGGATGTACTTGGGTCGCTGGTGCTGCTTCTTGCTAGCCAGCTATCCTCTCCCGCACAGAAGCGGGTCATGAGGCTTGTTAGTGCGGACATTGTCCTCGGTTTCTCTTGGCGAGGTGCTGGCGAGCCATTCGTCTCGGACGTTGTGCTTGAAAGCTGCTAGGGCTTGGCGTCCGGACGATCGACTATTTGGTTCTTTTGGTAAGAAACCTGGTCCGAATTTCATGCCGACTCTCCGGCTGTTGAGTTATATGACTTAAATCATCTGCGTCCGGAGGACGGACATAAGTCCCTTGAAAATTTGTTTTAAATGCTTCCTCAAGCTCTTCCCAACTTCCAACAGTGTTTTCTGGGAGGCTTTTGAGCCAATGACGGGCTGGCCCTTTGAGCTTGAGGGGTAGGTATTTTATGGCATGGAGATCGTCTCCTCTGGCCATGTGTATATGCAGTATATAGTCTTCTATCCAGATTCCAGGGTCTGTTATTCCATCGTAGGCCTCTATGTTTATGGGTTTAAACCCTGCTGGAAATTCATGGTCCACTACCTCATCAGTGAAACATAGTGGGTGTGCGGCACCCCTGTATTTGTGTGTGCCGTTATCATCGGACACTTGGCGTGTTGCCTTGCTTCTTGGGGCCTTCTCCTTTGGCCCATAAATGGACCTGGCTGGGCCATCTATCCTTCCGAGTTCGTTGGTGGAGTTGTGTGTGGTGCCGCTTTCAGAACTTGGCCTGTCGTCTGGCCATCTATCCAACCAGGCAGCCCTTTTATTTTTGGACGGCGGGGGTTCTATGGCCTCCTCGTCGAATTCCGGTAGCAGCTTGCGCTTAGGGTAGCTCTTTGATTGATGGCTGTTGCCGTATTTATCTGCGGTGTTGAGCACTTTGCCCCATCTCATTCTGAGTGTGTCTTCTGCTGTTTTGAGCTTCCGTTTTTCCTTCTTCAGGCTTCTTGCGGTGCTGCCGAGTCTTTTCCGGATGTTCTTATTCTCTGGTGATGTGTCCGACATGTGGTCGTCCGGACTGTTGTCTTCGCCGGGCTTTGATTGACTATCTGACTCATCGTGTTCGGACGGTTGCTTATGTGCATGTTCGTCGTCCGATTGTGAGTCCTGCCGTATAGCGGGCTCGTTGGGAGCGTTGTTGTCATCGAGGCGGGGCTTAGCGCGACGTTTGCACCGTCGCTTTGGTCGTTTATCGGCGGTGTTATCTTCTGCCGTGGCCCGTTGGTCCTCGTTATCGCTCCCCTTTGGGGTATCCACCATGTATATGTCATGCGACAAGGTGGTCCTGTTGTGCTGCATAAGCTCTGTTTTTTGTTCGTCTCCGGCATCGTCGTCTATTCGGTCGATGTCTTCGGAGTCGCAATCTAGCATGTCGGTTAAATCCTCGACAGTGGCTACAAAGTGGGTGGTGGGTGGGATCTGAATTTCTCCATCGTCCGAACTCCAACCGTCCTGGCCATAGTCCGGCCAGGATTCTCCTGATAGCGAGAGACGCCTCAGTGAATTCAGAATATCGCCAAAAGGCGAGTGTTGGAAAATGTCCGTGGTGGTGAATTCCATAACCGGTGCCCAATCCGTATCAATTGGTAGGGGCGCGGGAGGTTCGGAGTCTGGCAAGGAGTCCGGCGCCTCGGAATCACGGGTTTTGCAAGGGACAAGATCAGTGCTCGGCTCCATCGCCGTGGATGTTGAAGCCCCCAGGGCGGCGTCTAACCACCGGCCCTCGTTATGGGCGATCGGCTTCGAGCTGATGGCCGAAGAGGGTCCGAGTGCGGCTACCAAGGCACTGTCCGGCGGCAGAGCTAGATCGTGCCCATCGTCACAGTGCGGCGCGCTTGGCTGCGGCTCGAGTCCGTCGAAGATCAAGTCTCCGCGGACGTCGTCGTGAAGTTTAAGCTTCCAAATCTGACCCGACGGCCAGGGGCGTAGCTTTCGATCTGCTCCAGATGGCCAAGAGAATTGGCCCGCAGTGCAAAACCGCCGAATACAAAGATCTGTCCGGGAGAAAAGTCTCACCGTGGACAGCGTTGTTGGTTGAAGATGCCATCGAGCCTATCGGTGACGACACAGAGGAACTCTCAATGAAAGCACCAATGTCGGTGTCAAAACCGGCGGATCTCGGGTAGGGGGTCCCGAACTGTGCGTCTAGGCGGATGGTAACAGGAGACAAGGGACACAATGTTTTACCCAGGTTCGGGCCCTCTCGATGGAGGTAAAACCCTACGTCCTGCTTGATTAATATTGATGATGTGGGTAGTACAAGAGTAGATCTACCACGAGATCAAGGAGGCTAAACCCTAGAAGCTAGCCTATGGTATGATTGTTGTAATGTATGTTCGTCCTACGGACTAAGGCCCTCCGGTTTATATAGACACCGGAGAGGCTAGGGTTACACAGAGTCGGTTACAATGGTAGGAGATCTACATATCCGTATTGCCAAGCTTGCCTTCCACGCCAAGGAAAGTACCTTCCGGACACGAGCCGGAGTCTTCAATCTTCTATCTTCGTAGTTTGGGAGTCCGGCGGATAATGATAGTCCGGCTGTCCGGACACCCCCTAGTCCAGGACTCCCTCAGGGAGGGAGGCCTCTAGCTTACCATCATCCGTAATAAGTACCTTAGGGGCCAACCTCTTGCCTTCTGCCAGTGTTCGGGTGGATCCCAGTTCTGCCCGTCAGTGATCTAGTTTCTGCCCGTCCTTCGCATTGGCACGTCCAAGTCGGTTGGCTCCGGGTCCTCGACCTTGTTCTGGTTCGACCGTTGGTTAGGGGACTCCCCCCTGACTGCGCGATTCCCAGACTCTTCGCCATTGCGGCTGACCCTCGTGTCTTTGTTGAGACGGACCTTATTGACTTAAGGCGTCTCTCTTTCTGGTGCCCCTTCGGCCCCCACGAGGTGGCTGCTTGGGACTCCCTCCTCCAAGACATCGCCCTTATGCCGATGAACGTCGAGGAGGCCCCGGATTCCCTCTCCCGGCGTCTGGATCTGTCTGGCCGCTTCTCCACGAAGTCCTTGTATGCCGCCATCGCTCCATCGGCGGCCCCGGAGCCCTTTAGCCTGATCTGGGACATCCGCCTGCCTCTGAAAATCAGGATCTTCTTGTGGCAATGGATCCGTGGACGCCTTCCCTCTGGGGTTGAAGTCCTCAAGCATAACAGTCCGGGTGATGGGATGTGCCCCATTTGTGGCACGATCGAAGATGCTAACCACATCTTCTTCTCGTGCTCCACTGCCCAGTTCTTGTGGGCTTGCTTTCGCGAGACGGTCGGTGGACAGTGGTGCAACACCAACTTCCCCGACTTACTTGCGGAGCTCAACGCTTCCCCCCTCGCTACCGCCATATTAGATCGCTGTGCATTGGGGTCCTTGCCTGGATGCTTTGGACCATCCGCAATAAGCTTGTTATTCAGAAAGTGCCTCTCCGACGTGCGACTGACGCGATATTTAAAATGTGTGGCTACTTGTAGCTTTGGAGGCCGCTTAGCCGCCTCCAGGACCGGGACGTCATCACCACCCTCCTCGCTGACCTCCGCTCGATGGCTCTCCGCGTGGCGCCCCTGCTGCCGCCTCCTCCCCCAGAACCGGACTAGGCTGTCTAGGTGCTGTGTGGAGTGTGTGTTTTGTTTTTAGGGCTTGTTGTGTTGTGCCCTTAGCATTAACCCTTATGACTTCTATGTGTTCTTGTGGACCTCCATGTGCGTGCGTTTGTCTTGTTGAACCTTGTTGGATGCTTGGCTTGGGCGGTATGCTTTATAATATAAAGTGGGGCGAAAGCCTTTTTCGGTATAAGAGAGAGTAGATTAGAGTTTTACAGCGACCACCTCAAACATGACATGCGAACTACTCACGAAATACAATAGGCCCTAGTTTCTTTGCACCAGCTGTAACCCAAAGCTTGGCCTCTTCAAGGATTGTGTTAAGAAGAATAGGCGGCGGAGCACTTTTGTGTCGGAACACCCTAGCATTACATTCATTCCAGATGGTCCAGGAGACGAGGAAGGTGAGGGAGGCCAAGGCACTCCTGTTGGGGACGTGGCTCCCTGTACCATCTTCCCATCAATCTAGGACGGAGTCACGGAGATGCCATCTGGGGGTGTCAATGTGATGAAGGCCAAGCTTGGCCGCGAGAGACCTCCAAAGCCGAATAGTGAAGCGACATTTGAAGAGAAGATGAGCACCCGTTTCCTGTTCCCTAGAGCAAAGAGGGCACAGACTGTAGTTGGCCCACCCGCGCCTCTCCAGGCGGTCCGCAGTCCAGATCCTATCTTGAATATCCAACCAAGCAAAGAATTTATCTTCGGACGAGCCAAAACTTTCCAAACCATGCGATCCATTGAGGACAAGGTTAACCCAAGAAACTGAGCTTTATAAGCACTGGCTGCCGAGTACACCCCATCATTGGAATGCTTCCAGGTGATGTCATCCTCTTGATGCTCATAGATGGACGTCATCCAAAAGCATCCAAAGAGTGAAAAACTCTCGAGTGTGGTCTGCGGTGACGACGGTGTTGTAGCTGATTTTGAAGATCCAAGCGTTCCCTCTAACAGCCTCCCTAACCTTCCAATTCTTTCTCTTGGAGGCCTCATAGATGTGCGGGGCGATCTCCTTAGGCTTACGGCCAAGGAGCCAAGGAGAATCCCAGAAAGGCGTTTTGGCTCCGTTTCCCAGAGTAATGGTGGTGGAGGCATAAAAGAAGCTGAGATCATCCTCTATACAAGGGTTGCCAAAACCAACCCACAATCTGTGGGGCTCCTTACATTCGTACCAAGGCCACCTAAGGCGAAGGGCACGCGCAAATTTTTCAGAGTTAAGCACCCCAAGGCCACCATACTCCTTGGGCCTACAAACCGTGTCCCACTTCACTTTGCACTTAGCACCCGTAGTCTTATCAGCACTTGACCAGAGGAAAGCCCATTCAATCTTGGTCATACTATGAAGAGTGCTTTGAGGCACGATGAGCGGCGTGATTGAGAACACCGCTTGGGAGCAAAGGACTGACTTGACAAAGGCCATGCGCCCCATAGTTGTGATGTTTTGGCCTTCCCAAGTAACCAATTTGCCTGCCGCCTTGTCTTCGAGATACTGGAAATCCACCCGCTTGAGCTGCCAGACCAAGAGCGGGAGGCCCAAGTATTTGACCGGGAAGGACGCACAGGTGGCTGGCAAGTTCCCAAGGATGGGCTCAAGATGAATGTGGGCGCACCTAATTGGCATGACCGAGCTCTTCTGAAAATTGCAACAGAGGCCCGTAACCTCGCCAAAGCCTCGCAAGATCGCTGCAAGGTTGTCAATGTCCTGCTTGAAAGGAGCCACAAAGACGGCCGCATCATTAGCATAAAGCAAAGCAGTGGCAGATTTGAGACATTTATTGAAGTTTTTTATATTTATTGAAAATAACGAACAATTTTCAGATTCTCATTCTTTTTGAAAATGCAAACAATTTTTAAGAAAAGATGAACAAATTTTGTAATTCCAAAGATATTTCGAAAAACATGAAGAAAGGGTGAGCAATTTTTGACATCCAGAATAGTATTCTAAAATGCAAACAATTTTCAATTCCGAACATTTTTCTAAAAACATGAACAAATTTGAAATACTAGCATTTTATGAAAAAAGAGAACAAAATTTCGTAAATATGAAAAATAATTGAAAACATGAACAATTTATGAATCCTGAACATTTTTTGATTAAGTCAATTTTTTCAAGTTTTTGAATTGCTTTGAAATATGTGAACAATTTTTAAAATAATGAACACATTGTGGAAAACGCAAACATTTATTGAATTTGAGAACAAATTTTATAAGCACGAATAGTTTTTGAATTTGAAAAAAATGGTACCCCTCAGCTTATATAGGGGCCGTGGTACCTAGGGTTACATGTAGGTCGGTTACATCTAGGGATAAACTTTGATTATGTGCCAAGTCTTTGAAGGATTCCATCTTGAGCACGCCTAGGGGTATGACAGTCTTGGTCCATTCGTTGATGATCCAGGGGTCCTCGGCCGACCCACTATACGGGGCGAACATGGTTATCACCCTAGTTCAGGACACCGTCACCAGCCCCTCCAACACCTCGTCGCCACCGGAGGAGCGACCGACGAAGCCCGCCGGCTCCCAGGATGGCGACGGCGGCCTCCCTGCCGGCGGGCCCGTCCGCTCGCAACTGCGCCCTCTATCGGCCGCTTCTCCTTGCGACAGTGCATCTCCACCTGTGGCCTGCTCCCTACCCCTCCCGGCCACCCTACCGCCGGTCGCTGCAAGCTCCTACTGCCGACGAGGTTTGTCCTTCCCCCCTCTCCACGTCAGATCTCGCTTCCTGGCGAGGTCCGTCCTATCACCGGTTTTTCCTCTCTGTCAGCGCTGGACCCGGGGTTGGAGGTGGTGTGCTCCTCGGCTGGCCTCAGGGCACCCTTGTGGTGCCATGATGGCGCTCTCTTCCCCGATCTGTGGCCATGACTCCAAGATGATGGCTTTTTGGTGTGCTTCTGCTACTTCTTGAGCTTGCGTTGGTTTTTCCCTTGAAGAGGAAAGGATGATGCAACAAAGTAGAGTAAGTATTTCCCTCAGCTTTTGAGAACCAAGGTATCAATCCAGTAGGAGACAACGCGCAAGTCATCGAATACCTGCACAAACAAACACCAACTTGCACCCAATGCGATAAGGGGCTGTCAATCCCTTCACGGTTATTTGCAAAGTGAGATCTGACAGAGATGGATAAACGGTAAAGTAATATTTTTTGGTATTTTTGGTTTATGGGATGAAAAGTAAAAGATTGCAAAAGAAAGTAAATAGGAAACTAAAATTGTAGATCGGAAACTTATATGATGGAAAGTAGACCCGGGGGCCATAGGTTTCACTAGAGGCTTCTCTCAAGATAGAAAATATTACGGTGGGTGAACAAATTACTGCTGAGCAATTGATAGAAAAGCGCAAAGTTATGACGATATCTAAGACAATGATCATGAATATAGGCATTACGTCCGTATCAAGTAGACCGACTCCTGTCTGCATCTACAACTATTACTCCACACATCGACCGACTCCTGCCTGCATCTAGAGTATTAAGTTCATAGAACAGAGTAACACATTAAGTAAGATGACATGATGTAGCGGGATAGACTCAAGCAATATGATGAAAACCCCATCTTGTTATCCTCAATGGCAACAATACAATACGTGTCGGTTCCCCTTCTGTCACTGGGATCGAGCACCGCAAGATTGAACCCAAAGCAAAGCACTTCTCCCATTGTAAGAAAAACCAATCTAGTTGGCCAAACCAAATCGATAGTTCGAAGGGACTTGCAAAGATATCAAATCATGCATATAAGAATTCAGAGGAGATTCAAATAGTATTCATAGATAAGCTGATCATAAATCCACAATTCATCGGATCTTGGCAAACACAGCGCAAAAAAGTATTACATCGAATAGATCTCCGAACTTCGAGGAGAACATGGTATTGAGAATCATACAGGGAGAAGAAGCCATCTAGCTACTAGCTATGGACCCGTAGGTCTGTGGTAAACTACTCACGCTTCATCGGAGAGGCAATGTTGTTGATGTAGAAGTCCTCCGTGATCGAATCCCCCTCCGGCAGGACGCCGGAAAAGGCCCCTAGATGGGATCTTACGGGTACAGAAGGTTGCAGCGGTGGAAAAATGTTTCCGTGGATCTCCTGGTAGGTTTTGGAATATTTGAGAATATATAGGCGGAAGAAATAGGTCGGTGAAGTCACGAGGGGCCCATAAGGGTGGGGGCGCGCCCTACCCCCTGGGCGCGTCCTCCGTCCTTATGGATGCCTCATGGCTTCCTTGACGTGTACTCCAAGTCCTCTGGATGTTTTCTGGTCCAAAAAAAATCATCGCGAAAGCGTTTGGACTCGGTTTGATATTCCTTTTCTGTGAAACTCTAAAACAAGGAAAAAACAGGAACTGGCACTAGGCTCTAGGTTAATAGGTTAGTCCCAAAAACAATATGAAATATCATAATAATGCATATAAAACATTCAAAACAGATAATATAATAGCATGAAACAATCAAAAATTATAGTTATGTTGGAGACGTATCAGCTTCCAGTGGTGCCTCCCCAGCGGCGGCTGCCCCTTGCGGAGTGCCTGCTCGCGTTCTGCAGGCGCATGTGCCTTTGTGATGGACCATTTGCCTGTGTAGCTCCAGACCTGATGGCCCTCGACCTGCGTTTTCTAGTGTCCTTGGGTCGTCGATGCCTCTTCCGATGTGACGCCGGCCCCGACGCTCTGGAGGTTGTGTCTCCTCTAGCCTTTGTGGCTTGCTGGTGTCCTGACGGCCTCGGCCCCAGCGAACCGAATCCGCGTCTCCTCCAGTTCCTGGCTCGTCAGTGTCCGGTCATTGTCGTGTCCCCTGCATCGTCCCTATTCGCCTTGCCGTCTCCCCAACCCCGGCCACCTTGCTGCCTCACCCCTCGTCATGTCCATGGTTCGTGTGTTCGGCGTGGCTCCCCTTCTGGTGGTGCTGGTTTTTTTATCTATGTGTGGGTCCCACTCCCGATTCCTAGTTCGGTGGCTTTGCGATTACTTAGACACTGGCTAGGGAGAAAACCTTGCTTGGCTTGCCGGCTGGCAACGGCGACACTGGCGAGTGTCATCCCCTCCTTGAAGGCGTTGAAGACGTTTTTGCAAGCTATAGTAGTTTGCAAAAACACCTTATATTATGAGACGGAGGGAGTAGTTGTTATCCGACTATTCAGCAACCAACCCTGAGCGAATGACAGCAAACAAATCCTTGTGGAGACGTGCACCCAGCTATTGTAAGGATGAACAGCTTAACAAAGCACAGGACCAATGACAACAGAAAGGCATCAACAGTGGCATCAGTAATGACGCTGTAGTAAAACTGAAGAAATACGACCACAAATCGACATTTTCTCGATCACCAGATTTGATCTAATGCTACTATCCAAGTAGGTGAACATAAACACGTGCAGTATTTTTCACTGAAAATATAATCCCAGTAAGATGTCTGAAAAGAAAGCAGTGAATCCCACTTCTCTAAAAGTGGTCACATCACAAGGAGCTCAGAGTGGAACTGAAGCACCAAGGGACAATGTTTTGCTGTGTTACCCCAACTCTGTATTTTACATGCTTGCTTCAGATATTCTGAGCCGACATTGGGTTGGGGGCTACTCGGCGACCAAATCTTTGATCAGTCAATCCCTTATGTATACTGCTGTTAATGGTTACAGTATAAGGAAGATGCGCTTCCAGGATCCAAGTATTACTACAGTTCCTGAAAACAGCATCAACTTGTGATTTCCAACTAGATACGCTACTTGCTAGTTGCCGCACTACCAATTAAGTATGATGCCATCCAAATGTGATTCCCATTCAACAAGCAATGCAAAATGATGTGCTCTTCAATGTTCTCAAGGTAGTTGAGTGTTAGCCTACTAGGTGTATGCTACTAATACTTTAATACATACGCATTAAATAATTTTCCAAAACCATTGCAAGATAAAAAGGTTGGGCAGTCATCAATCTTACTACTGTACATCGTATAAAGTAAAAAGATGCTTGACTACTTCAGTGATCAACTGTTAAAGGTCCCTAGATCATGCCTTAACAGTGGGAGATAAATAACAATACATGCTACTTGCAGGTGCAGCTATATCTGATATTCTGATTACCAAGACTATTGTTGCCCAAACCCAAACTGAGGCCTTTCATTGCCCAGAAGAATCTCAACTATCTTTCTTTCTTACTGCAACTAGATTTGCTACACAAATTCAAAGTTTCCTTACAGAAATATGGTCCGAAGAAACATGGAGGTTAAAAGGAAATATTGTCTGAATTGAAAGGATAAAGAAAGCACTAGGCGTTAATTGTACGTTTTGACACCGCCTAACACTTGCCTCACCTAAGCGCATGCCTAGGCACACTAAAGCGCAGACCTGGCATGATTAAGCGGTAGGTGTTTTGTTGCGCCTAGCGCCTAGGCACACTTTTTTGTATTCACAATTGATCAATACTACTACCAGCGCTATTGCCACACAAAAACTAATATGGTATGGGGACATCCGTAGCATCGTTGGTGCCAGGAATGATGGTTCTAATCGAAGATTTTGCAACCTGGAGAGAATACCTCACCTCTGAAAAAACCTGCCAAAATGCTCATCTTACAATCTGATTTCAGGTGAGCCAAAATATAAAGGCCTCCTCGTAACAAAACAGCAAAAACAGGAACAAGCTGCTTAATGTCATATAGAATCTGGAGCATTAATAACCTAGATTGTGACAACATAAGTGCATGCACAATCTACTAGTAACCATAGTTTGCGCACCCAACATGAACAAACTTAGAAGATTATCCTCTAAAGTCACATAGCAAACTACATAGATGTCTCTCTAACAAAGTTAAACACAACGAGCTACTTAGATGTCCTCCAGATTGCCTATTGCTTTGCGGATGTAGTCAGTAGGAGGGTATTGAAGATAATATAAAGCTTCGATTTTGCATTTCAAGCCCCTGTTCATCATGAAATGTATGTTCTCCCTCAATTGTTCATCACCGGTTACATGCTTTTGGGCACACAATCCCACGAGAATCGACCTGTCACGCCTGGCCAGCGGTTGAAGGTGATCCAAATGAAGGGCATCATCACCTATATACACAATCAACTTGATATCAGGAATGGTAAGACCCACATTGTCAAATGGCATCTCCGCTGATCCAAACTTGTAGGTACAAAATATCGAAATTCCCTCTGGATCTGAATCGGTGAGCGCATACACAGGGACAGACAGACAATCCTTGAGTTTGCGCAAGAAAGCCCGTGTCATGACATTTGGTTCCCCGTCGCCGCCTGTCATGACCACACAATTCAATTCTTGGCGGAGTTGCGACCGAGCAAAATCCCCAAAAACATCATCCCTCTGGACTAGTAGGATGAAATTGACCGTTGCACCTTGTTCGACAGTAATATTAGAGATCCCCTCATGTACATATCAGTGGCCCAACGACCGTGCCCGGACCAAGTTCAAGCATTTTGAGAGATGCCCTTGGGCACTCCAGTAGGCAGCAGATGTCCAGCAGGGCATCATCCACGGTCTTCTTGTCCTGCTTGAAGAGTTCATCACCGTAGCGCAGACCGTCGCTAAACGAGCGATGGCCACTCAGGACGGTCTTCTTGACCAAGGATAGCGTGGCCGTGATGATCTTGGCCTTGCGCGAGGTCCTGGGGTCGCCGACCGTGCAAGTTTCGACCTTGCCGCGGCGCAGGCAAAGCTGCCGGAGTGTAGGGTCGTACTCGTGCTGCCCCGGGTCACGGCACGGAATCTGGTAGGGGACGATGCTGGCTTCGCTGTGCCCCACCAAGTGGTGGATCTTGGAGAGCACCGTGGCGGCGTCGAGGTCCCTGGCGATGATGTACTTCTCGTCCAGCGCCTTGAGGGTCTGGTCGTCCACCGCAGCAAGATCGGCGGCGACGCCGCGCGTCGAGAAGAAGGAGCGCAGGTCGCTCCCCTCCGCAGCGGTTCCCATGGCCGTTTCCTCCGCTGCGGCCATGGCTGCGAGAAATCGAACCCAACCCAATTGTTCAGTTTTCCAATGCGGGAAGTTGGAACAATGTAGAGGCAAGTTCAGATGGAGCAGGATGCCTACCTCGCCTCTGCCGGAAAACTCGCCTCGCCGCCGAAGCCCGAAGAGGTGAAGGGGCTGGCTAGGAGTCCACGAGACGCCGCTGCCGACCCCCCGCCTCGCCTCGCCGCCGAAGAGGTTTCTTGGTTGTTTCTCTCTTCTGGAATTTCGTACTGTATTTATTTATTGCCTCTAGTGAAGGAAAGCCTTTTTTAAGGAATCAAGCGAAGGAAAGTATGCTTCTTCTTTTTTTTGAAACATCTCATACATGATACGTCTCCAATGTATCTATAATTTTGATTGTTCCATGCTATCATTATAGTAACAATCTTAGATGTTTTATGGGCAATTATATCCAATATTATATCATTTTCTGGGATTAACCTATTGACTTAGTGTCAAGTGCTAGTTGATGTTTTTTTTTTTGCCTATTTTTGGTTTTCCAGGAAATCAGTATCAAATGAAGTCCAAATGCCATGAAATTTTTTGATGATTTTTTTTCTAAACATAAGAGACACTAGAAGATTTGGGAGGATGTCAGAAGGCGAAGGAGTAGACCACAAGGCATTAGGGCGCGCCCTAGTACCTTGTGGGCCCCTCGTTCCTCCGTTTGACCTAATTCCAACTTTATAAATTCTTTAGAATCGGGAAACCAACACAGAGCCACAAAAAATACGTTTTCCGCCACCGTAAGTCACTACTAGGGAAAAGCCTAGCGATGGCAGCAGGCGCACCGCTCATGACTAATGTTTAGCAAGAGCTGTTTGTTTGACCGCAGATCTTGCTATACCTACTTAGAAGTAGCGCTTTCTAAACCAGCGCTACTGCTAAGTGCTTTAGCAGTAACGTTTTCCTGTCCAACGCTAAAGAGCGCTACTACTATATTTTTTCATATCTTTTTCTGCTGCGTATTTGCGATGTTTTTGTACAGGTTTTATACAGTATTCTAATCATATCATAAACATGCAATATGCTCATCATATCATACACATAATAGTCTCATCATATCATCCAACACAAATCATGTCGTCACATCATAATCACGATATAGCTATACAAGTTACATGACATGTCTCATCATACATAATGTAGTACTTCTTGAGGCGTCGGTTCGTATCCCTCTCTCGCACTAGCGTGAACCTAAACTAACTAATGGTTCTCGCTTGGAAACCGGTACACCTAGGCCTGACACTCCGGCCACTCGTCGTATATTCCTCGCATAGCACTTTGTAGGACCTTGAGAAGAGGTGTCTAGAGGGAGGGGGGGTGATTAGACACTAAGTGCCAAAGTTGCAGTTTTTAAGTTTCTTTGAGTTTAAGTGGAGTTTAGGCACAATTTTAACATTCACAATACATATCAAGCAAGCATGCAAGGAGTATATGAACAACGAAAAGTAAAGCATGCAACTTGCAAGAAAGTAAAGGGAAGGGTTTGGAGGATTCAAACGCAATTGGAGACACGGATGTTTTTGGCGTGGTTCCGATAGGTGGTGCTATCGTACATCCACGTTGATGGAGACTCCAACCCACGAAGGGTAACGGTTGCGCGAGTCCACGGAGGGCTCCACCCACGAAGAAGCAACCTTGTCTATCCCACCATGGCCGTCGCCCACGAAGGACTTGCCTCACTAGCGGTAGATCTTCACAAAGTAGGCGATCTCCTTGCCCTTACAAACTCCTTGGTTCAACTCCACAATCTTGTCGGAGGCTCCCAAGTGACACCTAGCCAATCTAGGAGACACCACTCTCCAAGAAGTAACAAATGGCGCGTTGATGATGAACTCCTTGCTCTTGTGCTTCAAATGATAGTCTCCCCAACACGCAACTCTCTCTCATAGGTTTTGGATCTGGTGGATGGAAAATTTGAGTGGAAAGCAACTTGGGGAAGGCTAGAGATCAAGATTCATATGGTAGGAATGAAATACCTTGGCCTCAACACATGAGTAGGTAGTTCTCTCTCATAAAATGTATGCTGGAAGTGTAGGTTTAGTCTGATGGCTCTCTTCACGAATGAAGAGGAGGTGGAGGGGTATATGTAGCCTCCACACAAAATCTAACCGTTACACACAATCTACCAAACTCGGTGGGACCGAATCGTTAAACTTGGTCAGGACGATTTAGCAAATAATGTGACCGTTAGGGTTTTTGGTGGGACCGAAATGCAACTCGGTGAGACCGATTCGGTTAGGGTTAGGGCATAACGTAATCTCGGTAAGACCGATTACACAAACTCGGTGAGACCGATTTGGTAATAAGCTTTCCAGAGAGTTGGTCAGGCAAACTCGGTGGGACCGATTACTCAAACTCGATAGGACCGATTTTGGTAATAAGTTATCCAGAGAGTTTGCATTGTAATCTCGGTAGTACCGATTGCTCAAACTCGGTGAGACCGATTTTGATAATGGACATACACAGAGAGGTTATAATCCCATCTCGGTGAGACCGAGATCCCTATCGGTAAGACCGATTTGCTTAGGGTTTGTGGCAGCGGCTATGACCTTTGGAATCGGTGGCGCCGGATAGGAAGAATCAGTGTGACCGATTTTGGCTTTAGGTTTAGGTCATTTGTGGAAGTGGGAAAGTAGCTGAGGGTTTTGGAGCATATCACAAAGCACATGTAGCAAGAGGCTCATTAAGCAACACCTCATCCCTCCTTGATAGTATTGGCTTTTCCTATAGACTCAATGTGATCTTGGACCACTAAAATGTAAAGTGAAGAGTCTTGAGCATGAAGCTTGAGCCAATCCTTTGTCCTTAGCATCTTGAGGGAGTTCCCACATCCTTTAGTCCATGCCACTCCATTGTTGAACTTATCTGAAATATACTAGATAGAAGTGTTAGTCCAACAAGAGATATGTTGACATTAATTACCAAAACCACCTAGGGAGCACTTGTGCTTTTAATCTCCCCCTTTTTGGTAATTGATGGCAACATACATCAAAGCTTTAGATAAGGATATAAAGAATAGCAAGAAAAGCTTTGGAAAGACATGTAACAAACATAGGCTCCCCCTACATGTATGCAATCATGTGAATATGGAACGTAGAAGCATGTGAGAGCATAAACATGATAGAGCAGGCAGTGTGTTACATGTATCTTGGCCATATGCATCAGATCAAAGAATGTTGAAGAAAATACCTTCATGCTCATGAGTCCTTCTTGCAAACAATATGTACATCAGCAAGAATTCCTCATACACATGATTGTGATGCATATACTTACCTTGTAGTCTTGAGTTGTCTTAGGATGAAATGAACCTGTGTAAACAAGGTTAGATAACACAGATACATCTACTAGCCGAGCAAAATGAAGAAACCACAAGAATACCAAGACTGGGATGACATGTAGAGAGTGAGTACTAAGTACCACATTGAATTAGACATGTCCCCAAGAGTAAAGATATGCAATGAATTTAAATGATCTCTTTCCCTTAGATGTCTTGCTCCCCCTGAATCTAACATGGGATACTGGGAGAAGATAGGGAATAGAAAATCAGAGCTGAAAGATATGAATGATGATCAGAGCTGATGCATGCTAATGCAAATAGGTACAACAGAACATATGAACATGTCTCTCCCCTCAAGAAGACATGTGAACATCTCTCCTCTTGAACACCAAGCATCTGGGATCCTTGAGAAATACTTTCTACTTAAGTATTCTCTCCCCCTGGAGATCTCTCTCTTCCCTTTGAGGGTCTCTCCCCCTAGAATGTCTCTCTCCCCCTTTAGGAGATGATATCTCTCTCTTCAAATGAAATGATAAGCTTTGATGTTCTCTCTCTCCCCCTTTGACATCAATTTCCAAGAAGGGTCTTCTGGAATCTGTCGAATGGGTTTGGTCCTTGAGACACAGAACAAAGCAATGATAAAAAATGTGATGCTTGTAGAGGACAAGATTCATTGAGTGGAGCTAGATCAGAAGAAACACAAAATTATGTGGCAAACTATTTTTCCTGTTATGAAGGCGGTGGCACCGAGTGAGTTGCTTCGGTCGTACCGAAAAGATTCGGTTGGGCCGAAAATAACAAATCGGTGAAACCGAGTTCATCGCAAAGAAAACACTTGTCACCTCAGCTCACTAGACTAGTAAGATCTCACAAAGATTTGCAAGGAATTTACTGAAAGATGTGCAATGAATTGGAATGCAGAAAATGCAGAACACACAAAAAGAAAGAAATCTAGATGAAGTTTTTTTTTGAAAAAGGGGAAACAAATATGCATGAGACAAATGCAGAAACACAGAAAAGAACACAAGAGAACTTCATCTAGAGATGGTCGGCGACAAGGTCACCTATGTTAGAGTATATTGACTTAGGAGTCAAGTGAGATCACTTGATCATAGGTCATACTCATCGTTTAAGCTCAAAATGGGGTTGCCATTTTTTGTTTAAGCATCTTGATGTATTCACATCTTGTCAAGTTGCTTTAGCTCATGACTTGGAGTAAAGCTTCTCTAAGATGGAATGACATACCTTGGTTGGTGGTGTAGTCCATGTAGTTGAACTTGTGTGGGTTGCGCAAGGTTGATGTAGCTCATCAAGAATTGGAGCACCGCTTGGAATTTGAGTCCATCTACCTACATGGGTTAGTTCTTGTAAGGAAGAGCACTTGTGTATCCAAGAGTGACAATCATGAATCTCAACATAGAATTTGTCAAAGGATATGTTTAAGAGGTTTTGTGCTTCCTTGTCTTCAACCACCATAGTGTAGAGACTTGGTGATGTAGAGATTGCACAAGATATGAGTAGATTACAATCTCATGGAATGTGATTCCACCAAGTACCTACATGGGTTAGATAACATGCAAGATACAAATATATCCAAGACATAAGATTTCCATCATAAGAGAAATATCAAGGATTAGTCATAGGCTCATGTCTTGCATGTATCTTATGGAGTTTCTACTCCAAGTTTGAAGCATCAATGATGTTCAATTCTCCTCTTAACCTGCAAAACACTTTCTCATCAAGAGGTTTAGTAAATATATCCGCTAACTGCTTTTTGGTGTGAACATGCTTAAGATAAATGTCACCCTTAGCAACATGATCTCGAATGAAATGATGACGAACTTCAATATGCTTAGTTCGAGAATGTTGCACAGGATTATGACCAATTTTAATAGCAGTTTCATTGTCACAAAGCAATGGAACATGTCTCACGTATATTCCATAATCCTTAAGAGTTTGGGTCATCCAAAGTAATTGAGCACAACATGAACCAGCGGCAATATATTCAGCTTCGGCTGTGGATAAGGATACCGAGTTTTGTTTCTTGGAGGACCAAGACACAAGAGATCTACCAAGAAATTGACAAGTACCCGAAGTGGACTTTCTATCAACCTTGTCTCCGGCATAGTCCGAGTCGGAATAGCTAACAAGATCGAAAGAAGCCCTCTTAGGATACCAAATGCCAAAGTTTGGTGTATGGATTAAGTATCTCACTATCCTTTTCACGGCCTTAAGATGACATTCTTTAGGAGCAGCATGATATCGTGCACACATGCACACACTTAACATGATATTGGGACGTGAAGCACATAGATATAACAATGAACCGATCATGGAGCGATAAACCTTTTGATCAACCGATTCACCGTCTTTGGTCAAGTCATTATGTCCACTAGTAGGCATGTGTGTAGACATACCTTTGCATTCTTGCATATTGAACTTCTTGAATAAGTCCTTGGTGTACTTCGTTTGAGAAACAAAGGTACCTTCCTTAGTTTGCTTGATTTGCAACCACGGAAAGAATTTGAGTTCACTCATCATAGACATCTCAAACTTCTCCGACATTAGCTTCCCAAACTTTTCACTAAAATGAGGATTAGTCGAACCAAATATAGTATCATCAACATAGATTTGGCACACAAATAGTTCTCCATTAACCCTTTTAGTAAAAAGAGTAGAATCAATTTTCCTAATTTCAAAGCCTTTTTCAATAAGGAACTTGGTCAAGCATTTATACCAAGCTCTAGGAGCTTGTTTAAGACCATAAAGAGCTTTGTGAAGTTTGTAAACATGATTGGGTTTCTTAGGATTGACAAAGCCGGGAGGTTGCTTAACATAAACTTCCTCCTCTATCTCACCATTTAGAAAAGCACTTTTAATGTCCATTTGGTACAAGGTGATATCATGATGATTAGCATAGGCAAGTAATATGCGAATGGACTCAAGTCTAGCAACGGGGGCGTAAGTCTCACCATAGTCCATACCTTCGACTTGTGTGTAGCCTTGGGCGATTTAGACGTGCTTTGTTGCGAACTACTTGTCCATCTTCATCTTGCTTGTTGCGAAACACCCATTTGGTACCGATGACGTTGTGGTTGTTGTCGGGCTTCTCAACCAATGTCCAACTTGATTCCTCTCAAAGTTATGTAGCTCTTCATGCATAGCATTTATCCAATCCGGATCTTCCAATGCTTCTTCAACCTTCATAGGTTCAATGCTAGAGATGAAAGAATAGTTTTCACAAAAGTTAGCTAAACGAGTTTTAGAGCGAGTGATTCTCCCGGTTTGAATGTCATTGTAGATTTGCTCAACGGGATGATCTTTAGCAACTCTTGCTCGAACTCGTGAGAGCTTTTGCTTGGGTCTTTTTTGAACATCTTCTTCATCTTGTTCTTCTTCTTCTTGGCCTTCTTCGTTGTTGGCATTGTCGTTCTCTTGTCGTGGTGGAGAAGGAGGTTGTTGACATTCATCTTGATGCACTTCCTTGTTTTCTTCATCTTGGTGTGTCCCGCTTGTGGATGCTTCCGTATCAACTCTTGGTTCACCTTGTTGTGAAGTTGAAGCTTCCACTTGGACGGACGAGGTACTCTCCTTCACGTCCGTTGGACGAACCTTGCCAATAGCCAAGTCTTGAATTTCTTCCGAAGGATCTTTGTCTCCTACATCAATTGGCAATTGCTCTACTTGCGAGCCGTTAAATTCATCAAACTTCACTTCTACCGTCTCTTCAACCTTTCGGGTGAAATTGTTGTAGACACGGTAAGTGTGAGAGTTTGAGCCATAACCGAGTAGGAAACCTTCATGAGATTTAGGAGCAAATTTAGAACGACGATGCTTATCAAGAATGTAGCACTTTGAGCCGAATACTCGAAAGTATCCAACTTGGGGTTTGTTACCGGTGAGGAGCTCGTATGCCGTCTTGCCGAGTAGCTTGTGAAGATACAAGCAATTTGTTACATGACAAGCTGTCTCAACCGCTTCTGCCCAAAAGTGCTTCGGCGTTTTGTACTCATCAAACAGCGTTCTCGCCATTTTGATGAGCGTCCGGTTCTTCCTCTCAACAACTCCGTTTTGTTGAGGTGTGTACGTAGCCGAGAACTCGTGTGAAATCCCTTCTTCGTCAAGAAAGGTGTCCACATTTGCGTTCTTGAACTCTGTTCCATTGTCGCTGCGAACCTTCTTGATCTTCACTTCAAATTGATTTTGGGCCTTCCTAGCGAAGTTTTTGAAGATCTTTTGGACCTGCGAAGTATCATCGAGAAAGAATACCCACATAAATCTTGAAAAATCATCAACTATAACTAGACCAAAAGAATTTCCACTGAGACTCTTGTAAGAGTTGGGACCAAAGAGATCCATGTGAAGTAGCTCGAGTGGCCTCCTTGTAGTCATGATGTTCTTCACGGGATACCTTCCTCCAACCTGTTTACCTGCCTGACAAGCGCTGCAAAGTCTATCCTTATCAAATATGACATTGTTAACTCCAAGGATATGATTTCCTTTAATAAGCTTGTCAAGGTTTCGCATACCAACATGACCTAATCGTCTATGCCATAACCAACCTTTTGAGGATTTAGCAATGAAGCAAGTTTTAGGTTGAGCCTTTTTAGTGAAATCAACAATGTATAGATCACCTCTACGCACACCGGTAAAGACCATTTTATGATTATCTCGATGAAACACTTGGCAGTCTACTTTAGTAAATAGAACATTGAAACCGAAATCAGCAAGTCTAGATACTGAAAGTAAGTTGTAACCAAGAGATTCAACGAGCATGCCATTTTGTATGGAGCTATCATGTGATATGTCCACCTTACCGAGGCCAACCACCTTACCCGTTGAGTTGTCACCGAAAGTGACATACTTTCGAGGACTATCATTATCAACAAGCTCACGAAACATGTCTTTATCTCCGGTCATGTGATCAGTACATCCACTATCAAGAACCCATTCCTTTCCTCCTGACATATATCCCCGAAGATTTGCCATAAGACCAAAATGTCTCATTGCATCATCAAGATCGAAGTCACTATCATCATCCTCATCATAGTATCCATGTTCAACATCGTCATGTGGTGGATCAAGTCCTAGAGAGGGTGATTCATTAGAATGAGTTTGACAATAATCTTGCTTATGAATTTTTATAGCTTCGGAAATAATATCACTAATAATACCAACATTTCCTTTGGCATGCATAAGGTTTGTAAGCTCAAATAGACGATCACCAAACATAGGATCACTAGTATTCATCTTACTCAAGGCAATAGACTTATGGAGAATTTCATCAAGATTTTTCAAAGAATAATCAGGATCGTTCCTCAAGAAATTTCCATATGGTGTAGGCACACTTGAAAGTAGGCAAACATCCAAGCAAGTTTCTAGGCAATCCTCTAATGATAAGTTCGGCAGTTCTAAGATTCCTAATCATGTCAATAGACTCATCATGGGTAGGATGCATAGGATCAACACAAGGTGCACAAGGGCTAGCAATGTACTTGTTAAAATGATATTGATTGAAAATAACAAGCATCTCATTTTTCCACTCATGAAAATACTCTCCATCAAGAATAGGCACTCTATGTCTAAGACTCCCCAAAGTAGACTCATCCATCTTCCTCCAATGGTGATTAAACCAAAGCAATGGAGACCAATGCTCTGATACCACTTGTAGGACCTTGAGAAGAGGTGTCTAGAGGGGGGTGATTAGACACTAAGTGCCAAAGTTGCAGTTTTTAAGTTTCTTTGAGTTAAGTGGAGTTTAGGCACAATTTCAACATTCACAATACATATCAAGCAAGCATGCAAGGAGTATATGAGCAGCGGAAAGTAAAGCATGCAACTTGCAAGAAAGTAAAGGGAAGGGTTTGGAGGATTCAAACGCAATTGGAGACACGGATGTTTTTGGCGTGATTCTGATAGGTGGTGCCATCGTACATCCACGTTGATGGAGACTTCAACCCACGAAGGGTAACGGTTGCGCGAGTCCATGGAGGGCTCCACCCACGAAGGGTCCACGAAGAAGCAACCTTGTCTATCCCACCATGGCCGTCGCCCATGAAGGACTTGCCTCACTAGCGGTAGATCTTCACGAAGTAGGCGATCTCCTTGCCGTTACAAACTCCTTGGTTCAACTCCACAATCTTGTCGGAGGCTCCCAAGTGACACCTAACCAATCTAGGAGACACCACTCTCCAAGAAGTAACAAATAGTGCGTTGATGATGAACTCCTTGCTCTTGTGCTTCAAATGATAGTATCCCCAACACTCAACTCTCTCTCATAGGTTTTGGATCTGGTGGAAAGAAGATTTGAGTGGAAAGCAACTTGGGGAAGGCTAGAGATCAAGATTCATATGGTAGGAATGGAATATCTTGGCCTCAACACATGAGTAGGTAGTTCTCTCTCAGAAAATGTATGCTGGAAGTGTAGGTTTAGTCTGATGGCTCTCTTCACGAATGAAGAGGAGGTGGAGGGGTATATATAGCCTCAACACAAAATCTAACCGTTACACACAATCTACCAAACTCGGTGGGGCCGAATCGTTAAACTCAGTCAGGCCGATTTAGCAAATAATGTGGCCGTTAGGGTTTTCGGTGGGACCGAAATGCAACTCGGTGAGACCGATTCGATTAGGGTTAGGGCATAACGTAATCTCGGTAAGACCGATTACACAAACTCGGTGAGACCGATTTGGTAATAAGCTTTCCAGAGAGTTGTGGGACCGATTTTGGTAATAAGTTATCCAGAGAGTTTGCATTGTAATCTCGGTAGTACCGATTGCTCAAACTCGGTGAGACCGATTTTGATAATGGACATACACAGAGAGGTTATAATCCCATCTCGGTAAGACCGAGATCCCTATCGGTAAGACCGATTTGCTTAGGGTTTGTGGCAGTGGCTATGACCTTTGGAATCGGTGGGACCGGATAGGAAGAATCGGTGTGACCGATTTTGGCTTTAGGTTTAGGTCATTTGTGGAAGTGGGAAAGTAGCTGAGGGTTTTGGAGCATATCACAAAGCACATGTAGCAAGAGGCTCATTAAGCAACACCTCATCCCTCCTTTGATAGTATTGGCTTTTCCTATAGACTCAATGTGATCTTGGACCACTAAAATGTAAAGTGAAGAGTCTTGAGCATGAAGCTTGAGCCAATCCTTTGTCCTTAGCATCTTGAGGGAGTTCCCACATCCTTTAGTCCATGCCACTCCATTGTTGAACTTATCTGAAATATACTAGATAAAAGTATTAGTCCAACAAGAGATATGTTGACATTAATTACCAAAACCACCTAGGGAGCACTTGTGCTTTCACACTTCTTCGCCATCGATGATTTATGCACCTGCATCGTCACATGAGTCGATGATATGCAACATATATAGTTGAGCAACAGAAAGAGGCAGACTTGGCAAAAATAGAAGCAACATATCATAAGCATAAATAACAAAGTTCATCGTACCCAAAATGCCCTAACTAGAGTGATCTTCGCTAGTTGAGGAGGACGGTTTAATTTCATCACGAATAAAGTTTCGTCGTGCATAACTCAAAGTTTCGTCATAGAGAAAGTATGGACTAAATGGACACATTGTCATATATTGTCAATCACTCCAACATGACGTGCCTTTCATCCAAGTCAGGGAGATAGTCCCCGAGCTTAGTGGAATGCTTCAGGTCGATACGCTGAGCCAATACGCGTGTTCGGATGTCTTCCCGTGACATTTTCCCTTCTTCGTAGAACATCCCCATTTTTTCGACGAACTCCTTCATGATGATTTGGGCAAGTTCACGCTGGATGTGATAGAACTCAGCTCGAAGTTGATGATCCGGGATATCTCCTAGGTTCTTTGCCCATTGTAGAATATGGGCATCACCAGATGTAGGTGACATGCGAAGGTTCTGTGGATCCCGTCTGTACTCCAGCATGTGGTGGAGGACATAGGATCCATCACTAAGAGTACCACTCGGTTGCTGGATGCAGTAGAAGTCGGTCTTATGGTTGAAGACGGGCCTGCGGTTTGTTGTCCTCCTGGTCTTGATCTCTCCATCCCGTACGCCGTAGCTAAAGATAGCACTGTCGAGAATAGACTTGATGTGGGTGTAATCCTTTTTGTTCATGTTCTTCGACGAGTCTAAGTAAACAACATGGGAGAATCGGGGGTAAAGGATGATGAGGACGACATGCCCGTGGTTGTGCAAAATAAGTACACCTCAAATTAGCCTCCATCATGCAAATGAATGATTGAAATCGAAGGAAGGATATCCGCGCGGATGACTTACATGGGATGATAAGGCATGAGAATCGTCTCCTTGTCCTTACTGGCAACCATGAAATCGGCGATGTAGTCCCTTGCGTATTCACGGTGCTCTGGGCAGACTATCAAGAAGCCCTCGTGCATGAAGTACGGGTCAGTGACACAGATATAAGGTATCTTCTCAATCCTGATGATGTAGTTCATGTACAAGTCAAAAAGGCGAAAAACGTAAAATCCAGTTTTTTCAAGTGAAACATGTTGAAGATGTAATCGAATCGAAGGAAGAACTTCTCCGCGAGGAATCGAAGGTGCTGGTGCAACGCTAGTCGAGCTGCTCCTGAAGAAGTTGGAAAGGGGAAAGTCCGCTGCCTCTTTATTTGGATTTTGCCTGCTCCAACTAACGATATCCGGAACCAAAACACCATACGAAGCTGCAATCTCCTGTTTTGCGGCAGCTACCGCTGCTGCGACGGTCTCAACTGATTTCTTCTCAACCACAATCTCAACCTTCTTGTCGATGTTTTCTTCATTAAACCTCTGTCTTTCCTTTCTCTCCTCCGTGGTCTCACGGTAGTACTTCTTCCACGTGGCGCCGTCTCCGATGCCATGCACGCGTCCATACGACAGTCGAGTGTCCACCGGGAGTCCTTTCAATATGTTCAAGGCCCGATTGAATGGGGTTTTCCACTTGGGCCTTGCCAACGCCTTAGACGACGAGTCACTTTCGGCCGCAATCCTGTGCTGCTCTCTGTGCAAAAGGAACAAGGATCGTTTACAAATATGACTAAACGTGCAGTGGAATTGATCAGAAGCTAAAATTACCACTAGTCCCATGAACTCCGTCGTGACCGCGTCCCTCTCGAAAACCTTCTTCACTGGGTCCCAATGGTACCGGGCCCTAAGGACATCATGCTCTTGCGGGACGGTGAACTCCGCCAAGGGGTCTGGGACGCCAAGACTTTCGCGTTCTGCATCCTCCTTAGCCAATATGGACCTCTTCCCCGCGTAACCATGATGATGCGGAGCATCCCTCGCTCATCACGATGGACGCTCCATCACCACCGTAAGCATGGAGAGAACCTATTACGAGAGCTCGTGCACGCGCCATCGAGAACGAGGTGAACTTCTTCCTCTTCGAGCTCCACTCAAATTCATTCAAGAATCGTACTCTACCTCAAATGGAAACATTATGCATTCTTAGGTACTTTGGAGATCGTCACGAGGAAGCACGGAGGAAGCACCAAGTTCACTAGAGACCCAAGAGGAAGGAGAGGGAGAAGGACGCGAAGACGTGGAGGCTCGGGACACCCCGGGTGCCCGGCCTCCGGCTGGGAGATGGCCCTAGTCGCCCCGGGTGCCCGGCCAGGAGACCCCCGGGTGCCCGGCCTCCCAACCTGGGAGCTGCACCGCCGCCCCGGGTGCCCGGGCCGCTATCCCCGGGTGCCCGGGCCGCTATCCCCGGGTGCCGACCCTTCCCCCACCTGGCGCTGGAGATGCCCCCGGGTGCCCGGGCCGCCACTCCTCGGGTGCCCGGCCCAACAGCCTAGGCGCTGCCCCTCCACCCCGGGTGGCCGGGCCGCCACCCCTAGGTGCCCGGCCTTCTCCTAGCCGCTGGCCCAGCCGGCACCGGGTGCCCGGCCCCAACAGCAGCAAGGCTGAGGCCTCTCTGACCAGACCGGGTGCCCGGTCCTCCGCACCCCGGGTGCCCGGACCTCTCCGTATGCCTGCGTGCATTTTATGGGTTTTGACCCTTGTACCCCTCTCTTGCCCCCAATTCGTCCCTAGACTATAAGTACCCCCACCTAGCTCATTTGGAGGATAGAAAAGTATTGGATAGACAAAGAGAGGGAGCTTTTCTCATCTTCCTCCTTTTGGAGATCTAGACCTCCACTTGGAGAAGCTCCTCTTGGAGATCAAGGCCCCCCTCTTGGGGAAGCTCCTCTTGGAGATCAAGCCCTCCTCTTGGAGAAGATCCCTAGGGATTCAATACCTCATCTCCTTCATAGGATTTGGGATGAACTCTACCATGTATCTTATTTCCCTTTGATTGTTCATGTACCTTGTGGATCTTGTGTGTTTGTTGGTCTAGTGGATGTGTGATTGGACTTGTTCTTGAGTGTTCCTCTTGTTTTCTCTCTTGTGTTCATCTTGTTCTTGGGGATTCCCCCTCCAATTCATGAAAGATCATCACTTAGGGTTCCACCCTACAACATCTTGGTATCATGAGCCATGGTTTCTCACGAAATTGGAGCCCCCCTTCTTGTTCTGTAGCCTAATTTTGTTGTGTTCTTCCCCAATTTCGAAAATTCCCCACCAAAAATAGCCCCAATTTTTTTATGATTTGTTGGTTTGATGAGATTTTGTTGGATTTGATCCATGGATTTGCTTGGTTTCATGTGGATCTAGCATTCCCCCCATCCATCTCCATCTTTCCCTCCACGAAATCCATCAATTTCTCCCATTTTCCCACGAATTTCCGCCAAAATCCGGCACCCCCGGGCACCCGGACCTCAAACCCCGGGCACCCGGACCCCCCCCCCCCCGCCCACCCACGCTGACCAGCCCGGGTGCTCGCACCCCAAACCTCGGGCACCCGCACCCCCGGGCTGTTTGCCTCGGACCACCCCGGGTGCCCGCACCTTCCACCCCCGGGCACCCGCACCCCCAGAATCAGCCGCATGCACTTTACGTTTTCCCTCATAACTTTCACTCTCGAACTCCGATTTGGGTGTTCTTTGGCTCGTTGAAAAGCTAGAGACGTGCCCGAGCTGCTCATCTTGGTTTTACCACCATTTGACTCCATAAATATTTTGGCATTTTGGCATCTTTGCCTCGGCCATCCACCATATCATCCGCAAAACCACCATAACTTTCCGCAACCTAACCCATTTTCGATCCATATAGCATTTATGGTTGCTTGAGTGGTGACTTGAGTCTCCTAAGGTGCTTCGGCTACTTAGGGACGGTTGCTTTGTCATCAACCACCACCACCACTTCCGCATTGCTAACTCCGGAACCACCAACGCATTCCGCTACCACCATTTGACATTTTCCTTAAGATTTTGAGTTCGCGGTTTTTTACTGTTTCCTAAGGTGTTTCGGCTACTTAGGGACAGGTCTACATCATCTTGGTATCTACATCAAGAACACCGCCACTGATCATCGCCGCGAGGTCGTCATCGACATCGACCACTTCACCAATTTGACACCCTAACCGTAAGCAAGAATGGTAACCTCCATATCACATTGGTATCGTGGTATCCCAACATTGTACATTCTTGCCATTACATTGTTAACCCCCTAGCCCATTTTGCGTCACTTGCCTATCGAGACTAGCCATTTGAGTATTGCCGACAACGTTACTTGTGCATATTAGTGATCCATACCTTCCATTGCATACATACCATATCATATTGGTATCATATTGGTATCATCATATCACCCCTTGTGTCACAAGATCATTCCCGCATATACACAATTGCTATCTTGTTTTGTGCATTTTGCATAAGTGGCCATATAAAAAAAAGAATAAGCTTTTAAGCAAAAAGAGAACAAAGAAGCTTGTGAGCAAGAGCCATAGCATCATACCACATTGCACATAATATTGTAATATCTGATCATCTTGGATTACCTTGGGAAGAACATCGGGAACATCATAAACATAGCATACTTGGGATAGAAAGCTCATACATTTTGCATCCTATAGGTTGTGCACAAGTGTCGTATCCGCCTATTGAGCAATCGTGCTAGCGTCTCTCTTGAGTTGTGCAACACGAGTGTTTTCCGTGGATTCCACATTTTGTGCTCATTCCTTGGTTGCACGACCCCATTTATCTATCCGTGTGTGTGTTTCCGTGTGCCACATATTGCTATTGGTCTACTTGTTTCACTTGCGAATTTGTGAATCTTTTCCAACATTATTGAATCTTACTAACATTTTGCATCAAATTTTTGTGCCACTATCCTCACCGAGCTCCACCATAGGCTTTACTTGATAGGTGTGAGTGAACAAGTCCGGTACCAATTCCACTATTCTTTCATATCACATTGAGTGAAACGGGATACATCCTCAACTTTGGGAAAAGGAAACTTGGTATTGTTTATCTCATTTCCTACTCACCTCTACTCGAGTCTTGTGATGGATAGGCAAGGCATTTCATCTCCGGTCTTCCACGACAACGACAATGTGAACAACTACATCACCAAAACGTCCATCTCTGGACTACAGCGAGCAATGCAAGGCATTGAGCGACTCACCATCGACATTCGCCAAAATGAAGCAAGGATAAGGGACTACCTCGACAACAAGTTGGCCGAACAAAGGGATCAAGTACGAGACATGGTGGCAAACTACAAGTCTTCTTCCCCTTCGTCACCTTCAAGGCGGCGACGCTCAAGTGGCCAATCTTCAGAATGTCATCGAGCTCAAGCACTACAACACCATCAAGATGAAGCTGCTCGTGATGCGTACACCTACAAGTCCCAAAAAGCTCTACATCAAGCTACGGCCAGACATCATGAGCACAAGAGAAGATCGTGAGACAAGCACCACCAAGATGGAGCTACGACTACTACGACCACTTTGGCATCTTCGCCAAGTGTCATCAAGGCATCTTCGCCTTTGGACGTATGGCATCTTCGCCTACCTCCAACGAGTACGCCTACATCGGCCTTCCTCCACGGCGACGGTGACGAGATGATCGAGCATGGGATTTTCCCTTCGGTCATGGAGGAGAGCGATGATGTGCCATCTTCGGCCTTCATCCATGGCGACGATGACGATATGGTTGAGCATGGGATTTTCCCTTCGACCACGGCGATGTATGATGACTTGAGTGACTTTTGCCACCATATGGAGAATGAGAGTGACTTCACCACTAGCCCCATATATGATGAGTTGCCACAATTCCCATGTGAGGAGAGCCACAACCCCCACTACTTGAGTGAGATGAGTGACTCCACCATATGTGACATTGCATGCACCTATCTTGAGGGAGTGAGTGAGCCGCCACCACATAGAGAGAGTGAGGAAGTTGATAGGGCACGTGAGGCCATTTGCATTGCCAACAACTTGACCTCTACCTCTATTGTGTCTTCTCATTGGGTGCTAGGTCTCATATATGATGATGCGCTGATCCGCGACGACTTCGTCCTTCCTATGGACAAGACGATGGCCATGGTGGAATATGATGCACCCCCACATGGTTCCATCAAGCTGAAGATGATGACCATCATTTGGTCTTTGCCACCTCACCTACACCACATGAGTGGAATGACATCAGTAACATAGGTGATGGTGATGCTCTTGTCCCACTAGTGGACATTCTAGACATTGATTGCTTGCATGATGTTGACCCACCTATTACCATGCTTCATGCTAGTATGATTTCCCCATGCGATGATTTACCCATTTATGATGAGTTTGATGATTGCCATGCGGAGTCTAGTAGTTGTGATGCCATGTTACATAGGATTTCTTGTGATAATTCTCTTGGTCACATCATGTTTGATAATCTGCTTGACTTGTCATATGCTATGCATGAGATCAACCATATGTCATATTTGCAATCTCTTCATAGTGACTTTGCATATGCCATCAAATTAAACCCAATTTTCACTTATGGCATAGATGACAGGCCCATGGTTATTGGCATTTGTTTTTCTTGTGATGATATTGATATGCTCGCTTTGCATCATTTATCGCATAAGCCATGCCATGACCACCTAGCTTCGGATATGCATTGTTTTGGATGTTGTCAATATTCTCAATGTGATGTTGCCATGAATGCCCATGAGGAGACCCCCATAGTTTCCTCATACATTTTAGGAGATTTTGACTCATCTTATCCATTGCATGATCCCACTACTTGTGTGCACCATATGCTCCCCATGGATGAAAATGCTATTGATGTTCCATATACTTGTATGCTAGATTTGCATCCCAATCATGTTATGCATAACAACTATTCTTTCATGATGGATGACATGTTCTTGTACCATGCATCAAATTTCTTTGAGCGATGCTTATCTTGTACTAACTCAAACGTGCACATACACATCATGATGGATGATGTGTACATTTACCACGAACACAATTTCTTTGGTTTGTGTCTCTTTTGTGTAGGTACACATGAACACTTGTCAACCTCGCAATCCCACGAGTTGACAAAGCGAGCTCTAGAGAGCAACGATGACTTGGGATCCCTTGGAGTGTCTTTCCACGCTCTCTTCGCGCAAAGACTTCGCGCATTTCTTCTACATGGCCCTCACTTGGCTATGGGTTATTGTTCATTACATATTCTATGCCCATATTGCCATGTTCACTTTGCATGATATGCTCATTCCTATGACTTTGCCATGCATTGTGACCCATGCTTTGCATTACACATGATGATTGATTCTACTACTTCTATGTGTATTTGCAATCTTGGTGAAGATATTGCTTGTTATTGCCATGTTCCATTTATGCCACATTCCTATGATGATACTATGATCTTGCTTTGTGATCGTGCTTGTGATATGCCATGTGCATTGCCTATGCCTACTCTTTGCTCGCATGACATGATTGTCATGATTTCCTCTAGTGTGTTGCATCTTTGCTCCACTAGTTTGCATGACTTGATTTCTATGCTTTCTCATGTTGCATCCAATTCTTGGATTACTTGCTCCTATCACATGTTTGGTTGCAACAATGTCATGATCGGATTGTCTTGCACTTACCCCATGTGTTTAGACATCATCTCTTTTTTGGTGTTGTGAATGACTCTTATGCCTACCATAGACCATCCATTGAGAGTCTTATGCATGCTTGCTATGACATTGAGGTAGATGCTTGTTCACTTGTCCCACATATTAGCACCTTTACCTCACCCTTGCATGATTGTTTCCATGATGCTTCTCCATGTGATCAATTTATGTGCTTACATGCCTTGCCACACCCCCTTGTCACACCATATGCTATGCTTGATGACAACACTTGTTTGCTGAATCACCTCTCGAATGCTTGGTTTTGCTCTAACGCTAACCACATTTGTTTTTCCAAGTGTTTGTTGTACTTGCTAATTTTGAAGGAATCACAAGACGGTGCAACATCGGCGAGTGACCATTTCGAGCTTGACGATGATGAGTGCTTGGTGGTTGTCCACTCCTACACGGCGATGCCATCTCTTTCCCATGGTGATGAAGATCACGATCCGTGGACGGATCTCTCCCAAGGGGGGGAGATGATGCGGAGCATCCCTCGCTCGTCACCATGGACGCTCCATCACCACCACAAGCACGGAGAGAACCTATTACGAGAGCTCGTGCACGCGCCATCGAGAACAAGGTGAACTCCTTCCTCTTCGAGCTCCACTCAAATTCATTCAAGAGTCGGACTCTACCTCAAATGGAAACGTTATGCATTCTTAGGTACTTTGGAGATCATCACGAGGAAGCACGGAGGAAGCACCAAGTTCACCGGAGACCCAAGAGGAAGGAGAGGGAGAAGGACGAGAAGACGTGGAGGCTCGGGACACCCCGGGTGCCCGGACCCCATGCCTCCGGCTGGGAGATGGCCCTGGTCGCCCCGGGTGCTCGGCCAGGAGACCCCCGGGTGCCCGGCCTCCCAACCTGGGAGCTGCACCGCCGCCCCGGGTGCCCGAGCCGCTACCCCCGGGTGCCCGACCCTTCCCCACTGGTCTTTGAGATGCCCGGGTGCCTGGCCGCCACTCCCGGGTGCCCGCCCAAGAGTCTGGTGCTGCCCTCCACCCAGTGCCTAGGCCGCCACCCCCGGGTGCCCAGCCTTCTCCTGGCCGCTGGCCCAGCCGGCATCGGGTGCCCGGGCCCTCAGCCCCCGGGTGCCCGGCCCCAACAGCAGCAAGGCTGAGGCCTCTCTGACCAGACCGGGTGCCCGGTCCTCCGCACCCCGGGTGCCCGGACCTCTCCGTATGCCTGTGTGCATTTTATGGGTTTTGACCCTTGTACCCCTCTCTTGCCCCCAATTTGTCCCTAGACTATAAGTACCCCCACCTATCTCATTTGGAGGATAGCAAATTATTGGATAGACAAAGAGAGAGCTTTGCTCATCTTCCTCCTTTTGGATATCTAGACCTCCACTTGGAGAAGCTCCTCTTGGAGCTCAAGGCCTCCTCTTGGAGATCAAGCCCTCCTCTTGGAGAAGATCCCTAGGGATTCAAGCCCTCATCTCCTTCATAGGATTTGGGATGAACTCTACCATGTATCTTATTTCCCTTTGATTGTTCATGTACCTTGTGGATCTTGTGTGTTTGTTGGTCTAGTGGATGTGTGATTGGACTTGTTCTTGAGTGTTCCTCTTGTTTTCTCTCTTGTGTTCATCTTGTTCTTGGGGATTCCCCCTCCAATTCGTGAAAGATCTTCACTTAGGGTTCAACCCTACAACACATGACTTCCGAGGTGGTGGCACCCCATGTTCCTCTCTTGAAGCCCCTTCATGTATTCGAATTTTCTTTGGTAGCTTCGGCAACGCAAGCCACCTTGAATATTTCAAACTGCTCACCTCTAATTATCAGATTATCCTTTACAATCTTGGAGTAGGGTTCCTTTTTCTCGATGATCCTTACTTTCACCCTTACTTTCCAGGCGGATAACGTGTCGCTAAACTTGCTCATGGTGCGTCTGTTTATCTTCTTCATTTCCGGGTCTTTATCTGGATCAGTATATTTGATTTCATCCCGTCCCGGGAAAAAGAATACCTGGTGCAGCTTCGTTAGGAGGGAGTGCTTCATATTTTCTATCTTCTTTAGTTTCTCATCATTGATGGTGGCGGTTGTCCGTACGATGCAGCCTATTTGATTACCATAGCACGCATGCGCTTCCTCAGGCTATGTTGGCTCAAAATTGCCTTAGTCCACCTCCGTGACCACCAGTCTAGTAGTGATGAGCTGGTTTGGGGTCGACGTCTCCTCTTCGGTTTCAGTTCTATACCGGCTTTGCCAGTCTCGGTGTCGGTCTGGGTCTCAATGCCAGTCTCGGCCCCGGTCTCGATGTCGGTCTCGGATGTTACAGGTGGGCCCTGCAACAACCGTTGCTCGTCGAGAAGGTTCAAATAAGCGTCTGTCGCCTCCTAGACGTTGCAATCACAAGAACACTGTCCTTCATGGTTGCTAGCCATGTTTCCTACAATTAAATCTTCTAGACCTAATAAAATTAATAATGACATAAAAAGGCCTATGTTTTGCAGGAACATTGATTGCTTCCCGGTGCGGCAAATCCCGAGCACTCGATATGTCCTAGTTTGTAGCACAAGTCTTGCTGAAATTCACCGAAAATTTCGGCATGACCTTTGCTAAAAAGTGGACAAATCGAGCACCTGAAATTTTCTGGAACGGAAATGAATCAACATTCCAGCAAAACATAGGCCACTCGACTTCATTAGCTGGAAACAACAAAAGGCCACTTGGGCACAATCGAACACTTCAATGTTGCATATAACAGGACCACTTAAGAACATATACATGAGCAACTACAACAGTAGATAAACACGAGAAAACACTATTGAGGGATTTTCATATAACATGACCACTTCAAATTTGCATCTCCTAGTGTTTGACACTTCAAGAAAATCTACACAAATCTCATGCTCTCTCAAACTCAATTCAAAAACCGAATATAGATGGATGAACCCTAGAAACCTAGAACCTTTACATATTTATGTCTAAACTGTTGTCCTAATAAAAATTATGTTCTAATATAAATTTTGAACCCTAGAAATCAATTTATGTCCTAAATTTCAAATTATAAACCCTAGAACTCAATTCAAATTATGTCCTAAATTTGTCCTAAAAACTATATTTAGTTAACTACTTAAGCATATACAAATTTGTCCTAATAATTATATTTAGTTAACTACTTAAGCATATACAAATTTTTCCTAAAATTTATATTTAGTTAACTACTTAAGCATATACATATTTGTCCTAAAATTTATATTTAGTTAACTACATTGGGTGCACAACAACTATACAACTACTTAAGCATCTACAAGTACTAGCTAATTTGATGAAACCTAAATAATTAGATGAACCCTAGCTAATTTGATGAACCCTAAAATTTGATGAACCCGAGGAACCCTAGACAACTATACAACTACTTAAGCATCTACAAGTACTAGCTAATTTGATGAACCCTAACTAATTAGCTGAACCCTAGCTAATTTGATGAACCCTAAAATTTGATGAACCCGAGGAACCCTAGCTAGGCAGAGGTAGGGGAGGAGGAGGAGGACGTGTACATAGGGGCGTGCTTACCTCGGGCGCCGGCAGAGTTAGGGAGCAGGAGGAGGCAGCGCGGCCGAGGGAGGGGGCGCGCATGGTGAGGGCGGGGTTGAGGCTCAAGCGCACGGCGACGGCAGGCACCAGACGGTCACGAAGGGCAGCAGACGGCGTGCGGAGGGCGACGACAATGTAGGGCGACGACGGCGGCGACAACAGAGGTGAGTGGTGATTTGGGGGAAAAGTGGCTGGGGGAAACCGCGCGGGCCGGTTAAGTCAAACATAGCGGTAGCGCTTGTCCGGAAAAGCGCTATAGCTAACTTAGCTATAGCACTTTCTACCAAAATGCGCTACTACTATAGGAAGTAGTTATTTATTTTCCTTCTTCTTTTTTTATCTAAGGAATGAGTCTATAGCGCGGGCCTATGAAACGCGCTACTGCTATGGTAACTACAGTGCTTTGCGGCAACAAGAGCTACTGTTATGCGTGTCTCCATTATTTTTCTTTTATTTTTTATCTTTATATTTTGTTTTTTTGCATTTCTCCTTTTTCTACTTCTTTCATTTTCATTTACTTTTCTACTTCTTTTCTATTTTATTTTCTTTTTTTAGCAGTAGCACTCTATACAGGAAACTCGCTACTACAAGGCACTTAGCGGTAGCGTGCTTTTTGCAGCCATGCTACTACTATTCCTAGCCTACCAGCAACATTGTGGGAATTATAGTAGTAGCGCTTTTAAGGGCAGACGCGCTACTGCTATAGCCATAGCTGTAGCAGGCTTTATTGACACGCGCTGCTACTAAGCAGCAGTAGCGCTCTGTTCTAACCAGCGCTACTGCTATACCTCTGTGTATAAGGTTTTCCCTAGTAGTGAGTCTCTGTTCTTGCGAGATCCCATCTGGAGGCATTTTCTGGTACTCTGCCGGAGGGGGAATCGGCCACGGAGGGCCTCTACGTCAACCTTGTTGCCCTTTCGATGATGTGTGAGTAGTTTACCGCAGACCTACGGGTCCATAGCTAGTAGTTAGATGGGTTCTTCTCTCTCTTTGATCTTCAATACAATGTTCTCCTCGATGTTCTTGGAGATCTATTCGACGTAATCTTCTTTTGCGGTGTGTTTGTTGGGATTCAATGAATTGTGGGTTTATTATCATATTATCTATGAATATTGTTTGAGTCTTCTCTAAACTATTTTATGCCTGATTATTATATCTTTGTATTTCTCCCCGATCTATCTGTTTGGTTTGGCCAACTAGATTGATTTATCTGACGATGGGAGAGGTGCTTTGTAATGGGTTCAATCTTGCGGTGCTCTATGTCCCAGTGGTAGAATGGGACAAGACACGTATTTGTATTGTTGCCATTAAGGGGAAAACGATGGGGTTTATTCATATTGATTTGATTTACTTTGTCTACATCATGGCATCTTGCTTAAGGCATTACTCCGTTCTTTATGAACTTAATACTCTAGATCCATGCTGGATAGCGATTGATGTGTGGAGTAATAGTAGTAGATGCAGGAAGGAGTCAGTCTACTTGTCTCAGACATGATGCCTATATACATGATCATTGCCTTGGATATCGTCATAACTATGCATTTTTGTATCAATTGCCCAACAATAATTTGTTTACCCACCGTATGCTTTTTTGTTCGAGAGAGAAGCCTCTAGTGAAAACTATGGCCCTCAGGTCTATCTTTATCATATATAAAATCCAAAAATAACTTCCTGCAATGTATTTACTGTTATTTTATTTTGTATTTTTGTTTATCTATCTATCACTACAAGATTTGGTCCTTGCAATTAACTGCCAAGGGATTGACAACCCCTTGTTTGCGTTGGGTGCAAGTATTTGTTATTTTGTGTGTAGGTGCTGTTCACGAGGTCTTGCGTGGTTCTTTTACTGGATTGATAACCTTGGTTCTTAACTGAGGGAAATACTTATCTCTACTGTATTGCATCATCCTCTCCTCTTCGAAGAAATCCCAACGCAACTAACAAGTAGCAGTACATCACATATATCAAATCACGCCATGTCCATACTACATCACATCACATGCCCTGCAAAAACAAGTTAGACGTCCTCTACTTTGTTGTTGCAAGTTTTAAGTGGCTTCTAGGGGCAATCTATAAGAACCGTTCTTATCTATGCAAAGCCACAACGGTGATACACAAGTTGCCTTTTAACCTTCTACAAGGACTGTCATTGTCAAATCAGATTCAACTGAAGTGGGAGAGACATACACCTGCCAACCACTTTATGCAATACAAGTTGCACGTCAATCGTGGAACTGGTGTCTTGTGCGAGGACAAGTAAAGTTTGTCCGGGCCGCTTCATCCCACAATACCGGCAAATCCAAATATGATAAATGAGGTAAGAAATCTGAACATCAACGCCCACAACCAATTTATGTCCTAGCTCATGATGCACTGATGGGGAATGTTGCATGGAAAATAATTTTTTCCTACTAAACACCCAAGATCTATTTTATGGAGATGCTAGCAACAAGAGGGGGAGTGTCTACATACACTTGTAGACCGAAAGTGTTAACGATCTAAAGATCATAGATCGTGGTTGGTCTAATCATACTCCCTTCACGATCCAATATGATCCAGTGCCGAACGAACGGTACCTCTGAGATGTGCACACGTATGGCTCGGTGACATCTCTACCTTCTTGATCCAGTAAGTGATGGTGGAGAGGTAGATGGAATCTAGGCCAGCACTACTGCTACTTGTAAACTGCGTTGGGATTTTTCCTGAAGAGGAGGGGAGATGCAATGCGTTAGAGATAAGTATTTCCCTCAGTGAGAACCAAGGTTATCGAACCAATAGGAGAACCAAGCAAACTCCCCTAAGCAGCACCTACACACACAAAAGCAAATACTTGCACCCAACACGGGCAAGATGGTTGTCAACCCCATTGAGCTCGTTACTTGCAAGGATTAATTCGATAGTGATAGAAAGATAATAAATTGTAACACAAAAGAAAAGTAAATAAATTGCAGCAAGGTATTTCTGGTTTTTATAATATGTAAAGTAGACCCGGGGCCATAGTTTTCACTAGAGGCTTCTCTCTCGAACATAGCATACGGTGGGTAATTTTTTTACTGTTGTGCAACTCATTGAAATGCGCATAGTTATGGCGTATTCACGGCAATGATCATGTATATAGGTATCATGTCCGAGACAGGTAGACCGACTCCTGCCTGCATCTACTATATTACTCCACCAATCGACCGCTATCCAGCATGCATCTATGGTATTAAGTTCATGACCAACAGAGTAGCGCCTTAAGCAAGATGACATGATGTAGACAAACTAAACCCAATCAATATGAATAAACCTCGTCGTTTTACCCTTAATGACAACAATATAAATATGTGTCTTGTCCCCTTCTATCACTTTGATATAGAGCAACACAAGATATTTTGAACCCATTACAAAGCACCTCTCCCACTGAAGATAAATCAATCTAGTTGGCCAAACCAAATGGATAGATTGGAGAGAAATACAAGGCTGTAACAATCATGCATAATAAAGTTCAGAAAAGACTCATTACTTTCAATGAATAATCTGATCATAAACCCATTTTCATCGGAACCCAACAAACACACCGCAAAAGAAGATTACATCGGATAGAACTCTAAGAAGATCGAGGAGAATATGGTATTGAAGATCAAAGAGAGAGAAGAAGCCATCTAGATAGTAGCTATGGACCCGTAGCTCTATGGTAAACTACTCACGCATCATTGAAAGGCATCAAGGATGATGTAGAAGCCCTCCGTGATCGATTTCCCCTCCAGCAGAGTGGCGGAAAAGGTCTCTAGATGGGATCGTAGAAGAAGAAAAACTTGCGCCAGTGAAAAAATGTTTCAGTTGCCTCTCCGGGAGTTTAAAAATATTGGATAATTTATATAAGTGGAATTAGGTTAGATGGAGCCTCGTGGGGCCCACAAGGTAGCAGGGCGCCCACTAGGTGCGCCTTGTTGCCTTGTCATCTCCTCGTTCATTGTCTGGTCTCCTCCTGAAGCTTCTAGGATCTCTTATGTCCAGAAAAAACTGTCAAAAAGTTTTGTACATTTGGACTCCATTTTGTACTGATTTTCTGGAAAATAAAAAACAAGCAGAAAACAACAACTGGACTAGGCACTGGTTTAATATGTTAGTCCCGAAAAATGATATAAAATAGCATAAAAATGCATATAAACTATCCAATATTGATAATATAATAGCATGAAACAATGAAAAAAATTATAGATACATTGGAGATGTTTATCAACGACGGCGTGGTGGTGATGGCAGCGAGACACCAGCAGGGCTTCGCCAAGCGCTACGCGGAGGAGGAGGAGTAACGAGAGGGATATGCGCCAAGGGGTGGAAGCATGGCTGCCCACTGCGCTTCCCCACCTTTATATAGGCGTGGGGGATGGTTTCTTGCGCTCCAAGCACCTAGGGTCATTGGCAAAGGGGGGATGAAGAAAATCCCTCCTTTACTTCCCCACCGATCGCTATCCCCTTTTTAGGGATCTTGATCTTATCCCTTCAGGACATGATCTTATTCCATTTAGGGGGGATCTTGGTGCTCCTAGACCAGGGGTATGGGGCCTTGCCCCACTACCCACGTCCATGTGGATCCCCCATGCAGGTGGGCTCCACTCCAGAACCTTCTAGAACCTTACCGATACAATACCCAAAAATCCCATACATTTTCGTAACCTTGATTATGACTTCCCATATATAAATATTTACCTCTAGAACAATTCGGAGCTCCTCGAATCCCATATGAGACTCGAAAAAACATCTGGTCTTGCCATTAGTAATATCCCGATGTTGGAGATATGCCCTACAGGCAATCATGTATGATGATATTTCCTTGTGTTTATGAATAAAGATAGTCCTTGGACATTATCAATGATGTATATCAGCAAGTACGTGACTTGTTTGTGGGACTATGCATTGTATGATTACTGTCATAAAAGGTCTCTAGTCGAAAGGGCTGTGTGGACACGCAGCCAACTAGACTAGCATATGACACGGTGGATGGCTCGGTCTCACTAGCCATGCCGCATTGGATGCTAACCAGATAATATGGACTGGGAAGGATCTGATCGGATTCGACGTAGTCGAATCCGAGTCGATATAAGGTCCGAGTCGGACAGACCCAACTATGAGATGCAGCGATATGTCATCTGTGAGTCTCTAGTACAACATACGTTCTATGTCCTAAGACCTGAGCTGACGCATGTACTCAGGATGGTGACAGACTTGATTTGGGCCGACCAAACGCTACTCTGTGATTGGGTAGTTACAAAGGTAGGTTTCAGGCTTGTCCATACCCATGCTGCGAGACATGGTCGAGCAAGATGGGATTTGCCCCTCCGATCAGGAGAGATATACTCTGGGCCCCTCATGTGATCCGACCAGGATAAGCATGGCCATGCGACAAGGATTATGAGATAATCCAGTTTGTGGTCGGTATCACTGGAACGAGAAAGAGGTCAGGCTAGCACAAGGATGAAAGTCTCGCCTTGAGCCCGACAACATATATCATGAGGCAAAGGGAATAGAAGTGTGATATGTTGTATAGGTTCGCCTAACTAGCTTCATAGTCTGCTTGGTGGCTGGCACGCTTGGCTAGAGGCCGCTACCGACCGTGCAGGCCAGAAGTGATCAGAACTATGACCAAGCCGACTTGAACCTAAGGGGTCGCGCGCTTAAGGGAACGAACCTACGAGGTCGGTTTGGAGGACACTGGTCAGATGTGATCCGAGCTAGACTTGGAACGCGACCGAGTAGACTTTGGGCTTTAGGATCCGTGCAAGGCCCAAGTGTTGAGCCCGCGACGGATGCCTATAAATAGTGGATTTGCGGCACACTTATTGGGTTGATCGCTTCGGCGCTATCGTTAGGGCTTTGCATGTGTTGCAACTAGCCACCTCCACTCGCTGCCGGTTGTGTGATCAGACCTAGCAGTCCGCCGCACGACGTTCCTCCTGCACCCGCGGATACCGTTAGAGGCGATGCACTTGTGCCGCTCCGGCGAACCTGTTCGCGGGATCCGATCGGCTATGTGGGAGACCGGCAAGGAGGAGACGACTCCGGGAACGCGAGGCAACTCCGGGAACGCGCTGCCTCAACTCTACTTCCGCTGCACGACACTGCGCATCTAGTGGTAACAATCTGTGATCCATTCCCGTAGCATGTTCCTGGTTGTTCTGTGCATAGGAAAATATTAATTTGCAGTCGACGCACCCTACCGTAGATTCCAACACCCGATACTACCCTAGCGTTACTGAACATCAAGTGTGTGACCCTATGGGTTCAAGAACATGCAGACATGACCGAGACACGTCTCCAGTCAATAATCAATAGTGGGACCCGGATGCCCATATTGACTCCCACATATTCAATGAAGTTCTTTATCGGTTTGAACCAATGTTGAGGATGTCGCTTATCGTTAGCATCTCGGTCAGCTGGGGATTAGAGATTAGTCAGAAATTGGCCGATTAATCGATTTTATCAGTTGACTATTAATCGGTCATTTTTTGCAAATCTAAGGTTTTGAACACTAAAATATGTTATATTCAACACCAAATCAATATTGGACATAAGTGTTCGCTTACTTGCCGGCCTTTGAATCCACTTATATTGCAAAACAAGGTCCATAGAACACAAACAAAAACATAGTTTTTGCAAACACAATGTTAGGAATAGGCCCGATTTATAGGTAGATTCATGATAAATCGCTTGTCAGAGTGATAAATCGGCCCAAAAGATAAACGGTGAAGATACGACATAATCTTATCGGTCACCCCATGAGTAGCATTAATCGGGCGATAAATCGCTGAATCGGAAGATTTCTTGAATAGTGGTTTGAACCACGATGTCGAGGATTCAGTTAATCCCATATACAATGCCCTTTGTCCAGCGATATGTTACTTGCATGAGATTCGATCGTCGGTATCTCCATACCTCGTTCAATCTCGTTACCGGCGAGTCTCTTTACTCATTCTGTACAAGATCCCCGTGGCTAACTCATTAATCACATGCTTGCAAGCTATATTCACGATGTTGTATTACCGTGAGGGCCCAGAGATATCTCTCCGTCACACGGAGCGACAAATCCCAGTCTTGATCCATGCAACCCAACAAACATTACCCGAGATACCTGTAGAGCACCTTTATGATCACCACTTACGAAGTGATGTTTGACCCACAAAGTATTCTTTCAGTATTCGGGAGTGGCATGATCTCATGGTCTAAAGAACAGATAGTTGACATGAACAAAGTTGTAGGAAATAAACTAAGTGATACGATCTGATGCTAAGCTTACGGTTTGGTCTGTCAATCACATCATTCTCCTAATGATATGATCACATTATTAAATGACAATTCATGTCTATGGTTAGAAAAAAATTAACCATCTTTAATCAACGAGCTAGTCTAGTAGAGGCTCACTAGGGGCACAATATTCATTTATGTATCCACACATGTATTTACGTTTTCTATCATACAATTATAGCATGTGAAAGTGCTAGTTAGCGACTAGGGGGGGTGAATAGGCGATTCTTTTGAAAGTCTTCAAAACATGAAATGTCTTCAAAGACGAGCAAGCAAACAACACCTACACAGTGTGCAACGGAAGATAAACTACACTAGCCAAGCCATAGTCTAGGAAATATTATAGAGTAAGCACGAAGACAAATATCAGCTAGGTAGAGTGGATTAGACTAGGAAGACAATATGAAGCGAAGTATGCAATAGAGGAGTATGTCTTCACACAGTGAAGTCAAACAGGGCAGACATGCAATGACTTTACCAAGCTAATCAATAAGTAAGGGTGAAGTGATAGAACCAGTTGCTTTACGAAGACAAGGGTTTGGTAGACCAGTTCCAGTTGCTATGACAACTGTACGTCTGGCTAGGGAGGCTGATATTGAACTCAGAAGACCACGTCTTCACCTTATTCCCCTTGAGCTAAGGACACTTAGTCCTCACCCAATCACTCTGGTAAGTCTTCAAGGTAGATTTCCAAACCTTCACAGACTTTGTTCACCGGCGATCCACAATGACTCTTTGATCCTTAGAAAGCGATGCCTAACCGACTGGAAGATACACAATCTTCAAGTGTAATAAGTCTTCAGATCACGTGGACAGAAAGACTTCAGTGATTCCAACACTCTTTGGGCTTTGGGCGTTTTGGGTCTTGTCCTCGCAAGGATTCTCTCTCAAAGGCTTAGGAGGTGGGTTGCTCTCAAACGACAAAAGTTGTGTACTCTGAGCAGCTATCAGTTTATAGTGTAGGGGGTGGGATATTTATAGCTCGAAGGCAACCCGACATGATATGTTCGAAATGACCCTGGGTCACTAAGGAACTAACACGTGTCTAACGGTCGGATCCCCGACACACCCGACAACTTGACTTGGGCTACAAGTAAAGCTGACTTATCCAACTCAGGATAAGATTCTCTCTCAATTGTCTTCGCTCGAAGACATAGGATTTGGGTTGAGCATCACGTCAGTTTTTTGACTTTGTTCTCTTGGACCCTAGTTGACAGCTCGGTGGTTCCTATGACTCAAGAAAGAAGAAAATGAAACTACAGAAGAAACTACATCTTCACACTCCACTGTCTTTAAACGAATGTGTTCACACGTCCTTATCTTCGACGTGAATGTCTTTGCGAACCACCATTGTCTTTAATGTCTACATACATTTTTGGGGGTCATCTCTGGTAGGTAAACCAAATCAATGAGGGACTTCTACCGTGTTATCCTACAATTCTCATAAACACATTAGTCCCTCAACCAAATTCGTCATCAATACTCCAAAACCAACCAGGGGTGGAACTATATGCACTTACAATCTCCCCTTTTTGTGGTTGATGACAAACTGGTTGAAAGTTTTCAACGGGGATAAAAATATGTTAAAGTTAAAGTACGTGGTCATTGGCTTCATGAAGTTGAAAGGGCTCCCCCTGAAGATGTGCATATAAGTAGTTTGCCTTTGAATGCAAATGCACATTGCAAGTTTTTCTTTGTGGAGTTTTCCTTCATCTCATGAAGACAATTCATCATGCATACAAAAATGTATTGAAGATAATGACATGCACAATGAAAAATGGGAGTCTACAGAATGACTTCATGCGCATAAGATAGGAATTTAATCACACAATCAAAGATAGCAGAAAATGTAGCAGACGTCCCATCTGGACTTAAGTGTTACAACTCAAAACCAACAGTTCAAGAACGAGAGTTGCAAAACTTACCAAAAATATGGCACTTGACCCACATGAACTCGTTTGAAGACTATCAACTCATAGGCTTCTCCCCCTTTTGTCAGGAATGACCAAAAAGGAGCGAAGACATAGAGTGTCTAAGCGTTCCCCAGAGGAGTTGGTGAAGATGTTGGGGCAGTTGGGTCGACGTTGGAGTTGGGCGGTGCAGAAGGGCCTGATGCAGCATCTTGATGCAGTGAAGCCATAGCTGGTGAATTGTCGTCATCCTCCTCATCAATGACTCATGCAACAACAATTGGAGCTAATGAAGAGTAGTCAGAATGTTCAATAGACGGAGTGGGACGCCAACTTGCTGATTGTGGAGGCCTGGAGTCAAACTTGAATCTTGCAGTGAAGCCATCTATAGTGAGGTCATCTTTAGAGCAAAGCAGAGTTAGGCTCTTCCAGGCACGCCGACAGGCTTCATGTGCAACAAATGAATTCTTGGTGGAGAGGTTGCGAATGCGATTAACATCAACAAGAAGACTTTGCATCTGACGCTTCATCTAGTCATGATGCTTATCATGTTTTTGATGTAGAGAAACAAGATGTTCTCTATCATTGAGCACATGTGCACGCTTCTGAGGCCTTTGAGCTACTGTGCTGGCTGCTGCATCAGTGGGAGCACGATGCGGCAGCCTAAGCTGGTTGAAAAGAGGACCAACAACAGTAGGTGGATTGGGCACATGAATGGCTTCAAGTGGTGCTGAGAAGCTTTGAAAATCAGCATTATCTTCATGAACTGGTTCCTTGGCAGGTTCTGGATAGATGGCTTCATGAGACATATCCACTTCAGGCAAGAAGACAACATGATTGCGCAGTGTAGCTTGATAGTTGATGGTGGAGTGAAGCTTGATCAGCCGCATAACCCACGGTGCATAGAATTTAAGGCCAAGAAGATCAATGCCTGAGCTGCCACTGACGAATGAAGAAATCTTAAGTGTTGATGCACCAGATGCCATTCAGAATGTAGAAGACCAATGTCTTCATCGTGCCTTAAATCTTGGCATGAGGAGAGTGCCCTTTGATTGGACATAGAGTATGCCTCAGTATATGATATATAGTGCGGAGCAGGTACTCAAGGTCATTCACAAAGAAGTCCTTAGGGTACTCAGCTTCTACTGGAAATGGCTTCATCATGCTCAACATTTGACTCATGTTGAGCTCTAGCTTTTGGAAGATGCTTTCAAGTTCCTGTTCATATTGTTGACAACCTGGCTCATAGAGATCACCAGGAATGGGTAGGGAAGTAAGCTCGATGATGTCTTGAGCTTTGGCTTCATGGTGTACATCACCTGACATCCACTCAAGGATCCATGTCTTCGTATCCCTGTTGTAGCCTGAGATATGAAGGTGGCATACAATTGAAGCAAGAGCTATTCATTCTAGTGCTCCTTGTCGATGACAAAAGGAAGCAAGCCAACTTCACGAAAGCAATCAAGAGCTTCTTCAAGGCAGGGTAGTCCAGCAATGGCATCACAACACAAGCGCTTATGTGGAAAGATTTTGTCCTGGTTGTACAAGATGCATGAGTAATAGCTTGAGTCCAGAACCTGTCAAAAGATATCTTGGGCTTCTTGTAGGGATTCTTGGCCTTGTCAAAGAATGTGTTGTGCTCTATGAAGCTTAAGAAATTGAATGCTCCCTGAGTGGTGACATCACTAGGAAGCCTTGGCAATCTTGGTTTTAGCTTCTGCGTCTGAGGCCTTTGCTCGATATGGTAGTCATGTTGAGGACCAGGAGTTGCAGGAGGTGTCATAATTGTCCATCTAACACTGATCAGCTCACTTTATCGGTTGAAGGCCCTTGCCGTTGCATGTGGAACAGGTGGAGCAGCAACAACATCCGATGTGGATGGCTGAATATCTTCAGTGGCATCAGGGGCTTCAGTCTGACGATTGGCTTCAAGATGCACATTGTCTTTAGCCATGACAATGTCAATGGGTTCACTTCGAGTGGCATCAGCAACAGAAGAGGCTTCAATTACTGGAGGGCCAGGCACAATCAAATCTGGAATCATACTTAGTGCAGCAGGGGGATACCTTCTCTTTCTTCTTCTTCTTCTTCTCTCTCATCGGCTAATGCGGTCGGAATATCTTCGGCCTCTTTGACTTCAGACTCTTGAGCAGACTTTGAGGGGATGGCTTCAGGAAACAATTGACATGCTACTGCACTTGTGGTATGCACATCCTCTTCAGGAATGCTTGACATAGAGACTGATGGGCTTGGGCCTCGATGAAGCCTTTGGAATGAGGGTGACACCTATGGTGAGGGAGTGGTCTTCTCCATGTCTTCGGGAGTTGTTTGGGGAGTCTCAAGCACTGGAGTAGTGACTTGAGCTAGTGGAGTGCGAGGAATGAGTTTATGTAGTGCTGCTCTTCCCAGAACTCATCTTGAGTGCCTGGCGTCATGGGACCGCCAATAATAATCTGTTCACTACTCGTGGGAGCAGGTGATGATACCGGTTTTGGCATGATCTGGGGAACTTGAGGAAGGACTTCATCATCAAATCATCACGACCAATGTCTTCAGCTGCGAGGTTGTCAGCAGCTGGAATCTCTTCAGTGTCATGGGCCTCTATGGGAGCTGTTGAGGATATAACTACTGAGTGTAAACCGCCCAGGAGGGGCCGGTTCACGCTCATCTATATTGAAAGCCCATGAAGACAAAGAAGATGGCGCTTTACTATTAAATCTTAGAGGCCCAGAGCACAAAGGCAGATTAGGGCCCATAGTTGTAAACCGCCATAGTTGTATAACTTGTATTGTAAGTTAGGGAAAGGAAGAGACCGAGCCGGACACTTGTATGAGCCGGCCTCGGGACTCTGTAAACTGGCCGGGCGTCAACCTGTGTATATAAAGGGATGACCCGGCGGTGGGTTCAGGGACAAGAAACAATAGCTTGAGAGATAGGTAAAGCGGATTCGCTCCCTGCTCATCGAGATCAATCAATCCCACAACAACTGGATCGTAGGCTTTTACCTTCACCGCAAGGGGCCGAACCAGTATAAACTTCCCGTGTCCTTTGTTCCGGTCTAACCCCTTTAAGCTAACCTCATTGTGATGGCTCCACGACTAAGTCCTTCTGCTAGGACATCTGACGTGTTAATTCCACGACAGTTGGTGCCCACCATGGGGCTATCGCATGATGGTTTTGAGTTCTTAAAGGGAAACTTTGAAGGAATCAAAGGGTACGTGGTTGGCCGGATGACCAAGAGTCATCGCGGCAAGCTCTACATCGACGATACAGGCTGGGGCCCCGAGGCCGGCTCAATCGAGTACGGGTACCGGGTCCCCTTTGGCGGAATTCACATTTTCATCGGCAAGATCGGCGAACCGGGCCCTGAGTCGGACATCTCCACCGACCTTGTCGGAACGGCTCAGCGTGCAAGTCCTACCCGGGTTCAGCCTACCATGAAGCGTGCGTTTGTAGGGTTCATCCATGGTGCGGAATCTGAACCGGTGTCCGACAGTGAGACGGCCATCTACTCAGATGGTGAATCATCCACTGGCGAAACCGAGTCACTATACCAATTGCAAGATGGCCGGATTGGGGGATATTCCGATGGCGACAGTATTCTGGGCCCCTTTGAACCGCCAAACTGGGTTGCAATCTTCATGACCGGTACGCAACCCACCATGCAATCTTCATCTACAACAGCAATGATCTCCGGATCGGCAGCCGCGGCAGGAGGCCCTGCGCGCCGGCCGGCTCAAGTTCTTGCCAGTCTGTTGGTCGCTTTGACAACATTGTTGACCACAACAGTCACCCCAGAGACCCAAGATCAGCATAATGCGGATGTTACAGAACTAAAGGATCAGATAACCCAGGCCAAGGCAGACTTGGCGGCTGAGGAGGCCAGGATGGCTGAAGAGTGGGCCGCTTAAGATGCCCAATCACAATAGATCCAGGCGCAGAATTACCGGCTTATGTTGGACCAGAACGCGTCAAACGAAGTAATGAGAAAGAAGTACCGGTCTCGTCTGCCGTCGGTTTACGAGGGTATGAATCTCTTCAATACGCCAGGAGCCAGGCCCAGTAATCCGGTAGCAGCAAACCAGGCCGAGGCGCCTGGGGCGGCGCCGGATCAGCCATGGGTGATGGACCCGCCTCGACGGACGGACAACCCGCCGCAATATGTAACGATGCCACCATGTCACTTCTCTAGCCCTTTGGATAACATGATTGCTGCAGCGTCGCGTTTGGCAGCCATTCCGATGGAGGGTGACTCACTAGCGGCGGTTGAGACACGACGGGCCAGGGATCTTCTTCAAACCGCTGTTGTACAGCAACAGGCTTACTCCTACAGCCGAGATAGAATACATTCACCCCCCCCGTCCGAGCAAGAGTTATAGTAGGCACATGGACAAACTGGCCGTGTCAAGCAGTGCGCGGCTTCGTGATGCCCCTCGAGGGCCTAATCCGGCGCACGGCGGTTTGAATGCTCAGGATGTGGTGAACAACAGCAGAGCATGGCGCGAGCGAGTTAGCAAGACAGTTGGCGCCGCGATGCGAATCAACTCGCTCGGTTCACCCAAAGAAGATCGATTGAACGTGGTTTGGCCTTTAGCTCTTGGGGAGTACCGTGCCTCACCCGGCTCTGTGTAATGTGCAGCTGCCCAAGGATTTCAAGGGTCCGCATAAGGTGCCTAATTATACCGCCGATCAACCCCCCGAGGCGTGGGTGGAAATTTATGAGATGGCAATGGAGATGCTAGATGTGGATGAAGCGGCGTGTGCAAAATATTTCACCATGATGTTAGAAGGAACGGCTCCTAGCTGGCTGAAGAGCCTACCTATTAAGTCGATCAGTTCATGGGATGAGTTGAAGGCCAAATTTATAGCAAACTTCAAGGATACATGCAAGCAACCTATGTCCATTGTAGATCCGGCGGCTTGTGTCCAAGGAGAGAAGGAATCAACAACTCATTGGGTGTGCCGGGTTTCAGAAATTTTGCATTCGTCAGGTCGCATCAATCCTGACACGGCAATTGTGAGCTTGGAAGGTAATTGCCGGTTTAAGTCACTGAAGATGAAATTGGGACGGCTCAAGCGTCACTGCAATGATATGGGAACGCTCATGGCAGCTCTTGTTAAGTATGATGATTCTTATAATACCAAGGACCCCAATTCTGATGAGGGAAAGCAGGAGAAGGGAAAGAAGAATGCCGGTACAAAAGGACAGCATAACCAGGCGAGCCACGGGAACAATGGTAAGCGTAAAGCGGACAATTCAGATTTTGTGGCTAACACCAATATGCAGCGCCGTAAGGGTAAACCGCCCCAGCGCAGTGGAGGCATGAATCTGGAACGCTTGTTAAACCAGTCTTGCCCAAAGCACGGAACAAAGGAGGTTCCGGCCACGCACCTCTGGAAGGATTGTCACATCATGAGGGAATTCAAAAACTCTGATCTCTTCCGGTATGATCAGGGTCCATTGGTTGTTCCGGTCCAGGGTTTCACGGGCCGGGTTACGGTGGTCGCGGTTCAAATTCAGGATTTCAGAATAATCAGGGGAATCAGAACAAACAAGGTGGTCACAATCAGCAGAGTAATCAGGGGAATCAGCAGCAGTCGGGTTATCAGAGCAACCCGAAGCAGTTAAACAGTGTGCAGTATCATGTTTTCACTACTAGTTTGTGCAAGCGCGATCAGAAGCTCCATAAAAGGGCAGTAAACTCTGTTGAGCCGGCGGTGCCCCGTTATCTACGCTGGTCTGAGCAGCCTATTGTCTGGAGTCGGGAGGATCATCCGCCCCGGGTTGACAATCCCGGCCACCTAGCTTTGGTGGTTGCACTGCAGGTTGGAGGTTATAAGTTCACCAAGGTACTCATGGACAGAGGGAGCAGTATCAATATCTTGTATTATGAAACCTTCTGGCATATGGGTTTGACAGATAAGAACCTTAGACCATCAAACACCGTTTTTTAAGGTGTGGTGACTGGTAAACCGGCTTACCCGGTTGGTAAGATAGCTCTGGAGGTGGTTTTTGGAGATGATCATGCTTCAAGATCCGAGACGGTGACCTTTGAAGTGGTCAAGATCATAAGTCCGTACCATGCTTTGTTTGGACGGCCGGTTTATGCTAAATTCATGGCAATGCCGTGTTATGTTTATTTGCAGCTCAAGATGTCGAGTCATAAGGGGACCATCATGGTTCATGGTAGCCGTAAGATTGCGCTAGAGTGCGAGGAAGGTGATGCGGCTTATGCTGAATCGGTTTGTGCAACGGAGGAGTTGAAGTTTTATAAGGACAGTGTTGATCCGGTAGATCTGACTTCTCTAAAAAAGCCAACTACAGAGCATGATCCGGCTTTGAAGTTTAAATCGGCTGATGAGACTAAATTGGTTGATTTTGTTCCTGGCGATTCATCCAAGCAGTTCAGCATCGGCGTCAACTTGGATCTGAAATAGGAAAGTGTGCTCATCGAGTTCATCCGTGAGAACCGGGACATCTTTGCATGGAAACCTTCTGACATGCCAGGTGTACCGAGGGAACTCGCTGAGCACACTCTTAATATTGATCCAAAGTTCAAACCGGTCAAACAGTTCCTTCGCCGTTTTAATGAAGAGAGGCGCAAGGCCATTGGTGAAGAGGTAGCCTGGCTGTTGGCAGCGGGGTTTATTGTGGAGGTGTTTCACCCAGAGTGGTTTGCCAATCCGGTGCTGGTACTTAAGAAAAACGGCACTTGGCATATGTGTGTGGATTACAAAGATTTGAACAAAGCTTGTCCAACTGATCCCTTTGCCCTCCCTCATATTGATCAAATCATTGATGCTACGACGGGTTGCGAGCGTTTGAGTTTCTTGGATGCTTATTCTGGTTATCATCAGATCAAGATGGCAGTTAAGGACCAGGAGAAGACAGCCTTCATCATTCCCTTTGGAGCCTTCTGTTATGTGTCTATGCCCTTTGGGCTCAAGAGTGCCTAGGCAACTTATCAGCGCTGTGTGCAAAATTGTCTTCATACTCAGATTAGGCGCAATGTTCATGCTTATGTGGATGATATTGTGGTAAAGTCCAGGAAAAAGGAGACACTGATAGATGACCTCAAGGAGACTTTTGATAATCTAAGAGTTTATAAAATGATGCTCAATCCGGCTAAGTGTGTCTTTGGTGTACCGGCTGGCAAACTCTTGGGTTTTCTGGTGTCCAACTAGGGCATTGAAGCTAATCCGGAAAAAATCAAGGCTATCACATCCTTGGCTAAACCGGCATGTATCAATGATGTTCAACGTTTGGCGGGTCGTATCGCGGCTTTGAGCCGGTTTATCAGCAGGTTGGGAGAAAAGGCGATCCCTTTGTATCAGATGTTGAAGAAGATAGACAGTTTTGTCTGGAGCGATGCTGCTGATGCGGCGTTTGAGGACTTGAAGAAGCAGTTGGCTGAACCGCCGGTTCTTGCTGCTCCAGTTGATAAGGAGCCACTATTGTTATACGTGGCTGCTAATTCCCGGGCTGTCAGCATAGCTATTGTGGTGGAGCACAAGGAGGCTGGGAAGGAGTACCCGGTTCAAAGGCCGGTTTATTATATCAGCGAAGTGCTCATTGAGTCAAAGCAAAGATATCCGCATTGGCAGAAACTGGTGTATGGGGTTTTCATGGCAAGTCAGAAACTTAAACAGTACTTTCAAGGTCATCCCATCGCAGTGGTCAGTTCTGCTCCTTTGGGGGATATAATCCAGAATAGGGAGGCAACTGGCCGGGTTGCTAAGTGGGCTATTGAGCTTGGACCACACGGTTTGAAGTATATGCCTCGAACAGCTATCAAGTCCCAGGCTCTTGTGGATTTCATCAATGATTGGACAGAGTTGCAGACACTGGAAGACAAACTGGACAGCACATACTGGACTCTCGACTTTGATGGGTCCAGGCAATTGGAGGGCTCGGGGGCCGGAGTTGTCCTTACTTCCCCTCGAGGTGATAAAATTCATTATGATGCTTTGGAGACTCGGATCTAGTAGCCCAGCAAGTTTCAGGTACTTGGGATTCCAAGGATCCACTCATGGCGGCTTACCGATGAGAGGTGGATATTGTCGCTAGTCACTTCAAGGGTTATCAAGTGGAGCACATTGATCGGCGCAAAAATGAGGCAACTGATGCTTTAAGCCGGCTGGGATCTCAGCGTAAACCGGTGCCACCCAATACCTTTCTGGATGTCTTACACAACCCGTCAGTTCAGTTGCCTACAAAGGAGGACCTCGCTATTCCTGATCCGGAGGCACTGTTGGTGGCCGCTTTACATATTATTCCGGATTGGATGGTTCCATACTTGGCGTATATGAACCGGGGCGAGTTGCCAGAGGATGCAGTTTTGGCCAGACAGATAGTCCGGCGATCCAAGTCCATGGTGGTTCACAATGGCGAGTTACACCATTGCAGTGTCTCTGGTGTGTTCCAGCGCTGTGTTTCTCCTGAAGAAGGCCGTGAGATTCTACGAGAGATCCACGAAGGAGATCATGGTCATCACGCCGGTTCAAAATCCTTGGTTGCTAAAGCTTTTCGTCATGGTTTCTATTGGCTGATGGCTCATGCGGATGCTGAGGACTTGGTGAGGCGGTGCGACGGTTGTCAGAAATTCTCATGACGAGCTCATGTTCCGGCCCAGGAGCTACGGATGATTCCCATCACCTGGCCGTTTGCTACTTGGGGGCTTGACATGGTAGGGCCTTTCAAGCGATCCAAAGATAAGAAGATCCACCTGTTGGTGGCAGTTGACAAGTTTTCTAAATGGGTTGAAGCGGAGCCAGTAAGCAAGTGTGATGCAGCCATGACGGTTCAATTCATCAAAAAGGTGATCTTCCGTTTCGGTTTTCCACACAACATTATCACAGATAATGGCACGAACCTCTCCAAAGGCGAGATGGAGGACTTTTGTCAATGAGAGCACATCCGGCTTGATGTCTCATCTGTGGCTCACCCCCAATCTAATGGTCAAGTTGAGAGAGCCAATCAGGAAATCTTGAAGGGTATCAAGCCCCGGCTTATGGTTCCTTTGAAGGACGCGGGGTTATTGGGTGGAGGAGCTACCATCTATGTTATGGAGCATAAACACCACCCCAAACCGATCTATAGGTTATACACCTTTCTTCATGGTTTACGGGGCAGAGGCGGTACTCCCAAGTGATATTCGTCATGACTTGCCCCGGGTTGCCAATTATGTTGAAGTGGACAATGAGCAAGCACGTCAAGAAGCACTGGACCTGTTAGATGAAAAATGGGACATGGCGTTGGCTCGTTCGGCGGGTTATCAGCAAGTGCGGTGTTATCAAAGCCGTCGGGTTAAAACAAGAACCTTTCAAGAAGGAGACTTAGTGCTCCTGCTCATCCAGGATCTGACCGATATGCACAAGTTATCCCCACCTTGGGAAGGGCCCTTTGTGGTCAGCAAGAATCTGCACAACGGATCATACTACCTCATCAACGTTCGTGAGCATAAAGACTCAAGCAAATCGGAGTAGGAGACCCGGCGGCCGTGGAATATCGCTCTTCTACGGCCTTACTACGCCTGAGCCATAGGCTCTCATTATGTACATATTTTGACAATGTATATATTATGATCAATATAATAAACCGGCATCCTTGCTACAAGCAGTCCTCTGCCATTCTTGCAATATTTCTTGGTTACAAGGGGGCTTCTGCTTATAAAGCAATGTCCTGTTTTGTCCATTAAACCGGCTATCATGCCACAATACAGCTTGGGAGCTTCACACCCAAGGGGCCAAAGAGAGTATTGTTGCTAAAAGCACAACTCAAACATAGGCACCCATTGAGCACAGCTCACAAAGTTACTTGGGGGCTCTTTGTGCAAAGCAACAAAGAGTTTGAAAGGACCCTTGTAATTGGATATCGAGCCACGGCTTGGAAGCCTGGTGTATTCACCTAAAACCCCAGGTTAACCTGCCTTCATCAAGTAAGCCACTCCTATCCAGGTAATCCTGGCATGACCCACCGAACGTTTGACAAGTCAATCTTATACAGACTCTGAACATGTCAAAGTTAAAATGACGATTGGTTATTTGGAGGCCCATCTTAAAAGGCTTTGTCAAATGGTTTAACTCAGTGGCCTGGCAGCCCACGAAAAGTCTTGAATTTGGGCCTGGCAGCCCTTGAAAAGCCTCGACTACAAGTTTTATTTGATTTTGTTTTTGCAAAGTTTCATCTCTTTTGATAAAGTTCTAAGTTAAACCGGTGTCTCTTGACCCGACCAGACTATGTCATTACATCAACCCGGTGTTTCTTAAACCGACGTGGCTTACAGTTATCAGCTGTTAGCACATAATCAATTATGAACCGACATCTCTTAATCCGGTCTGGCATTGACTATAAGTCGCCAGGATGATCATCCAGTGTTTATCATAACTCGACATGGCTTATTATGTACCAGCACATCATGGTGGGAGTTTTCAAACACTCAAATTTGGGTTATCACCCTTACTACACAAGTTGGTAAACCAACAAAGGTGATTTAATATCACAGGTATGATGTATTTCATATTTCATTATTCTATCACCTTGGTTATGTGAATTCTGGTTCTGTATTGGGTACCATAACCCGTCTGGCGGTAAACCGCCAGGACATGTTTAAGTTTTTCAAATGCAGAAGGCAGGATTTTATAAGAAACACTAAGGCAAACAAAGCAAGCATAGCAACAATCATGCTGGATTACAATATCAGGTAGCAGTGCACGATGGCAGAAGATCAAAGTATTTCAACTAGCCTATTACAAGGCGCTTTGTTGCCGGATTATGATTCGTCACCAGGCTGACGTGAAGTTGAAGGATCATCTCGTGTTGGTTCAACTTCCTCCTCCTCACCCAGTGGCTGGAAGTCAAGGGTGGTCCAATCAATCCTGGTTAAGGCTTGGAAGACAGCTTCATTGCTTGTAAGATTGGACGGTTCAACGTCAAGGGCATAGGTGTGCTTACGGATTGGAGGGATAAGATTCTGTGCTTCTTTCACAGCTGCATCAACCCGCTTGTTGTCTACATCATAGCTGGACCGATAGACAGACAAGTCAACCTCTTCAGCCAATTGGCTTGCCAGTGGGTGCATCTCTTTTGTCAGGGCTTTGAGGGCTTCATTATCAAAGTCTGACCCGTCTTCTTGTTGACCGGGATAGCCCTTTGCGATATCTATCGGATCAAGATCAACAATCCAAGCTTTGGCCCGAGTCAGGGCTGTTAAAGCGCCAGCTCTAGCGGCAGACCGCTTTACCTCTTCCATCTGGGCTGGGGTCATAGATAATTTGGCCAATGTATCCTTGATCAAGGTTGGTGCCGGTTTTTTGAAGGAGGCTGCACAGGTGACTCATTGAGCACCAGTATAAAATTGTTCTATCAACGTATAGGCTGCTTTCAACTTCATCCACATATCCGAGCCCAGATGAGCAATACGACTACGTGCAATGGTTTAAGAATTCACTGTTAAACCGGCAATTTCAAAAATGTTTAAGAAAGGTTCTTACAAAGAGTACTGACCAAATATTGCTGAAGTCATAGCATTGACATGATGCTTTAGCCCAGTTAGCTCCTCTGCCACCGGTTTAAGAGCTGCTTCGGCATCTTTAGCCCACTTTAATAGAGCAGCTTTCTCAGTTTCTCAATCCGCCCGCTCACTTTTGAAACCATCCTTTAATTGCTCCATGGTAGTCAAAGCGCCCTTCAGTTCATCTTTGGCCTTGGAGGTTTCTGCTTGCTGGGACTTAATGTTTTCTTGAAGATCGGCAATCTGGGAATCTTTGTTGCTCAAGTCAGCCTGCAAAAGACAGATGATGAAGATATTAAGATTTTTTCTCAAAGTCCCAAGCACATAACAAGTTATACACTTGGCACTTGGGGGCTAATGCGGATTGTTTCTTCTTGACTATTATTCAAAGTCCCAAGGTCAATACAAGTATTAATCTTGCCACTTGGGGGCTAATGTATAATTGATCAGACAAATCAAAGGTGAAGGAATTCAACAAGGACAGGTTTTGAACAGAAAGTCCCGGTTCATCTTGTAGAGGTAAACCGGCCCTTGGGGGCTACACAGTTGAAGTCTTTTTTATCCAAAGTCCCGGTTCATCTTGAAGAGATAAACCGGCCCTTGGGGGCTACAATGGAGTTGACATACAGTACAAGAAAATTTAAAGTGTTTAGGAGTTACCTCATAGCGTTCTTTCATAATGTTGACTAAACCGGCCTCATAGTCACGGCTTGTATATAGGGCGGTTTAGGTATCCAGAGTGAAGTTCTTGAGCGGGAAGATGAGCATAGCTTGACAGATCAGTCTTCCATTTGCCTTTCTCTTCAGCAGTAGATTCCACTTTGACACTGTGCTTTGACAAAGCGACAGGATTACCAGGAGAAGTATGGCCAAACCCAGTAATCACAACATCATCAGTTGATTTGTTTGGGCTCGCCGGTTTATCCGAGGCTTTGACTGGGCTCGGCAGATCAACAGCTGGACTTGGAGGATTGGCAGTTGGGCTTGGTGGATCGACATGAGGACTAGCTAGGTTAACTTCCGGCGGATCTACATCAGTGTTCTGACCTTGTGGGACAGGATCATCCATAGTGATATCAGCATCTCCACCAGCACCTTCTGAGGTCCTCTCCGGTTCAATCCCATCAGTGGGGGCATTGGTTCTTGCTTTCTTGCTGAGTTGGGCTTTGGCGCTACAAAATGGCAAACAGAGGTTAATATGGTAAACCTCCGATACTTACCCAGGGACGGTCTTGAGGGGAGGCATTTGCGTGGTTGATGAATCGCCAGAGGATGAATTGGAAGTTACCTGATAATTTGAGTCAGACAGATTAAGAGGGTATCAAAAGTAACCCTCCAACGGATAAGACTTGTTAGAATTACAAGAGACCTCTGCACGGCGCTTCCGGATTGGGGTATCTGGTAAACCGGAGGAAGTGACTTGCTGGCCACTATGCCGGGTTGTGCGACTAGCTTCAGGATGCTGTGGATCCAAATGAGTGAAAGGATGTGAACGTTTCACTTTCCGGACTGTGCCACGGATTTTTCTTACTGGCACAAGATCGGAATTGGAGGAAAGGGAGATTACCTCTACATGGTCAGCACGGCTAGCTTCCGCATCATCCTGGTAATGATCGTTGTCAATAAGATGTATGAAAAATGAACCAAGGGAGTCAAGTTCTACCTCTTGTTCCGAATCATCAAAATCTTCCGGTGGATCAGAGGACTCAGCGGTTTTCTTCTTGGCTGGCCTCTTTGTGGCCTTGCTCTTGCCACGAGGAGCCCTCGCCGGTTTGTCTTGAGCTTTCGCTGGTTTGTCTTGAGTTTTCCTCTTCCAGAAAGGATCTTTGGCCTGTAAGAATAAACAAAAGACTATCAGAAAAATGTTAAAGCGAAGACGGATTGAAAAGCAGAAAGGTAAAATTTTACCGCTGGCGGTTTGTTGGAGGCATAAAAGGGACGCAACCCAGTCTTGCTGCACTCAGTAATCGGTTCATCTAGCATTTTCTTTACAGACTCAGTGACTTCATCATCATTCACCTATATTTCAGTGTGCCATTGAGGGTCCTTGGCATCCCCGATATACTCATGCATCAACCTGGTGCGATGGCTTAAGGGCAGGATACCCCATGAAACCCAGCAACGGATGAGGTCAATACCGGTTAAGCCATTTGCTAGAAGAGCCCGGAGTTTAGCAAGTTGTGGTGCATATGTTTGTTGTTCTTTGGCAGTGAGCCGCTGAGGCAGTGGATGGCCATTGTTGAGATGGTGAGCATGGTAACCCGGCAGAGGGTTTTCATCAGCAGGAGCGGTGTTCTGACAGTAGAACCATGTTTGATTCCAATCCTTGGGGTGGCTGTGATGTTTGGCATGAGGAAAATCGACTTCTTTCCTTTTCTGAATCGACACTTCGCCAAGTTCAGTAATGGGGCCGTCAGAAAATTCAGTATGGCGGTTTAAGTGGAAGAAGTCTCTGAAGAGTTCAACAGTCGGTTCTTCTTGTAAATAAACTTCGCAGAATACTTCGAAATTGCAGATGTTGGACACAAAGTTTGGTCCAATGTCTTGAGGATGGAGTTGGAAGCTCGCAAGTACATCACGGAATTTTTTTGATCCGGGAGGGCTAAACCCTCGGTCCAGATGTTGCATAAACACAACTACTTCTCCATCTTGAGGTTCAGGAGGGTTTTCGGCACCAGGGACTCTCCAATGAATGACTTCCTTCTTTGCCAAAGCGCCAGTTAGAACATATCCATTGAGTTGTGTTTCTGTGATCCGGGAAGGAACCCAGTTGCAAGAGGGGAATTGCTTGGACATTTTGGAGGACAAACTGTAAAGGAAGTGCAAACGCCGGTTCACGGTTCAAGATTGATATGCACAAACTAGTATCAAACCGGAGAATTTAATCAAAGCGTGTGTGTACATTAAACCGGAGATAGATGTTCAAGGACAGATGGCGGCTTACGTGAGGGCTAATGGTACCTGCCAGATTGTCGTTTTCTACAGGTTAAACCGCCCACAGTGGCACGAAGGGCAACAGATCGGAAAATTAGTAAGTGCTATATAAAAAGGTTTCAAAAGCTAAGGATTGTTATTTTGGATCTAACACAGTTCAGGAAAAGAAAAAGTATCAAAGCCCTAAAATGGCGATAGCGGAACAGAAAGGGTCCAGATGGGATCTCTTCATAGTTTAAAGGATACTATGGTGAGGCGAAACAAATTATAGCTTCGGCTGCACAAGAAAAAGGTCAAGTTGATCTAGATTTGATGAGATAATAAGGGCAAAATGATGAGCATGGACGAGCACTGATGAACACAGATGAGCACCGAAACCCTAATGCAGATCTAGGGTTGAGGGAAGAAGGCTTACCGGATTCACCGGAGTAGCGGAGGAGAACCGCGGATCTCTGGTGCGTTCAGGTTGATGCAGCGGCCAGGGATGATGCAGTGCTTGAAGGTCGACGGTGGCGGCGGAGCTGTCGGGCTTGGGCATTGAGAGGAATAAGAAGAAGTGCGGAAGGGGAAAAAGGGAAGGACCCCTGAGCCTATTTATAATGCGAATGGATAAAGTAGGCAAACACGAGAATCGAGGAGCCTGAAGCGATAAAATGGGACGCAGCTGTTGCCTCGATCTTCAGAAGTTAATTAATGAAGGGAATCTTTATAAACTTTTTATACAGAGATGACATCATGATGATTTACTGCAATTTCAGAAGATGATGTCATGGCGGTTTACCAAAGTTTACAGGGAGAAGACATCATGGCAATTTACGAGGATCGTAAGAAGATGTTCACGGAATTTTTCTAAGTATTTGAAGATTGACATGAACAGGTTCAAATCAATCTGGGGCCTAATGTTTAGGATATAACTACAGAGTGTAAACCGCCCAGGAGGGGCCGGTTTTTTTTGAAGGGTCAGTGACAGTGGGAGAGGCTCCCACTGACTTTGTATTACTCACAATAGAACAGTTACATTTGTGTTACATAGGATTTTAGGCCCCCCGGCCATGATGGATACAAAAATAGAAGCTAGCTGTCCAAACTAACAATGAAATCAGAGAGGAAAGGATGAACTTTCTCAGGACCAGGAGGGGCCGGTTCACGCTCGTCTATATTGAAAGCCCATGAAGACAAAGAAGATGGCGCTTTACTGTTAAAGCTTAGAGGCCCAGAGCCCAAAGGCGGATTAGGGCCCATAGTTGTAAAACGCCATAGTTGTATAACTTGTATTGAAAGTTAGGGAAAGGAAGAGACCGAGCCGGACACTTGTATGAGCCGGCCTCGGGACTCTGTAAACCGGCCGGGCGTCAACCTGTGTATATAAAGGGACGACCCGGCGGCAGTTCAAGGACAAGAAACAATAGCTCGAGAGATAGGTAAAGCGGATTTGCTCCCTGCTCATCGAGATCAATCAATCCGACAACAACTGGATCATAGGCTTTTACCTTCACCGCAAGGGGTCGAACCAGTATAAACTTCCCGTGTCTGTTGTTCCGGTCTAACCCCTTTAAGCTAACCTCGTTGTGATGGCTCCACGACTAAGTCCTTCTGCTAGGACATCTGACGTGTTAATTCCACGACAAGAGCAGGCTGATGAACAATTAGACGCCAATCTATATTGGAGGAAGTAGGTAGTGCAACATAAATTGGCTCAATAAATCAAAGGCTCTTGGGGAGCAGCTTGATCTTTTCTTGAAGACATTGAAGATTTTGTCCTTAGCTTCTTCTTAGACGAAGCGGCATCAGAAGCTTCTTGATGCTTGCACTTTTTGACTTCAGCCTCAGCTTTCTTGGTCCTCTTCCTTTCGGAAGCAGTATATGGAACCTTTTGCTTTGATCCAGTCATGCTAGGCGGGAAGACAATGCTTGGCTGCTCTTGCCTTTGAGCTTTAGCTGGCTTCTTCTTCTTCTTGGCAACCATTCTTGGGTCAATGCCTGGGCGCCCAAGAGCCTTTCTCTTCAAGGCTTCATTGTGAGCCTGAACACATTTTCTTAGCATAATATTTGAGGCGCTCATGGGAACCCTTGGCTTCATCATGACGCTTATGAAACTCAGCCTTGAGATCTGCCATCATCTTCTTGAAGCTATGTACATCTGTGACACTGAGCTTGGCCATGTGCTTCTTGAAGACAGACTTTTCATGGTCAATCTTGTTTTTCTGCTCAGTGACCTTTTGAGAAATGGCAAGCTCTTTTGCAATGCAGCCTTGGAACGTCACACTGATGCCAATGGGCAGCCGTAGATCATCAATGGTAAGAGAGGTGTCTTCAAACCATTCATCAATGAGCTTGTTTAGAATGTCAACATCAAACAGAGGCAGATCATTGAAGATTTCGGCCTCCTTTTTGCTCTTGATCAGCAGCTCAAGGGCATCATCAGCAAGATCTTTCATTGCTAGATAGATCGACTATATCTTCATCATTTCGTAAGATGCTTGCTAGAGTAAGGGCATGCCCAGTGACTCTCTTCTTTTTTGCAGAAGTACGCGACAAGTCTTCGGAATGCACACTGGATTCAGGAGGTGCAATTTTAAATGGCTTCACTCTTGAAGATTTTGGAGCAGAGGCAGACCTTGAAGCCTTTGAATTCTTCACTAGCTTCGGTGGTTCAGGATCTTCGGTTTGTGGCTCATCTTGAGAAGCATCTACACTAGCTCTTTGCCCAACTAAGTGTGCAAGAAAATCATCAAAGTTGTTGAAGGGACCAATCATATTGGGTTCGGCTTCACGGCTGCCATCGGGCCTTGGTCCAGGTGGACCTGGGTTGAAGTCAATCCCAAGGTCATTCTTATTTTGAACTGCAGAAGCTTTGGCAAACTTATAATTTTCTTCAAACAGATCATCCTCACAACACCATCTGAGACTAGACGGATTGGCATTCCCGGGCATTGCCCCCTTACCATAAAGGGAAAGAAGCCTTTTTGAATGGCTTCAGCCTAGTCTTGGGTTGGAGCTTCTTGTACAGAATGTCAATCCATGATAGCCTCACCGCATTCTTATCAGCATATTCAGGTGTCACAAAGTTATACAAGAACCATTGTTCAGCCCAGTACTGTCGGTGTTCTGGATACGGGGGTACCCAGACTTGCCTGCCCGCGGCCCACTTCGTGGCTCCGTTGGTGGCCTGGTACGGCCCAGCTTCAGCATAAACAAACTCAAGACCCTCGCGAGGGGCCAAGCCTTGCGAGGTGGACGACACCAAGACCTCAAAGGGGATGGGCCTCCTCAGGCTGGCTCCCGAGGAGGGGAGACTTCTATGCAAGGTGCACCCCGCGAGGCTCAGCTGACGTGAGCCATGACGACCAAGGCCAGACGGGTGCCAGCGGGTGCAGAGTACCAGTTTCCTCTTTGGTGCAAAGGAGGCAAGCAGCAGGCGCGGAGTCCCGAGGAATCAACCAAATGTTTCCATTCTGGTGCAACGAGACCAAGACTGCCAGGACGGCAGGACAGAGGTCGTCGCCGAGCCCACCGCAGCGTCATGACCAAAGGCTTTTGCAGGTGAAGACCACTTTAGTAAGGATAGGGTGTACTTCTTGTCCCTCTTCAAATATGGCTGTTGTGGGATCCCTTCCCACCAACATTTGGGAAGAGGACCAAGGCCACTATAAATAGGACTTAGCCACCACCATAGAGGGGATCGGATCCATTTTCATCCGACCACCTCACCAGCTCTCTTCAGCTCAAGAACACCTCACCTCCTGAGGCTTGTTCATCCACTATACTAGTTCATCCTCAACCCCTCGAGGCAATCCACCAAAAAGCTGGAGTAGGGTATTACACCGCAAGGTGGCCCAAACCAGGATAAACTGCTGTGTCTCTTTGTCCCCTTGAGCTCGACGCGCTAGGCTTTGAGGAATCGCGAGTAGGTAGGATAGGTAGGTTCAGATCTCCGCACGCACCCCAGAGTTCGAAGTTATCAAGGGTTTGCGGAACCCAAAATCCGACATTTGGCGCGCCCGGTAGGGGTGCGTCGGATCTTCTCTTCTGTCGATCGATCCACCACTGCTCGGATGCTTCCATGGCTGACGCATGTCGGGCTCGCGCTGAGCGCCGGGCCGTGTTTGCTGCCTACGTCGCTAAGATGGCACCAGCAGGCGATGGCTATCCTCGTCGTCCTCCGTCACCAGCAGCCAACGCCGCCACGGGCCCTGCTGGCCACGAGCAGCAAGTTTCATCGCTGCACCCCTCGGTGCGCCGCGATGAGCGCACCGCCACTCCATCGCTGACTCCGGCCGCTTCGTCCTCCCATGCACCTCGCTGCCTGGCGAACGCGCAAGCTATTCTACTCATGGTACGAGAGCTCCTTCGCTACCGCCCCGTCAACGACTTCTACGAGGAGTGACTCGAGCGCATCATCGAACTCGTTAGCGCCGCCAGACTCCGCTGCGCAGGCCCACTCACTGCCTTAGCAGCTGCCCGCCATGGGTGATTTGACTCACGGGGCACCTCCACCACCTCCAGCCCAGGGTTCCATCGTTGAACCAAGGAGGGTGGCACCACGGCGCGACCCACCACGCCAGGCGCCTATGTGCGAGGAAGCAAGCTGCCAAGTGGTGCAGCGGCCCCAAGAAGATGCATGTGTGCTTCCAGCACCTCCACGTCAAGACCGTGCGCCCCCAGTGATGGTGGCGGCGGGCGAGCGCCAAGACCAGGCTCCACCTCCTCGACGGGCTCCGGTGACCACGGCAGGATGCCGTGCGTTCACCCCGGAGCTGCACAACGTCATCTGGCCTGGCAAGTTCAAGCATGCTACCTCTTGAGCATGCGTTGGTTTTTCCCTTAAAGAGGAAAGGGTGATGCAACAAAGTATCGTAAGTATTTCCCTCAGTTTTGAGAACTGAGGTATAAATCCAGTAGGAGATGACACACAAGTCACCTAGTACCTGCACAAACAATCAAGAACCTTGCAACCAATGCGGTAAAAGGGTTGTCAATCCCTTCACGGTCACTTGCAAAAGTGAGATCTGATAGAGATAATAAAGTAAATATTTTTGGTATTTTTTATTGTATAGATAGGAAAGTAAAGATTGCAAAATAGTAAACGAGATGCGATGTAAATAAAAGAGATGTAATATAATAGAAAAGAGACCCGGGGGCCATATGTTTCACTAGTGGCTTCTCTCTAGATAGCATGAATTACGGTGGGTGAACGAATTACTGCCGAGCAATTGATAGAGGCGCATAATTATGAAGACATTTAAGGCAATGATCTTGAACATATGCATCACGTCCGTGTCAAGTAGACCGAAACGATTCTGCATCTACTACTATTACTCCACACAACGACCGCTATCCAGCATGCATCTAGAGTATTAAGTTCATAAGAACGAAGTAACGCATTAAGCAAGATGACATGATGTAGAGGGATAAACTCAAGCAATATGATATAAACCCCATCTTTTTGTCCTCGATGGCAACAATACAATACATGCCTTGCTTCCCCTACTGTCACTTGGAAAGAACACTGCAAGATTGAACCCAAAGCTAAGCACTTCTCCCATTGCAAGAAAGCTCAATCTAGTAGGCCAAACTAAACCAATAATTCGAAGAGACTTGCAAAGATATCAAATCATGCATAAAAGAATTCAGGGAAGAACCAAATAATATTCATAGATAATCTTGCTCATAAATCCAGAATTCATCGGATGTCAGCAAACACACCGCAAAAGAATAGTTCATCGAATAGATCTCCAAGAACATCGAGGAGAACTTTGTATTGGGAATCAAGGAGAGAGAAGAAGCCATCTAGGTAATAACTATGGACCTGAAGGTCTGTGGTAAATTACTCACGCTTCATCGAAGAGGCAATGGTGTTGATGTAGAAGCCCTCCGTGATCGATTCCCCCTTTGGCAGATCACCGGAAAAGGCCCCAAGATGGGATCTCACGGGTACAGAAGGTTGCGGTGGTGGAAAAGTGGTTTCGTGGCTCCCCCTTATGTTTCTAGGGTATAAGAGTATATATAGGCGAAAGAAGTATGTTGGTGGAGCTACGAGGGGCCCACGAGGGTGGGGGCGCGCCCTCCTGCCTCATGGCCTCCTTGTAGAGTCCCAGACTTCAAGTCCAAGTCTTCTGGATTGCTTTTGGTCCAAGAAAGATCCTCGCAAAGGTTTCATTCCGTTTGGACTCCGTTTGGTATTCCTTTTCTGTAAAACTCTAAAATAGGCAAAAAAACAGAAACTGGCACTGGGCCTCCGGTTAATAGGTTAGTCCCAAAAATAATATAAAAGAGCATATTAAAGCCCATTAAGCATCCAAAACAGATAATATAATAGCATGGAACAAACAAAAATTATAGATACGTTGGAGACATATAAAGCATCCCCAAGCTTAATTCCTGCTCGTCCTCGAGTAGGTACAAGATAGAAATAGAGTTTTTGATGTGGAATGCTACCTAGCATATTTATCAATGTAATTTTCTTCATTGTGGCGTGAATGTTCAGATCCGAAAGATTCAAGACAAAAGTTTAATATTGACATAAAAGTGATAATACTTCAAGCATACTAACGAAGCAATCATGTCTTCTCAAAATAACATGGCAAAGAAAGCTGTCCCTACAAAATCATATAGTCTGGTTATGCTCTATCTTCATCACACAAAGTATTTAATCATGCACAACCCCGATGACATGCCAAGCAATTGTTTCATACTTTTGATGTTCTCAAACCTTTTCAATCTTCACGCAATACATGAGCATGAGCCATGGACATAGAACTATATGTGGAATAGAATGGTGGTTGTGGAGAAGACAAAAAGGAAAAGATAGTCTCACATCAACTAGGCGTATCAACGGGCTATGGCGATGCTCATCAATAGATATCAATGTGAGTCAGTAGGGATTGCCATGCAACGGATGCACTTGAGCTATAAGTGTATGAAAGCTCAACAAGAAAACTAAGTGGGTGTGCATCCAACTTGCTTGCTCACGAAGACCTAGGGCACTTTTGAGGAAGCCCATCATTGGAATATACAAGCCAAGTTCTATAATGAAAAATTCTCACTAGTATATGAAAGTGACAACATAGGAAACTCTCTATCATGAGGATCATGGTGCTACTTTGAAGCACAAGTGTGGTAAAAGGATAGTAGCATTGTCCCTTCTCTCTTTTTCTCTCATTTTTTATTTGGGCCTTTTCTCTTTTTTTATGGCCTCTTTTTTTATTTAGTCCGGAGTCTCATCCCGACTTGTGGGGGAATCATAGTCTCCATCATCCTTTCCTCATTGGGAGAATGCTCTAATAATGAAGATCATCACAGTTTTATTTAGTTACAACTCAAGAATTAGAACAAAATATGACTCTATGTGAATGCCTCCGGTGGTGTACCGGGATGTGCAATGCTTCAGGAGTGACATGTATGAAAAAATTATGAATGGTGGCTTTTCCACAAATACGATGTCAACTACATGATCATGCAAGGCAATATGACAATGATGGAGCGTGTCATAATAAATGGAACGGTGGAAAGTTGCATGGCAATATATCTCAGAATGGCTATGGAGATGCCATAATAGGTAGGTATGGTGGTGATGTCTACTACACAACCTTCTTCTTGTAGACGTTGTTGGGCCTGCAAGTGCACAGGTTTGTAGGACAGTAGCAAATTTCCCTCAAGTGGATGACCTAAGGTTTATCAATCCGTAGGAGGCGTAAGATGAAGATGGTCTCTCTCAAACAACCCTGCAACCAAATAACAAAGAGTCTCTTGTGTCCCCAACACACCTAATACAATGGCAAATTGTATAGGTGCACAAATTCGGCAAAGAGATGGTGATACAAGTGCAAAATAGATAGTAGATATAGGTTTTTGTAATCTGAAAATATAAAAACAGCAAGGTAACTAAAGATAAAAGTGACCGTAAACGGTATTGCAATGATAGGAAACAAGGCCTAGGGTCCATACTTTCACTAGTGCAAGTTGTCTCAACAATAATAACATAGATAGATCATATAACAAGCCCTCAACATGCAACAAAGAGTCACTCCAAAGCCACTAATAGCGGAGAACAAACGTAGAGATTATGGTAGGGTACGAAACCACCTCAAAGTTATTCTTTCGGATCGATCTATAAAAGAGTTCATACTAGAATAACACCTTAAGACACAAATCAACCAAAACCCTAATGTCACCTAGATACTCCATTGTCACCTCAAGTATCCGTGGGCATGATTATACGATATGCATCACACAATCTCAGATTCATCCAACCAACACAAAAGTACTTAAAAGAGTGCCCCAAAGTTTCTATCGGAGAGTCAAGAACGTGTGACAACCCCTATGCATAGGTTCCCAATGTCACGAAACCCGCAAGTTGATCACCAAAACGTACATCAAGTGGCACATGATATCCCATTGTCACCACAGATAATCACGGCAAGACATACATCAAGTGTTCTCATAAAAGACTCAATCCGATAAGATAACTTCAAAGGGGAAACTCAATTCATCACAAGAGAGTAGAGGGGGAGAAACATCATAAGATCCAACTACAATAGCAAAGCTCGGGATACATCAAGATCATGCCATAGAGGGAACACAAGAGAGAACATGAGAGAGAGAGAGAGATCAAACACATAGCTACTTGGTACATACCCTCAGCCCGAGGGTGAACTACTCCTCCTCGTCATGGATAGCACCGGATGATGAAGATGGCCACAGTGATGGGATCCCTCCCAGGCGCCGAACAGGATCCCGAGAGGTTTTGGTGGCTACAGAGGCTTGCGGTGGCGGAACTCCCGATCTATCTTCTGTTCTGGAAGTTTTAGGGTACGAAGGTATATATGGGTGCAGGGGGTACGTCGGAGGAGCTACGGGGGCCCCACGAGGCAGGGGGCGCGCCCGGGGGGGGGGGGGCGCCCCACCCTCGTGAGCACCTCCCGTATCTCCTGACGTGCACTCCAAGTCCATCGGGTGGCTTTCCTTCCAAAAATAACTTCTCCAGTTGATTTCGTTCGGTTTTGACTTTGTCTGATATTCCTTTTCCTCGAAACACTGAAATAGGCATAAAACAGCAAATCTGGGCTGGGCTTCCGGTTAATAGGTTAGTCCCAAAAATAATATAAAAGTGGATAATAAAGCCCAGTAGATAAAGTAGCATGGAGCAATCAAAAATTATAGATACGTTGGAGACGTATCAAGCATCCCCAAGCTTAATTCCTGCTTGTCCTCGAGTAGGTAAATGATAAAAAAGAATTTTTGATGCGGAGTGATACTTTGGCATAATTTCAATGTAATTCTTCTTACTTGTGGTATGAATATTCAGAACTGAAAGATTCAAGACAAAAGTTCATATTGACATAAAAATAATAATACTTCAAGCATACTAACTAAGCAATTATGTCTTCTCAAAATAACATGGCCAAAGAAAGTTATCCCTACAAAATCATATAGTCTGGCTATGCTCCATCTTCCCCACACAAAATATTTAAATCATGCACAACCCCGATGACAAGCCAAGCAATTGTTTCATACTTATGACATTCTCAAAACTTTTTCAATCTTCACGCAATACATGAGCGTGAGCCATGGATATAGCACTATATGTGGAATAGAATGGTGGTTGTGGAGAAGACAAAAAGAGGGAAGATAGTCTCACATCAACTAGGCGTATCAACAGGCTATGGAGATGCCCATCAATAGATATCAATGTGAGTGAGTAGGGATTGCCATGCAATGGATGCACTAGAGCTATAAGTATATGAAAGCTCAACAAAAGAAACTAAGTGGGTGTGCATCCAACTCACTTGCTCACGAAGACCTAGGGCATTTGAGGAAGCCCATCAGTGGAATACACAAGCCAAGTTCTATAATGAAAAATTCCCACTAGTATATGAAAGTGACAAAATGAGAGACTCTCTATCATGAAGATCTTGGTGCTACTTTGAAGCACAAGTGTGGTAAAAGGATAGTAACATTGTCCCTTCTCTCTTTTTCTCTCATCATTTTTTTATTTGGGCCTTTTCTCTTCTTTTTTTATGGCCTCTTTTTTTTCGTCCGGAGTCTCATCCTGACTTGTGGGGGAATCATGGTCTCCATCATCCTTTCCTCACTTGGGACAATGCTCTAATAATGATGATCATCACACTTTTATTTTTCTTACAACTCAACAATTACAACTCGATACTTAGAACAAAGTATGACTCTATATGAATGCCTCCGGCGGTGTACCGGGATATGCAATGAATCATGAGTGACATGTATGAAAGAATTATGAACGGTGGATTTGCCACAAATACGATGTCAACTACATGATCATGCTAGCAATATGACAATGATGGAGCGTGTCATAAATAAACGGAACGGTCGAAAGTTGCATGGCTATATATCTCAGAATGGCTATGGAAATTCCATGATAGGTAGGTATGGTGGCTGTTTTGAGGAAGGTATATGGTGGGTGTCTGATACCGGCGAAATGTGTGCGGTATTAGAGAGGCTAGCAATGGTGGAAGGATGGGAAAAAGTGCGTATAATCCATGGACTCAACATTAGTCATAAAGAACTCATATACTTATTGCAAAAATGTAGAATTTATCAAAGCAAAGTATTACGCGCATGCTCCTAGGGGGATAGATTGGTAGGAAAAGACCATCGCTCATCTCCGACCGCCACTCATAAGGAAGACAATCAATAAATAAATCATGCTCCGAGTTCATCACATAACGGTTCACCATACGTGCATGCTACGGGAATCACAAACTTCAACACAAGTATTCTTTAAATTCACAACTACTCAACTAGCATGACTCTAATATCACCATCTTCATATCTCAAAACAATCATCAAGCATCAAACTTTTCTTTAGTATTCAACACACCCATAAGGAAGTTTTACAATCTTGAATACCAAGCATATTAGGATTATTTAAACAAATTACCATGGTATTTAAGACTCTCAAAATTATATAAGTGAAGTATGAGAGTTCATCTATTTCTTCAAAATAAAACTACCACCATGCTCTAAAAGATATAAGTGAAGCACTAGAGCAAATGACAAACTACTCCGAAAGATATAAGTGAAGATCAATGAGTAGCTAAATAATTATGCAACTATGCGAAGACTCTATCTCATTTAATAATTTCAGATCTTGATACTTTATTCAAACAGCAAGCAAAAACTAACAAAAGAAAATGACGCTCCAAGCAAAACACATATCATGTGGTGAATAAAAATATAGCTCCAAGTAAAGTTACCGATGAACGAAGACGAAAGAGGGGATGCCATCCGGGGCATCCCCAAGCTTAGGCTTTTGGCTATCCTTGAATATTAACTTGGGGTGCCTTGGGCATCCCCAAGCTTAGGCTGTTGCCACTCCTTGTTCCATAGTCCATCGAATCTTTACCCAAAACTTGAAAACTCCACAACACAAAACTCAACAGAAAACTCGTAATCTCCGTTAGTATAAGAAAATAAAACCACCACTTAGGTACTGTAATGAACTCATTCTGAATTCATATTGGTGTAATATCTACTGTAATCCAACTTATCTATGGATCATACCCTCCGATACTACTCATAGACTCATCAAAATAAGCAAACAACACATAGAAAACAGAATCTGTCAAAAACAGAACAGTCTGTAGTAATCTGTATCAAACGTATACTTATGGAAGTCCAAAAATCCTACCAAATTAGGAAGCCTAAGAAATCCGTGTACCAATCGATAGCAAAAAGAATCAGATCATAAGCACGTTTTTGTGAATTAACAAAACTAATTTACTGGGTGCAAAAGTTTCTGATTTTCAGCAGGATCAACACAACTATCACCGTAAGCTATCCTAAAGGTCTTACTTGGCACTTTATTGAAACAAAAGCTATAAAACATGATTACTACAGTAGCATAATCATGTGAACACACAAAAACAGTAAGGATAAGTATTGGGTTGTCTCCCAATAAGCGGTTTTCTTTAATGCCTTTCTAGCTAGGCATGATGACGACAATGATGCTCACATAAAAGATAAGAATTGAAACATAAAGGGAGCATCATAAAGCATATGACTAGCACATTTAATTCTAACCCACTACCTATGCATAGGGATTTTGTGAGCAAACAACTTATGGGAACAATAATCAACTCGCATAGGAAGGTAACCCAAGCATAGCTTCAAGAATTTAAGCACATAGGGAGGAAACTTGACATTATTGCAATTCCTACAAGCATATGTTCCTCTCTCATAATAATTTTTCAGTAGCATCATGAATGAATTCAACAATATAACCAGCACCTAAAGCATTCTTTTCATGATCTACAAGCATAGAAAATTTACCACTCTCCACATAAGCAAAATTCTTCTCATGAATAGTAGTGGGAGCATACTCAACAAAGTAACTATCATGTGAGGCATAATCCAATTGAAAACTAAAATCATGATGACAAGTTTCATGGTTATCATTATTCTTAATAGCATACAAGTCATCACAATATTCATCATAGATAGCAACTTTGTTCTCATAATCAATTGGGACCTCTTCTGAAATAGTGGAATCATTACTAAATAAAGTTGACACTTCCAAATCCACTTTCATATTCATAACAATAAGATTCAACATCCTCCAAAATAGTGGGATCAATACTTCCTAAAGTTGACGCTCTTCCGAACCCACTTTCATCAATATAATCATCATAGGTAGGAGGCATGCTATCATCATAACAACTTTGCATATCAAAACTTGGGGTGCTAAAAATATCAACTTCATTAAACATAGCTTCCCCAAGCTTGGGCCCTTTCATATCATAAGCATAACCACTCTCATCATTAAAAATATGGATAGCACCAATAGTATAGCAATTATCATCATCACAAGTAGTAGTAGGAGCAACATCATTTGGGAGGGATACCTTTTTACCTTTGATGCTCCTTCTTTTCTTTTTCTTCTTCACATTATGTGTAGGTTCAACCTTCCTCTTTGATCTCCTTATTGATGAGATTCGTTGAATAGAAAGCTCCCCCTCGTTATCTGATTCATCATAAGAAATAATAGGAGGATATTGGGAAGTCTCTTCCCTTTCGTTAGTATTCTCTTCATCCTCTATTTGTTTTGTTTTCTTTATGTAATTGGCAATATAAGGATTTTCAATGCAATTCACCGCACAATACATATAAATCTTCTCTAGATCAAAATCAAGAACTTTATCAAGGGCAAATTTTGGAATATCCTTAGTTATACATTTCATTTCTTCATAACCCAAAAGAAGGCTAAGCTCTTTATGATGCTCAAGGGTAATCAAATTATCATAATATTTGGAAATGACTTGATCATGAAACAAATAGCATTGGAGCTTTAAATGAACATGTTCATTGCAAAGTTCACAAGGGGTACTATAAATATTGAATCTTTCAGCACATTCATCTAGCTCTTCTCGCAACAATTTGGTTTCTAAGTACTTATGCCTCTTGCAATAAATATCTTCTCTATTTGGTGTGTTCCTGTAAACATGCACTCCACAAAAGTTGACATGCTCGTAAGAGATATTTTCATCATAACTAGTGCAATCATCATTAGCATCATGGATATTCAAAGAATTCGTACTAACAACATTGCAATCATGCTCATCATTCAAATATTAAGTGCCAAGCAATTTAGAGATTTCTTCTTCTAGCACTTGAGCACAATTATCCTTTCCATCATACTCACGAAAGATATTAAAAAGGTGAAGCGTATGAGACAAACTTAACTCCATTTTTTTGTAATTTTCTTTTAGAGACTAACTAGTGCTAAAACAAGAAACAAAAAGATTCGATTGCAAGATCTAAAGATATACCTTCACTTACCTAGCCTCCCCGGCAATGGCGCCAGAAAAGATCTTGATGTCTACTACACAACCTTCTTCTTGTAGACGTTGTTGGTCCTGCAAGTGCACAAGTTTGTAGGACAGTAGCAAATTTCCCTCAAGTGGATGACCTAAGGTTTATCAATCCGTAGGAGACGTAGGATGAAGATGGTCTCTCTCAAACAACCTTGGAACCAAATAACAAAGAGTCTCTTGTGTCCCCAACACACCCAATACAATGGCAAATTGTATAGGTGCACTAGTTCGGCGAAGAGATGGTGATACAAGTGCAAAATAGATAGTAGATATAGGTTTTCGTAATCTGAAAATATAAAAACAGGAAGGTAACTAAAGATAAAAGTGAGCGTAAACGGTATTGCAATGATAGGAAACAAGGCCTAGGGTTCATACTTTCACTAGTGCAAGTTCTCTCAACAATAATAACATAGATAGATCATATAAAAGCCCTCAACATGCAACAAAGAGTCACTCCAAAGCCACTAATAGCAGAGAACAAACGTAGAGATTATGGTAGGGTACGAAACCACCTCAAAGTTATTCTTTCGGATCGATCTATAAAAGAGTTCGTAATAGAATAACACCTTAAGACACAAATCAACCAAAACTCTAATGTCACCTAGATACTCCATTGTCACCTCAAGTATCCGTGGGCATGATTATACGATATGCATCACACAATCTCAGATTCATCCAACCAACACAAAAGTACTTAAAAGAGTGCCCCAAAGTTTCTATCGGAGAGTCAAGAACGTGTGCCAACCCCTATGCATAGGTTCCCAATGTCACAAAACCCGCAAGTTGATCACCAAAACATACATCAAGTGGCACATGATATCCCATTGTCACCACAGATAATCATGGCAAGACATACATCAAGTGTTCTCATAAAAGACTCAATCCGATAAGATAACTTCAAAGGGGAAACTCAATTCATCACAAGCAAGGTAGTCAGAGTCGGGATTCGGAGTCGGCTCGGATTTCCTCAGACAGAATCGAGTCGTAAGATCGAGTCGCGGAATCGAGGATTCTACTAGATTTACTCAAATAAGATATTTTGTATGCACACAAGAAATTTATATGGGTTCTATAGAGTTTTGACACTAAATAAGGAGCAAAGAACATACACATCGATGCTAATTGTATTCCACTTCTTTTTATGGCTAACCTACCATCTAGCTTGCTTGTATGGAACATATATGATAGGGAAATATATAGAACATTTAAACCTTCAATGTGCGAAATTTACTTAGGTTCTTTTTAGAGTGCATGAATAGTATACCACTTGTCCATCTGACCTACAGTGCTAAACCCTGAAGGGTCTTGCTCTCCTTCTCAAGTTAATCTTGGAGCAACCTCCTTTTCATGCCAATTCCATCTATCGATAAGCATGATCCTCAATTTCGATCTAGCATTTCTGAGAGCTAGATCAAAGGTGTCAGTGGCTGAGCATTTGGGCTTGGGTGGGGAATAAAGGTCCATGAGGTATATGAAAAGGGCTTTGGATGATGGCATACTATTTTGCTACAACTAAACAAACGACTTAGATAAATTAGTAGAATCGGACATAGTCCATAGCATAGTCGGGATTGTGAAATTTTGTACAGGATTCTATGATTTGGATCGCGACTCAACATGTATTCTACCTGACATGGATTCATAGTGGGATTTGGATCGACATGCTTTTGTAGGGTCATGAAGTCGTAGGATTCTAGAAGTCGGGTCGGGATTCTGACTACCTTGATCACAAGAGACTAGAGGGGGAGAAACATCATAAGATCCAACTACAATAGCAAAGCTCGGGATACATCAAGATCGTGCCATAGAGGGAACACGAGAGAGAGAGAGAGAGAGAGAGAGAGAGAGAGAGAGAGAGAGAGATCAAACACATAGCTACTGGTACATACCCTCAGCCCCGAGGGTGAATTACTTCCTCCTCGTCATGGATAGCGCCGAGATGATGAAGATGGCCACCGGTGATGGGATCCCCCTCCGGCAGGGCGTCGGAACGGACTCCCGAGAGGTTTTTGGTGGCTACAGAGGCTTGCGGCGGCGGAACTCCCGATCTATCTTCTGTTCTGGAAGTTTTAGGGTACGAGAGTATATATGGGTGTAGGGGGTATGTCGGAGGAGCTACGGGGGCCCCATGAGGTAGGGGCGCGCCTGGGGTGGCGCCCCACCTCGTGAGCACCTCCCGTATCTCCTGACGTGCACTCCAAGTCCATCGGGTGGCTTTCCTTCTGAAAATAACTTCTCTAGTTGATTTCGTTCTGGTTTGACTTTGTCTGATATTCCTTTTCCTCGAAACACTGAAATAGGCATAAAACAACAAATCTGGGCTGGGTCTCCGGTTAATTGGTTAGTCCCAAAAATAATATAAAAGTGGATAATAAAGCGCAATATTGCCTAAAACAGTAGATAAAGTAGCATGGAGCAATCAAAAATTATAGATACGTTGGAGACGTATCAGGTGGCAGTTTTGAGTAAGGTATATGGTGTGTGTATGGTACCGGCGAAAGTTGTGCGGTACTAATGGTGAAAGGGTGAGAGTGCATATAATCCATGGACTCAACATTAGTCATAAAGAACTCACATACTTATTGCAAAAATTTATTAGTTATCGAAACGAAGTACTATGTGCATGCTCCTAGGGGGATAGATTGGTAGGAAAAGACCATCGCTCGTCCCCGACCGCCACTCATAAGGAAGACAATCAATAGATAAATCATGCTCCAACTTCATCACATAACGGTTGACCATGTGTGCATGCTACGGGAATCACAAACTCTAACACAAGTATCTCTCAAATTCACAACTACTCAACTAGCATGACTCTAATATCACCATCTTCATATCTCAAAACAATCATAAAGAATCAAACTTCTGATAGTATTCAATGCACATATGAAAGTTTTTATTATACCCATCTTGGATGCCCATCATATTAGGACTAAATTTATAACCAAAGAAAATTACCATGCTGTTCTAAAAGACTATCAAAATAATATAAGTGAAGCATGAGAGATCAATAATTTCTATAAAATAAAACCACCACCGTGCTCTAAAAAGATATAAGTGAAACACTAGAGCAATATTGTCTAGCTCAAAAGATATAAGTGAAGCACCTAGAGTATTCTAATAAATTTGGATTCATGCGTGTCTCTCCCAAAAGGTGTATACAGCAAGTATGATTGTGGTAAACTAAAAATCAAAGACTCAAATCATACAATACGCTCCAAGCAAAACACATATCATGTGGTGAATAAAAATATAGCCTCAAGTAAAGTTACCGATAGACGAAGACGAAAGAGGGGATGCCTTCGGGGGCATCCCCAAGCTTAGGATTTTGGTTTTACTTGAATTACCTTGGGGTGCCTTGGGAATCCCCGAGCTTAGGCTCTTGCCACTCCTTATTCCAAAATCCATCAAATCTTTACCCAAAAACTTGAAAACTTCACAACACAAAACTTCAACAGAAAATCTCATGAGCTCCGCTAGTATAAGAAAACAAACCACCACTTTAAGGTACTGTGATAAACTCATTATTTATTTATATTGGTATTTAACCTACTGTATTCCAACTTCTATATGGTTCATATCCCCCGATACTACTCCTAGATTCATCAAAATAAGCAAACAACACACGAAAAACAGAATCTGTCAAAAACAGAACAGTCTGTAGCAATATGTAACTTTCAAATACTTCTGTAACTCTAGAAATTCTGAAATAAATTTTTGGACGTGAGGAATTTGTCTATTAATCATATAAAAAAAGAATCAACCTAAAATCACTCTCAAGTAAAAAAATGACAGCAATTCTTGTGAGCGCAAAAGTTTATGTTTTTATAGCAAGATCGCAAAGACTTCACCCAAGTCTTCCCGAAGGTTCTACTTGGCACAAACACTAATTAAAACATAAAAACACATCTAAATAGAAGCTAGATGAATTATTTATTACTAAATAGGAGCAAAAAGCAAAGAACAAAAAATTGGGTTGCCTCCCAACAAGCGCTATTGTTTAACGCCCCTAGCTTGGCAAAAAATAAGAATAGATCTAGGTATTGCCATCTTTGGTATGTAATCCATAAGTGGCTCTAATAATAGATTCATAAGGCAATTTAATTTTCTTCCTAGGAAAGTGTTCCATGCCCTTCCTTAACGGAAATTGGAATATAATATTTCCTTCTTTCATATCAATAATTGCACCAATCGTTCTAAGGAAAGGTCTACCAAGAATAATAGGACATGTAGGATTGCAATCTATATCAAGAACAATGAAATCTACGGGAACATAATTCCTATTTGCAACAATAAGAACATCATTAATCTTTCCCATAGGTTTCTTAATGGTGGAATCCGCAAGATGCAAATTTAAAGAACAATCATCAAATTCACGAAAACCTAGCACATCACACAAAGTTTTTGGAATCGTGGAAACACTAGCACCCAAATCACACAAGGCATAGCATTAATAATCTTTAATCTTAATCTTAATAGTAGGTTCCCACTCATCAAAAGTTTTCTAGGTATAAAAACTTCGAGTTCAAGCTTTTCTTCATAAGATTGCATGAAAGCATCAACTGTATGTTTAGTAAAAGCTTTATTTTGATTATAAGCATGAGGAGAATTTAACACAGATTGCAACAAGGAAATACAATCTATTAAAGAGAAATTATCGTAATTAAATCCCTTGAAATCCAAAATAGTGGGTTCATTGCTACTTAAAGTCTTGACCTCTTCAATCCCACTTTTATCAATTTTTGCATCAAGATCTAAAAACTCCGAATCATTGGGACACCTTTTAACTAAAGTTGACTCATATCTAGTCCCATATTTATCAAGATTCATATTGGAAAAAAAGATTTAATAGGAGTCACATCAATCACTTTTAGATCTTCATCATTATTATCATGAAAACTAGAAGAACACGCTTTCATGAAGCAATCTTTTTTAGCACGCATCCTAGCGGTTCTTTCTTTGCACTCATCAATGGAAATTCTCATGGATTTGAGAGACTCATTGATATCATGCTTAGGTGGAATAGATCTAAGTTTCAAAGAATCAACATCAAGAGAAATTCTATCCACGTTTCTAGCTAACTCATCAATCTTAAGCATTTTTTCTTCAATCAAAGCATTGAAATTCTTTTGCGAACTCATAAATTCATTAAAATTATTCTCAAAATCAGAGGGCATCTTATTAAAATTTCCATAAGAGTTGTTATAGGAATTACCATAATTATTAGAGGAATTACTAGGAAACGACCTAGGATTAAAATTGCCTCTATACACGTTGTTACCAAAATTGTTCCTACCAACAAAATTCACATCTATAGGTTCATTATCATTCTAAATCAAAGTGGACAAAGACATATCATTAAGATCAGAAGAACACTTTTATTAGCAAACAATTTCATAAGGTCATCCATCTTTCCACTCAAAACATTAATCTCTTCAATCACATGAACTTTTTTTACTAATGGATCTTTTGGTGTGCCATTGAGAATAATTAACCATAATATTGTCTAGGAGTTTAGTAGCTTCTCCTAAAGTGATTTCCATAAAAGTGCCTCTCGCGGCCGAATCTAAAAGATTTCTAGAAGCAAAATCCAATCCGGCATAATTTTTTTGTATAATCATCCACAAATTCAAACATGTGTAGGGCAATTATATATCATTAATTTCATCCTCTCCCAAGCTTGTGCAACATGCTCATCATCAAGTTGCTTAAAATTCATAATATCGTTCCTAAGAGAGATGGTCTTAGTGGGAGGAAAATAATTAGAGATAAAAGCATCTTTACACTTATTCCATGAATCAATACTATTTTTAGGCCAAGAAGAGAACCAAGTTTTAGCACGATCTCTAAGCGAAAACGGAAATAGTTTCAATTTAACAATATCATTATCCACATCTTTCTTCTTTTGCATATCACACAAATCAACGAACTTGTTTAGATGGGTTGCGACATCTTCACTAGGAAGGCCAGAAAATTGATCTTTCATAACAAGATTCAACAAAGTGGTATTAATTTCACAAGATTCAACATCGGTAGTAGGAGCAATCAGAGTGCTAATAAAATCATTGTTGTTGGTATTGGGAAATTCACATAATTTAGTATGGACAAGCAATCAATCCAACACACAAGCACACAAGAAGAAAGAGAAAAGAGACAAACAGAAGAGGGGCGAAGAAAAGGCAAAGGTTTTCGAAAATCGTTTTAGAAGTGGGGAGAGGAAAACGAGAGGCGAATGTCAAATAATGTAATGCGAGGGAGAAGAGTTTATGATGGGTACTTGGTATGTCTTGACTTGGCGTAGATCTCCCCAGCAACTACGCCAGAAATCCTTCTTGCTACCTCTTGAGCATGCGTTGGTTTTTCCCTTGAAGAGGAAAGGGTGATGCAACAAAGTAGCGTAAGTATTTCCCTCAGTTTTGAGAACCAAGGTATCAATCCAGTAGGAGACGACACACAAGTCACCTAGTACCTGCACAAACAATCAAGAACCTTGCAACCAACGCGATAAAGGGGTTGTCAATCCCTTCACGGTCACTCACAAAAGTGAGATCTGATAGTGATAATACAGTAAATATTTTTGGTATTTTTTATTGTATAGATTGGAAAGTAAAGATTGCAAAATAGTAAATGAGATGCGATGTAAATAAAAGAGATGTAATATAATAGAAAAGAGACCCGAGGGCCATAGGTTTCACTAGTGGCTTCTCTCAAGATAGCAGGAATTACGGTGGGTGAACGAATTATGGCCGAGCAATTTATAGAAGAGCGCATAATTATGAAGACATCTAAGGCAATGATGATGAACATATGCATCACGTCCGTGTTAAGTAGACCAAAACGATTCTGCATCTACTACTATTACTCCACACATTGACCGCTATCCAGCATGCATCTAGAGTATTAAGTTCATAAGAACGGAGTAAGGCATTAAGAAAGATGACATGATGTAGAGGGATAAACTCAAGCAATATGATATAAACTGCATCTTTTTATCCTCCATGGCAACCATACAATAAGTGCCTTGCTGCCCCTACTGTCACTGGGAAAGGACACCGCAAGATTGAACCCAAAGCTAAGCACTTCTCCCATTGCAAGAAAGATCAATCTAGTAGGCCAAACTAAACCGATAATTCGAAGAGACATGCAAAGATATCAAATCATGCATAAAAGAATTCAGAGAAGAACCAAATAATATTCATAGATAATCTTGTTCATAAATCCAAAATTTATCGGATGTCAGCAAACACACCGCAAAAGAATATTACATCGAATAGATCTCCAAGAACATCGAGGAGAACTTTGTATTGGGAATCAAAGAGAGAGAAGAAGCCATCTAGCTAATAACTATGGACCCGAAGGTCTGTGGTAAACTACTCACACTTCATCGAAGAGGCAATGGTGTTGATGTATAAGCCCTTCGTGATTGATTCCCCCTTCGGCAGATCGCCGGGGCCCGAAGATGGGATCTCATGGGTATAGAAGGTAGTGGTGGAAAAGTGGTTTCGTGGCTCCCCCTTATGTTTCTAGGGTATAAGAGTATATATAGGCGAAATAAGTACGTCGGTGGAGCTATGAGGGGCCCACGAGGGTGGGGGCGTGCCCTCCTGCCTCGTGGCCTCCTTGTAGAGTCCCAGACTTCAAGTCCAAGTCTTCTGGATTGCTTTTGATCCAAGAAAGATCCTCGCGAAGGTTTCATTCCATTTGGACTCCGTTTGGTATTCCTTTTGTGTAAAACTCTGAAATAGGCAAAAAAAACTGGCACTGGGCCTCCGGTTAATAGGTTAGTCCCAAAAATAATATAAAAGAGCATATTAAAGCCCATTAATCATCCAAAACAGATAATATAATAGCATGGAACAATCAAAAATTATAGATACGTTGGAGACGTATCAAAGCCTGACCTGCCCCTGCGCTACGACGGCACCGCCGACCCTGCCGAGTTCCTGCAGCTCTATGAACTGAGCATCCATGCGGCCAGCGGCGATGAGAGGATCATGGATAACTGGTTCCCCAAGGCCCTCAAGGATGGCGCTCGCTCCTGGCTCCTGAATCTTCCCGTGGGATCCATCTCCTCCTGGGTTAAGATGCGCGACCGCTTCATCGCCAACTTCCAGGGCACTCGCGACCGCCCACCGGCCGCGGGTGACCTGCGACGCATCAAGCAGCAGCCAGGAGAGACCCTACAGAAGTACATCTAGTGCTTCAACAGCGTCCGCCTCAAGATTCCCAAGGTGTCGGACGAGGCCATCATCTCAGTGTTCACTGATGGTGTCCGCGACATCAATATGAAGGAGGAGCTCGCCATACATGAGGACCTCTGCACAGCCCTGGAGATGTTTAAAATGGTGAACAAGTGCGCGAGGGCTAAGGAGGGACGCCTCTCCCTCCTCGAGCTCCCCGATGCTGACCCAGAAGATAAGAAGGCCAAGGTCAAGGATGTGAAGTGCAAGGGGCTAGTTGTGCTTGCGGCCGAGCCAGAGATGAACCATGGCTGCGATCACGCTGAGTCATCCAAGAGCAGCTGACCGTTCTACGTCTTCCACAATGTGCATAGCTAGAGCACCAATGACTGCCAGGAGCTCAGAGCTCTCCGTGATGGGCACCTCGGTCGACGCCCCGAGCGCAATGATTGAGGCTATGGTCATGGAGGTGGCCGAGGTGGAGGACGCTAGGACGGCCGTGTCATTGCCAGGAGTGGCGCGACCAGCCTCGGGAGGACCGCTGGCAGGGTCAACCTCGTGAGGGCACCTGGAGGGACCAGCCTCGAGAGGATCGGCCTCAAGGCAACACTGGTCTTCCTCCACTACCTCCACCACCAAGAAGGAATGAAGATCATCACCAAGACGAGGGGGCTGGGGGCTTCCAGGAGCATCGAGCCATCGCTTGCATACTGGGCGGCTCCCAGGCCCCAGCCTCTCACTGCGTCTTCAAGCAGTTCGCGTGCGAGGTGAACGCAGCGCTCCCCAGGCTCGAGGCGACACGCCCGCTCAGATGGTCCAAGTACGCCATTACCTTCAACTCCTCCGACCAGCTCAAGTGCGCGACCACTGTCGGCACGCTCCCAATACTCTGCTCGCCCATCATCAGCAACGTGGTTGTCACCAAGACCCTTATTGACGGCGGAGGAGGGCTCAATGTTCTCTCTGTTCAGACGTTCAACATGATCCAAGTACGATACCAGCAGCTTCAACCTACCAAGCCCTTCTCAAGAGTGACCGATGATACGTCCATTTTGCATCATGCTTTTATATCAATATTTACTGCAATATGGGCTGTTACTACACATTATGTCACAATACTTATGCCTTTTCTCTCTTATTTTATAAGGTTTTACATGAAGAGGGGGAATGCCGGCAGCTAGATTTTGGGCTGGAAAAGGAGCAAATATTAGAGACCTATTTTGCACAACTCCAAAAGTCCTGAAACTCCATGAAAGTCAATTTTGGAATTTATTTAAAATATTGGGCGAAGAAAGCACCAGAGGGAGGCCACCCACTATCCACGAGAGTGGGGGGCACGCCCTACCCCCCCTGGGCGCGCCCCCTGCCTCGTGGGCCACCTGGAAGCAACCCGATGAACATCTTCTAGTATAAGGTGTCTTTTGCCCTGGAAAAAATAATGTGGAAGCTTTCGGGGCGAAGCGCCGCCGTCTCGAGGCGGAACCTTGGCAGAACCAATCTAGGGCTCCGGCGGAGCTGTTCTGCAGGGGAAACTTCCCTCCGGGAGGGGGAAATTGTCGCCATCGTCACCACCATCGATCCTCTCATCGGGAGGGGGTCAATCTCCATCAAAATCTTCACCAGCACCATCTGCTCTCAAACCCTAGTTCATCTCTTGTATCCGATCTTTGTCTCAAAACCTTAGATTGGTACCCGTGGGTTGCTAGTAGTGTTGATTACTCCTTGTAGTTGATGCTAGTTGGTTTATTTGATGGAAGCATATGTTCAGATCCTTTATGCACATTAATACCCCTCTAATTATGAACATGAATATGATTTGTGAGTAGTTATGTTTGTTCCTGAGGACATGGGAGAAGTCTTGTTATAAGTAGTCATGTGAATTTGGTATTCGTTCGATATTTTGATGAGATGTATGTTGTCTTTCCTCTAGTGGTGTTATGTGAACGTCAACTACATGACACTTCACCATTTTTTGGGCCTAGAGGAAGGCATTGGGAAGTAATAAGTAGTTGACGGGTTGCTAGAGTGACAGAAGCTTAAACCCTAGTTTATGCGTTGCTTTGTAAGGGGCTGATTTGGATCCATTTGTTTCATGCTATGGTTAGGTTTACCTTAATTCTTCTTTCACAGTTGCAGATGCTTGCAAGAGGGGTTAATCATAACTGGGATGCTTGTCCAAGGAAGGGCAGTACCCAAGCACGGGTCCACCCACATATCAAATTATCAAAGTAACGAACGCGAATCATGTGAGCATGATGAAAACTAGCTTGACGATAATTCCCATGTGTCATTGGGAGCGCTTTCCTTTATATAAGAGTTTTTCCAGGCTTGTCCTTTGATATAAAAGGGATTGGGCCACCTTGCTGCACCTTGTTTACTTTTGTTACTTGTTACCCGTTACGAATTACCTTATCACAAAACTATCTGTTATTGATAATTTTAGTGCTTGCAGAGAATACCTTACCGAAAACCGCTAGTCATTTCCTTCTGCTCGGTTTGACACTCTTACTTATCGAAAGGACTATGATAGATCCCCTATACTTGTGGGTCATCAATTGATGGCTCCACGCATCCGATAGGGTAGGTCCGCCTCCCTATCACCTTCGGCAAGAACGACAACTACCACACCAAGCTCATCGACTTCGACGTTGCCAACATTCGCCTGCTATACAACGCCATCCTCGGGTACCCAGTGCTGGCCAATTTCATCGCGGCCATCGGGCGAAAAATTGGAGGACAGGATCGGCAGATCTGGAGTATTTCTTCCGCGTTGGGAGAAGGGTATCTAGAGCAAGGCGAAGGGAAGGCAATGAAGGCTCAGCGGCAGGTGTCAGCCCTTTTGTCAGCCGGAAACGGTTGCCAATGCAGCATGGGGAAGTGGAGATGCCCACGACCCATTAATCTCCACGCCCGTTCAATGCCGCGGGCGGTTAGGGCCCGCGGTGCTCCGCACTTGCCCTTTGGCTTCGCCTAGAAGCCAAGTCCGAGCATGCCTTGGGCCGGGCTATCACGGCGCTTACGATACGGGGTACCAGACTTGCTTGCTCGCGCCCATGCATGGCTCCATCGGTGGCCTGGTATGGCCCAGCTTCAACATCAACAAACTCAAGGCCCTCATGAGGGGCCAAACCTCATGAGGCGTACGACGCCAAGACCTCTAAGGGGATTGGCCTCCTCAGGCTGGCTCCCGAGGAGCGAAGACTTCTATGCAAGGTGCACATCGTGAGGCTCAGCTGACGTGATCCATGATGACCGAGGCCAGGTGGACGCCAGGCGGGCACAGAGTACGATTTTCCTCTTTGGTGCAAAGGAGGCAAGCAACAGGCACGAAGTCCCGAGGAATCAACCAAAGGTCTCCATTCTAGTGCAACGAGATCAAGACCGCCAGGACGGCATGACAGAGGTCATCGCCGAGCCCACTGCACCGTCACGACTAGAGGCTTTTGCAGGCGAAGATCACTTTAGTCAGGATAAGGTATACTTCTTGCCCCCCTTCTAATTTAGCCGTTGTCGGTGTCAAAACCGGCGGAACTCGGGTAGGGGGTCCCGAACTGTGCGTCTAGGTAGATGGTAACATGAGACAAGGGACACGATGTTTTTACCTAGGTTCGGGCACTCTCGATGGAGGTAAAACCCTACTCCTGCTTGATTGATATTGATGATATGGGTAGTACAAGAGTGGATCTACCACGAGATCAAGGAGGCTAAACCCTAGAAGCTAGCCTATGGTATGATTGTTGTAATGGTTGTGTCCTACGGACTAAAACCCTCCGGTTTATATAGACACCGGAGAGGGCTAGGGTTACACAAAGTCGGTTACAATGGTAGGAGATCTACATATCCGTATTGCCAAGCTTGCCTTCCACGCCAAGGAAAGTCCCATCCGGACACGGGACGAAGTCTTCAATCTTGTATCTTCATAGTCTTGGTGTCCGGCTGACGATGATAGTCCGGCTGTCCGGACACCCCCTAGTCCAGGACTCCCTCAGTAGCCCCTGAACCAGGCTTCAATGACGATGAGTCCGGAGCGCATATTGTTCGGCATTGCAAGGCGGGTTCCTCCTCCGAATAATTTATAGAAGATTGTGAACGCCGGGATAGTGTCCAGCTCTGCAAAATAAATTCCACATTCCACCGTAGAGAGAATAATATGTACACAAGTTCAATCTGCTGACGTATTTTGTGGCATGATGTCATACCACCACCAAGCCTTTACTTGAATCGTTTTTTATTATACCACCTCAGCGTGTTTAGCGAAGCGGTTTCCTTGGCACGTCTTGTCGAAGCAGAGATCGTGTTCCCCTTATTCCGGGATTCCCATCAATACGGACGTGGGTAACACAACCGTGCCCGTTGCCACACCCCCTCTATCTGAGGCGAGTCCCGAACGGTCACGGGGACGGCTCTTGGTATTCCCCTTCTTTATAACGGGACCAAGGCTCGTTTCTTTTCTTCAATCCTCAATCGAATCTACTCCCTACCCCGAGTTCCAACACCCAGAGCCCCAGATTCGAGCGCTTTGGACCTTCAATAATGTCCGGCTCCGACCTACAGGGCCGGTGGATGCCCTCCTCCGTCACGGAAGAAGACGTGCTAAAGCTGCGAGAGGCCAAGTACCTGACTTACGAGATTTCGCATAGGTTGCCCGCCAAAGGGCAAGTCATTCCCACCCCCGAGCCCGGCGAGTATGTCGTGTTTGTATCCCACCTCCGTCGGGGTTTAGGCTTCCCGATGGATCCTTTTGTGACAGGGCTCATGTTTTACTATGGGTTGGAATTCCACGACTTGGCTCCGGAGTCCATCCTCCATGTCTCTTCATTCATTGTCGTTTGTGAAGCCTTCCTCCGCGTTACCCCTCACTTTGGCTTGTGGCTTAAGACCTTCAATGTGGAGCCGAAGATGATCGAGGGGCGTCAAGCAGAGTGCGGCGGGGCGGTTGTAAGCAGAAGGGCCGACGCTCCATGGCCCGAGGGCTCTTTTCAGGAGGAGCTCGGCTTGTGGCAGCAGGAGTGGTTCTACATAACCGCTCCCAGGGGTAGCAGGCAGAAGCCGTCGCCCATCTTCCGCTCGGGGCCTCTGCAGCGGCTGATGTCATGGGTCAGCCAAGGGCTCAACTGGGGGCCGTCAAAGGATGTGCCCCTATTGCAGGGCCGGATTCAAGACCTCCAGGTGAGGGAGATCGATCTGGTCGTGGTGATGCAGGTCATGCTGATTAGGCGCCTCCTGCCCTGCAAACACCGTCCTCTCTGGCTATGGGAGTTTAATCCGGAGGGACCACGAATTCTCCAATACTTCATGGGTACGACACCCGTGGAGATGTACAAACTGTTCTTCGGATCACGAGAGGCATGTCCGGAATTGACCGAGGACACCGGCCTAAGCTGCAATCGCCCGGATACACAAGTAAGTAGCTCCGTGTCCGGACATACCGTTTGTTTGCCCTTCTATGATTTGCTTTTTGACCAATTGCCCTCTAAACAGGAGTGGATAGCGCAAGCAAAACTGATACGGTGTCCGCCCCCCTTCCCAGAGACCGCGCCGGATCCCATGCTGGTCAGGATGCTGGAGGTTGCGCCTTCAGAGGAAGGTGAAGGGGAGAACAGAGGAACTACCGCCTCAACCAAGGAGGCTTTTGAGGAAGGGGGATCGAGAATCCCTCCTTCCAGGGGGAGAAGAGGACCGCCTCCGAAAACCCGGAGGCCAAAGCCCCGAAGCGGGGGAAGAGGTCTTCACCAGAGGGTCCTGCGTCCGGAGAGGCTCCGGCCGCACAGTCTCCCCTAAAGAATTGGCCCTCCAGCGAGCCGTAAGTAGAAAAAAGGGAGTTTTGTAATAAGGGGCATCCCTATTGGTGCTTCTGAGGATAACTTAAGTTTTTACCTTGTAGTTCGGATCTCCGTCCTTCTCAGATGAGCTCGTCTTCGGGGGAACTCCGTCCGGAGATGATGGAGAGTGAGACGCCTCCATCTGCCGCACCATCGGATAAGGCGGACGAGCCTGAAGTGTCATCACGGAGGGTATCCCCGAGTCCGGCCGGGCCGAATAGTTTGGCACCAACTGGTGTGCGACCGGGGGAGCTGAAGGATCTACTTGAGAGGGCGTCTATCTCAGAAGGTCACCGTACACTAATGAGTATGGTGATTGAAAGAATTTCATCCGCCGAAGGCGGATTGCGTGATGCCGTCAGGAGTTTGCTGGCGGGGTTTGAGGTACGTAAAAATGACATACCCTTTGGCAGTTTTACACATAAAGTGCACCCTGTATAGATAGTAGCCCCTGAGACTCGGTAGGGTGTCGAGAACGACAGCGTGCCGAGGATCAAAATCCCAGGTATTGATTTTCGCCTTTCCTAAGCAGGTGGCGGATAGTTTGGTGGCTAGCCGGACTGATGGAGTTGCCGGACTAAAGCGGTAGCTCGACGTTGCAGATGCGGACATCGCGCTGGTCAATAAACGACTTGACGAGTCACAAGGTATGTTTTTTTTCCGTGGTCACCTAGTAAGGGAGCCGAAGCCCACTCCTTACAACATGTGTGCTCAATGCAGATGGTGCCGCTGCTATGGAGAGCCTTCGGGCAGAACTTGCTCAAGCCAAGGAGCAAGCCAGAAGGAGTGATGCGGCTACCTCGAGGGCGGCCAAAGAGCTAGAAGCCGAAAGGGCTGCACACTGCCGAAGCAGGGAGGAGATGGCCGAAATGGCCGTGCAGTTGAAAGATGCTACCGACCGCAATGATGTTCTTGAAAAGGAACGCCTAGCGAAGCAAGAAGACCTGGGGAGGGCCACCGCCGAAGCCAAGGATGCTCGTTCTGCAATGCGGGCTATAAAGGAGGAGCTGCGCCAGGCCGGAGACATTGTGGCTGGCAAGCCCTTTCTGCTGCGCCGGAGGTTTACAGATCCAAAGTATGCTCAGCTTGGCCAACTGTGGGGTCCGGAGGATCCATATATGGATTTAGCGGCGAGTGCGGCAGATTCCGTTGTGCTCTTCCGAAGTCAGAAGGATCACAAGACGGAAGAGCTGTTTTGGTCTCAATTCCATAGTCCGGAGCGTTCACTTCCGCTGACCGATCGGTTGGCCGAGTGGTCTGAGCTGAATAGATTGTCCGGACTTGCCATGACGAATATCGTGGCTCATGTCTGGCCGGATAGGCCCAAGCCGAAGAGTTATTTTGGCTTATTGCAGCAATTCCTTGGGGCGGTGCCGCATATCAAGGCGATGAAGCAGTCGGCCTGCATAGAGGGTGCACGGATGGCCCTCGCCCGTGTGAAGACATATTGGATGGAGATGGATGCCACTGCTGTTGCGACCCAGGGTTCGGACGAGAGCCGGTTATCCGCCGAGCACTATTTTGGGGAAGTTCTGCGTGGTGCTCATGAAATAGAGTCGCAGTGCTAAAAAAATGTCATGTTCAAATGAATGTTATGGTTTATAAAACGATGTTTATAATGTAAGCGCTTTTTGTACTTGTGCGTTCAAGTATTGAAATATCTCCTGTGCGGCCGTTTATGTATACGTGTGTATAACCTGAAAGATGGCAGTCGTCAGCTTCAGCCCCCACGCACAAGGTGCGGGGGTGTTTGCAAAAAAAGCGCATTTGCACACTTAATCCGACGTCTCGGTCCAGTGAAGGAGGTGGTAGCGTAGCAAACGAGGCAACCGGACTATAATGCTTTATCGCTTTCACTTAGCCATAGGAGTTCGAGGGTGGGGCTACGCCCCTAGGGGCACCGCACTCTCCGAATTCGGGGTGCGTATGTGCCTGACCGGGAAACGGTCCTTCGTCAAAGCGGAGGAATTCTAAACATTCCGGTAGTCGATCGAGTGGTTGACCAGATCTCGCTGATCATGACATCGATTTTTGGCTTTCTCTGCGAGGTGCTCGCCCGCCGAACCGGGCACAATCGCAGCAGTTCTCCTGGTGCCGCGTTAGCCGATGATACGGAACGTAAGGCAGCAAAACACAGGAGCCGGGCAAACCCAACATTTGACCAAAGACATGATTCAGAGCTGATGCATATAAGGCCTAACTTGAGACGCCGAACACTCCCTGAGGTGTTCGGTCTTTATGATGACGGGCAGATCAATGCCCTAAGCCCCTAGTGTCCAGGTACACGCAAGGCCAAAACGTCAGCCTCCTCTCTGGTTATGATGAGAAACCAGGGGATGTATAGCAACAAGAGACAGTAAAAAAGGTTTACGCAGGGTCTTAATCTGAAAAGATTCCTTGCAACGGGTCCCTGCTGCACGTCTGCGCCTGTGTCTCCGTTGTGCTGTATCCTGGATGGGTGTAACACGTTGTTCATCTGTAAAAGAGAGGAACTTAGTTTGAAAAGTGATCATGCAAAAAATGAATTAAAAATCGAAATATGAATGAATGAATAAAGCTGAGCTTATATTAGCTCATAAGCACAGCCCCTTGTAAAGGGGTGTGCGGCTAGGGAGCCCCTAGCTTATTTTATGCCGGACTCGTCTAGCCGTGTCCGGGTTCTTGAACGACCTTTTAATGAGATGATGCCGCGTGGACCGGGCATTTTAAGTGTAAGAGACGCGTAGTGTGGTATTGCATTAAAGCGGACAAAAGCTTCACGTCCCAATAGTGCTTGATGGCTACTTTTGAATGGGGCGACATGAAAGATTAGCTTTCGCATCGGAAGTTGTCGGGTGACCCGAACACAACTTCTAGTAGTAAGGAGCCCGTGCACTTAGCGTAAGGGCCTAGCGTCACTCCTTTGAAGGAAGTGCGGCTATGTCGAATTTTAGTAAGGTCTATCCCCCACTTGCGGATTGTGTCCAGATATAGCAGGTTTAAATTGCTGCCACCGTCCATCAGGACTTGTGTAAATTGTAGTCCGTCGATTATAGGATCCAATATCAGGGCAGTCCATCCTGCGTTTCGAATACTTCTAGAATAGTCCAGGTGGTCGAAAGTAATTGATTTTGACATCCAACCTCGAGGTTCCGCTGGGGTGGACCGTGCGATACCAACTTTGGCGGGTGCCGCACTGTTGTTCCGTATTATGACATGAAGTGAGTTTACTGTTTTGACTTCTTGTGGGAAAGTCTTTTGTTTTCCGGCGCTCTGCTGGTGGGGTTCGTCGTCATCCTTGCTTGGCGCGTCGAGCCCCTTGTGTTCGGTGTTGAGTCGGCCGGACTGTTTGAAGACCCAACAATCTCGGTGGGTGTGGTCTGCAGGCCTTCCGGAGGTGCTGTGGATTTGACATATCCGATCCAAAATGTTGTTTAAGTTGGATAGCTCGTCACTGTTGACCTTAAGAGGCAGTGTTCTGCTGTTCGGCCGTGAGCTTTTGAATCCGGCGTTGACCGTTTCTTTGGGCTTTTTTCTTTGTTTCGGCGCTGGTCCTTTCTGCACCGTGATTTTCCGTTTCCATGTCTAATCTCGGATGTACTCGGGTCGCTGGTGCTGCATCTTGCTAGCCAGCTGTCTTCCCCTGCGCAAAAGCGGGTCATGAGGCTTGTTAGCGCGGCCATAGTTCTCGGCTTCTCTTGGCCGAGGTGTCTGGCGAGCCATTCGTCTCGGACATTATGTTTAAAAGCCGCTAGGGCTTCGACGTCCGGACAGTCGACTATTTGGTTCTTTTTGGTAAGAAACCTGTTCCAGAATTTGCGTGCTGGCTCTCCGGGCTGTTGAGTTATGTGACTTAAATCGTCTGCATCCGGAGGTCGGACATAAGTCCCTTGAAAATTTGCTCTAAACGCGTCCTCGAGCTCTTCCCAACTTCCAACAAGATTTTACGGAGGCTTTTGAGCCAATGCCGAGCTGGCCCTTTGAGCTTGAGGGGTAGATATTTTATGGCGTGGAGATCATCTCCTCTAGCCATGTGTATGTGCAGTATGTAATCCTCAATCCAGACTCCGGGGTCTGTTGTTCCGTCGTATGCCTCTATGTTTACTGGTTTGAATCCCGCTGGAAATTCATGATCCAGCACCTCATCGGTGAAACATAGTGGGTGTGCGGCGCCCCTATATTTAGGTGTGCCGTTATCTTCGAACATGCGGCGTGTTGTGTTGCTTACTGGGCCCCTCTTTTTTGGCCCATAAATGGACCTGACCGGGCCATCTGTTTTATGTGGATCATGTGTCGTCTTGAGTGCGGCGCCGCTTGTCGCTTTTGGCCTGTCATCTGGTCGTCTATCCGGCCAGGCGGCCTCTTTGCTTTTTGACTGTGGGGGCTCTATGGCCTCCTCGTCGAATTCTGGCAGCAGCTTGCGCTTCGGGTAGCTCTTTGTTTGGTGGCTATTGCCATATTTGTCCGCGGTCTTGAGTACTTTGCTCCACCTCATTCTGAGTATGTCTTCCGCTGTTTTGAGCTTCCGTTTTTCCTTTTTCAGACTTCTTGCAGTGGCGACAAGTCTTTTGTGAAGGTTCTTATGCTCCGGTGGTGTGTCCGGCGTGAGATCGTCTGGACTGTTGTTTTCGCCGGGCATGGATTGATTATCCGATTGTTCCTGTTCGGATGGTTGCTTGGTTGCATGTTCGTTGCCTACTGGTTTGTCCTGCTCTATTGCTGGGTCATTAGAAGTGCTGTTTTTGTCGAGGCGGGACTTAGGGCGGCGCCTGCGTCCCCGCTTTGGTTGTTTGTCGGCGGGATTGTCTTTTGCCGCGTCCCGTTGTTCCTCGTTATCGCTTCCTTTTGGGGTGTCCACCATATATACATCATGAGTTGGGGTGGCCTTCCTGTGCTTGGTAGGCGCTGGTTCTTGGTAGTCTCCGGCATCGTCGTCCATACCGTCGATGTCTTCGGGGTCGTAGTCTAGCATGTCGGCTAGATCGTCGACAGTGGCTATAAAGTGGGTGGTGGGTGGGGTTTGAATTTCTTCGTCGTCCGCACTTTTAACCATCCCGACCGCATCCGCAGGCTCTCGATAACGAGAGATGCTTTAGCGAATTCAGGATGTCACCAAAGGATGAGTGCTGAAAGATGTCCGCGGCGGTGAACTCCATGATCGGCGCCCAATCGGATTCGATTGGTAGGGGCGCAGGAGGTTCGGAGTCCGGCGAGGAGTTCGGCACCTTGGAATCACGAGCTTTATAAGGGACAAGGTCAGTATTCGGCTCCATCGCTGTAGCAGTTGCAGCTCCCGAGGCGGTGTCCAGCCACCGGTCCTCGATCTGCGCGGTCGGCTCCGAGCTATGGGTCGGAGCGGATTCGTGTGCGGCCTCCGAGGTACTGTCCGGCGGCAGAGCTAGATCATGCCCATCGTGATAGTGCGGCGTGCTCGGCTGTGGCTCGAATCCATCGAAGATCAAATCTCCGTGGATGTCAGCCGTGATGGCCAGGGGCATAGCTTTCGATCTGCTCCAGATGGCCAAGTGAATTGGCCCGCAGTGCAAAGCCGCCGAACACGAAGATCTGTCCGGGGAGAAAATTCTCACCCTGGACTGGGTTGTTGTTGATCGAAGAAGCCATCAAGCCTATCGGTGACGACACAGAGGAACTCTCAATGAAAGCACCAATGTCGGTGTCAAAACCGGCAGATCTCGGGTAGGTGGTCCCGAACTATGCGTCTAGGAGGATGGTAATAGGAGACAAGGGACACGATGTTTTTACCCAGGTTCGGGTCCTCTCGATGGAGGTAAAACCCTACTCCTGCTTGATTGATATTGATGATGTGGGTAGTACAAGAGTGGATCTACCACGAGATCAAGGAGGCTAAACCCTAGAAGCTAGCCTATGGTATGATTGTTGTAATGGTTGTGTCCTACGGACTAAAACCCTCGGTTTATATAGACAGCGGAGAGGGCTAGGGTTACACAGAGTCGGTTACAATGGTAGGAGATCTATATATCCGTATTGCCAAGCTTGCCTTCCACGCCAAGGAAAGTCCCATCCGGACACAGGACGAAGTCTTCAATCTTGTATCTTCATAGTCTTGGAGTCCGGCTGACGATGATAGTCCGGCTGTCCGGACACCCCCTAGTCCAGGACTCCCTCAGTCGTTGTGGGATCCCTTCCCGCAAACATTTGGGAAGAGGACCAAGGCCACTATAAATAGGACTTAGCCACCACCATAGAGTGGGATCGGATCCATTCTCATCCGACCACCTCACCAGCTCTCTTGACCTCAAGAACACCTCACCTCCTAAGGCTTGTTCATTCATTGTACTAGTTCATCGTCAGCCCCTCGAGGCAATCCACAAAAAGCCAGAGTAGGGTATTACAGCGCAAGGTGGCCCGAACCAGGATAAACTGTTGTGTCTCTTTGTCCCCTTGAGCTTGACACGCTAGGCTTTGAGGAATCATGAGTAGGCAGGCTGGGTAGGTTGAGATCTCCGCACGCACCCCAGAGTTCGAACCTATCAAGGGTTTGCGGAACCCAAAAGCCGACAAGTACTTGTGAATCCATTGGACCCTAGACTTACGCTCGGCATAGGATTCATCAGGAAGCTTAAACTACACCGCCAACATCCACGGAGACATGATCTTCGACGGATTCGAGACCATGTCAGGTGTGCTGAACAGTCACGACGATCATGACTTAGATCTGCCATCGGACAGTGTTCGGGAGATCACACCTGCGGCCGCCCCGGCCTTCGATCCGGAGCAGGTCGTGCCATCCGAGGACGGGTGGATGGACCCCGCCAAGGAGGCCGCACCCTGAGAGGCGATAGAGCCGAACACTGAACTCACCTCCTATGAGGCCGGCGTCATCGGACCCTCGGACTCGTCTCCGGCTACAGGTTCCAAACCACGTGCATCCATGCTTATCGAATCTGATGGGGCACCGATCATGGAGTTTACCTCCGCGGATATCTTTCAGCACTCACCCTTGGGCGACGTGCTAAATTCATTGAGGTCTCTCTCCTTGTCAGGAGACTCTTGGCCGAACTATGTCCGACTGGAGTGGGAAGCGGACAATGAAGAAATTCGTTCCCCACCCACCACCCACTTAATAGCCACTGTCAATGACTTAACCGACACGCTTGACTTCGACTTCGAAGACATCGACGGTATGTACGATGATGCAGGAGAAGGACTGGAACCACCGCCCACAGGGTGTTGGACTGCCACCTCATCATATGATATATATATATGGTGGATACACCAAAAGAAGGCGATGGAGATGATGCAACGGAGGATAAACACCTCGAGAAGCCACCAAAACGACGACGTAGGCGCCGCTCTAAATCCCGCCACAGTACAAACAGCGATAACAACACAAGAAAGAATAATACCCCGGTCGACTCCAAAGGAAACGACGACCCCATGGACCCAGCGATGGAACAGGATGAGCCAGGGGACAATGATCATAGTCCGGAGCCGACGTCCTATCACGGCGATGCCGAGGGTAAAGCTCATCAACCTGTCTCCGGAGAAGAGAACAGTCCGGACAACGATGCACTCATCATCCCGGAAAAACACTTGGAACAAGAGAACCTCCATAGAAGCTTATTGCCACCGCGAGGAGCTTGAAGAAGCATAAGCAAAGGCTTAAGGCCGCGCAGGATACACGCAACGGCAGATGGAAGAAAGTGCTTGACACTGAAGAAAAATACGGTGGTGATCGCCACACAAAGAGCTACCGAAAGCGCAAGCTGCTGCCCGAACTCGACGACGAGGCCATAGAGCCCATTCCGCCGAAAAATAATACGACCGATCAGCCGGACCGACCACCCCATGGCCGCGACGGGGCGGCTAATAATGCCGCACACAAGTCAGCACATGATTTACGTGAGCTCCTTGACAAAAAAGCCGACATGGCCAGGTCCATCTATGCATCAAGGAAGCGTGCTCCGGCATAGGACCACAGCCACCAATACGATCATATTGATCGAATACCAGCTCAGAATCAACACCGAACACAACAACCATCAACATCATGCCATGACACATCCAAATATAGGGGTGCCGCACACCCCCTGTGCTTCACCGATGAGGTGCTGGACCATGAATTTCCAGAAGGATTTAAACCCGTGAATATAGAGGCATACGACGGAATGACAGACCCTGGGGTCTGGATTGAGGACTTTATCCTTCACATCCACAATGGCTCGTGGAGATGTCTCCACGCCATAAAATACCTACCCCTCAAGTTGAAAGGACCATCTCGGCACTGGTTGAAAAGCCTCCCCGAAAACACAATTGGAAGTTGGGAGGAACTTGAGGATGCTTTCAGGGCCAATTCTCAAGGGACCTATGTCTGACCTTCGGATGCAGACGATCTAAGTCGCATAATCCAACAACCCGGAGAGTCAGCCCGTAAGCTTTGGAACAGATTTCTCACTAAGAAGAATCAAATCGTCGACTGCCTAGATGCCGAAGCCTTAGCGGCTTTCAAGCACAGTGTCCAAGACGAATGGCTTGCCAGACACCTCGGCCAGGAAAAGCCGAGGACAATGGCAGCCCTAACAAGCCTTATGAACCGCTTTTGCGCGAGCGAGGACAGTTGGCTGGCCCGTAGCGGCACCAGCGACCCAGGCACATCCGAAGTCAGGGATGGCAACGGGAAGCCGCGACGCAATAAAAACAAGCGTTGAAACAATGAAGACAACCCAAATAACACGACGGTGAACGCCGGATTCAGGGGCTCTCGATCCGGTCAGCGGGAAAAGCCATTTAATGGCAGCAGAGATGGACCGTCCAGCCTAAATAAGATTCTTGACACATTATGTCAAATTCATGGCACCCCCGAAAAACCTGCAAATCACACCCGCAGAGAATGCTGGGTTTTCAAGCAGGCTGGCAAGCTAAACGCCAAACACAAAGGGAGGGAGATGCCAAGTGAAAACGAGGATGAGCCTCGCTAGCCAAACACTGGGGGACAGAAAAAATTCCCACCAGAAGTCAAAACAGTGAACACGATTTACGCAACTCACATACCAAAGAGAAGGCGCAAGCACGCACTCCGAGACGTATACGCTGTAGAGCCCGTCACCCCCAAATTCAATCCTTGGTCGGCCTGCCCGATCACTTTTGATCACAGGGATCATCCGACTAGTATCCGGCACGGAGGATCGGCTACCTTGGTGCTCGACCCAGTAATTGACGGATACCATCTCACCCGAGTCCTTCTGGATGGCGACAGTAGTCTTAATATGATATATCAGGACACTGTCTGCAAAATGGGGATAGACCCGTCAAGAATCAGCCAAAGTAATACTACCTTTAAAGGAGTAATACCAGGCGTAGAGGCCCGCTGCACAGGCTCTCTAGTACTAGAGGTTGTATTTCGTTCTCCCGCCAACTTCAGAAGCAAAGAATTAATCTTCGACATCGCTCCATTCCGAAGCGGCTATCACGCACTACTGGGAAGAACAGCCTTCACTCGTTTTAATGTAGTACTGCACTATGCCTATATTAAACTTAGGATGCCCGGTCCATGTGGCGTCATCACAGTTAGTAGAAATACAGAGCGTCCCCTACGCGCGGAAGAATATGTGGCGGCTCTAGCAGCCGAACACTGAACGACCTCTCCAGTCAGAATAAATGATCGGTCGTCAAGACCACGGACACGGTTAGACGAGTCCGGCGCACCACCAGTTGTAACAGCCCATATAAACCTGAGCTTGGGTTGATGGATTGTGACAGCCTAGTTTTTGCCCTCTTTTCTTTGCTTGATTTTTAGTTGAGTTGATTTTGGATTTGGAGTTTTGAATCATTTCATTTGGACTTAACCACTTGGGTATCCCTTGATTTTCACCCAAGTGTTCCCTCTCCTCCTCGAAGCCATCATTTCACCCCTGGCCAACCCAACAATTTTGCTTGGAATGAAAAATATTCATTTTGGCCTCCAAAACCCTAGCTAACTCCTTGAGCTCCAAAGCAACCCTAATTTCTCTTGCCCATAAAATCCTGAGAAAAATCCCAATTATTCTTTGGACCCTAGGGCACATTTCTGAGCAAAAATATTTCACCACTCTTTGGAATATTTTGGCTACAGAAAATAAAATCACTTCTGGGCTGAAATGGTAGTTTCTACAACAACTACCTTTTTTCCTAGCTCCAATGTAGCTGGTTTTCCCTAAGCTTATTTACCTTAGTAAGAGACAGTAAAACCCCAAAGCTCAGCCCTTGAATCCCTGTGGTTTGAACACAGTAACTCCCCAAAGTTTCTGTCCAGTAACTTAACCTCATCACCATTTTACTTCTACTACACCTGGAACCAAACCAAGCCATGGTAACATCTCAGTTTACTAAGGACTACATGCCAGACATCCTTGTTAGTGCGTAGGTGGCCTGATGTCACGGTCCACATGGTGACCATGTTCGTCTGAGCGTGCTGGCATGCCAAACATGCGCTCTGCGCGTCGCCAGCGCCTCTGTTGAGCGCGTGCTCGCTGCTCGACCGGCCAGAGCGTGCCACCCCTTGCCACCATCCTCGTCTCCACCTCCATAACTCCACCCAGCCGCTCGCTGACACCGGAGCTCACCGCAGCGAGCACGGGCATGGTCCAGCCAACGGCACAGTGCGCGCGCACCGTGTTCGTCTCTTTCCCCCTTGTTCCTATGCTCGTCCGCGCCCGTGTACAGTGGCTGCGTGACCTCCGTCGCCTTCTCCATTGCTCTCTGGCACCGTTCGTCACCGGGCGCCAGGGACAGGTGTCCTTCGGCGGAGCCTGAGCCCTCCTTGCCGCCCCGCCTATAAAAGCCCCCCTCCGCAGCCTCCTGGAGCATCGCAAACCACTCCCACTCCCTCCTAGAGCCATTAGAAGCCGCAGCCCGGCCGGGCAGGCCGCGGGCTGCCGTCCCGGAGCCGAGCTCGCCGGCGATCCCCTTTGGATCGTTCCTGCAGCTCCGGCCCCTCCCAAGCCAAGGCGACCCCGCCAGGGCCTCCGCCTCTCCTCCATGAAGCCAACGCACCTAGCTAGAACCCCTGGAGCCGCCCCAAGCCGCCGTCTTCTTCAACTCCGGCAACCTCCGCCCTCTGTTGCCGCTGGAGAGGTCAAATAGGACGTCGTCCGGCCACTGTTAGCCACGCTACGGGTACGGGCAGGTGCACAATCGCCTTCTCCGTCGATCCCTCCCTCTAGTTTGCCTCCAAGAAGTCTCATCGCCAGCGTGAGCTCCGGCGAAGCGCCGTGCTCCTCTGTTTCCCTCTCCCCTCCCTCTGGCCTGACTAGCGGGGCCCGCTAGTCATCCACTCATTACGCGCGCGAAGCGGTATGAATGGTGGCGCCCCGGGAGATTACGCCTTCGACATCACCCCCCCTCTGTTTATTATTTCAAATTCATTTAAATTCCAGGAGACTTCAAATGTCCATAACTTTTTATCTACAAGTCCAAATGCAGTGATTCTTTTTGCATCGTGTTCTGTGTCCAAAAATCTAACAGCACCCAAAAGATGGAATTTTTCCTTGCTGTATAGATTTTCTGGCAATTTTCAGAAGGTTTCTTGAAATTTTCTTTATGTGTTTTTGAATATTTTCAGCAGAGCCAGCTTGTCTTGAGGATCACCAGGAGCTTTGTGAACCTCATCAGTACTAAGGCAAGCCACAGTAACATTTTCTTTGTGCCACTTCAATATTTATGATTTTCATACTTGAACTTATGAATATTGATGCATTTAAATTAGTTATATAATAAATATATTCTGTTATATGCTTGTTATGTTAAAATACTTGACCTTCAGAATGTTTGAAGTAAATAAGGTTGGCAAGATAAGGAGAACTTAGTTGCAAGTAATAAATAAATAATATGGTCATAGAGTTTGATGAGTAGTTTAAATATTACTCCCTCCGTTCCAAAATAGATGACCCAACTTTATACTAACTTTGTACTAAAGTTGGTACAAAGTAGAGTCATCTATTTTGGAACGGAGGGAGTATTTTGCATGATGAATAATGATGAGAATGCTAGAAATGGTTCTGGTATAAGTAAAGTGAGACTTTAACCAGAATGGTAGCATGAGTTGATGATGGCTCCGTAGGAGCGTGGTTGCTGCAGTTATTTGCATGGTTATGTGATGCATATGTTAAGTGATGCATAGTATGGAAGTCTGACACCGGTTATTTTTTTCACATTAAGTTGACCTGATTAATAATTCAACTTGAACATGTTGTTGACCGGGTCGTGGTGCCGCTGAAATGAGTCTTTCCCAGTGCAACCACATTTGCCGGTATGGGACGGCCTTAATGTGTTTCATTGTCGTGCCTCTGGTCGGTGCCTCCATCTAGGGAAGGTTATGGGCGTGCTGTACCCTGGCCCGGTAGGCAAGCATAACCTTGTGAGCCCATTGTTAAGTTAATTTTTGTACCGGGTCCCAGAGTGGATCGTGGCCACGACGGTGGTCGAGGTGTCTGGAGGTGGACACGGGGCCACCTAGGACTAGCCCATTGGGGTCTGAGTCGGAAGGGCCGGGAGAGTGTCATGACAATGAAATGGTTTCACCGGAACATTGTTGGTCCACCCGAATGGGAGTGCGAGGCCATGGGTTCCATAGTGTGGGTACAGTGTACTAACCTCTGCAGAGTGTTTTTAATCTATCGATAGCCGAGTCCACGGTTACGAACACGCTCGAAAGTAGGGTACACCATGGGTCAACACTTAATAAATATGCACACTAAATTGCACTAAGGATGGCAGTGAGGCCATCGTGTTGAGTTGGCCATGAGTTGGTTGGGTTGTGATCGCCGTAAGGATCACGGGCCACGAGTTGGTCGGGTTGTGATCGCCGTAAGGATCACGGGCCACGAGTTGGTCGGGTTGTGATCACCGTAAGGATCACGGGCCACGAGATGGTTGGGTTGTGATCGCTGTAAGGATCACGAGTGTGTTTTTGGTATTATCATGTTTATTGGTCACATCTGGTAAGCAAGTCGGGAGAATGAGTACCTATTGAGCATAGTCACAGCATGTTGGATATATGGTTGAATTGTTGTTTAATTGGTTAAATATCATGATATTGTCTGTCATCATGTTTATGCTTATTGTGAGCTTGCAAGTACATTCAATGTACTGACCTGGCGTGTCATGCCAGATTTCAGGAAAGTCCCATTGGAAAGCAGTGCTATCCGAGTCTAGACCGTGTCCATGTTGGTGTCCTTGTGCTATGGAGTCCCGCTACGATGTTGTTCCGCTGCCGAGTAGTTGTCATGATCGAGGCCCCTTTATGTTCACCAAATAATGTACACATTGTTCAGCCGCACCGTGTGTGCCGCTTGGCCTCGCTAACTGTTGTAATATGAACTATGCCCCGCTAGCATGAATAAAGCGGTTGTTTTATGTACCATGTTGTTGTGCGTTGCCAGAAGACAAGGTCTCTGGGCTGGCAATGCAAGGTAAACCGGTCGCTCTGAGCCGGGGTGCCACATGGATATACCCCCATAGGTGGTGCGAGGGGCTGCCCGCATGTAAAAAAGCCCATAGTTCGGCTTGACCCCATTAATACAATAATAAATTGCATTTTCATGGTTCAGAATAACCAACTTTTCGCACGAAGTCTTTCACTTGGGTTTTTACTTTTTACAGATGATCATCGTGCTACACCCTTCCAGGATACGACACAACAGAGACAAAGGTGCAGACATGCAGCAGGGCCCCGCTCAAAGGTTTACTTTTAGATTAAGACCCTGTGTAAACCTTTTTTTATGTCTCTTGTTGCTTCATACCCTCCGGACACTTAACACAACCGGGAGGGATGCTGACGTTATTGGCATTTCGTCACGCCAGATTAATGCACGTACGTGGAAACTCAGGGCTCATTATCGAGGGCGTTACTCAGCCGAGTATATGTTGTAAAGTCCGAATACCTTAGGGAGTGTTCGGCATCGCGAGTTTGGCCTTATATGCATCACCTCCGAATCATGTCTTTGGTCAATAGTTGGGTTTGCCCGGCTCCCATGTTTTGCTACCTTACGTTGTGCTCTATCGGCTAAGGTGGCACCGGGAGAACTACTGCTATTGTGCCCTGGTTCATCCAGATGAGCACCTCAGTAGAGAAAGCCGAAAACTGACTGTCATGATAAAGCGCGAGACTGGTCAACCACTCGATGACTCAGCAGAATCTTCGCGATTCCTCCGCATTAACGAAGGACCAGTTTTCCGGTCATGTATGAACGTGCACCATATTCGGATGAACGCGGAAGTACCAGGGGCTATATAGTAGCCCCGCCGTCAAACTCCTATGGCTAAGTGAAAGTGTTAAAGCTATATAGTACGATTGCCTGGTTCACCGCACTATCACCTCCTTAATGGACCAAGACGTTGGATCAAGTGTGATTACACACTTTCCCGAACACCTCTGCATTATATGCGTGGGGGCTGAAGCCGACGACTGCAAACTTTCAGGTTATATACATACATAAAATGGTCACACAGGAGGCACTATAATACTTTCGGGCAAAAGTATAAACATAGCCTTTATAATCAAAATAGCATTGTTTTTACAAATCAGATACATGTCACTCAAACATGGTACTCTTTGAGCACTGAGCCTCTATTAAACGGGCGCCTTCTAGGACTTCTTCAAAATAGTGCTCGGCCGGGTCCTGGCCTCCCGCCGGACCCCGGGTTGCAATAGCGGTGGCCCTGCCCAGTATGTTTTAACACGGGCAAGAGCCATCCGCGCACCCTCTATGCACGCCGACCTCTTCACAGCGTCGATATGCGACACAACACCAAGGAATTGTTGCACTAAACCAAAATAACTATCCGGCCTTAGTCCCTTCGGCCAAAGATGATCCACGACAGACCTCATAGCAAGCCCGAACAACCTATGGAGCTCGGCCCATGCGGCCATTTTTTCATTCAATGGCAGCGGATGCGTCGAGGCACTGAACTACGACCAGAACAACCTTTCCACCTCATGATCTTTCCGATCTTTGAAAAACTCAGCCGCATCAGCATCACTCTTTGCCAAGTCCGCATACGCGTCTGCAGCACTCCATAACTGATCCAAAGGGGCATACTTCAGATCTCCGAACTTCATCCACAACAAAAAGGGCCTCCCAGCCGTGATATCTCTGGCTTCATGAAGCTCCTCCCTTATCCCTCTAATTTCAGAGCAAGTTTCCTTGGCTGCTTCCAAGGCCTTCTTTAGGTCAGCCGCTTTCGCTTGGCTTTCCTTTTCAAGGAGCTCGTATCGGTCGGCGGCATCTTTTAGCTCAACAGCCACCTTGGCTATTTTTCTTCGGTCTGGTGATGAGTAGCCTGTTCGGCTCTTAGCTCTTCGGCCGCCTTTAGGGCGGCCGCATCACTTATCCTGGCTTGTTCCTTGGCTCGGGCGAGTTCCGCCCGAACGGTCTCCACGGCAGCAGCTCCATCTGCATTCGCAGCATATTATAGATACTAGCATAATGCTCCTCTTAATATTTGCTGACTACCCGAAAATACATACCCTGTGCCTCGTCAATCCGCTTGTTCACAAGCACGATGTCGGCATCCGCCACGTCAAGCTGCCTCTTCAGCTCGGCAAAATCAGCAGTCCGGCCAGCCGCCGGACCCTCAGCCGCCTGCACATGAAAGCAGCGCGATCATTACCTGGGAATATGATCCTCTATTTGCCACCTCTAGATGGCAACCAGAGTCTCAGGGGCTACTATCAATATAGAGCACACCTAGCGTGTGCAGTACCGTCAAAAATTCACATATCATTTTGCGTACCTCAAAGCCTCTTAGTAGGCTTGTAAAAGCTTCATTCAACCCGCTCTTGGTGGATGAAATCCTCTCAATCACCATACCCATTAAGGTACGATGCGCCTCTGAAATAACCGCCTGCTCCAGAAGACCCGTCAGTATGTCCGGTTGTACACCGGACAATCCCGGACTCTTTCTGTTGCTCTCCTTGGGAGCCGAATACTCTGGGTTTCGGGCGGCCGAAGAGTTGCCCTCTGGCCTTTGCGGATCAGGAGAAATCCTCTGTGACGACACCTCGGGTTTGTCCGCCCTATTAGGCCAGGAGACAGGAGGAGGCGTTTTGCTCTCCATCATCTCCGAAAGAAGATCCCCCGAAGACGAACTCTGTTGAGAAGGTCTGCGAGCCGGACTGCAAGATATATTTCTCGGTTATTGTTCTCAGAGATAAAAACAGGATATATTTACCAAAGTACTTTTGTTCACTTACAGCTCGGTTGAGTGCTGGCCCCCTTGCGGGCGTGGTGCGGTAAGAACGCCCTTCGGGGCAGGGCCCCCTGGCGAAGGTATCTTCCCTCGTTTGGAAGCCTCGGTTTCCAAGTCTTCAGAGGCGGCCCTTTTCTTTCCTTGGGGAGATGGGATTCTAGATTCACCTCCCCAATTATCCTCCTTCGCGGAGGCACTTACTCCCCCGGTTTGGATGTGTAAGGTATGAAGCCCGCCTTTGGCTTCTCTATTCCTTCCTTCATCTTCTCCTGATGGCACCTGATAGGGTGCGCGCTCAAGCATCCTGGTTAGTAAAGGATCCGGCGAGCCTTCGGGAAGGGGGGCTGAACACCTGATCCTCTTCGCCTTTCTTATCCAGTCCTGGCAGAGAGCAATTTTTCAGAATGATGTTGTGACAAGTAAAAAGACAGCATGTTCGGTCGTGGACATACTTACTTGGGTATCTGGACGGTTGCAGTTGAGAACCGCATCCTCGGTGGTGTCCGGACACTTTATTCGTGATCCGAAGAACAATCCATACATCTCTTCGAGAGTCACGCCGAAGAATTGTTGAATAGTTCGCGGTCCTTCCGGGTTGAAATCCCACATACGGAGAGATCGACGCTGGCATGACAGGATCCGACGAACTAGCATAACTTGCATTACCTTGACAAGACTGACATCCCTCTTGAGAAGATCTCGGATGCGGCTTTGCAGTGTCAGCACGTCATTTACTGGCTCCCAGTCCAGTCCCTTGTTGACCCATGACGCCAGTTGAGGCGGAGGGCCCGGGCGGAAGGTGTGTGCGACCACCCGCTTCGTACCTCGGGGAGCTGTGATGTAGAACCACTCCCGTTGCCATATGTCGGACACCTCCAGGAAGGAACCCTTTGGCCATAGGGCATTGGCGCCTTTGCTTATTATAGCACCTCCGCACTCTGCGTGTCACCTATCAATCATCTTCAGCTTCACATTGAAGGTCTTGAGCCATAAGCCGAAGTGTGGGGTGATGCGGAGGAAGACCTCACACACGACGATAAATGACGAGATGTGAAGGATGGAATCGGGAGCTAGATCATGGAAATCTAGTCCGTAACAGAACATAAGCCCCCTAACAAAGGGATCAATACTAAATCCTAGCCCCCGGAGGAAGTGGGAAACAAATACGACACTCTTGTTGGGTTCGGGAGTGGGGATGACCTGCCCTTGAGCAAGCAGCCTGTGCGGGATTTCGGCGGTGAGATACCTGGCCTCCCTAAGCTTCTTGATGTCCTCCTCTGTGACAGAGGAGGCCATCCACTGGCCTTGAAGGTTGGATCCGGACATGGTTGAAGGTCCGAAGTGCTTAGCCTAAGCCTTGGGGTGTTGGAACTCGAGGTGGGAGAAGGGAAGGATCAAGCATGGGAAGAAAAGGACAGGCCTTAGCCCCTTTATAAAGGGGGTGAATATCAAGCGTCCTCCGCATGGCCGTTTGGAACTTGCCTGAAATCGAGGAGTCATACTAAAAAGCACGGTTGGGTTACCCACACCCGTATTGATGAGAATCCCGTGACAAGGGGAACACGATCTCTGCATCGACAAGACATGCCAATAAAACCACCTCACAACACGCGCAGTGGTAGGCTGGGAAAAACGGTTCATAATAACCGGGCTGCGGCGTGATGTCACGCTATGAATTATCAGCAGATTAGATTTGTGGAATATTGTGCTCTCTACGGTGGTATGTGGAAATTATTTTGCAGATCCGGACACGATCCTTGTGTTCAAAATCTTCTATGGAGTATTCGGAGAAGGAACCCGCCTTGCAATGCCGAAGACAATCTGCGCGCCGGACTCATCGTCATTGAATCCTGGTTCAGGGGCCACTGAGGAAGTCCTAGATTAGGGGGACCTCGGACAGCCGGACTATATACTTTGGCCGGACTGTTGGACTATGAAGATACAAGATTGAAGACTTCGTCCCGTGTCCGGGTGGGACTCTCCTTTACGTGGAAGGAAAGCTGGCAATTCGGATATGTAGATCTCCTTCTTTGTAACCGACTTTGTGTAACCCTAGCCCCCTCCGGTGTCTATATAAACCGGAGAGTTTAGTCCGTAGGATGAGAACAATCATCATCATAGGCTAGCTTTTAGGGTTTAGCCTCTACGATCTCGTGGTACATCAACTCTTGTAATACTCATATCATCAAGATCAATCAAGCAGGAAGTAGGGTATTACCTCCATCAAGAGGGCCCTGATGTCCACTACACAACCTTCTTCTTGTAGACGTTGTTGGGCTTGCAAGTGCATAGGTTTGTAGGGCAGTAGCAAATTTCCCTCAAGTGGATGACCTAAGGTTTATCAATCCGTAGGAGGCGTAGGATGAAGATGGTCTCTCTCAAACAACCTTGGAACCAAATAACAAAGAGTCTCTTGTGTCCCCAACACACCCAATACAATGGCAAATTGTATAGGTGCACTAGTTCGTCGAGGAGATGGTGATACAAGTGCAAAATAGATAGTAGATATAGGTTTTTGTAATCTGAAAATATAAAAACAGCAAGGTAACTAAAGATAAAAGTGAGCGTAAATGGTATTGCAATGATAGGAAACAAGGCCTAGGGTTCATACTTTCACTAGTGTCAAGTTCTCTCAACAATAATAACATAGATAGATCATATAACAAGCCCTCAACATGCAACAAAGAGTCACTCCAAAGCCACTAATAGCGGAGAACAAACGTAAGATTATGGTAGGGTACGAAACCACCTCAAAGTAATTCTTTCGGATCGATCTATAAAAGAGTTCGTACTAGAATAACACCTTAAGACACAAATCAACCAAAACCCTAATGTCACCTAGATAATCCATTGTCACCTCAAGTATCCGTGGGCATGATTATACGATATGCATCACACAATCTCAGATTCATCCAACCAACACAAAGTACTTCAAAGAGTGCCCCAAAGTTTCTACCAGAGAGTCAAGAACATGTGCCAACCCCTATGCATAGGTTCCCAATGTCATGAAACCCGCAAGTTGATCACCAAAACATTCATCAAGTGGCACATGATATCCCATTGTCACCACAGATAATCACGGCAAGACATACATCAAGTGTTCTCATAGAAGACTCAATCCGATAAGATAACTTCAAAGGGGAAACTCAATTCATCACAAGAGAGTAGAGGGGGAGAAACATCATACGATCCAACTACAATAGCAAAGCTCGGGATACATCAAGATCGTGCCATAGAGGAAACACGAGAGAGAACACGAGAGAGAGAGAGACCAAACACATAGCTACTGGTACATACCCTCAGCCCCGAGGGTGAACTACTCCCTCCCATCATGGATAGCGCCAGGATGATGAAGATGGCCACTGGTGATGGGATCCCCCTCCGGCAGGGTGCCGGAACGGGCTCCCGAGAGGTTTTTGGTGGCTACAGAGGCTTGTGGCGGCGGAACTCCCGATCTATCTTCTGTTCTGGATGTTTTAGGGTACAAGAGTATATATGGGTGCAGGGGTACGTCGGAGGAGCTACGGGGGCCCCATGAGGCAGGGGGGCGCGCCCGGGGGTGGTGGGCGCCCCCCCCCCCCACCCTCGTGAGCACCTCCCGTATCTCCTGACGTGCACTCCAAGTCCATCGGGTGACTTTCCTTCCAAAAATAACTTCTCCAGTTGATTTTGTTCCGTTTTGACTTCGTCTGATATTCCTTTTCCTCGAAACACTGAAATAGGCATAAAACAGCAAATCTAGGCTGGGCCTCCGGCTAATAGGTTAGTCCCAAAAATAATATAAAAGTGGATAATAAAGCCCAATATTGCCCAAAACAGTAGATAAAGTAGCATGGAGCAATAAAAAATTATACATACGTTGGAGACGTATCAAGCATCTCCAAGCTTAATTCCTGCTCGTCCTTGAGTAGGTAAATGATAAAAAAGAATTTTTGATGCGGAGTGATAGTTTGGCATAATTTCAATGTAAATCTTCTTAATTGTTATATGAATATTTAGATCTGAAAGATTCAAGACAAAAGTTCATATTCACATAAAAAATAATAATACTTCAAGCATACTAATCAAAGCAATCAAGTCTTCTCAAAATAACATGGCAAAAGAAAGTTCATCCCTACAAAATCATATAGTTAGGCTATGCTTCATTTTCGTCACATAAAGATGTTCCCAACTTGTCGTGGGGAACGAACACCTATGGGGCAGGGCCCCTTTCGGTCCGGCAAGGGAGCGGAGAGCGCACGAAGAGCAGATCGAGGCGGAGCACTCGAGGGATTTTTACCCAACTTCGGAGCTCTCCGGAGAGATAATACTCCTACTACTGCTTTGTGATTGTATTCTACTCTTGCTTGAGAGCGTGAGGGTGGTGTAGTTTCGAATGAGTCGAACCCCCTCTACGTTGCACATGGGCCTCCTTTTATAGGCACAAGGGGTCACCGACAGGTGGCAACGCAGTCAAGGGTACAAATGTAAAAAGGGTGGTTGGTACAACTACTATCTACAGTGCACCCTACCTAATTCTGAAGGCAGGGGACAAGCGCATTTAATGCCCGTCCGCATCGCCTAAACAGTGCAAAAAAGTGACCATTAGGGGCGCCACCGCTTGCCACGATGGCCTTCTAGTCATCTTCTCTTGCCACCTCGCACCGCTTGGCTGCACAGCTTCCCGCCACGTGCGCCTGGAATGATCCTGCAGCGACACGTCGACGGATGCGCTGGAGCATGGGTGCAGAGTGGTGGCTTCGCCGTGGCAAGCGCCTTGTCGCACCCGAAAGCTTGTCACTCGTTGGGTCTTGCCGGGACGCGCGGCGTGTCGCGGCAAGTTCTTTGTAGTGCCTTGGTTGGCCTTCCCGGCAAGCTCCTCTTGCCGGGGCCTTGTCCTTCCCGGCAAGCTCCTCTTGCCGGAGTCTTGTCTTCTCAGTTTAAACACTTTGTTCTTGAATGGCATCAACAGGAACTACGGAGGATCTTGGCGGACGCCCGACAAGCCTTGCCGCGGGACGCTGCGACTGCCCGGGCACAAGTTCGGGATACTAAGGTACCCCTACTTTAGTACACCGACAGGATCCCCCGGGCCCGGGCCACACACGGTGCCGAGCGCTGTTGGGCCAGGCCCAAAACAGGGCACGGGCACACGCGGCCTGGGTCCATACCGAATCTAACTCCGTATCCACCGCGCCCTCCCGTAACGGCGCGCGTCAAACGCGGCGTCGTGGGAGAGATCGTGGGCGTTTCTTTAATCGAAAAAGGCGTAACGTTCGCCTCCTCCTCTTTATAAGCAGAGAAAACAGGGGCCGTTCCCCACCTTCGCCACTTGCAGTTGCTTTCCTCAGAAATCTCCGCCGCTCCCCTCCGCTTCTCAACGCCGAAAGAGAGCAGCGCGCCGCCGCCCGTCGCCGCCGTCGCCGCCAACGCCCTCGCCCTCCCCCATCGCTTCCTCCATGGCCCCGAAGACCGGGAAGGGTGCGAAGTCAGCCAAGGCGCTGCGGCTCGAGGCGCTGCACAAGGAGCGAGCACTTTTCCCCCCCAAGCTCACCGCGAAGGAGCTGCGGGAGTGGTTCTACCTTTTCTGGTCGACGGAGACGCGGCGCATCCACGCGCAGTACTCTCCGCCAAGCTTCTACTTGAGCGGTGCGCAAAGGGTACTACTTCTTCCCTTTGTTCTTCTACTGCGGGCTTTGCCCGCCCTTTTCCGATTTCTTCTGTGATATCATGAATACCTACGGGTTTCATCTCCTTGACTTCACCCCCAATGCTGTTCTGACAATGGCGGTTTTCGCCCATCTCTGCGAGAACTTCGTTGGAATCCACCCGAACGTTGCCCTTTTTCGCCACTATTTCATCCGCTGAGCCGAGAAAGGAGAGCCCTTAGCTGGCGGGATCGCCTGGATCTCAAGAGTCGGCATGAAGGAGGTGTATCTGGAGGGGGAGCTCCGCAGCAAATGGGAGGAGTGGAGAGCGGAGTGGTGTTGGATCGTTGATGAGAACCCGCATCCATTCACCAATTTGCGCCAAGCCAGAGTAGTGCGCGGTGGCGACTGGAGCGCCCTGGCGGCGGACGATGCCAGATTGAAGATCACCATCACCCGGATCTTGCGGCTCAGGCTTGCCAGGCTCACAATGGGGGCTGTTGGCGCGGATTTCCTTCGCCGCCGTATCGCCCCTTTGTAGGAGAGGGGGAGACCCGCCTGGCTCTTCGGGGGTCCGGCGGACATAATGAGGTTGCGCCCAGGCCTCAATTTTAACTTTACTGTCATGGAGTTGGATGGGACGCTGAAGGAGCTGTTCAAGCACGACCCCAACCATCCCGAGTGGTTCAGGCTGCCGCAGGGCGTCGTCCCATTGTGCAATAACTCCTAGCTCGACCGCATCCGCGCAATGATGCCGGAGTGCGACTCGCATGGGATTATCCCAACGTGGCAGGAGCCCGCCGACGCCGTCGTGCAGAATTTCTTTGACAACTTGGCGGAGGTGGCGGTCCGCGCCGATGAGCAAAGGCTTCTCACCCGCGACACCACTGATGATGAGATCGCGCGATCGTCACTGGCGGAGGCGGCGGCGGCCGCCGCCATGTGGCGTTCGGGTTCACTTTGGAGGAGGCAGAGGCAGCCGAGGCGGCAAGCCTTGCCGACCGAGAGGATCTTGGCGGGGAAGTCGTTGGCGAGGGGGAGCCCGAAGCCGAAGCGAGCGAGCCTGCCGGGGGCGCAAGTGTCCAGCCATCTTCAAGCAACTTGCCGCAGACGGGGCCCTCAGCACAGCCCCCAGCTCAACCAAGGAGGCGCCTCCGCAGGACCGGGGACACAGCAGGGCGGCAGATGGGCCAACAGCCGCCGTGCCGCGTGACACGCTCCACCGCGCCAAGCACTGCTGACACGGGAGCATCTCACGCCGTACCGGCAACTGGGGTGGGGTCTTCTCGGGCCGCCGCTTCCGATCCTGCCGCAGCTCCCGCCAAGCGTCCAAGGGAACCTACTCCTCCGCCTTGTCGCGCTGAAAGGGTGCCGGACTTTGATCTCTCCACACTCAGCTCCGACGAGGAGGAAGAAGAGGAGGACGAGTAAGTCTTTTCTTTTTGTTGTACTTATGGTTCTTCAATTCTTGCTGTTTCTTGCCTTGTATCTGATCTGCTTCCCTCTGAACCTTGTTCCTTCTTAGGACTCTGGCCCAGAGAGCGGCGAAGAGGGCCAAGGTCCCCGTGGTTGTTATCGAGGACGATCCTACTGCGGCAATAGAGGACGTATCCGAGACCACCTTGACGGACCCGGCAATCTCTCCCCGAAGCAGCCCCCAACGCAGCTCCCAGCGTAAGTATTTGTTCACTCCTGTTGTGGGGCACGCATGGGTGCTCCTTCTTTGCTGATATCTTGTTTATTGGTTTGCTTGTGTAGGAGCAGAGCAGGCCCACTAGGAACAACCAGAAGCTGCCCCTGAGGTGCTATCCGCTTCAACTACGCCACCAAGGGGTGACTCTCCGGCAAGGGAGAGGTCCCCGGCAAGGGAGGAGTCTCTGGCAAGGGGCAGCACCAGCGACCCTCCGGTGGTGGAGCCCAGCACTAGTAATTTCCCTTGCTTGAAACTTCCCTTGGATTCTTCTTCTTCTGATATTCTTTCTTTGGATATTTGCTTGACTTTTTCTCCCCTTTCCTGTCTTCAGATCCTCCCTCCGGGGAGCCAATGAAAACCGAGGCCACCGGCGAGGAGAACGTGCGCGGCGATACTGGCGATGCCGCTGCTACTGAAGAGGAGGCCGGCGCTGATGACCCCGCTGGCGAAGAGGCCGCCAAGGCTGCTGGCGCTGGAGCTGGCGAGGGGTCCGGCGGCCGCACTGACGACCCGGGGGCCGCAGGAGCGCAAGGCGCTACGCCGACCACCGACCCCTCCGCTGCTGACGCAGAGCCAGGCCCCGAAGAGCCCCAGCCCGGCGCCTACTTGAAGGCCGGCGAAGGTATCTTCATTAGGCTCCCCTGGGCGTCAAGCTCCAGGGCGCCGGTCGAGGGAGAGGCTTTGACGAGAAGTACTCGCCTCATTGGGGCGACGGTGGTTGACGCGCCAAGCAAAGCAGCAGCGGCGAATCTGAGGAGGAGCAGCTGCTCCAGAAGTTGGTGTCGCTCTACCGCGCCCGCAAGCTTAAACTGAGTCCCGGAAGCGCTTGTCGCGCAGGCGGGAGTGGACATAGAGAAACATGCGGAGGAGCTCCAGAGCCGCAGCCAAGAGGCCCTCCGGTCCATTGCAGAGGAGAGAGCACAGCTCGTCGAGGCGCGGAAGGTGTTCATCCTTGAGAAGGCTGAAGCCGAGGAGCAGCAAAGGCTTGCCGCCGAGGAGCTATCCAAGCGGGAAGGTGAGCTGACGCAGAAGAAAGTTAACTTGGACATCCATGAGGAGGAGCTCGCTGCACGTGAGGAGACACTTGGCGGGGCTCTCAAGGAAGCGAAAGATGCCGCAGCAGCTGCCGAGGCCGCCAAGAAGGAGTTGGAGGTGAGGGTGACGGAGCTAGAAGCCACCCTCAAGACAAAAAATGAAGAGCTTGCCGCGCTCCAGCGCGAGCGCGAGAAGGACGCCCTTGCCCATGGCGAGCTGCAGGCGCGTCTCCCTGATAAAGGTAGGGAGCTGAACGCCGCCAAGGACGCCAATGCCGATCTCGAGCTGAAGCTGGCCACGCCGACGGGGACGTTAGATGGCGCCAAGAAGCGGGAGGAGGACCTGAAGCAGGAGATCAAGGCCAATGAGGCGCTGCTGACGAGGGCCGCCGAAACCCAGAACACCTTCAGGGCTACTGTGGAGCTCTAGACGGAGGGCCTCATCAACATCGCCGTAGTCATCGACGAGGAGCTGGCGCAGCTGGATTTGGAGGGCTTCGGGTACTCGTCTGACGAGAACCTCCAGCCCAGCGCCAAGCTCACACTGTTCTTCAAGGGCGTGGCGACGGCTCTCCAGCAACTCTGGGAAAGGATCCCAAGGCAGCTGGCTGACGACTCGCGCGCAATCTGCGCCAGAGTCTTGGAGAAGGTGTTGGTGAAGGTGCTCTTCCGCAATCCGGGCCTCAACCTCACCAACGTCCTCAAGAAACTGCCGGCGGGTGCTGATCTTGAGGAGCTCAGGGCCATTGTCGCACCCATCATGGACAAGGTGAATGAAGTCAGGAGGGTCGACGGCGATCGCGTAGATTAGGCCGCCCTTTTTCTCCTTTCCTTGCCGCTGTTATTTATATCATGAGAACGATTTAGTCAGTGCCACGACAAGTTTCCTTTGTAATATAACTTTATCTTGGGCAGTATTTGCTATGTTATTTCCTGTACTTGGTTCCTTACTTTGTATGTTTTTACCCTACGCTTTTAGGGAACTTGCGGTATGAGCACCCTTGCCATGAAGCGCTGAGTCTGGAACATCAGCAGACCTTCTTGGCGGCTGCTTCCGGCAAGAAACCTTGTCGTAACTAGTCGCATCACACTTAAGTTGTTGAGTCGACTCGAAACAAAGTAAGGGCGCAACTAGCTACGAGTTGGTTCCTCCGCGCACAGGTTTTCCATACAAAGCACGGTCGTTCAAGGAAGATAACTTAAAATCATAAAAACTGATTGTGCTCAAACTTTGGCGACTTAGCTTTTCTGTCGTTTGCGTCCCGGCAAGGCTACACTTCTTTGAACGACGCCTAGTCCACACCATTATCTTCTCCTCCCCCCCGGTGAACTTGTGGGCGGAGGAACCTTTTTTTGAGAAAAAGAAAGAAGAGAAAATAAAGATATGGAGCCTCAAGGCTTGTTATCGCTTACGGGTGGCAAGTGCTGCACAAAGTGTCAGATAATACATGCAAAAAAGAAAAAGGCATGAATTTTGACAAGATGTGCGAAGTACATGAGCTTTATTTATGCACGGGATCTGTGCCCGGCTTTGTACAAAGGGTTACATGCAACAGCGGCAAGGCTTGTACAAAAGGTGGTTGCCGGAATAGGTTCCGGCAACCGCGCCTTATGGGTAAAACTTATGAAGATGCTCAATGTTCCAGGAGTTGCTCACCGGAAAGCCATCTTCGGTCTTAAGGCAGACAGCGCCAGGCCTAGTGACTCGTTTCACCTGATAAGGGCCTTCCCACTTTGGCGTCAACTTGTTGGAATTCTTGGCGGATTGAACACGCCGAAGAACAAGGTCGCCTTCCTTGAGACTTCTGGCATTGACTTTGCGGCTATGGTAGCGGCGCAAAGCTTCTTTGTATCGAGCAGCTCGTCTGAGAGCTGAAGGCGATCTTCCTCAAGGAGCAGCAGCGTCATCTTGTCGCAGCTGCTCTTGCTCAAGCTCATCATAAGCGAGCACTCGAGGCGATCCGTATACGAGTTCCGTGGGGAGAACTGCCTCTGCTCCATAGACTAGAGCAAAAGGTGTCTGGCCAGTGGCTCGACTTGGCGTCGTCCTGATCGACCAAAGAACCACTGGCAGCTCCTCGATCCAATTCCTTCCGCACTTGTGCAGCCTGTCAAAAGTTCTGGTCTTGAGCCCGCGCAGCACTTCAGCGTTTGCCCTCTCCGCTTGACCGTTGCTTCTCGGGTGAGAAACATAAGCGAAGCAGACCTTGGAGCCAAGATCTTGGACATACTGCATGAAGGTGCGGCTCGTGAATTGTGTGCCATTGTCGGTGATGATCCTGTTAGGGACTCCGAAACGGCAAACAATTGACCTGAAGAACTTGATCGCCGATCGTGCTTGTCACCTTCCTCATCGCTTCCACTTCCGCCACTTCGTGAACTTGTCGATCGCCACGTACCAGTACTCGAATCCCCCGACAGCTCGGGGAAAAGGGCCGAGGATGTCGAGCCCCCAGACCGAAAATGGCCAGGATAAAGGGAATGTTTGGAGAGCTTGAGCTGGTTGATGTATCTGCTTGGAGTGGAACTGACACGCTTCACACTTGGTTACTTGTGCCATTGCATCCTGGAGGGCTGTTGGCCAAAAGAAACCTTGCCGGAAAGCTTTGCCGGCAAGTGCTCTTGCGCCAATGTGATGACCACATATGCCTCCATGTATCTCTGCCAATAGCTTCTGTCCGTCTCACCGGGGAATGCACTTCAATTTCACTCCGTTGAATCTTCTTCTGTACAGTATGTCGTTGACAAACTGGTACATACTTGACTGCCGGGCTACTTTCTCCGCTTCTTCTTGCTCTTCGGGAAGTTCTCCTGTTTGAAGGAAACGGACAATCTGCTGCGCCCATGCCGGAGCCTGTGGCTCAACAACAAAGACTAAAGGCACAAATGCTGCTGCGGGAACATCAGCTTCTACGGCAAGAACCTGAGGTTCAGCTGGAGCTTGATGTTCCCCAGCAAGCATGCCTGAGCAAAACTTGTCGGGAGCGTCTGCTTCAACGGAACAAACCCTAGGGCTTGTCAGAGCAGACTGTTCCTCAGCACTCTTGGTGTTAGGTTTGGTAACCTTCTTGGCGGCGGCTTCGGGGAGCTCTGCCGGAAAGTAGTCACCATAAACCAACTTCCTCTTCTTGCTCTGTCCAGTTGATGGCGTTACAGATGGTTGAGTCAGCTTGAGCACAAAAATTCCTGGTTCCACAGGTAACTTGAGTGCGGCACACTTTGACAGGCCATCTGCAATGTCGTTCTGAGCTCTCGGAACATGTTCCATCTGTAGGCCGTCAAAGTGCTCTTCCAGCTTTCTCACTTCATCAATGTAGGCTTCCATCAACGGACTCTGATAATCTTTGTTCACTTGGCATACGTCAAGCTGCGAGTCCCCCCCTGACAATAAGCTTCTTGATCCCAAGGTCTGCCGCGATCCTGAGTCAGGCAAGCAAACCTTCATACTCTGCAGTATTGTTTGTCACTTGCTCCTTGGGAAAGTGCATCTAGACCACGTACTTGAGGTGCTCTCCGGTGGGTGCGATAAGTAGTACGCCCGCACCGGCGCCTTGCAGCGAGAAGGCACCATCAAAGTACATGATCCATTCCTTGCTTGCTTCCTTGACGGGGATGCTCGTCTTTGGAGTTTCTTCATCAGGAGTTGGCGTCCATTCTGCTATGAATTCTGCCAATGCTCGGCTCTAGATAGTTGAAGTACTCTCAAACTTAAGGCCAAAGCTTGACAATTCCAGTGCCCACTCGACAATCCTGCCTGTTGCTTCTAGATTTTGCAATATCCTCTTCAACGGAAAGCGAGTGACAACTGTAATCTCATGTGCTTGAAAGTAATGGCGCAGCTTTCTTGAGGCCATGAGAAGGCCGAAAAGCAACTTCTGCACACCAGAGTACCTTGATCTAGCCCCCTGCAGAAGGGAACTGACAAAGTAAACTGGGCGCTGCACCATTTTCTTCTGCTTCTCTTCTTGTGGTTGCGCAGATTTATCCTTGTCGGGACCAGAGCCTGTCGGGGAAGCTCCCTGCTTGTCGCTGGATGTACTTGCCGCGGCCGCTGGCTCATCATCTGCCTCCCTTTCCGCTACTAACGCAGCACTAACCACTTGATTGGTTGCCACTAGATATAGCAGCAACTTCTCTTGTGGCTTAGGTGCGACAAGTATTGGAGTGGAGGACAGATATTTCTTCAACTCCTGCAGCGCCGCCTCCGCTTCCGGAGTCCATTTCATTGGACCTGCCTTTTTCAAAATTTTGAAAAATGGCAGGGCGCGCTCAACAGACTTAGAGATGAACCTGCTGAGAGCAGCTACGCAGCCGGCAAGTCTTCGCACATCCTTGACGTGCTTTGGTGCTTCGATCTGCTCAATGGCCTTGATCTTGTCGGGGTTGGCTTCGATCCCCCGCTGAGACACAAAGAACCCGAGAAGCTTGCCGGAGGGGACTCCAAACACGCACTTCTCGGGGTTAAGCTTGAGGTTGATCTTGCGCAGATTTGCAAAGGTCTCGTCCAAATCTTGAACCAGAGTTGCTCTATCTTTGCTCTTGACCACTATGTCATCCGTGTAAGCTTCTACATTTCTGTGCAACTGTGGCTCAAAAGCCTCGTGAACTACCCTTGCAAATGTTGAACCAGCATTCTTTAGTCCGAAAAGCATCCGTACGAAGCAGTACGTGCCACATGGAGTAATGAATGCAGTTTTCTTCTCATCTTCTTCTGCCATAAAGATCTGATGGTATCCCGAATACGCATCAAGAAATGAAAGCAAATCACATCCTGTCGTGGAGTCGACAATCTGGTCAATGCGCGGCAAGGGAAATGGATCTTTGGGACAAGCTTTATTAACATCAGTGAAGTCAATACAAAGCCTCCATTTCTCATTCGCTTTCTGCACGACTACAGGATTGGCCAGCCACGTTGGATGGAGCACTCCTCTGACCAGGCCTGCCGCTTCCAACTTCTTGATCTCTTCAGCAATGAACTCTTGGCATTCTACTGCTTGTTTCCTAACTTTCTGCTTGACGGGCCGCGCGTGAGGACAGACGGCAAGGTGGTGCTCAATTACTTTCCTGGGAACACCGGGGATGTCAGATGGTTGCCATGCAAACACATCGACATTCGCTCGCAGGAAAGCAACGAGTGTGCTTTCCTATTTAGGATCAAGCGTGGCACTGATGGTGAAGGTACCACCAGTGCCGTCCTCCTTGGCGGCCACTTTCTTTGTTTCTGGCGGAGTTGCCTTCGCCTTCTTACACTTGCCAGTGGAGCTCGATGGTGCGTCCTCGACGGTAGTGCAGCACTCCGAAGAGGTGCGCTTGCCGGAGTGGGCATCAGAGCTCTTGCCGGACTTGGTCTTCTTCTTCCCCCCGGGAGCTTCAGCAGCAAGTGATTTGCGATCTGCTGTGGCTGCTGCTTCCCGGTAGATCTTGTCGGTGCAGATAAGGGCATCTTTCTTGTCGCCAGGGACAGAGATGACACTTATCGGACCAGGCATCTTGAGCACGCCAGGCATAGTGAGAGGCTGCCATGAACTTGGCGGCGGCCGACGGCCGAGTATCCCATTGTAGGGCAATGGGAAATCAGCAACGTCAAAGGTAACTTTCTCTGTCCAGAAATTCAGCTCACTGCCAAATGTCACAGGCAACATGATCTTCCCCTTCGGCTTGCTCCTTCCCGGATTGATTCCTTGGAAAGTACCAGTCTCTTCGAGCTCGTTGTCGGGGATCTGAAGCTTCTTGAGTACCGTGGAGGAAATCAGATTCAAGCCGGCCCCGCCGTCAACCAGCATCTTTGTAACCTTGAGGTTGCGGATAGTTGGTGAAACCAACATCGGCAAGCACCCGACCGCGGTTATGTGATCAGGGTGATCCTCAATGTCAAAGATGATGGGCGTGCTGGACCACTTCAGAGGCTTGCGTGACTCAACTGGTGGTTCTGCTGCATTTACTTCCCGCACCCATTGTTTGAGCTGGCGGTGTGAAGTATGCAGAGAAGCACCACCGTCAACGCAGAGGACCTCTGTTGCTTTCTGAAACTCCTGCTCGTCGGCCTCATCCTGATCCATTTCTTCATCTTCGTCTTCGTCTTCATCCTTGTCGCGGCCGCGGGGAGGCCTGTCTCCTTGCCGCTGCTTGGCCTTGCCGCGGCGCCCTCCTCGGCCAGGATGCTTCTTGCCGGATCCTCCACCACCTTCTTGGGCTTTCTCCTTGTCGCGTCGTTCGTATTCAGCTTTCTGCAGTTCAACAAGCTGCTCAACTTTTTGCAGGTCTGGAGATCATGGCCCTTGGTGCGATGGATCTTGCAGTACTGCTTGCCAGAGCCGTCCTGCTTGTCGGCGGCCACCACAGCCTCGCTGGAGTTACCAGCTTTGGCCTTGTCGGTGCCTCCTCCGTTGCCGGACTGGTCGACAACTAGCACATCCTTAGCTTTCCTCTTCTTGTTGTTCCGCCTCCGGTTTTTCCTTGCCGGGGCGGCGTCTTCACCGCCGCACCTTCGCTCCTGCATTCTCTCCGGAGTTTCTCCCTTCAAAGACGCGTCTTGCACTGTCGGCTAGGGCGTATAGCTCGCTGACATCTCTGATCTTGCACATCGCCATCTCCTCCCTCATCCTATGATTACACACGTTCTGATGGAACGCGCTGATAACCGCGGCATGGTGGACGTCTGGGATGTTGCGCTACACTTGGCTCAATCTCTGAATATACTTGCGCAGGGGCTCTCCTTCCTTCTGGGCGAGCAGATGAAGATCACTTTCCTGGCCATGGGGCTTGTGTCCGCCTGTGAAGGCGCCGACAAACTGATGGCATAGGTCCGCCCATGAGGAGATGGAGTTGTCCGGCAAGTGCATGAGCCAGGATCTGACGTTTGGCTTGAGTACCAGTGGGAAATAGTTGGCGAGGATCTTCTCGTCGCGCCCCCCGGCGGCCTGCACCGCAATGGTGTAGATGCTGAGAAACTCCGACGGGTGCAACCTGCCATCGTACTTCTCGGGTACATCTGGCTTGAAGTTCTTGGTACTGGGCCACTGGACTTGCCGCAGCTCACGAGTAAACGAGGGGCAGCCATCACAGACGGCAAGTCGCTGGTTCCCTCGGGCGCATGCATGTCAACAGCGGGCCCAGTAGCGCTGTTCGGATCGACGTCGGCGCTTCTCTTCGATGCTCGATCGCGCGTCTGGCGTCTTCGTGCTGTCGTTCTTGAAGAACTTGGCGTTGATCGCGACGAGCTCGTGGATCCGACGACGCCATGGAGTCGTTGTCGAGGTTGACCCGGCGAGTCGGCAATCTTGGCCTTCGGGGCGGGGAGTGCACGGTTTTCGCGCCCCCACCAGTCTTGTCTCCATCGGCTTGCGCCTGGGCGTCTTGCCGCGGCTTCGAAGTACTCGGTTGCCGGGGAGTGTCGCCGTTGGTGAAGCCGATGAGGCTCTGAATGGTGGCCCTCCAATCGTCAATCTTGTCTGGTGCTGGAGGGTAATCTAGAAGCAGTTGGGCTCGGGCCAATGCTTCTTCTGGAGTCTTGGGTGGCGGTAGTGAACGGCGCGAGGAGCGAGATATGCTCGCACTTCTAACAATGTTAGGAGGAGCAGCATCTCGTCTAGGCGACCGTGCCGCGCTCGTACCAGCATGTTGACGTGCATGCTGATCTTGAGCGTCCCGAGATCCACCAGCTTGGCCTTGACCCAACGAACGTATGGTACCGCGGGTACCATGACATTGTCGGTCCTGCGCCTCCTGAGACGGGCGCGGCGTGTGCACGGACGCCGAGGTTTGTGCGGCCTTGTCCTTGGACCTGGCGGCGGCATGAGCTCCCTCGTCGACGCCCGTTCCTCCGCCGGCGTCTACCCCACCGCCTGTTTTCTCCGGTGGCGGTGGGATTGACGCGGACGGTCCAGCCACCTCCGAAGCCTTCTTCTTCGGTGGCATGTTGAAGATGATGACGAAGAAAACGGAGATTTGTCTCACGTGAACGCCGGATCAGGTTCACGCAACCTCGACGCCCCCCACCTGGCGCGCCAAAGATGTCATGGGGAACGAACACCTATGGGGCAGGGCCCCTTTCGGTCCGGCAAGGGAGTGGAGAGCGTACGAAGAGCAGATCGAGGCGGAGCACGCGAGGGATTTTTACCCAGCTTCGGAGCTCTCCGGAGAGATAATACTCCTACTACTGCTTTGTGATTGTATTCTACTCTTGCTTGAGAGCGTGAGGGTGGTGTAGTTTCGATTGAGTCGAACCCCCTCTACGTTGCGCATGGGCCTCCTTTTATAGGCACAAGGGGTCACCGACAGGTGGCAACGCAGTCAAGGGTACAAATGTAAAAAGGGTGGTTGGTACAACCGCTATCTACAGTGCACCCTACCTAATTCTGACGGCAGGGGACAAGCGCATTTAATGCCCGTCCGCATCGCCTAAACAGTGCATAAAAGCGACCGTTAGGGGCGCCACCGCTTGCCACGATGGCCTTCTAGTCATCTCCTCTTGCCACCTCGCACCGCTTGGCTGCACAGCTTCCTGCCACGTGCGCCTGGAATGATCCTGCAGCGACACGTCGACGGATGCGCTGGAGCATGGGTGCAGAGTGGTGGCTTCGCCGCGGCAAGCGCCTTGCCACGGTCGTTGTCTTGTCGCACCCGAAAGCTTGTCACTCGTTGGGTCTTGCCGGAACGCGCGGCGTGTCGCGGCAAGTTCTTTGCAGTGCCTTGGTTGGCCTTCCCGGCAAGCTCCTCTTGCCGGGGCCTTGTCCTTCCCGGCAAGCTCCTCTTGCCGGAGTCTTGTCTTCTCAGTTTAAACACTTTGTTCTTGAATGGCATCAATAGGAACTACGGAGGATCTTGGCGGGCCTCGAAGCCTTCTCATGGACGCCAGCTGATCGCTTATGCACAAGTTCGGGTTACTAAGGTACCCCTACTTTAGTACACCGACACAACTTCTATACCCCCGATGACAAGCCAAGCAATTGTTTCGTACTTAAATAATCTCAAACTTTTTCAACCTTCACACAATACATGAGCATGAGCCATGGATATAGCACTATGTGTGGAATAGAATATGATGATGGGGATTGTGTGGAGAAGACAAAAAGGAGAAAGTCTCACATTGACGAGGATAATTAACGGGCTATGGAGATGCCCATCAATTGATGTCAACATGAGGAGTAGGGGTTGCCATGCAACGGATGCACTAGAGCTATGAATGCTCAACAAAAGAAAACTAGTGGGTGTGCATCCAACTCGCTTGCTCATGAAGACCTAGGGCATTTGAGGAAGCCCATCGTAGGAATATACAAGCCAAGTTCTATAATGAAAAATTCCCACTGGTATAAAAAGGAAAACTTTATGAGACTCACTACATTAAGAACAAGGTGCTACTTTGAAGCACAATATATGAGATTCACTACATGAGGAAGAAGGTGCTACTTTGAAGCACAAGTGTGGAAAAAGAGATAGTAGCATTGCCCCTTTTTTTCTTTTCTCTTTTTTTCCATTTCTCTTTTTTTGGGCCTTTCTTTTTTTCTTTTCGTCTTTCTTCTTCTTTTTCTTTTTTTTCTTTTTGTGCAATGCTCTAACAATGATGATCATCACACTTCTATTGATTACAACATAAGGATTACAACTCGAAACTTAGAACAAGATATGACTCTATATGAATGCCTCCGGTGTACGGGATGGTGCAATGAATCAAGAGTGACATGTATGAAAAATAATGCATGGTGGCTTTGCCACAAATACGATGTCAACTACATGATCATGCAATGGCAATATGACAAAAGTAATGTATGTCATGATGATGATGATGGAAGTTGCATGGCAATATATCTCGGAATGGCTATGGAAATGCCATAATAGGTAGGTATGGTGGTTGTTTTGAGGAAGATATAAGGAGGTTTATGTGTGATAGAGCGATTGTATCACGGGTTTGATGCACCGCTAAGTTTGCACCAACTCTCAAGGTGAGAAAGGGCAATGCACGGCATCAAGAGGCTAGCAAAGGCGGAAAGGTAAAAGTGCATATAATCCATGGACTCAACATTAGTCAAAAGAACTCATATACTTATTGCAAAAATTTAGAAGTCATCAACAATCAAGTACTACGCGCATGCTCCTAGGGGGATAGATTGGTAGGAAAAGACCATCGCTCGTCCCCGACCGCCACTCATAAGGATGCACAAGCCAGGTACACTTCATGTTTCAAATTTGTTACACAACTTTAACCATACGTGCATGCTACGCGACTTGCAAACTTCAACACAAGCATTTCTCAAATTCACAATTACTCAACTAGCACGACTTTGATATTATTACCTCCATATCTCAAAACAATTATCAAGCATCAAACTTATCTTAGTATTGAATTCACTCAAAAGAAAGTTTCACATATCTTGAATACCAAGTATATTAACATTAAGCAAATTACCATGCTATTTAAGACTCTCAAAATAATATAAGTGAATTATGAGAGTTCATCTATTACTTAAAAATAAAACTACCACCATGCTCTAAAAGATATAAGTGATGCACTAGAGCAAATGACAAACTACTCCGAAAGATATAAGTGAAGATCAATGAGTAGTCGAATAATTATACAACTATGTGAAGACTCTCCCATTTAATAATTTCAGATATTGATACTTTATTCAAACATCAAGAAAAGCTAAATAAAACTACATTGCAAGGATAGCACAACTCAAGTGAAGAAGCAAAAACTTAGGCCCAACCGATACTAACCGATATTTGTTGAAGAAGAAAGATGGGATGCCTACTGGGGCATCCCCAAGCTTAGATGCTTGAGACTTCTTGAAATATTATCTTGGGGTGCCTTGGGCATCCCCAAGCTTGAGCTTTCGTGTCTCCTTAATTCATCTCATATCATGGTTTCTCTTTTTATCAAAAGCTTCATTCACAACAAACTCAACAAAAACTCGTGAGATAGGTTAGTATAAACCAATGCAAAACCATATCATTTTCTACTGTAACAAATCACTTAAATAATTATTCAACATTGCATACTAAATTCCTCTGCATATTTAATACTCCTATCCTCAAATAGAATTATTAATTAAGCAAACATATGCAAACAATGCAACCATAACAGCAATCTGCCAAAACAGTACAGTCTGTAAAGAATGCAAGAGTATCAATACTTACCTGACTCCAAAAATTATGAACTAAAATTCCCACTGTAATAAATTTATCATATCTCAATATGCAAAAAGATTCAACATTATACCACTCACTGACGTTTCTAGGGAATTTTTGCAACAGCGGTAAACTTTCTGTTTTCAAACAACAACATGTATACTAGCAAAACAAGCATGGGAAAGGCTATCCTTGACTTCTTTATTGAAACTAAAGATGCAAAACATTATTATAAATAACAGCAAGCTAATACTAACAAGAGAAAATGACGCTCCAAGCAAAACATATATCATGTGGTGAATAAAAATATAGCTCCAAGTAAAGTTACCGATGAACGAAGACGAAAGAGGGGATGCCTTCCGGGGCATCCCCAAGCTTAGGCTCTTGTTTATCCTTGAATATTACCTTGGGGTGCCTTGGGCATCCCCAAGCTTAGGCTCTTTCCACTCCTTATTCCATAGTCCATCGAATCTTTACCCAAAACTTGAAAACTTCACAACACAAAACTTAACAGAAAACTCGTAAGCTCTGTTAGTGTAAGAAAGTAAAACAACAACTTAGGTACAGTAATGAACTCATTATAAATTCATATTGGTGTAATGTCTACTGTACTCCAACTTATCTATGGTTCATACCCTCCGATACTACTCATAGATTCATCAAAATAAGCAAACAACACATAAAAAACAGAATCTGTCAAAAACAGAACAATTTGTAGTAATCTGTATCAAACGTATACTTCTGGAAGTCCAAAATCCTACCAACTTAGGAAGTCCTAAGAAATCCGTGTACCAATCGATAGCAAAAAGAATCAGATCAGAAGCACGTTTCTGTGAATTAGCAAAACTAATTTACTGGGTGCAAAAGTTTCTGATTTTCAGCAGGATCAACACAACTATCACCATAAGCTATCCTAAAGGTCTTACTTGGCACTTTATTGAAACAAAAGCTATAAAACATGATTACTACAGTAGCATAATCATGTGGACACACAAAAACAGTAAGTATACATATTGGGTTGTCTCCCAACAAGCGCTTTTCTTTAATGCCTTTCTAGCTAGGCATGATGATGACAATGATGCTCACATAAAAGATAGGAATTGAAACATAACGGGGGCATCATGAAGCATATGAATAGCACATTTAAGTCTAACCCGCTTCCTATGCATAGGGATTTTGTGAGCAAACAACTTATGGGACCAATAATCAACAAGCATAGGAAGGTAAAACAAGCATAACTTCAAGAATTAAGCACATAGAGAGGAAACTTGATATTATTGCAATTCCTACAAGCATATATTCCTCCCTCTTAATAATTTTCAGTAGCATCATGAATGAATTCAACAATATAACCAGCACCTAAAGCATTCTTTTCATGATCTACAAGCATAGAAAATTTATTACTCTCCACATAAGAAAAATTCTTCTCATGAATAGTAGTGGGAGGAAACTCAACAAAATAACTATCATATGATTTAAAATTAAGATCAAGATGACAAGTTTCATGGTTATCATTATTCTTTAGAGCATACGTGTCATCACAATAATCATCATAGATAGGAGGCATGCTTTCATCATAGTAAATTTTCTCATCAAAGCTTGGGGGACAAAAAATATCATCTTCATCAAACATAGCTTCCCCAAGCTTGTGGCTTTGCATATCATTAGCATCATGGATATTCAAGGAATTCATACTAAAAACATTGCAATCATGCTCGTCATTCACATATTTCATGCCAAGCATTCTATGTACTTCTTCTTCTAGTACTTGAGCACAGTTTTCCTTCCCATCATTTTCACGGAAGACATTAAAAAGATGAAGCATATGAGGCATCCTTAATTCCATTTTTTTAACTAAACTAGTGATAAAACAAGAAACAAAAAGATTCGATTGCAAGATCTAAAGATATACCTTCAAGCACTCACCTCCCCGGCAACGGCGCCAGAAAAGAGCTTAGTTGACGGGGTGTGAGTGAGTTCCCTTTACCTAGCCTCCCCGGCAACGGCGCCAGAAAAGAGCTTGATGTCTACTACACAACCTTCTTCTTGTAGACGTTGTTGGGCCTGCAAGTGCACAGGTTTGTAGGACAGTAGCAAATTTTCCTCAAGTGGATGACCTAAGGTTTATCAATCCGTAGAAGGCGTAGGATGAAGATGGTCTCTCTCAAACAACCCTGCAACCAAATAACAAAGAGTCTCTTGTGTCCCCAACACACCCAATACAATGGAAAATTGTATAGGTGCACTAGTTCGGTGAAGAGATGGTGATACAAGTGCAATATCGGTGGTAGATATAGGTTTTTGTAATCTGAAATAATAAAAACAGCAAGGTAACAAAAGATAAAAGTGAGCGTAAATGGTATTGCAATGATAGGAAACAAGGCCTAGGGTTCATACTTTCACTAGTGCAAGTTCTCTCAACAATAATAACATAGATAGATCATATAACAAGCCCTCAACATGCAACAAAGAGTCACTCCGAAGCCACTAATAGCGGAGAACAAACGTAGAGATTATGGTAGGGTACGAAACCACCTCAAAGCTATTCTTTCGGATCAATCTATAAAAGAGTTCGTACTAGAATAACACCTCAAGATACAAATCAACCAAAACACTAATGTCGCCTAGATACTCCATTGTCACCTCAAGTATCCGTGGGCATGATTATACGATATGCATCACACAATCTCAGATTCATCCAACCAACACAAAGTACTTCAAAGAGTGCCCCAAAGTTTCTACCGGAGAGTCAAGAACGTGTGCCAACCCCTATGCATAGGTTCCCAATGTCACGAAACCCGCAAGTTGATCACCAAAACATACATCAAGTGGCACATGATATCCCATTGTCACCACAGATAATCACGGCAAGACATACATCAAGTGTTCTCATAAAAGACTCAATCCGATAAGTTAACTTCAAAGGGAAACTCAATTCATCACAAGAGAGTAGAGGGAGAAACATCATAAGATCCAAATACAATAGCAAAGCTCGATACATCAAGATCGTGCCATAGAGGAAACACGAGAGAGAACACGAGAGAGAGAGATCAAACACATAGCTACTGGTACATACCCTCAACCCCGAGGGTGAACTACTCCTCCTCGTCATGGATAGCGCCGGATGATGAAGATGGCCACCGGTGATGGGATCCCCCTCCTAAGGGTGCTTAACGGGCTCCCGAGAGGTTTTTGGTGGCTACAGAGGCTTGCGGCGACGGAACTCCCGATCTATCTTCTATTCTGGAAGTTTTAGGGTACAAGAGTATATATGGGTGCAGGGGGTACGTCGGAGGAGCTATGGGGGGCCCACGAGGCAGGGGCGCGTCTGGGGCGCCCCACCCTCGTGAGCACCTCCCGTATCTTCTGACGTGCACTCTAAGTCCATCGAGTGGCTTTCCTTCCAAAAATAACTTCTCCAGTTGATTTCGTTCCGTTTTGACTTCGTCTGATATTCCTTTTCCTCGAAACACTGAAATAGGCATAAGACAGCAAATCTGGGCTGGGCCTCCTGTTAATAGGTTAGTCCCAAAAATAATGTAAAAGTGGATAATAAAGCCCAACATTGCCCAAAACAGTAGAAAAAGTAGCATGGATCAATCAAAAATTATAGATACGTTGGAGACGTATCAGGCCCGAACCTGGGTAAACATCGTGTCCCCCGCCTCCTTTTATCATTAGCCTTAGACGCACAGTTCGGGACCCCTACCCGAGATCCGCTAGTTTTGACACCGACACTAACCATAGCATGAAACTAGTGGATCCAAATCAGCCCCTTACGAAGCAACGCATAAACTAGGGTTTAAGCTTCTGTCACTCTAGCAACCCATCATCTACTTATGCCTTCCCAATGCCTTCCTCTAGGCCCAAATAATGAAGTGTCATGTAATCGATGTTCACATAACACCACTAGAGGAGAGACAACATACATCTCATCAAAATATCAAACGAATACCAAATTCACATGACTACTAATAGCAAGACTTCACCCATGTCCTCAGGAACAAACGTAACTACTCACAAAGCATATTCATGTTCATTATCAGAGGAGTATTAATATGCATTAAGATCTGAACAAATGATCTTCCACCAAGTAAACCAATTAGCATCAACTACAAGGAGTAATCAACACTACTAGCAACCCATAGGTACCAATTTGTGGTTTTGATAAAAAGATTGGATACAAGAGATGAACTAGGGTTTTGAGAGGAGATGGTGCTGGTGAAGATGTCGATGGAGATTGACCCCCTCCCGATGAGAGGATCGTTGTTGATGACGATGGTGATGATTTTCCCCTCCCAGAGGGAAGTTTCCCCGGCAGAAGAACTCCGCGCCCTAGATTGGTTCTGCCAAGGTTCCGCCTTGTGGCGGCGGAGTTTCATCCCGTAAGCTTGCTTCTGATTTTTTTCAGGGTAAAAGCCTTCATATAGCAGAAGATGGGTACCGGAGGGCCACCAGGGGGCCAAGGAGATAGGGGCGCGCCCGGTGAGGCGCGCCCACCCTCCCCGCCAGGTGTGGGCCCTCCCATATTTCTTTGCTCAGTAATTCTTATTAATAACAAAAATGATTTTCGTGGAGTTTTAGGACTTTTGGAGCTATGCAGAATAGGTTTCCAATATTTGCTCCTTTTCCAGCCAGAATCCCAGCTGCCTTCATTCTCCCTCTTCATGATAAACCTTGTAAAATAAGAGAGAATAGCCACAAGTATTGTGACATAACGTGTAATAACAACCCATAATGCAATAAATATCGATATAAAAGCATGATGCAAAATGGACGTATCAACTCCCCCAAGCTTAGACCTCGCTTGTTCTCAAGGGGAAGCCGAAATTGAAAAATATGTCCACATGTTTAGAGATAGAGGTGTCGATAAAAATAAAATACGGACATGAGGGCATCATGATCATTCTTATAACAACAACATATATAGATTTTGTCATATGATTTCTTATGCTCAAGTAACAATCTATTCACAATGTCAAGTATGGTTCAGAAACTTCATTGAAAGCTAACAAACTATAATCTCAGTCATTGAAGCAATTGCAATTTATCATAACATCAGAAAGAGTCAAAATAGAGCCTTTCAGCAAGTCCACATACTCAACTATCATATAGTTTTCTATGATTTCTAACACTCATGCAATACTTATGGTTATTGAGTTTTAATCGGACACTGAGAAAGATAGGGGCTTATAATGTTGCCTCCCAACGTATTCACCTTTGGGTGATGTCAACAATAATAGTTCATGCTAACTTACATCCAATTTGATATATGTATATATATTAGGATCTTCTCAACAAGAGGTGCTTGCCAAGGGATAAAATTAAAAAGGGAAAGGTGAAGATCACCTTGACTCTTGCATAAAGTAAAAGACATAAAGTAAAAGATAGGCCCTTCGCATAGGGAAGCAGAGGTTGTCATGTGCTTTTAGGGTTGGATGCACAAAATCTTAATGCAAAAGAACATCACTTTATATTGCCACTTGTGATATGAACCTTTATTATGCAGTCCGTCGCTTTAATTACTTCCATATCACACGATCGTATAAGGCTTATTTTCTACGCACTAATAAGTCATACATATTTAGAGAGCAATTTTTATTACTTGCAACATAAAAACTTACTTGAAGGATCTTACTCAATCCAAAGGTAGGTATGGTGGACTCTCATGGCAAAACTGGGTTTAAGGATATTTGGAAGCACAAGTAGTATCTCTACTTGGTGCTAGGAATTTGGCTAGCATGAGGGGGAAAGACAAGCTCAACATGTTTGAAAGATCAATTACAATATACTTTAACTAAGATGTGAGAAAACATAACCCATTACATTGTTTTCCTTGTCCAACATCAACTCTTTAGCATGTCATACTTAATGAGTGCTCATAATCATAAAAGATGTCCAAGATAGTATATTTATATGTGAGAACCTCTCTTTCTTTATTACTTCCTATTAATTGCAACGATGACCAAAACTATGTTTATCAACTCTCAACAACTTTTATGCCTCATACTCTTTATATGTGAAGTCATTACTATCCATAAGATCAATATGAACTCTTTTATTCTTTTTATTCTTTCTACTTTCTCAGGATCATAGCAAGATAGCAAAGCCCTTGACTCAACACTAATCTTTATTATATAGCTCACGGACTCGATTACATAAAGAGATCACAAAGCAAAACTCAAAACTACTTCATACCAAAACTTTATTCTACTACATCAAGATATTATTAAAAGGATCGAACTAAGAAAAACGGTAAAGATAGGAGTGTGATGGTGATACAATACCAGGGCACCTCCCCCAAGCTTGGCAGTTGCCAAGGGGAGTTCCCATACCCATGTGATTATGTCTCCTTCTTAAGAGTTGGTGTTGCGATCTTCTTGGCGATGATGCCCCTCAGGATACGATTCTCCTCCTCGAGCTTATTGGCTTGTTGCTTGAGGTCCATATTCTCCTTGTGGAGCTTGCCCGTGATGGCTAATGCTCCTTTTACCCAAGGATGCTACATAGCTTCTAGAGAACAAGCGACACTCTTTTTCATATTTTCATAAGAAAGAAATTTAACATTTGAAGGGATGACCGAGTTTGGAATAGCTGAGCTCTATGGTTCCCCCATGATGAATCCTGCTTGGAAGTGAGAGGTAACTTCTTGGTCCTCCTCCATGGCATCTATCCTTTTCGAGTCGTCCTCCATCTCATCCTCCGTTGATGGTCCAAAGTGATAAGCGTCGCTATTTGCTTCTGGACCTGGCGTCGGGTGAGACACCCGACTCTCCCCGACTAACTCTTGAGAAGACATCTTGCTCTAAATCTGCGACAGAAATAGCTCGAAACAAAAACAGAGGATTTTTGCGTGATACAGAGATCAAAACCTTCAGGAGATTATATAATGAATTTTTACCGACCAAGAGAAGTATTGTGCAAGAAAATGGAGTCCGGGAGGCACACGAGGTGCCCAAGAGACAGGGGGGCGCGCCCAGTAAGGGTGGGCGTGCCCTCCACCCTCGTGGAGGCCTTGTGTCCTTCCTGGATTACTTCTTGCTTCCTAAAATTATTTAATATTCCAAAACAGAGAAAAATTACCATTGCAATTGTTTTGGAGACGGTTTACTTACCGTACCACATACCTATTCCTTTTCGGAGTCTGAAAAATTCTGGAAAGTGTCCCTTGTATATTCCTCCGGGGTTACGGTTTCAATAATATTAGTTTCTACATTTATAGGATTACCTGAAATATAATGTTTGATTCTTTGACCGTTCACCACCCTCGGACTTGTGCCTTCGAAGTTGTTGATTTTTATGGCGCCAGAACAATAGACCTCCTCGATAACGTAAGGACCTTCCCACTTAGAGAGAAGTTTTCCTGCAAAAAATCTTAAACGAGAGTTGAATAGCAACACATAATCACCTACGTTAAACTCATGCTTTTGTATTATTTTGTCATGCCATCTTTTAACTTTTTCTTTGAACAGCTTGGCATTCTCATAGGCTTGGGTTCTCCATTCATCATGTGAGCTAATATCAAATAACCTCTTCTCATCGGCAAGTTTGAAATCATAGCTGAGCTCTTTAATAGCCCAATATGCCTTATGTTCAAGTGCAAGAGGTAGGTGGCATGCTTCTCCATAAACCATCTTATACGGAGACATACCCATAGGATTTTTATATGCAGTTCTATAGGCCCATAATGCATCATCAAGTTTCTTGGGCCAATTCTTTCTATATCCATTAACAGTCTTTTGCAAAATTAATTTGAGCTCTCTATTACTCAACTCTACTTGACCGCTAGACTGTGGGTGATAAGGAGATGCAATTCTATGATTAACATCATACTTAGCAAGCATTTTACGAAAAGCACCATGAATAAAATGTGAACCACCATCAGTCATGAGATATCTAGGGACTCCAAACCTAGGAAAAATAACTTCTTTAAGCATCTTAATAGAAGTGTTATGATCAACACTACTAGTTGGAATAGCTTCTACCCACTTAGTAACGTAATCAACAGCAACTAAAATATGTGTATATCCATTAGAGGCAGGAAAAGGTCCCATATAATCAAAGCCCCAAACATCAAATGGTTCAATAACAAGAGAATAGTTCATAGGCATTTCTTGACATCTACTAATATTACCAATTCTTTAACATTCATCACAAGACAAGACAAACTTACGAGCATCTTTGAAGAGAGTAGGCCAATAAAAACCGGATTGTAATACCTTATGTATAGTTCTATCTCTAGCGTGGTGTCCTCCATATGGTTCAGAGTGACACTTGTGTAGGATTTGTTCCTGTTCATGCTCAGGTACACAACGTCTAATAATACCATCTACTCCTTCTTTATAAAGATGTGGGTCATCCCAGAAGTGGTGTCTTAAATTATAAAATAACTTTTTCTTTTGCTGGTATGTGAAACTAGGTGGTATAAATTTAGCAACAATGTAATTAGCATAATCAGCATACCAAGGAGCAGTACGAGAAGCATTAATGACCGCTAATTGTTCATCAGGAAAGCTATCATCAATAGGTAGTGCGTCATCAAGAACATTCTCTAACCTAGACAAGTTGTCTGCAACGGGGTTCTCAGCTCCCTTTCTATCAATAATATGCAAATTAAATTCTTGGAGCAAGAGAACCCATCTAATAAGTCTAGGTTTAGCATCTTTCTTTTCCATAAGATATTTAATAGCAGCATGATCAGTGTGAATAGTAACTTTAGAATCAACAATATAAGGTCTGAGCTTATCACAAGCAAAAACAACTGCTAAGAATTCTTTTTCAGTGGTAGCATAATTTCTCTGGGCGGTATCAAGAGTTTTACTAGCATACTAGATAACATTTAATTTCTTATCAACTCTTTGCCCTAGAACAGCACGTACAGCATAATCACTAGCATCACACATAATTTCAAAGGGTAAATTCCAATCAGGTGGCTGAACAATAGGTGCAGTGATCAAAGCTTTCTTAAGTATTTCAAATGCTTCTACACAATCATCATCAAAGACAAAAGGAATATCTTTTTGCAATAAATTAGTTGGAGGCCTAGAGATTTTTGAAAAGTCCTTAATGAACCTCCTATAAAAACCGGCATGGCCAAGGAAACTTCTTATACCTTTAATGTCCTTGGGACACGACATCTTTTGAATAGCATCAACTTTAGCTTTATCAACTTCAATACCTCTTTCAGAAATTTTATGCCCCAAGAGAATGCCCTCATTAACCATAAAGTGGCACTTTTCCCAATTCAAGACGAGACTAGTGTCTTCACATCTCTGCAAAACTCGATCAAGGTTGCTCAAGCAATCATCAAAAGAGGATCCATAAACGGAGAAGTCATCCATGAATACCTTACAAATCTTTTCACAAAAGTCAGAGAATATAGCCATCATGCATCTTTGAAAGGTAACAGGTGCATTACATAAACCAAAAGGCATACGTCTATAAGCAAAGGTACCGAAAGGGCAAGTAAAAGTAGTTTTTGATTGATCCTCCGCTGACACAGGTATTTGAGAGAAACCAGAATAACCATCTAGAAAGTAGAAATGTGTATGTTTGGATAGTCTTTCTAGCATTTGATCAATAAAAGGTAAAGGGTAATGATCTTTCTTAGTAGCTTTATTTAATTTACGGAAATCAATTACCATCCTATAACCTGTAATAATTCTTTGTGGGATCAATTCATCTTTATCATTAGGAACGACAATGATACCTCCCTTCTTAGGGACGCAATGGACAGGACTTACCCAATCACTATCAGCAATGGGATAGATTATACCTGCCTCAAGGAGCTTTAGTATCTCCTTTCTTACCACTTCTTTCATCTTAGGATAACCATCGTTGATGATCTCTAACTGGTTTGGCATCTTTGTCTACTTTTATTTTGTGTTGGCATAGAGTGGGACTAATGCCCTTAAGATCATCTAGAGTATATCCAATAGCAGCACGATGCTTCTTCAGAGTTTGCAATAATCTTTCCTCTTCTTGCTCTAAAAGGTTAGCACTAATAATAACAGGATATATCTTCTTTTCGTCAAGATAAGCATATTTAAGATTACCAGGTAATGGTTTGAGCTCAAACACGGGATCACCCTTGGGTGGAGGGGGATCCCCTAGGATTTCAATAGGTAGGTTGTGTTTCAGAATAGGACCCTGTTGAAGGAATACTTTATCTATTTCCCTTCTTTCATCCATAAACATATCATTTTCATGGTCTAGCAAATATTGTTCTAACGGATCAGTGGGAGGCACGGCAATAGAAGCAAGACCAATAATTTCATCCTTACTAGGTAATTCTCTGTCAAGGGGTTGTCTACGAAACTTAGCAAAGTTAAACTCATGTTTCATAACCCCCCCATGCTGTCGGTGTACTAAGGTAGGGGTACCTCAGTACCCCAACTAGTGCACGGGCAGTTGCAGCTTCCCGCGGCAGGGTCTACCACGTGCTTGCCGGAGACCTTCCTGCTCCATGTTAAGCCATTCAAGAACAAAGTGTACAAGACAGAAGATCGAGACCCCGGCAAGCGGAGCTTGCCGGGAAGGCCATTTCAAGCTCAAGATTACATCACTCACGCAAGGCCTCGGCGAGAGGAGCTCGTCGGGAAGACTAGAAGATTACATCATAGAAGACACGCCTCGGCGCTGCATGCATCCCGGCAAGGGCCGAGGGAGCGGCAAGTTACGGAGTCCGGCAAGCTCCCGGGCCCGGCAAGGTCAAGACCCCGGCAAGGTCAAGACCCGGCAAGGTGCTTGCCGGAAGGAATGCGCTGTGTGCCTGCGCTCCAGCTCATCCGCCCATGCGTCGCCTTGGGGCCTTTCCAGGAACGCGTGGTGGATGGCTGTGCAGCCTGGGGGACACGGTGGCATTTCACGGCGGTGGATCCATCGCCGTGGCAGACGGAGACGCAAGGGCGGGAGCTTTTGGGGTCGACGGCGACGGGCATTAAATGCCCTTGTCCCCCTCTGTCAAAAGTAGGTAGAGACCACTTTGCTCATGCAATCGTAGCTTCACTTTGTTCCGACTGCTCCAACTACCACCTCTTTTACATTTTTACCCTTCCTCCTCGCTGACACTGTCGGTGACCCTTGCACTATAAAAGGAGGCCCATGCACAACGAGGGGGGTTCGCCAGTTCAACTCATTCAACGCCACCATACGCCATTCTCTTGAGCAAGATCAAATACAAACACAAGCAGCAGAGGGTTTTATCTCTCCGGAGAGCCCCGGCCGGGTAAAAAAACCGCCCAGCCGCCTCGATCTGCTCTCTGTGCCTCCTCCGCCTCGTGCCAAGACTCACGAAGGGCCCGGCCCCATAGGTGCCGCAATGGGCAGGATTCCCGCATCTTTGGCGCGCCCGTAGGGGGCGTCGAGGTTGTGCGGATCTGATCCGGCGTCAGCTGGCGCACTTCGTCATCAACCTCTCCGGTTTCACAAGAACCGTCAACAACCACGCCATGGCCTCAAGAAGAAGCCTTGGAGGTTGAGGTTCGTCTGCGTCTCATCCGCCACCACCAGAGCCAGCGGTGGGCGGAGGAGACGCTGCCGAAAGAGTGGTCGCCGTGAAGACACTCGGCGCCACTAGATCCAAGGACGGACGGGGACCGCGCTTCGTCTCCGTGGATCCACGTCCGTCTCAGCGCCACGACGACCCAGCAGCGCCATACCACGGGAGGTGGTATCCGCTTTCTTTGGGACAAGACAAGCCGGAGGCTCGCGGATGCTCGAGCCAGCGTCCGGACACGAGCAAAGCGAAGGCGCCGGCAGAACCCCTCTCCTTCTAACACTGTTAGGAGCCCGAGCCTACCCCGCTCCTCGCACCGCTCGCTCCCGCTCCCCTCCACTCCAGCAGAAGCGCTCGTAAGGGCGCAACTGCTCCTCGACTTCCCTCCAGCGGCGGACAAGGCCGAAGACTGGAGGGCTACCATCAAGAGCCTGGTCGCCTTCGCCAACAACGACCCTTCACGGCCGGCGACCTCTCGGCCGCGGCAAGCGAGAAGGCGGCGCCAACGGCGACAAAACCGCCGAGTGCAACCTCGATGCACTCCCGCTGCGAAGCAACGCCGTCCGCTGGAACAACGCCGACGACGGCTCCACGGCGTCGTCCGGATCCACGGGCTCGTCGGGATCAACGTCAGTCTCGACGACCGGCGACAAGAAGACGCGGACCACGATCGGCGCGCCAGCTTCAGCGACAATCGGACCAGAGAGCTGAAACGCTGCTGTCGACGCAGACGCGCCGGTGAACCGAGCGACTTGCAGACGCGGCGAGCTGCCTGCGTTCACCCGCGAGCTGCGGCGCGCCGATGGCCCAAAGATGAAGAACTTCAAGCCCGACGTCTCGGAGAAGTACGACGGCAAGACGCACCCTCGGAGTTCCTCGGTGTCTACACCATCGCGGTGCGAGCTGCGGGGGCGCGACGACAAGATTTCGGCGAACTACTTCCGCTTCGTGCTTAAGCGAGCGTTCGTTCTTGGCTTATGCACTTGCCGGAAGGCTCCATTTCTTCTTGGGCGACCTTTGCCATCAGTTTGTTGGCGCCTTCACTGGCGGCCACAAACCCCACGCCGAGAGAGTGATCTCCACATTTTGGCCCGAAGGAAGGAGAATCCTGCGCAAGTATATCCAACGCTTCAGCCGTGTGCAGACAACATCCTCGATGTCCACCTGCGCGGTTATCGGTAGCGTTCCACCGAACGTCGCGTAACCGCCCAGATGCGTGAAGAGATGGCGATGACCAAGATTCGGGATGTCAGCGAGCTCTACGCTCTGGCTGACAAGTGCGCACGTGCGGAAGAGGGGAGGAGACTCCCCGGGGAGGATGCTGGCGCAGGAGGAAGCGATAGCGATGACACCGCCCCGGCAAACAAGAGCCGGCGGCGGAACAACCGAAGGAAGAACAAGAAAGAAGTGCTTGCCGCCGAGAAGCCCGGCAAGGAGGCTCCCGCCAAGCAAACGCAGGGTTGCTTCTCCGGCAAGGAGCCTGCCTCGAGTGGCAGCCGACAAGCGAGGCGGCTCCGACAAACAATCTTGCAAGATCCACCGCACCAAGGGCCACGATCTCACCAACTGCAAGCGCGTCGAGTACCTCGTCGAGCAGCAGAAAGCTGAGTACGAGAGACGCGACAAGGAGAAGGCCCAAGGTGGCGGAGGAGAGCCGAGCAAGAAGTGGCCGTTCAATGGCCGGGGAGGACGTCGCGACAAGGCTAAGCAGCGGCAAGGTGATCGACCTCCCCGGGGCCGCGACAAAGATGAAGAAGATGACGATGAAGAGATGGAGGATGAGGATGACAGTGAGCAGGAGTTCCGAAGGCCACGGAAGTTACGTGAAGAAAACGAAGCCAAGTCCGGCGAGTGCTCGTGCTCGCCCGCAAGCGCACCTCTCCGGAGTGCTTGCTGCCGTCGAGGACGCCGCCATCGAGCTCCACCGCAAGCCAAGTCCGGCGAGTGCTCTCGGTGCTGCTCCGATGGCGCACCTCTCTGAGTGCTGCGCTGCCGTCGAGGACGCGCCGAGCTCCACCGCAAGCGAAGCCCGGCAAGGAATAGCTCTGGTGCTACTCCGGCAAGCGCACCTCTCCGGAGTGCTGCGCCGCCGTCGAGGACGTGCCATCGAGCTCCACCTGCCAGTAGGGCAAGAAAAGTAGCAAGAACAGCTCTGGCGCCCGCTCCGGCAAGCGCACTTCTCCGGAGTGCCACCGTCGAGGACGTGCCATCGAGCTCTACCAGCCAGTTTCAAACTTTTGAGTTATGTTCCCTGAAATTTCGTACCTTGTATGGAGAACACAGCGCATGGGGTCGAGTCGTGGCTAAGTTGCGCCTTGATCTGTTTGAGTCCGCTCAACGATGAAGACGCTACGCAACTAGCCCGACAAGTTCTTCTGCCGGAGGCAACACCGCCAGCGGGCTGCTGATGTCCCGCACTCAGCAAGCGTGTTTGCGCCGGCAGGTTCCCCGGAAGCGTGAGGGTGAAAACATACACAGGAGGAAATCAAGGGAGAAGTGCGGCCTTGCCAGATCGCAGAAGACGGCAAAGCTAAGTCATTCGAGCTTTTGTACAGAGTACTCCGTAGTTCCATGCTTTTTTATGTTATGTTCCTCGTGCGTCCGTCCTTTATACGCAATACCCGTCTTGTTGAGGAACCTACCTGTGGTGACGCACGCACTTATCTTGCTTCCGAGCACGCTCAGCGATTAAGCGAGCAGCGACAAGTGTCGCGCCCTTGTTTCGTTTCCAGACCGCTCAGCAAGCTAAGTCGCGTCGCGGCTAGCAGCAACAAGGTTGCTTGCGGTAAGACCTTAACCAGCAGGCTGCTTGAGTTCAACACTCGGCGCTCGCGACAAGGGCCCTCGCCGCAAGTTCCCCTAGAAGCGTGGGGTAAAAGCGGCGCAAAGGGGAGTAAGGTAGAGGCGTAACATAGCAAGCCCTGCCGAAGATGCCCTTCAGATAAGAAACTTGTGCCGGAGGAGCCAAGTCGTGGTCCAATTGCACCCTTGTTTTGTTTCGAGTCCGCTCAACAAACACAAGTGCGCAGAATCGCCCGCAAGGTTGCTTGCGGAAGCAACACCGCCACTGGCTGCTGATGTTCCGCACTCAGCAAGCGTGTTCGCCCCGGCAAGCTCCCCGAGAGCGTAGAGTATAAGCATACGAAAGGCAAGGCGCGGCATCGCATTGCAAGTTGCATAGCAAGGGTTTATATACATACGCCTGCGAATAATGAAACTGTTGCAGATCTATCCCAGCTGTTTTCATGGCTGAAATTGCAGCAACAAAGAGAAGCCAGAAGAGCACACCAGCACCTGGATTTTGGCGGAGCCAGAGTCGCCGGGGGCTACGAGCGCCGAGGTTCCTCCCCGGCAAGCTAGGGTCGCCGGGGGACTGTGATATCAGATAAGGTTTTCATCCCTCATCATGCATCCTCTTATGGACTAGGGAATGCACAACCGTGTCTTTTCCCAGAAACTGTTATCCCTTGTATGAATGACCCATGCGTGGAAGGAACGGCGTCGTGGCTAAGTTGCACCCTTGATTCGTTTCGAGTCCGCTCACGATACGAGCGCGCTGCAACTAGCCCCGGCAAGGTTCTTGCCAGGAGCAGCACCGCCAGCGGGCTGCTGATGTTCCGCACTCAGCAAGTGTGCTTCCTCCGACAAGGTTCCTCGAAGCATAGGGGGAAATCATACAAGGAAAACAACAGTACAAAGGATATGACCCGGCAAGCATTCCTTTCTTTTCATTAAAAACATCCTAGTCTAGTACAAGTCCATAGAGGATGAAGAACATGATAGAGAGGATTACAAGTTTTAAATGCAACTAAGGCCCGAGGGCTTACAAATTGAAAGATAAGATGCCCGTGATCCTCTCCGGTTTCCTGCTCAGAGTTCAGAGGTAGGTCAAGGAGTCCCGGCAAGAGAAGCTTGCCGGGAAGGGCAAAAGGGGCGCCTAGGTGAGCTACGGGCGCCAGAAGACACCAAGAGAACACCCCGGGAGCCGGCCAGAGCTTGGCGCAGCCGAAGGCGTCGGAGGCAGAGCTTGAAGACGGGGTGGTGGGGCGTCGGCCTGTTGTCGAGGCTCCTCGCCCTCGTACTCGATTGACGGCCTTGCCGCCACCCCTCTTCCTCTTCCGCAGCCTCCCTCGCCACCGCCCAAGGAGACAGCCCCGGAGTTGAAGGCAGCGCCCGAAGATGGGGTCGCCGGTGGCACACGAGGCACCGGCGTCCGACACCTAGTCGGGCCCGCCATCCCCTCGCCGCCGCTGCGCTCCCCTCCTCGTCACTCTCGCCGAGGAGGGACCTTGTTGTCGGAGGAGCTGTCCACACAAGATCTCGCCCGGTCCCGAACTCCCGAAGACCTTGGCGGCGAAGGTCGCCTCCATTAACTTGAAATGGAGGGTAAACCCCGCCATCAAGCTGTGGATCCGGCGAACGTCTTCCACCCTCGGTCGAAGTACATGGCGCCGGGGCTGGGGACACGACACTCACCCGAGTGCCGCTGATCCCACAGCCCTCATCGCGCAACTCCATCATTTCGGGCGGATCCGGTTCCATCGCGCTTGAACGGAGCCGCAGCGGAGGTGACGCTCGGCGCTCGGCGCAGCTCGATGAAGAACTCCGGGGATCGTCTCCGGTGTGGACCGCCTCGAGGACAGGAGCCGCCGGAGGAGATGGGGAGGCGCGTCGCCCGACCACCTCTCCCCGACCGCCTCGGCCACGCCCTCGGCCTCGTCATGGCCTCGCCCCTCCCTCTCCCCTCGTGGTCGGCTCCGCCACGGGAGCGGATAGGAGAGGTGCGCTGCCCGAAGCGACCCTCGCTGCCACCGCTGAAGAGCCGGGATTTCCTCCTTCCATGGCGTAAAGAAGAACAGAAGCCGGAGACGAAGGAGAAGATGAAGTGTGAGACCATTGTGCTCCCCTTCCGCCCTTTTTAAAGGGCGGGTGGGGCTCAACCGCCCTGCCCGCCAATCGGGAGGCGGCGGGCAGAGGAGCGGGTCGACTCATCGTCTCCGCCCGTGGCGGCTCGGTCTCCCACCTTCGCCGCCCGACCCCGTGCATGAGGGCAGCGTGGCGGCGGAGCCGAGCGGCGGGTGAGGTGACCTCGCCTGCGCCACGATCACGGGCGTGGATGCCTTAAAGACCGCATCGCCGCCCACTTCTCCCACGACGCCAATCGGCGCGTGCTGCTACAAGGGATCTGGCGGATGCGAGCGGATTCGACGCGCCGTGGGCGCGTGTGCCGTGCACTTTTTGGGCCTGGCCCAACAGCGCTTCGGCTGCAGTGTGTGCCCAGGCCCGGGCTCTGTCGGTGTACTAAGGTAGGGGTACCTCAGTACCCCAACTTGTGCACGGGCAGTTGCAGCTCCCCGCGGCAGGGTTTACCACATGCTTGCCGGAGACCTTCCCGCTCCATGTTAAGCCATTCAAGAACAAAGTGTACAAGACAAAGGATCGAGACCCCGGCAAGCGGAGCTTGCCGGGAAGGCCATTTCAAGCTCAAGATTACATCACTCACGCAAGGCCTCGGCGAGAGGAGCTCGTCGGGAAGACTAGAAGATTACATCATAGAAGACACGCCTCGGCGCTGCATGCGTCCCGGCAAGGGCCCGGGGAGCGGCAAGTTACTGAGCCCGCAAGCTCCGGGCCCGCAAGGTCAAGACCCGGCAAGGTCAAGACACCGCAAGGTGCTTGCGGAAGAATCTGCGCCAGCTGCGCTCCAGCTCATCCGCCCACGTGCGCCACAGGGCCTTTCCAGAAGCGTGGCGGATGGCTGTGCAGCTGGGGACACGATGGCATTTCACGGCGGTGGATCCATCGCCGTGGCGACGGAGACGCAAGGGCGGAGCTTTTGGGATCGACGGCGACGGGCATTAAATGCCCTTGTCCCCTCTGTCAAAAGTAGGTAGAGACCACTTGTTCATGCAATCGTAGCTTCACCGTTCCCTTGCTCCAACTACCACCTCTTTTACATTTTTACCCCTTCCTCCTACGTTGACACCTGTCGGTGACCCCTTGCACTATAAAAGGAGGCCCATGCACAACGTAGAGGGGGTTCGGCCAGTTCAACTCATTCAACGCCACCATACGCTCATTCTCTTGAGCAAGATCAAATACAAACACAAGCAGCAGTAGGGGTTTTATCTCTCCGGAGAGCCCCGAAGCTGGGTAAAGCCCGCCAGCCTTCGCCTCGATCTGCTCTCTGTGCCTCCTCCGCCCTCGTACCGCACTCACGAAGGGGCCCCGGCCCCATAGGTGCCGCGGCGGGGCAGGATTCCCCCGGCACATGCCAATTGTAACATCCTTTTCACAATCAATCTTAGCATTAACAGTATTCAAGAAGGGTCTACCAAATATAATGGGACAAAAGTCATCCTGTGGGGAACCTAGAACAAGAAAATCAGCAGGGTATTTGACTTTCCCACACAAGACTTCAACATCTCTAACAATCCCAACTGGTGAAATAGTATCTCTATTGGCAAGCTTAATAGTGACATCAATACCTTCTATTTCAGCGGGTGCGGTATCATGCATAATTTCTTCATATAAGGAATGAGGTATTGCACTAGCACTAGAACCCATATCACATAAGCCATGATAACAATGATCTCCTATTTTAACAGAAATAACAGGCATGCCTACAACAGGTCTGTGTATCTTAGCATCTGGTCTAGCAATATTGGCAGCCTGTTCACAGAAGTAAATAACATGCCCATCTAAATTATCATCCAAGAGATATTTAACCATAGCAATACTAGGTTCAACTTTAATTTGCTTAGGAGGTGTAAATGTTCTAATTACTCTTACGAACCACAGTTGAAGCTTTAGCATGATCCTTTATCCTAACAGGGAAAGGTGGTTTCTCGACATAAGAAGTAGGAACAATAGGATCATTATAAGTGATAGTATTTTCTTCAACTGTAATAGGTGCAACTACCTTTACTTCAGTGGGAGGATTATATTGAAACCACTTCTCCTTAGGGAGATCAACGTGAGTAGCAAAAGATTCACAAAAAGCAGCTACTATCTCAGAGTCAAGTCCATATTTAGCGCTAAATCCACGAAAAGCATCGGTATCCATAAAAGATTCAACACAATCAAACTTAGGTGTCATACCTGACTCCTTACCATCGTCGGAACCCCAATCTTCAGATTTGCGTTTAATTCTTTCCAATAAATCCCACTTGAATTCAGTAGTCTTCAGCATATAAGAACCAGCACAGGAAGTATCGAGCATGGTGCAATCATTGAGAGAAATATGAGCATAAATTTTTTGAATAATCATTTCTCTTGAGAGCTCATGATTGGGGCATGAATATAACACTGAATTAAGCCTCCCCCAAGCTTGAGCGATGCTTTCTCCTTCGCGAGGCCAAAAATTATATATATAATTACGATCACGATGAACAAGATGCATAGGATAGAACTTCTGGTGAAATTCCAACTTCAATCGTTTATAGTTCCAAGATCCCGTATCATCACATAGCCTATACCATGTCAATGCATCTCCCTTCAAAGATAAAGGGAATACCTTCCTCTTAACAACATCATCGGGTATACCTGCAAGCTTAAATAATCCACAAACTTCATCCACAAAGATAAGGTGTAAATCGGGATGCAATGTTCCATCTCCTGCAAAAGGATTAGCTAGCAGTTTCTCTATCATACCCAAAGGAATCTAAAAGTAAACATTTTCAGTAGGTTCAGTACGCAACTCTTTGCTCTACTGGTCGGGGTGAAGATGCCCTGAACAAACCCCTCAAAGGATTAGTTTCCATAGTAACAACTGACGGAAAATTTCAGCACACTATATAAATGTTTCCTTACCAAGTTCCACTCACCAAAGGCGCTTCACACCCCGGCAACGCCGCCAGAAAAGAGTCTTGATGACCCACAAGTATAGGGGATCTGTCTTAGTCCTTTTGATAAGTAAGAGTGTCGAACCCAAAGAGGTGCAGAAGGAAATGACAAGCGGTTTTCAGTAAGGTATTCTCTGCAAGCACTAAAATTGTAGGTAACAGATAGTTTTGTGATAAGATAATTTGTAACGGGTAACAAGCAATGAAAGTAAATAAGGTGCAGCAAGGTGTCCCAATCCTTTTTGTAGCAAAGGACCAGCCTGGACAATTTCTTATAATGAGAAAAGCGCTCCCGAGGACACATGGGAATTATCGTCAAGCTAGTTTCATCACGCTCATATGATTCGTTACTTTGATAATTTGATATGTGGGTGGACCGGTGCTTGGGTACTGCCTTTTCTTGGACAAGCATCCCACTTATGATTAACCCCTATTGCAAGCATCCGCAACTACAAAAGAAGTATTAAGGTAAACCTAACCATAGCATGAAACTAGTGGATCCAAATCAGCCCCTTACGAAGCAACGATAAACTAGGGTTTAAGCTTCATCACTCTAGCAACCCATCATCTACTTATTACTTCCCAATGCCTTCCTCTAGGCCCAAATAATGGTGAAGTGTCATGTAGTCGACATTCACATAACACCACTAGAGGAGAGACAACATACATCTCATCAAAATATCGAACGAATACCAAATTCACATGACTATAATAGCAAGACTTCACCCATGTCCTCAGGAACAAACGTAACTACTCACAAAGCATATTCATGTTCATGATCAGAGGAGTATTAATATGCATTAAGGATCTGAACATATGATCTTCCACCAAGTAAACGAATTAGCATCAACTACAAGAGTAATCAACACTACTAGCAACCCACAGGTACCAATTTGTGGTTTTGATACAAGATTGGATACAAGAGATGAACTAGGGTTTTGAGAGGAGATGGTGCTGGTGAAGATGTTGATGGAGATTGACCCCCTCCCGATGAGAGGATCGTTGGTGATGATTTCCCCCTCCCGGAGGGAAGTTTCCCCGGCAAAACAGCTCCGCGCCCTAGATTGGTTCTGCCAAGGTTCCGCCTTGTGGCGCCGGAGTTTCATCCCGTAAGCTTGCTTCTGATTTTTTCAGGGTAAAAGCCTTCATATAGCAGAAGATGGGCACCGGAAGGCCACTAGGGGGCCCAGGAGACAGGCGCGCCAGGGGAAGCGCGCCCCCTCCCTCTGGCAGTGTGGGCCCTCCAAGATTTCTTTGCTCGGTAATTCTTATTAATAACAAAATGATTTTCGTGGAGTTTCAGGACTTTTGGAGCTGTGCAGAATAGGTTTCCAATATTTGCTCCTTTTCCAGCCAGAATCCCAGCTGCCGTCATTCTCCCTCTTCATGACAAACCTGGTAAAATAAGAGAGAATAGCCATAAGTATTGTGACATAACGTGTAATAACAGCCCATAATGCAATAAATATCGATATAAAAGCATGATGCAAAATGGACGTTGTCGGTGTCAAAACCGGCGGATCTCGGGTAGGGGGTCCCGAACTGTGCGTCTAGGCGGATGGTAAAAGGAGACAAGGGACACGATGTTTTTACCCAGGTTCAGGCCCTCTCGATGGAGTTAAAACCCTACTCTTGCTTGATTGATATTAATGATATGGGTAGTACAAGAGCAGATCTACTATGAGATCAAGGAGGCTAAACTCTAGAAGCTAGCCTATGGTATGATTGTTGTTCGTCCTATGGACTAAAACCCTCCGGTTTATATAGACACCGAAGAGGGCTAGGATTACACAGAGTCGGTTACAATGGTAGGAGATCTACATATCCGTATGGCCAAGCTTGCCTTCCACGCCAAGGAAAGTCCCATCCGGACACGAGACGAAGTCTTCAATCTTGTATCTTCATAGTCTTGGAGTCCGGCCAATGATGATAGTTCGGCTATCCGTACACCCCCTAGTCCAGGACTCCCTCAGTAGCCCCCGAACCAGGCTTCAATGACGATGAGTCCGGTGCATATATTGTCTTCGGCTTTGCAAGGCGGGTTCTCCTCCAAATTCCATGTGCTTGCCGAATAGTTTCCGGCTTCCTTATAAATGTTGCCCTCCTTGGCTTCCACGTCCAATAATGGAACTCTTCCACGTGTCGTATGAATGTGAAAAGCCAGGGTATTTTTACGTTTACCCCCTAGCTGCGCGAATAAGCTGCCTATAAGAGAGGCAAGGATCTAGATCCGAATCACACCATCCTCCTTCTGCGAGTACTCATCGAAGCGCCTCTAACAAAAATCCACTCCATCATGGACAGTCAACGCGGCTCCTCCTCTCGCGCTCCCAGCCCTCAGCCAGGAGATTGGAGGAGATGTTCAGTCCCGCACAGCGAGCTAGTGACGCTCCAAGCAGAGGGATACCTTCCCCCAGCCTTCAAGGTTCTGGTTCGAGCCGGACTGGCCACCTACAAAGGTGGAAAGCAGGCGGAGAGCATCCCCAATCCCTCCAAAGGAGAGTGGGTATGCTTCGTCCCTTATCTAATAAGGGGACTCGGATTGCCCATACATCCGTTTCTCCGGGGGCTCCTGGAGTTCTATGGGCTCCAGCTTCATCACCTTACACCTGCCTCCATCTTGCACATCGCGGGCTTTGTAGCCCTTTGCGAGCTGTTCTTGGGCATCGAGGCCCATTTTGCACTGTGGAAGAGATTGTTTTGCCTTGTACCCCGTTCTCACGAGGGGTCGATATATCAAGTGGGCGGGCGAAATATGGCGTCGCGGGACCGGATATCTATCCGGAACCCCGAAGAAGGCGTCCGAAGACTGGCCTTCGGAATGGTTCTATATGGAAGACGCCCCATTGCTGGACCCAGTTCGGATCGGCCTCCCGGAGTTCAGCAACGCTCCCCTGAAGAAATGCCTGAGTTGGCGCCCGCGGTGCCCTCAACGGGAGAATGATAGGGACGTCTAGTACCTGATGGGCCGGATAAGGTTACTGTCTCATTCCGGATTGACCAAGATTGGAGTCATGGCCACGTGCATCATGCGAGGGGTGCATCCGCTCCAATAAAGGGGCCACCCCATGTGGGATTTCAACGGGGAGGATGACGCCACCTGTCATGGCCGTAAGGGGCCGGGATTGGTTGCCGATCTGGTGAAGATCCTATCCGGCTTGTACAAGGGGGAGAAGGAGGACTTCCTCCGCGCAAGTCCATTGAGTGGATTCTCCATGAGTAGCCCTCGGAGCTGGGTAAGCAGACGTTTATCTATCCGATCCATATTCCCAAAGTTAAGTGTCTCACTTTGTGATTTCGACGCAGGAACTGCGCCGGGGCGTGAGGGCATACGGCGACTCCACAACCCGAGGATCCGGGGCGATCTCTTGATCCGCCTCGAAGAGGACCGGACATAAAGGTGGAGCTGATCGATGGGGTGTTCCACCAACTTAGCTCGGACAATGCTTTGGTCGCCATTACGGCCGACTACCCGGTTTATCTCCGGCTTCCTGTAATCGTGGACGGAGTCGACATTATTACTCATCCATGCTTATTTCTGACCACCGTATACCAACAGTGCCCCGCAGGAGGCGCCTTTAAGGCGGGAAGCCGAACCCGCGGCGGTTGACCAACAAGGGTCAGTTCGGCCCAGCAGGCGGAAGAGGAGCGCGGCGTGAATCGAAACATCGCCGCAACGGTATGCGCACCAGCGTATTTAAGGGAAAGATTCCTAGGAGGTATATTAACGCTCATGATTTTTCCAGTTGAAAGAGCACTCGCCGGACTGTGCCCGGAGAGGTTGCCAATCAAGCCTCTGCCAGCCAGGCTCCAATGCCTGGTACGGAGGGGGAGGCGAACACAAGGCGTGAGCTGGATGCTCCTCCAACGTAAGATGCCGATAGGCTGTCCGCCACCAGGTCTGAGGTGGAGAGTGCCATGAATCACAGGCGCCTCCGGACAGTTCTTCGTGACGCGTGTTTCTCCCCGGAGGCGTTGAATGCCTTTAATGCGGGAGACGCGCACCTCCGTGCCGCTCGAGATGGTTTAACCAGAGCCACGGAGTAGTATGTGAAAGACATACGGGTGAGGAATTTTAATAGTTATATATGCCAGTAGCCCCTGAGACTTCAAATAGTTAGAATAACTGATTTAAGGATCATTTGTTATCTGAGATCTTACGGAGAAGAATACCCACTGTCCCAGAGCTTCAAGAGTGCAAGGCCCAACTTGAGGCCGCACTAGCCGCCTTGGGGAGCCACAGAGACCCCTCCGTAATACATACTTCAAAAGATAAGTAGTTTATTCAAGTCTTGGCGTGTGTATAAGTCGACAATAATATTGCAGATGGTGCGGACTAGATCCGGACAAGCAACATCATCGCCCACCAAAGGCGGCGAGAAGGTGCTTATGAGGGTGCAGCAGGAGAGGAACAAACTCCAAGATGCCAACACCCAGCTGGGCGAAGAACTAAAAGATGTTCGGGTCCAACTGTCTGACTCCGTAAAGGAGAATCGGCGGCTTCGTCGCGGCATTTACAGTAAGTGCTTGAGCAAACTCTTTTGAAAAGAAGAGTTCGGCGAGGAAGTCGATTGACAGAAATGTGTGCAGAGGTGTGTTCACAGGCCGTCTGTGGAGAAATGCCCGGTTCAACGGGTGACCTACTTCGAGAAGCACTGCAATCGCACGAGCGTGTTCGGCAAAGCGATGGCGGCGTCGCCCAGGCCTTATGGCTGTCCATCTCTCTACTCGAGGGTCTTGGAGGGCTTGCGGAGAAGCTTCAGGGAGCACCACAGCGCTTCCGTCTGTGGAAGATATCGGCCTGCCGTCAAGGCGCCAGGGAGGCCTGGGCCATGGTGAAGACGCGGTACACGAAGGCTGATTCAAACCACATGGCCGAGGTCGGACCTGTGGGGCCCGATGGGAAGGAGATCCCTCTGAGCTTAATGTATGGCCAAGTAGAGTTGGCCGCGAAGTATTCCCAACGGGACTGTAAACTAGACAACCTATTAGATGGGATTGAAGAGGAGTACAATCAGTCGATTTTACGATGTAATTTAAAATGACATGTAAAATGCCTTCTAGCCGGATTGTAGATCGTTTGTCTTTGCGGACCTTTTCACTTCAACCTCGGGACCCAACAGTCCGGAGTGTGTCCGAATACCCTCACGGTTATGTAAAAACCGGGGCATGCATGGAGACCAGGCGTAGGGGTCATTAGTGCTTTATCAGACAAGTTCCCAACTAGTTATGTTATATTACATGGTTAGTAAGAAACATCTTCCAGGGAGAATAGTTCCGTTAGGGGTTCCTTTCCCTGGGAGGCATGCCCTAAAGTGCATGTCCGGACTGCGGAAAGAGCAGAAAAGCATCTGGGGGCAGATAAATAAATAAGTAAGAAGTCATCTTTCATGTCACCGACCGAATATTCCCTTAAGAACGCTAGCTTTCGGCTTCACCCAGTCTGAGGTACACATCCGGCTGACCCGGCAGTAACAATTGCAGAGGTTCTCCCTTTACCTCCTAGCCGAACAATCAGGAAACGTAGGGGTAAGCACAGGAGCCAGGCAACCCAGCTTGGCCAAAACTTAAGTCATATCGATGCATATAATGGTGAATAAAAGGTACATGCGGAAGTGTGACACATGTGTTGGTCATGAAGCCCGTATAAATAAACTTCTGTTAAAGAAGCCCCCAGGTATAATGAGTGCGAGTAGCACGTCAAGTGTGTGCGAACAATGCGCAGATCAGCCCTCAAAGGCTTTACGAAAAAGGGAGGAAAAAAGAGAGAAACAAAAGACAACTAAAGTATAAAATGTGGACGGAGGAAGGAGACAAACTCTAAGTCCGGCGCTAAGCGTAGAATCTTCGGAGACGGGCTGCGTTCCATGGGTTCGGCTCGAGTCGGTTGTCCGATGCGTTTCGTAGACGGTATGCTCCGCCGGTCAGGACTTGGTCGATGATGAAGGGACCTTCCCATTTGGGCTTGAGTTTGTCCTTTTTCTTGTCCGGCAGGCGTAGAACTAGTTTGCCAACATTGTAAGTTTTGGCCCGTACTTCTCTGCTTTGATATCTTCAAGCCTGCTGCTGATAGAATGCGGAACGAGCTTTTGCCACGTTGCGCTCCTCTTCTAAGGCGTCCAAACTGTCCTGCCGATCCAACTCGGACTTTTTCCTCGTACATGCGCACGTGAGGTGAGTCATGAATTATATCGCAGGGCAAAACTGCCTCTGCGCCGTATACCATAAAAAATGGTGTGAATCCGGTAGTGCGGTTTGGCGTGGTCGGCAGTCCCCAGAGTACGGAGTCGAGCTCCTCCACCCAGTGCGTGTTAGATTCCGTGAGGGACCGCACTAACCTGGGTTTGATGCCGCTCATCATTAGACCATTTGCTCTTTCGACTTGACCGTTAGTTTGAGGGTGATAGACTGAAGCGTAGTCGAGCTTGATGCCCATATTTTTGCACCAGAGTTTAACCTCGTCGGCCGTGAAGTTCGTGCCGTTATCAGTGATGATGCTGTGGGGGACGCCATAACGGTGTACTACCCCAGATATGAAGTCTATCACAGGTCCGGATTCGGCCGTTTTAACTGGCTTGGCCTCTATTCATTTGGTGAATTTGTCCACCATGACCAATAGATATTTTTGCTTGTGGGTTCCCCCTTTAAGGGGTCCAACCATGTCAAGCCCCCAGACCGCGAACGGCCAGGTGATGGGTATAGTTTTGAGGGCGGTGAGTGGCATGTGGCTTTGATTAGCAAAGAGCTGGCAACCGACGCATCATTGGACTAAGTCCTGAGCATCTGCCCGGGCCGTCGGCCAATAAAATCCTGTACAAAAGGCCTTGCCTACGAGGGCCCGGGCTGCGGCGTGGTGCCCGCTGAGTCCGGCGTGAATTTCAGCCAGAAGATTTCGCCCTTCCTCTTCGGAGATGCACCTTTGAAGGACTCCGTTTGTGCTTTTCTTATAAAGCTCTCCCTCATGGACCTTGTAGGCTTTAGATCGCCGTACTATGCAGCGGGCCTCGTTTTGGTCTTCGGGAAGTTCTTGCCTAATTAAGTAGGCTAGGAATGGTTCCATCCACGGGGCAATGACTGCCATTATTTCGTGGGCTGAAGGTGTTATTTCATTGGCTGAGCCACCGATTGTGTCAGAATGTTCGGTGTTGGGCGGTGCGGTTGGTTCCGGGTTGTTGTTTCCGGACTCCTCTTCCCATAATACGGATGGCTTAAAAGCCGCTCCAGGAAGATGTTTGGAGGGACGGCGTCGCGCTTTGCGCCGATGCGTGCCAACACGTCGGCCACTGGTTATTATCCCTGCTACATGGTGGAATTCGAGTCCTTGAACCGGTGACATTTTAAGACGGCGTTACGATAGGCTGCCATTTTCGGATCCTTGGCATCAAAGTCTCCATTTACTTGGGATATTGCAAGGTTTGAATCCCCGCGTACCTCTAGGCGTTGAATGCCCATGGAGATTGCTATCCGGAGACCATGTAGAAGGGCCTCGTATTTGGCTGCATTGTTGGAGTCTGTGTACATTATCTGAAGTACGTATTGGACTGTGTCTCCGGTTGGGGACGTCAAGACGATGCCAGCCCCCAAGCCGGCCAACATTTTGGAGCCGTCGAAATGCATGATCCAATTGGAGTATGCGCCGTACTCTTTAGGGAGTTCGGCTTCGGTCCATTCAGCAATGATGTCGGCCAAAACTTGCGACTTTATAGCTCGCCGTGGTTTGTAGGTTATGTCGAATGGTAAGAGCTCAATGGCCCATTTTGCAATCCTGCCTGTCGCGTCACGGTTGTTTATAATGTCGTTGAGAGATACTTCGGAGGCCACTGTTATCGAACACTCTTGAAAGTAGTGTCGCAGCTTCCGGGATGCCATGAACACCGCGTACGCTATCTTTTGATAATGTGGATAGCGGGACTTGCATGGAGTTAAGATAGTGGATACGTAGTACACTGGTTTTTGAAGAGGGAATTTGTGTCCTTCTGTTTCTTGTTCGACGACGAGCACCGCGCTTACAACTTGATGTGTTGCTGCGATATATAATAACATTGGTTCGCCCAAGTTGGGCGCGGCCAGGACCGAATTTGTTGCCAATATGGCCTTTATTTCTTCGAGTCCGGCCGTGGCAGCATCCGTCCATTCGAAGTGTTCGGTGCGCTAGAGGAGGCGATAAATGGGCAATGCCTTTTCTCCCAAGCAGGAGATGAAGCGGCTTAGAGCCGCCATGCATCCAGTCAATTTTTGTGTTTGTTTGAGGTCTTTTGGGATATCCAACTGTGACAGAGCTCGGATCTTGGCTGGGTTTGCTTCAATTCCTCTACCGGATACAATGAAGATCAAGAGCTTTTCGGCTGGTACGCCGAAAACGCATTTTTCCGGGTTGAGCTTAATGTCATATGCTCGGAGGTTGTCGAATGTGAGCCTCAAATCGTCTACTAGAGTTTCGACGTGTTTGGTCTTGACGACCACATCGTCTACGTATGCCTCCACTGTTTTGCCGATCTGGGTTGCCAAACATGTCTGAATCATGCGCTGATATGTTGCGCCGGCGTTTTTGAGCCTGAAGGGCATTGTGTTGAAGCAGAATGGTCCGTATGGAGTAATGAATGCCGTTGCGGCTTGGTCTATCTCCGCCATCTTGATTTGATGGTATCCGGAGTATGTGTCGAGGAAGCACAATGAATCGTGCCCTGCGGTAGCATCGATGATTTGATTGATGCTGGGAAGGGGGAAAGGATCCTTTGGACAAGCCTTGTTAAGGTCTTTAAAATTGACACACAGGCGCCAGGATTTGTCCTTTTTTGGTACCATTACCAGGTTCGCTAGCCAGTCCGGATGTTTTATGTCTTTGATGAATCCGGCTTCTAATGGTTTGGCTAGCTCCTCTCCCATTGCCTGTCTTTTGGGTTCAGAAAATCGCCGAAGAGCCTATTTGACTCGCTTGAATCCTTTTAGGATGTTTAGGCTACGTTCGGCCAACCTGCGTGGGATTCCTGGCATATCTGAAGGGTGCCAGGCAAAGATGTCCCAATTTTCCCAAAGGAATTCTCGTAGTGCGGCGTCTACATCTGGGTTTAATTGTGCCCCAATGGAGGCCGTCTTTGTGGGGTCCGTTGGATGGACTTGGAATTTGACTATTTCGTCCGCTGGTTTAAAAGAGGTGGACTTGGATCTCTTATCGAGTATCACATCGTCCCTGTTCACCGTGGGCCTTGGCCGATGAGTTCCTCTGCCGCTAGGGCTTTGGATAGTGCCTCTAGGGCTAGTCGGGCTGTCTTATTTTCGAGCGAGTGCTATGTCCGATCAGCGACAAGAGTGTTGATTCCATTGGGCCCGGGCATTTTAAGCTTCATGTACCCGTAATGGGGTATAGCTTGAAAAATTGTGAATGCCTCTCGCCCTAATAAAGCGTGATATCCGCTGCTGAACGGGGCCACTTGGAACGTGACCTCCTCGGACCTGTAATTGTCCGGCAAGACAAACACCACATCTAGTGTAATTTTTCCTGTGCAGCATGCTTCCCGACTAGGGATTATTCCTCTAAAGGTTGTGCTGCTTCACTCAATGCGGCTCCAGTCTATTTCCATTTTTCAAAGGGTTTCCTCGTAGATGAGGTTTAATCCGCTGCCGCCATCCATGAGTACATTGGTAAGACGAAAGTCGTCCACTATTGGACTTAGGACCAATGCGTCTGGTGCTCGGGCTGTTCGGAATTTAGGTTCGTCGCTGGCGTTGAAGGTGATAGCCGTGTCGCTCCATGGATTTATTGTTGCTACTTGGTAGACTTCGGCGAGGCTGCGGAGTGTTCGTTTCCGCATATTATTTGATGCGGAAGTCTCGAAGACTGTTAATACCGTACTGGTACTGCTGGGCTGGTTCTCCGGGGCTAGAAGCTCTTCGCCACTTTTGGCCACCTGCCGTAGTATCCAACATGCTCGAAGGCTATGTGTTGGAGTGGCGCCCTCTGTACTATGGATTTTACAGGGTCCGCTGAGCCATCCCTCCAGTACGGTTCCGTGCCCTTTAGGGGTTTTTTGCTTTTTGGTTTTTGTCCCAGGTGCCTGAGCATGATGCACCCTTTTATTACGGACTAGGGTTGTTTTCGGAGCCGGATTGTCCCAAAACTTAGTTTCGGTTTTCCAGGCACTCTCCATCGCACAGTACTTTCATACTATGGACGCCAGGTCGGCGAAGCGTGTAATTTCATGACGACTTATGGCGTTCATGATTCCCTTGTCCGTGCAATTGTTGCAGAAAATTGAGATTGCACTTTCCTCACGGCAGTCCTTTATCCTGTCCATAACCAGGAGGAATCTGGCCCAGTAATGATGTACTATTTCAGCGGGCTCTTGCCGGATTTGAGATAGATCGCTTGTGTTTGGGTGGGTGGGTGGAATTAAATTCGGAACCCCGCCCAATCTAAGGCTCAAGGGCCGAAAAGTTTCCGAATTTGGAAGCTTGGATTGCTGGATGTTGTCCAACGAATCTGGTCCGCTGCCTGACTTTAGGTTCAGTAGTTGATTGGCATCCGTCCCTCCGCGGAAATCCAGCATGGAGGGATCAGGAATCCGGACATAACTGGTCTTTAATATAGAAGAAGAGTCGTCGTGCTGTTCCTCTACCACAGCAACGTGGTGGGTAGCCTGGGGAGAGTTAATCTCTCTCAGATCGGAGCCCAATCTGATCGTAGTCTGTAGCGACTCCCAGGGCGGCGATGCGATCCAAGAGCTCGTTTACGGAGGAGAGCTCCATCGGATCTAGCTGCTCAGCAAATTCCGAGTTGACATGAAGATCGCTTTTGATGACCCGAGAGGTCGTTGTGGGAGCGGCGGCCGAACAGGCGGTCATAAGAAAACCACCTAGCCGGATAGTTTGGCTGGTGGCCAAAGCTCCCCTGGCAACGGTACCATGTTTGAAGACGGGAAGAGGCATCCTTCCTGGTTGCGACGGCACAGAGGAACTCTCAATGAAAGCACCAATGTCGGTGTCAAAACCGGCAGATCTCGGGTAGGGGGTCCCAAACTGTGCGTCTAGGCGGACGGTAATAGGAGACAAGGGACACGATGTTTTTACCCAGGTTCGGGCCCTCTCGATGGACGTAAAACCCTACTCCTGCTTGATTGATATAGATGATATGGGTAGTACAAGAGCAGATCTACCACGAGATCAAGGAGGCTAAACCCTAGAAGCTAGCCTATGGTATGATTGTTGTTCGTCCTATGGACTAAAACCCTCCGGTTTATATAGACACCGGAGAGGGCTAGGGTTACACAGAGTCGGTTACAATGGTAGGAGATCTACATATCCGTATTGCCAAGCTTGCCTTCCATGCCAAGGAAAGTCCCATCCGGACACGAGACGAAGTCTTCAATCTTGTATCTTCATAGTCTTGGAGTCCGGCCAATGATGATAGTTCGGCTATCCGGACAACCCCTAGTCCAGGACTCCCTCAGACGTATCAACTCCCCCAAGCTTAGACCTCGCTTGTTCTCAAGGGGAAGCCAAAATCAAAAAATATGTCCACATGTTTAGAGATAGAGGTGTCGATAAAAATAAAATACGGACATGAGGGCATCATGATCATTCTTATAACAACAACATATATAGATTTTGTCATATGATTTCTTATGCTCAAGTAACAATCTATTCACAATGTCAAGTATGGTTCAGAAACTTCATTGAAAGCTAACAAACTATAATCTCAGTCATTGAAGCAATTGCAATTTATCATAACATCAGAAAGAGTCAAAAATAGAGCCTTTCAGCAAGTCCACATACTCAACTATCATATAGTTTTCTACGATTGCTAACACTCACGCAATACTTATGGTTATTGAGTTTTAATCGGACACTGAGAAAGATAGGGGCTTATAATGTTGCCTCCCAACGTATTCACCTTTGGGTGATGTCAACAATAATAGTTCATGCTAACTTACATCCAATTGGATATATGTATATATATTAGGATCTTCTCAACAAGAGGTGCTTGCCAAAGGATAAAATGAAAAAGGGAAAGGTGAAGATCACCTTGACTCTTGCATAAAGTAAAAGACATAAAGTAAAAGATAGGCCCTTTGCATAGGGAAGTAGAGGTTGTCATGTGCTTTTAGGGTTGGATGCACAAAATCTTAATGCAAAAGAACATCACTTTATATTGCCACTTGTGATATGAACCTTTATTATGCAGTCCGTCACTTTTATTACTTCCATATCACACAATTGTATAAGGCTTATTTTCTCCGCACTAATAAGTCATACATATTTAGAGAGCAATTTTTATTGCTTGCAACATGACAACTTACTTGAAGGATCTTACTCAATCCAAAGGTAGGTATGGTGGACTCTCATGGCAAAACTGGGTTTAAGGATATTTGGAAGCACAAGTAGTATCTCTACTTGGTGCTAGGAATTTGGCTAGCATGAGGGGGAAAGACAAGCTCAACATGTTTGAAAGATCCATGACAATATACTTTAACAGAGATGTGAGAAAGCATAACCCATTACATTGTCTTCCTTGTCCAACATCAACTCTTTAGCATGTCATACTTAATGAGTGCTCACAATCATAAAAGATGTCCAAGATTGTATATTTATATGTGAGAACCTCTCTTTCTTTATTACTTCCTATTAATTGCAACGATGACCAAAACTATGTTTATCAACTCTCAACAACTTTTATGCCTCATACTCTTTATATGTGAAGTCATTACTATCCATAAGATCAATATGAACTCTTTTATTCTTTTTATTCTTTCTACTTTCTCAAGATAGTAGCAAGATAGCAAAGCCCTTGACTCAACACTAATCTTTATTATATAGCTCACGAACTCAATTACATAAAGAGATCACAAAGCAAAACTCAAAACTACTTCATACCAAAACTTTATTCTACTACATCAAGATATTACTAAAAGGATCGAACTAAGAAAAACGGTAAAGATAGGAGTGTGATGGTGATACAATACCAGGGCACCTCCCCCAAGCTTGGCAGTTGCCAAGGGGAGTTCCCATACCCATGTGATTATGTCTCCTTCTTAAGAGTTGGTGTTGCGATCTTCTTGGCGATGATGCCCCTCAGGATACGATTCTCCTCCTCGAGCTTTTTGGCTTGTTGCTTGAGGTCCATATTCTCCTTGCGGAGCTTGCCCGTGACGGCTAAAGCTCCTTTTACCCAAGGATACTACATAGCTTCTAGAGAACAAGTGACACTCTTTTTCATATTTTCATAAGAAAGAAATTTAACATTGGAAGGGATGAATGAGTTTGGAATAGCTGAGCTCTGTGGTTCCCCCATGATGAATCCTGCTTGGAAGCGAGAGGTAACTTCTTGGTCCTCCTCCGTGGCATCTATCCTTTTCAAGTTGGCCTCCATCTCATCCTCCGTTGATGGTCCAAAGTGATAAGCGTCGCTCTTTGCTTCTGGACCTGGCGTTGGGTGAGACACCCGACTCTCCCCGACTGACTCTTGAGAAGACATCTTGCTCTAAATCTGCGACAGAAACAGCTCGAAACAAAAACAGAGGATTTTTGCATGATACAGAGATCAAAACCTTCAGGAGATTATATAATGAATTTTTACCGACCAAGAGAAGTATTGTGCAAGAAAATGGAGTCTGAGAGGCACACGAGGTGCCCAAGAGACAGGGGGCGCGCCCAGTAAGGGTGGGCGCGCCCTCCACCCTCGTGGAGGCCTCGTGTCCTTCCCGGATTACTTATTGCTTCCTAAAATTATTTAATATTCCAAAACGGAGAAAAATTACCATTAGAATTGTTTTGGAGTCGGTTTACTTACCGTACCACATACCTATTCCTTTTCGGAGTCTGAAAAATTCTGGAAAGTGTCCCTGGTATATTCCTTTCGGGTTATGGTCAATAATATTAGTTTCAACATTTATAGGATTACCTGAAATATAATGTTTGATTCTTTGACCGTTCACCACCCTCGGACTTGTGCCTTCGAAGTTGTTGATTTTTATGGCGCCGGAACGATAGACCTCCTCGATAACGTAAGGACCTTCCCACTTAGAGAGAAGTTTTCCTGCAAAAAATCTTAAACGAGAGTTGAATAGCAACAGATAATCATCTACGTTAAACTCACGCTTTTGTATTCTTTTGTCATGCCATCTGTTAACTTTTTCTTTGAACAGCTTGGCATTCTCATAGGCTTGGGTTCTCCATTCATCATGTGAGCTAATATCAAATAACCTCTTCTCATCGGCAAGTTTGAAGTCATAGTTGAGCTCTTTAATAGCCCAATATGCCTTATGTTCAAGTTCAAGAGGTAGGTGACATGCTTCTCCATAAACCATCTTATACGGAGACATACCCATAGGATTTTTATATGCAGTTCTATAGGCCCATAATGCATCATCAAGTTTCTTGGGCCAATTCTTTCTAGATCCATTAACAGTCTTTTGCAAAATTAATTTGAGCTCTCTATTACTCAACTCTACTTGACCGCTAGACTGTGGGTGATAAGGAGATGCAATTCTACGATTAACATCATACTTAGCAAGCATTTTACGAAAAGCACCATGAATAAAATGTGAACCACCATCAGTCATGAGATATCTAGGGACTCCAAACCTAGGAAAAGTAACTTCTTTAAGCATCTTAATAGAAGTGTTATGATCAACACTACTAGTTGGAATAGCTTCTACCCACTTAGTAACGTAATCAACAGCAACTAAAATATGTGTATATCCATTAGAGGCAGGAAAAGGTCCCATAGTGGTGTTCAGGCAAACATGATATAGATATTAAAATTGTTTTAAATGTTTGTCTCTATATCTTCGAGTAAAAAGGACACAATGAAGATAATCGATAAACCACAAGTATAGGGGATCAGTTGTAGCCTCTTTCGATAAGTAAGAGTGTCGAACCTAATGAGGAGCTAAAGGTAGAACAAATATTCCCTCAAGTTCTATCGACCACAGATACAACTCTACGCACGCTTAACGTTCGTTTTACCTAGAACAAGTATAAAACTAGAAGTACTCTGTAGGTGTTGTAGGATAGGTTTGCAAGCTAACAAAGAGCACGTAAATAATAAAAACTAGAGGGTGCTTAGATAAATAAATAATTAAGTTGGCATGGTGAGTGTGGAAAAGTGGTGGTAGGAGTTGCAGAATTGTCCCTAAGCAATTGACTACGTTACTAGACCTATAGCAAGTTTTATGTGGGAGAAGCCACTGCTAGCACCTCATCCCTTGTAATTCTATGCACTTATGGTTGGAACTATTAGCAAGCATCCACAACTACTAACATTCATTAAGTTCAAACCAAACCATAGCATTAAGATATATTCATCCGCAACTACTAACATTCATTAAGTTCAAACCAGAGCACGTAAACAAAAACTAGGGGCTGTTGACATAAATGAACAATTAAGTTAGTATAGAAAGTGTGGAAAGGTGGTGGTAGGAGTTGCGGAATTTTCCCTAAGCAATTGACTACGTTACTAGACCGATAGCAAGTTTTATGTGGGAGAGGCCACTGCTAGCAAGTCATCCCTTACTTGGAATTCTATGCACTTATGATTGGAACTATTAGCAAGAATCCGCAACTACTAACGTTCATTAAGGTAAAACCCAACCATAGCATTAAGATATATTGGTCCCCATTCAATCCCGTATGCATCAATTTCTATGCTAGGCTGAAGTTGTTTTCACCCTTGCCCTCCAATACATAGTACTAACAACATACAACTAAGCCTATGGTGTGATCCACACGCGCGCTCATATGATGAGCACCAAAGGACAACAACATAACCACAAGAAAATTAAACCAATCATAGCAATTCACCTATCACCGATAGGACAACAAAAATCTACTCAGACATCATAGGATGTCAACACATCATTGGATAATGATATGAAGCATAAAGCACCATGTTCAAGTAGAGGGTACAGCGGGTTGCGGGAGAGTGGACTGCTGAATATAGATGAGTGAAGGTGATGAAGATGTTGGGGAAGATGACACAGGTGTTGGTGTAGATCGCCGTCACACGATGATTGCCCCAGCGACGTTTCAGCGGCACCAGGAGAGAGGGGGAGAGAGCCCCCCCGCTTCTTCTTCTTCCTTGACCTCCCCACTAGATGGGAGGAGGGTTTCCCCTCTGGTCCATGGCCTCCATGGCGGGGGAGGGGCGAGAGCCCCTACAAGATTGGATATGTCTCTCTGTTTCTCTTCTCTTTCGCGTCCCTAGATTCTGGCCTTTCACCGTTTCTTAAATTCCCGGAGATCCGTAACTCCGATTGGGCTGTAATTTTAACATGATTTTTATCCGGATATTAGCTTACTTGCGGATGAAGGACACCTCCAACCAACCTACGGGGCATCCACAAGCCTGCCAAGCGCGCCCTGGGTAGGGGGCACCCCCCTAGAGCTTGTGGGGCCCTCAGGCACCATCTCGTGTTGATTCCGCTTCTCAAAAATGACATATATTCCAAAAAAATCTTTGTAAATTTTTATAGCTTTTGGACTCCATTTGATATGGATTTTCTGTGAAACAAAAAACATGCAACAAACAGGAACTGGCACTGGGCACTAGATCAATATGTTAGTCCTGGAAAATCATATAAAATGTTGCCAAAAGTATATGAAAGTTGTAAAACATTGGCATGAAACAATCAAAAATTATAGATACGACAGAGACGTATCAGCATCCCCAAGCTTAATTCCGGCTCGTCCTCGAGTAGGTAAATGATAAAAAGATATTTTTTGATGTGGAATGCTAGCTAGCATAATCTTGATCATGTAATCTAATCATGGCATGAGTATTAAGACATGAGTCGAAAGAATAATACAATACATGCTTGTAATTCATCGTTGCCTTTCATAATAATGGAGCTAAAGGAAACAACCTCTATACACTTAATTGTGGTAAGCATGACACACTTAGTCTTCCCTGCATAAAGTATAAACATGAGCACCTTGGTGTCAAACCAGGAAATTGGATCGTACTTCTAACGTGCTTCAGCATTTTCAACTCTACTCAATACATGAGCGTGAGCCATAGATATAGCACTATGGGTGGAATAGAATGCATTGGTAGGGATCAATAGGAGAAGGAAGAAATCTCGCACCAACTAGGTGGATCAACAACCATGGATATGCCCATCAATCATATCAATGCGAGGAGTAGGGATTGCCATGCAACGAATGCACTAGAGCTATAAGTGTATGAAAGCTCAAAAGAAAACTTAGTGGGTGTGCATCCAACTTTCTTGCTCTTGAAGACCTCGGACATTTTGAGGAAGCCCATCATCGGAATATACAATCCAAGTTCTCTATAATGAAAAATTCCCACTAGTATATGAAAGTGATAACTCAAGAGACTCTCTATATGAAGAACATGGTGCTACTCTGAAGCACAAGTGTGGTAAAAAGGATAGTAACATTGCCCCTTCTCTCTTTTTCTTTATTTTTTTATTTGTATATTTTTTTATTTTTTTATTGGGCTCTTTGGCCTTTTTTATTTTGAGTGCTTTGGCCTCTTTTTAGTTTTTTAAGTCCGAAGTATCATCCCGATGTGTGAGGGAATCATAGTCTCCATCATCCTTTCCTCACTGGGGCAATGCTCTAATAATGATGACCATCACACTTTTATTTACTTACAACTCAATAAAACTGATACATGATGACTATATGAATGCCTCTGGCACTGTACCGGGATGTGCAATGATCTACCATAGAAAAGATATCAAAAAAGCACAAGCCATGAAAATATCATGCTAGCTATCTTACTATCATGCAAAGCAATATCACAATGAACGCTCATGTCATGTATATGATGATGATGGAAGTTGCATGGCAATATATCTTGGAACGGATATGGAAATGACATGATACGTAGGCATGGTGGCTGTTTTGAGGAAGGTAAAAGGAGGGTTTATGCACCGGCGAAAGTTGTGTGGCATGAGAGAGGCTAGCAATGGTGGAAGGGTGAGAGTGTGTATAATCCATGGACTCAACATTAGTCATAAAGAACTCATATACTTATTGTGAAAGTTTTATTAGCCCTTGAAGCAAAGTACTACTCGCATGCCCCTAGGGGGAGGTTGGTAGGAGTTAACCATCGCGCACCCCCGATTCAAACAACACAAAAGGATTTTAATCAAGGATAAATTATGCTCCGACCTCACCGCTAGTGTTAGTGGCCACGACTTACATGCGTGAGGATTTACTTGCGTAAAAACTTACTTCCCTTAACAACATTATTAATACTAAACTTTAATTCTTTAACTAGCATGTCCCCATATTACCACCTCAATATTGCAAAACTATTGCAAGGAATCAAACATATTATATTCAGCGATCTACAAGTTTTATGTAGGATTTAATGACTAACCATGTGAATCACCAATTCATGTTAACTCTCTAAATAGATATAAGTGAAGCAAGAGAGTTTAATTCTTTCTACAAAAGACTTGCCCAAGCTCTAACAAATATAAGTGAATCAAAAGAGCATTTTACAAATAATGGTTTTTCTATGTAGAGAAACAGGCAATCCAAACTTCAAATGATATAAGTGAAGCACATGAAGTATTATATAAAGCCATACTCAAAAGATATAAATGAAGTGCCAAGAGCATTCTATAAGTCAATCAAGGACTATCTCATACCAGCATGGTGCATAAAGAAAAAGGAAAAAAAATAAAAACAAAAGACGCTCCAATAATTTACGCATATGATGTGACGAATAAAGATATAGCTCCAAGTAAAACTACCTACGACCGTTAGAAGAAAGAGGGGATGCCTTCTGGGGCATCCCCAAGCTTAGTTGCTTGGGAGTCCTTGAATATTAACTTGAGATGCCTCGAGCATCCCCAAGCTTAGGCTCTTGCCACTCCTTATTCCTTCATCCATCGTGATCTCACCCAAAACTTGAAAACTTCAATCACACAAAACTTAACAAAACCCTCATGAGATCCATTAGTATAACAGAGCAAATCACCACTTTAAATACTATTGTAAAGCCATTCATATTTTATTTCTGCATTATAACTACAGTACTCTAACTTATCCATGGCTTATACAATGATAAAATCCACAGTTCCATCAAAACACACAAAACAATGCATCATAAACAGAATCTGTCAAAAACAGGACAATCTGTAGCAATCTGAACATTTACCATAAGCTCCAAAAATTCTGAAAAAATAGGACACAGTAAACAATTTGCATAGCAATACTGTGTAAAGTTTTATAAACATTCGACGTTCTAGTAAAAAAAATGAAAAATCACGCACTACAGCCAAAGTTTCTGTTTTTGCACTGCACACACTAAACAAGCAATCTAAATATCCTAAAGGTAAATCTAGGCACATTATTTTTATAATACAATGGATTTGTACAAGGGGAGAATTATTTTTGTTAAAAGGTTTCTGTAATTCAAGATTTGCAAACTTTCCATGGGCATGAACAAAGTTCAAGGAGCTCCCCCACTTCAACGGTGCACGTCCTTCTTACTTTCACTTTTCTTTTTGAAAAGTTTTAGGTTCCTGATACGTCTCCAATGTATCTATAATTTTTTATTGTTCCATGCTATTATATTACTTGTTTTGGATGTTTATGGGCTTTACTTTACACTTTTATATCATTTTTGGGACTAACCTACTAACCGGAGGCCCAGCCCGTATTGCTGTTTTTTGCCTACTTCAGTGTTTTGAAGAAAAGGATTATCAAACGGAGTCCAAACGGAATGAAACCTTCAGGAGCGATCTTTTTGGAACAAGCGTGATCCAGAGGACTTGGAGTGCAAGTCAAGAAGCAATCAAGGAAGCCACGAGGATGGAGAGCGCCCCCCCCCCCCTACTGGGCGCGCCCCCCTACTGGGTGCGCCCCTATCTCGTGGGCCCCTCAGGAGTCCACCGACCTACTTCTTCCTCCTATATATACCCATGTACCCCGAGAACATCAGAGGCGACCACGAAAAACTATTTCCACCACCTTAACCTTCTGTCTCCGCGAGATCCCATCTTGGAGCCTTCGTCGATGCTCCGCCGGAGGGGGAATCAACCACGGAGGGCTTCCACATCATAATCATAGCCTCTCCAATGAGTTGTGAGTAGTTTACCACTGACCTTCGGGTCCATAGTTATTAGCTAGATGGCTTCTTCTCTCTCTTTGAATCTCAATACCATGTTCTCCTCAATCTTCTTGGAGATCTATTCGATGTAACTCTTTTTGCAGTGTGTTTGTCGAGATCCAATGAATTGTGGGTTTATGATCAAGTTTATCTATGAGAAATATTTGAATCTCCTCTGAATTCTTTTATGTGTGATTAAGTTATCTTTGCAAGTCTCTTCGAATTATCAGTTTGGTTTGGACTACTAGATTGAGCTTTCTTGTAATGGGAGAAGTGCTTAGCTTTGGGTTCAATCTTGCGGTGTCCTTTCCCAGTGACAGCAGGGGCAACAAGGCACGTATTGTATTGTTGCCATCGAGGATAAAAATATGGGATTTATATCATATTGCATGAGTTTATCCCTCTACATCATGTCATCTTTCTTAATGTGTTACTCTGTTCTTTATGAACTTAATACTCTAGATGCATGATGGATAGCGGTCGATGTGTGGAGTAATAGTAGTAGATGCAGGCAGGAGTCGGTCTACTTGTCACGGACGTGATGCCTATATACATGATCGTGTCTAGATAATCTCATAATTATTCGCTTTTCTATCAATTGCTCGACAGTAATTTGTTCACCCACCGTAATACTTATGCTATCTTAAGAGAAGCCACTAGTGAAACCTATGGCCCCCTGGTCTATCTTTTATTATATAAGCTTTCAATCTACTTTTATTTGCATCTTTACTTTTCCAATCTATATTATAAAATACCAAAAATATATTTGTCTTATCATATTATCTCTATCAGATCTCACTTTCGCAAGTGGCCTTAAAGGGATTGACAACCCCTTTATTGCGTTGGTTGCGAGTTCTTGTTTGTTTGTGTAGATTTTGAGGAGCCTCCTACTGCATTGATACCTTGGTTCTCAAAAACTGAGGGAAATACTTATGCTACTATTACTGCATCACCCTTTCCTCTTCAAGGAAAACCAACGCAAGCTCAAGACGTAGCAAGAAGGATTTCTGGTGCCGTTGCCGGGGAGGTCTTCGCTCAAGTCAAGACATACCAAGTACCCATCACAAATTCATCTCCCTCGCATTTACATTATTTGCCATTTGCCTCTCGTTTTCCTCTCCCCCGCTTCACCCTTGCTGTTTTATTCGCCCTTTCTTTCCCAATCTCCTCTCTTTTCCGTTTGCCTTCCTGTTGCCATGACCAAATTAAAAAGAACTAAGGGTCCTTTCCAGGGTACTAGTACCTTGGATAATCCCTCTATCCTCTCTAAGCTCATAAATAATGATGCTATGGAAAGACCTACCGGTGTTACCAATGAGAGTTTGAATAATTCTGATGAAGATGACTCCAAAATTCTTCGTTATTTGCTTGATGAGTCTTTAAAAGATGCTTGAGATAGGTTATTAAGGATCCGGGCTAGCTATGTACCACAATATCAAATTAAGGTTTACTTAAAAAGTTTCTATGTTGGCTTACCCGCTTTTTCAAGCAAGTTCTAGATTCTATTTTTGAAGAAGGTTTTCTTGAAGGGGATGCTATAGATACCTATGAAAGAATGAAAACTATATTTGGGCACCCCATTAATGATAAGGTTGAATCTACCACCCTCTTATGCTTTTATCAGAACGAAATTATCAAAGAGATGAAGGCTAGTTTAGATGCAAATTTCCGTAATGTGCTTAATCTTACTTCCTCCATTAATGGCAATGTGCTTTCCCAAAATAGAAGGATGAATGCCATAGAAAGTAAATTTCCTCTTTTCTTTTCGAGTGCCAAAGATGGCACTACTTAGATCTATCCTCGCTTTTATGCCTAGCTAGGGGCGTTAAACGATAGCGCTAGTTGGGAGGCAACCCAATTTTATTTGTGTTTTTTGTTTTTATTTCTGCTTAGTAATAAATTTTGCATCTACCTTCTGTTTAGATGTATTTTTATGTTTAATTAGTGTTTGTGCCAAGTAGAACCTATAGGATAACCTATGGTGATAGTTAATTTGATTCTGCTGAAAAACAGAAACTTTGCACGCACGAAAATAATTTTAGTAATTCACAGAAATGTGATTTTGCGTTGATTCTTTTTGCTGTAGATAAATAGAGAAATTACCCAGGACTTCCTATTTTGTTAGGAGTTTTAGAGTTCTATAAGTATTCGGGAGTTACAGATCGCTACAGACTGTTCTGTTTTTGACAGATTCTGTTTTTCGTGTGTTGTTTGCTTATATTGATGCATCTATGGCTAGTATTAAGTGGTATGAACCATAGAGAAGTTGGAATACAGTAGTTTTAACACCAATATAAATGAATAATGAGTTCATTACAGTACCTTATGTGGTGGTTTTTCTTTCTTTCACTAACGGAGCTTATGAGATTTCCTGTTTAGTTTTGTGTTGTGAAGTTTTCAAGTTTTGGGTAAAGATTTGATGGACTATGGAATAAGGAGTGGAAAGAGCCTAAGCTTGGGGATGCCGAAGGCACCCCATGATATTCAATAATAGCCAAAAGCCTAAGCTTGGGATGCCCCCGGAAGGCATCCCCTCTTTCGTCTTCGTTCATTGGTAACTTTACTTGGAGCTATATTTTTATTCGCCACATGATATGTGTTTTTCTTGGAGCGTCTTGTATGATACTAGTCTTTGCTTTTTAGTTTTCCACAATAATCATTTTTGTACACACCTTTTGAGAGAAACCCACTTGATTAGAATTTATTAGAATACTCTATGTGCTTCACTTATATCTTTTGAGCTAGATAGTTTTTGCTCTGGTGCTTCACTTATATCTTTTTAGAGCACGGCGGTGGATTAATTTTGAAGAAATTGTTGATCTCTCATGCTTCACTTATATCATTTTGATAGTCTTTTAGAACAGCATGGTATTTTCTATGGTTATGAATTTGGTCCTAGAATGATGAGCATCCAAGTTGGGTATAATAAAAACTATCATAGAAAGTGCATAAAACACTAGGATCAATTTGATGCTTGATAATTGTTTTGAGATATAGAGGTGGTAATGTTAGAGTCATGCTAGTGGGTAATTATGAAATTGAGAAATACTTGTGTTGAAGTTGGCAAGTCCCGTGGCATGCACATATGGTAAAAATTGTGTGACAAATTTGTTGCATGAGGTGCTCTTTTGATTGTCTTCCTTATGAGTGGAGGTTAGGATCGCGCGATGGTTAACTCCTACCAACCCTTCCCCTAGGAGCATGCGTAGTAGTACTTTGCTTCAAGGGCAAGTAAACTTTTGCAATAAGTATATGAGTTCTTTATGACTAATGTGAGTCCATGGATATACGCACACTCACCCTTCCACTTTGCTAGCCTCTATTGTACCGCGCTACTTTCGCCGGTATCATGCACCCATTATTTACCTTCCTCAAAACAGCCACCATACCTACCTATTATGGCATTTCCATAGCCATTCCGAGATATATTGCCATGCAACTTTCCACCATTCCGTTATTATGACATGCTTCATCATTGTCATATTGCTCTTTGCATGATCATGTAGTTGACATCGTATTTGTGGCAAGGTCACCCTCATAATTTTCGTACATGTCACTCTTGATTCATTGCATATCCCAGTATACCGCCGAAGGCATTCATATAGAGTCATATTTTGTTCTAAGTGTTGAGTTGTAATTCTCGAGTTGTAAATTAATAAAAGTGTGATGATCTTCATTATTAGAGCATTGTCCCAAGTGAGGAAAGGATGATGAAGACTATGATTCCCCCACAAGTCGGGATGAGACTTTGGACTTTAAAAAAAAGGCCAAAGAGCCCACCAAAAAAAGAGAAAGGCCAAGTAAAAAAAGAGAAAGGCCAAATAAAAAAATGAGAGAAAAAGAGAGAAGGGACAATGCTACTATCTCTTTTCCACACTTGTGCTTCAAAATAGCACCATGATCTTCATGATAGAGAGTCTCTTGTGTTGTCACTTTCATATACTAGTGGGAATTTTCATTATAGAACTTGGCTTGTATATTCCAATGATGGGCTTCCTCAAAATGCCCTAGGTCTTTGTGATCAAGCGAGTTGGATGCACACCCACTTAGTTTCTTTTGTTGAGCTTTCATACATTTATAGCTCTAGTGCATCCGTTGCATGGCAATCCCTACTCACTCACATTGATATCTATTGATGGGCATCTCCATAGCCCGTTGATATGCCTAGTTGATGTGAGACTATCTTCTCCCTTTTTGTCTTCACAACCACCATCATATGCCACCATAGTGCTATGTCCATGGCTTGCACTCATGTATTGCGTAAGAGTTGAAAAAGCTGAAGCGCGATAAAAAGTATGAACCAATTGCTTGGCTGAAACCGGGGTTGTGCATGATGGGAGTATTTTGTGTAATGAAAATAAAGCATGGCCTAACTATATGATTTTGTAGGGATAAGATTTCTTTGGCTATGCTATTTTCATAGGACATGATTATTTGTTAGTATGCTTCGAAGTATTAATATTCTTTATGTTTTAAAAGCTTTTATCTTGAATCATTTGGATCTGAACAATCATGCCACAATAAAGAAAAGTACATTGAGAATTATGCTAGGTAGCATTCCATATCAAAATTTCTGTTTTTATCATTTACCTACTCAAGGACGAGCAGGAATTAAGCTTGGGGATGCTTGATATGTCTCCAACGTATCTATAACTTTTTATTGTTCTATGCTACTATATTACTTGTTTTGGATGTTTATGGGCTTTACTTTACACTTTTACAGCATTTTTGGGACTAACCTACTAACCGGAGGCCCAGCCCGTATTGCTGTTTTTTTTGCCTATTTCAGTGTTTCGAAGAAAAGGAATATCAAACGGAGTCCAAACGGAATGAAACCTTCGGGAGCGATATTTTTGGAACAAACGTGATCCAGAGGACTTGAAGTGCAAGTCAAGAAGCAATCGAGGAAGCCACGAGGATGGAGGGCGCGCCCCCCTACTGGGCGCGCCCCCTATCTCGTGGGCCCCTCGGGAGTCCACCGACCTACTTCTTCCTCCTATATATACCCACGTACCCCGAGAACATCAGAGGCGACCATGAAAAACTATTTCCACCACCGTAACCTTCTGTATCCGTGAGATCCCATCTTGGAGCCTTTGTCGGCGCTCCGTCGGAGGGGGAATCAACCACGGAGGGCTTCTACATCAACACCATAGCCTCTCCGATGAGTTGCGAGTAGTTTACCACAGACCTTCGGGTCCATAGTTATTAGCTAGATGGCTTCTTCTCTCTCTTTGAATCTCAATACCATGTTCTCCTCGATCTTCTTGGAGATCTATTCGATGTAACTCTTTTTGCGGTGTGTTTGTCGAGATCCAATGAATTGTGAGTTTATGATCAAGTTTATCTATGAGAAATATTTGAATCTCCTCTGAATTCTTTTATGTGTGATTAAGTTATCTTTGCAAGTCTCTTTGAATTATCAGTTTGGTTTGGCCTACTAGATTGAGCTTTCTTGAAATGGGAGAAGTGCTTAGCTTTGGGTTCAATCTTGCGGTGTCCTTTCCCAGTGACAGCAGGGGCAGCAAGGCATGTATTGTATTGTTGCCATCAAGGATAAAAAGATGGAGTTTATATCATATTGCATGAGTTTATCCCTCTACATCATGTCATCGTTCTTAATGTGTTACTCTGTTCCTTATGAACTTAATACTCTAGATGCATGCTGGATAGCGGTCGATGTGTGGAGTAATAGTAGTAGATGCAGACATGAGTCGGTCTACTTGTCAAGGACGTGATGCCTATATACATGATCATGCCAAGATAATCTCATAATTATTCACTTTTTTTATCAATTGCTCGACAGTAATTTGTTCACCCACCGTAATACTTATGCTATCTTGAGAGAAGCCACTAGTGAAACATATGGCCCCCGGGTCTATCTTTTATTATATAAGCTTTCAATCTAATTTTATTTGCATCTTTACTTTTCCAATCTATATTATAAAATACCAAAAATATATTTATCTTACCATATTATCTCTATCAGATCTCACTTTCGCAAGTGGCCTTGAAGGGATTGACAACCCCTTTATTGCGTTGGTTGCGAGTTCTTGTTTGTTTGTGTAGGTGTATGGGACTTTTTAGGAGCCTCCTACTGGATTGATACATTGGTTCTCAAAAACTGAGGGAAATACTTACGCTACTATTCCTGCATCACCCTTTCCTCTTCAAGGAAAACCAACGCAAGCTCAAGACGTATCAGGTCCCCACTTTATTTTTTTGTTTTTAAACTTTTTAAAAGCACTCAACAGAAATAAATGACTCTTTAAAACTTCTAGGTTGTCTCCCTGGCGGCACTTTCTTTAGGAGCAGTGCTACACACACGACGCTTTCTAGCCGAAATGTGCACAACACTACATCACAAACCATCCACTGGCAAGTCTGTCGGTGTACTAAAGTAGGGGCACTCCTTTGTACACCTTACTTGTGCGCGGGTAGTTAGAGCCATAGGCCGAAGCCACACTTAGCAGGGCAAAACGGAGGAGTCGAAGCCGCAAAACAAGCAGCGCAACGCCAGAGACCGAGACCACATAGAGCAGATGGGGGAAGCAGGTTTCCCCAGCAATGCCCTTGCCGGGGCGGCTCGCCCACACCAGCGGAGTGAGCCACCCTCGAACCCACGGTCTCCAACACCATCACCCACGTTGGGCCAGGGCTCGGGAGGCACCTCCATGGTGGCATGTAGATCTTTGTGACGACAAAGAATATTCAAGATCAGATGAGGATTGGAAGGCAACGATCCTCGACAAGATCCTTGCTGAGGAAACCCTCAAGGCCCCCGGCAAGATCCTTGCCAGGGACGACAGCGCACCACGGCAAGACCCTTGCCGGGCCACTCGGCAAGGCCCTTGCCAAGGGCGTCAGCGGGGCCACTGCCAGGCCCGCACCAACCAAGTCTCCACCACCGTTCACATGCAGTTGCCAGCCCAACCAGCCGGGCAGGCACCTGCGTGGCAACATGCAGCTTCCAGGCCAACTCAGCACACGCCTGCGTGGTGGCATGCAGATCTTCGTGGAGGCTCCACCACCGTGCCACCTCAGCTGCTTGCCTGCCTACATGGCACCGCATGCATCCCTGGCCAGGGCGCGTGTCGAAGCGAGGACGAGCGGCGACGGACGGGACGGGCGTCGCTCCCGTCCCCGATAAAGCAAGAGGACACCTAAGTCACACATTAAATGCGCCTTGTCCTGTAATACGAGCGATAAGCTCATAGCACTGTAGGCCCTTCCACCTCCTGCGTGCCACTATGGCAGCCCCTTTCGACTATAAAAGGAGGCCCACGACGTACTGGAGAGGGATTCGGCTCTTTTGAACCACGCAGCCACCGTAGCTAGTTCAGGAGCTCAAGAACACTCAATACATCCACCAAAGCAGGACTAGGGTTTTACGCATCCTCGCGGCTGAACACAGGTAAACGATCCTTGTGCTGATTGCTAATCCTGCTCTTCTCACAATCCGCACCCATGAACGCAGAAGGGATCCTTGTGATCCCATAGGTGTCATTTCCCACCGACATCTTTGGCGCGCCAGGTAGGGGCACGCAATTGTGAGAATCTGGTCTAGTAGTTGGCCTAGCAGTTCTTCATCGCCATGGCTCCTAAGAATAAGATGACCACGGCGATCGGTTTGTCCGGGACAGGACTGCCCGTACCGGTGCGAACCAGTAGCGGGCCAGTCGTGCAGAGAACCCGTGGAGCGGCCCGAGAACATCCACATCACCCTGGCAGTCCAAGCCTGGTGAGTGGCGTCGTTCGTATGCCAGGCGACGCGCGTCCCGGGCTCCAGAGACGGAGTCGGGCCCCCCGCAGGCGGCGCAGGGCCCTCCAGGGGCATCGTCGTGCCGCCGGATGGCGGCACGGAGACCTCCAAGACACCAACATCGGCGCCCACAGGACGCTCTTCTCAGGTCGTGCGCGATGAGCATCGCCCTCCTGCTGGTGACCCTGGGCGCCGCCCTGGGAAGAGTCCCATGCACCCTTCACATGATGAGGAGGGCCAGCATGCGCACCGAGGTGCTGGCGAAGGTGGCGGACGACTGCGGGGTCGTGATGGGGCTCCTTCTAACGCGGTTAGAAGTCGAAGCGCATCACGGTCCACATAGCTTTCGCCACCGCCCGTGCTAGTAGAAGCCCTAGCACGCACGGAGCTGCTCCTCGACTTTCCTCCCGCTACGGAGAAGCTTGATGAATGGAGGGCCACCATCCGGAGCGTCGTCGGCATCGCTAACAATAATGAGTTGCGGCCGGAGGGACCCATAAGCCGTTGCTCTATCAAGCCACCGCATGCCAGCGGAGGTCGGGACAGAGGTGATGCGGCCATGGTGCACTCCCCTCCTCCATGCGGCCACCGCGTGTGTCGGTCCGTCGCGATGATGCTCGTGATGATATCTCCCTAGGGTCGTCCGACCCGCGAACCCACCGCGACCAACGTCAAGTTCTTCGGGAGTGAGCTCATGAAGACGCTGGAACCACCATCGAGCGCCGGCGTGACGCGCGCCACCAGTCGGACTGGCGGGTAGGGCCCACTATAGACCACCCAGCACCGGGAGGCTACGGTGGCCTACCCTACGAGGTGGGTTGTCCGGCCTTCACCCGTGAGCTATGGAAAATCCAGTGACCCTCCCATCGCACATTCAAGCCTGACGTTGTCGAGAAGTACAACAGCAAGACTCACCCGTTGGAGTTCCTCATCATCTACACCATCGCGATGCAAGCTGCTGGGGCCCGCGACGATAAGGTGCTTGCCAATTATTTCCCGTTGGCGCTCAAGCTCAATGTTATGTCATGGTTGATGCACCTGCTGGTGGACTCCATTTCTTCTTGGGCAGATATGTGCCATGAGTTTGTTGGCGCCTTTAACGGAGGCCACCAAGCTCATGGCCAGGCGAGTGATTTGCATATCATCCCCCAGAAGGAAGGAGAAAACTTGCGCAAGTACATCCAAAGGTTCAGCCGGGTGTAGTACAACATCCCCGACGTTCATCTTGCCGCCGTGATCAGCGCATTCCATCAGAATGTGTGCAATCATAAGATGCGTGAGGAGCTGGCGATGAACAAGGTCAAGGATGTGGCCTAACTTTATGTTCTGGCCGATCGGTGCGCTCGGGCTGAGGAGGGAAGGAAGTACCTCGGCGAAGACGCCGGCGCGGAAACCGACTCCATGGATGATACTGCCACCCCGGCGAAGAAGGGCCGGCGCCGTAACAGGAAGCGCAAGGGCAAGATCGTGCTTGCCGTCGAGGTCCGACGATACCGGCGCCACCAAGAAACCCAAGGCGTGTGAACCCGGCAAGGAGGTTGCTGGGTGTGTCACTTGCCGGGCCTTGGTAGCTGCCGATAAGCCAGGGGGCTCCGACAAGCAGTATTGCAAGATCCACCGCACCAAGGGCCATGACCTCCAGAACTGCCGGCAAGTGGAGCTGCTCGCTGAGAAGCAGGAAGCCGAGTATGAGCGGCGGGACAAGGAGAAGGGCCAAGAGGGTGCCGAGGGATCCGCAAGAAGCATGGCGGCCAAGGAGGCCGCCGCGGCAAAGATAATCAGCAGGAGAGGCCCGCCCGAGGCCGCGACAACAAGTAGGAAGACAATGATCACGACGAGGACAATGAGTCCGGCGACCACGAGTTCCAGAAAGCCATGGAAGCCATGTGCGTCGATGGTGGCGCCTCGCTGCATACATCCCACCGCCAGCTCAAGCAGTGGGCGCGTGAGATCACAGCGGTGGAGCCGTCATTCGACGCACGGAAGCCACTGAACTGGTCCAACATGCCTATCATCTTCGACACCGAGGGCCATCCTGACCGCACTACTGCGGTCGGGTGCTTGCCGTTGTTGGTTTCACCAACAATCCGCAACCTCAAGGTGACAAAGATGTAGGTTGACGGAGGGGCCGGAATGAACTTGATCTCGCCTATTGTGATCAAGAGGCTGCAGATCCCTGATTGTCTTTGATGTAGCCGAGATCCCCTTGCCCTACAACGGGATCCTCGGCCGCCCGGCACTAGCCAAGTTCATGGCGGCTTCACATTACGCCTACAACACGCTGAAGATGCCCGGGCCGATGAACATCATCACTGTCCCCTTCGACAAGAAAGATGCATTGATCTGCGCCGACCAACTCTACCGGGAGGCAGTTGCAGCAGCTGCCACCAAGGCACCCGCTCCAGCCGACGGAGTCCCGGGAGGGAAAAGACCGGCGAGACCCCTCGCACCCACTTCGGCAAGCGCACCTCTTCGGGGTGTTGTGCTTCCGTTGAGGACGTGCCAGAGAGCTCCACCAGAAAGAGCAAGAAGTCCAGAGCTGCACCACCAGAGACCGAGAAGGTGCCCGTCAAGGAGGACGGCACACGGGGAACTTTTACCATAAGCTCCACCCTCAACAGCAAATAGGGAAGCGAGCTCATCACTTTCCTGTGGGCGAATGTCGATGTGTTTGCATGGCAAGCCTCCGACATCCCCGACGTTCCCAGGGAAGTGATTGAGCACCATCTTGCTGTCTGTCCTCATGCACGACCCGTCAAGCAGAAGGTCAGGAAGCAAGGTCTGGACAGGAAGGAGTTCATCATGGAGATCAGAAAACTAGAGGCGGCAGGCTTGGTAAGGGGGTGCTCCATCCGACATGGTTGGCCAACCCGGTAGTGGTGCGCAAGGCAAACATGAAGTGGAGACTGTGTATTGATTACACAAACATCAACAAAGCTTGTCCAAAGGATCCCTTCCCATTACCGCGCATCGACCAGATTGTTGACTCCACGGCTGGGTGAGACATGTTATCATTACTCGGCGCCTACTCAGGGTACCACCAGATCTTCATGACAAAAGAAGACGAGGAGAAGACATCGTTCATCACCCCATGTGGTACGTATTGCTTTTTACGGATGCCTTTCGGGTTGAAGAGCGCTGGCTCAACCTTTGCAAGAGCAGTCCAAATTGGTTGTGAACCCCAGCTACATAGAAATATGGAAGCTTATATGGATGACATAGTGGTCAAAACCAAGGACAAAGCAATACTTGTGCAAGATCTAGAGGAAACATTTGCAAACCTGCACAACATCAACCTCAAGTTGAACCCTAAGAAGTGTGTCTTCGGTGTCCCGTCCGGCAAGCTTCTCCGGTTCTTTGTGTCGCAGCGCGGGATTGAGGCAAACCCAGATAAGATCAATGCCATCAAGCAGATTGAGGCACCTAAACAAATCAAAGACATGCGTCGGCTCCTTTGGAGTGCGTTGCGCCATGAGCGATTCATCTCCAAGTCATGGGCGTGCCCTTCCCTTTTTCAAGATCTTGAAAAAGACGGGCCCAATAGAGTGGACCCCGGAGGCCGAGGCAGCGCTGTAGGATTTGAAGAAGTACCTCTCCTCTACCCCAGTGCTGGTTGTGCCCAAACCACAAGAACCGTTGTTATTGTACCTAGTGGCAACAAATCAGGTGGTTAGCGCCGCACTAGTGGCGCAGAGAGAGGTTGACAAAGAGGCAGCAGCAGCGGCAGAGTCAACGGATTGTGAGCCAGAACCTTCCCCGGCAGGGCTCGGTCCCGGCAATACTGAGTGTGCGGCAGAGGCTGACGCCAGTGCGACAGGGCCCGCACGACTGGGTGAAGTGGCGGAGAAGAATAAAATGGTGCAGCAACCAGTTTACTTCGTTAGCTCCCTCTTGCAGTGGGCTAGGTCGAGGTACTCAGGTGTGCAAAAATTGCTCTTCGGCCTCCTTATGGCCTCGAGGAAGCTGCATCATTACTTCCAAGCGCACGAGATTGCCGTGGTCACCCGCCTCCCGTTGCAACGAATACTGCATAACCCAGATGCAACGGGGAGGATCATGGAATGGGCCCTGGAGCTGTCGAGTTTCGGTTTAAAGTTCGTTGGCGGAGTTCGTTGCAGAATGGACCTCGACGCCCGACGTAGAGGTACAGGAGACCACTCTCCCCGGCAAGGAAACGAGTCGCAACTGGACTATCATGTACTTTGATGGGGCTTTTTCATTGCAAGGCGCCGGTGTTGGTGTGCTGCTTGTCGCACCCACCGGAGAGCACCTCACGTATGTCGTCCAAATGCACTTTCCCCGGTAGATGTCATGTAACGCCCCGGATCCGATGCGCCAGGTGTCCGCCAGTTATTCGCCGTTGTTGCCATGTCATTTGCTTGCGTGTTGCACTTTGCCATGTCATCATCTGCATTTCATATCATGTCATCACGTGCATCCCATTTGCATACGTGTTCGTCTCTTCCATCCGAGCCTTTTCTCCGTTGTCCGTTTTGCAATCCGGCACTCCTATGTCCTCCGGCGTCTCCCTCTTCTCTCTTCTCTTGTGCGGGTATTAAACCTTCTCGGAATGGCCCGAGGTTTGCCAAGTGGCCTCGGTATAGCACCGGTAGACCGCCTATCAATTTTCGTGCCATTTGGAGGTCGTTTGATACTCCAACGGTTAACCGGGTAACCGTAAAGCCCTCTTTGAGTTGCAGCCCAACACCCCTTCCAAAGTGGCCTAAAACCCACCAAACTCCCTTCCATGCTCTCGGTCGTTCGATCACTATCGCGTGGCCGAAAACCGCTCCTCATTTGGACTCTCCTAGCTCCCTCTACCTATAAATATGTGCCCCTCCTGAAAATCCCACAGTCCAAACCCTAGCAACTTCCCTCTCCGCCGCCGGACACGTCCGCCGACCACGTCGCCCGGACCAATCCCGGGGCGACACGTCATCGTCGCCGCCGCCTCAGCCAACCTCCTTGCGCCACGTCACCGCGGGCGCCCACCGCGCCTCCCGCGGCCCGCGAAACACAGGCAGGACCAGCGAGGCCCGGCGCTTCGCCGCCGGCGCCGCTTCGCGCCACCCCCGCGGCTGGGCTGGGCGCCGGCGCCCGCCGCCACGGCACCATGCGATCTGCGACCCGCCGCCGTGGACCGTCTCCCGTCGCGCCGTGGCAACGCGCCGCGCCGCCTCGGTGCTCGCCGCCGCCCAGAGACCCGCCAGCGCCTTTCCTCCATCGCGCCCGCCCGCCGGCCGCCGGCCGCGGATCCGCCGCCGCCGCGACCCGGCAGCCGCCGCCCGCGACCCGACCGCGGACGCCGCCCGGTCACCTCCTCTGCTCCCCGTCGCCGGCGCCCTCCTCCCCAAGCTCCGGCTGCCTCTCCCTCTCTTCTCCGGCGAGATCCAAGTCAACTCCGGCGGTCCTCGTTATCCGTGCAAGAGGTTGACCCCGAAAATCCACCAAGTCCCCGTAATTTCTTGCATAAACATGCCATTTTCATTGCATCACATCTCTGCATTCGTAGCTCCGTTTTGCGCGTATAATATGTCAAATTCTTCGCCTCGACGAGTACATCATTTCATTCCATTGCATCATTTTCATTTGAGCTCATCTTGATGCCCGAAATGCTGTTGGAAGAGTGCATGTTGATGTTAATCTGCTGAATTTGTTATAACTTGCTGTTTTATCATTTTTGCCATGATTGATGTGTGCATCCTATGAGTATGAGCTCTACATGAATGTTGTACTATGCCATGCCATCTTTCCAGGGGTGTTAACCATGTATTTTTTTGAGTTGTGTGCTGAGTGTATCAAGCTTGCTAAGTAGGGTAGTTGCTATTGCTGTTTTCCTAACAGATTCTGATATATTTTGTTGCCATGTTAACATGCTTCTACTAATCATTCCATGCATAATCTGGAGATGCTCTATAAACATGTTTTGATATACATGTCATGCTATATCCATTCATGCTATTCGTTGCAATTATAGCCTGCTGGAACATGTTAATTTCTTGCTCCAATGTTGCTTGAAAATGTTGTTTGTCAGCCTGTTTACATTAAGTTCACTTGTTCCCATGTGTTTTCCTAGTGATCCATGCACCCTATGAACTTGCTCTTGCCATGCTTAGCTTCATAAACATGCCTTCTTACTGTTGGTTGCCTTGACATGCCATGTATTGCTCTGTAGTGAGTGGTTCGAGCTCACGAACATGCCTACTTATTGTTGTTCCTGCCATGTATGAATCTGTAATATAACTTGCCATGTTTACATGGGTGCCATCATATTTTCCGTGCCTTTTGGCTCATGGTCAGTAAGGGACTTTTGATATATGCTATTAGTAGATTCATGCCATGCCTTTGTTTGCCATGATAAGTTCCTGCAACATGTTGTTTGCTTGCTCTAAACATTGCAACCTGATGTTATTTCTGCTAAAGTCTGAAACTGTTATTATTTGCAATATCTCCATGTCTTTTTGAGCATGTTCTAGTGATTTCTGGAGATAGCTCAGTGTTCATGTTTTGTTATGCTTTACGTGTACTTCATGCCCATGTCTTTTGTTATTATGTTGGGGTGCTGTAGCATATTGTTTTGATGCTTGTAAGATGCCTAGTTGCTGTTATGGACAGATTGTTGCTATGACTTGTATAGTGTGTGTGTGTGTGGCCCCGTTGCTCCGTTTTGAGTGTGCTCTATATGAAACTTGCTTGATTTTGCATGTAGTTTCATATTATCTTGTTGCATCCTTGTGTTGAGGTGTTTGCTTGATGTTTGTATGCTTTTTGCATCAATGCCATGCTTAACTTGTTTTGCTCATATCTTCTAGGCCGTAGCTCCGAATCTAATGAACTTTATATGTAACTTGACTAGAATTTCGTGTAGATCATCTTAGCGATCTTTAACTTGCTGTTTAACAACTTCAACATAAGGTTTATTCAGTTCTGGACCAATTTCGAAATTTGCATATGAGGACTTACCGGAATTGTTATATGTTGTTTCCGGCCTCATTTAAACTTGCCTTGATGTGTTGTTCTTGTTTGCATCATCTCTTGCCATGAGTAGCTTCATGTAGCTTGGTCATGCATCATGCTTGTTGTGCATCATGCCTTGTTCATGTGTGGTGTGTTTACCTATGTTGTGTGCTTCTTCTTGTTAGTTCCTGTTTCATTGCGTTCGTGAGGATTCGTTCGTCTACGTCTGGTTCGGCTTCATCCGTTCATCTTCTTCATGGACTCATTCTTCTTCCTTGCAGGATTTCAGGCAAGATGACCGCTACCCTGGATCTCTCTACTATCGTTGCTATGCTAGTTGCCTCGTTCTTTCGCTATGCTGCGCTACCTATTACCTGTTTATCCAGCCACCCCATATTGCCATGAACCTCTAACCTTTGACACCATTCCTAGCAAACCATTGATTGGCTATGTTACCGCTTTGCTCAGCCCCTCTTATAGCGTTGCTAGTTGCAGGTGAAGTTGAAGATTTCTCCATGGTGGACAGGATTTTGGTTGGGATATCACAATATCTCTTATATTATTAATGCATCAATATACTTGGTAAAGGGTGGAAGGCTCGGCCTTATGCCTGGTGTTTTGTTCCACTCTTGCCGCCCTAGTTTCCGTCATACCGGTGTTATGTTCCCGGATTTTGCGTTCCTTACGCGGTCGGGTGATTTATGGGACCCCCTGACCGTTCGCTTTGAATAAAACTTGTCCAGCAAGGCCCAACATTGACTTTTACCATTTGCCTCACCACCACCTACTTTTCCCTTGGGAGTAATTAACCCAAGGGTCATCTTTATTTTAGCCCCCACCCCGGGCCAGTGCTTGACTAAGTGTTGGTCCGAACCGGGCAGACTGCAGGGCCACCTCGGGGCAACTCGAGGGCTGGTTTTACTCGTAGGCTGACCTATCCGGTGTTGCCCTGAGAACGAGATATGTGCAGCTCCTATCGGGATTGTCGGCGCATCGGGAGGCTTTGCTGGTCTTATTTTACCATTGTCGAAATGTCTTGATGTACCGGGATTCCGAGACTGATCGGGTCTTCCTGGGTGAAGGTCTATTCCTTCGATGATCGCGAGAGCTTGTCATGGGCTAAGTTGGGACACCCCTGCAGGGTTTAAACTTTCGAGAGCCGTGCCCGCGGTTATGTGGTAGATGGGAATTTGTTAATGTCCGGTTGTAGATAACTTGACACTTGATCCGAATTAAAATGCATCAACCGCGTGTGTAGCCGTGATGGTCTCTTCTCGGAGTCCGGAAGTGAACACGGTTTCGGGTTATGTTTGGCGTAAGTAGGTGTTTAGGATCACCTCTTGATCATTGCTAGCTTCACGACCGTTCCGCTTGTTTCTCTTCTCGCTCTCATTTGCGTATGTTAGCCACCATATATGCTTAGCACTGCTGCAACCTCACCACTTTACCCCTTCCTTTCCCATTAAGCTTTGCTAGTCTTGATACCCATGGTAATGGGATTGCTGAGTCCTCGTGGCTCACGGATACTTCAAAACCAGTTTGCGGTGCCTATGTTACCGGCGGTGGCGCAACCAAGCTCAAGGAGGAGCTCGATGAAGATCTTGCCCTTTGTGTTGTTTCGTTCTAGTTGATCGATGAGTGGAGCCCGATCGGGGTCGATCGGGGACCTTTATCGCATTTGGGGTTCTTCTTTTATTTTGGTTCCGTAGTCGGACCTTGATTGTATCTGGATGATGTAATGCTTATTCATGTAATTGTGTGAAGTGGCGATTGTAAGCCAACTATGTATCTTTTTCCCTTATGTATTACATGGGTTGTGTGAAGATTACCTCACTTGCGACATTGCTTTCAATGCGGTTATGCCTCTAAGTTGTGCTTCGACACGTGGGAGATATAGCCGCATCGAGGGCGTTACAAGTTGGTAATCAGAGCCTTCCCCGACCTTAGGAGCCCCACTGCTTGATCGTTTTTAGCGGCCGAGTTGTGTCTAGAAAAATGTTTTCAATTATTTAGGATTATATATATCGGAGAGTAGGATTCTTTTACTCCCGGTCCTTCGACCTTCGGTGAGGTATCTGACGTAGAGTTTTGACTCTTCTCTTCTTAAATTTCACTAAAAAATTTTAGGATCACGCTGGTATCTTGGAATCGTTCGATGGTTTTATGATGAGAACATTGTCTTGGTGCCTCCCGTCGGCGGGGTTTTTTAGTGGAGGTGTCCGGGGAGTTGAGCTCGAGGTGTTGTCGTCATAATTTTATCGTTGCAGTTCTGGAATACGAGTTTAGTACACCGACATCGAAAATCTCTTTTATGCAGTTGTTGGTGAGATAACCCCGCTAACCCAAGATCTTGAAGTGAGTACGGAGTATTGCCATGACTTCGTATAACGGATGCTTTTGAAGGTTGAGGTACCACGATTTCGAAGGTCTCTTGGTTATGTGTTGACGGATGGATACAGCTTGGATGTAGGTATTGTTAGTTTGGGTGAGATATATTGCTTCCCTGTATCCCCAACACCAGATTGCATAACCGAAAGTTTCGGAGTTTTATAGGTGGGAATTCAAGTAGCTCCTAGTATATCTTTTAACGGATGCATGATATGGGATTGGGTAAATCTCTATCATATGTATTTGTTCCGGCTTATTCTGCAAGCCAAATCCTTTGTTTTGTTTTAATTGTGGTATTCGAGTTGCTTCGAAGTCAAATGTTGAATCCATACCTTTCCTAAACGGTGTTCTCATATTGCTATGTGAATACTAATCCTTCTCGACAATTGAGATTGTCATGTCTATCCTTTTCAACCGGCGTGTTTCTCTTCAAGTGGATCCGATCACTTCAACATCAGCAAGACCAATTATCATTTCTTCTCAACGGTGTTTGTTTCATCCGTCCCCAAGTTGCCTTTGTTTTCCCGCCCTCCCACCCTTTTTCTTCAAGGACCCAGATTTATTAATCATGTATCCTTTTATTTGTGTGAAGTCTCTTCACTCTTTTCAATCAATGTTCTGATCCGGTGATCCCTCGTGAAGATGCTCACGAGCTTCAAGTTCATCATCCTTCATAATTTTTCTTCTTTTCCGGTGGATCCAACTCAAGGTTTCGGTGTTGATCATATCTCTTCCTTTTGTTTCACATATCTTCCCATGTGAATTTCTTATCCAAGTCTCTCTTATTTATTCACCTCTCCCAGTTCATATCCTGAGTGTTGAAGATATCTCAGAAGATTTGTGTTTCCATTCTCAATCCGTTCAAGATATTTCGAGGTTGTTATCTCATTCAAGCTATTTAATTCAACCGGTGCAATCCCCTCTTTCAATCAATTGTTCAACGGTGTTTTCTTTTGAGTGGTCCCTAACCCACAGGTCTTTTCCCAGGATCTTAGCTGACTCTTCTAATTTTTACCGGAGCTATTCTCAAATCTTTTAAAGTTTGACGTAAGAATGAATCATCATCAGTCAAATGTTTTCTCCAAGATCTTTCAAATTCTTTTCATCGTTGGCTCAACTTTTACATTCTTCATTCCGGTGTGCCTCAGTAATTCTTGGTGGTGTTTCTCGTTGTCATTCTCAACATGTGGAGACCGAAGAAGTGTTTCCTCTAAATCTTGGTCCATTCTCTTCAAGATTCATGGTGCTAGCTTGTTGCCATCCTCTCATAATTGTTTTCGATTGTGAGAATTCTTTTCAACCATCCGACGCATTTCAAGGGTTGCTTCCTTTCTCGATCATCTGAAGGCCATCATTTCTGAAGATTACTCATTCTCAGCTTTCAGCTAACGCTCTCTAAATCTTACCGGTGCATCGTTCAAATATCCTCTAGTCAGCTCAGGATCTCTTTGTTCTCTTGTTTCTAAATTCTGTCAAGTATCTTCATTCATTTTCCAATTCTTCCCGGTGAATTGTGCCTTTGCTACTTTCATTTTCACTTCTTACGGTGGTTCGTTCAAGAGTTCTCTTTCTTTGTTATCATATCAATTCATTTGTTGTTCCAATCCTACCGGTGGTTCGTTGAAGACCTTCTCAAGTTTTGATATATCTCTTTTAATCCTTTCTACGGGAATAAGTAGTATGCCAAATCCGTTGATTGTCATCAATTTAATTGGTGAAGGATAAGCATAACATAATTCTTGTTCTTGTTTCATCCAAGTGATTAATTCCTTCTTCGGAGTTTGTTCATAATGAATAAATTCTCGATTTCAGTTGTTTCATCTTTTCCTTTCCCGGAGTTCCAAGCTCTAATTATCACGGAGATCCATCTAAATCATTGCAAGGATTCACCTTGTGTTTTCAACTTCTCTTTCTTTTCATCGTCCTTTTATTAACGGAGTTCTTCATGGAGGCTCTACATGGTGATGTTGCTCTCTTCACTAATCATCTCGAATTCTGAGGATCATGTGCTTTTCTTGATTATCCATTTAACCGGAGTGTTGTGTATTCTCTTCAAGTTCTTTTCATCTTATCAAGTTTTCCTTCTTCTATCAGTCGGAGTGCTGCCCGAATTTTTCCTCACTCATCTTGTTTTAACCGGAGTGGTTTCAAATTCTATCTTGTCCATCAAACTCTTAATTCATGTCTTTGCAACCTTCAAGTTCTCGTAATGTTCCTTCTTCACTTTTCTTACGGGATTGTTGGCAATCTTGGTCATCTCCGTTATTTTGTTTCTTTCAATGTGTTCAACCTCTCAAGGTTCTTTGGTTTCACTCATTGGCCAAAGAAGCAACTTAGTTTTACCTCTTCTCTTCCTCTTTCATTTTCCCTCCGGTGCCATCCTAGATCTCGGGACGAGATCCTCTCGTAGTGGTGGAGTGTTGTAACGCCCCGGATCCGATGCGCCAGGTGTCCGCCAGTTATTCGCTGTCGTTGCCATGTCATTTGCTTGCGTGTTGCACTTTGCCATGTCATCATCTGCATTTCATATCATGTCATCACGTGCATCGCATTTGCATACGTGTTCGTCTCTTGCATCCAAGCCTTTTCTCCGTTGTCCGTTTTGCAATCCGGCACTCCTATGTCCTCCGGCGTCTCCCTCTTCTCTCTTCTCTTGTGCGGCTATTAAACCTTCTCGGAATGGCCCGAGGTTTGCCAAGTGGCCTCGGTATAGCACCCGTAGACCGCCTGTCAAGTTTCATGCCATTTGGAGGTCGTTTGATACTCCAACGGTTAACCGGGTAACCGTAAAGCCCTCTTTGAGTTGCAGCCCAACACCCCTTCCAAAGTGGCCCAAAACCCACCAAACTCCCTTCCATTCTCTCAGTCATTCGATCACGATCGCGTGGCCGAAAACCGCTCCTCATTTGGACTCTCCTAGCTCCCTCTACCTATAAATATGTGCCCCTCTTGAAAATCACGCAGTCCTAACCCTAGCAACTTCCCTCTCCGCCGCCGGACGTGTCCGTCTGCGCCGGACACGTCCGCCGACCACGTTGCCCGGACCAATCCGGGGGCGACACATCATCATCGCCGCCGCCTCAGCCAACCTCCTTGCGCCACGTCACCGCGGGCGCCCACCGCGCCTCCGCGGCCGGCCGAAACCGGGCAGACCATGCGAGGCCCGTCCGCTTCATGCGCCCAGCGCCTTGCGCCGCCGCCCATGCGGCCGAGGCGCGCCGCCGCCGCCGCCATGGCACCACGCCGATCTGCGACCCGCCGCCGTGGACCGTCACCCGTCGCGCCCGTGGCAACGCGCCCGCCTCGGTGCTCCGCCGCCGCCCAGAGACCCGCCGGCGCCTTCCCTCCATCCGCGCCCACGCCGCCCGCCGCCGCCGCGGATCGCCGCCGCCCGCGACCCGGCAATGCCGCCCGCGACCCCGACCGCCGGACGCCGCCCTGGTCGCCTCCTCTGCTCCCCGTCGCCGGCGCCCTCCTCCCCAAGCTCCGGCTGCCTCTCCCTCTCTTCTCCGGCGAGATCCAAGTCAACTCCGGCGATCCTCATTATCCGTGCAAGAGGTTGACCCCGAAAATCCACCAAGTCCCCGTAATTTCTTGCATAAACATGCCATTTTCACTGCATCACATCTCTGCATTCGTAGCTCCGTTTTGCACGTATAATATGTCAAATTGTTCGCCTCGACGAGTACATCATTTCATTCCATTGCGTCATTTTCATTTGATCTCATCTTGATGCCCGAAATGCTGTTGGAAGAGTGCATGTTGATGTTAATCTCTTTGGCTGTTATAACTTCTTTGTTTTATCATTTTTGCCATGATTGATGTGTGCATCCTATGAGTATGAGCTCTACATGAATGTTGGACTATGCCATGCCATCTTTCCAGGGGTGTTAACCATGTATTTTTGTGAGTTGTGTGCTGAGTGTATCAAGCTTGCTAAGTAGGGTAGTTGCTATTGCTGTTTTCCTGACAGATTCTGATATATTTTGTTGCCATGTTAACATGCTTCTACTAATCATTCCATGCATAATCTGGAGATGCTCTATAAACATGTTTTGATATACATGTCATGCTATATGCATTCATGCCCTTGGTTGCAATTATAGCCTGCGGGAACATGTTCATTTCTTGCTCCAAAGTTGCTTGAAAATGTTGTTTGTTAACCTGTTTACATTAAGTTCACTTGTTCCCATGTGTTTTCCTAGTGATCCATGCACCCTATGAACTTGCTCTTGCCATGCTTAGCTTCATAAACATTTCTTCTTACTGTTGGTTGCCTTGCCATGCCATGTATTGCTCTGTAGTGAGTGGTTCGAGCTCACGAACATGCCTACTTATTGTTGTTCCTGCCATGTATGAATCTGTAATATAACTTGCCATGTTTACATGGGTGCCATCATATTTTCCGTGCCCTTTTGGCTCATGGTCAGTAAGGGACTTTTGATATATGCTATTAGTAGATTCATGCCATGCCTTTGTTTGCCATGATAAGTTCCTGCAACATGTTGTTTGCTTGCTCTAAACATTGCAACCTGATGTTATTCTGCTAAAGTCTGAAACTGTTATTATTTGCAATATCTCCATGTCTTTTTGAGCATGTTCTAGTGATTTCTGGAGATAGCTCAGTGTTCATGTTTTGTTATGCTTTACGTGTACTTCATGCCCATGTCTTTTGTTATTATGTTGGGGTGCTGTAGCATATTGTTTTGATGCTTGTAAGATGCCTAGTTCTTTGTTATGGATGATTGTTGCTATGACTTGTATAGTGTGTGTGTGTTGCCCCGTTGCTCCGTTTTGAGTGTGCTCTATATGAAACTTGCTTGATTTTGCATGTAGTTTCATATTATCTTGTTGCATCCTTGTGTTGAGGTGTTTGCTTGATGTTTGTATGCTTTTTGCATCAATGCCATGCTTAACTTGTTTTGCTCATATCTTCTAGGCCGTAGCTCCGAATCTAATGAACTTTATATGTAACTTGACTAGAATTTCGTGTAGATCATCTTGGTGATCTTTAACTTGCTGTTTAAAAACTTAAACATAAGGTTTATTCAGTTCTGGACCAATTTCGAAATTTGCATATGAGGACTTACTGGAATTGTTATATGTTGTTTCCGGCCTCATTTAAACTTGCCTTAATGTGTTGTTCTTGTTTGCATCATCTCTTGCCATGAGTAGCTTCATGTAGCTTGGTCATGCATCATGCTTGTTGTGCATCATGCCTTGTTCATGTGTGGTGTGTTTACCTATGTTGTGTGCTTCTTCTTGTTAGTTCTTGTTTCGTTGCGTTCGTGAGGATTCGTTCGTCTACGTCTGGTTCGGCTTCATCCGTTCATCTTCTTCATGGACTCGTTCTTCTTCCTTGCGGGATTTCAGGCAAGATGACCGCTACCCTGGATCTCTCTACTATCATTGCTATGCTAGTTGCCTCGTTCTTTCGCTATGCTGCGCTACCTATTACCTGTTTATCCAGCCACCCCATATTGCCATGAACCTCTAACCTTTGACACTATTCCTAGCAAACCATTGATTGGCTATGTTACCGCTTTGCTCAGCCCCTCTTATAGCATTGCTAGTTGCAGGTGAAGTTGAAGATTTCTCCATGGTGGACAGGATTTTGGTTGGGATATCACAATATCTCTTATATTATTAATGCATCTATATACTTGGTAAAGGGTGGAAGGCTCGGCCTTATGCAGTGTTTTGTTCCACTCTTGCCGCCCTAGTTTCCGTCATACGGTGTTATGTTCCCGGATTTTGCGTTCCTTACGCGGTCGGGTGATTTATGGGACCCCCGACGGTTCGCTTTGAATAAAACTTGTACAAAGAAGGCCCAACATTGACTTTTACCATTTGCCTCACCACCACCTACTTTTCCCTTGGGAGTAATTAACCCAAGGGTCATCTTTATTTTAGCCCCGGGCGGTGCTTGTCTAAGTGTTGGTCCGAACCGGCAGATCAAGGGCCACCTCGGGCAACTCGAGGGCTGGTTTTACTCGTGGTGACCTATCCGGTGTTGCCACGAGAACGAGATATGTGCAGCTCCTATCGGGATTGTCGGCGCATCGGGAGGCTTTGCTGGTCTTGTTTTACCATTGTCGAAATGTCTTGATGTACCGTGATTCCGAGACTGATCGGGTCTTCTGGGTGAAGGTCTATTCCCGATGATCACGAGAGCTTGTCATGGGCTAAGTTGGGACACCCTGCGAGGTTTAAACTTTCGAGAGCCGTGCCCGCGTTTATGTGGCGATGGAAATTTGTTAATGTCGGTTGTAGATAACTTGACACTTGATCCGAATTAAAACGCATCAACGGCGTGTGTAGCCGTGATGGTCTCTTCTCGGAGTCCGGGAAGTGAACACGGTTTCGGGTTATGTTTGGCGTAAGTAGGTGTTCGGGATCACCTCTTGATCATTGCTAGCTTCACGACCGTTCCGCTTGTTTCTCTTCTCGCTCTCATTTGCGTATGTTAGCCACCATATATGCTTAGCCGCTGCTGCAACCTCACCACTTTACCCTTCCTTTCCCATTAAGCTTTGCTAGTCTTGATACCCATGGTAATGGGATTGTTGAGTCCTCGTGGCTCACGGATACTTCAAAACCAGTTTGCGGTGCCTATGTTACCGAAAGCGGTGGCGCAACCAAGCTCAAGGAGGAGCTCGACTAAGATCTTGCCCTTTGTGTTGTTTCGTTCTAGTTGATCAATAGTGGAGCCCAGGTTAGGGTCGATCGGGGACCTTTGTCGCATTTGGGGTTCTTCTTTTATTTTGGTTCCGTAGTCGGACCTTGATTGTATCTGGATGATGTAATGCTTATTCATGTAATTGTGTGAAGTGGCGATTGTAAGCCAACTATGTATCTTTTTCCCTTATGTATTACATGGGTTGTGTGAAGATTACCTCACTTGCGACATTGCTTTCAATGCGGTTATGCCTCTAAGTCGTGCTTCGACACGTGGGAGATATAGCCGCATTGAGGGCGTTACATGTCAACTAACAACACCGCTGAGTATGAGGGCTTGCTTGCCGGTCTCAGGAGCGCGGCGGACCTCAGAGTCAAAAAGCTCATCGTCAGGGGTGATTCGCAGCTCGTCATCAGGAAGATTAACAAAGATTATCAAAGCCCATTGATGGAAGCTTACGTGGATGAAGTGAGGAAACTGGAGGAGCGCTTTGATGGTATACGAGCAGAGCATGTCCCCCGGATGGAAAACGACATTGCCGACTACCTGTCAAAGTGTGCTGCCCTCAAGCTACCTGTGGAACCATGTACTTTTGTGCTTCGGTTAACTCAACCATCCGTCGAACCATCAACAGGGTAGAACAAGCGGAGGAAGCTAGGCCGCAGCAAGTACTTTCCCACCGAGCTCCCCGGAGCTGCTGGCGAAGGTGTTGCCGTGGATGCCAATCCTGCCACGGGGCAACTGATTCCGGCAGGGCCTCAGGCCATGGCCGTAGAGACGGCCGCTCCCGTGGCAAAAGAGATGCCTTTGGTCCTTGCCGTCGAACCGCAGGCTCCGGCATGGGCGCAACACATCGTCCGATTCCTCCAAATGCGAGAGCTTCTTGAGGAGCAGGAAGAGGCAGAGAGAGTAGCCCGCTAGTCTACTCTGTACCAATTCAGTGACAACGTATTGTACATAAAAAGACTGAATGGGGTGAAATTGAAGTGCATCTCCCGGGAGGAAGGACTAGAGCTGTTGGCGGAGATACATGGAGGCATATGTGGCTCCCACATAGGGTCGAGGGCCCTTGCTGGCAAGGCTTTCCAGCAAGGTTTCTTCTGGCCCACTACCCTCTAGGATGCGACGGCACTAGTAACCAAGTGTGAAGTGTGCCAGTTTCATTCAAAGAAGCTTCATCAACCAGCTCAAGCCCTTCAAACCATCCCTCTCTCATGGCCCTTATCGGTCTAGGGGCTTGACATATTAGGCCCTTCCCTCGTGCCGTCGGGGGCGTTGAGTACTTGTACGTCGCAATTGACAAGTTCACAATGTGGCCAGAGGTGGAAGCAGTGAGGAAGGTGACAGCACAGTCAGCCATCAAGTTCTTCAAGGGACTAGTTTGCCGTTTTGGGGTACCCAACAGGATCATCACCGACAACGGCACACAGTTCACAAACCACGCCTTCATGCAGTACATTGAGGATCTCGGCAGCAAGGTCTATTTTGCTTCCGTGGCACACCCACGGAGCAATGGCCAAGCTGAGAGAGCAAATGCTGAAGTTCTGTGAGGCCTAAAAACAAAGACTTTTGACAGGCTACGCAAGAGTGGAAGGTGCTGGATTGATGAGTTGCCGGCCGTTCTTTGGTCGACGAGCGATGCCGTCGAAAGCAACCGGCACCACCCTTTGCCCGGTCTCGGGCGAAGCAGTTCTCCCCACAGAACTCATATACGGGTGACCTTGAGTGCTTGCTTATGATGAGCTTGAGCAAGAGCGACTGCGTCAAGATGACGCAACGCTCCTTGAGGAAGATCGTCTCTGGGCGGCTGTGAGAGGAGCACGCTACCAGCAAGCCTTGTGTCGCTACCATAGCCGCAAGGTTCATGCCCGGAGCTTTGACGAAGGCGACCTTTTTCTTCGGCACGTTCAGTCAGCCAAGAATTCCAACAAGTTGACGCCGAAGTGGGAAGGCCCTTATCGGGTAACACGAGTTACCAGGCCCGGCGCAGTCCGCCTGGAGACCGAAGAGGCCATTCCAGTGAGCAACTCCTAGAACATCGAGCATCTTTGCAAGTTTTACCCATAAGGCGCGGCTGCCGGGCCTCTCGGCAAGCCACCTTTTGTACAAGCCTTGCCGGCAAGGCATGTAACCCTTTGTACAAAGCCAGGCGCAGACTCTGAGCATAAATAAACGAAGCGCTAGCGCCCTAAGTTATAGCATGCATGCTAGGTCGAGTCTCTTCCTCAGTTAGGGTTGTAGTGCTTAGCGGCGGCTAACCCCTAGCTTAGAGGTCGAGTGCGCGTCTCTCTGTTCTTTTCTATCCTCTTTGGTTTGCAGGGCACATGAGCACTTCTGCCGAGCTATTTGGAAGAAAGAGAATGGACCAGCGTCCTGACCCCGGCAAACCAAAGTTGTCGGGGGCTGCAAGTACAAGGATCCAATGTGGCAAGCCAAGGTTGTCGGGGGCTGCAGATCCAGATAAGTCTTGTATCCTCTATCATGCATTTCGATATGGAACTAGGATATGTGAGACCTCATTTTATTTCTAGGCTACCGTGCTCCCCTTTTTCTGTACCCAAGGATTATCTCCTGGGTCCGGATTTGGTTGTAGTCGCGGCAGCAAGGAAATGGAATGAGGAGCCTAAGCCCACTTCATCCCTGCCTCCCCCAAGGGCGCGAGAAAGGTCGAGCAAAGTGGGGGGACGGGAAGGCCTGTTGTAGGGCGAAAAACGTCTATCTTAAATAATAACGAGGATTTGCTCCTTGTCGCGGGTTTCACCCACGAAAGAAAAACCCGGCAAACATCCCTTTTTCATTAAAAACATCCCGTACATGTACAGTTCATACGGAGTGAAAAACATGAGTAAGAGGATTACAAGTTCTAAATTTAACAAAGGCTCGAAGACTTACAGACTAAAAAGAGATAAGATGCCCTTAATCCCTTTCTTGTCCCTCACCTCAGGAAATGAAACAAGAAAGCAAAAGGGCAAAAGGGGCACCTAGGCGAGGTACGAGCAGCAGAAGGCACCAAGAGAACATGCCGGCGGTCGCCTAGCAGAGGGTTGGCGGTGGTGGCACCGGAGGAAGAGCTGGAAGATGAGGCAGCGGTCCGTCAATACGCTATGAAGGTGTCGGTGCCATCGTACTCCGACTTGACGGCCCGCCACCCGCCTTCTTCACCTTCTCTGGCCTTCCTACGCTAGCCGCCCAAGGAGGCGCCGCCAAGAAGTTCAAGGAGCCAGCGACACAGATGATGGGGTCATCGGTGCCGCCCGAAGAGGCGCCCGACGCTTAGTCGGACCCATCATCCTACCGGCCGCTACCCTCGTCGTCGTTGCTACTGTCCTCCTCACCACTCTCGCTCGAGGAGGAATCTTCATCGTCAGAGGAGCTCTCCACGCAGCACCTTACGCGAGTCCTGAAGTGCCCAAAGACCTTGGTGGAGAGGAGGCCGATCTCCATTAATTTGAAATGGAGAGTGAGCCCCTCTGTCAGGCTATGGATGCGGGCAAAAGTCTTCCACCCTCGGCGAAGATACATGACGTGAGGGGCGGGGAACTCGACGTCGGCCCATGTGCCGCTATTCCCACAACCCCTCATATGCAGCCGCAGTGCCTGTGGCGGGTCCAGCTCCATCTCCCACGCAAATGGAGTCGGGAGGCGAAGAATACGGCACGGCGGCTGGCACAGCCTGATGAAGAACTCGTAAGGGTTATCCATGACATGGCCCTCCACCGGGGGAGGGGCCGCTGGCAGAGGCAAGGCCGATCTGCCGCCCCGTCCTCTTCTTCCTCGAGCGCCGCGACGGCCTCGACCTCGCCCCCTCCCCCTTCCTCTAACAGCTGCCGCCACAAGCTCTTGGAGAGGAGCAATGCGTTGTCTAGCCGAGACCCTTGCTGCCACCGATGAAGCGTCGCCGCACCCTCTCGCCATGGCAGAAGGAAGGAGGGAGTAGGAATGGGGAGAAGTGGATGACAAAGGATTGAGAGACGCCGTTCCTCCCGCTCCCCTCTTTATAAAGGGGCGGGGACGGGGCTCAGCCGCCCCTTTCGACCAATCCAGCTCGACGAAGTGACAACAGGCGGGGCCGTCGACTGCCCTCCCCGCTCAATTGAAGGCGTGTGGGAATCGACCCACACGCACACGACTTCCCGTATCCCATGCACCTATCATTCGCTCTGCGTTATGCATACAGCAAACATGGCGCAAGAGACGGGCGCAATGGGACGGATGGAGCGACGGTTCCCAAGTAAGGGCAGTAAATGAGCAGTGGCCCTGCGGTCTCGAGGAGACACGCAAGCCACCTCTTTACTGTCCACCATAAAATGACGTCAGCGTGCTTTGGTGATGCGCACATGCGCAACCCCCACGTCGCGCATTCAACGCTGGTCGTGGGGAAGCGCAGCGGACGAAAAGTTTTTACCGCGGTAAAAACCACCCAGCCTGCCAGCGCACCGTTTTGGGCCTAGCCCAACAACGCGTTGCACCTATGTGTGGCCCAGGCCCGGGGGCTCCTGTCGGTGTACTAAAGTAGGGGCACTCCTTTGTACCCCTTACTTGTGCGCGGGCAGTCAGAGCCACAGGCCGAAGCCACACTTAGCAGGGCAAAAGGGAGGAATCGAAGCCGCAAAACAAGCAGTGCAACGCCAGAGACCGAGACCACAGAGAGCAGATGGGCGAAGTAGGTTTCCCCGGCAAGACCCTTGCCGGGGAAGCCTCAGCAACCCCGGCAAGGCCCTTGCTTGGGCGGCTCGCCCACACCAGCGGAGTGAGCCACCCTCGAACCCACGGTCTACAACACCATCAACCACGTTGGGCCAGGGCTCGGGAGGCACCTCCATGGTGGCATGCAGATCTTTGTGAAGACAAAGAATATTCAAGATCAGATGAGGATTGGAAGGCAATGATCCTCGACAAGATCCTTGCCGAGGAAACCGGATCTTGCCGGGGACGACATCGCGCCACGGCAAGACCCTTGCCGGGCCACCCGGCAAGGCCCTTGCCAAGGGCGTCAGCGGGGCCACTGCCAGGCCCGCACCAACCAAGTCTCCACCGCCGTTCACGTGCAGCTGCCAGCCCAACCAGCTGGGCAGGCACCTGCGTGTGAACATGCAGCTTCCAGGCCAACTCAGCACACGCCTGCATGGCGGCATGCAGATCTTCGTGGAGGCTCCACCACAGCGCCACCTCAGCTGCTTGCCTGCCTACATGGCACCGCATGCATCGCTGGCCAGGGCGCGTGTCGAAGCAAGGAGGAGCGGCGACGGACGGGACGGGCCTCGCTCCCGTCCCCGATAAAGCAAGAGGACACCTAAGCCACACATTAAATGCGCCTTGTCCTGTAATACGAGCAATAAGCTCATAGCACTGTAGGCCCTTCCACCTCCTGTGTGACATTGTGGCAGCCCCTTTCGACTATAAAAGGAGGCCCATGGCGTACTGGAGAGGGATTCAGCTCTTTTGAACCATGCAGCCACCGTAGCTAGTTCAGGAGCTCAAGAACACTCAATACATCCACCAAAGCAGGACTAGGGTTTTACACATCCTCGCGTTCCGAACTTGGGTAAACGATCCTTGTGCTGATTGTTAATCCTGCTCTTCTCACAATCCCGCGCCCCGCAACCGCAGAAGGGATCCTCGTGATCCCATAGGTGTCGTTTCCCACCGATAAAGTCTGAGCAGCCGTGGGCGCTTGGATCAGCTATCGTGCATGTGTCGTTCAACGAAAAATCGTCTGTCAAGTAGTTCCATTCTTTAAAGCCATTAAGCTAGGCATATAGTGCTCAAGTAATGGATCCACCCGGACCCAAGGTATATCAAAGCCAATTTTAATTAGCAACTATTTGTGATTTAGTAGTGAGCAAAAAGTAAAATACATCATGCAATGACAAAGTCTAACTCTCCTATGCATCGACGTGTCATAAAAGAGCAATTCATGCACACAAAGTAAAGGGCTATGCATAGTATAAACAATTTCTTGCAATTTTACCGTATTGGAAACATAAAGAGGTGGAGATGTAGTTCCTCTCTCATAATAATTGCAAGTAGGAGCAGCAAGCACATGCATATTATATCTATCAAAATCATCATGTGTAGTGGTAGAACCCATCAATATAATCCTTAATAAGCGCAAACTTCTCCGATATATGCGTGGGTGCAATAGCAAAAATTTCATTCTTAACATAAGGAACTATAGCAAGTTCATATCCATAGGCATAATTCATATTGGCATCATGGCCACAAGCATAGCAAGCATCAAGTTCATAAAAAAGGGATATTTCAAATGAACCCAAGGGATCATAGCAATCATCATAGCATTCATCCTTCGGTAAGCACGAAGGGAAATTAAAAATTGTATGGGATAAAGAGTTACTCTCATTAGAAGGTGGTCATGGGTGATCAAACCGCTCTTCCTCCTTTTATTCTTCGCTCTCCTCATCGTCTTTTTATCCAATGAGCTCACAGTGTCATCAATTTCTTCTTCCATAGATTCCTGCAAAATATTAATCTCTTCTTGGACAGCGGAGACTTTCTAAATAAACTCATTAATATCTAAATTATATTCATAATTCTCATAGCAATATTTAAGTATAGCAAAAACTTTAGGTCTGTAAACAACATCATCATAATATTCACACTTTTCAAACAAAGATTCAGTTTCATAAGTACCCTTGAAAGCAATGAATTCTTCTATTTGTTCTACGTCATAGTAATCATATATACCATTAGTATAAGAAGCCAAGGTTTCATTATCGTTGAATTTACATGAAAAGGGAAGGTGTAGAGCCTTCATTCTAGAGCAACAAGTATAGTCATATCCCAAGCATAAATTCCAAGCATACCAATGCAACATATGAATTTGATCCCATAAGAGTTTCCCTTTTTGAGTCAAGCAATAATCCCTAAAGTATTCACATTGATCCAACGTGTCTCCCATTATCAAGTCGAATGGGGTTTTCTCAGGATTATCAAAGTAGTGTTTAATATTTTCCACATAGCAAGCATCAAGGGTTTTAGGAGGTTCCCCATCTCCATGAGTAGCAAGTACACCTAATTTTTTTGGTATTCGTGTTCCCTATCCATTACTAAAGATAGAGAACAACTTAGAACAACAAATAAAATCTACATAGTGATAAAGCAAACAAGCACACACGAGAATATTCACCCCACTCTATTGCCCCCCGGCAACGGCGCCAGAAAAGGTCATGATAACCCACAAGTATAGGGGACAGTTGTAGCCTCTTTCGATAAGTAAGAGTGTCAAACCCAACGAGGAGCTAAAGGTAGAACAAATATTCCCTCAAGTTCTATCAACCACCAATACAACTCTATGCACGCTTAACATTCGCTTTACCTAGAACAAGTATGAAACTAGAAGCACTTTGTAGGTGTTGTAGGATAGCTTTGCAAGATAACAAAGAGCACGTAAACAAAAACTAGGGGCTGTTGACATAAATGAACAATTAAGTTAGTACAGAAAGTGTGGAAAGGTGGTGGTAGGAGTTGCGGAATTGTCCCTAAGCAATTGACTACGTTACTAGACCGATAGCAAGTTTTATGTGGGAGAGGCCACTGCTAGCAAGTCATCCCTTACTTGGAATTCTATGCACTTATGATTGGAACTATTAGCAAGAATCCGCAACTACTAACGTTCATTAAGGTAAAACCCAACCATAGCATTAAGATATATTGGTCCCCATTCAACCCCGTATGCATCAATTTCTATGCTAGGCTGAAGCTGCTGTCACCCTTGCCCTCCAATACATAGTCCTATCAACGTACAACTAACCCTATAGTGTGATCCACATGTGCGCTCATTTGATGGGCACCAAAGGAAAGAAACATAACCACACGCAAATTAAACCAATCACAGCAATTCACCAATCACCAAAAGGACAACAAAAATCTACTCGGACATCATAGGATGGCAACACATCATTGGATAATAATATGAAGCATAAAGCACCATGTTCAAATAGAGGGTACAACGGATTGCGGGAGAGTGGGCTGCTGAATATAGATGAGGGAAGGTGATGAAGATGTTGGGGAAGATGATGGAGGTGTTGGTGTAGATCGCTGTCACACGATGATTGCCCCGGCGGCATTCCGGCGCCACCGGGAGAGAGGGGAAGAGAGCCCCCTCCTTCTTCTTCTTCCTTGACCTTCCACCTAGATGGGAGGAGGGTATACCCTATGGTCCATGGCCTTCATGGTGGCGGAGGGGCGAGAGCCCCTCCAAGATTGGATCTGTCTCTCTATTTCTCTTCGGTTTTGCGTCCCTAGATTCGGGCCTTTCACCATTTCTTAAATTCCCATATATCCGTAACTCCGACTGGGCTAAAATTTTAACATGATTTTTAACCGGATATTAGCTTCCTTGCGCATTTAAGGAGACCTACAAGCTGCCTCTGAGGTGGCCACAAGCCTGCCATGCATACCTGGTAGGAGCGCGCTTAGGGCTTGAGGGGCCCTCGGGCACCGTCTTGCGTTGATTCCACTTCCCAAAAATCACATATATTCCAAAAAAAAATCTTCGTAAATTTTTATCACGTTTGGACATCGTTTGATGTGATTTTTTTGTGGAACAAAAAACATGCAACAAACCGGAACTATCACTGGGCACTGAATCAATATGTTAGTCCTAGAAAATGATATAAAATGTTGCCAAAAGTATATGAAAGTTGTAAAACATTGGCATGAAACAATAAAAAATTATAGATATGACGGAGACGTATCGATAATCGACACGTGTCAATTGAAGCATATGAAGAGATAGGGAGAGTTGGAGAGAGAGAAGCACAAATGGGGTTAGGGTCCGATCACATTCACTTAGTGTAGGAAAAATAGCAGCTTGAAGACATAGCTATAAGTGAGAGTACAAAACATATGTATAGGCAATGAACACCAACTCAAACATAGTGAAGATTAATCATGAAGATAAATCAATGTTGAAGACAAATCAATTATGAAGATAATTCAATGAGACGCCATTTGAAAAAATCTTCAGGAAAGATTGGTGGTGGCGTTACCCACCGTATAGGAAGTATTAGACCCAGACATGGCGCACAATTATCGTGGTGCTCTGAAATCAAATTCCACATTAATGTATTCACACCCAGAGTGTATGCCTTCATGAGTTGAAGACATACGCTACTTTGTGTGTTGCGCAGCTAAGTCATCAATATGCATAAGCATTAGGATGTGTGTCCATTCATAGGACATTCAAGGATTCTAAGATATTTAGCTCACACCGCAGCTTGCAAAACCTTTTCTCATCCAAGAGCTTCGTGAAGATATCTGCCAATTGCTCTTCAGTGTTGACGTGAATGATATCTATGTCTTCCCTCAACACATGGTCTCTAAGAAAGTGATGACGGATCTAAATGTGCTTTGTCTTCGAGTGCTGAACTGGATTGTGAGCAATCTTGATGGCACTTTCATTGTCGCAGTAGGGGGGGCACCTTCTTCTTGTTGATGCCATAGTCCTTGAGAATTTTCTTCATCAAGAGAAGCTGAGCGCAGCAAGATCCAGCAGAAATGTATTCATCTTCAGCAGTGGAGAGTGACACACAGTTCTACTTCTTTAAAGACCAACAGACAAGAGATCATCCATGAATATGACATGTGCCTGATAAAGACCTGCGATCAACCTTGTCACGAGCATAATCAGCATCTGAGAACCCAACTAGATCAAACTCTGAGCCCTTTGGATACCATAATCCTAGCATTGTGGTGTGAGCCAAATATCGAAGAATTCGCTTCACGCGAGGTGATGCGACTCCTTTGGTGCTGCTTGGAATCGGGCACACATGCAAACGCTAAGCATTATATCTGGCCTAGATGCACATAAGTACATTAAAGAACCAATCATGGAGCGTGATGTCTACTACGCAACTTTATTCTTGTAGACTCGCGGTGGACCTCCAAGTGCAGAGTTTTGGAGGAGAGTAGCAAATTTCCCTCAAGTGGATGGCATAAGGTTTATCAATCCATGGGAGGCATATGATGAACATGGTCTCTCTCAAACAACCCTGCAACCAAATAACAAAGAGTCTCTTGTGTCCCAACACACCCAATACAATGGAAAATTGTATAGGTGCACTAGTTCGGTGAAGAGATGGTGATAAAAGTGCAATATGGATGAGAAATATATTTTTATAATCTGAATAAATAAAAACAGCAAGGTAGCAAGTGATAAAAGTGAGCACAAACGGTATTGTAATGCTTGAAAACAAGGCCTAGGGTCCGTACTTTCGCTAGTGCAATCTCTCAACAATGCTAATATAATTGGATCATATAACCATCCCTCAACGTGCGATGAAGAATCACTACAAATTTCCTATCTAGCGGAGAACATAAGAAGAAATTGTTTGTAGCTATTTTTCCCAATCGATCTATGCAAGAGTTCGTACTAAAATAACACCAAGTTATTCTTTCTGATCGGTCTATCAAGAGTTCATACTAAAATAACATCAAGTTATTATTTTCGATTGATCTACCCAAGAGTTTATACTAAAATAACACCAAAACAAATTCAGATTCATAATACTCAATCCAACACAAAGAACCTCAAAGAGTGCCCCAATATTTCTACCGGAAAGTAGGATGAAAACGTGCATCAGCCCCTATGCATAGATTACCCCAATGTCACCTCGGGAATCCGCGAGTTGAGTGCCAAAACATATATCAAGTGAATCAATATAATACCCCATTGTCACCACGGATATTCATATGCAAGACATATATCAAGTGCTCTCAAATCCATAAAAATATTCAATCTGGTAAGAATGAAATCTCAAAGGGAAAATTCAATTCATCACAACAAGATAGAGGGGGAGAAACACCGTATGATCCAACTATATTAACAAAGCCCGCGATACATCAAGATTGCGACATCTCAAGAACACGAGAGAGAGAGAGAGAGAGAGAGAGAGAGATTAAACACATAGCTACTGGTACAAACCCTCAGCCTCGAGGGTGGACTACTCCCTCCTCATCATGGTGGCTGCCAGGATGATGAAGATGGCCTCCGGTGATGATTTCCCCCTCTGGCAGACTGCCGGAACAGGGTCCAGATTGGTTTTTTGTGGATACAAAGGCTTGCGGCGGTGCAACTTCCGATCTATCGACTCCTCTAGGATTTTTGGAATATTTGGCAATTTATAGGGCGAAGAGGCGGTGCGGGAGGTCACCGAGGGGGGCACAACCCCCTAGGCGCGCCTGGACTCCTAGGCACGCCGAGGTGGGTTGTGCCCACCTCGGGCCTCCCCTCTGGTACTTCTTTGGCCCATCCTGGGTCTTCTGGTTCATAAAAATTCTCCAAAAAGGTTTGTTGTGTTTGGACTCTGTTTGATATTGATTTCCTGCGAAGTAAAAAACAAGCGAAAAACAGCAACTGGCACTGGGCACTATGTCAATAGGTTAGTCCCAAAAAATGATATAACATTGCTATAAAATGATTCTGAAACATCCAATAATGATAATATAACGGCATGAATACTTCATAAATTATAGATACGTTGGAGACGGATCAGAGCGGTATACCTTTGGATCGAACTCTTTACCATTGCCGTCGGGGCCCTATTGACCTTTGGTTGCCATTGGCGTCATGTATCCCTTGCAATCTAGCATTCCAAACTTCTCCAGGCAATCTTTGAGATACTTTTCTTGAGATATGAAGATGTCTTTTGCTTGTTGACGGATTTGAAGACCATGAAAGAATTTCAGCTCTCCCATCATAGACATCTGATATTGCTCTTGCATCATATAGCTGGATTCATCACTGTATCCTTTTTCAGTGCAGCCGAAGATAATGTCATCCACATAGATTTGGCATACAAACAGTTCTCCATCATATGTCCTCGTGAAGAGAGTGGGATCTAGAGAACTAGGTTTGAAGCCTTTGTTCTTCAGGAAGTCTTTGAGTGTGTCATACCAAGCTCGAGGAGCTTGTTTGAGGCCATACAGTGCCTTGTTGAGCTTGTAGACCATATCAGAATGCTTTGGATCTTCAAAACCAGGTGGTTGAGCTACATATACTTCTTCTTTAGTTTTTCTGTTGAGAAAGGCGCTCTTCACATCCATTTGATACAAAAGAATATTGTTGTGGTTTGCATAGGCTAGTAGTATGCGAATAGCTTCAGGTCTAGCAATAGGGGCAAAGGTTTCATCGAAGTCAACTCCCTCAACTTGTGTGTAACCTTGTTCAACGAGACAAGCTTTGTTTCCGACCACTTGTCCATGTTCATCTTGTTTGTTGTGATAGATCCATTTTGTACCAATGATATTGTGCTTGCAGGGATCAGGACGTTTGACAAGTTCCCAGACGTTATTGAGTTCAACTCTTCTTGGATAACTTGAATCCATTCAGGTTCCATGAAGGCTTCATCAACTTTCCTGGGTTCATATATGGAGACAAACGCAGAGTGCCCACAGAAGTTTGCTTGTTGCATAGCTCTTGATCGAGTAAGCGGACCAGGTGCATTGATGTTGTCAATAATCTTCTCAATCTGAACTTCATTGGTGACCCGAGGATGAACTGGGCGAAGAATTTGCTCTTGCTGATCATTATCTTCATCTTCAGCATTGTAATCAGGCTCAGCATTATCTTCACATTGAGTAGGATAAAGAATGACAACTTCCTCTTCTACTTGTTCCTCGGACGGTATGATATCTCCAGTACCCAATAGCTTGATAGATTCACTAGGAGACGCTTCATCTAGCACATTTGGCAGGTGCTCTCAGTGAGTAGTCCATAAGATGTCTTCTTGAGGAATTTTTTAAATAAACTCTGTTGATGATATGGCATGCGGTATCAATGGCTTCATGCCAGAACTTTTGTGGAGTCTTGTATTCATCAAGCATAGTGCAAGCCATCTCAATAAGAGTCCTGTTCTTGCGCTCCACGACACCATTCTGCTGAGGAGTATATGGAGCAGATAGCTCATGTGTGATGCCAAGTGTATCAAGATAAGTGTTGAGGCCGGTGTTCTTGAATTTAGTGCCATTGTCACTCCTGATGTCCTTGATCTTGATGCCATAGTTGGTCATGGCACGATTGGTGAATCTTCTGAAGACATCCTACACTTCAGTCTTATAGAGAATTATACGCACCCATGTATATCTAGAGTAATCATCAACAATCACGAAGCCATAAAGATGTGCAGTGGTAGTAAGAGTGGAGTAGTGAGTAAGGCCAAATAATTCCATGTGTAACAGCTCAAAGGGACGTGAAGTCGTCATGATTGTCTTCGAGGGATGTTTTGCCCTAGTCATCTTCCCGCTTCGCAAGCACCACACAAATGATCCTTCTTGAACTTGACACCCTCGATGCCAATGATGTGCTTCGTCTTCACGAGAGTGTGCAAGTTCCTCATTCCCGCATGTCCTAGCCTTCGATGCCAAAGCCATCATTCTGATGCTTTTGCTAGAAGACATACGACAAGCTGTGGTCCTGTAGAGAAATCTACCATATACAGATCACCTCTTCAATAACCTTCGAAGACTAGAGATTTTTCAGAAGCCATAAGCACAAGGCAATGATATTTTCCAAATATCACAATCATGTCAAGATCACAAAGCATTGAGACAGACATTAAGTTGTATCCAAGGGATTCAACAAGCATCACTTTATCCATGTGTTGATCCTTTGAGAAAGCAACTGCACCTAGGCCCAATACCTTGCTTTTACGAGTGTCAGCGGATGTGATATGGCTTTTAGTTGATGGTCGGAGAGTTGAATCCATGAGGAGACTTCGATCACAAGTCATGTGGTTAGTGCATCCACTGTCCATAATCCATTCCGTAGCTTTTGGAGTTGTACCCTATAGTGCAGTTAGTTGGATTGGCTTCACCAAGAGTATTGTGAAGCACAAACATTTGACGTACAAGCATACTATAAAAGTTAAGATTCTTAGATGGTAAGATATGATGTTCATCAAGAAATCCAGGAACGAAATAAATGGTAAGACCATTTTAGCACTTTATCTTGCGTCCACAAGATGTTTTAGGTCCCCAGCATTGTCTTCATAGGTCAATGATTTTTGGTTGCAGACCAGACCCAGCAAGAGAAGATAATTCTTCTTAACCACCCACATCTTAAGGGGTGGCTTAGAAGCAATGATTCTAAGTGCAGCATCAGAGAATTTTGGCTTCGAGGCCCAAGAAAATAGTTTTGCAGGAGGCGAATAATACTCAAATGAATAAGAAGAAAAGTTCTTCAATTTGTGAACATAGCGGTTTGAAGAGACATGCTCATATTCATGAGTCTGGTGATAGTTTCCCTGCAAAACATTGGCATTAGGGTGATCAAGTGAGGTCCTCGGCCTGTATGAAGCCTTTGGGCCATATGAAGCCTTTGGTCGAAGGTTTGTATTCTTCCCTGGTGGTGTTATGATGACATTCACGGGAAGCTTCTCAAGATAACTTTTAGGAACCCAGATCTTCTTCAGAGGAGGCCCATTCCTGCAGTTACTACCAATGTACCTGGCAAACACTTCACCATTCCGATTCTTAAACAGCTTATAGTTTGAGTCAAAGGACTCATCAATGATGATAGAATTATCACAACTGAAACTAGATAAGGTGGATGGATCCACTAAAGGGCCCTTTGCAGCAACCCAGGTGGTTTTGGGATACTGCTCAGGCTTCTAGTAGGACCCATCAGCATTTATTTTCCTCTCAACATGAACACCCTCTTTTCTAGGGTTTCGGTTAAGAATCTTCTTCTTGAGGACATCACATAGAGTCTGATGCCCTTTGAGGCTTTTGTACATGCATGTTTCAAGGTGTGTCTTCAACCTAGCATTCTCATCAGCAATAGTAGTGGTTTCCTTAGATGAGGGGTTAGTCACCACATCAGTAGTTGAAGATATTGCAACTTAAGAAGCATTTGAGCATTCAGTAGTAGAGATAGCATTATCACGCTCAAGACATCTTGAACAAGGTGGCTGAAAGTGCTAGTATCGACTAGAGGGGGGGTGAATAGGCGATTTTTATGAAAGTCTTCAAAACTTAGAAGTTTCGAAGACAAACAACAGAAATGACCTAGTTGATATGCAGCGGAAGATAAACTACCCTAAACAAGCCATAGTCAAGTATGCAATGATGTGAAAGTACAAGACAAGTAGCAGCTAAATAGTAAGGATCGGGATGGAAGATAGTATGAAGCCAATCAACAGTAGTAGTCAAGCAATGAAGTCAACCAGATACACAGATAGGCAATGACTTCATGAAGACAAACTTAAGTAAAGGATGGAAAGAGATGGAACCAATTGCTTGTTGAAGACACATGATTTGTTGGACCAGTTCCAGTTGCTGTGACAACTGTACGTCTGGTTAGGGAGGCTGAGATTTAACTCAGAAGACCGTGTCTTCACCTTATTCCCCTTGAGCTAAGGACACCCAGTCCTCGCCCAATCACTTTGGTAAGTCTTCAAGGTAGACTTCCAAACCTTCATAGACTTCGTTCACAGGCAATCCACAATGACTCTTGGATGCTCAGAACACAATGCCTAACCGGCTGGAGGATTCACAGTCCTCAAGTGTAATAAGTCTTGGTCACATGCATGTAAAGACTTGATGATGCCTAACACTCTTTGGCTCTTGGTGTTTGGGCTTTGTCCTCGCAAGGATTTCTCTCTCTCTCAAATGCTTAGAGGTGGGTAGCTCTCAAACGACAAAAGCCGTGCACAAACTCTGAGCAGCCACCAATTTATGGTGTAGGGGGTGGGCTATTTATAGCCACAAGGCAACCCGACCTGATTTGTCCAAAACGACCCTGGGTTACTAAGGAACTGACACGTGTTCCAACGGTCAGATTTCAAACACACGCGACAACTTTACTTGGGCTACAAGCAAAGCTGACTCATCCAGCTCTGGATAAGATTTGCTCTCATTGTCTTCGCTCGAAGACATAGGATTTGGTTGAGCATCACTTCAGTCACTCTGACTTAGTTCACTTGGACCCCACTTAACAGTACAGTGGTTCCTATGACTCAACAAAGAAGAAAAGGAAACAGCGAAACCACACAGTCTTCGTGCTCCATAGTCTTCACGTAATGTCTTCTCATGTCATAGTCTTCAGGACAAATATCTTCTCATACCACAATTTTCTTCAATGTCTTCATACATTTTTAGGGGTCATCTCCGGTAGGTAAACCAAATTAATGAGGGACACTACCTGCGTTATCCTGCAATTCTCACAAACGCATTAGTCCCTCAACCAACTTTGTCGTCAATACTCCAAAACCAACTAGGGGTGGCACTAGATGCACTTACAATCTCCCCTTTGGGTGATTGATGACAAACTAGTTGAAGTTTTCAACGGGGATAAAGTATGTGAAATTGTAAGGATAGGGAATTGTCTTCATAAGTAGCAAGGGCTCCCCCTGAAGATGTGCATATAAGTAATTTGCTTTTGGAATGCAAATGCACATGGCAGGTTGTACTTGTGGAGATCCACTTCAACTTATAAAGATAATTCATTATGCATTAAATGATATAGCCAGTAGAATGACATGCATAATGAAAAATGGACGTCTGCAGAATGATCTAAGTGCGGAAGTTATCATCGCACATGCGAAATTTATCATCGCATCACGGTAAAACAAATAAGTAGCAGACGACTATCAAGTTTAGGTGTTACAACTCAAAGAACCAATGTTTCAAAAGCAAGAGTTGTAAGCACAAGGCAAAATATAATGCAACCGCCCATATGAACCCGCTTGAAGACTATCAACTCATACGCTTCTCTCCCTTTTGTCTGTAAGGACCAAAAAGGTTTGAAGACATAGAGCATCTACTCGTCCTCATGAGTAGGTGAAGCAGCAGGGTTGTCGTCGTTGGTTGGCGGTGCAGACGAACTTGGTGCAGTGTCGATGCGCGCAGTAGTAGGAGGTGGTGAAGTAGCATCATCTTCATCATCGATCACTCTGGCATTTACCGTTGCCGCGGAGGAAGAATATTCAGAGTCTTAAAGAGATGGAGTGCGACGTAGGACAACAGTCCGTGGAGGAGTGGAGTCAAACTGGAATCTTTCATTGAAGCCATCGTCTTTGTCGGGGGTTGGATGCGACATATGCCAACGGGTGGCTTATCATGGTGGGGGCGAGTAGAACGTCGCCGGTGCCTGGAAATGGGATGAGGCGCAGACATGCACGCCGGCGAATCTTACCCAGCTTCGGGGCTCTCCGGGGAGATAACACCCCTACTGCTGCTCTGCGGGGTTTCCGCATGATCACTATGGTGCGATAGTACAAAGGTGCTCCTAGAGCTGTATTGGGAGGCAGGAGGGAGCAAGGCTGGCTCTCTCCCCTGCTTGCTAGGTGTCTAAATCTATCCAGCGCCCGAACCCTTTGCATGGGCGCCCCGGGGGGTTTATATAGGCCTACCCCCCGGGGGTACAATAGTAATCTGACTGGGCGTGGCCCCCAGTCGTCTGTCTCTCACGCAGCCGTCCTTCTTGCCGGCTTCTGGGGCCCGCAGTCTGGCGGGCCCCGCGGACATGCAGAACACTGCGCAGCGCTCCTGATGACGCAGGCTCGGTCATGGGGTCGTGGGAACAGTGCCGCCGTCTGTCAGGCGATCACTATCGCCACTCCCCGTCCAATCTGGTTTATGGCTTGTGGGGCCCAGGCGAGGAGGCGGCCGACTCTGGGGAGGCCGACTCCCGCTGGGCCGTCTTCGGGCACTCTGGCCATCTTCGATCTTCTCACTGACAGGTGGCCCGGCGATCTTCAGGCCGTATAGGACGGCATCGTGGGTACAGTGCATCGCGCACTGTGGCTGAAGTCAGTCAGGGGAGGCATGGCAACAGTGCCGCGCCTCACCGGAGATCTCCCGGCGATACGGCTCACTGTAGCCATGCCTACCTCCCGTGGGTTTGAAGGGACGGCCACGTCGGGGCCGTACCCTGCGTCGGTCTTCGTGAAAGGTCGCGGGCCGACTCCCATAGTCGGCCCCCCTAAGGTCGCAAGCCTAGCGTCGGCTTGCTTCAGAGTCGCCGTCTGGGGGCTCGGCTTCTTCGAAGGTCGCTAGCTGGGACTCGGCTTCTTCGAAGGTCACCAGCTGGGTTGCGGCCAGAGGGGCGCGGCCTGCCCCGATGTCTTGAAAGATCTTGGGTCCCGGGTCGGCCTACCCGTGGCCCATTACTCCGACAGTAGTCCCCGAAGCTGGTGAAGCCCGGCGGGCGCTGCCTCGAGGGGCTTCAACAGTTTCAATGTTCCTAGCGCCGACTCTGAGACTCGGCCGCTGCTGCTTTGGGCTGCCTCGCCGGAGCCGGACTCGTTCAGCGAGGGGCCGCTGTTCGCAGGTCGCGGCTAGAAACGGGCGGCGTATCGGTTACGCTTCCCTGCCGTTATTGTGAAGGTCCTATCGCACGGCGCCACGTGGGGGCGAGAGCCTGCCTGCCCATGTGCGTGACGGGACGGGCCGCCAGGTGGGGCCCGCCACTACCGCACCTCGGCCCCCGAGCGGATCCGCTGTGGCGAGGGAGGTTATATCCCCACGCTGTTACGCGCGCAGAACCGTGGGGGTTAATCGTGGGCGGCGTGGGGCTGCGGGCGCAGTTAATCCCACGTCCGCCCCCTCGGCTCCTCAGCCCGCATGGCTATAAATAGGCGGGAGGGAGCGGGGCGGCAATGTACGCACACCTTCTCCCCCGCTCTCCTGCCCTTCCTTCCTCCTTCGCCGCGAGCCACTCCATTCTTCCTCTGCCGCAAGCCAAGGCGTCCTTCCTCGCCGGCGAGGAGTTCTTCTTCCGCCGCGCCCCCCACCTCGCGCTCCGGCGTGTGGGATGGCTCGGACGTGGAGGCGGAGGACATCGAGTTCCTTCGCCGGACCCGCCGCCTCCCCAGCGCGGACCTGGTGCACGCCCGTCCCGCGCCGGCGGGAGAGATCCGGCCCGCGCCGGCGGAGGGCGAGCGGGTCATCTTCCGTTCGCATCTTATGCGCGGGCTGGGGCTTCCGGCGAGCGGATTCTTCCACTCGTTTCTCGAGTTCCACAATCTGCAGCCGCACCACCTCACCCCCAACGCGGTGGTTCTTCTCTCCGCCTTCGCCACTCTGTGCGAAGGCTACATCGGTGTTCTCCCCACCCTCGAGCTGTGGGGAGTTCTTCTCTCAAAACTTCGGCACTTCGGGCCGCGGCACGCGCTCGCGGCGGCACCTATATCATGGTCGCGGCGACGACGGCCGACAATCCTTTTCCGCCCATCCCGCTCGTGAAGTCGGTGAAGATGTGGCGAAGTCCTACTTCTACGTGAAGAACATCTCCACCGATGGCAACGGGTCAATCTGCCGCCTTCGACCACGAGGCTCGGTGGCGGCTGGCGGTTTGGTACCATCGGTCAAAATCACTTCGACCTCGGGCCGGCGCCGTGGCGCGACTCGAGTCATGCTCTTGCATCGGAGGGGCTCGTCGCCTCAATCTTCAACACGCCGTGGCGCGCCGGGTTCTTCCGCTCGGGGCGGCCTCACCTCATCTCGCCAGATGAGCGGCCGCCACAATCCGAGCCGGCTGTGCACCAAGGACATGCCGCGTGGGGAGGTGGCGAATTTGGTGAACCACATCGCCCACTGCGGGTTCACGGAGGAATGGCAGTTCGGCAAGGAGCCGTACTCGCGCGACAACCCCCCTCCAATGGTAAGTCGCATCCGTCTGTAGTTCGATCTTATTTGCGTCTGACTTCAAGCTCTGATCTTCGTTGGTATCTTCTGAGCAGAACCCCCTCACGGCGCCCGCAGCCGGCGCCACAAGAGAGCCTTGCGACTACGTCCCAGACAGAGGCGGCGACGTTGACGACCCGACACAGGGGCAGCGGCGCTGGAGGCCGACGCCGAAGTCGGAGGAGAGGGGGCAGACGGCGGCCTCAGGCCGTCAGCGACCTTCGCCGACTGGTCCGAGGACGACGTCGACGTGGAAGTCGTCCTGCGCCGCCAGCCGAGAGTCGGCCCCTCCGGCCAAGCCAGCGCGAAGAGGCGTCACGCCGGGCCGAGTGCGCCCGGCGGCAAGCCAAAGAAGTTCAAGGGAGCTGCCGCCGCGACCAAGCGGGAGGAGGCGGCTGCGAAGGCCAACCGCTTCCGAAGGGAAGTGAGAAGGCCGCCGCTAGTTTCTTCGTGAGTCTTCTTACTCTTTCACTTCTTTGTTGGGTCTCACTTGAGTCTTTCCTGATTTTCCCTCCAATCTTCTCCAGGGCTCCCCTCTCCATTGAGAGAGCCGCCGTCCCCTCCGTTATGGGGTCGGTGGAGACGTCTGCCAACACTCGGCGGATTGATCCCGCCGCCGACCTTCGGGAGGCGACGGAACGGAACGCGCGGGAGAAGCGCGAGGAGGAGGCCGACCGCCTGGAGAAGGCGGAGGACGAGAAGGCGGCCGCCAACGCCAGCCGACGCTGGAGGAGGCCGAGATCGCGTCAGCAGCGGGCGGCATGCTTGGAGGTCGCACATCGCCGAGCGGCGATGCTTGTCCCCCCGCTGTCGTCGGCGCTGCCGGCTCACGAGTTCACGGGGCAGACCGGGGAGGTCGGCACCGCGAACCCTCTCGCGGAGGAGGGCAGCGACGTCTCAGGCTCGGACACTCACGCGCCGCCTCCGCCGCCTCCGCCGCCTCCGTCTTCGAGGCCGCATGGCAAACAGCCGGTGGACCCGCAGGATCCTCCGACTGCGGACGATACCGACGCGCAATCGCTTCTCCAGTCGCGCATGCCGCCGCCGCTTGAGAGGACGAGCTCAGCGCCGCGAGCTCGGGAAACCGGCGCTGCAAGTTCGGCGAATCTGGACGTCGAGGCCTCAAGTGCCGCGCCCACCGGCTGGCTGCGTGAAGGCGGCACCGGCCCGCTGAACCAAGCCCTTCTGGACGTTCAGTCGAAGCTGCGCAAAGAGGGCGACGCCCTCCAACTCTGCACCAGGGCGCATCTGGCCTTGCGGACCTCCGTCCGGGTACGTTTCGTTTCTCTTTTTTGATTTCTGTCTTCTTCTGTGGGGGCGCGCTGGCGCACCCACTGGGTGTAGTCCCCGAGTTCGGGGCCGGCTGCTGAGCAGGCGGCTCGGAACTCCTTCTGGTGAGCTCCGAAGACTAACTTTTGCTTTGCCGGCTTTGCAGGAATACCACAATCTCCGCGCTACTGCCTTCAACCGCAATGTTGAAGAGCTGAAGAAGCGGGCCGCCGATCTGACGGAAAGCCGAGGTGAGCTAATTCTTCCTTCTTCGCGGGGGTGCGCTGGGGCACCCGCGGGCTGTAGTCCCCGAGATTCGGGCCGACTGCTGAGCAGTCGGGCCGGATCTCCCCAGCGATCTACCTTACTGACGACCTTCTTGTCTTTTTTCTTCAATCTTCAGGCGCCAACGCCGCCCTCCAGGAGCAGCTAGGCGAGGCCAACACCGCACGCCGCGCCAAGGAGGAGGAGTGCGACAAGCTCGTCCAAGAGCGCGACCTGCTGGCGACGCAGCCGGCCGAGCAGAAAGAGCTGCTCCGGAAGCCGCAGGACGACGCCAAGTCGCGGGAAGATGCCCTCATAGCCGAGTTCGAGGTCGAACGCTCCGCGTGGACCGACCGGGAGGCGATGCTGACCTCCGGCTACCACGAGCTCGAGGACATTGTTGATGGTAAGTCTTTTTTCTCGTCTTCGGTCTTCCGATTCTGCGTCGGGCTGATTTTGGATTTTCTGACTGTCTTTCTTTCTTTCTTGGCAGACTTCTTTCCTGGCCACTCGCAGGCCGTTCCTCTGGCCATCGAGGCGGCTCGGGAGGAGCGAAGGGCGCAGGGCAAAGTGATCGCCGCCAACGCCCCCCGAACCATCGACGAGCAGCTCCTGAGCATCGGGGTTCGTCTTCGTCCTGCGCACCGTATGCTGCGCCGTCTTCAGCGCGCCGGTGCCCAAGTAGTCGCCGCCCTATGGCCGGACGTGCCGGCTCTTCGCACCGCCAGTCGGACCGCCGACTGGCTGGAGGTCGCCGCCGGCCGCTTTGAGGCTTGGAGGGGCTCCTCGCCCGTGCTGGAGCATGCCGGGCTTTGGAGTTCGTCAAAGGGTGGTATCCGGGGCTGGACCTGGACCGCCTGGCCGTGTTTCGGTCAGAGGCCCAGGCCGAGCTGGAGGCCGTAGAAGGCGCCCTTGTCGAGCGCGCGGCAGCCATCGCCGAGTACACGGACACAAGTGTCTTTGTGCCTGAGCGGACCGAAGGCGGCGAGGAGGCCCCGCAGGACTGGTTCGGGATGAACCCAGAGTACGAGGAGGACTCGGCGAAGGTGATCGACTCCAGCGCCGAGGAGGAGGACGAGTCGGAGGACGGAGGGGAGGAGGAGGCGCCGGAAGACGAAGCAGGCGGCCAGCCTCAGCCTGATCGTGCCTCCAGCAACGAGCCGCAGAAGGACAAGGCGACTGTCGCCGGAGGCGACCAAGCCGAGACCGCCCAGCCGACTGCCCCGGCATCCGACACCGCCGTCACCTCCGACCCTCCGGCTCCGGAGGCCGCCCCCTAGAGTGCTTCTTGTTTATCTATCTTTGTTGTTCTTTTGAAAAACTTGTTAGGTTCGAACAATTCCACCCAATGGGTGTATTCGGCCAAGGGCCTTATGTAAATATTTATCTAATTTCCGCCTTTCCTTGCTTTTTGCTCCTTAGACTTTTTTCTTGTCGCCTTCCTCCGGTTGCCGCCTTGCCGGTGGGCAGCCGCTCATGGATCTGCCGCCGGGTCAAGTGCTTAGCTACTTTAGGAAGGCAAGTACTTAGTCATTTAGAGTTCATTAGCAAAAATTGGCTAGAAGGCGGCAGGCCGACTATTCAAGAGTCGGCTGTCCTTGATAAGAATTGAAACGGCGAGCCGACTGCTGATGAGTCGGCTCAGTGGGGGGAGGCTGGCAGCCGGCTTGGGCTATGCGTAGCTCTTAGGTCCTTAGCCGTTTTTCATGTGTGCGCTTGTTCTTGCCTGTCCCCTGGCAACCGGCAGCCGCTCTGCGAGCTGCGGCTTTTCTCAGGAGACGGCTTTGAGCGCGGCACATTACTTGTCTGACTGCAGGGAGTATTTCATAGCGCAAGACGGCAAGTCCCCGGGCCGACTTGATCGGACCCGGTGCCAAGCAGTATGATAAAAAAGGGGAACAACATATTTGGAAGCGTGGTTCTTATCATACAGATAATCAAAAAGGCAGTCCCCGAGCTCGTCCCGGGGTGCCTAAGGTCTTAGTACTTAAATACAAAGAGGGTAGCGTGATACATACTGTATCAACTGTAAAATCTTCGAAGAAGATTTGCGTTCCACGGGCGCTCTGTTTCTTTGCCGGAGTCGTCCCTCTTGCGCGCTCGAGGCTTCTGAGCATCGATCAGATAGTAGGCATCATTCCCTAGCACCTTGCTGATGATGAAGGGACCTTCCCAAGGCGCCGACAACTTGTGCTGGCCGGCTGTTCTCTGAATCAGCCGGAGCACAAGGTCGCCCTCTTGGAACGATCTTGGCTTGACCTTGCGGTTGTAGTATCGGCGCAGACTCTGCTGGTAGATGCCGGACCGACTGAGTGCCAATAGTCAGCCCTCTTCCAGCAGATCGACGCCATCTTGTCGTGCTTCTTCAGCCTCCTCCTCGGTGTACATGGAGACTCGCGGAGAGTCGAACTCTATATCTGTTGGGATGACGGCTTCGGTGCCGTAGACGAGGAAGAAAGGCGTGAAGCCGGTTGACTTGTTTGGGGTTGTGCGCAGACTCCAGAGGATGGCAGGCAGCTCTTCGAACCAATAGCCGGCCGAGCGCTCGAGTGGTTCGACCAATCGAGGCTTGATGCCGGACAGGATGAGGCCATTGGTTTGTTCTACCTGGCCGTTTGACTGCGGATGGGCAACGGACGCTAAGTCCAGTTGGATGCCCTGTGTCGCGCAGAAACGAGCCAAGGCGCCCTTGGCGAAGTTGGTGCCGTTGTCGGTGATGATGCTGTGCGGTATGCCGTACCGCACTGTGATGTCGGCAATGAAGGTCACTGCCGTGGGCCCGTTTAATTTCTTGATGGGCTTTGCTTCTACCCACTTGGTGAACTTGTCCACTGCGACAAGCAAATGAGTTAGGCCGCCTCGGGCCGTCTTGAATGGTCCTACCAATCCCAGGCCCCAAACTGCGAAAGGCCAGGCAATGGGGATTGTCTTCAGCGCGGAAGCCGGCTGAAGGGGCTTGGAGCGGAACATCTGGCACCCCTTGCATTTTTTGACTAGCTCTTTAGCCTCCTCCAGGGCAGTCGACCAAAAGAAACCGTGCCGAAAGGCTTTGGCCACGAGTGCCCTCGAAGCCGCATGGTGGCCGCACTCGCCCTGGTGGATGTCTCTGAGGATCGCTTGGCCTTGCTCCGACTCTACGCAGCGCCGGTGGACACCAGTGACGCTGCGCCTAACTAGCTCTCTGTTGATTATGGTGTAAGTTGCTGCTCGGCGCTGCACTTGCCGAGCCAGGATCTCATCTGCTGGTAATTCCTTGTTTACTAGGAACTTGAGGATGGGCTGTGCCCATGAAGGTGCTGCTATCTCTTCAACTGCTACCACAGCGACTTGGACAAGGGTGGCTGGGCTGGGAGGCGGCGGGTTGGAGTCTGCCGCCGCTTGCTGGACTAAGGGAATCTCTGGGCCGACTGGGGCAGCTCCTGGGCCGACTGGCGCAGTTCCCGGGCCGGGCTCGGAAGTCCCCGGGCCGACTAGCGCAGTCCCCGGGTTGGGCTCTGAAGTCCCCGGGCCGACTGGCGCAGTCCCCGGGCTGGGCTCTGAAGTCCCCGGGCCGACTGGCGCAGTCCCCGGGCTTGTTTCGACTGTGGCTTTCTTGAGGTCGCTTGTCGGGCCTTTGAGTCGGATCCGACCGCCTCGTGGAGCCGCACGAAGATGGAGTCGGATTATGGTGAAGGCTTGATAGACGGCTTGAGGAGGCGCCAAGGGCGACACCGTAAGGTATCGCTTAGCGAGTGGAGCCGACTCGCGCCAAAGGCGCCCGCTGATCGTTGTCGCTTCTTGGCACGTGAAGAAATTCGCAGCCCTCAAAGTATCCGCTGAGTTGCTGCACCGGAAGCGTAGCTTGCCATGTTTGCGTGTTGGCGCCCCGCATTTGGATGATTGCTGAACCACCAAGTCGGAGTCGCCATAGCACAGGATCCAGCGAATGCCGAGTTCTTTGGCAAGCCGGAGCCCGTGGATGAGCGCTTCATATTCGGCGACGTTGTTGGAGGCGGCGAAGTGGATTTGCAGCACATACTTGAGCTTGTCGCCCTTGGGGGAGGTGAGGATGACACCGGCTCCAAGGCTGGTGCGCATCTTGGAGCCGTCGAAGTGCAGCCGCCAATGAGTAGAGTCGGCATCAAGCGGCAGTCTCGGGTCTCGCCCACGACAAGGAAGTCGCCAACCTGCGATTTGATGGCGGTGCGAGGTTGGTAGTAGATGGTATAGGGGCTAGGTCGATAGCCCACTTGGCCACTTTCGGCCGAGGCGACGGCTTCAATGATCTCGGCGAGTGGGCGGTGCAAACCACGAGGATCGGATGCTCTTGAAAGTAGGGCTTGAGCTTCTTGGCGGCAAAATGCACGCCAGAGCACATCTTCGATAGTGAGGGTAGTTTTGCTTGGAGGTCGACAAGACTCGCCAGTAATACACGGTCTCTGGACCGAAGCGCTTTGCCTTCCTCCTTATGCTCGACTACAATGATCAGTGGCTGACTACCCGGCCGGTGGCGGCGATGTACAAGAGCATGGGCTCTTTGGGAGTCGAGCCCCGACAGGGGAGTCGCCAAGATCTTCTTCAGCTTGGAGAAATGCCTCGCCTTCCTTGTGGTTCCACTCAAAAAGGTGGTCTTCTTCATCGCTTGGTACAAGGCGAGCTTTCACCACCGATCGATGAATCGGCCGATGGATGCCAGGCAGCCGTGAACTTCTGACATCCAACAGTCGGCTAGGCACCTCCATTCTCTCAATGTCCTTGATCTTCACAGGGTTGCACTCTATGCCGCGTTCGGAGACCAAAAAGCCGAGGAGCTGGCCGGCTGGGACTCCAAACACGCACTTCTCGGGGTTGAGCTTGATCCGAATCGGCGCAAATTTTCAAAGGTCTCTTGAGGTCTTCCAATAGCGCCCCACGCTTCCGCCTTCACCACCACATCATCCACATAAACATGGGCGCTTCGCCGAAGTTGCTTGAGGAGGCACTTCGCATGCAACGCTGAAAGGTGGCGCCGCATTCCTCGCCGAACGTCATTGTCGCAGCGTAGGCTCCAAATGGCGTGATGAATGCAGTCTTGACCGTCTGCTGGATTCAGCTTGATCCGGTGGTATCCCGAGTATGCATCTAGGAAACTCAACAGCTCGCATCCGCTGTGGAGTCTATCACCTGGTCAATCCTTGGCAGAGCAAACGGGTCCTTCGGGCAGGCTTTATTGAGGCTGGTGTAGTATATGCACATCCGCCACTGCTTATTCTTCTTCAATACCAGTACTGGGTTTGCCAACCACTCCGGAAAAAACACTTCCATGATGAATCCGGCTGCCAGGAGCCGGGCTATCTCTTCTCCGACAACTCTTCTCTTCTCTTCTGACAGGCGGCGCAAGGGCTACCTGACGGGCTTCACATCCGCCCGACGTAACTTGTGCTCGGCGAATTGCGGCACACCTGGCATGTCCTTGGGGACCATGCGAAGATGTCCCGATTCTCATGGAGGAAATCGACGAGCTCGCTTTTCTATTTGCTTGTCAAGGCCATGCCTATGACAACATTTCGGGTGCTCTGGGTCCAAGGGTATCTTCTTGGTTTCTTTAGCCGGCTTGAATGATCCTTCTGCCTCCGACTCCTTGGGGTCGGGCGACATCTCTGGCTGCTTTCCGGCCATCGCCACGACACGGTCAAGGAGCCGCTTCTCGGCTGCGACCACCAAAGACTCGACCAGCCGACTGCTTTCGGCCGTGCAAGAAGACGACTTCCTGTAGTCGCCGGCAATGGTCAGGATCCCCTTGGAGCTTGGCATCTTCATCTTGAGGTAAGTGTAGTGGGGAACCGCCATAAACTTGGCCAAAGCGGGCTGGCCAAGCAGTGCGTGGTACGGGCTGTCCAAGTCCACCACCTCGAACCAGACTGGCTCTCGGCGAAAGTGATCTTTGTCTCTGAAGAGGACGTCTATCAGAATCTTGCCGATTGGTGAACAAGAGAGGCCGGGTACGATTCCATGGAACACGGTGCGGCTGCTCTGCAGCTGCCTCCGCCTGATTCCGAGCTTCTCCATAGTGTCCTTATACAGGATGTTTATGCTTCTGCCTCCGTCTATCAGGACCCGCGAGAAACGGGCGGCCCGCCTATCAAGGCCAAGGTCGCGCTTAGGACCAGGCGAGGAGCTCGACTCGGCATCACCTCTGGGTGATCTGCCCGACTCACCGATAGGCTTTCGACCAATGCATGAACTCGAGCATCCGTCGCTATTGCATTTACTTGTTGTTGCTTTGGCCGCTGCGCCGGTCATCCGCCATGCCGGTGAACACTATGTAGGCTCCATGCTCCTCGGGAACTCATCTCGACTGCACCGACGGCCGAGCCGCCGCCGCCGAGGCGGCGGCGGAGGCGGCGGCTCAAGCGCGGCGGGGGCCGAGGCCATCTCCTTGGCGATCTGGCGAGCCGCTGGCATTTTCTTGTGGTGTGGTTCGACGGCTTCACGCCGCTATGGAACTTGCAGGACCATCCAGTAGTCGCTTATAGGAAAAGGCCGCAACCGCTGGACTTGCCGCCTTTACGCCGCTTGGCGGAGGCTGCCCTCCGGTTGCCGATCTTCTACCATCGCGACCTGCCGATCGTTAGAAGTCGGCTGTGGGCCTTGGCGCTTGTTGTCGCTTTTTGCTTTGCCGCCGGGCCGGCGCCTCCACCGGGTTCGGGAGCCTGGGAGTCACTTTGCCACCGCGCTGACTTGGATCTCCGCCTTCATAGAAGAGTCGGCCATGGCGTGCTTATTCTGCTATGACTAGCGGTTCGTCGAGGGTTTCGTGCTCGCCGCAGAGGAGCTTGTGCTTGAGGAGGGTGCCCTCTCGGCACCGGCCATGAAGTACTCGATGGCTGCGCCTCGCACGCCCCTCGCAGGACTTTCGAAGTTCGCCCAGCAGCGTGAGGTAGTCGCTTGTTGATTCTTCACGCCTTGCACGCACAAGGAGAGCCGGGCGCGGCTTGGGAGGTCGCTGTATGCGTCTTTGGTGAAGTTACGAATGAAGGCTTCGTGAAGTCGACCCATCTATTGATGCTTGTGGGGCTTCAGTTGTTCAGCCATGTCCGCCGTGCCACGAGCATGAGGGGAACATACTTCATGGCAACTCGCTTGTTGCCGCTTGCTATGTTGACACTGTAGAGTAGTCTATCAGCCAGTCCTCCGGCTTCACGGAGCCGGTGTACTTGGGCGTGTCTCGGGGGAGCGTGAACCCTTTGGGGAAAGGCTCGCCTCGATCTGCGGGCCCGGCAAGGCGGACCCAGCTCATCTTCTTCTTCTAACGCCAGGATCTGTGGAGTCGGTCGACCCGGTGGCGGGCGCTATTCTCTCCGACTCCTCTCGGCGTTAAGGCGACCTCCGAGAGTCGGATGCTCAACAGGCGGCGGAGAAACTAGCCGCTCTCTTCGGGGCGGGGGAGGCAGGTAATCGTCCCATCGTTCCACTGCTCTTGGGCGACCGTCTTGGTCGCACTCGATGGTGATGCGGGTCCGGCTGTGACTGACAGCCGGCTCCTTCTATTTTCCTCCACGGACTCCACCATTCGGCGTCCGGGAGGTCGCGCCTTGATCTCGGCGAGGGGGTAAGTCGTCATTCGGCTGCTGCTGCGTCGCTGCCGCCGCTGCCGCGTTTTTGCGCAACCGCAACCGCTCGAGGAGCTGCTGACTCGCTCCGCCATTACACGACGCCGCCTTGAAGTTCTTCATCTCTTGATCGCCGCTACGCGTGCGGATGTTCTCCGCCGGGTGGCGACACAGGTGTTTCGCCCGAGCAAGTCGGCGATGGTTGCGCCGCTTCTCGACCGCACCTAGACGGCTCGCCCAGGTCGGAGCCGGGCGAGCCGCTTACAAAGACGATCCATCTCGCTGGTATGCCCGACAAGCGCCTCATGCGCCAATGCTTGCTAACTTCTTAGCGCCTTCGGCGATCTCAAGGCGGCGTTTTCCAAAGATCTCAGCGTCGCGTCCTCTCGGAATGGGCGCGGTCAGGTCTTGCAGGGCCGCTGGCAGCGGGTCCTGGGTGTTTTCGCCGGAGTGCTCGCCGTGGCTGATGACGAGCACCTCCGTGACGGCGCTTCCACCACTCTCCTCGTATGGAAGCGGCTCGTCGTAGACCACCACGTTGGTGGGGAAGATATCTAGCGATACGGCGTCGGAGTCGACCAACATCGGGTCGGAGGAGCCTACGGACTCCAAATCTACAGCGGGCTCGCCGGCGACGTGGAGTTGGTCGACGAGGCCCGCGAGAAGGTTCTCAAGGCCACCCGTGCCTGCACTTGGTGCAGGCTCGTCGGAGAGGCGCACGTCACCGATGAGTTCGGCGAGGCCGCCGCAAAGACAAAGCGGCTTCGCGCGCAGCGTCGATGCGTAATCCATCCGGCGAGCCGGCTGGCTGCGCCGCCAGCGAGAAAAGGGTTCCCGCCCGCAATGATCTTCGGACGACGGTGCACCTCGCCCCACGGTGGGCGCCAAATGTCGGGGGTTGGATGCGACATATGCCAACGGGTGGCTTATCATGGTGGGGGCGAGTAGAAAGTCGCCGGTGCCTGGAAATGGGATGAGGCGCAGACATGGACGCCGGCGAATCTTACCCAGCTTCGGGGCTCTCCGGGGAGATAACACCCCTACTGCTGCTCTGCAGGGTCTCCGCATGATCACTATGGTGCGATAGTACAAAGGTGCTCCTAGAGCTGTATCGGGAGACAGGAGGGAGAAAGGCTGGCTCTCTCCCCTGCTTGCTAGGTGTCTAAATCTATCCAAATACCAACCTTTGCATGGGCGCCTGGTGGTTTATATAGGCCTACCCGGGGTACAATAGTAACTGACCGGGCGTGGCCTCACCGTCTGTCTCTCACGCAGCCGCCCTTCCTGCCGGCTTCGGGGCCCGCAGATCATGCGGCCCAGCGGACATGCGTAACATCGCAGCGCCCGATGACGCAGAGCTCGGTCATGGGGTCGTGGGAACAGTGCCGCCCGTCTGTCAGCGATCACCGCCGCCACTCCCCATCCAATCTGGTTTATGAGTTGGGGCCCAGCGAGGAGGCGGCCGACTGGGAGGCCGACTCACTGGGCCGCCTTCGCACTCCGCCGCCTTCGATCTTCTCACTGACAGGTGGCCCGGCGATCTTCAGGCCGTACAGGCCGGCGTCGTGGGTATAGTGCATCGCGCACTGTGGCTGAAGTCAGGGGAGGCATGGCAACAGTGTCGCGCCTCACCGGAGATCTCCCGGCGATACGGCTCACTGTAGCCATGCCTACCTCCCGTGGGTTTGAAGGGACGGCCACATCGGGGCCGTACCCTGCGTCGGTCTTCGTGAAAGGTCGCGGGCCGACTCCCATAGTCGGCCCCCCTAAGGTTGCAAGCCCAGAGTCGGCTTGCTTCAGAGTCGCCGTCTGGGGGCTCGGCTTCTTCGAAGGTTGCTAGCTGGGACTCGGCTTCTTCGAAGGTCGCCAGCTGGGTTGCGGCCAGAGGGGCGCGGCCTGCCCCGATGTCTTGAAAGATCTTGGGTCCCGGGTCGGCCTACCCGTGGCCCATTACTCCGACAGTCTTGAAGATCTGCTTCAGCAATAAGCAGGGTCAAGCTCTTCCATGATCGCCGGCAAGTTTGATGAGCAACAAAGGCATTCTTGGTGGCAAGGTTGCGAATGCGATTGACATCCACCAAGAGGCTTTGCATCTATCTCTTGAGCCTGAAATGATGCTTATCCTGTTTCTGATGAAGGGCCACAGGAAGTTCTCGGTCATTGAGAACGCGAGAACGCTTCCGAGGCCTTTGTGCATTGGTGCTTTCAAAGGCCCAGAGGGTGCTCGATGAGGCGATTTAGTATTTCCAGCCAATGGATAGATTCGTGTTGCTGCTTGAACACCTTCAATGGGCTGAGTGAAACTTTGGTGCTCGGCATTCTAAAGACAAAGAGGCTTCTTGGCAGAGTCAGAGTATATAGCTTCAACTGACATATCAACCTCTGGCAAAAAGATCATATGATTGCAAGTAGAGGGCTGATAGTTGACAGATGAGTGTCTCTTGATGAGGCGCATGACCCATGGAGCATAAAACTTCAGACCAAATAGGTCACATCCAGAAGCAGCAAGTTGCCTGATGAAGAATTCTTGAGTATTGAAGCTGATGCCATTGAGAATATAGAAGACCAAAGTCTTCATAGCTCCTTCAAGCTTGGCCGCTGATGAATGTCCTTTGATAGGCCATAGAGTTCGCCTGATGATATGATATATGGTGCGAGGAAGATACTCAAGGTCTTCAACAAAGAACTCTGTTGGATATTCAGCGTCAGATGGCAAGGGCTTCATCATGCTCAACATCTGGCTCATATTGGGTTCTGGCTTATGGAAGATGCTCTCCAATGCATTGCGGTGTAGCTGAAAATCAGGTTCATATAACTCTCCAGGAGTGGCTAGCCCTGTAAGTTCGATGATATCCATAGCTTTGGCTTCATGATGAACATTTCCAGTCATCCACTCGAGAACCCATGTCTTGATATCTCTGAAGTAGCCGCGAATGTGTAGAGTAGCATAGAATTGAAGCAATAGCTCTTCATTCCAGTGTTCTTTGTCTGTCACAAAGTGGAGCAGGCCACCATCACGAAAGCAATCAAGTGCTTCTTCTAAGCACGGCAGTCCAGCAATGGCTTCAGTGTCAAGACGCATATGAGGGAAAATGCGACCTTGATCATATAGAACGCAGGAGTAATAGCTTCTTTGCTGATAGCTCCAGAACCGATCTGATGATATCCTTGGCTTGGAGTAGGGGTTCTTGGCGCTGTCGAAGAAGGTATTGTGGCTTTTGAAGCCATTTGCATTGAAGTACCCTGGTGAGTTTGCAGTACCTGGAAACCTTGACAGTCTTGGCTTGGGCTTCTGGACCTGAGGCCTATGCTCAACATGATAGTCAAATTGAGGTCCAAAGGCAGTAGGCGGAGGTACCAGAATGGGCCATCGGACAATGGTTAGCTGACCATGAGTGTATGCTTGCTCAATTGTCTGGGGCCTTGGTGGCGGAATAGGAGCAGGGCAACAAATGAGGCGTCGAGTCCTGACAACAAAGCTTCGGGAGCAGTTGTCTCATTTGCTTCAGGTACAGTGGCCTCATTGGCTTCAGGCATAGTGGCCTCATTGGTTTCAGGCACACTGGTTGGTGCAGGCTCCACATTAGCATCAGCCATGTCTATGTCATTGGCTTCATTGGCGTTGACGGTGGTAGCTTCAACATTTTCAACCTCCTCTTCACGAACAGGAGGGTTGGCCACTGGCATGTTCACATCAGGAACAGCTTCTTCAGTCACTAGGGGAGTAGGGACACGTACTTCTTGATTTTCCTCGGGTGATGCAGCCGGAATGTCTTTAGCAGCTTGTGCTTTAGACTCGGAGACATTCACAGTTGGAGTAGGTTTAGAAAAGACTTGACGAGCAACAGGTGAACGTTACACTTCTCCTTATGGAACGCTCGACAGAGGGACTTGAGGCCTTTGTCCTTTGCGAAGCCTGCGAAATGCTGGCAACGCCTTAGGAGATGGAGTTGGATGGGCCTCAAAGTCTTCATCTTCTTCTTGCACGGGGAATGTAGCTTGTTGTTGTTGTTGGGGAGTACTGGGGGAGTCTTGTTGCTGTGGGTGATCAGCCCACGATGCATCCTGAGCAATTGGCGCCGAGGACGACCAATGCCGATGAGTTCGTTGTTCAGAAGAACAGCGATGATACCACGCCATGTTCAATCTGAGGAAGAACTTCATCATCTTCAACATTGTCATCATGACCAATGTCTTCAAGAGCGTGGGTTCAATTGCTGGAATATCTTCACTTCATGAGCCTCTCGTGGGAGCAGGCTCATGGACTATCATCCTTCGCTCTTGATGTTCTAACTCGTAGGCGAACCATTGAAATGGGTTCAACAACTAAGGGCCTGTGGAAGCAGCCCTAGTCTTCTTGGTCTTGCGCTTCTTCTTGGAGGGAGCGGCATCACAGCTTCAGATTCTTTCTCTTTACGCTTCAGCCTCGCAGCCCTCGCCTTCTTCGCTCAAGCGGTTGTGGTGACCTTTGGCTTCGAGCCACCATGCTGCTTGGGAAGATAATGCAAGGGCTTCTTGGCTTGAAGGTTCAGATTGGTCACAGGAAGCTTCTTCTTTTCTTTGCAGCCATCCTGGGGTCAATGCCAGGACGGCCAAGTGACTTGCGCTTCTCAGCCTCATTGTAGGCAAGCACACACATATCAGCCAAACTCTTCAGCGCTCTCGAGAGCCTTGAGCTTCTTCACGCTTTTTCAAAAAAGCTTCTTTAAGCTCATGTAGCATGACCTTGAAGTTTCTGACGTCTTGAACACTTAGCTTGGCCACATGCTTCTTGAATTGAGCCTTCTCATAATCAATCTTGTTTTTCAGCTCAACGATGCGCTGAGCGAGAGCTAGCTCAGAAGCAATGGTGCCATTGAAGGCGACACTGAGGCCAATGGGAAGCTGCAAATCTTCAGAGCTGAGAGTGGGGGTGTCGAACCACTCATCAATGAAGTTGTGGATGATTGCCACATCAAAGAGAGGCAAGTTGTTGAAGATTTCTGCTCCTTCTTTGCTCTTTATCAGTTGCTCAAGGGCATCATCAGCAAGATCTTCATCACTGGACAGATCAATGGGTTGTTCGCGCAGAATGGCGGCAGGAGTCAAGGCTTGATCAGTAGGTCTGACAAGTTGCTTTTTCTTCTGCGTTCTCTTGGAGACACGGGATTGATCTTCAGATCGCACACCGGGGAGTGGAGGTGCAAGGGCTGGCTTCGCACGAGAAGTCTTCGGAGGTGCAGCAGATCTTGAAGCCTTTGGCTTCTTTTGCTTCTGCGGCTTCGGAGGAGCTGGGGCTTCATCCGTGTCCTCATCATTTGCAGAATGATCAACTCTGGCACCTTGGACCATGATGTAGGTGATGAGGCCGTCAAGGTTGGAGAAGGGGCCGATGACATTGGGTTCAGCACTACGGGAGCCGTCAGCACGGGGAGCAGAGGGACCTGGGTTGAAATCCAATCCAATGACTTCTTGTTTTTCTTGGCCGAAGCCACAGCAAACTAGAAGTTGCGCTTGAAGAGAGAATCGTCACGACACCAAAGTAGTGAAGTGGGATCGGCGTTCTCAGGCTGAGGTCCACGGACCATGCAAGGATAGAAGCCTTGAGCAATAGCTTCAGCTCTGTTCTTGGGTTGAAGGCCTCGATAGAGAATATCTCCCCAAGGTCTCTTCATAGCATTCTTCTCTGCATATTCCTTCGTCACAAACTTGTACTTGAACCATTCTTCAGCCCAATAGCGTCGAATCCATTGGATTCGTGTCTTCCGCTGATGATAATTCTCTTCGGGGTCTATCTTGTAGAGTTCTGCTAGGTCATCAGGCAGATCTTTGGATGTTCCTTCTCTGCGCTGTCTGCCACCCTTCCTTGTTGATTTTTCTGCAGCCATGAACTTCAAACTGAATGGCTTCAATACATTCAAGGGCTTCAGAGACTTACGCTTGCTGGTCAAGTAGGAACTGGCTTCAAGAGAATTGATATGTGTTGTAAGTATTCTGCAAACGAATGCAGACTATGAGAACCAAGGGATTCTCCCACGGACATGTACCTGTGATAGCATTAGAGATGCGAGGGAAGGGGAAGAGGTCATATGCATTCTCAGAAGATTTTGAAGATAAATCAGTTTGAGGACATTGACCTCATGATGCGAAGACATTCACTTATATAGGTGAGTTGGTTCCAGATTTGTACCAATCCGTGAATAAGTACAAGTGAGGAATCAAACTAGACAGGAAATCTAAGTGAATTGACTAGGCAGTATGAGATGCAGACAGAATAGATCTAACATTGAATAGGCAGAAACCACTTTTGGTAAACAGGATGAATCTTGAAGATCAAAAAGGTGGTAAAATAGAGTTATAATTACCGCACGAAGAACTGCTAGATGGGATGAATAGGAGACCAAGCAGTTCAGCCCATCGTGCCCTAACTTGGCGACGGAGGACACCTACAGCGACGGCGGAGAGGAAGATGTCCGCGGCCGGCGTGAGGACGGCGTCGGAGAAGTCGCGGCAGCTAAGCGCTTCGTCGCCGGCGTCGTTGAGAGCTAGCGGTGGTGCTAGGGTTTTGACGGAGGTGGAGAGGTGAAGAAGGATTTCTTTACCGCAGGGGACAAGTATTTATAAGTAGGTGAGCGACATAGCGCAATTACGCTGGTGCCCCTGGCGGTTCACATCTGAGGGGCACGTGGCAAGCATGCAACATACTCGAGTTGTCCCATCGCCCCACGCCCGCCAGGCATGTCGGAGAGTTGTTCTGGCTTCTCCGGATTTCAACAATAAAGATAAGTCATTTAAAACAGATTTAATGTTTGTCTCTTTGCCTTCTGCTGACTAGGACGCAAAGAAGACATTTGACAGTTTCAATAGAATGCATATGATTTGGACAGATAGAGTTTGAGATAGGAAGCATAGAGAGGTTAGGGTCCGATCACATTCACTTATTTCAAAAGATCCAATCTTGAAGACATAGCTATAAGTGAATGTTGTAGAGGACAGAACACTAGTATATATATATCAGAAAGCAATCAAATCATCATAGTGTAGAAAATCATGACGATAAATTGAAACTAAAGACAAACCAAATGTGAAGTCATTGCAATATAACGCCATGAGTGAAACACTTCAAACAGGGAAATTTGGTGGTGGTGTTACCCACCGTATAGGAAGTACTGGACCCAGACACAGCGCACAATTATCGTGGCGCTCCGAAGTCAAATTCCATGTTAATGTATTCACACTCAGAGTGTAAATCTTCATTGATTGAAGATATACATTACTTTGTGTGTTGCACATCTAAGTCATCAACATGCATAAGTGTTAGGATGCGTGCCTGATCAAAGGACATTAGAGGATTCCAAGATATTTAGCTCACACCATAACTTGCAAAACCTTTTCTCATCCTAGGGCTTTGTGAAGATATCTGCCAGTTGCTCTTCAGTGTTGACGTGAATGATATCAATATCTTTCTTCATGACATGATCTTTGAGAAAGTGATGACGAATTTCAATGTGCTTTGTCTTCGAGTGCTGGACTGGATTGTTGGCAATCTTGATGGCACTTTCGTTGTCGCAGAAGAGAGGTACTTGTTTCAGGTTGATGCCATAGTCCTTGAGAGTTTGCTTCATCCATAGAAGCTGAGCACAACAGATCCAAAGAGCAATGTATTCAGATTCAGCAGCTTGAGAGTGATACACGCTCGCTTCTTTGAAGACCAACAGACAAGTGATCGACCAAGAAAATGACATGTGCCTGATGTAGACTTGCGATCCACCTTGTCACCAGCATAATCAGCATCCGAGAATCCAACCAAATCAAATTTTGAGCCCTTGGGATACCATAGTACGAGTGTTGGGGTGTAAGCCAAATATCGAAGAATTCGCTTCACAGCTAAGTGATGCGATTCCTTTGGTGCCGCTTGGTACCGAGCACACATGCAAACACTAAGCATAATATCTGGCCTAGATGCACATAAATAAAGCAAAGAACCAATCATGGAGCGGTATACCTTTTGATCGAACTCTTTACCATTGTCGCGGGACCAAGATGGTGTTTGGTCGGCATTGGCGCGTGTAGCCTTTGCGCCTTCCATTCCAAACTTCTTCGTGCAATCTTTGAGGTATTTCTCTTGAGATATGAAGATGCCATTTCTCTGTCGATTTAATTTGAAGACCAAGGAAGAACTTCAGCTCACCCATCATGGACATTTGATATTGCTCTTGCATCATGTACCCAAACTCATCACTGTACTTCTGGTTGGTGCATCCAAAGATTATGTCATCCACATATATTTGGCACACAAACAGTTCACCATCATATGTCTTTGTGAAGAGAGTGGGATCGAGGGATCCAGGTTTGAAGCCTTTGCTCTTCAGGAAGTCTTTGATCGTATCATACCATGCACGAGGAGCTTGTTTGAGGCCATACAGTGCTTTGTTTAGCTTGTACACCATATCAGGATGTTTTGGATCTTCAAAGCCAGGTGGTTGTGCGACATATACTTCTTCTACAATCTTGCCATTGAGAAATGCACTCTTTATTTGATATAGCAAGATGTTGCGATGATTAGCGTAGGCTAGCAGTATGCGAATAGCTTCAAGCCTAGCCACATGAGCAAATGTTTCATCGAAGTCAATTCCTTCTACTTGAGTATATCCTTGAGCCACAAGGCGTGCTTTGTTTCTGACAACTTGACCATGCTCATCTTGCTTGTTTCGATATATCCATTTTGTTCCAATAATGTTATACTTGCGAGGGTCAGGTCGCTTGACAAGTTCCGAAACATTATTCAGCTTGAACTATTGAAGTTCTTCTTGCATAGCTTGAATCCATTCAGGTTCCATAAAAGCTTCAGCAACTTTCTTGGGTTCTGATATTGACACAAATGAAAAGTGCCCACCGAAATTTCCTAACTGTGTTGCTCTTGAGCGAGTCAATGGACTAGGTGCATTGATGCTGTCAATTATCTTCTCAATTTGTACTTCATTTGCAACACGAGGATGAACAGGACGAAGACTTTGCTCTTGCTGATCATTGTCATCATTGGAAGGATTGTCTTCGGTCTGAGGATTGACTTCAGGTTGGTTTGGTGCTGATATGATAAGTTCCTCTTCAGGCTATGCTTCAGAGGGCATGATTTCACCAGTTCCCATCAGCTTGATAGATTCGCTTGGAGGAGCTTCATCTAGTGTACTTGGCAGAATCTCTCTTTGTGAACCATTGGTTTCAACAAATTTCACATCCACAGTTTCAATGATTTTGTAGAGATGAAGGTTGAAGACTCTGTAGGAGTGTGAATCCTTTCCATAGCCAAGCATGAAGCCTTCGTGAGCCTTAGGTGCAAATTTTGACTTGTGATGGGGATCCTTGATCCAAATCTAGCTCCAAATACTCAAGTAACCGACGCTTGGCTTCTTGCAAGTAAGGAGCTCATACGATGTTTTGTTCAGAAGCTTATGGATGTACACACGGTTGATGATGTGACATGTTGTATCAATAGCTTCAGGCCAGAACTTTCTTGGTGTCTTGTATTCATCTAGCATTGTTCGAGCCATCTCAATGAGCACTAGTGCAGAACCGGGCATAGCACCGGTTCGTAAGGCCCTTTAGTGCCGGTTCCATAACCGGCACTAAAGTGTGGGCAATAAAGCCCCCCCCCCTTAGTACCGGTTCAGCACGAACCGGTGGTAAAGGGCAACCATGTGGCGTGAGCTCGCGCTGTGGTATGGGGAACCTTTAGTACCGGTTGGTGTTACCAACCGGTAGTAAAGGTATTTTTTTGATTTTTTTTTTGAAAATTTTGTAAAAAATATTTGATTTTTTTATTTTAAATTTTTTGAACTATTTAAACCTCTAATCTCTAATCACCCCTCACCACTACTCAATTTAATATCTAATCTCTAATCACCCCTCATCATTCCAAATCATCTAACTTCCCGGATGGTCACCCATCCTCTCACTACTCTACCCTGAGCACGCTTAACTTTTGAGTTCTATTCTCCCTCGTTTCCAAGTCTGCACTTGTTTTCCTGACAAATGTAAGCTGTCAATCCTATTAACCCTCAGCAGTTTAGCTTGAGCATTAGGTCACATGTTTCACTGTTTGAGTTTGGAACTATTATTCTAAAAAACATTTAATAACACTAATATTTCTTGAATAACTTTGACCACAGTTTGACCATAGTTTGACCACAGTTTGACCATAGTTTGACCACAGTTTGACCAGATTTGACCAAAATTCAAAAAATTGAAATAATTATTTAGTAACACTAATATTCTTTAATAATTATGTAGCAACATTAATACTTCTTGAATAAGTAGTTTGACCATAGTTTGACCAGATTTAACCAAAATTAAAAAAACATAAATTAGAGCATATCTTTTTTTTCCTTTTACAATTTTGTCATTTCGAAAATTGTCCTAAACCCTAAACCCGGGACTTAAAACGTCGGAAACTCTATGCTAAACAGTAAAAACTAAGGGTTTAAACCATAAAACCTAACCCTAAACTCTGAAATCTAAACCCTACTACTAAAGGCACAAAACGTCTAAAAAACGTCCAAAAACTCTATTTTCCCTTTGGAATTTTGAGATTTTAAAAAATTGTCGAAACTGAAAAATTGTTGTTTCAGCGGATCAATCTTTTTGTTCTACAAATTTTGATATATTATATGTATTTTTCTGAATTAGGATGATTAAGTTATGATGTTTCCAAGTTTGAAAATTGCCATATAGTCCCGGTTTGTGTCTCCAACCGGGACTATAGGTTAGACCCCTTTAGTGCCGGTTCGTGGCACGAACCGGTACTAAAGTTTGGTCCTTTAGTACCGGTTTGTGCCACAAACCGGGACTAAAGGGGCTCGTGGGGCCCCGGCCTGACGCCAGCCTGCCACCACCCCTTTAATACCGGTTCGTGGCACGAACCGGTGCTAAAGGTTCGCCACGAACCGGTACTAAAGAGCTCCTCCCGCCTAGCCGTTGGAACCAGCACTAATGGACACATTAGTGCCGGTTCTGTTACAAACCGGGACTAATGTGTCTCACATTTGACCCTTTTTCTACTAGTGGAGGGTTCTGTTTTCGTGCTCAACGATGCCATTTTGTTGAGGTGTGTATGGAGCAGAGAACTCATGAGTGATTCCCATTGTATCCAGATACAGATCAAGTCTAGTGTTCTTGAATTCAGTGCCATTGTCACTTCTGATATGCTTGATCTTACGCTATAATTGTTCATTGCTCGATTGGCGAAGCGCCTGAAGACATCTTGCACTTCAGTCTTGTAAAGAATTATATGAACCCATGTGTATCTTGAGTAGTCATCAACAATGACGAAGCCATAGAGACAGGGAGTTGTTGTGAGGGTGGAGTAGTGAGTAGGTCCAAATAAGTCCATGTGTAACAGCTCGAAGGGTTGAGATGTTGTCATGATTGTCTTCGAGGGGTGCTTTGCCCTTGTCATCTTTCCAGCTTCACAAGCACCACACAGATGATCCTTCTTGAACTTGACATCCTCGATGCCAATGACATGCTTCTTCTTGACCAATGAGTGTAAGTTCCTCATGCCAGCATGTCCTAGCCTTTGATGGCAGAGCCAGCATTCTGAAGCTTTTGTTAGAAGACATACGGCAAGCTGTGGTCCTGCTGAGAAATCTACCATGTACAGATCGTCTTTTCGATACCCTTCATAGACTAGAGATTTGTCAGATTCCATTAGTACAAGGCAACGATATTTTCCAAATATCACTATCATGTTCTAGTCACAAAGCATTGAGACAGACATTAAGTTGAAACCAAGGGATTCAACAAGCATTAATTTATCCATGTGTTGATCCTTTGAGATTGCAACTCTACCTAGACCCAATACCTTGCTTTTTACCAGTGTCAGCAAATGTGATGTGACTCTTGTCAGATGGATGTAAGGTTGAGTCCATGAGAAGACTTCGATCACCAGTCATATGATTTGTGCATCCACTGTCCATAATCCATGCTGAAGCTTTTGGTGATGTACCCTACAGTGCAGTTAGGAGGATAGGCTTCACAAGAGAGTTGTGAAGCATAAGCATTTGACACATATAGGGACTGTCACAGCTTATATCAAAGTTAGGACATATAGTATGACTGATAAACGATTCAGATGTGAAGTATATAGAATGACATTTTATCATGCGTCCTTAATGTGTTTTAGGTCCCCAGCAATAGTATCGGATGCCATTGATTGCTGGCTAGAGACCGTATTCTACAAAAGAGAGTTAGTTCTTCTTTGCCACCCACATCTTCAGGGGCGGCTTAGAAGCAATGAGTCTAAGTGCAGCATCTGAAAATTTTGGCTTTGGAGCCCTAGCAAATAGTCTTGCAGGAGATGAATGATACTCATATGAATAAGCAGAAAAGTTCTTAGTCCTATGAACATAGCGGTTCGAAGATACACGCTCATATTCATAAGTCTGAGCATGATTTCCCTGCAAAACATTGGCGTTAGGGTGACTCATGTGAGTCCTGTATCTCTATGAAGCCTTTGGGCCATATGAAGCTATAGGTCTAGGGTTTGTCTTCTTCCTTGGTGGTGTCATGACGACATTCACAGGAAGATTCTCAAGGTACTGCTTAGGTACCCAGATCTTCTTCATAGGTGGTCCATTCCTGCAGTTAGTACCAATGTACCTGGCAAACACTTCACCATTCTGATTCTTGAACAGCTTATAGTTTGCATCAAAGGATTCATCAATGATAATAGGATTAGCACAGGTAAAGCCAGATAAAGTGGATGGATCTACTGAAGGTTCCTTTGCAGCAACCCATGTGGTTTTGGGGTACTGCTCAGGCTTCCAGTATGATCCATCAACATTCATTTTCCTCTCGAACCCAACACCCTCTTTCCTAGGGTTTCGGTTCAGAATCTGCTTTTGAGGACATCGCAGAGAGTCTGATGTCCCTTCAAACTTTTGTGCATCCCTGTTTCAAACAATGTCTTCAACATAGCATTTTCATCAATAATAGCAGTGGTATCCTCCTCAGAGGGGTTAGTGACCACATCAGTAGGTGAAGAAAATGAAACAGTAGCAGCAGTGGAACATTCTGCAACAGATGTAGTGTTATCACGCTCAATGCATTTTAGACATGGTGGTTCGAATCCATCCTGTGTAACGTTGATTTGTTGAGCAAGTAATGAATCACGCTCCTTCTGAAGATCTTCATAATCCACTCTTATCTTTTCAAGGTCTAGCTTTCTTTGAAGACATTCAGAAGAAAGCTTCTCCTGATCAGACAAGAGAGCATTATGTTGATCTTGAAGGGTGTAAAACTTGGCATGAAGTCTCTGAAGACTATCAGCCAACGCTTTTGACTGATCCATTTCTTCACCCGACATATCATCGCTCTTACTAAGCATGTCTTGAACCTTTTCCAAGATACGTTGCTGTTTAGTGGCAAGGGAAGTAAGCTTGTCATAACTGGGGCCAAATTCATCACCTGATTCATCATCACTAGATTCAGAGAGATAGCATTCAGTTACCTTATCACCCCTTGCCATGTGGCATGATGGGGATGATGATGATTCAGGTGCAAAGGTCATCTCCTTAAGAGACTCCTTGTAGTCCTCAAACCATGGATCATGACGAGTGCGATGACCTTCATAGACCTCAAAAAGCCGGTCCCAGATTAGCTTCGCGTGATTGAGGTGCATAACATTCTTGAGATAATTTCGGGACAGATGAGAGCAGATGACATCCTTCGCCGTAAGGTTCAATAGAGTGTACTTGCGAATGTCATCGGCCTCTGCCATCTTGCATAGATCAGTGAGGCCAATCTCAGTGACATGAGTCGTTTCTTCATCATGGCCTTCCATCGGGGGTACTCATGACCGTCAAAGGTGGGACAAGATATGTTCCTCAATCCTGCAGTCGACATAGCTGAAACTCCAGGTGGTTAAACCGAATCACAAAGAACAAGGGAGTTCCTTGCTCTCATACCAATTGAAAGTGCTAGTATTGACTAGAGGGGGGTGAATAGGCGATTTTTATGAAAGTCTTCAAAACTTAGAAGTTTCGAAGACAAACAACAGAAATGACCTAGTTGATATGCAGCGGAAGATAAACTACCCTAAGCAAGCCATAGTCAAGTATGCAATGATGTGAAAGTACAGGACAAGTAGCAGCTAAGTAGTAAGGATCAGGATGGAAGATAGTATGAAGCCAATCAACAGTAGTAGTCAAGCAATGAAGTCAAACAGATACACAGATAGGCAATGACTTCATGAAGACAAACTTAAGTAAAGGATGGAAAGAGATGGAACCAGTTGCTTGTTGAAGACACGGGATTTGTTGGACCAGTTCAAGTTGCTATGACAACTGTACGTCTGGTTAGGGAGGCTAAGATTTAACTCAGAAGACCGTGTCTTCACCTTATTCCCCTTGAGCTAAGGACACCCAGTCCTCGCCCAATCACTCCGGTAAGTCTTCAAGGTAGACTTCCAAACCTTCACAGACTTCGTTCACCGGAAATCCACAATGACTCTTGGATGCTCAGAACGCGACGCCTACCCGGCCGGAGGATTCACAGCCCTCAAGTGTAATAAGTCTTCGTGTCACACAGCATGTAAAGACTTCAAGTGATGCCTAACACTCTTGGCTCGGTGTTTGGGCTTTGTCCTCGCAAGGATTTCTCTCTCTCAAATGCTTCGAGGTGGGTTGCTCTCAAACGACAAAACCGTGCACAAACTCTGAGCAGCCACCAATTTATGGTGTAGGGGGTGGGCTATTTATAGCCACAAGGCAACCCGACCTAATTTGTCCAAAATGACCCTGGGTCACTAAGGAGCTGACATGTGTTCCAAGGGTCAGATTTCAAACACACGCGGCAACTTTACTTGGCTACAAGCAAAGCTGACTCATCCAGCTCTGGATAAGATTTTCTCTCATTGTCTTCGCTCGAAGACATAGGAATTGGTTGAGCATCACTTCAGTCACTCTGACTTAGTTCACTTGGACCCCACTTCACAGTACGGTGGTTCCTATGACTCAACAAAGAAGAAAAGGAAACAGCAAAACCACACAGTCTTCGTGCTCCATAGTCTTCACGTAATGTCTTCTCATGTCATAGTCTTCAGTACAAATATCTTCTCATACCACAATTGTCTTCAATGTCTTCATACATTTTTAGGGGTCATCTCCGGTAGGTAAACCAAATCAATGAGGGACACTACCTGCGTTATCCTGCATTTCTCACAAACGCATTAGTCCCTCAACCAAATTTGTCGTCAATACTCCAAAACCAACTAGGGGTGGCACTAGATGCACTTACAGTGGCACAAACTCTTCCTGAGCGGTACTAATCTTTGAGCGAGTAGTGAATCCTTTTCCTTTTGAAGATCTTCACGAGATGCTCTCAGTTTCTCTAGATCTTTCTTCCTTTGAAGATAATCATAGGAAAAATTCTCATGAGTAACTATGAGGGTTTCATGATGACTATCAAGTTCCTCGTACTTAACACAAAGTTTTTTTATGTCTTCAACTATGGACTAAGTTTGATTCATTTCCTCGTCCAATAGGTCATCGTTTTTGTCTAACTATTTTTGAATCTTTTCCATGGCAGTTTGTTGCTCAGTTGCAATTTTAGTAAGGGTTTTATAGCTGGGTTTGGATTCACATTCAGAGTTATCTTCACTAGAGGTCTAAAAGTAAGCATCTCGTGAGTTTACCTTAACACCTGTTGCCATGAAGCAGTAGGTAGGAGTAGAGTCATCGTCATCATCGAGTTCAGCATCCATGACGTGACCATATTCTTCAGTGTTGAAGATGGACTTGGCGACGAATGCCGAAGCTAGAGCCAAACCTGCCACTCCTGAATCAGGCTCCTCTTCAGACTCCACTTCTGCCTCCTCAGATGCTGACTCCTCCTCTGAATCCATTTCCTTCCCAATGAATGCATGAGCCTTGCCAGATGAGCTCTTCTTGTGAGATGAAGACTTTGAAGATTTCTTCTTGTTGTTGTCGTCAGAGTCATATTCCTTGCTCTTCTTCTTTTTCTTGGCTTCCTTGTCCCACTGAGGACATTCACATATGCAGTGGCCCGACTTCTTGCATTTATGGCAAGTTCTCTTCTTGTAGTCACGAGTGGAAGCCTCATAGTTCTTGGAGCTGGTTCTTGAAGACTTTCTGAAGAGATTCTTCTTGGAGAACTTTTGGAACTTTCTCACAAACATTGCTAGCTCTTTGCCAACATATTCAGGATCATCAGAACTGCATTCAGACTCTCAGACAAGGAAACAACCTTTGCCTTCAAAGCACGGGATCGACCAAAAATTGGGGCCATAGATATCTCTCTTCTTGGATAGCTAGAACTCATATGTTGAGCCTCTCAAGTACGTCAGATGGGTCGAGATCCTTGAAGTAAGGACGTTCTTGGATCATCAAGGCTAGAGTGTCGAATGAGTTGTCAAGTGATCTCAGTAACTTCTTCACAACTTCATGCTTGGTGATCTCAGTGGGGCCAAGAGCACACAACTCATTGGTGATGTCAGTAAGACGGTCAAAGGTGTGTTGGACGTTTTCATTGTCAAGCCTTTTGAAGCGGATGAAGAGATTAAGAAGCACATCAATCCTTGAGTCTCTCAGAGTTGAGACGCCTTCGTTGACCTTGGACAGCCAGTCCCAGTCCAGCTTTGCAGATTCCAGAGAACTCACTCGGCCATACCATCCTTTGGTTAGATGACCACAGATGATATTCTTGGCGGTTGAGTCCAGTTGCGCGAATCTCTTCACGTCAGCAGCAGTGACACCTTCACCAACTTTGGGAACTGCAGTCTTGACGACATACCAGAGGTTGTTGTCAATGGCTTAAAGATGCATGCGCATCTTATTCTTCTAGTAGGGGTAATCAGTGCCATCAAAGACGGGGAACACATCGAAGACCTTGATTATCCCTATAGTTGACATAGCTAAAACTCCAGGTGGTTAAACCGAATCACAAAGAACAAGGGAGCACCTTGCTCTGATACCAATTGAAAGTGCTAGTTATCTACTGGAGGGGGTGAATAGGCGACTTTTATGGAAGTCTTCAAAACATGAAATGTCTTCAAAGACAAGCAAGCAAATAACACCTACACAGTGTGCAGCGGAAGATAAACTACACTAGCCAAGCCATAGTTTAGGAAATATTACAAAGTAAGCACGAAGATAAATGGCGGCTAGGTAGACTGGATCAGACTAGGAAGACATTATGAAGCCAAGTATGCAACATAGGAGTATGTCTTCACACAGTGAAGTCAAACAAGGCAATGACTTCACGAAGCTAATCAGCAAGTAAGGGTGAAGTGATAGAACTAGTTGCTTGACAAAGACAAGGATTTGGTAGACCATTTCCAGTTGTTGTGACAACTGTATGTCTTGTTAGGGAGGCTGAGATTGAACTCACAAGACCACATCTTCACCATATTCCCCTTGAGCTGAGGACACTTAGTCCTCGCCCAATCACTCTGGTAAGTCTTCAAGGTAGACTTCCAAACCTTCATAGAATTCGTTCACCGGCGATCCACAATGACTCTTGGATCCTCATAATGCGACACCTAACCGATGGAAGATACACAGTCTTCAAGTGTAATAAGTCTTCAGATCACGCGGACAGAAAGACTTCAGTGATGCCAACACTCTTTGGGCTTTGATGTTTAGGGTTTTGTCCTCGCAAGGATTCTCTCTCAAAGCTTCGGAGGTGGGTTTCTCTCAAACAACAAAAGTCGTGTACTAACTTTGAGCAGCCACCAATTTATGATGTAGGGGGTGGGCTATTTATAGCCAGGAGGCAACCCGACATGATATATCCGAAATGACCCTGTGTCATTAAGGAACTGACACATGTCCAACAGTTGGATCCAGACACACGCGGCAACTTGACTCGGGCTACAAGTAAAGCTGACTTATCCAACTCAGGATAAGATTCTCTCACAATTGTCTTCGCTCGAAGACATAGGATTTGGGTTGAGCATCACCTCAGTTTTCTGACTTTGTTCACTTGGACACCACTTGACAGTTCGGTGGTTCCTATGACTCAATAAAGAAGAAAATGAAACTATGAAACAAACTACGAAAGAAGAAAATGAAACTATGAAAGAACTACACCTCCTGCCTGGGACCTCCTAACCACTCCTGGTCATCGATGGCCTCCACGTAGTAGCATCCATCGGCGGTGGCATCTGGCTCTAAGGATCCACCATCTGGTTGCATCAACCGGAAAGAAGAAAGAAGGGGGAAAAGGGGTAACAAAGCAACCATGAGTACTCATCCAAAGTACTTGCAAGCATCAGATCTATACTAAGTATGCATTTGTATCAAATGGAAGGGTTGTATCTGTGGACTGCACTGCAGAATGCTAGAATAGAGGGGGAAAGCCTAGCCTATCGAAGACTAGCATCTTCACGCAGCTCCGAGCATCTTGCAGATGTAGAAGAGTAAAGAATAGCAGTTTATAATTAACAGGCATGTTCTAACATTATTTCCCAGAGATCCTTCCTCGACTCCCTGCGAGAAAGCAATCCCGGAGCCACATATCTCAAGTATCCATTTGTAGTTGTATAAGATCAGGATATAAGTCTGAACGTCCGTTACCGTGGACACGACTATTAATAAATAATCTTCCCTGCAGGGGTGCACCACATTTTCCAACACGCTCGATCACTCTGGCCGGACACACCTTTCTGGGGTCAATGTCCGGCCTTGGAAGATCAACACGTCGCAGCCCTACCTAGGCTCAGCAGAGAGGTCCCCGCCGGTCTACCTCCTAAGCACTCTGGGGTCTGGGCCCATCGCCCGTTGCACTCCAGGTCGTTGCAAGCAGGGCGGACCAGGCTCCACCACTATAGGATGTTGCCGGCCCAGCCGTGCCGCACTGCTGAACTGGACGTCTGACAAAGCTTTGGCTAATAATGCGATGTCGAGGCCCATAACTATTCTCACATGGTGGTTGGTGCGTAAAGGCTAGAATCCAACTTAGAACAAATACCCAAACTATAGTTTATTATTAGCTTGCGGAGACGAGCAGAGACTCACGATCAAAAGTGACCCTGTCGCCCCGTCTCGTGGACTTACAACAAGGGCCTAGAATGTCCGGTCGTGCCACGTCATGATCTTGCGAGTGCTCTTCGGGCCCGCCCGACTTTCACCAAGGTCTCAAGTAAAGTCATTATAACCGTGTGTCCAAACATCATGGGGAAAACCCGAGGAATCACCCCCAGTGGATTCCGCTCAATGTAATCATCAAGGTGAACGTAAGAGGGACCACCCTCGAGGTTCACACTTGAGGTGTTGAACGACAGAGCCATATCGGGAATGGTGAAAGAGGAAATCACCCTCGATGACCACGACCGAATAGCTACACTACATAATTTTCATCAGGAGTGTGTTATGAGGGATCACACTCGGCACTCGTTAGTAGCTCTACAGAGTCGAGCAACAAAAGGGGCGTGATGTGATGTGAGGTGCCAGGCTCTGGTCATCGATCACGTTGCTCGATGCGTCGATGATGAAGCAGGGGCAACAAGGACAAGTGGGGTCACTGATGGATCACCAACCAACCTATACTAAGCAGTGTAGGATAAGCAGGTAAGGTACAACAGCAGGTTACAAAAGTAGGCTATGCACCAGAATAGGAGCAATCAATAACAGTAGCAAAATCTAATGCAAGCATGAGAGTATAGAATGGGCGATATCGGGATGATCAAAGGGGGGGGGGCTTGCCTGGTTGCTCAGGCGAGGAGGGGTCGTCGTCGACGTAGTCGATCACAGTGGCATCGGCAGCCGTCATGGGGTCTACTGAAGAGAAGAGGGGGGAGAAAATAGTAAATACATAGCAAGCAAGAGCATAATAGGATAACAGGCAGAGCTAGACGTGTTCTAACGCGGTGCTACGCGATACCGGTGAAGTGGGATAACATCCGGGAAAGTTTTCCTAGTTCCGGACGTCTGTTAGACAGATGAACCGGAGGGGAAAGTTTGCATGTTCGCTATGCTAGGGGCATGTGACAGATGAATGGACAGCGTATTCAGATTCGTCTCGTCGTTCTGAGCAACTTTCATGTAGAAAACTTTTTCATCCGAGTTACGGATAATTTTCTATTAATTTTCAAAGTTTTAAATAATATTCCAAAATTAATTTTAATACGAAAATAAATGCTAAAATGCTAGGCGCACCAAGCACAGTGTACACAAGAGTGTACCCAGTGGCTGACAGGTGGGCCAGGGGGACTGTAAGTGCATCTAGTGCCACCCATAGTTGGTTTTGGAGTATCGACGACAAAGTTGGTTGAGGGACTAATGCGTTTGTGAGAATTGCAGGATAACGTAGGTAGTGTCCCTCATTGATTCGGTTTACCTACCGGAGATGACCCCTAAAAATGTATGAAGACATTGAAGACAATGGTGGTATGAGAAGATATTCATATTGAAGACTATGACATGAGAAGACATTGCGTGAAGACTATGGAGCGCGGAGACTGCGCGGTTTCGTTGTTTCCTTTTCTTCTTTGTTGAGTCATAGGAACCACCGTACTGTTAAGTGGGGTCCAAGTGAACTAAGTCAGAACGACTGAAGTGATGCTCAACCCAAATCCTATGTCTTCGAGCGAAGACAATGAGAGCAAATCTTATCCAGAGCTCGATGAGTCAGCTTTGCTTGTAGCCCAAGTAAAGTTGTCGTGTGTGTTTGAAATCTGACCGTTGGAACACGTGTCAGTTCCTTAGTGACCCAGGGACATTTCAAACATATCAGGTCGGGTTGCCCAGTGGCTATAAATAGCCCACCCCCTACACCATAAATTGGTGGCTGCTCAGAGTTAGTGCACAGCTTTTGTCGTTTGAGAGCAACCCACCTCGAAGCCTTTGAGAGAGAGAAATCCTTGCAAGGACAAAGCCCAAACACCCAGAGCCAAAGAGTGTTAGGCATCACTCAAGTCTTTCCGTCTCATGTGACTCAAGACTTATTACACTTGAGGACTGTGAATCCTCCACCGGTTAGGCGTCGCATTCTCGAGCATCCAAGAGTCATTGTGGATTGCCGATGAACAAAGTCTCAGAAGGTTTGGAAGTCTCCCTTGAAGACTTACCAGAGTGATTGGGCGAGGACTGGTGTCCATAGCTCAAGGGGAATAAGGTGAAGACATGGTCTTTGAGTTAAATCTCAGCCTCCCTAACTAAACGTGATAGCTTGTCACAAGAATCGAACTGGTCCAACAAACTCGTGTCTTCAACAAGTGATCGGTTCTATCCTCTTCCTTCCTTTACTTAAGTTTGTCTTCGTGAAGTCATTGCCTATCTTTGTATCTGTTTGACTTCATTGCTTGACTACTACTGTTGATTGGCTTCATACTATCTTCCATCTTGATCCTTACTACTTAGCTACTATTAGCCCTGTGCTTTCACATCTTTGCATACTTGACTATGGTTTGCTTACAGTAGTTTATCTTCCGCTGCATATCAATTAGGGAATTTCGATTGTTTGTCTTTGAAACTTCCAAGTTTTGAAGACTTTCATAAAAATCGCCTATTCACCCCCCCTCGAGTCGATACTAGCACTTTCAATTGGTATCAAAGCAAGGTACTCCCTTGTTCTGTGTGATTCGGTTTAACCACCTGGAGCTTTAGCTATGTTGACTGCAGGGATAATCAAAGTCTCCGCTGCTTGCCCCGTTTTCGATGGAACTGAATATCCCTACTAGAAGAATAAGATGCGCATGCATCTTGAAGCCATTGATGTCGACCTCTGGTATGTTGTCAAGAACGGCGTTCCCAAACTGGTGAAGGTGTCACCCCTACTGATGTCAAGAAGTTCATTCAACTGGATTCTACTGCAAAGAACATCATCTGTGGTCATCTGACCAAAGGACAGTATGGTCGTGTGAGTGCTCTGGAAACATCAAAGCTAGTCTGGGACTGGCTATCCAAGGTCAACGAAGGCGTATCAACCCAGAGAGATCAAAGAATCACTGTTCTTCGCAACCTCTTCAACCGCTTCAAGAGAAACGACAATGAAAATGTCCAACTCACGTTCGATCGCCTCACTGACATCACAAATGAAATTCTAGCTCTTGGCGCAACTGAGATAACCAAGCATGAAATCGTCAAGACACTACTAAGATCACTCGACAGCTCCTTTGACACCCTTGCCCTCATGATACAAGAACATCCTGATTTCAAGACACTCGATCCGTCTGATATACTTGAGAGTATCAACACACATGAATTCCAGCTTTCTGAGAAAAGAGATATCTATGGTCCCAACTATGGTCGTACTCGCGCTTTGAAGGCAAAAGTTGTTTCCTCATCTGAAGAAAAATCTGACTGCAGTTCTGATGATCCTGAAGACATTGGAAAGGAACTTGCTATGCTTGTGAAGAAGTTCCAGAAGTTCACTAAGAAAAAAGGCTTCAGAAAGTCTTCACGATCCAGCTCAAGGAATGATGAAGCTTCCACCCATGACCACAAGAAGAGAACCTGCCACAAGTGCAAGAAACCTGGTCACTACATATCTGAGTGTCCACAGTGGGACAATGAGAAGAAGAAGAAGAAGAAGAGCAAGGAATATGATTCTGATGACAAGAAGAAGAAGAAATCCTCAAAGTCTTCTTCTAAGTCTTTTTCCAAGTCTTCATCACACAAGAAGAGCTCATCTGGAAAGGCTCGTGCTTTTTTTGGCAAGGAAATGGATTCAGAGGAGGAGTCTGCTTCTGAGGAGGCGGAGGTGGAGTCCGAGAGGAGTCCGACCTGGCGCTGTAAGTCCGGCTCTAGCCACAGCCTATGTTGCCAAGTCCATCTTCAACACTGAAGACAATGACTTCCACACCAACGCTGAAGCTGATGACGAAGACGATCCTACTACCACCTACTGCTTCATGGCACGTGGTGCCAAGGTAAAATCACGTGATGCTTACTTTCAAACATCAAGTCAAGATGACTCTGATTGTGAATCTAAACCCAGCTACAAAACACTGGCTAAAATTGCAACTGAACAACAAAAGGCTATGGAACATACTCAAAAACCGTTAGACAAAAGTGATGACCTGTTGGAGACGGAAATGACCCGTTCACAATCCTTAGTTGAAGACATAAAAAATCTTCATGCTAAGTACCAAGAACTTGAAAGTCATCATGAAAGGCTCTCAATTACTTATGAAAGGCTCTCCTATGATTATCTTCAAAGGAAGCAAGAGCTTGAGAAATTGAGAGCGGCTCATGAAGATCTTCAAAAAGTGAATGAGTCACTTTGCGCTCAATAGATCAGTTCCGCTCACGATGGATTTGAACCACCATGTCTAAAATGCATTGAGCGTGATAACGCTACATCTGTTGCTGAATGTTCCACTGTTGCTACTGTTTCATTGTCTTCACCTACTAATGTGGTTACTAACCCCTCTACGGAGGATACCACTACTGTCGCTGATGAAAATGCTATGTTGAAGACATTGCTTGAAACAGGAATGTACAAAAGTTTGAAGGGACATCAGACACTCTGCGATGTCCTCAAAAAGAAGATTCTGAACCAAAACCCTAGGAAAGAGGGTGTTGGGTTCGAGAGGAAAATGAATGTTGATGGCTCATACTGGAAACCTGAGCAGTACCCCAAAACCACATGGGTTGCTGCAAAGGAACCTTCAGTAGATCCATCCACTTTATCTGGCTTTACATGTGCTAATCCTATTATCATTGATGAATCCTTTGATGCAAACTATAAGTTGTTCAAGAATCAGAATGGTGAAGTGTTTGCCAGGTAGATTGGTACTAACTGCAGGAAAGGACCACCTATGAAGAAGATCTGGGTACCTAAGCAGTACATTGAGAATCTTCCTATGAATGTCGTCATGACACCACCAAGGAAGAAGACAAACCCCAGCCCTATAGCTTCATATGGCCCAAAGGCTTCATACAGATACAGGACTCACTTGAGTCATCCTAACGCCAATGTTTTGCAGGGAAATCATGCTCAGACTTATGAATATGAGCATGTGTCTTCAAACCGCTATGTTCATAGGACTAAGAACTTTCCTGCTTATTCATATGAGTATCATTCATCTCCTGCAAGGCTATTTGCTAGGGCACCAAAGCCAAAATTCTCAGATGCTGCACTTAGACTCATTGCTTCTAAGCCACCCCCGAAAATGTGGGTCGCAAGAAGAATTAACTTTCTTTGCAGAGAAAGGTCTCCACCAGCAATCAATGGCGTCCGATACTATTGTCGGGACCTAAAACACATTAAGGACGATGATAAAATGTCTTACTATATAAATCACATCTGAATCGCTTATCATTCATACTATGTATCCTAATCTTGATCTAAGCTGTGATAATCCCTATATGCGCCAAATGCTTATGCTTCACAACACTCTTTGTGAAGCCTATCCTCCTAACTGCACTGTAGGGTACATCACCAAAAGCTTCGAATGGATTATGGACAAAGGATGCACAAATCATATGACCGGTGATCGAAGTCTTCTCATGGACTCAACCTTACGCCCATCCGCAAGAGTCACATCACGCTTATTTACCTTTGGTAAAAGCAAGGTATTGGGTCTAGGTAGAGTTGCAATCTCAAAGGATCAACACATGGATAAAGTGATGCTTGTCGAATCCCTTGGTTTCAACTTAATGTCTGTCTCAATGCTTTGTGACTTGAATATGATTGTGCTATTCGGAAAATATCGCTGCCTTGTGCTAATGGAATCTGACAAGTCTCTAGTCTTTAAAGGGTATCGAAAAGATGATCTATACATGGTAGATTTCTCAGCAGGTCCATAGCTTGCCGTATGTCTTCTCACAAAAGCTTCAGAATGCTGGCTCTGGCATAGAAGGCTGGGGCATGCTGGCATGAGGAACTTACACTCACTCGTCAAGAAGAAGCATGTCATAGGCATCGAGGATGTCAAGTTCAAGAAGGATCATTTGTGCGGTGCCTGCGAAGCTGGAAAGATGACTAGGGCAAAGCACCCCTCGAAGACAATCATGACAACATCTCAACCCTTCGAGCTGTTACACATGGACTTATTTGGAGCTACTCACTACTCCACCCTCACAACAACTGCTTGTCTCTATGGCTTCATCATTGTTGATGAATACTCAAGATACACATGGGTTCATATAATTCTCTACAAGACCGAAGTGCAAGATGTCTTCAGACGCTTCGCCAATCAAGCAATGAACAATTATGGCGTGAAGATCAAGCATATCGGCGACAATGGCAATCAATTCAAGAACACCGGACTTGATCTTTATCTCGATACAATGGGAATCACTCATGAGTTCTCTCGCCCATACACACCTCAAAAAACGGCATCGTTGAACGCAAAAACAGAACCCTCATTGAGATGGCTCGAACAATGCTCGATGAATACAAGACACCAAGAAAGTTCTGGCCTGAAGCTATTGATACAGCATGTCACATCATCAATCATGTCTACATCCATAAGCTTCTGAAAAAAACATCCTATGAGCTCCTTACTGGCAAGAAGCCTAATGTCAGTTACTTCAGAGTATTTGGAGCTAGGTGTTGGATCAAGGACCCTCATCACAAGTGAAAATTTGCACCTAAAGCTCACAAAGGCTTTATGCTTGGCTATGGAAAGGACTCACACTCCTACAGAGTCTTCAACCTCTATCTCTATAAAATCGTCGAAACTGTGGATGTGATATTTGATGAAACCAATGGTTCACAAAGAGAACTCCTGCCAAGTACACTAGATGAAGCTTCTCCAAGCGAATCTATCAAGTTGATGGGAACTGGTGAAATCATGCCTTCTGAAGCACAGCCTGAAGAGGAACTTATCATCTCAGCACCAAACCAACCTGGAGACAATGCTCAGACCGAAGACAATCCTCCCAATGATGACAATGATCAGCAAGAACAAAGTCTTCGTCCGGTTCCTCCTCGTGTTGCAAATGAAGTACAAATTGGGAAGATAATTGACAGCATCAATGCGCCTGGTCCACTTACTCGCTCAAGAGCAACACAGTTAGCGAATTTCAGGGCACTTTTCATTTGTGTCAATATCGAACCCAAGAAAGTTGTCAAGCTTTTATGGAACCTGAATGGATTCAAGCTATGCAAGAAGAACTTCAACAGTTCAAGCTAAACAATGTTTGGGAACTTGTCAAGCGACCTGACCCTCGCAAGCATAACATTATTGGAACAAAATGGATATATCGAAACAAGCAAGATGAGCATGGTCAAGTCTTCAGAAACAAAGCACGTCTTGTGGCTCAAGGATACACTCAAGTTGAAGGAATTGACTTCGATGAAACATTTGCTCCTGTGGCTAGGCTTGAAGCTATTCGCATATTGCTAGCCTATGCTAACCATCACTACATCTTGCTATATCAAATGGATGTGAAGAGTGCATTTCTCAATAGCAAGATTGAAGAAGAAGTATATGTCGCTCAACCACCTGGCTTGGAAGATCCAAAACATCCTGATATGGTGTACAAGCTAAACAAAGCACTCTATGGCCTCAAACAAGCTCCTCGCGCATGGTATGATACGATCAAAGACTTCCTGAAGAGCAAATGCTTCAAACCAGGATCCCTCAATCCCACACTCTTCATGAAGACATATGATGGTGAACTGTTTGTGTGCCAAATATATGTGGATGACATTATCTTCGGCTGCACCAACCAGAAGTACAGTGATGAGTTTGGGTACATGATGCAAGAGCAATATCAGATGTCCATGATGAGTGAGCTAAAGTTCTTCCTTGGTCTTCAAATTCATCAGTAGAGGAATGGCATATTCATATCTCAAGAAAAATACCTCAAAGATTGTCTGAATAAGTTTGGAATGGAAGACTGCAAAGGTTACACAACGCCAATGCCAGCCAAACACCATCTTGGTCCCGACGACAATGGTAAAGAGTTCGATCAAAAGGTATACCGCTCCATGATTGGTTCTTTACTTTATCTATGTGCATCTAGGCCAGATATTATACTTAGTGTTTGCATGTGTGCTCGATTCCAAGCGGCACCAAAGGAATCATATCACTTAGCCGTGAAGCGAATTCTTCAATATTTGGCTTACACCCCATCACTCGAATTATGGTATCCCAAGGGCTCAAAATTTGATTTGGTTGGATTCTCGGATGCTGATTATGCTGGTGACAAGGTGGATCGCAAGTCTACATCAGGCACATGTCACTTTCTGGGACGATCACTTGTCTGTTGGTCTTCAAAGAAGCAGAACTGTGTATCACTCTCAACTGCTGAATCTGAATACATTGCCGCTGGATCTTGTTGTGCTTAGCTTCTATGGATGAAGCAAACTCTCAAGGACTATGGCATCAATCTAAAACAAGTACCTCTCTTCTGCGACAACGAAAGTGCCATCAAGATAGCCAACAATCCAGTTCAGCACTCGAAGACAAAGCACATTGAAATTCGTCATCACTTTCTCAGAGATCATGTCATGAAGAAAGATATCGACATCTTTCACGCCAACACCAAGAGCAATCGCGATATCTTCACAAAGCCCTTGGATGAGAAAAGGTTTTGCAAGTTATGGTGTGAGCTAAATATCTTGGAATCCTCTAATGTCTTGTTGTAAGGGCATATTTATCCCTTAGGTGTTTTGGTGATTGATGACAATGCTTTTGCGGACTAATCGTGTGCCTTGAGTTTCTCAGATACTTCATCACTAGGCACGAGAGGATTCGATGCCCCTCGGAGACTATTGAAGTCGGCGTTGTTCTACGTTTCTCTTTGGTGGATTTGAGTCGTAGGAGAGCCGTACTATTAAGAGGGGGTCCGCGTCAGAAAGGTTTGGGTGGAATCAACACGTACACTTGTCCCTCCTTTCCCTGCACTTTGGAGCTGCCCTTTGTTATCTTGGTTTTACGGAAACCTGACGACTACTGCTGTACTTGCGGTAGTACAAGTGGTAGTACCGCTGTGTGTCATGGTAGTACCGCCCCTCTGGAGCGGTAGTACTGCGGCACCTGAGCCTTGTGCCGCCCGGTCTTGATAGTAGGGGCGGATGTAATTTTATATTCGCGCCCCCCAAGAGTACCGCTCGTCCAACAGCGGTAGTACCAAGGCCCACGGTAGTACCGCTCCCTAGAGTCGAGTACGTGGCCCTCCTACCTAGTACCGCAGATGTCACGGTAGTAGGCGTGATGTAATTTTTACATCCGCGCCGCAACGGTAGTACCGCTACCGCGAAAGCAGAGTACCATCGCCGGGTTTTTGTACCACCTCGCCGCGGCGGTAGGCACGGATGTAATTTATTTCGTCTCGCGCCCTTCCCAGTGCCGTGATTCTCTCGCCTTTGCGGTAGTACCGCAAAGGAAGCGGTAGTACCGCCGCAAGCGTAGTATTGCCCCTAGTTAGGCAAGTTCCGCCTGTCTTTGTTTGTCGCGTAGCACCGTGGTCCGCCACGGTAGTATCACGCATCCTCATGTAGTACCGCTACCGAGCGGTAGTACCGCGTCATGGGCTGAACATGTGGATAACGGTTGGATTTTTCCCACGACTATATAAGGGTGTCTTCTACCTCTAGATGACTATCTCTTCCACCTCTAAGCTCCATTGTTGCTCCAAGCTCCATTTTCGCCCGATCTCTCCCTAGCCAATCAAACTTGTTGATTTGCTCGGGATTGGGTGACAAGGGCCCGACCTACACTTCCACCACAGGATATTTGATTCCCCCCACTTATCCCTAGCGGATCTTGTTACTCTTGGGTGGTTGAGCACCCTAGACGGTTGAGGTCACCTCGAAGCCATACTCCATTGTGGTGAAGCTTCGTGGTGTTGTTGGGAGCCTCCAATTTTTGTGGAGATTGCCCCAACCTTGTTTGTAAAGGTTCGGTCGCCGCCTTCAAGGGCACCGATAGTGGAATCACGACATCTCGCATTGTGTGAGGGTGTGAGGAGAATACGGTGTCCCTAGTGGCTTCTTGGGGAGCATTGTGCCTCCACACCGCTGTCGCGGCCGATGGGTGGCGCGGCACCTATGGGGCCGGGGCCCCTTCGTGTGTTGATGCAGGGCGGAGGCTGCGGAGAGCGATCGAGGCGATGCACGCTGGGATTTTACCCAGCCGGGCGCGATGGTCGCGTAAACCCCTCTTGCTGCATTGTGTTGTATTTGATCTTGCTCAAGAATGCGAGCAAAACGGTGGAGTGGTGTGAAACCCCATGAGAGTAGCTAGTCGCCAACCCCCCCTCGCTGTGCATGGGCCTCCTTTATAGGGCAAGGGTCACCGACAGTGTCAACGTGAGGTAGAGGGGTAAAACGTAAAAGAGGTGGTAGTTGAAGCAGTCGCGGGAACCGTGCAGCTCGATTTTCTACCTACTTTTGACAGAGGGGACAAGGGCATTAAATGCCCGTCGCCGTCGCCCAAAAGCTCCCGCCATTGCGTCTTTTTCGCCACGGCGCGGCCACCACCGGAAGTGCCGCCAATTCTTCATGCAAAGACAGCCACCCGCCACGCGTCTCGGAGAAGGCCGGAGGCGACGCGGGCAAATGAGCTGGAGGCGGCACGTAGATAGCTCTCCCGGCAAGCACCTTGCCGGGCCTTGATCTTGCTGCCCGGGGCTTGTCGGGACTCTGGACTTGCCGCCCCGGGTCTCGCCCGGCGCGCGGGCGCCGAGGCGTGTCTTCTGTGATGTGATCTTCTGGTCCTCCCGACGAGCTCCTCTCGCCGGGGATCTGCAGGAGTAATGTAGCCTTGAGCCTGGAATGGCCTTCCCGGCAAGCTCCTCTTGCCGGGGTCTTGAGTTTCTATCTTATATACTTTGTTCTTGAACGGCTTGGTGTGGGGCGGAGATGGTCTCCGGCAAGCATTTGATGGATCTAGCTGCGGGGAGCTGGAGCTGCCCGTGCACAAGTTGGGGTACCGAGGTACCCTACCTTAGTACACCGACAGAGCCCCCGGCTGGGCTATACACGGTGCCGAAGCGCTGTTGGGCCAGCCCAAGACAAGGCACGGGCGCTGAAGCCTACGGCGCTGTCGAATCCACTTCCGCTCGCCGCTTTCCCCGCAGCAAAGACGCTGCGATTCTGGCGCCGTGGGATGGGACGTGCCCACGCCCCTTAATGAGGAGAGCGGAACGCGCCCCGCCCCACTTCCCCATAAAACAGAGGCAGCAGCGCGTTCCTCCATTGCTTTCATTGCTTCTTCTTCCTCCGCCAGAAACCCTCCTCGCTCCACCTCCGCCCTCCTCCGCTGTTTCTTCGTCAAGGGCGTCGCCGACCCTCATCCCTTCCCTCGCCGCTGCCGTTATGGCCTCAAGACCAGGAAGGGAAGGAGAAGGCGGAAGGCACCAAGAAGGAGAAATCGAGCAGCGGAAGAGCTCGCCGGATCACGGAGGGAGAACATCGCCTTCCCGCCGCTGCTCGGCGTGGACGAACTCTGGGGCAAGTACTTCTTGTTCTGGTCCAAGAGGACCTCAGCGCATCCTCGGACCAGCGCCCACCCGGCCGACCTCAAGGACAACTATCCCGGCGGGTACCATTTCTTCGCAGCTTTCTTTCATCTGCGGTCTTTGTCCTCCTTTCTCAATTCTTCTGCACCATTATGCACACATATGGCTTCCACCTTCTCGATTTCACCCCAACGCCGTCCTCACAATGGCGGTTTCGACATATGTGTGAGAACTTCGAGGATCCACCCAAATGTAGCTCTGTTCAGCATTTCTTTACCCGAGAGCAGAGCTCGGCCCCCTCTCCGGAGGGATTTCTTGGGTTTTCGTCTCAACTCAAGAGGTCGTACTTGCCGGGAGCTCCGCATCAAGTGGGATGAGTGGCGCGCTGGACTGGTGCTGGATCGCCGAGACGAGCCGCAGCCCTTCACCGCCAAGCACCGCGCCCATTGAGCGGGCAGATTGAGCGAGCTGGACTCCGACGACGTCAAGCTCGACGCTGCCCTCATCCGGATCCTTCGCCTCGCACGCTGGGCTGTCCATCGCAGCGGTAGGCGCAGACTTTCTCCGTCGCCGCGCCGCTTCTCCAAGACAGAAAAAGGCCGGCTGGGAGTATGGCGGCGCTGGGGATATAATGAGGCTGCGCACCGGCTGAACTTCAATTTCACGACGCTGAGCTGAGGGGATGGTCCGGAGCTCTTAAATACTGACCGGCCCATCCAGTGGTTCAGCTTCCCGCAAGTGGTGCCCTCTGCAATAACGTAGCCCGGATCGCCTCCTTGCCATGATGCCCGCAGGATTCGCACGGCGTGGGCGTTCATGGATTCCGCCGAGCCGGCCGACATCATCAACTTCTTCGACACCCTCGAGGAGGTGGCGAAAACAAGGATGAGATCCGCGGGCTGACACGGGACACCACGGATCGAGATCGCGTACATAGCCTCTCGGTGAAGAGGTCGCTGCAGCCGCAGCGGCAGGAGAATCGATTGCACGCCCGAGGAGGAGGAGGCTGCGGAGAAGTCCTATCAAGCGGAGGCGGCGGAGATCTGCCGGTTGCTGAAACTTCCTCCCGGCGCGCTTGCCGGGTCCTTCTTCCGAGGCACTCCGGATCCACGGAATTGTGGCGAAATCGCGGCAAGCGGTGGCGCTGCCGGAGGGAGCAGAGCGCCGGAGGGAGCAGAGGCGCCGGAGGGAGCCGGGCGCCAAAGGTAAAGGGTCATGCACACGTGGTGCCGGGTCCGCGAGCCAGCCGGGCGAGGAGGAGGGGAGAACGTCGCGTCGCCGATGATGCCGCGGGTCCACGGACCTTTATGATGACGACGCCTCGCTCGCCGAAACCTCCCGCCTCGGGCGAGCCCTGCGTTCTCCTTGAAGCGCCTCCGCAAGGCTGCGGCGGAAGTGAGTCGCAAGCCCCGCAATCGCCAGCTCGCCCGGCAGCGCAAGCTTCCCGGGGAGTCGAGCCGTCTTGGGCGACCAGCGACCAGATGTGGCGGAGGCGACTCGCGGGCAGGCCACAAGAAAGGCGCCCATAAGTCGGCGCCGAGCGGTCGAGGCCTCCTCGGGGCGGCGCGGCTCCGCCCACCTCTCGGTCTCGACCGCCACAGGCCGGGTCTTCGCAGCCCCTGTGCCCGAGGACCGCCAGCGCCCGAGAGGGCCTCCGCCTCCTCCTCACACCGACGCGCGTCCCAGTGCGGTACGACCTCTCCGCCTTGAGCGAAGACGACGAGGAGGAACAGGAGTGAGTCCCCAAGACCTTCATCTTCGTGAATTTTGCCTCGGTCATTGCTGATGCTAATCTTGCTTTTGTGTTGACTTCAGGACCTTGACTGAGCGGGCGGCGAAGAGAGCCAAGGTGCCCGTGGTCGAGATTGCGGACGACTCGCCCGTCGAGGGGGCCGGAGACGCTCCGGACTCGAGTTTGCCGGACTCGAGCGCCGTCCCGAGGAGCAGCCCCCAGTGCAGCCCCCAGCGTAAGTCTGGGTTCCGCACCTTCGCTTGTCGGGTACATCTGATAGCTTTATCTTGTCCCAATATCTTGACGTGTTTGTCTTGACTTGCGCAGGATGGAGCCGCAGCAGGGGAGCTTCCGGAGGTCGCCCCGAGGAGCAGCAGTCCCTCCATCTCGCCAAGGCCGGATTCCCGGCAAGGAGAGCGTCTCGTCAAGGGCGGTTACTCCGCCAAGGGCGAGTAGTCTGACGAGGGCGGCTACTCCGCAAGGATGGTTCCCGCAAGAGAGCTCCGCGCTGAAGACGCCCACCAGGGTAAGTTCTGCGACTCCGCCTTTTCGGTGTTGTCTTTCTTTGGATATTTGCTTGAACCGCTTTTTGCTTTTCCTTTCTTCTTCTAGACCCTCCCCCTCCCCCGGAGCGGACGGAGACGGAGGTCGTCGTCGGGGAGGAGGAGGACGTGCATGGTGGCGGCGATGGTGCTCCTGCTGTCGAGGACGCGGCGGGGCCACCAAACCACACGCGCCGAACTGCCTCGGCTTCCACCAGCGGCCGGAGAGGGGACGGCAAGCGCACCACCGTCCGGAGGCTGCAGGAGCGTCTGCTGCTGTGCGGTCGCCCGATCCTTCCGTCGAAGCGTAACAGTCCGGCTGCTACTTGAAGCCCCCAACGGTGTCTTCATCCAGATGTGGGCTTCCTCGTCATGGCGCCCAGGAGGGCGAGGCCTTCGACGGGAGATCCTCGCCTCCAGCGGGTTTGAAGGTCGCCGAGGGACCAAGGCGGGGCGGTGGGCCCGATGAGGAGAAGCTGCTTCAGCAGATCCTGGCCTTTACTGGCCCGCAGCGGCTTGCTTCCCGGAAGCCCTTGCCGCCAAGGCCGCCGAGGAGATGGAGAAACGCGCGGCGGAGCTCCGTGCCGCCAATCAAGCTGCTCTCCGCGAGGTGTTGGAGAGGCGCGAGCAGCTCACGGGCAAGATGAAGAGTGGCTGTTGGAGAAAGCCGAGGCCGAGGAGCAGCAACGGCTCGCCGGGTGGAGCTGTCCCGCGAGAAGGGGAGCTCAACCAGCCAAGGTTGCCCGACGCCCACGAGGAAGACCTCGCCGCTCGGGAGCAAGCCCTTGGCGGGAGTTGAAGGAGGCGAAGACGCCACGATCGCGAGGCTGCCAAAATGATCTCGCCGCCAAGGTCGCAAAGCTGGAGGAGCTGTTGAAGGTGGACTCGAGAAGATCGCCGCCTCGTCCACGGAGCGTGAGGAATTCACTCGCACCAACTCGAGCTCCAGCGTCTTTTGCTGAGAAGGGCGACGAGTTGAAGGCCGCCAGGATTCCGCCGAGGATCTTGAGCGGAAAGTTTCGCCGACGGACTCGCTTCGACGCTGCCCGGCCTGTGAAACCAAATCAAGGAAGAGCTCCGTGAGGAGCGATCCTTAGTGGCCGGGCGCCAACAGAGCAGCCGAGGATTTCCGCCGATCGCCGAGATATGGACCGAGGAATTGGTGTCTTCCGCAACCGCCATTGACCGAGAGCTGCTGGCGCTGAAGTTGGAGCACCTCATTTACTCCCGGATCAAACCTCGCTCAAAGGTGCCAAGCTCAGCCTCTTCTTGAAGTCGCGCCAGCTCGCAAATCTGCAGACGAAGAAGATCCCCGCGAGCTCGCCGAGGAGGCGCTACTGTTGTCTTGGGGAACTATGGAGCGTGTCTTGACGAAGATCGATACCGCAACCCCGGTATAAACCTCTCCAACGTCCTTCGCAGCTTGCCGGCCGACGCGGACATGGAGGCCTTGAAGGAGCAAGTCGCCCACATCATCGCCAAAGTGAACAAGATCCCGAGGATGGAGGGCGGCCGCGTAGACTAGGCCCCTCTTTCTTCTCTCTTTTTTTTATCTTTGTTTCCTTTTGTTGCTGCACAAGTCGCTACGAACTTATTAGTTACCGTGACAAGTTATCCTTTGCAGGATATTTACCTTTATTTCGACCAATGATCGCAGAATCAATTCCTTGTTTTGATTCTCAACTCAGACGCTTCAACCTTATGCTTCTAGGAAAGACTTGCGGCAAGGGCAAGGCCTTACGGACAGCAACCTTGCCGCCGACGATCGCAACACACTTAACTTGCAGAGTCGACTCGAACGCAAGATAAGGGCACGGCTGTCCGTCGGCAGGTTCCTCCGAGCACAGGTTTTCCATACAAGGTGTGGTTGTTCAAGGAAGGCAATCTCAAAATTTAAAATTTTGAGCTGCGCAAATCCCGGCAACTTAGCTTTCGAGGCCTGCGCGTTCTCCGGCAGGTTCCCCTTTCTTGAACAGCACTTGGAGTGCTTGGTTCATCCTTCATTTCCTCCCCCCTCCGGCAAACTTGTGCGGGAGGAACATTTCTTTTGCTTAAAAAAACGAGGAGAAAAAAGAAGAGAACGGGCACGTGGCTTTTTGACGTGCTATTGCTTGTCGGACACGCGTGCCATACGAAAAGATGCCAAATAACTCATGCAAATAGCAAAGAAGAGCATGGAAAAGAGGCAAATAACGCAAGACACGGAAACTTTATTGCTGCACGGGGTCTGCGCCCGGCTTTGTACAAAGGGTTACATGCAACGGCGGCAAAGCTTTTGTACAAAAGGTGGTTGCCGGAGCGGATCACGGCGACCGCGCCTTATGGGTAGAACTTGCGAAGATGCTCTATGTTCCAGAATTACTCATCGGCAAGCCTTCTTCGGTCTCGAGCGGACAGCGCGGGTCTCGTGACTTGTCTCACCCGATAAGGGCCTTCCCACTTCAAGGCCAACTTGTTGGAATTCTTGGCGGACTGAACACGCCGAAGAACAAGGTCGCCTTCCTCGAGGCTCCGGCTTTGACCTTGCGGCTATGGTAGCGGCGCAAGGCTTGCTGGTATCGAGCAGCTCGTCTGGCAGTTCGAGACGCCCTCCTCGAGGAGCAATCGCCATCTTGTCGCAGCTTGCTCTTGCTCAAGCTCATCATAAGCGAGCACTCGAGGAGATCCGTATACGAGTTCCGTGGGGAGAACCGCTCGCTCCATAGACTAGAGCAAAGGGTGTCCGCCCGTGGCTCGGTTTGGTGTCGCTCGATTGACGAGAGAGCCGCCGCAGCTCCTCTATCCAATTTCTTCCGCACTTGCGCAGCCTCGCCGAAAGTTCTTGTCTTGAGTCCGCGCAGCACTTCCGCGATTGGCCCTTTCGCTTGACCGCTGCTCCTTGGATGAGCAACAGAGCGAAACAGACCTTGGCGCCAAGGTCTTGGACATATTGCATGAAGGTGCGGTGGTGAATTGTGTACCGTTGTCGGTGATAATCCGGTTGGGGATCCCAAACGGCATACAATCGACCAAGAACTTGATCGCCGATCGGCTTGTCACCTTTCTCACTGCTCCACTTCGACCACTTTGTGAACTTGTCGATCGCTACGCACAAGTACTCAAAGCCCCGACGGCACGGGGAAGGGGCCGAGGATGTCGAGCCCCAGCACCGAGAAGGGCCAGACAAAGGGATTGTTTGGAGAGCTTGAGCTGGCTGATGAATTTGCTTTGCATGGAACCGACACGCTTCACACTTGGTTACTAGTGCAGTTGCATCTTGGAGAGCTTGCCAAAGAACCCTTGCCGGAAAGCCTTTCCGCAAGCGCCCTCTTGCGCCAATGTGGTGGCCGCAGATGCCTCCGTGAACCTCTCGCCAACAGCTGTTGTCCATCTTCCCTAGAGATGCACTTTAATCGACACCATTGAGCCTTCTTCAGATAGCTCGTTGTCCACGAACTGGTACATACTTGACTGTCCGTTATCCTTTCTATCTCTTCGTGGTCGCTGAAGTTCTCCAGTTTGCGAAACGGACGATCTGCTGCGCCACGCCGGAGCCCGGGCTCGGCGACAAGGACTAAAGGCATGAGGGCCGCCGGGAACCTTCGCTTCTCGGCAAGAATCTCGGCTCCGCCGAGCTGAAGTTTCCGGCAAGCTTGTCGGGGCAAGTCTTGTCGGGAACACTTGCTTCGATCGCCTGATCGATGATCGGCGGGAGCAGATTGTTCCTCAGCGTTCTGGAGGTTAATCCTGGGGACTTTGGCGGCGGCCTCAGGGAGGTCCGCCGGCAAGTAGTCGCCGGACACCAACTTTCTCTTCTTGGACTGCCCAATTGATGGCGCCACGGAAGGTTGAGTCACCGAGCAAGAAGGTCCTGGTTCCACAGGTAACTTCATTGAAGCACACTTTGAAAGGCCGTCTGCGATTTCATTCTGAGCTCTCGGAATGTGTTCCATCTGCAGACCTTCAAAGTGCTCCTCAAGCTTCCTTACTTCATCTACATAGGCTTCCATCAAAGGGCTCTGATAGTTCTTGTTAACTTGCCGGACCACCAACTGGGAATCCCCCCGCACGATCAGCTTCTTGATCCCAAGCTCGGCCGCAATCCTGAGGCCGGCAAGCAAGCCCTCATATTCAGCGGTGTTGTTTGTCGCTTGCTCTCTTGGAAAGTGCATCTGGATAACATACTTGAGGTGCTCTCCGGTTGGCGCGATGAGTACGACGCCGCACCGGCGCCTTGTAGCGAGAAGGCACCATCGAAGTACATTACCCATTCACTCGTCGCTCCTTGTGCGGGTGTACTTGTTTCTTGAACTTCTTCATCAGGTGTCGGGGTCCACTCTGCTATAAATTCTGCCAGAGCCCGGCTCTGTATGGTTGAAGTACTTTCAAACTTGAGTCCGAAGCTCGACAATTCCAGTGCCCACTCAACGATCCTGCCTGTTGCTTCTGGGTTGTGCAATATCCTCTTCAGCGGGAAGCGAGTGACCACTGTTATCTCGTGTGCTTGGAAGTAGTGGCGCAGCTTTCTTGAGGCCATGAGAAGGCCAAAAAGCAACTTTTGTACACCAGAGTACCTTGATCTGGCTCCCTGGAGAAGGGAGCTTACAAAATACACCGGACGCTGCACCATCTTTTTCCGCACCTCACCTTGCTCCTGCCTAGGGCTGTCCTTGCCGGGGGCTGGGGCTTGCCGAGCAGCCCCCTGCTTGTCGCTGGGCTGGCTTGCCGGTGGTGCGGCCTCCTCGTCGGACTCCCTCTCCGCTACTAGCGCAGCACTCACCACTTGGTTGGTTGCCGCTAGGTATAGCAGCAATTTCTCCTGTGGCTTAGGTGCGACAAGTATTGGAGTGGAGGATGTAATGTTTCAAGTCTTGCAGCATTGCCTCCGCTTCGAGTCCACTTCATGGGTCCCGCCTTCTTCAAGATTTTGAAGAAGGGCAGGGCGCGCTCGGCAGACTTTGAAATGAATCTACTGAGGGCAGCCACACAACCTGCGAGCCTTCTGACATCCTTGATCCGCCTTGGGGCTTGGATCTGCTCAATGGCTTTAATCTTGTCGGGGTTGGCTTCGATCCCCCTCTGAGACACAAAGAACCCGAGAAGCTTGCCGGAGGGGACCCCAAAGACGCACTTCTCCGGGTTCAATTTTAATTGTATCCTTGCGCAGGTTCTGGAATGTCTCTTCTAAATCTTGAATCAGTGTATCCTTGTTCTTGCTCTTCACCACGATGTCATCCATGTAAGCTTCTACATTTCTGTGGATCTGTGGCTCAAAAGCAGTATACACTACCCTCGCAAACGTTGACCCTGCATTCTTCAGCCCAAATGGCATGCGTATGAAGCAATAGGTGCCACATGGAGTGATGAACGCAGTTTTCTCTTCATCTTCTTTGGCCATGAAGATCTGGTGATAGCTGAGTACGCATCAAGAAAGCGAGTAGCTCACATCCGCAAAGGAGTCAACAATCTGTCGATGCGCGGCAAGGGAATGGATCCTTGGGACATGCTTTATTCACATCGCTGAAGTCTATACATAGTCTCCATTTCCCATTGGCCTTGGCGCGACGACAACCGGGTTTGCTAGCCACGCCGGATGGATCACACCTGACTAGGCCAGCTGCCTCTAGTTTCTTGATTTCTTCATTGATGAACTCTTGGCGCTCCACGGCTTGTTTCCTCACTTTTGCTTGACGGGCGCGCATGGGGCAAACGGCAAGCTTGTGCTCAATTACCTTCACAGGAACACCGGGATGTCGATGGTTGCCATGCAAACACATCGACATTCGCCCAGAGAGCAACGAGCCGCTTTCCTATTTGTTTGTCAAGCGTGGCAATCGATGGTGAAGGTACCACCAGCGCCGCCCTCCTTGGCGGACACCTTCTTGGTTGCGGCGGAGCAGCCATTCCTTTTTATCCTTGCGGTGGAGCTCGACGGGCGTCCTCGCCGGCAGCGCAACACCAAGGGGTGCGATTGCTTTGGAGGGGCCCCGAGCGCTTGCCGATTTGGTCTTCGCTTTTTTCCTTTGGGAACTTCAGCGGCAAGTGCATCCTTGTCGGCCGCCGCGTCGCATCCCGGTAAATCTGGTCGGTGCAGATAAGCGCGTCTTTCTTGTCGCCGCGACACGGATGACGCTTATCGGACCCGGCATCTTGAGCACGCTAGGCGTAATGGGAAGCCGCCATGAACTTGGCGAGGCGGGGCGCCGAGTATCCGCCAGATGGCAACGGAATATCGGCGACGCCGAAAGTAACGCGCCGGTCCTGAAGTTGACCTCCCGCCAAAGGTCACCGCAAGGTGATTTTTCCTTGGGCCTGCTCCTCCCGGGTTGATTCCTTGAAGGGGCGGTCTCTTCGAGCTCGTCATCCGGGATTTGGAGTTTCTTGATCACAGCAGAGGAAATCAAGTTCAGCCCGCCCCGCCGTCGACCAACATCTTGGTGACCTTGAGGTTGCGGATGGTGGGCGAGACCAGCATCGGCGAGCACCCGACCGCGGTGGTGCGGTCGGGTGATCCTCAAGATCGAAAATGATGGGCGTCTTGGACCATTTGAGGAGTCTGCGTGACTCCATGGGCGGCTCGCCGCATTCACCTCACGTGCCCACCGCTTTAGTTGGCGGTGAGAGGTGTAGCGGCGCCACCGCCAACGCACAGACCTCCGTGGCCTTCAAATACCTGCTCACCGTCGTCCTCATCCTCCACGCCCTCTTCGCCGCCTTCTTCATCCTTGTCGGGGCTCGAGAAGGTCGATCACCTTGTCGCCGCTTGGCTTTGCCGGGAGGTCCTCCCCGACCGACGAACGGTCGCTTCTTGCTCGGTTCTCCTCCGCCACCTTGGGCCCTCTCCTTGTCACGCCTCTCGTACTCAGCTTTCTGCTGCTCGACGAGATAATCGACGCGCTTGCAGTTGTAGAGGTCGTGGCCTTTGGTGCGGTGGATTTTGCAGATTGCTTGCTTGGAGGCGCTCGCTTGTCGGCTGCCGCCACAGGGGCAAGCTCCTTGCCGGAACTGCCAACCTGTGTTTGCTTGGCGGGAGCTTCCTTGCCGGACTTTTCGACGGCAAGCACCTGTTCCTTGTTCTTCTTCTGGAAGACCTGTCGCCGGCGCTTCTTTGCCGGGGCGGCGTCGTCGGAGTCGCTCCCTCCTGCGCCAGCATCCTCCCCGGGAAGCCTCCTCCCCTCTTCCGCGCGTGCGCATTTGTCGACCAGGCATAAAGCTCGCCGACATCCCGGATCTTGGTCATCGCCATCTCTTCACGCATCGCGTGATTCGCACGTTTCGGTGGAACGCGCCGATAACCGCGGCGGGGTGGACATCGGGAATGTTGTGTTGCACACGGCTGAAGCGTTGGATGTACTTGCGCAGGGATTCTCCTTCCTTCTGGGCCAAAATGTGGAGATCACTTTCTTGGCCGTGGGGTTTGTGGCCGCCAGTGAAGGCACCAACAAACTGATGACAAAGATCCGCCAAGAGGAAATGGAGCCCTCCGCAAGTGCATAAGCCAAGAACGAACGCTCGCCTAAGCACGAGCGGGAAGTAGTTCGCCAGAATCTTCTCGTCGCGCCCCCCGGCAGCCTGCACCGCGATGGTGTAAATACTGAGAAACTCCGAGGGGTGTGTCTTGCCGTCGTACTTCTCCGGTACGTCGGGCTTGAAGTTTTTCATGCTAGGCCACTCGACGCGCCGCAGTTCGCGGGTGAACGGGGCAGCTCTGCCGCAGACTGACAAGTCGCTGGCTTCGCGGGCGCGCGACTTCGACAAGGTTCTCCGGCTCTCTCGATTGTCGCCGAAGTCTCGGCGACGCTCGATCGTGGTCCGAGCATCTTCTTGCCGCCGCTCGTCGAGGACCTGACGTTGATCTCGACGAGCCCGCGGGTCCGACGATGCCGTGGAGCCGTCGTCGGCGTTATTCGGCGGGCGGCGTCTTCGTTCAGCGGCGGGGAGTGCACGTAGTTGCACCCGGGCGGTCTTGTCGCCGCGAGCTTCGCCTTCCGCTTGCCGCGCCACGAGCCGCGAGCTGCTGCTGACGGTCGTTGTTGGCGGCGACCAGCTCGGATGGTAGCCCTCCGGTCCTCGACCTTGTCCGCCGCCGGGGAAGTCGAGAGCATTTGCGCTCGTGAGCGCTTCGCGAAGTGGAGGGAAGCGGGAGCGAGCGGCGAGGGAGCGGACGCGCTGGCTTCCGGCAGTGTTGGAAGGAGCAGGTCTGTCGGCGCCGCCGCTTTGCCGTCCGGGCGGGGTCCGGAACATCTCGCGAGCCCCGACGTGTCCCTGTTCCAACAAGCGGATACCACCTCTGTGGTATGGCGCTGCTGGGTCGTCGTCGCCGAGATGGACGTGAGTCTACGGAGGCCGAGGCGTGGTCCTCCGTCCCGCCCTCGATCTAGTGGCACCGCGAAGCGCCGCCGGTGCCCACCTTCCATCGGGCGTCTCCTCCGCCGCCGTCGGCTCCGGTGGCGGCGGGGGAAGACGGAGATGGTCTGCGACCCTCGGCTCTCGTCTTGGGCCATGACGCAGCTTGTCGATGAAGCCGCCGACGGCCGGAGAGGTTGATGAGGAGTCTTTGGCCTTGAACGCCGGATCAGGTTCGCATAACCTCGACGCCCCTACAGCGCGCCAGAGATGTCGCGCCGATGGGTGGCGCGGCACCTATGGGGCGGGGCCTTCGTGTGTTCGATGCAGGCGGAGGCTGCGCGGAGAGCGATCGAGGCGATGCACGCGGGGGATTTTTACCCAGCTTCGGGCCGCGATGGTCGCGTAAAACCCTACTGCTGCATTGTGTTGTATTTGATCTTGCTCAAGAATGCGAGCAAAACGGTGGAGTGGTGTGTGAAACCCCCGCGAGAGTAGCTAGTCGCCGAACCCCCTCTACGTTGTGCATGGGCCTCCTTTTATAGGGCAAGGGGTCACCGACAGGTGTCAACGTGAGGTAGAGGGGTAAAAACGTAAAAGAGGTGGTAGTTGGAGCAGTCGGAACTGTGCAGCTCATGCTTTCTACCTACTTTTGACAGAGGGGACAAGGGCATTAAATGCCCGTCGCCGCCGCCCCAAAAGCTCCCGCCATTGCGTCTTCTTTAGCCACGGGCGAAGGCACCACCGTGAAGTGCCGCCGCATTCTTCATGCAGCCTGCCACCACCCGCCACGCGTCTCGAGAAGGCCGGAGGCGACGCTGGGCAAATGAGCTGGAGTGCGGCACGTAGCATAGCTCTCCCGGCAAGCACCTTGCCGGGCCTTGATCTTGCTGGCCCGGGCTTGTCGGGCTCTGTGACTTGCCGCCTCGGGTCCTCGCCGGGCGCGCCTTGGGCGCCGAGGCGTGTCTTCTGTGATGTGATCTTCTGGTCCTCCCGACGAGCTCCTCTCGCCGGGGATCTGCAGGAGTAATGTAGCCTTGAGCCTGGAATGGCCTTCCCGGCAAGCTCCTCTTGCCGGGGTCTTGAGTTTCTATCTTATATACTTTGTTCTTGAACGGCTTGGTGTGGGGCGGAGATGGTCTCCGGCAAGCATTTGATGGATCTAGCTGCGGGGAGCTGGAGCTGCCCGTGCACAAGTTGGGGTACTGAGGTACCCCTACCTTAGTACACCGACACCGCTCTAACGAAGACGTACTTCCCCTTAAAAGGAAGGAACTCCGATAACACATCCTCGTCTCCACCGGCTCCACTCTTGGTTATTTCGTGCCTTTACTTTTGCAAGCTTTCTTGTGTTACATCCTTTACTTGCATTTGTGCTAGTTGTTATTGCATCATATAGGTTGCTCACTTAGTTGCACATCTAGACAACCTATTTTTTTAATTTGGTAAAGAAAAGCTTAAAATTGTTAGTTGCCTATTCATCCCCCCCCCTCTAGTCAACCATATCGATCCTTTCAATTGGTATCAGAGCCTCGTCTCTTTTTAAGGGCTTTACAGTCCGAAGAGTATGGTTGATGTGGTAGATGAGGTGGGAGAGCACTCCGGTGCGAATCCGATCTCATCTACGGGAGATGGGGGTAACTCGAGCTCACGTGAGGAATTCAATGTGGCTTTGGAAACATTGAAAACCTCCATGACGACCGAGGTCAAGGACATGTTTAAGGATTTCCTAGAAGGACTTAAACAATCTACCTTGCCGATGAAAGTGGGTGATCCCACCAACAAGGTGACGGATGCTATCTCCGACAAGGGGGAAGCTAACATTGAAAAGAGTCCTTCTAATAGTGGTAGAAATGGTACCGGCATCTTTGCCCATGTGGAACCTCCAATTTATGGAGGACCAATCCCCTCCACTCATTTGAATCATGTCGGTCCTCCTCCTAAATATGAGAAACATGAAGATTTTGATTCTTGGGTCTATCGCTTTAAGCGTCATTTGAAACATGTGAACACTAACCTTTGGAGAATCATTGAAGAAGGTTTTTATCCTCATGACCCAAGCAACTTCACCCTCGAGAAGCCGTGGACAATCAATTCAATGAGAGTGCTCTCTCATCATCCAAGATGCAATCCTTCCCAAGATCTCCCTCATCTTGACCCCATGTCATGGCTAAAGAAGCATGGAAATGTGTCGAGGGTATCTATCGAGGAAGTGCTAGCATTCAACGCTCCAACTATGAAGTGGTGCAAGATGAAGCCGATGAGTTTGCAATGAAAGAAGATGAAGAACCTCGTGAGCTCTTTTCAAGAGTGACTAAACTCATGATCGCACACCGAGATCATGGAAGCAAGGACACGGATGACAATTGATCAAGCAAAAGTGAAAGTGCTAGTATCGACTAGAGGGGGTGAATAGGCGATTTTATGAAAGTCTTCAAAACTTGGAAGTTTGAAGACAAACAACGAAACAACCTAATTGATATGCAGCGGAAGATAAATTACCTAAACAAGCCATAGTCAAGTATGTAATGATGTGAAAGTACATGACTAATAGCGAGTTAGGTAGTAAGGATCAAGATGGAAGATAGTATGAAGCCAATCAACAATAGTAGTCAAGCAATGAAGTCAAGCAGATGAGCAGATAAGCAATGACTTCATGAAGACAAACTTAAATAAGGTTGGAAGGATAGAACCAGTTGCTTGTTGAAGACACGGATTTGTTGGACCAGTTCGATTCTTTGTGACAAGCTGTCGCGTCAGTTAGGGAGGCTGAGATTTAACTCGAAGACCGTGTCTTCACCTTATTCCCCTTGAGCTAAGGACACCCAGTCCTCGCCCAATCACTCTGGTAAGTCTTCAAGGAGACTTCCAAACCTTCACATACTTCGTTCACGGCAATCCACAATGACTCTTGGATGCTCGAGCGCGACGCCTAACCGGTTGGAGGATTCACAGTCCTCAAGTGTAATAAGTCTTGAGTCACACAGACGAAAGACTTGATGATGCCTAACACTCTTTCGCTCTGGGTGTTTGGGCTTTGTCCTCGCAAGGATTTCTCTCTCTCAAATGCTTCGAGGTGGGTTGCTCTCAGATGACAAAAGCCGTGCACAAACTCTGAGCAGCCACCAATTTATGGTGTAGGGGGTGGGCTATTTATAGCCACTAGGCAACCCGACCTGATTTGTCCAAAATGACCTTGGGTCACTAAGGAACTGACACGTGTTCCAACGGTCAGATTTCAAACACACGCGGCAACTTTACTTGGGCTACAAGCAAAGCTGACTCATCCAGCTCTGGATAAGATTTGCTCTCATTGTCTTCGCTCGAAGACATAGGATTTGGGTTGAGCATCACTTCAGTCACTCTGACTTAGTTCACTTGGACCCCACTTAACAGTACGGTGGTTCCTATGACTCAACAAAGAAGAAAAGGAAACAACGAAAACACATAGTCTTCGCGCTCCAAAGTCTTCATGCAATGTCTTCTCATGTCATAGTCTTCAATATGAATATCTTCTCATACCACCATTGTCTTCAATGTCTTCATACATTTTTAGGGGTCATCTCCGGTAGGTAAACCAAATCAATGAGGGACACTACATGCGTTATCCTGCAATTCTCACAAACGCATTAGTCCCTCAACCAACTTTGTCGTCAATACTCCAAAACCAACTAGGGGTGGCACTAGATGCACTTACAATCTCCCCCTTTTTGGTGATTGATGACAAACTGGTTGAAGTTTTCAACGGGGATAAAGTATGTGAAATTGTAAGGATAGGAATTTGTCTTCATAAGTTGCAAGGGCTCCCCCTGAAGATGTGCATATAAGTAATTTGCTTTTGGAATGCAAATGCACATGGCAGGTTGTACTTGTGGAGATCCACTTTAACTTATGAAGATAATTCGTCATGCATGAAATGATATAGCAATAAGAATGACATGCATAATGAAAAATGGATGTCTGCAAAATGATCTAAGTGCGGAAGTTATCATCGCACAAGCGGAATTTATCATCGCAAAGCAAATAAGTAGTAGAAGTAGGAGATGACCATCGAGTTTAGGTGTTACAACTCAAAGAACCAAATGTTTCAAAATGCAAGAGTTGTAAGCACGCAGCAAAATATAATGCAACCACCCATATGAACCGGCTTGAAGACTATCAACTCATCGCTTCTCCCCTTTTGTCGATAATGACCAAAAGGTTTGAAGACATAGAGCATCTACTCATCATGAGTAGGTGAAGCAGCGAGGTTGTTGTCGTTGGTTGGCGGTGCGAGCGAACTTAGTGCGATGTCGTCTGTGCGATAGTAGTTGGAGGTGGTGAAGTAGCGTCATCTTCATCATCGATCACTCTGGCATTAACTGTTGCCGCGGAAGAGGAATATTCAGAGTCTTCAAGAGATGGAGTTCGACGCAGGGTAGCAGTCCTTGGAGGAGTGGAGTCGAACTGGAATCTTTCATTGAAGCCATCATCTTGAAGATCGGCTTCAGCACTGAGCAGGGTCAAACTCTTCCATGATCTTCGGCAAGTTTCATGAGCAACAAAGGCATTCTTGGTGGCAAGGTTGCCAATGCGATTGACATCCACCAAGAGGCTTTGCATTTGGTGCTTGAGCCAGAAATGATGCTTATCTTGCTTCTGATGAAGAGCCACAAGAAGCTCTCGGTCATTAAGAACACGAGAACGCTTAGGGCCTTTGCGCAATGGTGCTTTCGGGGGCTTTAGTTGGCGCTCTGTGAGGCAGACGAGTGTTACCAGCCAGTGGATAGAATCTTGTTGCTGCTTGAACACCTTCAATAGGCTGAGTGAAGCTTTGGTGCTCAATGTTACGAAGACAAAGTGGCGTCTTGGCGGGTCGAGTATACAACATCAAGCGACATATCAACCTCGGGCGAAATATTATGTGATTGCGGCGGAGGGCTGATAATTGACAGATGAGTGTCGCTTGATGAGGCGCATGACCCATGGAGCATAAAACTTCAGACCAAATAGGTCAGAGCCGGAAGCAGCAAGTTGCCTGATGAAGAATTCCTGAGTGTTGAAGTTGATGCCATTGAGAATATAGAAGACCAAAGTCTTCATGGCGCCTTCAAGCTTGGCGGATGATGAGTGTCCCTTGACTGGCCATAGAGTTCGCCTGATGATATGATATATGGTGCGAGGCAGATACTCAAGGTCTTCAACAAAGAAATGTGTGGGATACTCAGCGTCAGATGGCAAAGGCTTCATCATGCTCAGCATCTGGCTCATACTGGGTTCTGGCTTATGAAAGATGCTCTCCACAGCATTGCGGTGTAGCTGACAGTTAGGCTCATATAGTTCTCCAGGAGTGGCTAGCCCAGTAAGCTCAATGATATCCATAGCTTTGGCTTCATGATGAATATTCCCTGTCATCCACTCGAGAACCCATGTCTTGATGTCTCTGTAGTAGCTGCGAATGTGCAGAGTGGCATAGAATTGAAGCAATAGCTCTTCATTCCAATGTTCTTTGTCTGTCACAAAGTGGAGCAGACCAGCATCATGAAGCGATCAAGTGCTTCTTCCAAGCACGGCAGTCCAACAATAACCCGGTGTCAAAGGCGCATATGAGGAAAAATGCACCCTTGATCATATAGCACGCATGAGTAATAGCTTCTCTGCTGATAGCTCCAGAACCGATCTGATGAAATCCTTGGCTTGGAGTAGGGGTTGTTGGCGTTGTCAAAGAAGGTATTGTGGCTCTTGAAGCCATTTGCATTGAAGGACACGGGGGAGTTGGCAGTACCTAGAAACCGTGGCAACCTGGGCTTTGGCTTCTGGACCTGAGGTCGATGCTCAACATGATAGTCAAATTGGGGTCTGAGGCGGCGGCGGAGGCACCAAAATGGGCCATCAGACGGTGACAAAGTGACCGTGATCGTATGCTTGCTCAATAGTGTGAGGCCTTGGTGGCGGAGCAGGGCGAAGCAACATCGGAGGTTCGGGCTGCTGTGAGTGCTTGGAGCAATTGTCATATTTGCTCCAGGCAGCCTCCTCATTGGCGTCCTCATTCCATGGCGTCGGTGCAGCATTCTCATTGAGCTTCCTCAATGGTTTCAGATTCGGTGGTCACATTTGCTTGAGCACGATGGCCTCATTGGTTTCAGCACCTTTGGTTGGTGCAGGCTCCACATTAGCATCAGCCATGACTACATCACTTGGCTTCATTGGCGTTGGTGGTGGCAGCCTCAACATTTTCAACCTCCTCTTGATGAGCAGGAGGGTCGGACGCGAACACGTTCAAATCATGAACTACTTCTTCTTCAATCATTGGGGAGTTGGTACACGAACTTCTTCTTCTTCAATAGCGGGGAGTTGGTACCGTACTTCTTCTTCATTTTCTTGGTGATGCGGCGGAATGTCTTCAGCAGACATGTGCTTGAGACAAGGAGATGTTCACTATTGGAGCTGGTTCAGAAAATACTTGGCGTGCAACGGTGAGCGTTGCACTTCTCCTTGAGGCAGCTCGATGAGGGACTTGAGCCTTTGTCCTCTGCGAAACTGCGAAGAGCTGGCTTCAAGTTGGGAGATGGAGTTGGGTGAGCTGAAAGTCTTCATCCTCTTCTTGCCTTTGGGGGTGTAGCTTGTTGTTGTTGTTGGGGAAGTCTTGGGGAGTCTTGTTGTTGTTGTGGGTGATCAGCCCAAGCATCTGAGCAATTGGCGTCATGGGCGACCAATCTTGATGAGTTCGCTGTTAAATGCGAGCAGGCGATGATACCACTTGATGTTCGATCTGAGGAAGAACTTCATCATCATTTACATTGTCATCTTGACCAATGTCTTCAGCAGCGTTGGGTTTAGCTGCTGGAATATCTTCAGACTCATGAGCCTCTTAGGTAGTAGGCTCATGGACAACCATTCTTCGTTCTTGATGTACTGACACAGGGCGAACCACGGAAATGGGTTCAACGACTAAGGGCTCTGTGGAAGCCGCCCTAGTCTTCTTGGTCTTGCGCTTCTTCTTGGAGGGAGCGGCATCAGAAGCTTCAGTATGCTTTCTCTTTCTAGCGTCAGCCTCGGCAGCCTTTGTCTTCTTCTGTTCTGAAGCAGTTGTGGTGACCTTTGGCTTTGAGCCAGTCATGCTGCTCGGGAAGATAATCGCGAGGGCTTCTTGGCTTGAAGGTTCGGGCTGATCGTGAGGTGCTTCTTCTTCCTCTTTGCAGCCATCCAGGGTCAATGCCGGGGCGACCAAGTGACTTGCGCTTCTCGGCCTCATTGTAGGCAAGCACACACTTATCGACCAAAAGCTTCATGCGCTCTCGAGAGCCACGAGCTTCTAGGCATTTCTTCAGAAAAGCTTCTTTAAGCTCATGGAGGATGACCTTGAAGTTGCGGACGTCTTGAACACTCATATTGGCCACATGCTTCTTGAATTGAGCCTTCTCAAAATCAATCTTGTTTTGAGCTCAGCGATGTCTTGAGCAGAGCTAGCTCGAAGCAATGGCGCCATTGAAGGCGACACTGAGGCCAATGGGGAGCTGTAAATCTTCAAAGCTGACGTTGGGGGTGTCGAACCACTCATCAATGAAATTGTGAATGATGGCCACATCGAAGAGAGGCAGGTTGCTGAAGATTTCTGCTTCTTCTTTGGTCTTTATCAGCTGCTCAAGAGCATCATCAGCAAGATCTTCATCACTTGATAGATCAATGGGTTCTTCATGCAAAATGGTGGCAGGAGTCAAAGCTCTTTGATCAGATGGCCTAACAAGCTGCTTTTTCTTGTCCGTTCTCCTGGAGACACGGGACAGATCCTCGACTGCTGCGGCCGGGGAGGTGCGATGGCGATGGCCGCGCACGCAAAGTCTTGGAGGTGGCTTTGGTGAGGTTGAAGCCTTAGACTTCTTTTGCCTGCGGCTTTGGAGGAGGAGGAGGGGCTTCATCAGAGTCAGCACCATTGTCAGAATGATCAACTCTGGCGCCTTGGACCATGATTTAGGTGATGAGGCCGTCAAGGTTGGCGTAGGGGCCAATGACATTGGGATTAGCTTCACGGGAGCCATCAGCACGGGGAGCAGAGGGACCTGGATTGAAGTCAAACCCAAGGACTTCTTGTTCTTCTTGGCGAAGCCACAACAAAGCGATAGTTGCGCTTGAAGAAGCGAATCGTCACGACACCATAGTAGTGAAGTGGGATCTGCGTTCGCAGGCTGTGGCCCACGGACCATGCATGGATAGAAGCCTTGTTCAATGGCTTCAACTCGGCTCTTGGGTTGAAGCCCTCGATAGAGGATATGACCCCAAGGTCTCTTGATGGCATGCTTCTCTGCATATTCCTTCGTGACAAACTTATACTTGAACCACTCCTCAGCCCAATAGCGTCGAATCCATTGGATTCGTGTCTTCCTCTGATGATAATTTTCTTCTGGATCTGTCTTGTATAGTTCTGCTAAATCATCAGGCAGATCTTTAGATGTTCCTTCTCTTTGCTGTCTGCCACCCTTCCTTGCTGATTTTTCTATTGCCATGAACTTCAAGCTGAAAGGTTTCAATACGTTCAAAGGCTTGAGATTTGCACTTGCTGGTCAAGCGAGGCGGCCGGGAGAATTTATATGATGTTGTAAGTATACGCAAGCGAATGCGGACTATGAGAACCAAGGAATTCTCCACGGACATGTACTGTGACATCATTAGATATCACGAGGAAGGGAAGAGGTCATATGCATTCTTAGAAGATTTTGAAGATAAATCAGTTTGAAGACATTGACCTCATGTTGCGAAGACATTCACTTATATAGGTGAGTTGGTTCCAGATTTGTACCAATCCATGAATAAGTACAAGTGAGAAATCAAACTAGAAGAAATCTAAGTGAATCGACTAAGCAGTATGAGATGCAGACAAAATAGATCTAGCTTTGAATAGACAGAAACTACTTTCGGTAAATAGGATGAATCTTGAAGATCAAAAAGGTGGTAAAAATAGAGTTATAATTACCGCACGAAGAACTGCTAGATGGAGAAGAATAGGAGACCGAGCAGTTTAGCCCACTGTGCCCTAACTTGGCGACGGAGGACACCTCTGGCGACGGCGGAGAGGGCGATGTCATGGCGGCGTGAGGACGGCGTCGGAGAAGTCACGGCAGCTAAGCGCTTCGTCGCCGGTGTCGTCTCGAGCTAGCGGTGGCGCTAGGGTTTTGACGGAGGTGGAGAGGTGGAAGAAGTATTTCTTTACCGCAGGGGGACAGGTATTTATAAGTAGGTGAGAGACACAATGCAATTACGCTGGTGCCCCTGGCGGTTCACATCTGAGGGGCACGTGGCAAGCATGCAACACCCTCAGGGTTGTCCCACGTTCCCACGCCCGCCAGGCATGTCGGAGAGTTGTTCCGGCTTCTCCAGATTTCAACAGTAAAGATAAGCCATTAAAAACAGATTTAATGTTTGTCTCTTTGCCTTCTGGCGACTAGGGCCTTGAGAGAAGACATTCGACAGTTTCAACAGAATGCATATGATTTGGACAGATAGATTTTGAGATAGTAAGCATAGAGAGGTTAGGGTCCGATCACATTCACTTAGTTCAAAAGATCCAATCTTGAAGACATAGCTATAAGTGAATGCTATAGAGGACAGGACACTAGTATATATATATATATATATATATATATATATATATATATATCAAAAGCAATCAAATCATCATAGTGCAGAAAGTCATGAAGACAAATTGAAACTGAAGACAAACCAAATGCGAAGTCATTGCAATATAACGCCTCGAGTGAAACACTTCAAACAAGAAAAGTTGGTGGTGGCGTTACCCACCGTATAGGAAGTATTAGACCCAGACACGGCGCACAATTATCGTGGCGCTCCGAAGTCAAATTCCATGTTAATGTATTCACACTCAGAGTGTAAATCTTCATTGATTGAAGATATACATTACTTTGTGTGTTGCACATCTAAGTCATCAACATGCATAAGTGTTAGGATGTGTGCACGATCACGGGACATTAGAGGATTCTAAGATATTTAGCTCACACGTAACTTGCAAAACCTTTTCTCATCCAAGGGCTTTGTGAAGATATCGCGATTGCTCTTCGGTGTTGGCGTGAATGATATCGATATCTTTCTTCATAACATGATCTCGAGAAAGTGATGGCGAATTTCAATGTGCTTTGTCTTGAGTGTTGGACTGGATTGTTGGCTATTTTGATGGCACTCTCGTTGTCCGAGAAGAGAGTACTTGTTTCAGTTGATGCCATAGTCCTTGAGAGTTTGCTTCATCCATAGAAGCTGAGCACAATAGGATCCAGCAGCAATGTATTCAGATTCAGCGATTGAGAGTGATACAGTTACGCTTCTTGAAGACCAACGGACAAGTGATCGACCAAGAAAATGGCATGTGCGGATGTAGACTTGCGATCCACCTTGTCACCAGCATAATCAGCATCCGAGAATCCAACCAAATCAAATCTTGAGCCCTTGGGATACCATAATCCGAGTGTTGGGGTGTAAGCCAAATATCAAGAATTAAACTTCACGGCTAAGTGATGCGATTCCTTTAGTGCCGCTTGGTACCGAGCACACATGCAAACACTAAGCATAATATCTGGCCTAGATGCACATAAATAAAGCAAAGAACCAATCATGGAGCGGTATACCTTTTGATCGAACTCTTTACCATTGTCGTCGGGACCAAGATGGTGTTTGGCTGGCATTGGCGTCGTGTAGCCTTTGCAGTCTTCCATTCCAAACTTCTTCAGACAATCTTTGAGGTATTTCTCTTGAGATATGAAGATGCCATTCCTCTGCTGACGAATTTGAAGACCAAGGAAGAACTTCAGCTCACCCATCATGGACATTTGATATTGCTCTTGCATCATGTACCCAAACTCATCACTATACTTCTGGTTGGTGCATCCAAAGATTATGTCATCCACATATATTTGGCACACAAACAGTTCACCATCATATGTCTTCGTGAAGAGAGTGGGATCGAGGATCGGGTTTGAAGCCTTTGCTCTTGAAGTCTTTGATTGTATCATACCGAGCACGAGGGGCTTGTTTGAGGCCATCTGATTGCCTTGTTTAGCTTGTACACCATATCAGGATGTTTTGGATCTTCAAAGCCAGGTGTTGTGCGACATACACTTCTTCTTCAATCTTGCCATTGAGGAATGCACTCTTTACATCCATTTGATATAGCAAGATATTGTGATGATTTGCGTAGGCTAGCAGTATGCGAATAGCTTCAAGCCTAGCAACAGAAGCAAATGTTTCATCGAAGTCAATTCCTTCAACTTGAGTGTATCCTTGAGCCACAAGACGTGCTTTGTTTCTGACGACTTGACCATGCTCATCTTGCTTGTTTCGATATATCCATTTTGTTCCAATAATGTTATGCTTGCGAGGATCGAATTAAACTTGACAAGTTCCCAAACATTATTCAGCTTGAACTGTTGAAGTTCTTCTTGCATGGCTTGAATCCATTCAGGTTCCATAAAAGCTTGACAACTTTCTTGGGTTACGATATTGACACAAATGAAAAGTGCCCACGAAGTTTGCTAGCTGTGTTGCTCTTGATCGAGTGAGCGGACCAGTGCATTGATGCTGTCAATTATCTTCTCTATTTGAACTTCATTTGCAACACGAGGATGAGCAGGACGAAGATTTTGCTCTTCTGATCATTGTCATCATTGGGAGGATTGTCTTTGGGTGAGCATTGTCTTGAGTTGATTTGGTGCGAGATGATAAGTTCCTCTTGAGCTATGCTTGAGAGGGCATGATTTCACGGTTCCCATCAGCTTGATTGCCTCGTTTGAAGGAGCTTCATCCGGTGTGCTTGGCAGAATCTCTCTCTGTGAACCATTGGTTTCATCAAATTTCACATCCACAGTTTCAGCGATTTTGTAGAGATAAAGGTTGAAGACTACGTAGGAGTGTGAATCCTTTCCATAGCCAAGCATGAAGCCTTCGTGAGCCTTAGGTGCAAATTTTGACTTGTGATGGGGATCCTTGATCCGATATCTTGCTCCAAATACTCTGAAATGGCGGCGTTTGGCTTCTTGCGATAAGTAGCTCATATGATGTTTTGTCCAGAAGCTTATGAATGTACACGCGGTTGATGATATGACATGCTGTATCAATAGCTTAAGGCCAGAACTTTCTTGGTGTCTTGTATTCATCTAGCATTGTTCGAGCCATCTCAATGAGGGTTTTGTTTTTGCGCTCAATGATGCCATTTCTTTGAGGTGTGTATGGGCGAGAGAACTCATGAGTGATTCCCATTGTATCGAGATCTGAGATCAAGTCTAGTGTTCTTGAATTGATGCCATTGTCACTTCGATGTGCTTGATCTTCACTCCATAATTGTTCATTGCTCGATTTGCAAAGCGCTGAAGACATCTTGCACTTCAGTCTTGTAAAAATTATATGGAACCCATGTGTATCTTGAGTAGTCATCAACAATGGCGAAGCCATAGAGACTGAGCGGTTGTTGTGAGGGTGGAGTAGTGAGTAGGTCCAAATAAGTCCATGTGTAACAGCTCGAAGGGTTGAGATGTTGTCATGATTGTCTTCGAGGGTGCTTTGCCCTTGTCATCTTTCGGCTTCACGGGCACCACAGATGATCCTTCTTGAACTTGACATCCTCGATGCCAATGACATGCTTCTTCTTGACAAGTGAGTGTAAGTTCCTCATGCGGCATGTCCCGGCCTTGATGCGAGCCACGATTCGAAGCTTTTGTGAGAAGACAAGCGGCAAGTTGTGGACCTCTTGAAATCTACCATGTATGAGATCATCTTTTCGATACCCTTCAAAGACTAGAGATTTGTCGATTCCATTAGTACAAAGGCAGCGATATTTGCCAAATATCACAATCATGTTCAAGTCACAAAGCATTGAGGCAGACATTAAGTTGAAACCAAGGGATTCAACAAGCATCACTTATCCATGTGTTGATCCTTTGAGATTGCAACTCTACCTAGACCCAATACTTTGCTTTTACCGATGTCGACAAATGTGATGTGACTCTTGTCGGATGGGCGTAAGGTTGAGTCCATGAGAAGACTTCAATCACCAATCATATGATTTGTGCATCCACCGTCCATAATCCATTCGAAGCTTTTGGTGATGTACCCTACAAATGCGATTAGGAGGATAGGCTTCACACAAGTGTTGTGAAGCATATGCATTTGATACATATAGGGACATTCACAGCTTATATCAAAGTTAGGACATAGTTTGGTGATAAGAAATTCAGATGTGAAGCATATAGAATGATATTTTAACGTCGTCCTCGGTGAGTTTTAGGTCCCCGACAATAGTATCGGACGCCATTGATTGCTTTGGTGGAGACCATTTTACGCAAAAGAGAGTTAGTTCTTCTTTGCCACCCACATTTTCGATGGGGGCTTAGAAGCAATGAGTCTAAGTGCAGCATCCAAGAATTTTGGCTTTGAAGCCCTAGCAAATAGCCTTGCAGGAGATGAACGATACTCATATGAATAAGCAGAAAAGTTCTTAGTCCTATGAACATAGCAGTTTGAAGATACACGCTCATATTCATAAGTCTGAGCATGATTTCCCTGCAAAACATTGGCGTTAGGGTGACTCATGTGAGTCCTGTATCTGGATGAAGCCTTTGGGCCATATGAAGCTATAGGTCTGGGATCTATCTTCTTCCTTGGTGGTGTCATGACGATATTCACATGAAGATTCTCAATGTCTTAGGTACCCAGATCTTCTTCATAGGTGGTCCATTCCTGCAGTTAGTACCAATGTACATGGCAAACATTTCACCATTCTGATTTTTGAACAGCTTATAGTTTGCATCAAAGGATTCATCAATGATAATAGGATTAGCACATGTAAAGCGGATAAGGTAGATGGATCTCTGAAGGTTCCTTTGCACAACCTATGTGGTTTTGGGGTCTTTTCGGGCTTCGATCTGAGCCATCAACATTCATTTTCCTTCGAACCCAACACCCTCTTTCCTAGGGTTTGGTTTAGAATCGCTTTTGAGGACATCGCGAGAGAGTCGATGTCCTTCAAACTTTGTACATCCTGTTTCAAGCAATGTCTTCAACATAGCATTTTCATCGACAACAGCGGTGGTATCCTCCTTGAGAGGGTTAGTGACCACATCAATAGGTGAAGACAATGAAACAGATAGCGATGAGTGGAACATTCACCAACAGATGTAGCATTATCACGCTCAATGCATTTTAGACATGGTGGTTCAAATCCTTCCTGAGCGGAACTGATCTATTGGGCGCGAAGTGATTGATTCACTTTTTGAAGATCTTCATGAGCCGCTCTCAATTTCTCAAGCTCTTGTTTCCTTTGAAGATAATCATAGGAGAGCCTTTCATAAGTAGTTGAGAGTGATTCATGACGACGTTCAAGTTCTTGGTACTTAGCATGAAGATTTTTATGTCATCAACTAAGGATTGTGAGCGTGTCATTTCAGCGTCAACAGTCATCGCTTTTGTCTAACAGTTTTTGAGTATGTTCCATAGCCTTTTGTTGTTCGGTTGCAATTTTAGCAAGTGTTTTGTAGCTGGGTTTGGATTCACAATCGAGTCATCTTCACTTGAAGTTTGAAAGTAAGCATCGCATGATTTTACCTTGGCACGCGTGCCATGAAGCGATAGGTGGGAGTAGGATCGTCTTCGTCATTAGCTTCAGTGTTGGTGTGGAAGTCATTGTCTTGATGTTGAAGATGGACTTGGCGACATAAGGCATGGCTAGAGCCGGACTTACAGCGCCAGGATCAAACTCCTCTCCGGACTCCACCTCCGCCTCCTCGGGCGTACTCCTCCTCTGAATCCATTTCCTTGCCAACAAAAGCACGAGCCTTGCGGATGAGCTCTTCTTGTATGATGAAGACTTGGAAGAAGACTTAGAAGACTTTGAAGATTTCTTCTTCTTCTTGTCATCAGAATCATATTCCTTGCTTTTCTTCTTCTTCTTCTCATTGTCCCACTATGGACACTCAGATATGTAGTGACCAGGTTTCTTGCACTTGTGGTAGGTTCTCTTCTTGTGATCATGTGTGGAAGCTTCATCATTCCTTGAGCTAGATCGTGAAGACTTTCTGAAGCCTTTCTTCTTTGTGAATTTCTGGAACTTCTTCACAAGCATAGCAAGTTCCCTTCCAATGTCTTCAGGATCTTCAGAACTGCAGTCAGATTCTTCTTCAGATGAGGAAACAACTTTTGCCTTCAAAGCACGAGTTCGACCATAGCTTGGACCATAGATATCTCTTTTCTCAGATAGCTAGAACTCATGTGTGTTGAGCCTCTCAAGTATATCAGACGGATCGAGTGTCTTGAAGTCAGGATGTTCTTGTATCATGAGGGCAAGGGTGTCAAAGAAGCTGTCAAGTGATCTCAACAGTGTCTTGACGATTTCATGCTTGGTAATCTCAGTTGCGCCAAGAGCTTGAAGTTCATTTGTGATGTCAGTGAGGCGATCAAACGTGAGCTGGACATTCTCATTGTCGTTTCTCTTGAAGCGGTTGAAGAGGTTGCGAAGAACACTGATTCTTTGATCTCTCTGGGTTGAAACGTCTTCATTGACCTTGGATAGCCAATCCCATACTAGCTTCGATGTTTCCAGAGCACTCACACGACCATACTGTCCTTTGGTCAGATGACCACAGATGATGTTCTTCGCAGAGAGTCGAGTTGAATGAACTTCTTGACATCGATGGGGTGACACCTTCACGGTTTTGGGAATGCCATTCTTGACGACATACGAGTCGACATCAATGGCTTCAAGATGCATCGCATCTTATTCTTCTATAGGGATATTCAGTTTCATCGAACACGGGGCAAGCGGCGGAGACCTTGATTATCCTGCGATCGACATAGCTGAAACTCCAGGTGGTTAAACCGAATCACACAGAACAAGGGAGTACCTTGCTCTGATACCAATTGAAAGTGCTAGTATCGACTAGAGGGGTGGTGAATAGGTGATTTTTATGAAAGTCTTCAAAACTTCGGAGTTTCAAAGACAAACAACAGAAACAACCTAATTGATATGCAGCGGAAGATAAACTACCCTAAACAAGCCATAGTCAAGCATGTAATGATGTGAAAGTACAGGACTAATAGCAGTTAGGTAGTAAGGATCAAGATGGAAGATAGTATGAAGCCAATCAACTATAGTAGTCAAGCAATGAAGTCAAACAGATGAACAGATAAGTAATGACTTCATGAAGACAAACTTAAGTAAGGTTGGAAGGGATAGAACCGGTTGCTTGTTGAAGACACGGATTTGTTGGACCAGTTCGATTGATGTGACAAGCTATGCGTCTAGTTAGGGAGGCTGAGATTTAACTTTCGAAGACCGTGTCTTCACCTTATTCCCCTTGAGCTAAGGACACCCAGTCCTCGCCCAATCACTCTAGTAAGTCTTCAAGGAGACTTCCAAACCTTCATAGACTTCGTTCACGGCAATCCACAATGACTCTTGGATGCTCGAGCGCAACGCCTAACCGGTTGGAGGATTCACAGTCCTCAAGTGTAATAAGTCTTGAGTCACACAGACGAGAAAGACTTGATGATGCCTAACACTCTTTGGCTCGGGTGTTTGGGCTTTGTCCTCGCAAGGATTTCTCTCTCTCAAATGCTTCGAGGTGGGTTGCTCTCAAACGAAAAAAGCCGTGCACAAACTCTGAGCAGACACCAATTTATGGTGTAGGGGGTGGGCTATTTATAGCCACTAGGCAACCCGACCTGATTTGTCCAAAATGACCCTGGGTCACTAAGGAACCGACACGTGTTCCAGCGGTCGATTTCAAACACACGCAGCAACTTTTACTTGGGCTAAAAGCAAAGCTGACTCATCCACTCTGGATAAGATTTGCTCTCATTGTCTTCACTTTCGAAGACATAGGATTTGGGTTGAGCATCACATCATTCACTCTGACTTAGTTCACTTGGACCCCTTAACGATGCGGTGGTTCCTATGACTCAACAAAGAAGAAAAAGAAACAACGAAAACAGACAGTCTTCGCGCTCCAAAGTCTTCACGCAATGTCTTCTCATGTCATAGTCTTCAATATGAATATCTTCTCATACCACCATTGTCTTCAATGTCTTCATACATTTTTAGGGGTCATCTCCAGTAGGTAAACCGAATCAATGAGGGACACTACCTGGGTTATCCTGCAATTCTCACAAACGCATTAGTCCCTCAACCAACTTTGTCGTCAATACTCCAAAACCAACTAGGGGTGGCACTAGATGCACTTACAGAAAAGACAAAGCCAAGTCCTTCCCCAACAAGAACAACTTCGCCAAGAAGACTCCCACTCGTGGGTTGGTGGTTCAAGAAGAATACCAAGAGGATGACGATGATGATGAAAATGAAGAAGCTATGGCCATGGCATCCGTTGCCATTGCCACTACTCCCCGGGTGTCTCTCTTTGATTCACCCAACGAAAACATCACCGCCAAATGCCTCATGGCTAAAGCTTCAAACAAGGTGTTTGCTTCCGGTGGGGGATCATGGTTGCTCGATAGTGGAGCAACAAATCATATGACCGGGAGCAAGGACTTGGTGGTGGACGTGCAAGAGATTCCATCTATGCCCACCAATGTCGAGTGGGGTGATGCATCACATTCTAAGGTATTGGGTCTCGGCAAGGTTGTCATTTCTCATGATCTAACTATCGAGAAAGTCATGCTTGTTGAGTCCCTTGCATTCAATTTGCTTTCCGTTCATCAACTTGCACTCATGGGCTTTGCTACATTCTTTGACATTGATACCGTGGCCCTCTTGTGGAGCAAGACTCTTAAAGTAGCCTTTGTTGGGCATGTTGGGAACGGTCTCTATGTGATTAACTTTTCGGAGCGACCCACTAAGACCGCGACATGCCTAATGGCTAAAGTTTACGTGGGATGGCTTTGGCATCGTCGTTTAGCCCACGTCAATATGAGATCTTTGCAAAGTCTTCTCAAGGGGGACCATGTTCGTGGACTAACAAATGTTAGTTTTGCCAAAGATCGTGCTTGCAGTGCTTGTATCGAAGGAAAGCTTCATGAAAAGGTTCACCCTCCTTCAACCATCATCTACTCGAAGAGACCCTTGGAGCTCCTTCACATGGATCTCTTCGGGCCTCCATCTTTTGATAGTCTTGGAGGAAGAAAGTATTGCTTGGTGATTGTGGATGATTATTCAAGATACACTTGGGTATACTTCTTCAAGAGGAAGAGTGAGACTCAACAAACCGTCATCGACTTTGCAAATGAAGCTCAACGTCAACATGATGCAAAGATCTTGACAATAAGAAGTGACAACGGCACCGAGTTCAAGAACTACACCTTGGATGAGTTTCTAAGTGATGAGGGGATCAAGCATCAATATTCTGCACCATATACCCCTCAACAAAATGGTGTTGCAGAGAGGAAGAACCGGACGTTGATGGATGCGGCAAGGACCATGATGGCGGAGTTCAAGTCTCCATACAACTTTTGGGCCGAAGCCATCAACACCGCATGTCATGCATCCAATCGGCTCTATCTTCGCAAAGGCTTGAACAAGACTCCTTATGAGATACTCACTGCAACAAGCCCAACCTCAAGTACTTCCGGGTGTTCGGTTGTAAGTGTTTCATTCTCAAGAAAGGTGTTCGTTTGTCTAAATTTGAGGCTAGAGCTCATGAGGGCATATTTGTTGGTTATGCTACAAACTCTCATGCTTACCATGTCCTCAACAAGTCCACCGGACTCATTGAGGAGACATGTAACATGGAGTTTGACGAAAATAACGGCTCCCAAGTGGAGCAAAGTGGTACTTGTGATGTAGGTGATGAAATTCCTCCCCAAGCCATAAGAAGAATGGGTATTGGTCAAATCCTACCCATTGAGGAACCCCTTGTGGCCGAAGGAGAAGGACAATGCTCCACTCAAGTGGAGCCATCACCTCACCAAGACCCACACGCTTCCGAAGAACAAAGTGAAGGCCCTCATTCTCATGAACAAGACCAAGGGCAAGATCAACCTCAAGATGGTGGTGAACCTCTAAATGATGCCCAAGGTCAAGTTCTCCCCCTCGAGCAAGTTCAAGATCATGAGCAAGCTCAAGATCAAGACCAAGCTCAAGATGATCAAGTTAACCCTCCTTCTTCCACACCCGAGGAGGAATTAGAGCGTCGTGCCGCGAAGATTGCTTCCAAGCTCACCACCCAAGGCCATCTCATGGAAAATGTGGTTGGAAGCCTAAGAAAGGGGGTAAGCACTCGTAGACAATTAGCAAACTATTGTGAACATCACGCATTTGTCTCTTGTGTTGAACCCCAAAAGGTCTATGAGGCGCTCGAAGACTCGGATTGGCTCAATGCCATGCATGAACAACTCAACAACTTCGAGTACAACAAAGTATGGAGATTGGTGCCAAGGCCATCGGGAGACCACAACGTCAATGGGACCAAATGGATCTTCAAGAACAAGCAAGATGCTCATGGGAACATTGTTCGCAACAAGGCGAGATTGGTAGTGCAAGGCTACTCCCAAGTCGAGGGTATCGACTACGGTGAAACCTTTGCTCCCGTCGCTCGTCTTGAATCCATTCGTTTGTTGATTACTTATGCTTCCCATCACAACTTTAAGTTGCAACAAATGGATGTGAAAAGTGCTTTTCTTAATGGTCCTATTAATGAGTTGGTCTATGTCAAGCAACCCCCCGGGTTCGAGGATCCCTACTTTCCGGATCATGTGTATCAACTCGATAAGGCACTCTATGGCCTTAAACAAGCCCCACGTGCGTGGTATGACCACCTTACCGAGTTGTTACAAGATCATGGATTTGAGGTGGGGCTAATCGACCCCACTCTTTTTACTAAGAAGGTCAACGGGGAGTTGTTTGTATGCCAACTATATGTTGATGATATTATCTTTGGTTCTCCTAACAAAGCTTTCAATGAGGAATTTGTCGCTCTCATGACCTCCAAGTTCAAGATGTCTTCGATGGGAGAGTTGAAGTTCTTCCTTGGTTTTGACATCAAACAAAGAAGAGAAGGAACCTTCATCAACCGAGACAAATACACTCAAGACATGCTTAAAAGATTCAAGCTAAGTGATGTCAAGCCGGCTACTACACCAATGCCTACCAAGTGCCAACTTGACATTGATCCCAATGGTAAAGCGGTGGATCAAAAGGTATATCGCTCCATGATTGGCTCCTTGCTTTACCTTTGTGCATCTAGACCGGATATCATGTTGACTGTGGGGATGTGTGCACGTTTCCAAGCCGCACCAAAGGAAAGTCACTATGTGGCGGTCAAGCGAATCTTTCGATATTTGGCTCATACCCCAAACTTTGGCTTATGGTACCCAAGAGGAGCAAACTTCAAGCTTGAAGGTTTCACGGATTCCGATTGGGCGGGAGACAAAGTGGATAGGAAGTCCACTTCCGGAGGGTGCCAATTTCTTGGTTGCTCTTTGGTAAGTTGGTCTTCCAAGAAGCAAAGTTGTGTGTCTCTCTCGTCCCATCAAGCGGAGTATGTGGCGGCGGTAGTTGTTGTGCTCAACTCCTATGGATGAGGCAAACTTTAAAGGAGTACGTGTCATTTGTGACAAAGTGCCTGTTTGGTGTGATAATGAAAGTGCCATCAAGATTTCTCTCAACCCGTGCAACACTTCAAGACGAAGCACATTGAGATTCGGTATCACTTCATCCGGGATCACATTAGGCGAGGGAGATCGAGCTCAAGTATGTCAACACTCATGATAACCTTGCAGATATTTTCACGAAGCCCTTGGATGAAGCAAGATTTCATGAAGTTAAGGCATGAGCTAAATATCATTGATTTGAGCAATGTGACTTGAAACCATGCACCCCCACCACACTCAACTTGTTGTCTAGTTTAGGTGTAGGCATGGACATAGGGGAGTGTTGTTCTCTCAATGAACTCTCCTCCCCCATTATGCATAAATCGATCACCTCTTTCACATTAGCCATTTTGATGGTACTTGTGCTTCAAAGACGAGTTTTGGTCATGGGCCCAAGGATAATTCTTGGCGGTGCCATACCATCCAACTCAAACATAGGTGGCTTCGCCACCGCCTCTCTCCTCGAGAGGCTTTGTCGCTGGTGGTTTCTTGTTGTCTTTTACCTCACAGTGCATGCGTGTTCTTGTGGTTTCTTGTGTGTGAAAAGTTCCCGCAAAGGCTTTTTCCTCTCGTGTTGAAACTTGCGGTGACTTGATGTCACGGTACTACATGACCGATCACGGTACTACCAGCAGCCAGCCACGGTACTACATTTGGCAGAGCATCAGTATTACCGTCCACCACGCCGCAGTAATTTTTATCGCCGCTGGTTGAGCGGTACTACCGCCTCGGCGCGGTACTTCCGCCCGAGTGGTACTACCGCGATGATACGCGGTACTACCGCGCCGGTTCGAGCGCGTGGGGATAAGGACGGGCAGGGGGAGTTCTAACTCCCCATACCCATTCGTTGTCCTCTCTCTCCACGTCGTCTCCTCCTCTCCCTCGCTCAAGAATGGAGCCGGCGTTCGTCGCCGGATCTCCTCCACCGGCTGCCCTCCCGTGATTCCGACCGGTGGGATCGTTCCCCACCACGTGCTCTTGCTATGGACCAAGGTTTTTCCCCAACTCCCTCTCTATGTTGTTTGTCTTTGGTGTTTTTAGGTTTTGGGGGAGGCTTGTGTGTTCTTGAGATTCATAGGCTTAATCTCTACAAGAATAGGATGAAGGAGCGTGGTATTGCATAGGAATTGTACTTGCATTGTTGTCTTGCGCTACATCTGATCACCGTAGCACCACCGTTGTTTCACGGTTCTTTTCAGATTCAAACCGCCCGTTGGATCTGACGCGACGCAGTACTACCGCTCGTCCGGCGCGGTACTACCGCTCGCACGGTACTACTGCCCTTCGGGAGCGGTACTACCGCGCTCTGTGCGGTACTAAAAGCTTACTTCCGCTCCAGCCATGGTACTACCGTGACCTCGCACGGTACTACCGCGTTTGGAGCGGTACTAACTTTTTAGTACCGCAGACAGTGGCAGTTCTACCGTGGCTCACATCTATCGCATGCCAACTTTCTCGTATGCCTTCTATGTGTTTCTTGTGCTTTATCGTGGCCTTTGCGTTGATCTTCTTCGCGTCTTTGGTGCTTTGCGTGTGTGTCTCAGGTGGTGGCTCTCGCCGGTCCAATCCCAGTCGTGACACTGGCTCCAAGCGTCTACGCAACCCAGCTGAAGTACCAGAGGGATCGTCTGCCTCCAAGAGCAATGTCAAGACCTCAGCTAGCAAGCACAAGGAGGCCGCTAAGGGCATGGATGAGATAGCCCCCACTGAGTATGTCCGTCTCAGGCAGCTTCACCCTTATGTGCATCCGCGTTCCACTGTCAGAGGCTGTGAGTTGTTCTGGAACAAGGCACAGACCAACATCTATTTGGATGTCATCAAGAACAAGCAGAATACCTATGTGGAGGTGAAGTGGATTGATATGCACCACATGAGGAAGGACAAGTTCCGTGACTACTTTGGAGAGGCTCTGGACTTGGTGGAGCAGTTTGGCATTGAGCATGTGATCTCCTTTCACCTGGACTATGTTCTAAGATTATCTGTCAGTTCTTTGCCTCAGTGTACTTTCACCCTAATGAAGAGAGGAGGATGACCTGGATGACCAATGGCCGCCAACTGTCTGCTACCTGGAAGGAGTTCATGGATCTGCTTCAGGTTCCTAATGATGGGCTTAACACCCCAGTGGGTGTTCGCCCCCATGCCAATGCTGATTCTGCCAACAAGGACAAGCTTACCCCGTTCATGGTTGAGAAGGCGCTCGCCAATGGCAAGACAACTTTGGTACTCAACTCCTTTCTGGATATCATGTATCACATCTTCCGCAACTCCTTGTTCCCACGCATCGGCGACAAAGACAAGGTTCATGCCTATATGGTGGATATGATGCTCATTTGCCAGGAGGCTCGTTTGACTCAGTCTCAGCCACTTGATGTCTCACACATCATGTGGTGTGAGCTTCGCTTGCTGATGTTCAACCGCAAGGTGCCTATCTATGGGCCCTATCTGTTTGGCCGATCTCAAGACTTGGGAGAAGATGTACCTCGATGAGGAGTTCCTTGCTCGGTCGAACTCGCCATGAGCCCATCTGTCTCAGTATCAAATCCAACCGGGCCAACACCGCTACTTGTGCCGATCGATTGCTGCTAGGGCTGCTGCTGATGAGGAGGATGTCTTTGGCGCCGAGGATGTTGCCGAGGGTCGTCTGCTAGGCCTTCCTGGACTACCCCTATGCCATCATGGGCCAAGAAGCTGAAGGACAAGATGAAGACACTGTTCTGCATGCAAGCCAAGGGGCAGTACAGGACTCACGTGGAGTCCAAGGAGAGCCGTCGCCGGCAAAACAAGATCTTGCAGCTCTATGGTGAGGAAGTGTCTGGCGAGTCTGAGGAGCGCATCACTCCTGAGGCCGAGTGGATGGAGAAGCAAGGTTACAAGTGGACTGAGTCTGAGGAGGATGTCGAGGAGACCACCCCAGCTGCCGAGGAGACCGACGGAGAGGGCTGGGACGAGTTCTCTGCTTGAGCCACCTCGTGTGTAGGTGTCATCTCTACCTTTTTGGCGTCTCGATGCCAAAGGGGAAGAGAGTGTAGGGATTTGCGAGTCGTGTGTGTCGTGTGCTTGCTACTTTCTTGGTTGAACTATTTGTTGCTTTCTCGTTCGAACCTTGGTTTCTTTACTTAGTCGTATGGTGTAAGACATATGCACTCTATCTATCCTAGCGAGCTTGCGTTATATTGTGCTATCTTTATGCTATGCTATGCTTATTATCATGCCTTGGTCTCTAAAATATAGGGGGAGTGTTGATCCTAGTCATGTGCTATGCAGTCCAAAGCATTCATCTAAAGTGCACACATCTAGGGGAGCCCGCTATATTTTAGAGAGGTGGGGTTTGCCCTGCTCTAAATTATCTTATCTATGTGCAAATCCGTGTTGTCATCAATCCACCAAAAGGGGAGATTGTAAGGGCATATTTATCCCTTAGGTGTTTTGGTGATTGATGACAATGCTTTTGCGGACTAATTGTGTGCCTTGAGTTTCTCAGATACTTCATCACTAGGCACGAGATGATTCGATGCCCCTCGAAGACTATTAAAGTCGGCGTTGTTCTACGTTTCTCTTTGGTGGATTTGAGTCATAGGAGAGCCGTACTATTAAGAGGGGTCCACGTCGGAAAGGTTTGGGTGGAATCAACACGTACACTTGTCCCTCCTTTCCCTACACTTTGGAGCTGCCCTTCGTTATCTTGGTTGTGCGGAAACTCGACACCATCGCTGTACTTGCGGTAGTATCGCAAGTACAAGCGGTAGTACCGCATGTGTCACGGTAGTACCGTCCCTCCGAGCGGTAGTACCGCGGCACCTGTGCCTTGTGCCGCTTCGGTCGTAGTAGGGCGGATGTAATTTTTACATCCGCGCTTCCACGGTAGTACCGCTTCGCCTAGGGCGGTAGTACCGTGGGGCCCACAAGTACCGCCCCCTAGAGTCGTAGTAATCTGTGGCCCTCCTACCTAGTACCGCAGTCACGGTAGTAGGCGCGATGTAATTTTTACATCCGCTACCAAGAACGGTAGTACCGCTACCGCGAGCGGTAGTACCACGTCGGTTTTTGTACCACCTCGGTTTGGCGGAAGTAGGCACGGATGTAATTTATTTCATCCGCGCCTTTCGTGCCGTGACTCTCCCGCCTCGCATGTAGTACCGCATAGCGGTAGTACTGCCCCTTAGTCGAGCAAGTTCCGCCTGTCTTGCTCTCGCGTAGTACCGTGGTCCGCCACAAGAGTACCGCCTGACCTCATGATAGTACCGCGCCCTAGAGCGGTAGTACCGCGTCGTCATGGGCTGAACATGTGGATAACGGTTGGATTTTTCCCACGACTATATAAGGGGTGTCTTCTACCTCTAGTTGACTATCTCTTCCACCTCTAAGCTCCATTGTTGCTCCAAGCTCCATTTTTTCCCGATCTCTCTCCCTAGACAATCAAACTTGTTGATTTGCTCAGGATTGGGTGACAAGGGCCCGATCTACACTTCCACCACAGGATATTTGATTCCCCCCACTTATCCCTAGTGGATCTTGTTACTCTTGGGTGGTTGAGCACCCTAGACAGTTGAGGTCACCTCGAAGCCATACTCCATTGTGGTGAAGCTTCGTGGTGGTGTTGGGAGCCTCCAATTGTTGTGGAGATTGCCCCAACTTGTTTGTAAAGGTTCGGTCGCCGCCTTCAAGGGCACCAATAGTGGAATCACGGCATCTCGCATTGTGTGAGGGCGTGAGGAGAATACGGTGGCCCTAGTGGCTTCTTGGGGAGCATTGTGCCTCCACACCGCTCTAACGGAGACGTATTTCCCTTAAAGGAAGGAACTCCGTAACACATCCTCGTCTCCACCGGCTCCACTCTTGGTTATTTCGTGCCTTTACTTTTGCAAGCTTTCTTGTGTTACATCCTTTACTTGCATTTGTGCTAGTTGTTGTTGCATCATATAGGTTGCTCACTTAGTTGCACATCTAGATAACCTATTTTGTTGCAAAGTTTAATTTGGTAAAGAAAAGCTTAAAATTGTTAGTTGCCTATTCACCCCCCCCCCTCTAGTTAACCATATCGATCCTTTCACCTGTGATTAGGCACACATCCTAACACTTATGCATGTTGATGACTTAGATGTGCAACACACGAAGTACTGTATATCTTCAATCAATGAAGACTTACGGTGGGTAACGCCACGATAATTGTGCGCCGTGTCTGGGTCTAATACTTCCTATACGGTGGGTAACGCCACCACCAAATTTCTCTGTTTGAAGTGTTTCACTCATGGCGTTATTTTTGCAATGACTTCGCATTTGGTTTGTCTTCAGTTTCAATTTATCTTCATGATTCTCTTCACTATGATGATTTGATTGCTTTCTGATATATATACTAGTGTTCTGTCCTCTACAGCATTCACATATAGCTATATCTTCAAGTTGAATCTTTTGAACTAAGTGAATGTGATCGGACCCTAACCTCTCTATGCTTTCGATCTCAAACTCTATCTGTCCAAATCATATGCATTCTATTGAAACTGTCGAATGTCTTCTCTGCGTCCTAGTCAGCAGAAGGCACAAAGACAAACATTACGTCTGTTTTAAATAACACATCTTTATTGTTGAAATCCGGAGAAGCCGGAACAACTATCCGACATGTCTGGCGGGCGTGGGAACGTGGGACAACTCTGAGTATGTTGCATGCTTGCCACGTGCCCTTAGATGTGAACCGCCAGGGGCACCAGCGTAATTGCGTTGTGCCGCACACCTCCTTATAAATACTTGTCCCCTGCGGTAAAGAAATCCTTCTTCCACCTCTCCACCTCGTCAAAACCCTAGCGCCACCGCTAGCTCTCGACGACGCCGGTGACGAAGCGCTTAGCTGCCGCGACTTCTCCGACGCCGTCCTCACGCCGGCCGCGGACATCGGCCTCTCCGCCGCCGCCGTAGGTGTCCTCCGTCGCCAAGTTAGGGCACGGTGGGCTGAACTGCTCGGTCTCCTATTCATCTCATCTAGCAGTTCTTCGTGCGGTAATTATAACTCTATTTTTACCACCTTTTCGATCTTCAAGATTCACACTATTTACCAAAAGTGGTTTCTGCCTACACAATGTTAGATCTATTCTGTCTGCATTTCATACTGCCTAGTCTATTCACTTAGATCTCATATCTAGTTGATTCCTCACTTGTACTTATTCACCGATTCGTACAAATCTGGAACCAACTCACCCCATATAAGTGAATGTCTTTGCATCATGAGGTCAATGTCTTCAAACTGATTTATCTCCAAAATCTTCTGAGAATGCATATGACTTCTTCCCCTTCCCTCGCATCTCTAATGCTGTCACAGGTACATGTCCGTGGGAAAATCCCTTGGTTCTCATAGTCTGCATTCGTTTGCAGAATACTTACAGCATCATATTAACTCTCCTGAAGCCAGTTCCTGCTTGACCAGCAAGCGTAAGTCTCTGAAGCCTTTGAACATATTGAAGCCATTCAGTTTGAAGTTCATGGCTGTAGAAAAATCAGCAAGGAAGGGTGGCAGACAGCGCCGAGAGGGAACATCCAAAGATCTGCCTGATGACCTAGCAGAGCTCTACAAGACAGATCCTGAAGAGAATTATCACCAGCGCAAGACACGAATCCAATGGATTCGACACTATTGGGCTGAAGAATGGTTCAAGTACAAATTCGTGACCAAGGAATATGCAGAGAAGAATGCTATCAAGTGTCCTTGGGGCGATATACTCTATCGTGGCCTTCAACCCAAGAACAGAGCTGAAGCTATTGCGCAAGGCTTCTATCCTTGCATGGTCCGTGGACCTCAGCCTGAGAACGCCGATCCCACATCATTACTCTGGTGTCGTGATGATGCTCTCTTCAAGCGCAACTTCCAGCACGCAAAGGCTTCGACCAAGGAAAACAAGAAGTCATTGGGATTAGACTTCAACCCTGGTCCCTCTGCTCCCCATGTCGACGGCACACGTGATGCAGAAGCTAATGTCATCGACCCCTTCTCCAATCTCGATGGCCTCATCACTTACATCTTGGTCCATGGTGCCAAAGTAGATCATTTTGATAATGATGCTGACACTGATGAAGCCCCAACTCCTCCTCCAAAGTCGCAGAAGCAAAAGAAGCTAAAGGCTTCTAAATCAGCACCTCCAAAAGCTTCACGTGCGGTTAATCGCCATCGCACCTCCTCAAGACGATTAATGCGATCGAAGATCAATCACGTATCTCAAGAGGACGAAGAAGAAAAGCAAATTGTCGTGCATACTGATCAAACCTTGACTCCTGCTGCTATTCTGCGTGAAGAACCCATTGATCTGTCCAGCGATGAAGATCTTGCAGATGATGCCCTTGAGCAACTGATCAAAAGCAAGGAAGAAACAGAGATCTTCAACAACTTGCCTCTCTTTGATGTGGCAATCATCCATAACTTCATTGATGAGTGGTTCGACACACCAAATCTCAACTTTGAAGATCTGCAGCTTCCCATCGGCCTCAGCGTCGCCTTCAATGGCGCCATTGCTTCTGAGCTAGCTCTCGCTCAGCGCATCATTGAGCTGAAGAACAAGATTGACTATGAAAAGGCTAAGTTCAAGAAGCATGTGGCGAAGCTCAGTGTGCAAGATGTCAGAAACTTCAAGGTTATGCTGCACGAGCTTAAAGAAGCTTTTTCAAGAAACGTGAAGAAGCTCAGGGCTCTCGCGAGCGCATGAAGAGTTTGGCTGACAAGTGTGTGCTTGCCTACAATGAGGCTGAGAAACGCAAGTCTCTTGGCCGTCCTGGCATTGACCCCAGGATGGCTGCAAAGAAGAAAAGGCTCTCTACTGCCCAGCCTGCACCTTCAAGTCAAGAAGCCCCTCGCATTGTCTTCCCAAGCAGCATGACTGGCTCGAAGCCAAAGGTCCTTTCAACCGCTTCAGAACAGAAGAAGACGAGGGCTGCCGAGGCTGAAGCCAGGAAGAGAAATAATACTAAAGCCTCTGATGCCGCTCCCTCCAAGAAGAAGCGCAAGACCAAGAAGAATAGGGCTGCTCCCACAGAGCCCTTGGTTGTTGAACCCATCTCAGTGGTTCGCCCCTGCGTCAACATCAAGAACGACGAATGATAGTTCATGAGCTCGCTACCACAGAGGCACATGAAGTCGAAGACATTCCAGCAATTGAACCCACATTGCTTGAAGACATTGGTCAAGATGACAATGTTGAAGATGATGAAGTTCTTCCTCATATCGAACACAATGTAGTATCATCGCCTGTTCTCACGAATAGCAGACTCATCAGCATTGGTCGTCCTCTGACGCCAACTTCTCAGGATGCATCGTGGGCTGATCACCCACAGCAACAAGACTCCCCAAGTACTCCCCAACAACAACAACAAACTACACCACCCGTGCAAGAAGAAGATGAAGACTTTGAGGCCCAGCCAACTCCATCTCCGAAGGCGTTGCCAGCATTTCGCAGGCTTCGCAAAGGACAAAGGCCTCAAGTCCCTCTTTCGAGCATTCCAGAAGGAGAAGTGCAACACCAACCTGTTGCACGTCAAGTATTTTCTGAACCCACTCCAACTGTGAATGTCTATGTGTCTGAAGCCCAAGCTGCTGAAGACAATCCAGCTGCATCAGCCGATGAAAGACAAGAAGACGTACGTGTTCCTACTCCCCCCCAATACTGAAGAAGCTGTTCCTGATGTGAACGTGCCAGTGCCCGACCCTCCAGCTCGTCAAGTGGAGGTTGAAAATGTTGAAGCTGCCACCACCAACGCAAGTGAAGCCAATGACGTAGTCATGGCTGAAGCTAATGTGGAGCTTGCACCAACCAGTGTGCCTGAAGCCAATGAGGCCACTATTCCAGAAGCACCTGTTGTGCAGCCTGAAGCCTCAGTTGTTGCCACTGCTCCTGTTCCGCCACCAAGGCCCCATACAATTGAGCAAGCATACAATCATGGTTAGCTAACCACTGTCCGATGGCCCATTCTGGTACCTCCGCCTACTGCCTCTGGACCTCAATTTGATTATCATGTTGAGCATAGGCCTCAGGTCCAGAAACCAAAGCCAAGACTGCCAAGGTTTCCAGGTACTGCAAACTCTCCAGGGTCCTTCAATGCCAATGGCTTCAAGAGCCACAATACCTTCTTTGACAGCGCCAAGAACCCCTACTCAAAGCCAAGGATATCATCTGATCGGTTCTGGAGTTATTTGCAGCGAAGCTATTACTCCTGCGTTCTATATGATCAAGGGTGCATTTTTCCTCATATGCGCCTCGACACTGAAGCCATTGCTGGACTACCGTGCTTAGAAGAACCACTTGATTGCTTTCGTGATGCTGGTCTGCTCAACTTTGTGACAGACAAAGAACACTGGAATGAAGAACTTTTGCTTCAATTCTATGCTACCCTCCACATTCGCGGCTACAACAGAGACATCAAGACACGGGTTCTCATTGGATGATCGGAAATGTTCATCATGAAGCCAAAGCTCTTGATATCATTGAGCTTATCGCCTATCCACTCCGGAGATCTCTATGAACTCGATCACAACTACACCGCAATGCACAGGAGAGCATCTTCCACAAGCCTGAACCCAATATGAGCCAGATGTTAAGCATGATGAAGCCTTTGCCATCTGACGCTGAATATCCAACGGAGTTCTTTGTTGATGACCTTGAGTATCTGCCTCGCACCATATATCATATCATCAGGCGAACTCTATGGCTTATCAAAGGACATTCATCAGCGGCAAAGCTAGAAGGAGCCATGAAGACATTGGTCTTTTACATCCTCAATGGCATCAACTTCAATTCTTAAGAATTCTTCATCAGGCAGCTTGCTGCGCCTTGATCTGACCTTTTTGGTCTGAAGTTCTATGCTCCATGGGTCATGCGCCTCATCAAGCGACACTCATCTGTCAACTATCAACCCTCTGCTCACAATCATCTGATCTTTTTACCAGAGGTTGATATGTCAGTTGAAGCCATATACTCTGACCCTGCCAAGAAGCCTCTTTGTCTTCAGAATGTCGAGCACCAAAGCTTCACACAACACATTGAAGGCGTCCAAGCAGCAACACGAATCTATCCAATGGCTGGAAATACTGCTGCGCCTCATCGCACCCTCTCAAGCCACTTGAAAGCACCATTGCCCAAAGGCCTAAGAAGCGCTCTCGTGTTCTCAATGACCGAGAACTTCTTGTGGCACTTCATCAAAAACAAGATAAGCATCACTATTGGCTCCAGAGACAAATGCAAAGCCTCTTGGTGGATGTCAATCGCATTCGAATTCTTGCCACCAAGAATGCATTTGTTGCTCATGAGACTTGTCGGCGATCATGGAAGAGTTTGACGCTGCTTAGTGCTGAAGCAGATCTTCAAGACTATGGCTTCGCTGAAAGATTCCAGTTTGACTCCACTCCTCCACGGACTGCTGTCCTACGTCGAACTCCATCCCTTGAAGACTCTGACTATTCTTCCTCCACGGCAACTGTAAATGCCAGAGTGATCGATGATGAAGATGATGCTACTTCACCACCTCCTACTTCGCGCGACGACGACATCGCACTAAGCACGCCTGCACCTCCAACCAACAACGACAACCCTGCTGCTTCACCTACTCATGAGGACAAGTAGATGCTCTATGTCTTCAAACCTTTTTGGTCATTACTGACAAAAGGGGGAGAATCGTATGAGTTGATAGTCTTCAAGCGGGTTCATATGGGCGGTTGCATTATATTTTGCCTCGTGCTTACAACTCTTGCTTTTGAAACATTTGGTTCTTTGAGTTGTAACACCTAAACTCGATGGTCGGCTGCTACTTATTTGCTTTACTGTGATGCGATGATAAATTCTGCATGTGCGATGATAACTTCCGCACTTAGATCATTTTGCAGACGTCCATTTTTCATTATGCATGTTATTCTATTTGCTATATCATTTCATGCATGATGAATTATCTTCATAAGTTGAAGAGGATCTTCACAAGTACAACCTGCCATGTGCATTTGCATTCCAAAAGCAAATTACTTATATGCACATCTTCAGGGTGAGCCCTTGCTACTTATGAAGACAATACCCTATCCTTTACAATTTCACATACTTTATCCCCGTTGAAAACTTCAACCAGTTTGTCATCAATCACCAAAAAGGTGGAGATTGTAAGTGCATCTAGTGCCACCCCTAGTTGGTTTTGGAGTATTGATGACAAAGTTGGTTGAGGGACTAATGCGTTTGTGAGAATTGCAGGATAACGCAGGTAGTGTCCCTCATTGATTTGGCTTACCTACCGGAGATGACCCCTAAAAATGTATGAAGACATTGAAGACAATGGTGGTATGAGAAGATATTTATATTGAAGACTATGACATGAGAAGACATTGTGTGAAGACTATGGAGTGCGAAGACTGTGTGGTTTCGTTGTTTCCTTTTCTTCTTTGTTGAGTCATAGGAACCACCGTACTGTTAGGTGGGGTCCAAGTGAACTAAGTCAGAACGACTGAAGTGATGCTCAACCTAAATCCTATGTCTTCGAGCGAAGACAATGAGAGCAAATCTTATCCAGAGTGGATGAGTCGACTTTGCTTGTAGCCCAAGTAAAGTTGCCGTGTGTGTTTGAAATCGATTGTTGGAACACGTGTCGGTTCCTTAGTGACCCGTGGTCATTTCGGACATATCAGTCGGGTTGCCCGGTGGCTATAAATAGCCCACCCCTACACCATAAATTGGTGGTGCTCGAGAGTTAGTGCACGGCTTTTGTCGTTTGAGAGCAACCCACCTCGAAGCCTTTGAGAGAGGAAATCCTTGCGAGGACAAAGCCCAAACACCCAGAGCCAAAGAGTGTTAGGCATCATCAAGTCTTTACATGCATGTGACACAAGACTTATTACACCGAGGACTGTGAGTCCTCCACCGGTTAGGCGTCGCGTTCGAGCATCCAAGAGTCATTGTGGATTGCCGGTGAACGAAGTCTGTGAAGGTTTGGAAGTCTACCTTGAAGACTTACCAGAGTGATTGGGCGAGGACCGGTGTCCTTAGCTCAAGGGGAATAAGGTGAAGACACTGTCTTACGAGTTAAATCTCAGCCTCCCTAACTGTGACGTCATAGCTTGTCACAAAGAATCGAACTAGTCCAACAAATCCTGTGTCTTCAACAAGTGACTGGTTCTATCCTCTTCCTTCCTTTACTTAAGTTTGTCTTCGTGAAGTCATTGCCTATCTGTGTATCTGTTTGACTTCATTGCTTGACTACTACTGTTGATTGGCTTCATACTATCTTCCATCCTGACCCTTACTACTTAGCTACTATTAGCACTGTGCTTTCACATCATTGCATACTTGACTATGGTTTGCTTACAGTAGTTTATCTTCCGCTGCATATCAATTAGGGCATTTCGATTGTTTTTCTTCGAAACTTCCAAGTTTTGAAGACTTTCATAAAAATCGCCTATTCACCCCCCTCTAATCGATACTAGCACTTTCAGGGACCCTGTTGACCAGTCAACATTTGACTGGTCAACAGGGGTGGGACCCCCCTTTCATACAATGTTTAGTGTAGTCTAATAGGTTAGTAAACTAACCTAGGTGATTAGTCTAATTAAGTTTAATTAAGCATTTAACTAATTAATTAATTATGTTTCTAATAAATATATTTTTTACATTTCTTTTAAAAAACAGGGGCGTGGGGCCCCGTTGTCATAACCCAGGAGCCTAGCGGGCGAAGGGCATCACGGGGCGGGCGTGGACGCTCGCCCGAACGGCCACGGCAGAGGCGAACGTGCAGTAGGCCGCTGCGCTGGACGCCGAGGTAGCCACGGGATCGCCATGACGCGCGGGCGACAGAGGAGGCGGCGCGAGGCGCCAGTCTTGAGGCGGGGCGAGGCAGTGCGAGGCCGTGGGTAGGTCAGAAGCAGCTGCCAAGAAAGAATACGCAGACGAAAGCACGCACGCGGCGACGAGCCAAGCACGACCTCGGCGACAACACGCACATGTGGGAAGAAGGGGTATTGGAGGAGGGGCTCACAAAGATCCGGTGAGGCGGTCGGTGGGCTCGGGAAGGCGCTGATGATGGTGAATCGACGGCGATGAGCTTCGTGACCAACGGTGAAGACGAAGACGGTGGCGACGCTGGGCGGCTCCCGGCTCGATCTGCCCTCGGCCACCATAGACGAGGACGGCGGTCCTCCTCGACACCAGCCGACGGCGAATCGGGCGCCAAATGGCTATGGTGGTTCAAGGCGGCGTGCTCTCAGACGTGGCTAGTAGCTCGATCTAGAGCGAGGGAGAGGCAAGGAAGAGGGGGAAAACAACTAGGGTTCGACAGAGGGGGAGGGTCGACGGCGTTTTGTAGGGCGCCGGGTGTGTTGGATGGCCGCCAAGCAAGGCATGGCGCATCCATGGCCTACAGATGGCCGGGTGTGGGTTGGGCCTCCCAATAGACTTCGGGCCCAATTACACATTAGGTAGGCTTTTTGTTCTCTCATTGTTTTTTGTCAAATAAGTAGCTATTGTTTGCATTTATTTGAGTGAGCAAACAATCCTTGTTATAGATGGAACTCCACACATAAGTATATGTCATTACTCTGGAGAGGCCACAAAGTTTCAAGTCAAATTTGAAATTCATAAACATTTATTTGTTTTGAAAAGGCCAAGATTTTTTTGTAGGACCACTCATTAATTTACTAGGAATTTATTGGTGAGTCACATGAAGTTGGTTTCAACATGACAACGATCAAGGGAATTTATAGAATTATTCGAACATTTTAGTTTTGACATTTAAAAAATTTTATTGTTTAGCTTGATTTTGAATTTAAAAACGAATGGGATTTGAATCATCACGAGATTAACAACAGTAACTGTTGTGACGTGGTATCATTAGCAGAGGTTACTGTAGCTTGATTATCTGGGCGTCACAATTCTCCTCCACTACAAGAAATCTCGTCCCGAGATTTAAGGGGTGGAGTAAGGGGGAAAGACTCGGGAAGGACGGAGCTCCACACAAGATAGGTACTTGGGGGCTATCTCGGTGAACGTGGCATAGAGGCATCTCTCGAGTTGAACTTCAAGCAAGTCATCGAGAGCAAGGTAAGGAGGTGCAATAAGGAGCTTCAACCGGGTAGGCAACCGTTCGTTGCCTGAAGCAGATGGTGAAAGGGGTTCATAGCAATGGGAATAAGTATTGCATCTGATACCAGAACAGATCACAAGGAAGGTGGCTCGCGAATTACAAATGAAACCAAGCATGAGGAATAATTTTAGAAGACAGAGATGTACAGGAGAGTCAGGTTTCGATCCTGGGACCTGTGGGTTATGGGCCCACCATGTGGGTTAAAAGCAAGAAGGGTGCTAACATTTGCACGACCATGATAGCAAGGCAGTCAGAGTATTGCTTGTCAGTTATGTCGGCAACAACATCGGTACCGAGGGCGAGGGATGAAGAGAACCATTTTCCTGCTCGTTAAGACGAGGCGGACCAATAGGCAAAGTTCTCGTCCATCGGTGGCTACCGGAATGTCATCAACAATAGTAACAAGGTCTTACTGACAAATTTTGTACACCGAGGTGTTACATAAGTAGGGAATTAACACTACTCACATATGTTAGGTTACGAGAAAGCTTAAACAAAACAATGGAAAGGGAAGTGTAGACTCGAATCAGTTATCGGCGTTCTCGAGTGTCTAACAACTCAGAACCCGTGGAAAATTTGAATCGGCGAGAAATAGTTGATGAAGAACTCATAAGAAGTTATGTAGTTCCGTGATATTCTCGAGATACAACAGGTTAATACTCGAGGGTAGATCAGAATAGGGGTTGGACATGTGAAGTGGTCTGCAGAAGACAAGTACCCAACTTGCCCGAGAAAGGGGATCAAACAAGAACAATATGGTCGGAACCACGGTTGCAAAGGACCAAACATAGATATAAGATGAACTTATCACAAGGGGATTAACTTTATAACAAGAAGCTTCCATGATAAGTTCCACATTGGGTCCATGGGCTTGAACACAAAGGCTCAAGGTCGACTCCCACTTCTCCAATGCATAACCTTCCATTCACTTCTCACATTCGAAGAAGTTGTAGCGTTGAAATTTTACCTGGCGAAAAGCCAATAGAGTATAACCTGCATAACATTCGAGTTCACCCGAATTTAGGGAAGACATAGATTCAACCCAACGGGGCATATCAGGAACAAATTCCACAAAATTTTAGGAATAAATTACTCAAACTCGGAAGCAGAGCATGGTTGACAAAAGCAAGGGATACAATTTACCAAAGGCATTATGTATCCAAGGAAAAGATCACAAGGTTACTGAATATGAAGGATGTTGTCGGATAAAATCCACAAAGGGTCTGGTGGTCCACAAGGGATCTGATGTGAGCAACGGTACTCAACCAGAAAAAGAAAGAATGCAAGGAGGTCAGATTATAGAAGCAACTGACTAATTCAGAGTTCAAATGCAAATGAATTATGATTCCCAAATCAAGGGATCAAAAGCAAACACTCTGATCAAGAATGGATAAGTTGAATAGACTTGGGCACAACCGATGGCAATCTGATTGGCCGAGAACCAGCTCAAGTTCAGGAAGACGTTTGAGCAGGAATGCTAATTTATAAGGATCAACTGATAATTGCAACACAAACATATCAAATCGAAAGACTCAAGATGATAATGACAAAGGACGTCAATGGATACTGCTAGGCATATGGAATTAACCAGGGTGTAGGCAGGTGAGACCTTCTAGAGCAATAGGCGGCAGAGGTCATCGAAAGCTCGGATTGTATCACAAAGTATCTTATGAAGCATAAGGATAACTAGGGATGAACGGATACTCGATAAGAACGAGTAATTATCCGTAGGGGTATTCATGTGGCAAGGAACTGCAAGGCAGTAGGCACAAGGTATCCTCGGAACAAATAAGGAGAAATTCAGGGTATCTTGTAATAACAAGATCAACGAGGAATGACTGTATGAACGACAATGTAGGTAGTTACACCTAAGGATTTATCGGTGCTAGGGATCGCAACTGCGAAGGGTACAAGGGACTCGGTAAAACATCGGAGAGTATCTTCAGAATCTTCTGGTCAAGCGGGCCATCATCTGGAATGAAGGGGCTCTCCGGGAGAAGTATTTACGAGAACCTAGAGTTATAGTTTGCAAAACCATTTAACCCGAATAGAAGAGAGATCAAATTCCCAGAGTATAGACGAGGAATAAAAGATCCTAATACCACCCAATTGGCGATGTGGGCCCGTAAGCCACACAGCCATGTTAGTAAATCAGTTTTTTAAAAGACTAGACTCAACCTCGACCAAGGAGTTCGAAATGGGGATCCTACAGGCAGTTGGCTCTGATACCAACTTGTGACGCCCCCGATTCAATCGTACACTAATCATACATGCAAATATGTACGATCAAGATCAGGGACTCACGGGAAGATATCACAACACAACTCTAGACACAAATCAAAATAACACAAGCTTTATAATACAAGCCAGGGGCCTCGAGGGCTCGAATACAAGCTCGGTACACAAGAGTCAGTGGAAGCACAATATCTGAGTACAGACATAAATTAAACAAGGATGCCTTAAGAATGCTAGCATAAAAGCAACAACGATCGAAGAGGCAAGGCCTCCTGCCTGGGACCTCCTAACTACTCCTGGTCATCGACGGCCTCCACGGAGTAGCATCCATCGACGGTGGCATCTGGCTCTAAGGATCCACCATCTGGTTGCATCAACCGAAAAGAAGAAAGAAGGGGGAAAAGGGGTAGCAAAGCAACCATGAGTACTCATCCAAAGTACTCGCAAGCATCAGATCTATACTAAGTATGCATATGTATCAAATGGAAGGGTTGTATCTGTGGACTGCACTGCAGAATGCTAGAATAGAGGGGGGAAGCCTAGCCTATCGAAGACTAGCATCTTCACGCAACTCCGAGCATCTTGCAACATGTAGAAGAGTAAAGAATAGCAGTTTATAATTAACAAGCATGTTGTAACATTATTGCCCAGAGATCCTTCCTCGACTCCTGCGAAAGCAATCCGAGCCACATATCTCAAGTATCCATTTGTAGTTGTATAAGATCGGGATATAAGTCGAACGCATATTACCGTGGACACGGCTATTAATAGATAATCTTCCTGCAGGGTGCACCACGCTTACCAACACGCTTGATCACTCGGCCGACACACCTTTAAGGGTCAATGCTCGCCTCGGAAGATCAACACGTCCGCAGCCCTACCTAGGCTCGTGAGAGGTCCCCGCCGGTCTACCTCCTAAGCACTCCGGTGCAGGCCCATCGCCTGTGCAGACCGGTCGTTGCGGCGAGGCGGACCAGCTCCACCACTACAGATGGTGCCGGCTCACCGCGTCGCCGCCTTCTTGGCCGGACGTCGACAAAGCTTCTACCGATAATGCGACGTCGAGGCCCATAACTATTCTCACGTGGTGGTTGGTGCGTAAAGGCCAGAGGCCAACTCAGAATAAATAGCCAAACCATAGTGTATTATTAGCTTGCGGAGACGAGCAGAGACTCACAATCGAAAGTGACCCCGTCGCCCCGTCTCGTGGACTTACGACAAGGGCCTAGAATGCCCGGCCGTTCCATGTCACGATCTTGCGGGTGCTCTCCGGGCCCGCCCGACTTTCACCAAGGTCTCAAGTAAAGTCATTGTAACCGTTTGCCAAACATCATGGGGAAAACCCGAGGAATCACCCCCAGTGGATTCCGCTCAATGTAATCATCAAGGTGAACGTAAGAGGGACCACCCTCGAGGTTCACACTTGAGGTGTTGAACGACAGAGCCATATCGGGAATGGTGAAAGAGGAAATCACCCTCGATGACCATGATTGAATAGCTACACTACAGAATTATCATCAGGTGTGTGTTATGAGGGATCACCCTCGGCACTCGATAGTAGCTCTACAGAGTCGAGCAACAAAAGGGGCGTGATGTGATGTGAGGTGCCAGGCTCTGGTCATCGATCACGTTGATCGATGCATCGATGATGAAGCAGGGGCAACAAGGACAAGTGGGGTCACTGATGGATCACCAACCAACCTATACTAAGCAGTGTAGGATAAGTAGGTAAGGTACAACAGCAGGTTACATAAGCAGGCTATGCATCAGAATAGGAGCAATCAATAACAGTAGCAAAATCTAATGCAAGCATGGGAGTATAGAATGGGCGATATCGGGATGATCAAAGGGGGGGCTTGCCTGGTTGCTCAGGCAAGAAGGAGGGGTCCTCGTCGACGTAGTCGATCAAAGGGGCATCGGCAGCCGTCACGGGGTCTACCGAAGAGAAGAGGGGGGGAGAAAACAGTAAATACATAGCAAGCAAGAGCATAACAGGACAACAGGCAGAGCTAGACGTGTTCTAACGCAGTGCTACGCGATACTGGTGAAGTGGGATAACATCCGAGAAAGTTTTCCCAGTTCCGGACGTCTGTTAAACAGATGAACCGGAGGGGAAAGTTTGCATGTTCGATATGCTAGGGGCATGTGACAGATGAACGGACCGCGTATTCGGATTCGTCTCGTCGTTCTGAACAACTTTCATATAGAAAACTTTTTCATCCGAGTTACGGATTATTTTCTATTAATTTTCAAAGTTTTAAATAATATTCTAAAATTAATTTTAATACAAAAATAAATGCTAAAATGCTAGGCGCACCCAGCACAGTGTACTCAAGAGTGTACCCAAGTGGTGACAGTGGGCGGGGGATTCAAATGACCGGCCAATGTTTGATCGTCAACAGAGTGGACCCCTTTCATACAATGTTTAGTGTAGTCTAATAGGTTAGTAAACTAACCTAGGTGATTAGTCTAATTAAGTTTAATTAATTAAGTTAATTAAGCATTTAACTAATTAATTAATTATTTTTATAATAAATATATATTTTTACATTTCTTTTAAAAAAACAGGGGCGTGGGGCCCGCTGTCATAACCCAGGAGCCTAGCGGGCGAAGGGCATCGGAACCGGATCCTCTAACATTCACAAGGAATGTTAGAGAAGCTACAGTATCCTAACTTTCCTTCTTTCTATCCTTATGATTAAGGTTTAAATGACTTAAATTAACTTGTAAATTGATGATCTACTATGTACATTTATAGTAATTACATACAAACAAAATGATAGTGAAATAAAATTAATTTTAAATTATTTATATTTACAGTAAATATCAACAATAAACAATATGCTAATAATCCCTAACTTTTCTTTTTGAATTTACACTAGACTAGCACTGTAGCATGTTGACTTTCCTTGTAAATGTTACAGGATCCGGTTCCGAAGGGCATCACGGGGCGGGCGTGGACGCCCGCCCGAATGGCCACGGCAGAGGCGAACGCGCCAGGGCGCTGGCGCTGGACGCCGGGGGTGGCCACGGGGATCGTCGGCGACGCGGTGGGGCGACAGAGGAGGCGGCGCGAGGCGAGCAGGCGCCGCGCGGGGGCAGGGTCGAGGCCAGGTGCGAGGCCGTGGGGAAGCAGCTGCTACGCAGCAGTACGCAGACGAGCGCGTACGCGCGGACGAGCCGAGTACGACCTCGGGCGACAGCACGCACATGTGGGAAGAAAGGGTATTGGAGGAGGGGCTCACGAAGATCCGGTAGGGCAGGTCAGTGGGCTCGGGAAGGCGCTGATGATGGCGAATCGACGGCGACGAGCTTCGGCGACCAACGGTGAAGACGAAGACGGTGGCGACGCTGGGGCGGCTCCCCCGGCTCGATCTGGCCTCGAAGCCACCGTAGACGAGGACGGCGGTCCTCCTCGACACCAGCGGACGGCGAACTGGCGCCAATGGCCATGGTGGTTCGCGGCGGCGTGCTCCTGTACGTGGCTAGTAGCTCGATCTAGAGTGAGGGAGAGGTGAGGAAGAGGGGGAAAACAACTAGGGTTCGACAGAGGGGGAGGGTCGACGGCGTTTTGTAGGGCGCCGGGTGTGTCGGATGGCCGCCACACAAGTCATGGCGCGGCCATGGCCTACAGATGGCCGCCACGATCCCCTTCTCTGCTCCTGTAGCGAGGGGGAGATGAGTGGGGTGTGGGTTGGGCCTCCCAGTAGACTTAGGGCCCAATTACACATTAGGTAGCCTTTTTGTTCTCTCATTTTTTTGTCAAATAAGTAGCTATTGTTTGCATTTATTTGAGTGAGCAAACAATCCTTGTTATAGATGGAACACCACACATAAGTATATGTCATTACTCTGGAGAGGCCACAAAGTTTCAAGTCAAATTTGAAATTCATAAACATTTATTTGTTTTGAAAAGGCCAAGATATTTGTTGTAGGACCACTCATTAATTTACTAGGAATTTATTGGTGAGTCAAATGAAGTTGGTTTCAACATGACAACGATCAGGGGAATTTATAGAATTATTCGAACATTTTAGTTTTGACATTTAAAAACTTTTATTGTTTAGCTTGATTTTGAATTTTAAAAATGAACGGGATTTGAATCATCACGAGATTAACAACAGTAACCGTTGTGACGTGGTATCATTAGCATAGGTTACTGTAGCTTGATTATCTGGGCGTCACAATTGTCTTCAAATGAATGTCTTCACACGTCATTATCTTCGACGGGAATGTCTTCGCGAACCACTAATTGTCTTCAGTGTCTACATATATTTTTTGGGGTCATCTCTGGTAGGTAAACCGAATCAATGAGGGACTTCTACCTGTGTTATCCTGCAATTCTCATAAACATATTAGTCCCTCAACCACATTTGCCATCAATACTCCAAAACCAACTAAAGTTGGCACTAGATGCACTTACAGCATGGATAATAAATATTTATCATGAATAAGAAAATATGATAATAACATCTTTATTATTGCCTCTAGGGCTTATTTCTAGCAGGTCTTGACGAAGATCTTCATGCCACGTGAGAAGGGGCATGGACTTGGTCATGCGGGCCAGCGACCCAAGCTGCCTGTTACGGGGTGCTGTAGCCCGTGCAAGGCGGTTCCATGGGTACTGCGGTCTTCACGGGGCCGACAGATCCCCGTGTACTAAAGTACACCTGACGTTCTAGGAAGCCTTGTGTAATGCAACATGGTTAAAGGACATCAGAGGCCCATTCATATTCAAGGTTTTCGGCAATTGATTACACTTGGGGAAAAAGGTCAGGCAACTTCCACTTTAGTCTGGGCTCCTAAAATGCTTGGTCGTGGTCATGGGAAGCCAATGATAGGTTCTTTATCAAATTGGTTTTTGCTACTCATTTAGTCGGCTCTCCAAGAAGCAGCACTAATAAAGCCATTTGGAGTGCCAACACCCCCCTCAAATGCAAGCTCCACTTGTGCCTCGTTGTGCGTGATCACATTTGGATGACCGACCAACAAGCTAAGTGAGAGTTTCAACATAAAAAACTCTCCGTCATGTGTAAGTCCTCGCCGCCGGGGGTCCCCATCCTTCCTCCCCTCCCTCCGCTGCCGCCGAAGGACGCCGCCGGCTATAGCTCGGGGCTGATGGCGGTGGCGGGGGTCTTCCCTCTTGCCTGCGTCGTGGGGGCGGTGCGGAGCCCCGCGGCGTGGGTGGCACGGCCGATCTAGCCTAGCGGCGCGGGCGGCTCTGCATTCCGGTGGCGCAAGGGCTGCCTCGGCCAAGGGCGGCGATGGTGGCGGGTGCGGCAATGGCCCTACCTCGGGCAGCGTGGCGGCGTTCGGCGGCGGCGGTCGGGTCTGCGGCGACAGTCCATTTGACCTCGGATCGGCGGTGGCGGCATGGAGGGCCTGGTGGTTGGGTCGGCACCATGCGGGTTGTGCCCTCCGGACAGATAGGCTTAGGTGAGTAGTCCGGGTATTTGGCCCAGATAGCACCCTTCATCATATGGATAGGAGTAGTGGCATATGTGAAGGAAATATGCCCTAGAGGCAATAATAAAGTTATTATTTATTTCCTCATATCATGATAAATGTTTATTATTCATGCTAGAATTGTATTAACTGGAAACATGATACATGTGTGAATACATAGACAAACATATAGTCACTAGTATGCCTCTACTTGACTAGCTCATTAATCAAAGATGGTTATGTTTCCTAACCATAGACATGTGTTGTCATTTGATCAATGGGATCACATCATTAGGAGAATGATGTGATTGACATGACCCATCCCGTTAGCTTAGCACTTGATCGTTTAGTATTCTGCTATTGCCTCCTTCATGACTTATACATGTTCCTGTAACTATGAGAATTGTGTAATTCCCGTTTACCGAAGGAACACTTTGGGTACTACCAAACGTCACAACGTAACTGGGTGATTATAAAGGAGTACTACAGGTGTCTCCGAAGGTACATGTTGAGTTAGCATAATTCGAGATTAGGATTTGTCACTCCGATTGTCGGAGAGGTATCTCTGGGCCCTCTCGGTAATGCTCATCACCTAAGCCTTGCAAGCATGTAACTAATGAGTTAGTTATGAGATGAAGTATTACAGAACGAGTAAAGGGACTTGTCGGTAACGAGATTGAACTAGGTATTGGATACCGACGATCGAATCTCGGACAAGTAACATACCGATGACAAAGGGAACAACGTATGTTGTTGTGCGGTTTGACCGATAAAGATCTTCGTAGAATATGTAGGAACCAATATGGGCATCCAGGTCCCGCTATTGGTTATTGACCAGAGACATGTCTCAGTCATGTCTACATCGTTCTCGAACCGTAGGGTCCGCACGCTTAAGGTTTCGATGACAATTATATTATGAGTTTATGTATTTTGATGTACCGAAGTTTGTTCGGAGTCCCGGATATGATCACGGACATGACGAGGAGTCTCGAAATGGTCGAGACATAAAGATTGATATATTGGACGGATATATTTGGACACCGGAAAGGTTCCGAAAGAGTTTGGGAATATACCGGAGCTCCGGGAGGTTACCGAAACCCCCCGGGAAGTATATGGGCCTTATTGGGCCCATGTAGGAGGAAGGAGAAGGAGAAGGGAGGGGCGCCCCCAAGCCCAATCCGACTGGGAAGGGGGCCGCCCCCTTCCTTTCTCCTTCCCCTCTTCCTTTCCTACTACTAGTACTCCTTCCTACTACTAGTACTCCTTCCTTCCCTCCAAATAGGATTAGGAAAGGAGGAAACCTACTTGGAGTAGGTTTCCCCCTCCTATGGCGCCCCCCTTGGGCCGCCACCTCCTCCCTCCCTCCTTTATATACGGGGTAGGGGCACCCTATACACACAAGTTGATCATTGATCGCCCTTAGCCATGTGCGGTGCCCCCTCCACGATATTACACCTCGGTCATATTTTAGCGGTGCTTAGGCGAAGCCTGCGACGACAGAGAACATCAAGATCGTCACCACGCCGTCGTCTTGACGGAACTCCCCTCGGCGACTCTCTTGGATTGGAGATCGAGGGTGCGCCATCGAGCTGACGCGTGTCAAGAACTTGGAGGTGCCGGAGTAATGGTGCTTGGATCGGTCGGACCGGAGGACGTCGACTACTTCCTCTACGCTGCGTCAACGCTTCCGCTTCGGTCTCGAGGGCGTGAGACAACACTCTCCCCTCGTTGCTATATCATCACCATGATCTTGCGTGTGCGTAGGAAAATTTTGAAATTACTACGCTCCCCAACAAAGGCATCCGAGCCTAGGTTTTATGGTTTGATGTTATTTGCACGAGAAGAACACAAGTGAGTTGTGGGCGATATAAGTCATACTGCTTACCAAAGATGTCATACTTTGGTTCAGCGGTATTGTTGGATGAAGCGGCCCGGACCGACATTACGCCAGACGCTTACGCGAGACTGGTTTTACCGCCGTGCTTTGCACACGGTGACTAGCGGTGTCGGTTTCTCCAACTTTAGTTGAACCGAGTGCTACGCCCGGTCCTTGCGAAGGTTAAAACAGCATCAACTTGACAAACTATCGCTGTGGTTTTGATGCGTGGTGAGATTGGTTCTTGCTTAAGCCCGTAGCAGCCACGTAAAATTTGCAACAACAAAGTAGAGGACGCCTAACTTGTTTTTGCAGGCATGTTGTGATGTGATATGGCCAAGACGTGATGCTATATTTTATTGTATGAGATGATCATGTTTTGTAACCGGTTATCGGCAATCGGCGAGAGCCATATGGTTGTCGCTTTATTGTATGAAATGCAACGCTCAGTAATTGCTTTACTTTATCACTAAGCGGTAGCGATAGTCGAGAAGCAATAGATGGCGAACGACAACGATGCTACGATGGAGATCAAGGTGTCACGCCGGTGACGATGGTGATCACGACGGTGCTTCAAGATGGAGATCACAAGCACAAGATGATGATGGCCATATCATATCACTTATATTGATTGCATGTGATGTTTATCCTTTATGCATCTTATCTTGCTTTGATTGACGGTAGCATTTTAAGATGATCTCTCACTAATTATCAAGAAGTGTTCTCCCGAGTATGCACCGCTGCGAAAGTTCTTCGTCTTTGAGACACCACGTGATGATCGGGTGTGATAGGCTCTACGTTCAAATACAACGGTGCAAAGCAGTTGCACACGCGAATACTCAGGTTATACTTGATGAGCCTAGCATATACAGATATGGCCTCGAACACGGAGACCGAAGGTCGAGCGTGAATCATATAGTAGATATGATCAACATAGAGATGTTCACCATTGAAACTACTCCATCTCACGTGATGATCGGACATGGTTTAGTTGATTTGGATCACGTAATCACTTAGATGACTAGAGAGATGTCTGTCTAAGTGGGAGTTCTTTAGTAATATGATTAATTGAACTTAAATTTATCATGAACTTAGTACCGATAGTATTTTGCTTGTCTATGTTTGTTTGTAGATAGATGGCTCGTCTTTGTTGTTCCGTTGAATTTTAATGCGTTCCTTGAGAAAGCAAAGTTGAAAGATGATGGTAGCAATTACACGGATCGGGTCCGTAACTCGAGGATTATCCTCATTGCTGCACGTAAGAGTTACGCCCCGAAGCACCGCTGGGTGCGAACTTCTTCTGATGTAACCGACGACGTTAAGAACGTCTGGCGAGCAAAGCGATGACTACTCTATAGTTCAATGTGCCATGCTTTACGGCTTAGAACCGGTCTTCAACGACGTTTTGAACGTCATGGAGCATATGAGATGTTCCAGAGTTGAAGTTAATATTTCAAGCAAATGCCCGGATTGAGAGATATGAAGTCTCCAATAAGTTCTACAGCTGCAAGATGGAGGAGAACAGTTCTGTCGGTGAGCATATACTCAAAATGTCCGGGTATAATAATCACTTGATTCAACCGGGAGTTAATCTTCCGGATGATAGCGCTATTGATGAATTCTCCAATCACGCCACCAAGCTACAAGAGCTTTGTGAGGAACTATAATATGCAAGGGATGAACAAGACTATTCCCGAGCTCTTCGCGATGCTTTGAAAGCCGCGGAGGTAGAAATCAAAAGGAGCATCAAGTATTGATGGTCAACAAGACCACTAGTTTCAAGAAAAGGGCAAAGGGAAGAAGAAGGAACTTCAAAAGAACAGCAAACAAGTTGCTGCTCAAGAGAAGAAACCCAAGTCCGACCTAAGCCCAAACTGAGTGCTTCTCCGCAAGCGATCGACACCGAAGCGGAACTGCCCCAAGTATTTGGCGGATAAGAAGGATGGCAAAGTGAACAAAGGTATATGTGATATACATGTTATTGATGTGTACCTTACTAATGCTCGCAGAGCACTGGGTATTTGATACTGGTTCTTGCTAATATTTGCAACTCAAACAGGGACTACGGATTAAGCGCAGATTAGCTAAGGACGAGGTGACGATGCGCGTGGGAAATGGTTCCAAAGTCGATGTGATCGCGGTCGGCACGCTACCTCTACATCTACCATCGGGATTAGTTTTAGACCTGAATAATTGTTATTTGGTGCCTGCGTTGAGCATGAACATTATATCTGGATCTTGTTTGATGCGAGACGGTTATTCATTTAAATCAGAGAATAATGGTTGTTCTATTTATATGAGTAATATCTTTTATGGTCATGCACCCTTGAAGAGTGGTCTATTTTTATTAAATCTCGATAGTAGTGATACACATATTCATAATGTTGAAGCCAAAAGATGCAGAGTTGATAATGATAGTGCAACATATTTGTGGCACTTGCCGCTTAGGTCATATCGTGTAAAACGCATGAAGAAACTCCATATCGATGGACTTCGGAATCACTTGATTATGAATCACTTGGTACTTGCGAACCGTGCCTCATGGGCAAGATGACTAAAACACCGCTTCTCCGGATCTATGGAGAGAGCAACAGATTTGTTGGAAATCATACATACGATGTATGTGGCCCGATGAATGTTGAGGCTCGTGGCGGATATCGTTATTTTCTCACCTTCACAGATGATCTGAGCAGATATGGGTATATCTACTTAATGAAGCATAAGTCTGAAACATTTGAAAAGTTCAAAGAATTTCAGAGTGAAGTAGAAAATCATCGTAACAAGAAAATAAAGTTTCTACGATCTGATCGTGGAGGAGAATATTTGAGTTACGAGTTTGGTTTACATTTGAAACAATGTGGAATAGTTTCGCAACTCACGCCACCCGGAACACCACAACGAAATGGTGTGTCCGAACGTCAGAATCGTATTTTACTTGATATGGTGCGATCTATGATGTCTCTTACCGATTTACCGCTATCATTTTGGGGTTATGCTTTAGAGACGGCCGCATTCACGTTAAATAGGGCACCATCAAAACCGCTGAGACGATGCCTTTTGAACTGTGGTTTGGCAAGAAACCAAAGTTGTCGTTTCTTAAAGTTTGGGGCTGCGATGCTTATGTGAAGAAACTTCAACCGATAAGCTCGAACCCAAATCGAGAAATGTGTCTTCATAGGATACCCAAAGGAGACTATTGGGTACACCTTCTATCACAGATCCGAGGGCAAGATTTTCGTTGCTAAATTCGGATCCTTTCTAGAGAAGGAATTTCTCTCGAAAGAAGTGAGTGGGAGGAAAGTAGAACTTGATGAGATAATCAGATCTACTCCCTTATTGAAAGTAGCTCATCACAAGAACCGGTTCCCGTGACAACTACACCAATTAGTGAGGAAGCTAATGATATTGATCATGAAACTTCAGATAAAGTTTCTCTTCAACCTCGTGGGTCTACCAGAGTAAGATCCGCACTGAGTGGTACGGAAATCCTATTCTGGAAGTCATGTTACTTGACCATGATGAACCTACGAACTATGAGGAAGCGATGATGAGCCCAGATTCCGCAAAATGGCTAGAGGCCATGAAATCTGAGATAGGATCCATGTATGAAAACAAAGTATGGACTTTGGTTGACTTGCCCGATGATCGGCAAGCCATTGAGAATAAATGGATCTTTAAGAAGAAGACCGACGCGATGGTAATGTTATCGTTTACAAAGCTCGACTTGTTGCAAAAGGTTTTCGACAAGTTCAAGGGGTTGACTACGATGAGACTTTCTCACCCGTAGTGATGCTTAAGTCTGTCCGAATCATGTTGGCTATTGCTGCATTTCATGATTATGAAATTTGGCAAATGGATGTCAAGACTGCATTCTTGAATGGATTTCTAGAAGAAGAGTTGTATATGATGCAGCCTGAAGGTTTTGTTGATCCAAAAGGTGCTGACAAAGTTTGCAAGCTCCAGCGCTCCATTTATGGACTGGTGCAAGCATCTCGGAGTTGGAATAAACGCTTGACAAAGTGATCAAAGATATGGTTTTATACAGCACTTTTGGAGAAGCTCAGATTTACAAGAAAGTGAGTGGGAGCTCAGAGCATTTCTAGTTTTATATGTTGATGACATATTATTAATTGGAAATGATATAGAATTTCTGGATAGCATAAAGGGATACTTGAATAAAAGTTTTTCAATGAAAGACCTCGGTGAAGCTGCTTACATATTGGGCATCAAGATCTATAGAGATAGATCAAGACGCTTAATCGGACTTTCACAAAGCACATACCTTGACAAAATTTTGAAAAGTTCAAAATGGATCGAGCAAAGAAAGGATTCTTGCCTGTGCTACAAGGTGTGAAGTTGAGTCAAACTCAATGCCCACCACAAAAGAAGATAGAGAGAAAATGAAAGGTGTTCCTATGCTTCAGCCATAGGCTCTATCATGTATGCAATGTTGTGTACCAGACCGACGATGCTTAGCAATAAGCTTGGCGGTAGGTACCAAAGTAATCCAGAGTGGATCATCGACAGCGATCAAGAACATCCCGAAATACCGAAAAGGACTAAGGATATGTTTCTCGATATGGAGGTGACAAAGAGCTAGTCGTAAATGGTTACGTCGATGCAAGCTTTGACACTGATCCGGACGATTCTAAATCGCAAACCGGATACGTGTTTATATTGAACGGTGGAGCTGTGAGTTGGTGCAGTTCTAAACAAAACATCGTAGCAGGATCTACATGTGAAGCGGAGTACATAGCTGCTTCTGAAGCAGCAAATGAAGGAGTCTGGATGAAGGAGTTCATTTCCAATCTAGGTGTTATACCTAGTGCATCAGGACCAATAAAGATCTTCTGTGACAATACTGGTGCAATTGCCTTGGCAAAGGAATCCAGATTTCACAAGAGGACCAAGCACATCAAGAGACGCTTCAATTCTATTCGGGACCAAGTCCAAGTGGGAGACATAGAGATTTGCAAGATACATACGGATCTGAATGTTGCGCACCGCTGACTAAGCCTCTCTCACGAGCAAAACATGATCAGCACCAAGACTCCATGGGTGTTAGAATCATTACTGTGTAATCTAGATTATTGACTCTAGTGCAAGTGGGAGATCAGAGGAAATATGCCCTAGAGGCAATAATAAAGTTATTATTTATTTCCTCATATCATGATAAATGTTTTTATTCATGCTAGAATTGTATTAACCGGAAACATGATACATGTGTGAATACATAGACAAACATATAGTCACTAGTATGCCTCTACTTGACTAGCTCATTAATCAAAGATGGTTATGTTTCCTAACCATAGACATGTGTTGTCATTTGATCAATGGGATCACATCATTAGGAGAATGATGTGATTGACATGACCCATCCCGTTAGCTTAGCACTTGATCGTTTAGTATTCTGCTATTGCTTCCTTCATGACTTATACATGTTCCTCAGTAACTATGAGAATTGTGTAACTCCGCTTACGGAGGAACACTTTGGTACTACCAAACGTCACAACGTAATCGGGTGATTATAAAGGAGTACTACAGTGTCTCCGAAGGTACATGTTGAGTTAGCATAATTCGAGATTAGGATTTGTCACTCCGATTGTCGGAGAGGTATCTCTGGCCCTCTCGGTAATGCTCATCACCTAAGCCTTGCAAGCATGTAACTAATGAGTTAGTTATGAGATGAAGTATTACGAATCGAGTAAAGAGACTTGTCGGTAACGAGATTGAACTAGGTATTGATACCGACGATCGAATCTCGGACAAGTAACATACCGATGACAAAGCGGAACAACGTATGTTGTTATGCGGTTTGACCGATAAAGATCTTCGTAGAATATGTAGGAACCAATATGGGCATCCAGGTCCCGCTATTGGTTATTGACCAGAGACATGTCTCAGTCATGTCTACATCGTTCTCGAACCGTAGGGTCCGCACGCTTAAGGTTTCGATGACAATTATATTATGAGTTTATGTATTTTGATGTACCGAAGTTTGTTCGGAGTCCCGGATATGATCACGGACATGACGAGGAGTCTCGAAATGGTCGAGACATAAAGATTGATATATTGGACGGATATATTTGGACACCGGAAAGGTTCCGGAAGAGTTTGGGAATATACCGGAGCTCCGGGAGGTTACCGGAACCCCCCGGGAAGTATATGGGCCTTATTGGGCCCATGTAGGAGGAAGGGAGAAGGAGCAAGGGAGGCGCGCCCAAGCCCAATCCGACTGGGGGGGGCCGCCCCCCCTTTCCTTTCTCCTTCCCCCTCTTCCTTTCCTACTACTAGTACTCCTTCCTACTACTAGTACTCCTTCCTTCCCCCTCCAAATAGGATTAGGAAAAGGAGGGGAAACCTACTTGGAGTAGGTTTCCCCCTCCCTATGGCGCGCCCCCCTTGGGCCGGCCACCTCCTCCCTCCCTCCTTTATATACGGGGGTAGGGGGGCACCCTATACACACAAGTTGATCATTGATCGTTCCTTAGCCGTGCGGTGCCCCTCCACGATATTACACCTCGGTCATATTTTAGCGGTGCTTAGGCGAAGCCTGCGACAGAGAACATCAAGATCGCCACCACGCCGTCGTCTTGTGGAACTCCCCTCGGCGCCTCTCTTGGATTGGAGATCGAGGGTGCGCCATCGAGCTGTCGCGTGTCAAGAACTCGGAGGTGCCGGAGTAATGGTGCTTGGATCGGTCGGACCGGGAGGACGACGACTACTTCCTCTACGTTAAGCGCCAACGCTTCGCTTCGGTCTCACGAGGGTACGTAGACAACACTCTCCCCTCGTTGCTATATCATCACCATGATCTTGCGTGTGCGTAGGAAAATTTTGAAATTACTACGTTCCCCAACAATATGTTGCCAAGATGGCGGATTCAGGCATATTGTTGTAATACTTTGTAAGGTCCTCGAGAATAATCAATAAAGTAGCCGTATGCATCTCCCAGATGCAGAGGCCAGGGGTCATCCTCTTTTTCTAAAAAAATGTTTAAGTCCTTGCTGGAGGATTGTACTGTCACTTGTTCGCATGTTGTATTTTCAACATCATTTGAAATTCCCTAGTTCGCTCGGCTAACCTTCAGGTGGTCACGACCACCGTGGATTAGGAGCTTATCCCGCGATGGATTGTTGTTTGGGACAACAAGGATAAGGAGAGACTAGATAGCCTCTCCATCGAGGTATTGGCCTTCCGCTACGGTCCATGACGTGGTGATTTAGATCCGATCGGCCAGATGGAGATGACTGCAAACATTATGCAGCGATTTCCTGTGGCTTCGCGATGGCGGTGGTCAAGAAAAGTCTTCGGAAGGGCTCACCTCTCCTGATTCTATGGTTGACTTCGGAGGTGAGATACAAATTATGGACAGCGACTTTTGACTTTTGTAGTGCCAACCAAGCAAAAACATAACTTTTGACAGTGCCCAAACTTTGTAAAGCATATGCTACATGGGAGAAAGAATTGTGCCTTGTAAGCGGTGAGCTCACCCGCTAGCCGTGTGCTTCCACACAATGCCATCCTCGGCGAGCCTATCAAGGTGGAAGTCATGGAAGAGCATCCAAAGTGTGAAAATTCATGAATGTGTTTCACAGAGATGTCTGTAGAAGGATTGATCTTGAAGATCGAAGCATTGTCTTTTAGTACCTCACGCACCTTCCAATTCGTTCTCAAGGATGCCTAAAAAAAGGAGTGGAGCAATATCTTTGGGCTTCTTTCCAAGAAGCCACGGCGAGTCCGAAAAGTGTTTCTTCATGTCCGTTCCCACCGAGATGGTGGTGGAAGCATAAAACAAGTTGAGGCCCACTTCGTCACACTGATTTCCCATTCCCACCCACAACTTATAATTCAGAAAAATGTAGTGCCTTTTTAGGTCTTGCTTATTTGGTTGAACTGTCTTTCGCCGAGTGTTGTACTAGTCAGACTATAGTTTATGTAATTTGTTTTCTTTGGGGTCCTTTGATCCTACTCTTCTTCTTCTTTATATATTTAATTATTTATTAGTACTTGCAGTTCTCCTACATGGTTTGAAAAAGATTTGTAAAATCTCAAATCCATATTAGTCTGTTATTTCGAGTCGAAATTCGAAATGTTCAAATGTCCTAATCGAGATCCTACGTTTTAGGGCGACCTGTGAGTGAGAAGGGAACAAAATGTAGTAGGATTTCATACATTTTTTGGATTTCTTATGTTGGTGCTGACGAGCTTCTACGGGATGAAATGAAATATTTTCTGTTCTGGTAAAGAGCCTTTTAATGACGTACGTAGAACATTCGATGAGGCTGTTCAACTCCTGGGAAGGCTAATAACGGGTGAAGGTGAACGTTGCAGTTCTGTTGGGCTGTTCGCTATAGGCTGTAATTGCAGTTTTGTTGGGCTGTTCGCTGTAGGCTGTAACCATGCTTTGCATGGAGACTTTCATATTGGGCCATGTGCATCTTAGTTATGCAGAGGCGGAAGCGTGAAGCATGGACAGATAAGGCGCCACAAACCTCTAATAGAGAAGAAGAGCAAGCAGGTTGGAAGAGGCTCTGGGGTGTGCTATTGCCACCGAAACTGAAGATGTTTGCCTGGAGACTTGCACGTTCGTCTATACCTACAGGCGAGGTACGGCATCATCGCCATATGGCAACTACAGCGGCTTGTGTGTTCTGCGGCGCGGCAATTGATACTTGGAGGCATTCTCTCCTAGACTGTAATATGGCCCAAGCAGTCTGGGCTATTTCTGATTAGGAGTTGTACTCGTCCATCGTTATAGACGAAACACCAAATGCTAAGCTATGGCTCTTTGAGCTGAGCAGAAATTTGGAGCCGGAAATTTTTGCACGGACGCTGGTGATTATGTGGGCAGTTTGGTGGGCAAGAATAAGGGCGATCCATGAGGAGGAATTTCAAGCTCCACTGTCTACGCACGCATTTGTCACAAGGTTTATGGCTGACGTAGTAGATGCACGAATAAGGAATCGTCAGTTGAAAAAGGCCGGAGGAAGAATCCTTGTTCCTTCAATTTGCTGGACACCTCCTGCTACGGGCGTAGCCAAGATACATGCCGATGGTGGATTATCTAAAGATCGGCAAGTGGGAGCAGCAGCAGCTATATGCCGCAACGACCAAGGCATCTTTCAAGGTGCTTCGGCTGTGGTGCAAGCTGGAATGACCGATCCTGAAGCCCTCGAAGCACAATCAATATGTGAAGCTATGGCTTTGGCTGCTGACCTATAGGTTTCTAGAGTGCTTATAATATCAGACTGCTTAAGTGTCATCAAGAACATTAACTCAGGCAACAGAATGACAGCTTATGGTGCTATCCTGAAAGAAGTAGATAGGCGGAAAGATAGCTTTCAGATGGTCAGTTTCGACCACGAACGACGAGAGTCAAATAGGGACGCTCACGCTCTAGCTAAATATGCAGCCTCCCTGCGTGGGGGTAGACATGTCTGGTTCACGGAGCCTCCGGACCCGTTTTGTATCCCTATAAACATTAATATGCAATAAAGCTCTCCCGTTCCCTCAAAAAAAAAAGAGTTATGCAGAGGCCGGGTGTTACTCATAATACTTTGTATCCGCTTGATGCTACATTTTGAGATAATAAAATCGCCCTTTATCAACAAAAAAATGCTTTGTATGCATAGACAGGCCTTCACTTTTGACCCTGGCTGCTGGTGTATTGTATGCTATGAGCAGGTTTCTTATGCAACCAGCTACAAAATGAAATAAAACCGACTTCCGTGTCATTGCCAACGAAGCCACATACATCATGCGGCCCCGTAGGCTTTGCTCAATGGCGACAACGACCGCAGCTCACCGCCGTTGAGGAAGCCGGAGTACCAGCGCGCAGAGTTCCTCACGTACCTCTTCCTCCCTGCCGTGCTCATATCGACACCGCACAGCCCGAAGCGCATGTGGTTGCCGAACAGGAACTCGAACACATCAACGAACGACCAAACAAAGTATCCCTGCACATTTGATCCGTTCCTGCAACCAGTAAATAACTCTCTCAGAAGCTAATCCAGATCAAGAATGACATGATCCCAAGTCAATTCTTTCTCTGTTCCTCGAACCCAAGAGTTTCATCTGAATTCGTATGCTATTCTTTTACTACTTGGGTATGGCACTGGTTGGCATTTATGTATAGGATGATGAACTCCGAAAAATGACATATGGGCACGGGTGCAACGGAGCACTTTATTTTGAAGTTCAAAAACCGGATTTTTATGACTAAAGAATTTCAAATTTTTGTGTGCAGGAACATATAGCAATGCAGTATATCGGTCCAAAATTTCACTAATATACATGCTTACATGTAAAGGATACAAAAAAGAAAAAATACATGAAAATTAGGGGCTTGTTTTTTTGTTGGTTTTGGGCCGAAATTTTGTCTTTTTTGTGCAGCACGTAATACAACGTATTATTGAACGAAATTTTACAGGTATTTTAGACCACATCCATGCGTATTCATGTAAAAATAATAAAAAATTTCAAATCTTTTAAGCACCTTTTGGAGCAGTTCAAAATAAAGTGCTCCATTGCCCCCATGTTCGAAAAATCCGTTTTAGATGAACTCACCTTATGGACAGGTAGAGAACTTCCAAGTAATTTTGCAGAATCTTTGATCTGTTATCGTCATCGTATTCGATCTTGCCTGGGGTTTTGGGGGCGTCTCCATATCCTGAATCATCAAACAAAAGATCCTTCATTTCTTTGATTTTGTTGTACAGAGGTCAGCATGTTTTGTTTTTCAGTTCACACAACACTGGCAAGTATTCACAGTTTCGGCTCATCTCCAGAAAGCAGGGCAATATATGCACCAAGCAAGATCATTTTTTAATTTTATTTTGCCTACCATTTTCATGGATCATGATTGCAGGGTTTCCATACTTGAGTTTTACGTTCTCCAGTAGCTCTCCTAGAGCCCAAGGAGCATACTCATTCTGGCCCTGCACATGTTACATCAATAAAATTACATCTTACGATTGAGAATGAAATGAAGATTATCAAAAAAAAAAAAAAGATTGAGAATGAAATGAAGGAAATAATTACCGTGACACAGCTGATGTGTGCTGTGATTGCTGAAGAGATACTTTGCTTCGGTGCTTACCTCTAGGATGTATTTCGTCGGATCTGAATCCAGGCAAAAATGTTTTGCACAGTATAAGTAAGGCAAAAATGTTACATCAATATAAACTAGACTTTGAAAAAGCGTATGACTCGGTTAGCTGGCCTTTTCTCAGGCAGGTTCTTCTTGCCAAAGGGTTCGACGGTGCCTATGTTCACCGTATCATGCAGTTGGTCTCGGGTGGCCACACTGCTGTTGCCGTGAATGGCGCGATTAGCAACTTCTTTGCGAATGGGAGGGGCCTCCGCCAAGGGGACCCTGCCTCCCCTGTTCTTTTCAACTTTGTGGCTGACGCTTTCTCCTGTATGCTCTCCAAAGCGGCTCGATGTGGGCACATTATTCCTGTGGTCTCTCACCTACTTCCGGAAGGGGTCTCTCATCTGCAATATGCGGATGACACAATCATCCTGGTGGAGTTGGACAATGCTTGTATTGCCAATCTGAAATTCATTTTGTTGTGTTTCGAAGCTGTTTCTGGTCTTAAGATCAACTTCGCCAAGAGTGAGGTTATAGTGACGGGGGTTGACCGGGCGGAGGCCTTGCGGGTGGCCAGGCTCCTTAACTGCTTCTTAGGTTCCTTTCCTTTCAAATATTTAGGTCTTCCAATCTCTCCTGGTCTGCTTCACGCAAAAGACTTCGCTCCGGTGGTTGCTAAAGTGGGGAATAGGGTGCTTCCTTGGAGGGGCAGATATAATACTAATGCTGGTAAAGTGGCTCTAATCAATTCTTGCTTATCCTCTCTCCCGATGTTCCTAATGGGCTTCTATCTTCTCACGAATGGTGTGCATGCTGGATTTGACAAACATAGGGGTGGCTTTTATTGGAATTCTGCTGATAACAAAAGAAAGTATAGGCTGGTTAAGTGACAGCATATGTGTAAGCCTAAAAACCTTGGGGGGTTAGGCATTATTAACACTCGGGTGATGAATGTTTGTCTGCTCATCAAGTGGTGGTGGAAAATTATGACGGTGGGGGCCGATGTGCTGTGGTTTTCGATTCTTAAGGCTAAATATTTTCCTAACTCCAACCCTATGTTTGCCCCCGCGCGGCGTGGTTCGCAGTTTTGGAAAGCCCTTGTTAAAGTTCGGACGATTTTTCTGGAGCACGTCAAGTTTTGTGTGGGTAATGGGTCTGCTGTTCGTTTTTGGTTAGATCGATGGTCTGGGGATGCTCCCCTGGTTGTTAGATTTCCGGTTCTGTTTTCTTATTGCCCCAATCCGCAGATCTCCATCGCGGAGGTGGCTGCTAATAATTGGGACTTGGCTTTTCGTCGAGCCCTGTCTCCTGAAGAGTTGGAAGATTGGCAAAGTCTTTCTGCCCTCTTCCCTGTGCTCTCGGAGGAGGCCGACTCCGTGGTTTGGCCTCATGCGGCCTCTGGCAAATTTTCGGTCAAATTGTTATATTCTAGACTCATTGGTGGTATTCCTTCGGCTAGATTCTCCTGTGTTTGGAAATCCAAGGTCCCTCCTAAGATTAAGATTTTCCTCTGGCAAGCCTTCCGTGGTCGCCTCCCTACTGCTGATCAGATCAAAAAACACAATGGGCCGGGCTCGAATTCAGAATCTGTGTGGGCTTTGGAAAACTCTAATCACATCTTTTTCAACGGTGTTCTTGCCAAATTAGTTTGGTCTTATATCGAGATCTTGGCTTCGGGTTTCTGAATCCTCCTCTTTCTCGAGATATTAGAACCTGGCCAAATCTTTGGTCGGGGTCACCAAGAGGGTATTTTGGGTTGGCTTGGGAGCCTTATGTTGGGCTCTATGGACCATTAGAAACAAATTTACTATTGAGCTTACCTTCCCATCTAAGCCTGCTGATGTTCTTTTCAAATCATGTATATTCTTGCAGCAGTGAAGATTATTGACTAAGGAGCCTGATCGGGACGCCCTGGACCTGCTCATCGCAAAAATTCGGGCTTCGGCCTCTCAGATCTCCGGGACGAATCATGCCGTATAATTCTGGTGCTGTAGATTGCGGGATTTAGGTCTTCATTTCTCCCCGGCCTGCGTGCCGTGTTTGGCAGTTGCCTGTATCGTGAGTGCTTTGGGTGCTCTTTAACTTCTCCTCGTGGCTTTTTGTTGTATGAACCTTGGGTATTCGTGACGCTGCCGTATGGCTTTATCTATAAAGTCGGGCCTTGGCCTTTTCTCTAAAAAAAAGTAAGGCTGAATGGCATTGTATGAGTAGAGTAGCCTTATAATTAGCAGCTGCTTAGTTTAGTTACTTGCAACTCCTCCATCGGCGAAGTAGTCCCTCTGCTTCAGATTGAATGCAGTCTCGTCGGCCAGCGTTGGAAAAACAGCGTAGTGGTTCAAGCCGATGAAGTCGAATGACCCGGAGAGTTTCTTCGACTGCTCCACCGTCACAATCGGCAACCGTGCACCAACCCTTATCTTCATTACCGGTGGGTAGTCCCCATACACCAAAGGATGCATGAACCTGTACACAGAGGGCACGAGCTCTTACTATCTCTCTCTACAAATTAATGATAAAAATTGTGCTTTGAAGACCATGTTGGTAACAACTTTCAAGGAACTGGAGTTAGTACTAGCTACTAGCACTAACCATCCAATGTGAAAGTCATTCATCCTTGTTGCAGCAACAGCATCCTGGGATGCATTGGTAGCAGGCGCATACCACCCGGTCAAGAGAGTAATTCCTATATGCCCCTTTTGAGTTGCCTACAGATGAGCATTGCATTGCATGGTCATGATAATTATCGGTGTCAACTACTGTCATCTGTAGGGAAGATGCTGACATGACATACCTGGTACTTGTCTCTATACAGGGACACTGCCGAGGCATGTGCAAGCAGGAGATGGTGAGCAGCTATATACGGCTCCGTCGTGGAGTTCCCACCAGTACAATTTGTGCCGAAAGGATGAGAACAACGTCGTGGTGGCCAAGTGCCGCTGTCAAAGCCGCCTAGCGTTTCGACGTTGGGCTCGTTGATGGTGACCCAGTGCTTCACCCTGTCCCCAAAGCTTTTGAAGCAGGTGTCCGCGTACATGGTGTAATCGTCTCTGCACATATGGCAGCACATTCAAATTAAGAACGAAGAGCATCTAAAAGATTCTGAACCTTCATTGCTCATTCTGGAGTTACATGAATCTGGGGCTGAGCAGCCCGTTGTACTCATCCTGAAGGGACTGAGGGAGATTGAAATGGTAGATGGTGACATGAGGTTGTATGCCTGCAGAGCATTTGTTAGTGAGTGCTGGTTAATAATCAAGGTCGAGCGAAGGCTATGTTCAGGTAGAGAAAACGAGTTGTACCATGCCGTGTCAGTTCATCGATTAAGTTATTGTAGTACTCCAAGCCCTTGAGATTGATTTCTCCTCTTCCATCTACACAGTTCAGTGTCAGTTCAGAGACATAGTACTGTACTGACTACTCTATCTATGCGTGCTAGGTACCTGGGATAAGCCGCGGCCATGAGATGGAGAATCTGTACGCATCTAGATCCAGGTCGTGCATAAGCTTGACATCATCCTAATGTGAAATGGGAAATTAAATTTGTTCAGTTAGTTGACATGCATGTGCCTCATCCCATTGTATTCTCCTTTGTAAGCAGAGTACTTGGTGCTAGTTCTCCACACTGACCTTGTAGTGATGATACTGATCCGCTGCAACATCCCCGGTAGACTTGTCAGCAGAATAACCTGTCATCGTCACTTCATCAGTACATTGCAGTTTACAGAAATTAAGAAGATATTTTCGCAAAAATAAAATAAAATTAAGGAGATATGTTTTGCAGGTGTTGAAACGTCTTATGGATGAGCAGTGCTGAAAAGAATTACAATATGCTCACTCAACCATGAGACTATGCTCACTTGGCTTGCAACACACATATTTTTTTTTCGAAAAGGGGGGCTTCCCCGGCCTCTGCATCAGCATGATGCATACGGTCATCTTATTAATCATAACATAGTCCACAAAGTATCCAAGTCTGAAAGTTGATAACTAGAAAATAAGAAAAGGCTCACACAGAGCCGAAGGCTAGATACACAAGCTAGCCAAAGCACAATACATCACAGCCGGTTGGCTCTAAAATAGACAGAAAACTAATTGCCTATCCTATTACACGACCGCCATCCAAACCGGCTGAATATATCCCGAGCTACCGCCTCCCATCGGGTAGCAGCAGAAACCAAAGCTCCTGGCCTCCGCCGGAGTGAGTAGCGACCAGAACGGATAAGAGCCGTAGCTCAAGATAACTCGCAAAACATGGATATTTGTTGATCTGTTAAAGACGAAGTCATTTCTGCAGCCCAAAGAGCCCACAAAAGGCGCAAACCCCAAGCGAATGTGTTTTGCTAACCCGGCTCTACCCTAGTTAGCCATGTCCCAAACAGCATGTGAACCGTCCTTGGTGGGGTAATATTGAAAGCGACTTGAATCGTCGTCCAAAGAATTCTAGCTAGTGGGCAGTCAAAGAAAAGATGTTTAATGGTTTCACCACGATCACGTAAACTACACCTAGTAGGTCCTGTCCCAATTACGCTTAATAAGATTATCCTTTGTTAAGATCACCTGTTTATGTAGGAACCACATAAACACCTTGATCTTTAAAGGAGCTCTGACATCCCACACATGCTTTGAAGTGGGAATCGAGCTAGAATTAATAACATGCACATACATTGATTTAACCGTGAATCCACCCGACCTAGTGAGATTCCAGCGTAATTTATCAGGTTGTTGAGATAGTTGTACCTGCATGAGTCTCCTAACTAGATGCAGCCACTCTTCCCAACGATTGCCCACTAACGATCGTCTAAACTGGATATCCAGGGGTACCGAAGCGAAGACCGATGCAACCATAGCGTCGCGCCGACTATATGATCTGAGTGACGGATATTTGGATTGCTAGGGCGCCTCTCAAGCCAAGTATCCTCCTGAATCTCGTGCTCGCACCATTACCAACTAAATGCGCTGACCTCTCAAAAATGAAAGCTTCACTTTCATAAGCCCTTTCCAAAAGGGTGAATCAGTTGGTCTAACCGACACCGAGCCAAAGTTTTGGTTTGGAGATACTTGTTACGCAAGATTTGAGCCCACAAGGCGTCGCCTCGAGGATAACTTCCACAACCACTTACTAAGCAGGCACTGTTCTTAACTTCGAGATTCTCAATCCCCATACCCCTTGGTCTTTCGGTCTACAAATGATATCCCACTTCGCTAACCGATATTTTCTCTTAAGCTCATCCCCACCAAAAGAACCGCGATCGATAGAAGTCCATCGCTTCCTAACGGCAATCGGCACTTCAAGAAGGACAAAGGAACATGGGCATGCTCGTGAGCACCGAATTAATGAGAATTAAACGCCTCCATACGACATGAGCTTGCCCTTCCAACAACTTAGCTTCTTCTCAAACGATCCTCAATACACTTCCATTCATTATTCGTGAGCTTCTCGAATAGGAATTCCTAGGTAGGTGAAAGGCAGCTCACCCAAACCACACCAACAATCGCTTGTAGTCCTCTTGTTCCTCTTTGGCTCTCCCAAAGCGTAACAATCCACTTTTGTGGAAGTTAATTTTGAGCCCACTTAGCTGCTCAAATAAACAAAGCAACAACTTGTGTTCCTAGCTTTTACCAAGTCATGCTCCATGAAGATAATAGTGTCATCAACAGATTGCAGGATGGATATCCCCCATCCACTAAGTGTGGCACCAAGCCCCTATTTGGCCAACTTCCTTGGCTCTCCCTAACAACACCGCCAACATATCGGCTACTATGTTGAATGTAATAGGGGACATCGGATCTCCCTGCCGCAAGCCCTTATGTGTCTGGAAGTAATGACCTACATCGTCATTCACTTTTATACCAACACTACCCTTTTGCGTAAAGGTTTCGATCTGTCTCCTCCACCCCTCGTGGAAACCTTTCATACGTAAGGCTTGTTGCAGAAAAGGCCATTTAACTTTGTCATACGCTTTCTCAAAGTCTACTTTAAAGATGACTCCATCAAGCTTCTTAGAGTGGATTTCATGGAGCGTCTCATGCAACACCACCACCCCTTCAAGGATGTTTCTGTCTGGCATGAAAGCTGTTTGGGATTGCTGCACCACGAATCGCGCAATCTGTGTGAGCCTGTTAGTCCCAACCTTGGTAAAAATTTTGAAACCGACATTCAAGAGGCAGATAGGACGGAACTGCTCAATCTCGAGAGCGCCGGTCTTCTTTGGAAGCAACGTTATCGCTCCAAAGTTCAAATGAAAAAGTTGCAGCCGTCCAAAATAAGTCATGAAACATGGGTAGCAGATCCCCTTAATAATATGCCAACATCTTTTGTAAAACTCGCCGGAACCCATCCGTCCGGAGCCTTATTGTTCTCCATCCGAGATGGCATCGTGAACCTCTTTTTCCGTGAACGGCGCCACTAGCATGTCATTATCAGCAGCAGCTAATTGAGGCACATCCTCAATCCTCGACTCGCCGAGGACACAGCCGCTATCCTCCGGCGGTCCAAATAACTGCTTGTAGTATTCAAAGATGTAAAGCTTAAGGTTATCGTGACCGACAATTGTGCCTTCATCTTGCTCGAGCTGAAAAATTCTTTTCTTTACGTGTTTGCCATTCGCAATCAAATGAAAGAATTGAGTATTCGCATCCCCTTGGATTACCTTGCGAACCTTTGCTCGAGCGCCCACTTCAGCTCTTCTTCGCGGAGAAGTTCCTTTAACCTCTTTTCCAAGATCAACCTTACAAAGACAAATCCAAGAGGTTGAAGAACAAATGATTCAGCTTTAACATCTAGGTATTGGATAATCTCCAGAGTCTGTCTTTCTCAACCTTATAAACTCCACTTAGATGTTTAGCCCAACCCGAAGAAAGCACCTCAAGTGCGAATCTTATTCTCGCCATCTCGACAGGCGATCTACCCCTGGACTCTCTAGCCCACTCTCTGGCAACAATATCCAAGAAACCTTCTCTCTCAAACCATGCCGTTTCAAAAGAGAAAGTATTCTTGTTTCCCACATGCCTTGGCTCCCCTGAGTCAACAAATAGCGGAGTGTGGTCCGAAATCCCTCGTGTGAGAGCTTGCACCGTGACCAGAGGGAACTTCTGCTCCCATTCGGTACTTGCCGTAACCCGATCCAACTTCTCATATGTCGGATTTGGTAAAGAGTTAGCCTGTAAATTGTCTACCGAGAGTTCGATTTCTCTCAAATCCAAACTCTCAATGATGGTATTAAACATAAAGGACCAGCGCCCATCAAAATTATCGGTATTCTTTTCATCCCGCCTCCTAATAATATTGAAGTCCCCCCAACCAGATAGGGAGTTGTTCGACCAAGAATTCGAACCGTGTCAGCCAAAATTCTGGTTTAAGCTCGGTTGCGCCCCCCCATAAACCGCCACCAACACCCAGCTTAAACCCATCTATTTTGGATCGACTCTGAATTTCACCGCAAAGTCGCCCATAACAACACTCCGGACTTCAAGGGAATCGATCTCACACCCAAAGAAGATGCCCCTGCACCTCCCTCTTGGAGGCGCATAATGCCAATCGAATTCAACCCTCCCGACAGAGTGCTAAGAAACCGAGGTGCAAAATTATCCCTACCAGTTTCAGAGAGAGCAATGAAATCTAAACGGTGTTCTAAAGACGCCTCGCTAGAAACCTACGCTTAGCCAAGTCTTTAAGACCTCTGCTATTCCGAATATTCCTTTCATAGGTCATCATGGAATTTTTGGCCTTACAATTCTAGCACTCCTGCGTCATGGATGCAGGGTACACCTTCCGCTTCCACTTACGCTTAGGAATGTTATCACCGTAGCCGGTCCTCATAACCGTGTTCGGTTGAGCATGAGCAGCATCGTCGCTCGATTTCATCCTCATCAGTTCGCAGATAGTGGGACAAGATCCGCATGAATTTATCAAGTACCGTAACACCCAAGGCCTCAATCTCCGCATCATTCATAGGTTTTACCGCCGCTAGGTTTCTAATAGACTCCAAGGCCTGCTCCGCTTCCAAATCTAATAGATCATTAACCGAAGTTTTCAATTTCCAAATTATTATTCCCAAGAGACACCCCCACTTGGTTGGCATTATTAATAATCTCATCCTTAGAGAAATGCGAATGGAATTTGAAACATTAATCGACATACCTGTAGTGCTCTCCACATCACGCAGCTTGGCCGCCCGCATAGCGCACCTCTGCTGCAAATCATCCACCTCCGGAAGGTCCTGGAGACGAGAGCTCGTCCGCCTCCCCTCGGAGGCCGGGTCGCGGATCCCGCCGAACGCGATCACCTCCTCCCGAGTAGCGGCTCCCGGAGTAGGCCTGGGAGAGGAGGGCCTCGGAGGAGATGGGGAGATGCCTGACGGAGTTGGCACCAGAGCCTCCTGCCCTAGTCCGACCCCCCCAGCCAGCGTCGTGGCAGCCGTGCGTTCGGCCTGAAGGACCGCCGTCGGTACAAGAGGTTCAGGGGCCACCTGCCCCTGACGCACGTCCAGCTCGACCGGCGGCCCCACCACCAAGGAGGGCCCCGCGAGACGGACCTCCAGGGCCTCCTGCCCCAAAGGTAAGCCACCGCCGCCGGACACCGGTGCCTGCGCCGCCTGCGCCGAAACAGGAGAGCGAGAGGGGGTCGTGGCCACCTGCCCAGACGCCCCTCCCCACCGCGAGGAGATCGGGGACCCTGATCTCTCTGGCGACTCCCGAGGCCCCACCTCACGGAACCCACGGTCACAGAAGCTGGCCGACCGCCGAGGTGACAGCCCAAAGTCCAGGACCGGGAGCGAATGCTCGAACACGTCATCCGAGTCCACCCGATCACTCCACAGACGAGGCGGCGCTGACGCCGGCAAAAAAGATCCAAACCGCAGTGAGTTATGAGGTAAAGACGAAGCCGGGACTGCTCCTCCCAGCTCCGCCCTCCGGCTCTGAGCAGCAGCCTCGAACCATTGGGCTCTGTGGTTGCCTCATCTGTCCGCTCCACGAGCGCCGGTATCATCACCCCCATCGTGCATATCCACGCGATTACTAGCAGCAACCTCAAGAAATAACTCAGATCCTCAAACTCAATATCAAGTGGGAACACCTCGCCTCTATAGGTCCGCTTGATGACGTCCGAACATACTCAATGTCCGAATCTTGACTGCAGCCGAGCCACCCCCTGAGCTCTAGTGAACGCCATATCCACTTTCTCCGTCTTACCGACCATAATGCCCAAACTAGCCACCACACGCACATCAGAAAGAGCCTCAGACGGCGCCCCCGAGAAACGCAGCCACACCTGAGTAAGTGGTTTCCCCTTAGGCTCAACTTTCTTCCACTCGTGGAACTCCAAAATGCCTTTCGTGCCTGGCACCTTACACATCCCAAAACTCAACAAACGCTGCAAGTCCTCAGTCGAAGGAAACTCCACTCTGAAAACTCTATCCTCCATGGGTACGAGGTCCCACTGAAACTCACCCGGAGCCAACTCCCGAAGTCTCTGCACAATCTGAGCCTGAGAAACATCTCCCTGTGTCACCTTGACCAAACCAGTAGTAAGGCTCGGTGTGTCAACTGGGATCTCCCTCGTCGCCGCAGACTCGAAGAACATCAGCTCCGCACAGTACACACCATATACAGTAAGAGCTGGAATGTGGTCCTCAAAGAAAGGACAATCCCGAAAACATGCGCAGGCTTACCACAGGACTCGCACAGCTGGGCCACACACTCCGCGATGAAGTGACCCTTCTCTCCGCATCGGTAACAAATCATCCTCTCCTTCTTCCGAGCGTACTTGGAAGCCCTCTCAGCATCAGCCCCTTGAACCACCTCAGCCTCCTTCGCAGTCCCAGGAACCTCAGCAGCCGCAAGTGCATTTACCACCTCCATCGCCTGGGGAGGTAGCTCCTGCGGTGGCTGATCAGTCTCCATCGCCGCCCTGTCAGTGTCCTCATGTCGAGGGGGAGGCGGTCGGCGAAACCGTCCGCGGCCTCCACCACGACCACGGTATCCGCGATAACCTCCTCAGGCTCGTTATCGGGACTGAGGCCCTCAACGGCCTCCACCGTCCCAGAACGGTCTCTCCATGCAGACCGTCACTCGCCAAGCATAACCCGACCTCCTCCTGCTGAAGAAGAGCCCGATGCTGGCCAACTCCATACGCATCATACCCGCTATCACCCCACTTGCCTCGAGGTGCATCACCGGTCTTCCACTGGTATAAGACTGATTACTCTGGACCGGATTCTGCCCCGATCGATTTTGCGCCTGGCGAACCGCCAGGTGAGGCGGCGGTGCGCGCTGACCCCCGGACGGTGCAGCCACCGGAACAGCAGCGGCACCGGCAGCCACCGTGGCGGCCGAAGTCTCGGCCCGCATACCAGCCGTCACCGTCGTCGGCGCGTTAACCGGAGCCACCGGCGCAGCCGGGCGAGGAGCCCCACGGCCCGTCCCAGGAGCCTGCGCCACCGGCAGAGGAGGACGAGGGCCTCCCCGGCCCACCCCAGCCGCGATTAGCCGCCCTGGCTTGTCTGCGCTGCACGGCCGCCACCGATGGCGGCGGCACCGAGGCCGAAGCGCCGGCGCCGAATCGCCTCGGCGGGGCACCACTCGACCGCCGCACCAGCGCGACAGCCGGCGGCGGCCGCAGCCCGCCCGGCGGAGCGCCCCGTCCCGACGCTGGCGGCATCGACGGGCCGCCACGTCCAGCCCCGCCTGCGGAAGCAGCAGCAGGAGGGGGTCCCGCGCCTCGACCAGCCATGAGCAGCGGCGGGATCCTCCTCGCCCTGCCCGAACCACAGCGCGGAAAACCAGAAGAACCCTGGCGATGAACCCTAGTGGCACGAAGCAGCGGCGTAGGGTCAATCGACGTGCATGGCAGGATAACCTCACAGGGCCTTCTTAGACACATATAGGGAGGGAGAGGCGGTACCTGGTAGGCCGAGGTGCCTGCGCCGAAGATAAACCCGTCTGGGAAGTCACGGCGGGTGAGCGTGGCGGCGTCTTCCGGCAGGGCGGCGACTCGGAGGAGGAGCAGAAACCAGAGCAGCGGCGCCATAATCACTAGCAACTCATACACGGCACACGGCACCACGAACTCCTAGGTGGGGAAATAGACAAAGAGATGAACCAAGCCTGTGATCCCAGTCTCTCCATGTCTGTAGCCTTTTGGGTCCCTCAGACTAGCCACAGTGATAGTAACTTCGGTAGTAACATCGAGTCCAACTCAGCAAATTTGCTTATGTGGCAGTGAGTTAATGAGGAGAGATGTAGTACTAGTAACTTAGCTAGTTACTGTAACATCACATGTCCCAGTGCAATATGAGTCTATAACCTAATAAATGAAGCTTTGTATGTTACCACACTTATGTTACTACCCACTATTGAGGTAGTAACATAGTCTAGGGATATATGTATGTTACTAGTGTATGTTACTCTCCATTGTGGCTAGTCTCAGGGTCAGGGTATGCATGGACCAAAGCCAAAGTCTTCAAGCTCGCTGATTTTTTTCCCTTCTTCGAGGTTGCTTTCACAGAAGGGGCAGGTACTAGGCGAGAACATATCTTGTGCACCCGATGCTGTGCAAGGGGAGCTATTGGTACGTTTTGCAGAATAAACCTTGAAGTGCAGTTCAATTCTGGCTTTGTTTGGATACTCTAAGTTAGTTAGAGGTTAGAGTTAGATTCTAACTCTGAACTAACTCTAACCAAAGAGGTGTTTGGATGGCATGGTTAGATTGACAATAAATGTTCTTTCTCAATCATTTAGCCGAGAGCTGCGCTGACCGAGGCAGACCGGGACGTGCCCGGCAAGGAGCCGCGCTGGCCTCTCGCGCAGCTCGCCGGCCGAATCTGCCATCCTGTGTAAGGAGCCGCGCTGGTCGAGGCCGACGGGGACCGGCCGCGCAAGGAGCCGCGGCTGCTTACCGGTGGGTAGACCGGCGACGGGAGAGACGATGGGGTTGGAACGGGAGGATAGGGCGGGTGTCGGTGTCAAAACCGGCGGATCTCGGGTAGGGGGTCCCGAACTATGCGTCTAGGCGGATGGTAACAGGAGACAAGGGACACAATGTTTTTACCCAGGTTCAGGCCCTCTCGATGGAGGTAATACCCTACGTTCTGCTTGATTAATATTGATGATGTGGGTAGTACAAGAGTAGATCTACCACGAGATCAATGAGGCTAAACCCTAGAAGCTAGCCTATGGTATGGTTGTTGAGATGTAATGTTGTGTCCTACGGACTACAGCCCTCCGGTTTATATAGACATCGGAGGGGCTAGGGTTACACAGAGTCGGTTACAATGGTAGGAGATCTACATATCCGTATAGCCAAGCTTGCCTTCCACGCCAAGTAAAGTACCTTCCGGACACGAGCCGGAGTCTTCAATCTTCTATCTTCGTAGTCTGGGAGTCCGGCGGATATTGATAGTCCGGCTATCCGGACACCCCCTAGTCCAGGACTCCCTCAGTAGCCCCTGAACCAGGCTTCAATGACGATAAGTCCGGCGTGCTTGTAGTCTTCGGCGTTGCAAGGCGGGTTCTCCCTTCGAATTCCATGTTCTGCCAAGCAAGGTCCGCTGTACCTCGAATACTGTGCTTTTTGACTTCTACGCCAAATTATGGCCCTCTTCCACGCGTCGCACGAATGCGAAAAGCCAGGGAGTTTTTTACATTTTACCCCCTGGTCATGCGGGGCCTATTAAAGGGGCAGGGATCCAGATCCAAACCGCACCATCCTCCTCCTGCGTATACTCCATCGAAGTGCCTCTGACCCTGAAATCCATTCCACCATGGATCGTCAACGCGGCTCTTCCTCACGCGCTCCCAGCCCATCGCCGGGGGATTGGAGGAGGTGCTCTATTTCGCACAACGAGCTAGTAAAGCTCCAAGCGGAGGGATGGCTTCCTCCGGCCTTCATGGTTCCGGTCCGAGCCGGACTGGTTACTTATCGAGGAGGGAGCCAGGCGGAGGACACCCCAAGCCCCAACAGGGGGGAGCGGGTGTGTTACGTCCCTTATCTAATAAGGGGGCTCGGATTTCCAATACATCCGTTCCTCCGCGGGCTCCTGAAGTTCTATAGACTTCCGCTCCACCACCTCACGCCCGCTTCTGTGTTGCACATCGCGGGCTACGTAGCTCTTTGCGAGCTATTCCTGGGCATCGAGCCCCATTTCGCATTGTGGAAGAGGCTAGTCTGCCTCGTACCCCGTTCTCACCAGGGGTCCATATATCAAGTGGGCGGCGCCGAAATATGGCGCATTGCTGGGACCGGATACCTATCCGGCACCCCGAAGAGGGCGTCCAAGACTCGCCCTTGGAGTGGTTTTATATTGTAGACGCCCATCGCTGACCCAGTCCGGATCGGCCTCCGGAGTTTGATGTCTGCTCCTTGAAGAAACGCCACCGGCGCCCATGAGCCCCGCTTGGAGGAGGACAAGAGCGCCCATTACTTGATGGGCCGAATAAGACTAATGGCTCATTCCGCTTGACCATGATTGAGTCATGGCAACGCATCAAGCGGGGTGCAGCCGCTGCAATACGAGGTCACCCCATGTGGGATTTCAATGGGGAGGACGATGCCACCGGCACGACGCAAGAAGGTCCGGATTCGACCGAGGATCCGGTGAAGATCCCGTCCGCCTGTTCAAGGGGAGAAGGAGGACTTCTTCGTCCAACCCCGTGAATGGGTTTTCTATGGTCAATCCTGGAGGATGGGTGTTTAACACCTCAAAAGGGCCTTTACCCGTATTTTCAAGTTTAAGCTTTTATATTACGTCTTCGCGCAGAGTCTACGCCGGACTGTGGAGGACATGGTGAGTCCGCCCGCAACCCGAGGACCCGGAAGGATCCTCGGTCCGCCTCCAAGAGGATCCGGACCTCGGGTGGAGCTAATCGACGGGTGTATCACCACCGAGTGTTGACGATGCGTTGGTCGCCATTACGGCGGACTACCCCGGCTAAGTTCGGCATCCCAGTGACCAAGACCAAGTCCGACACCGCTATCTTATCCTTGCCTATTCTGACCTTCGCGAACGATGGTGTTTTGCAGGAAGCGCCAATCCGGCCGGGAGCCGAGCCTGCGGCGGCCGACTTACAGAGGTCAGGCCGAACCAGCAGGAGAAAAGGAGCGCCATGCGGGCGGAAACGTCGCCGCAGAGGTATAGCTCGCGTTTGATCTTTCTGAGCAATGTTCCGAGGAAACTTCTAAGTGCTCATGATCTTTATAGAAGAAAAAGCGCTCGCCGGACTGCGAGCACAGGAATTGCCAACCCAATCAACACCAGCCAGGCTCCTGCGCCCGGACTGGAGGGGGGGAAAGCGCAAGACGCGAACCGGATCCTACTCCAACGGAGGATACCGACAGACTGTCCGCCACACAGTCGGAGGTGGAGAGCGCTATGAATCATAGACACCGCCGGACAGTTTTTCAAGAGGCGTGCTTTTCCCGAGGCATTGGATGCCTTTAAAGCGGGGACGCGATCTCGGGCTGCCCAAAATGGTTTTACCAGGCCCGCGAGCAAGATGTTAAAGACATACGGGTAAGGGAATTTTAATGGTTGTATACACCAAGAGCCCCCGAGACTTAAATTAGTTATGTTAACTGATTTAAGGATCATGTAAACTTTCGTGCTCTTAACGAGAAGAACGCCCACTGTCCCGGGAGCTGCAAGATTGCAAGGCCCAACTTGAGGCCGCACTTGCTGCCGCAGGAGGAGACGGAAAGACCTCTCCTGGTAACACATTTGTATAAATGAATATAAGCGCTGTGCGTTATGCACGTGAGTCTAATAATGACACTGCAGGTGCCGCCGAACAAGATCCGGACAGGCAAGCGCTGCTGCGCCGGCTAAAGGCCGGCGAGAACGTGCTGAACAGAGTTCAGCAGGAAAGGAACAAACTCCAAGACGCCAACGCCAAGCTCGGAGAAGAGCTTAAAGGCGCACAGGCCGAGCTGTCCGGCTCCGTCAAGGAGAATCAACGACTTCGTCGCGGCATCTATAGTAAGTTCTTGAGCGAACTCTCTAAGGAAGAAGAGTTCGGCGAGGAAGTGATTTGACATAACATGTCTTGTAGGTATACTCACGGGCCGTCCTGCGGAGGAGATGCCCGTATCGATGGGTGATCCCCTTCCCGAACTGTTGCAGCTATTCGAACGAGTTCGGCAGGCAATGAGTGGCGTCGTACAGGCTTTATGGCCATCCCTTGCCCCGCCCGAGGGCCTCGGGGAGCTTGCAGAGAAGCTACAGGGAGTGCAGCAGCGTTTCCGTTTGTGGAAGGTTTCGGCCTGCCGTCAGGGTGCCAGGGAGGCTTGGGCCATGGTGAAGACGCGGTACAAGAAGGCGGATCCCAACCATATGGCCGAAGTTGGACCGGTGGGGCCCGACGGAAGGAGATCCTGTGAGTTTAGTGTACAGCCAGTAGAACTGGCTGCTAAATTTTCCCAATGGGACAAGAAGCTAGACAGACTGTTAGACGGGATTGAGGAGGAATACAATCAATAAACTTGACAATGTATGATATCCTTTAAAATGACATGTGAAATGCCTTCTAGCCGGATTGTAGATCGCTTGCCGTTGCCGACCTTTTAAGCTTCACCTCGGGACCCGAGAGTCCTGAGTGTGTCCGAATACCTTTTGGTTAATAAATAACCGTGGTATGCATGGAGACTAGGCGTAGGGGTCATTAGTGCTTTATCGTGCAAGTGCCCAACTAGTTATGTTATATTACATGGTTAGTAAGAAACATCTTCCGGGAGAATAGTTCCGTTAAGGGTTCCTTTATTTGGGGTGGCATGCCCTAAAGTGCATGTCCGGACTGCCAATGGAGCAAGAAACATCTTGGGGCAGATGGAAAAATGGGTAAAAGTCATCTTTTAAATCACCGACCGAATATTCCCTTAAGAACGCTTAGCTTTCGCTTCACCCACCGAGGTACACATCCGGTGACCCGGCAAGAATAATCGCAGAGGTGCTCCTTTACCACCTAGCCGAACAATCGGGAACGTGGGGTAAGCACAGAGCCAGCAACCCAGCTTGGCCAAAACTTAAGTCATATCGATGCATATAATGGCGAGTAAAAGGTACATGTGGAAGCATGACACATGTGTTGGGTATAAAACTGTATAGTTGAGCTTCGTAAAAGAAGCCCCAGAATAACGAGTCGTGTGGCACATTGTGTGTATGCAAAAATGCGAAAATGGGCCCCGAGGGGTTTTGTTAATTTAAAAGGATACGAAAGAGAAAAGGAAGACAGCCGAAATATAAAAGGTTGGACGGGGTAAGGGGACGAACTCTTAGTCCGGCGCTAGGCATAGAATCGCTCGAGTCGGGCTGCGTTCCATGGGTTCGCTCGAGTTGGTTGTCCGACGATTTCAGAGCGATGCGCTCCGCCGTTAGTACTTGATCAATAATGAAGGGCCTTCCCATCCGGGTTTGAGCTTGTCCTTTTCTTGTCCGCAGCGAGAACTAGTTCGCCGATGTTATAAGTCTTGGCCCGTACTTCTCTGCTTTGATATCTTCGAGCCTGCTGCTGGTAAAATGCGGAACGAGCCTTCGGGACGTCACGTTCTTCCTCCAATGTGTCCAAGCTGTCCTGCCGATTGAGCTCGGCTTCTCTTGAAGGAAATATGCCCTAGAGGCAATAATAAAGTTATTATTTATTTCCTTATTTCATGATAAATGTTTATCATTCATGCTAGAATTGTATTAACCGGAAACATGATACATGTGTGAACGCATAGACAAACAGAGTGTCACTAGTGTGCATCTACTAGAGTAGCTTGTTAATCAAAGATGGTTATGTTTCCTAACCATGAACAAAGAGTTGTTATTTGATTAACAAGGTCACATCATTAGTTGAATGATCTGATTGACATGACCCATTCCATTAGCTTAGCACACGATCGTTTAGTATGTTGCTACTGCTTTTATCCATGACTTATACATGTTCCTATAACTATGATATTATGCAACTCCGCTTACGGAGGAACACTTTGGTACTACCAAACGTCACAACGAATCGGGTGATTATAAAGGAGTACTACAGTGTCTCCAAAGGCGGATGTTGGGTTGGCGATTTCGAGATTAGGTTTTGTCACTCCGATTGTCGAGAGGTATCTTCGGGCCCTCTCGTAATACACATCACTTAAGCCTTGCAAGCATTACAACTAATGAGTTAGTTGTGAGATGATGTATTACGGAACGAGTAAAGAGACTTGCCGGTAACGAGATTGAACTAGGTATTGATACCGACGATCGAATCTCGGGCAAGTAACATACCGATGACAAAGGAACAATGTATGTTGTTATGCGGTCCGACCGATAAAGATCTTCGTAGAATATGTAGGAACCAATATGGGCATCCAGGTCCCGCTATTGGCTATTGACCGAGACGTGTCTCGGTCATGTCTACATTGTTCTCGAACCGTAGGGTCCGCACGCTTAAGGTTTCGATGACGGTTATATTATGAGTTTGTGTATTTTGATGTACCAAGAAGTTTGGAGTCCCGGATGTGATCACGGACATGACGAGGAGTCTCGAAATGGTCGAGACATAAAGATTGATATATTGAAGCCTATATTTGAGTTCGAATGGTTCCGGTGAAATCGAAATTTTACTAACACCGGGTTACTGGAACCCTCCCGGGGGTTATTGGGCCTTAGTGGGCCATGAGGGAGAAGAGGAAGGGCCGGCCAGGGCAGGCCGCGCGCCCCCTCCCCCCTAGTCCAAATAGGACAAGGAGAGGGGGGCGGAGCCCGCGCCTCCTCCAAGGGTCGGCCGCACCCCCCCTTGCTCCTTTATATACGGGGGCAGGGGGCACCCTGGAACACAAAAGTTGATCTACGGATCGTTCCTTAGCCATGTGTGGTGCCCCCCTCCACCATATTCCACCTCGGTCATATCGTCGCAAAGCTTAGGCGAAGCCCTGCGCCGGTAGAACATCAAGATCGCCACCACGCCGTCGTCTTGACGAAACTCTCCTCCCCGCTCTCTCGGATTGGAGCCCGAGGAGCGCCATCGAGCTGTCGTGTGTCAAGAACTGGAGGCGCCGGAGTAACGGCGCTGGGATCGGTTGGATCGCGAGGAGAACGTCGACTACTTCCTCTACGCCAGATCGCTTCGCTTGGTCTCACGAGGGCGTAGACAACACTCTCCCCTCTCGTTGCTATGCATCACCATGATCTTGCGTGTGCGTAGGAAATTTTTGAAATTACTACGCTCCCCAACATCTCTTTCCTCATACATGCGCACTCGAGGTGAGTCATGAATAATGTCGCAGGCGAACTGCCTCTGCCAGATACCATAAAAAATGGTGTGAATCCGGTAGTACGGTTAGGCGTTGTCCGCAGCCCCAGTACGGAGTCGAGCTCCTCGACCCATTGGGTGTCTGATTTAGTGAGTGACCTCACTAGTCCGGGTTTAATGCCGCCATTATTAGACCGCTTGCTCTTTCCACTTGACCGCTGGTTTGAGGGTGATAGATTGACGATAGTCGAGCTTAATGCCCATATTTTTGCACCATGCCTTGACCTCATCGGCTGTGAAGTTCGTGCGTTATCGGTGATGATGCTATGGGGACTCAGAACGGTGTACCACCTCGATATAAAGTCTATCACTGGTCCGGACTCTGCTTTTGACCGGTTTGGCCTCTATCCATTTGGTGAATTTATCCACCATGGCCAACAGTATTTTTTCTTGTGGGTTCCCCTTTAAGGGGTCCCACCATGTCAAGCCCCTGCACCGCGAACGCCGGGTAATGGGTATGGTTTTGAGGGCGGTGGGTGGCATATGGCTCGATTAGCGAAGAGTCGGCAACCGACGATCGCTAGGCCAAGTCCCGTGCATCCGCCCGAGCTGTTGGCCAATAAAATCGATGCACGGAACGCCTTTCCTACCAGGGCCCGGGCTGCTGCATGGTGTCCACCTAGTCCGGCATGGATTTCAGCCAGGAGGTTTCGCCCTTCTTCTTCGGAGATACACCTTTGAAGGACTCCGGTAGTACTTTTCTTATAAAGTTCTCCTTCATGAACCTTCTAGGCCTTCGATCGTCGGACTATGCAGCGGGCCTCATTTTTGTCTTCGGGAAGTTCCTGCCTAAGTAAGTAGGCCAGGAAAGGTTCTGTCCACGCGGCGATTACCGCCATTATGTCGTGGGCGGATTGTGTTACGTTGTCCGCTGAATCACCAGTTGGTGCGGCTTTCTCCGGTTTGTCACAACCGGACTCCTCTTCCCATAGTACGGATGGCTTGAAGAGCCGCTCGGAAAGATATTTGAGGACAACATCACGCTTACGCACCGATGCGTGCAAGATGTCGGCCGCTTGGTTGTTATCTCGGCTATGTGATGGAATTGAGTCCTTTAAACCGAAATGACATTTTCGTGACAGCATTACGATATGCTGCCATTTTCGGATCCTTGGCGCCAAAGTCTCCATTTATTTGGGATATTGCAAGGTTTGAATCCTCGCACCTCTAGGCGTTGAATGCCCATGGAGACGCCATCCGGAGACCATGTAACAAGGCCTCAGATTCGCTGCGTTGTTGGAGTCCGTGTACATTATTTGAAGTACATATCGATCAGATCTCCGTGGGGACGCCAAGACGACGCCAGCCCCATCCGCCAACATTTTGGAGCCGTCGGTGCATAGTCCAATTGGAGTATGCGCCGTACTTTTAGGTAGTTCGCTTCATCCATTCGCGACGAAGTCAGCCAAGACTTGCGACTTTATGGCTCGCCGAGGTTTGTAAGTTATGTCGAATGGCAAGAGCTCAATGGCCCATTTTGCAATCCTGCCCGCTAAGCGTCGCGGTTATTTATAATGTCATTGAGTGGTACTTCAGAGGCCATCGTTATCGAACACTCTTGAAAGTAGTGCGGAGCTTCCGGACGCCATGAACACCGTGATATGCTATCTTTTGATAGTGTGGGTAACGAGATTTGCGGGGGTTAACACGGGGATACGTAATACACTGGTTTTGGAGAGGGAATTTATGCCCTTCGCTGCTCGTTCGACGACGAGGACAGCGCCACAACTTGGTGTGTTGCAGCGATGTATAACAACATCGGTTCGCCTTGAGTGGGCGCAGCCAGACCGGATTTGTTGCCAATATGGCCTTTATTTCGCCGAGTCCGCGGGGCGCATCCGCCCACTGGTGTTCGTGCGCCTTAGGAGGCGATAAAGGGCAACGCCTTCTCTCCTAAACGGAGATAAACGGCTTAAGGCTGCCAAGCATCCCGTTAATTTTGTATTTGCTTGAGGTCCTTTGGGATATCCAACCGTGATGAGCTCGGATCTTGGCCGGATTTGCTTCGATTCCTCTACGGATACAATGAAGCCCAGCAGCTTCCGGCTGGTACACCAAAACACATTTCTCGGATTCAGCTTAATGTCATATGCTCGAGGTTGTCGAATGTGAGCCTCAAATCGCCTACTAAAGTTTCGACGTGTTTTGTTTTGACGACTACGCCGCTCACGTATGCCTCGACTGTTTTGCCGATCTGGGTAGCCAGACATGTTTGAATCATGCGCTGATATGTTGCGCCGGCGTTTTTGAGTCCGAAGGGCATCGTGTTGAAGCGAATGGCCCGTATGGAGTAATGCCGCTGCGGCTTGATTCGCTTCCGCCATCTTGATTTGATGATAGCGAGTATGCATCCGGGAAGCACAACGAATCGTGTCTCGCTGTGGCATCGATAATTTGATCGATGCGGGGAGGGGAAAGGATCCTTTGGGCAAGCCTTATTGAGGTCTTTGAAGTCGACCGAGGCGCCAGATTTATCTTTCTTTGGTACCATCACCAAATTTGCTAGCCACCGGATGTTTAATGTCTCTAATGAATCCGCTTCCAATAACTTGGCTAGCTCTTCTCCCATTGCTGTCTCTTGGGCTCGAAAATCGTCGAAGAGCCTGTTTGATCGCTTGAATCCTTTAGGATGTTTAGGTTGTGCTCGCCAACTGCGAGGGATGCCGGGCATGTCTCAAGGGTGCCAGCGAAGATGTCCCAATTTGCTCAAGGAAATCGCGTAGTGCGGCGTCAACTTCGGGGTTCAACTGTGCCCCGATGGAGGCCGTCTTCGTTGGGTCCGTTGGGTGGACTTGAAATTTAACTATCTCATCTGCTGGTTTGAAGGAGGTGGACTTGGATCTTTTATCAAGTATCACATCGTCCCTGCTTTACCGTGAAGCGCAGCGTGGTTAGTTCCTCTGCCACTAAGGCTTCGGATAGTGCTTCGAGAGCTAGTGCGGCTGTCTTATTTTCGGCGCGGAGTGCTGTGTCCGGATCACTAACGAGAGTGATTATTCCGCTGGGCCCAGGCATTTTGAGCTTCATGTACCCGTAATGGGGTATTGCTTGAAAAATTGTGAATGCCTCTCGTCCTAGTATGGCGTGATATCCGCTGCTGAACGGGGCCACCTGGAACGTAACTTCTTCGGATCTGTAATTGTCCGGAGAGCCGAACACCACATCGAGTGTGATTTTTCCGGTGCAGCGTGCTTCCCGGCTAGGGATAATTCCTCTGAAGGTTGTGCTGCTTCGCTCAATACGGCTCCAATCGATTTCCATTTTCCGCAGGGTTTCCTCGTAAATGAGGTTTAGTCCGCTGCCGCCGTCCATGAGGACCTTTGTCGACCGAAGCCGCCCACTATGGGACTAAGTACCAAAGTCTTGGCCGGGCTCGTAGTTCGAGATGTGGGCTCGCCTCTAGCGCAGAAGGTGATAGCTGTGTCGCCCATGGATTTGCTGTTGCTACTTGGTAGACTTCGCGAGTTCATGGATTGTTCGTTTTGATATTATTTGATGCGAAAGTCTCAAGACCGCTGACACCGTGGCTGGTATTGTTGGAGTGGTTTCGAGCGAAGCTCTTCGCCACTTTTGGCCACCGCCGTAATATCCAACATGCTCGAAGGCTATGCGCTGGGACAGCTCCCCGTATTGTGAAGTTTACAGGTCCATTGAGCCATCCCTCCAAAGACGGTTCCGCTTCCCTTGCTGGGTTTTTGCTTTTGATTTTTGCATCCGGGGCCTGATTGTGAGGCGCCTTTACCGCTGGACTGGGTTTGGGGCGGATTATCCCAAAATTGATTTTCAGTTTTCCGAAACTTTCCATCGCACAAGATTTCAGATTATGGACGCCAGATCGGTAAAACGCGTAATCTTGCGACGATCAATGGCGCTCAGATTCCCCGTCCGTGCGCTTGTTGCGTAAGATTGAAATTGCGTTTTCCTCTCGGCAGTCCTTTATCCTGTCCATAACCAGGAGGAATCGCCCAAGAATGATGTATTGCTTCGAGGGCTCTTGCCGAATTAGAGATAGGTCGCATATGTCCGGGCGGGTGGGTGGAATAGAATCCGGATCCTGCCCATCTTTGGGCTCAAAGGCCAAGGGTCTTCCGAACTTGAAGCTTGATTTGCTGGAAATAGACCAGCGAGTCCGGGCGACGATGATTTTAGGTTCAATGCTCGATCGGGTCCGCCTCCGCGAATCCGCATGGAGGGTTCGGGAATCCAGACACAGATTGTTTTCAACAATGGCAACGAATTGCCGAGTTGTTCTTCTACCACCTCGATGTGGTGGGTAGCCTGGGGAGATTTAATCTCTCTCAGATCGGTCTTAAGCCCAATCTGATCGTAGTCCGTTGCGACTCCCAGGGCGGCGATGCGATCCAAGAGCTCGTTAACAGACGAGAGCTCGATTGGATCTAACTGTTCGGCAGCTTTAGGGCTGACTCGAAGATTGCTTTCGACGGCTTGAGAAGTCATCGTCGAAGCGACGGCCGGACAGGCGGTCATAAGGAAACCGCCGAGCCGGATTGTCTGACCGGCGGCCAAGGCCCCTCCGGTGAGAACACCGTCTTTGAAGACGGGTAAAGGCATCCGCTCTATCGGCGACGACGACGCAGGAACTCTCAATGAAAGCACCAATGTCGGTGTCAAACCGGCGGATCTCGGTAGGGGGTCCCGAATCTGTGCGTCTAGGCGGATGGTAACAGGAGACGAGGGACACAATGTTTTACCTGTGTTCGTGCCCTCTCGATGGAGGTAATACCCTACGCCCCGCTTGATTAATATTGATGATATGGGTAGTACAAGAGTAGATCTACCACGAGATCAAGGAGGCTAAACCCTAGAAGCTAGCCTATGGTATGATTGTTGAGATGTAATGTTGTGTCCTACGGACTACAGCCCTCCGGTTTATATAGACACCGGAGGGGCTAGGGTTACACAGAGTCGGTTACAATGGTAGGAGATCTACATATCCGTATAGCCAAGCTTGCCTTCCACGCCAAGTAAAGTACCTTCCGGACACGAGCCGGAGTCTTCAATCTTCTATCTTCGTAGTCTGGGAGTCCGGCGGATATTGATAGTCCGGCTATCCGGACACCCCCTAGTCCAGGACTCCCTCAGCGGGGCTGCTACGGGGAGAGCAAGAGAAAAATATGTTTTTTTAGTGGTCCCGAGGAGAACTAACCCAAATAAGCACCTCTTAGATGGGTTAGTTTTTTTTGGGTGGGTTAGATGCATCTAACCCAAACTAATCCTTCTTGTTTGAATTTTTTTGGGTTAGTTGAGCCCAAACAAACCCAAACTAACTCTAACCTATGCATCCAAACGGACTGGGATCAGGTGACATGCACTCCGGTGACATGCACGGTGACATGCGGCTCAAATTCAAATTTAAACATTACGAAAAAATCTGAAAAAAATCATGCATGTTCACAAGACATATTAAGATAACCCCTAAAAATTTCAGATCAAAATTCAAAATATACATCGAGAAACAAAAAAGTGAAATCTGTCATGAATAGTTCCTGAACGGTTCTCTGTAGACTATTCACATCTGAGTTTCTCTTTTTTATTTCTCGATGTATGTTTCGAATTTTCATCTGAAATTTTTAGGGGTTATCTTAGTATGTGTTGTGAATATGCATGATTTTTTTTAGATTTTTTCGCAATGTTTAAATTTGAATTTGGGCCGCATGTCACCGTCCCAGTCCCATCCAAACAGGGCCTCTGTCCCGCCCTGTCTTCTCTCCCGTTCCCTATCTTCTTTCCCCTATCTTATCTCACGTGCCACAGGACAGGACCATGGCGGGTTAGAAAAAAATCGCCCATGTCATCTACCCAGCCAAGGATCTCTCTCTCTGTACCTACGAGATGACAGCTGATGAAATTGATAATTTCACCTCTTGTACTAGCCCAGATCGTATCTGCTTGGCTCAGGCTCTAGTTTTTTTTTGGCACCATGTAAGCAAGAATGTACACTTGCAAAAAAAATTAGTATGCGACTTTTTTTGTAGTTCTGAGGGACAGTTGCTGTACAGTTCAGTGCATGCTGGTGATGCTCCAATGTGAAACACTTTGATGTTCTTGCATGGAAGCATCTAAAGAAATGTATTAAGAGATCTTTGGTTCAGTTGAAAAACAACATCATTCACAACAGTTATTTATAAATACATTTCTCTCATATACTTAATATTACATAGTAATAACTGTTGAGCTTTTCAACTGTTCGAGAATAAATTACATGAAAATTTTGCATTTTCCCCAAAAGTCAGTAATGAGCAATCACACAACAATTACAACAACTGATACAAGAGCACAACTTGCCAATTTTCTCAGGTGCTATGCATGGTTTGGAACAGAAGCTCGGCCAAACAAATGTAATGAAGATGACACAAGCCATCCTATACAATCTTCAACAGAGCAACGCTGCTACTTGAAAAGCAGTAGAGATTCATACATTTCAAACGTCAGTCTATTGCACTGTCCATTTGAGGTTTCTCGAACTTCAGGCATGGGCCATGTCAAAGTTTACATCACTGCTGCAGGACTGCCATCCTGCTACCAATAGACCTGAAAATAAGACATGGTATAATTAATGACATTTCTTGCTAGGTGATTACGACGAAAAGTACGCGTTAAAAGCTAGAACAGGTAATCTTAGGAATTTTTTGCAAATTACATCTGGTGTATATCCAGACATTTCCATTTAATATCAGAAATGTCGATCGCGAGCATCTACTAAAACATTACTCGTTCATGTACACGAACATCACAGGAACAACTAGTAATTTACATACTCTTGCTGTATACAGATGAAGTCCTAGATACATATATGATTCACCCAATTACAGGAACAACTAGTAATTTTCCTCTGAGCCCAACTCCACAGGAACAATACTAGTTCGGAGTAAATATATGATTCGACTCTGATAAGCTGTCCTAGGATTTAAGCGCGAACAAAACATTGCATAACATTTATCAGTGTACACACTATTTTTCTTTGATGAGTCAGATTTGGTTTTCTTGATTTTACAGTGCTTGCCAACGACTAGATTGTATTGTTTGTGTGCATCATTTTTTTTCCTTTCTCGCATTAGAATCGTACTGCTGAACTAACTGCTTTCCACTGGCAGTATGGAGGATCACACCGATGAAAGGAATTGGGTTGCTGTTTTTTTATCTGGGGATTGCTGTTGTTTGCTAAACCTTCTTAGCTAACTAGACACTTTTTACCATTGCAGTTTCATCTAGAGGTTTGAAGTGGTGAAAGAGAGTTTATGGTGGTGGCTGTTGTATGTAGACGGAAGGGCGGATATAACAATACATCGATCGATATCATTTTGTTTATATGAAGGGTGTAACTTGAAGATCTATAGCAATGGACTAGGTGCTAAATTCTGTACAATATCAGTTGAAAACAGAGTAGATGATGGTTAGCACTTTATTCTAAGTGATGTGGTATAGGTACAGTTAATTTTATCTAGATTCTGTACAATAGCAATGGTGATGTAGGTACAACTAATTTTATCCTAATGATGTGGTAATATTCTCAAACTGGTGAGTATGTCTTAGTTATTGAAGTCAGTTGTCGATCTGCATCATATTGCCTACTGGAGTATGCAAGTTGTGATGTCTTGTTTTGCCCTTGAGAATTACTCCCTCCGTTTCAAAATAGATGACTCAACTTTGTACTAACTTTAGTACAAAATTGAGTCATCTATTTTGGAACGGAGGGAGTATGTTTTAATATTATCCATCAAGCAGAAATTTTGCCCAATTACTAGGAATTAACAAACTCTTGCCATATAAAGATGAAGTCTTAGGTAAAGATTGATATGCCATAGAGAGTCTTCCTGAGCAGCACAAGAACATCTAGAGTACTAGACAAAGTTAAGGACCTTTTGCTAACATAGTTACTCTGAACTAGTAATTAACAAAATGGTATCGACTAGTAATGAGCGTGGGTTCACAGATAATTCTATACAGTTGAAAGATCAGACCACACAGAGCACATCCCCTATTTTTTTTCCATCCTAACAGTAGTAATTAGTTTTTAAACTTTACCATTATGGCTGCATCTTGCACATAAACTCAAACAGTACGTACATAAGAGAAGATGAACAGAGGAATCAAGAGAACCAATATGACTGCGCATGAACCAATACTCTAATTCGATGTACATACCTTGGATCCTTGAGCTGTAAAGGACAATGGTTCTCTCCTATGCAGCCTTATCGTCGATCCAAAGAGTTACAACCCCACGTTGCTACAGAGACACAATGGCAGCGAGGCGCCGCCGGACATCATGATTTGATCTTTGGGCGTTCGTCTTCAACGCCGAAAGCGAAGAGGAAGATATACAGGAGAGGGAGAGGGATATAGGGATCCGCCCAATTTTTTCAGTTAACCCTAGCGGCGGCGACCTCCAGCAGCGGTACATGGCAGAGGAAAAGGGGATTGACGAACTAGGTTTGCGATGTGGATTCGTTCGATTTAGCTAGACATGAAGGTCTGTTCTGCAAAATGTACCAGCAACTCTCCTTGCACCGCATCCTGTTCCTCTCTTTTTAATCCAAGGGCTCATGTTCCACCGGAGCACCTGGTGCACGAGTTGGTCCGGTGCATAGGATACGTTCTCGGTACTAGGTAATCCATGGTCATTGTTCTTTAGTCAACAGGTCAAAGAATTAGTATTGATTTTTCATCACAGAGATCTGGAGCGACAGTCACAACTCAAAAACAACAACCAACGATAAGAAATCAGTACATGTAGCTAGCAGATTCTGATGACTCCGTACTGCGAGGATAGATGAGCGGCCCAATATGAAAGGAAAGGCGATGGCACGGGCGACGTGATCGCCGGGGTGCCCATGGCTGCCTCGGCGGGCGTTGCATCTCCGGCGCGGCTGGCGGCGGTGACCCCTCTCTCTCTCCGTGCTCGGCGGAGAGAGATAAATAGAAAACCAATAGAGAAAAATAAAGAAAGGAAAAAAGAAAAATCACATAGAACCTTTTCAAAACTGGGCGGAAGTTTCCGTCAAGCGGTTTAGAGAAGCTTCCCAAAACTGCTACATACCGGCTATTGGGTTGACCAACTTTCAAAGACTGCGTAAGCGAGCATGAATACCGTCTCGCGGTAAGCGATTGGAGAAGCCAGTACGTGCGGGCCTTAAATGGGCCTGTTGGGATTCCTACTCTTATGCCTAACCTGTCTCGCTCTATTTGCAACCTTAGGCCCCCCAAGATCTGTTGGATCCAACTGGGATGCCGGCATCCTTCTCTAGGGTTCAATGCAAGGCCCGACTAAGTGAGGGTACGAGCTTCCCGCGACAACTGGGAAGTTGGTGGGTGGCAGCAGATGGGAGGAGGATGTGCTTCCTTTGTGGTCGCTCGTTTTTTAGGTGTTTGAGTGGTTGCTTAGATTTAGGTAGAATAGGATTAGCTTGAATGGTAACTCAATTTTTTGAGGGTTGTAAAAAAAACTTATTTTTTTTAGGGGCTAAAGCATTCTAAGAAAGGCTAATTATAGATTAACTCATAAAGTTTTTTTTTATGCTAATACGTGTCTTATTCATATCATAAAGAACAAAGTACAAGTCACGTAAGGACCGACGTGACAAAAGTCACGTAAGGACCGACGTGACAAAACTAAAAATATAGCAGAACATCTCTGATCTTGACACCAACGGCCGTCACCTGCCTCCGGCACCACCACAACATCCACAAAAAAAGAATGACAGATCACCTCCTCACCCGAGCTCGACGCGGCTCCATCACTAATATGCAGCTTTGTGGACTTTTAAGGTGGCTCACCAAAAAGTGACGCCCTTGCCGTTGAACGAATCAAACCGGGGCAACACCCCAGACATGCCAGCGAACTCCAGATCTGACACTCCATCACGACTAAGATGCCGAAGGAGGAAATTATATCTGTCATCCACGAACCACGAACCCAACACATGTTCCATCTTCCAGATATCGTCGTTGCATACTACAATCTTCATCCACTTCAGGCCTATCTCTTAAACTATTTTTATACTACCAAAAACTAAGTGAACCGACTACTAGTAATTTTTTTTTAATAATCAGTTTATCCTATCCAACAAACTAGTTCATAATTCCTAGCCCAAATACGTTTCCAGGTCCATGTAAATATATCCACACTTGTCTTTACGAACAGCTAACCAAACATGATTTTATACGGACACTGTTTTAAAGCTTTTTGAGTATAAACACAATCTTTGTAGGAGCATCTCCAATAAACGGTTCATATGTAGAAAAAACTAACTTTCAGAACTTCGAGAGCAAAAAGCGTTGCTCCAACAGATGGTCCATAAGTAAAAAAGTTGGATCACGCCTTTTGGAGATGTAAAATTGAAAACTTCGTTATGCAAATTTATATCACGAGATACAATTGATGTAAAACCGCGGCCGCCCGCCAAATGAGCAACCGCCACTTCATTCCCCTTCCGCCTCGCGACCGCCCACCCATGACCACGCCGTCGCCGCCCGCCGCAGCTCCCCTCGCCGCCGCCCGCAAACTCCCGACGCCGCCAGATCCAGCCCCGCCGATTCCACCCCACTGGCCGCTTTGCCGCCGCCCGCCGCAACTCGACGCCGCCCGCAGAGATCCAGCCCCGCCGTCGATTCCATCCCTTTGAGCGCCGCTGGCGCGCGCCGCATCATCGCATCGCCTCCGCTCCGCTGCCTCCGCACCGCCCGACCCGACCCGACGCCTCGCTCTCTGCCCGCCCGACCCGACCCGTCCGCCTCTCTCCGACCGCCTCCGCCTCTGGTCCGTCCGCCCGCGCCGCTCCGTCCGCCTCCACCTCGCCGCCGCCGCCGCCCGCTCCCGCTTCGGCGGCCGCCTCGACTCGCTCCCCGCTTGGCCGCCGCCCGCTCCCCGATGGCGCCGAAGAAGACGCCGAAGGTCAAGTCCGGTTTCTTCGGCGTGAGGGCGAAGCCCTCCGGGAACTTCGGAGTGGAGTTCTCCGACGCCGGGCGGCGTTGGTGGCAGTTTCGCAACTCCGACGACGAGGAGTAGTTTCATCTAGTAGTTCGAATAAATAGTAGTTGAATTTATGTATGAAACTATGTTGAATTTCATGTTTGAACTATGTTGAGATGAAGTAGTAGTTGGTCGTTTTAATCTTCGTTTTGGACCATCTGTTGGAGTTGCTCTTTTATTTACATCTCCGTTTTGGACTATCTGTTGGAGTTGAGCCTTTTTCAAAAATGTAAAAAACACGTTTTGGTGCTCCAAGTTTGGACCATCACCGGTTTGGAGCACCAAAATATATATCATCTATTGGAGATGCTCCAAGCGCATTTCTAGTTGAATTATTAGCAACACTAATTTTGTAGAAAATCTTCTTCAAACAAGTTTTGGTAAACTGGTTATTTAGCCGTGCGTAATAATCCAATCCATCTACATGTCAGAAATTAAAGAGAAGGAAATCAAAGTAAGATGCTTAGGCCCAATTCTTCAGAAGGCTTCTAAAATAAGCTACCCTCGTCGAATAGGAGGGACGACTTCTAAAGTAAGCCGGGGAGGAAACTGCCTGTGTCATAAGCCGCAAAAATAGATCTGAGCCTTTGTTACATTGGTGGATTGACACTCGAGAGCAAACGAGATCAACAGATCCTTTTTTTTAGGGAAAAGATCAACAGATCCTTTTTTTAGGGAAAAGATCAACAGATTCTGATTGGCCAACAGAAGTTACAAGGAGGTCCAATTCTAGTGTGGACCAGCCGAATTTAGGTTAGAAGTAACGGAACTAGAAACCTCCTCTATCGTTTCTAATGGTCATTGTTGGTTTTTTCTGTTTGACCCAAGGGTGAAACCTCGGTTTTTTCTATGTTCGTTCGTGGTGCGGGGTGAGTGTGACGGACAAAGCCCGAGCGGAACGGAAAAAAAACCAAGTTCTTTTCAAGTAGGTGAGATGATCTGAAATTTTCTATTAACTAAATTTCCCCTTTTTAAGTAGAATAAACTAGGCCTTTATTTCATTCTTCGACTGGCGCTGGGGCGCTCGGGAGTAACCGGAATCAACAAATTCCGATTGGCCTCGACGGCTTTCCCTGTGCGGCCTGCCTTGGAGCGGCAGGCCAAGCTGTTGCGCTCTGAGCTCCTTGGTATGACATCCCTCCAGCTTCAGGAAATGGTCCAGCCTCTGCGTGATGTCATTGACTCCATGCAAGATTGAATGTTGCGGATGGAGAGCTTCATGGAGCGTGTTGAGGCTGCACTTGGCGATCTTTCCATGGCGCCGCCTGTGTTGCAGACTGCTCATGTATTGCGTCCTTTGGTTGTGCCTGTTGACACCTTCGAGGTCGGGATGGGTGCCGAGCTTCATGGTCGTTTCTCCCCTCGTGCTAGAGCACCGTCGTCAGCCTCTGAGGGACTGGACAATGATGTGGTTGTGACTCCGGTGCTAGAGATCATGCCTGAGTTGTGGGAGTTGTGTGAGGGCCCGGTTCTACCTCTGTCCGTCGAACAATGGAAGGTAGATCCCCCCCCCCCCCCGGAGATCTCGATTGTGGCTTTACCGCCATCATCACCCCTGGAGTCTAGCCAGATACCTGATGCCAAGGGGTGTGGTGATTTGGACATTGCAGTCTCTGCAATTCCCTCATCTGCGACCATCGAGCATGTGATGCATGTGAGTGACATGACCACTGAGCCAAGTGTGGTTGCACCTACTCCAAATACAAATGCTCTCTTCGCGAAAGAACTTTGTGACTTGCTCTCCAGTGTGGAGGTTGCTAGACCTGGTTTGGGCAGGCCGATTGCTTGCCTTCTGACGGGGACACCAATAAGAGGCAAACATAAGAAGGTGGGAAAAGGCAAGAGTGGTGCCATAGGCAAGGCGTCTCTGGCTACTTGATGGACGATCTTCATTCTCTCGGCCCATCCTCTTGGATTGGGTCGTCATGTGGGTTGGAAGGTGGTTCATGTCTGATATCGAGGTGTTCTTGTCGGGGGTCACATGGCGTAGTAGCAATGTCGAGGTTTGTGGATGTTGTGTCATCAGAGAGTCTGGCGGGGGCCGCCTATGCGGTTGTGGGGTTTTTCTTGCCATGTGAGTAGTTAGTCCGTCCTCCGTTTGTATTGGCTTTCGCCCGGTTTTCCTTTAATTAACTGGGCAATTATCTTCTTCTTAATTAATCGATGAGGCAAAACTTTTACCTCTGTTTCAAAAAAAATAAGTTAGAAGGAGGTCCAGTTCTGGTGTGGTCCAGTCAAATCCAGGTTAGAAGCAATGAAATTAGAAACTTCAATAGTTTTCGGTGGTCATGCTGGTTTTTTCAATTTGATGTGGGGTGGAACCTCAGTTTTTCTTTCTCTGTTCGTTCGGGGTTCGGGGTGGGTGCGACGGGCGAAGCCTGAGCGCAACGGGAAAAACTAAGGGCAACGCTAAGCATCAGACTACTGATGTTTGGCTTGCTATCAAACTAGTCCTTGACCGTTCGATCCAAAGCACCATGGACGTCCGATGTACTAGTAGTTAGGCCCGTGAGTTTTGCTAATTTGTTTCGCGTTAATTGAGTGCTTCCTCATAATGGTTCCCGCATCCATCGGACTTCTAGCTTTTTATACGAGTATAGTACGTGGGCTTGATGTAACGTGGGCTTATTGTTAGGAGTAGCTTACATGCATGATGCATGAATATACACTATAAGCATCCAGCCCTGCTTTCCAAGAAAAGCTAGATTAAACAGTTCCAATTTCCTGAACCCCATCCCACCCGTAATCTTTGGCTTGGTCAGGGAGTCCCAATCGATCTAGTGTAAGGACCTGCGATCCACTGAGCTGCTCCACCCGTATCGAGCCATGTTTGAAGAAAAACCTTTGCAGATCTTCTTTGTTAACTTGAAACGGGATTGCTTGCGCAATAGTTTTAAGGTGAACTTCCCTCCCTGCACATGAGATGAGCCTTTCAGTATCTCCTTGTAACTTACTTCTGATACGTTCACCAAAGTATTCGAAAGTTCCGCTAGTGATCCGTCCGGTAGCCGTCGGGAGTCCCAAGTAGCGCTCATTAAAGGCCTCCATTGAAATACCCAACACTGCTTTTAGCTCCTACCTAGCGGTAATAGGTGTGTTCGGACTAAAATAAATGAAACTTTTGTCACGATTAACCCGGAGTCTCTTTGCGCGCGAGTTTTAAAAGGAAAATACTTTCCCACAAGTGAGTTTATGGACGCTACAATTCCTAAACATGCGTCAGCCACCTGGAGGGCAATAGTTGCAGGGAGACAGGCCTTGAAGACCGGTTTGGTAAAAAGAATTAGAGATGGCTCGTCCGTGTCCACTTGGCATGATAGCTGGATCCGAGGTCTCCTCTCGCTACGTCCGTCAGCTCAACTCGGTAATGCTAATATTCCTCATGTGGTAGACCTGATTGACGCTGAAAAGGGTTCATGGAAGATTGAGTTGGTGAAACAAAACTTTACAGCCCCAGAAGCTGACGCTATTTTAAACACCCCTTTGGGTGTTGGAGGAGGGGCTGATTCATGGGCATGGGCTGCTGCAAAGTCCGGGAAGTACACTGTAAAATCCGCATACCGCGCTCTGGTGACCCATAACGAGCATTCAGCTCTAGGGGAAGGGACGGTGACAAAATCTTCAGAGAATCAGAAACAGTGTTGGTCTAGACTTTGGAAGCTCAAGGTTGTGCCAAAAGTTCGTGTGTTTTGGTGGCGAGTGCTACAGAAAATTCTACCTGTTGAGAGCACTCTGAAGCACAGACACATTACTCAATTGGCATGCTGCAAAGTCTGCCTTAATGCAGATGAAGACTTGTATCATGCATTGATAAAGTTCACACATGCAAAGATGTTTTGGAGAGGCTTCCGGAGCTTCATACAACAACTTGATCTCAGGACATTTTGTGTGACTCCAGATTTGATGAAGTTGACCGCGCAAAAATTATTACGGTAATGTGGGCGATCTGGACGTCCAGAAACAACATTAGTCATGACAAACAAAGCTTGGATCCAGTGGTGTCGATGAAGAAAACCAGGGAAGCTCTGGCGATCCTGGAACTCCCCATGGACCAAGCTAGGATCCTGCCTGGACACGGCTGGCGACCTGCTGAGGAAGACTGCATCAAGATTAATGTTGATGCAGGCATATCAATGGAAGTCATCCTCGTAGGAGTAGGAGGAGTTGCTCGATCATCTACGACTTACCTCGATGCCTGGTGCAAGCCGGTCCATGGCGTCACTGACTCACTTGTTGCAGAGGCTCTTGCCCTTCATGAAGGTGTAGTCTTCGCAAAGCTTCGTGGCTTTGAGTGAGTACAAATGGAGAGTGACAGTCAAGATGTGATCGATCTCTGGAACTCGCGTCGTTCTTCGCGCTCTTTGATAGCGCCAGTGCTTTTAGATATTGAAGGGTTAGCAGATAGTTTTTCCTCTTTTAGTATTCATCATGTAAAGAGGCATTCAAATGTACCTGCCCACTTGTGTGCGAAAAATGCTTGCACATTAGAGGTGACAGATTGTTGGATGTACTCTCCCCTCGGGTTTCTGGTGACTAGCCTGATGGCGGACACTGCTGGAGCCCTTTTGATTGAATAAAACCCTCCAGTTCCATGCAAAAAAAAGCATGGATATACGCTTCCGTCAATCACGTGTGATCGTGCCCCTAAAAAAACGTGTGATATACCAGACTCTCCGTTCCATCGATGTCCATGCTTCCAACTTTGTTAGTTTTCTTCGTATTTTTCCGTGGGTCCCTCAAAAAATGATGCTTCCATGGATATAATAATTTGCTTCCTTTGTGATAGAAATTTGATTCGATCCAATTTTTTTAAATAATTGTTTTCTACTCAAAAAGCTATGTTTTGTGGACACATTTTTTGGTTTACTAAAAAAAATTAGCTGCTTCATGCACATGCTTCGTACACTTTCTTATATTTGATACTAGGAAAATTTGCTGCTAGTGCATAACCAATTTTCCTCAATTAAGGAAGCACGATATATGGAGTATCTTCCGCACACTAATATTTCCTTCCAGCTTCGTTTGTAATATTTGCATCCATATAAAATTAAACTATATCCGAATAACAAATGTTTTGTGTCGGAAGCATTATTCCATTTACTAGAGAATTCATCCAATCAAACAGTGATTTGTTTCCATCAAATAGAAAAAATATTTACACTTGTTTCGAAAGCATCAATCTCTTGCTTCCATCAACTATAAAATTGCTTCCAACCAAAGTAGTAATAAAACTGCAAACAAAATGATATTTTTCGTATAATTTTTTTTTTGCTTCACAAAGAAATTATGTGCAAGCGCTGGACATCTATGACGATGCATTGAAACAGACTAATACAATGTGAACACAAATTTACAAATTCATTTTACAGCAAAAGTAAAATACTACTACAGCTCTATTTTCATACCATCGTAGTCGACATAGCGGCGGCCGAGACAATCTGTTCGTGATAAGATCCGCGTGTGCTACGAGCTCTACGCCGCTCGTTGTAGAACCGACACCTTGGAGCCCGGTTGTACTCGACACATTACATCGTCATTGGGAATCTGTACAACTGAACCATTCAGTGAGAAAGAAGGAAGCACAAAATTTAGTGGCTGACACAAAAATCCACGAAAAAAGCAAAATGGTTGTATAATAAAATTCATGAACGAAAGCAACATTGGTAATGGTTGAAGCGGACACTAGTATTGGTTGAAGCATACACTAGTATTGGATAATGGTTGAAGCAAAATGTTTGTACAATAAAGCAGTACACACTTGCAATGGTGGAAGCAAAAAATCATCACCATAGAATCATGTGCAAGAAACTAGATGAAGCATGGTTGATAGGAAGCAATATCTTCATTTTCACACAACATATATAAAAGACACACTAGAGGAATAAAAACATATTGGCACCAAGATCAGATGCATGAAATTGTGGTTCGTGAATAAATTATAATTTCAATCGAATGGAAGCAAAGTCATCGGCAGTAAGAAACTTGTCTGTTAAAAAAAGTATGGCAATTTGTAAGAAGCATGAAAATATGGCAGCTCAAGATTACTATGCTTGGTTTGAAGATAAAACATTTATAATTGAAAACATACTAATGTTTTGGCCCACAAAAGGATGCATGTTGTGTGTCCCACACATACAACTTTAACCGATTTTTGGTTGCCCAATGGAGGCAATTTTCTAGCTCGAAAGAAACAAAAAAAATTAAAATGAAGATGTATCATGGTAAGTAGCACAAATAAGTGCAATCAAATCATAAGTATGTTACTTGGAACCTTGAAAATTTGAAAATGGAACAAAATCTAAAATCGTTGCCATCAGGGATACATATGTAAGTGATGTACACACCAATTCACAGAGATTATATTATTGATTTGGTGATTGAATAGAGAATGTATGGCACAAATTCACACCAACCAAACAGGGAATAAACCAAAAACTTAAGAAATCTTAGAACAAAATTATGAAGGAAATATGCCCTAGAGACAATAATAAAGTTATTATTTATTTCCTTATTTCATGATAAATGTTTATTATTCATGCTAGAATTGTATTAACCGGAAACATAATACATGTGTGAATACATAGACAAACATAGTGTCACTAGTATGCCTCTACTTGACTAGCTCGTTGAATCAAAGATGGTTAAGTTTCCTAGCCATAGACATGAGTTGTCATTTGATTAACGGGATCACATCATTAGGAGAATGATGTGCTTGACATGACCCATTCCGTTAGCCTAGCACTTGATCGCTTAGTATGTTGCTATTGTTTTCTTCATGACTTATACATGTTCCTCGTAACTATGAGATTATGCAACTCCGTTTACGGAGGAACACTTTGGTGCTACCAAACGTCACAACGTGAATCGGGTGATTACAAAGGACTACTACAGGTGTCTCCAAAGGTACATGTTGGGTTGGCGTATTTCGAGATTAGGTTTTGTCACTCCGATTGTCGGAGAGGTATCTCTGGGCCCTCTCGGTAATGCACATCACTATAAGCCTTGCAAGCAATGTAGCTAATGAGTTAGTTACGGAATGATGCATTACATAACGAATAAAGAGACTTGCCGGTAACGAGATTGAACTAGGTATTGGGATACCGACGATCGAATCTCGGGCAAGTAACATACCGATGACAAAGGGAACAACGTATGTTGTTATGCGGTTTGACCGATAAAGATCTTCGTAGAATATGTGGGAGCCAATATGAGCATCCAGGTTCCGCTATTGGTTATTGACCGAGAATAGTTCTAGGTCATGTCTACATTGTTCTCGAGCCCGTAGGGTCCGCATGCTTAAGGTTTCGATGACAGTTATATTATGAGTTTATGAATTTTGATGTACCGAAGGAGTTCGGAGTCCTGGATGAGAACGGGGACATGACGAGGAGTCTCGAAATGGTCGAGACGTAAAGATCGATATATTGGACGACTATATTCGGAGTTCGGAAAGGTTCCGAGTGATTCGGGTATTTTTCGAGTATGGGGAGTTACGGGAATACGGGAAGAGTATTGGGCCTTAATGGGCCTTAGTGGGAAGGAGCCAGGAGGTGGCGCGCCCCTCCCAAGCCCAGTCCAATTGGACAAGGGGTTTGGGGCGCGCCCCTCTCCCTTCCTTCTCCACTTCCTCCTTTCCCCTTCTCCTAGTTGGATTAGGAAAGGAGTCCTACTCCTGGGAGTAGGACTCCCCTTGGCGCGCCCTCCTCCTAGGGCCGGCCTCCTCCGCCCTTGCTCCTTTATATACGGGGGCAGGGGGGCACCCCAGGACACACAAGTTGATCTACGGATCGTTCCTTAGCCGTGTGCGGTGCCCCCCTCCAGCATATTCCACCTCGGTCATATCGTCGCGGAGTTTAGGCGAAGCCCTGCGCCGGTAGAACATCATCATCGTCACCACGCCGTCGTGCTGCGAAACTCATCCCTGAAGCTTTGCTGGATCGGAGGTGCCGTACGTTCGGTGCTTGGATCGGTCGGATCGTGAAGACGTACGACTGAAGGAAATATGCCCTAGAGGCAATAATAAAGTTATTATTTATTTCCTTATTTCATGATAAATGTTTATCATTCATGCTAGAATTGTATTAACCGGAAACATGATACATGTGTGAATGCATAGACAAACAATATGTCACTAGTATGCCTCTACTAGACTAGCTTGTTAATCAAAGATGGTTATGTTTCCTAACCATGAACAAAGAGTTGTTATTTGATTAACAAGGTCACATCATTAGTAGAATGATCTGATTGACATGAACCATTCCATTAGCTTAGCACACGATCGTTTAGTATGTTGCTACTGCTTTTATCCATGACATATACATGTTCCTCGTAACTATGAGATTATGCAACTCCGTGCTACGGAGGAACACTTTGAGTGCTACCAAACGTCACAACGAATCGGGTGATTATAAAGGAGTACTACAGTGTCTCCAAAGGCGATGTTGGGTTGGCGATTTTGAGATTAGGTTTTGTCACTCCGATTGTCGGAGAGGTATCTCTGGGCCCTCTCGGTAATACACATCATCAAGCCTTGCAAGCATTACAGCTAATGAGTTAGCTGTGAGATGATGTATTACGGAACGAGTAAAGAGACTTGCCGTAACGAGATTGAACTAGGTATTGATACCGACGATCGAATCTCGGGCAAGTAACATACCGATGACAAAGGAACAACGATGTTGTTATGCGGTCTGACCGATAAAGATCTTCAGAGAATATGTAGGAGCCAATATGGGCATCCAGGTCCCGCTATTGGTTATTGACCGGAGACGTGTCTCGGTCATGTCTACATTGTTCTCGAACCGTAGGGTCCGCACGCTTAAGGTTTCAAGGACGGTTATATTATGAGTTTATGTATTTTGATGTACCGAAGAAGTTCGAGTCCCTGATGTGATCACGGACATGACGAGGAGTCTCGAAATGGTCGAGACATAAAGATTGATATATTGAAGCCTATATTTGGAGTTCGAATGGTTCCGGTGAAATCGATTTTACCGAAACCGGGGTTACGGAACCTCCCGGAGGCTATTGGGCCTTAGTGGGCCTCGAGGGAGAAGAGGAAGGGCCGGCCAGGGCAGGCCGCGCCCTCCCCTAGTCCGAATAGGACAAGGAGAGGGGCGGCGCCCCTTCCTCTTCCCTCCCCCAATCCTACTCCAACTAGGAAGGGGGAGTCCTACTCCCTGGGAGTAGGACTCCTCCCAGCCCTCCCTTGGGCCGGCCGCACCTCCCCCTTGCTCCTTTATATACGGGGCAGGGGCACCCTAGAACACACAAGTTTGATCTACGGATCGCTCCTTAGCCGTGTGCGGTGCCCCTTCCACCATATTCCACCTCGGTCATATCGTCAAAGCTTAGGCGAAGCTCTGCGCCGTAGAACATCAAGATCGCCACCACGCCGTCGTCGTCGACGGAACTCTCCTCGACACTCGGCTGGATCGGAGTTCGAGGGACGCCATCGAGCTGTACGTGTGTCAAGAACTCGGGGCGCCGAGTAACGCGCCGGGATCGGTCGGATCGCGAGGAGAACGTCGACTACTTCCTCTATGTTGTGATCGCTTCGCTTCGGTCTCACGAGGGTACGTGCGTAGACAACACTCTCCCTCTCGCTATACATCACCATGATCTTGCGTGTGCGTAGGAATTTTTTGAAATTACTACGCCCCCAACAAATGGTATCGAGCCTAGGTTTTTATGGTTTGATGTTTTGCACGAGTAGAACACAAGTGAGTTGTGGGCGATACAAGTCATACTACCTACCAGCATGTCATACTTTGGTTTAGCGGTATTGTGAGATGAAGCGCCCGGACCGACATTACGCCAGACGCTTACGCGAGACTGGTTTCACCGCCACGAGCACTCATTGCTTAAAGGTGACCGGCGGGTGTCTGTCTCTCTCACTTTAGTTGAACCGAGTGTGGCTACGCCCGTCCTTGAGAAGGTTAAACGGAGTCTATTTGACGAAGTATCGCTGTGGTTTTGATGCGTAGGTGAGATTGGTTCTTGCTTAAGCCCGTAGCAGCCACGTAAAATTTGCAACAACAAAGTAGAGGACGCCTAACTTGTTTTTGCAGGGCATGTTGTGATGTGATATGGTCAAGACGTGATGCTATATTTTATTGTATGAGATGATCATGTTTTGTAACCGGTTATCGGCAATCGGCGGGAGCCATATGGTTGTCGCTTATTGTATGAAATGCAACGCTTACAGTAATTGCTTTACTTTATCACTAAGCGGTAGCGATAGTCGTAGAAGCAATAGGTGGCGTGGCGACAACGATGCTACGATGGAGATCAAGGTGTCGCGCCGGTGATGATGGTGTTCATGATGGTGCTGCGAGATGGAGATCACGAAGCACAAGATGATGATGACCATATCATATCACTTATATTGATTAGCATGTGATGTTTATCTTTTATGCATCTTATCTTGCTTTGATTGACGGTAGCATTATAAGATGATCTCTCACTAAATTATCAAGAAGTGTTCTCCCGAGTATGCACCGCTGCCAAAGTTCGTCGTGCCTGCACACCACGTGATGATCGGGTGTGATAAGCTCTCACGTCCATCTACAACGGGTGCAAGCCAGTTTTGCACACGCAGAATACTCGGGTTATACTTGACGAGCCTAGCATATGCAGATATGGCCTCGAACACGGAGACCAAAAGGTCGAGCGTGAATCATATAGTAGATATGATCAACATAAGATGTTCACCATTGAAAACTACTCCATTTCACGTGATGACCGGTTATGGTTTAGTTGATTTGGATCACGTGATCACTTAGATGACTCATTGCAGATTAATCTTCGACTTCGGTTGACGAAGTTTTCATGCAATACTTTGTGAAATTAAGTTGTGCTATCCTTCTATTCCTTGGATGCCTAAATTTTGTGCCAAGGTACTTAAAGAAAAATTATTTCCTTAAGTTTGTTAATTCAATGCATTGATTAGGAACTTGGGATTTGAAAAATCGTACATTCCCACAATGGTTATTTTCTAGAGTGGTTATTCGGGATTGATTTGGTTCAAGGTATTGGAACTAAGATTGACTACATCCTTACAAAAGAGTTATTGTTGCTGATGTCCATGAAAGCATCTTACCTACTCTGTTTAGGAACCACTGTCTACGTTGGGCTTGTTGGAAAATGTCTCTTGTTCTCATATTGGTTTTAATTGTGTTAATTTAGAGTACTTTTGAATTAGAAATTACCTTGGCATTATAAGGTTGATAAGATTGTTTCCTAAGCCTTATTTTAAAAATTTGAAATGTAGAGAACGATTTTAGCAAGAAAGTTTTTGGGTGCAGTTTGATATATGGCCAGGAAATTTGGGATTTGCTTAACTGTGTAGGAAGGCCTTTTCAAGCAATTGGAGTTTATTGGTGTAAAGTATTGGGGAAGTTCACCGTTCTTTAATTTGCAGGAAAGGAGCATAACTAGAACAATTAGTTGGATGTTTCTGGAAGGGATTGCCCCTGGAGCATTGCTAGGGTCCGGGAGATCATGGGTGTCCGGGAAGGGAATCGGGCCCGAGTGAACTTCAACGGAATGTGGCCATTGCCCGGGCATCCTCTCTTATGGTTAATTCCCTTTATATGCTTGCATTTGGTTTCTACTATTCAGTGGTTCGGCCCTAGTTTATAGTTTGTTATTGAGCTCCGGACACCACGGAATTTCGAGGGTCATATCTCGGCATGTCAGACTGGGTTCGGCCGGTTGTGAAGGTGGAAATACCTTCCCCTTCGGTCATTGGGCCCTGTGCTTAGTTGGGGACCGGACCGGGTCGGGAATCTGAAGGTATTGGATTCCTTTGTTACCTAACTACTCCCTAATCCACTGATTGCCTGGGGCGTTATTGTTACCGTTCCCTAATGAAGAGACGGTTTTTATTTTTAAGTCAGTTACAATATTGTGGCAAACCAAGTTTCCTAACCGCTGAATCATACTATCGCTGTTATGATCACTGGCGATTAACGGTCATCATAGGTTTGCACGTCTGGGGATTAAGGTCCTTGTGGTGAAGGTCGTTTAGATGGTTACAAGTTACAGATAGGCCAAATCTTGATGTTTATCTTTTTGATTATGTCTTGATTGCCTGCAATAAGTGACAAAGTTATGCCAAGTGCAAGCATGTTGTAAATTATTCCCAAGTGTACGGGTTGAATAAGGTCCAAACGCGCCGATTTGGGTTTCGAACTAGATGCGCTAAGATCGGGTTTTTACACGAACGGGGTTGAACTAAGTTTGCGGTCCAAAGTTAAGAGTTTGGATGGATTGATTTATGTGGTGAGATTGGATTGACCGAACAATAATGAACCAAATAACTTAAGTGGGATTTTATTGAAATTGTTTAATTTAAATCAGTTTTGGGAAGCTTATGAATATTTGCTTATTTAAAGATGCTTCGGGTCTTTAATGATAACGCTAGGAAGTGAAACATTGGACATACAGAAGATTTGCCGGAATAAGGTATCCTATTCGGAAGGTCGGAGAGGGACCCCGGAACTATTTAACAACTATTTAAGACACCTGATGACTTATGATTATTGAGTGCCATTATGAGATGTCTAATGGGATTCAAGTTTTGCGTTGACTAAAGTTGTGAGTTGCAAGGTGATGAGTAGGTCTGTTTTAGTTGAAGGGTTATTTCTAGAAGTACTTGAAGAGGATTCAATTCCTGACAGGCAAATTTGGGAGAATTGCGATGATGTCTTGATTACCATTACGGGCGGCGGAGTTGACTATATATTGAGTAGGTTCAAAGGATTAGTCGATTTGCTAAAATCTGAATTACGGGATAGATCTTGTTAGTCATAAAGAAATTGTTTGTTGTGAGAGCAAATAAGAGAGGTATTAAAATGCAGCAGTTATTCATTTCGGAGAAAATGGTTCAATCCTGATAGAGACTATCTCGGTATGTACACTTAGGAAACGTGGTCCAATTTTGGGATATGTAAGGATCAAAGTCATAAGTATAATTATAAAGTATAAAGACCAAGAGAATAGTTAATAATTTTCTAACTCAATGGAACGAAAGGCCTTAGCGAGTCCGGGGAACTTGAAAGGATTGATGAGTGCATTGAAATTTTTGAATACTTTTTGGAACTATAATTGGTTTGGATTGTCTGGAGCATGAAATTGTCGGTATATGGAGGGAACGGAAAGTGGAATCGAGGGAATAATGGTTCATTGTGGAAATAATGTCTGCACCTTGAATGTGTTCTTATTTGATTAATCGATGGTTGCGAAGATATCTAATTGAAATAAACAGGTTATAATATGTGAAATTTTGAAAGTTTTAGGTATTTAAATGGATATTTGGAATATCGATGATAAGAAATTAAGTGCAGGCGTGAAAGGTGTCAATTATTTGGTTTGGCATACATTGTTAGCAATTTGAGGCCATATGATTATTATCTTGGATCAAGGATTGATTGTCAGGGAAATGTATTTAAGAATTTTGGTTTGAAAATGTTGATTTAAGTAACTTTGAAGTTAAATTTAGAGGTTGTATTCCACTCTTGGAATAATTAAGGAGGTTGGACTACATTAATGAATAGTCTTAAGAAACAATTGGTTAGGTCGAGAAGAAGTCTCCGGAGAGGTTTGATAGCTTCGTTTGGTAATTCTAATGGGCTCTTGATAACACCAATAAAAGGGTATTGGTACAATTATAAGGTGAAGCAGAATTTCTCTTAAAATATCTTGAATTCTAGTCCAGTAATTGAATATGAACCCGAAGGGTGACTTATGGAATGTTAAGCAGAACCCCACAAAGTTTGGCAAACTTGTTTATGCGATCTTCCAAAGTTCCGTTGGTAGAGAAGATGAAGTTAAGGAACCCTAGAGATTGAACCTTTACGACCAACAGATGGAAAGTTTAGGATTCATTGGGAAATAAAGACTAATGAGAAACCTCTTATGAGAAGGAGGGCGGTTCGGAACCTTAAAAATGGCATGACTGTTGATATGAGAATGGGATCCATTAATAAGGATTACAAAGATGGAACTGAATTGGGTATGTAACAAATAAAGATTGGCAAGGAGACAAAATGAGGAATTTGGGATCAAATTCAAAAGAATAGTTCGGTACGGTAAGATCCACTAGACTGACTTCTGAAGTAAGGTTAATGTGAACTCACTATTAACGAATTGCGACCAATTAAAATTTGGCCAATGACCTAAGATTTGGAATATGTTACGAGAGTTTTATGATGATGGCAAAAGAGAAGTGCGATCTTAAGAAGGAAGACCGATTAGGATAGGCTTTCCAAGGGATAACATTTGGGATCGACTACTTCCTCTATGTTGTGATCGCTTCGCTTGGTCTCACGAGGCGTAGACAACACTCTCCCCTCTCGTTGCTATACATCACCATGATCTTGCGTGTGCGTAGGAATTTTTTGAAATTACTCGTTCCCCAACAAAGGTATCGAGCCTAGGTTTTTATGGTTTGATGTTTTGCACGAGTAGAACACAAGTGAGTTGTGGGCGATACAAGTCATACTACCTACCAGCATGTCATACTTTGGTTTAGCGGTATTGTGAGATGAAGCGGCCGGACCGACATTACGCCAGACGCTTCGCGAGATTGGTTTCACCGCCACGAGCACTCATTGCTTAAAGGTGACTGGCGGGTGTCTGCTCTCTCACTTTAGTTGAACCGAGTGTGGCTACGCCCGGTCCTTGAGAAGGTTAAAACAGAGTCTATTTGACGAAGTATCGTTGTGGTTTTGATCGCGAGGTGAGATTGGTTCTTGCTTAAGCCCGTAGCAGCCACGTAAAATTTGCAACAACAAAGTAGAGGACGTCTAACTTGTTTTTGCAGGGGCATGTTGTGATGTGATATGGTCAAGGCGTGATGCTATATTTTATTGTATGAGATGATCATGTTTTGTAACCGGTTATCGGCAATGGCAGGAGCCATATGGTTGTCGCTTTATTGTATGAAATGCAAGCATACATAATTGCTTTACTTTATCACTAAGCGGTAGCGATAGTCGTAGAAGCAATAGGTGGCGTAGACGACAACGATGCTACGATGGAGATCAAGGTGTCGCGCCGGTGACGATGGTGATCATGATGGTGCTGCAGAGATGGAGATCACAAAGCACAAGATGATGATGACCATATCATATCACTTATATTGATTAGCATGTGATGTTTATCTTTTATGCATCTTATCTTGCTTTGATTGACGGTAGCATTATAAGATGATCTCTCACTAAATTATCAAGAAGTGTTCTCCCTGAGTATGCACCGTTGCCAAAGTTCGTCGTGCCCAGACACCACGTGATGATCGGGTGTGATAAGCTCTACGTCCATCTACAATGGGTGCAAGCCAGTTTTGCACACGCAGAATACTCGGGTTATACTTGACGAGCCTAGCATATGCGAGATATGGCCTCGGAACACGGAGACCGAAAGGTCGGCGTGAATCATATAGTAGATATGATCAACATAAGATGTTCACCATTGAAAACTACTCCATTTCACGTGATGATCGGTTATGGTTTAGTTGATTTGGATCACGTGATCACTTAGATGACTAGAGAGATGTCTGTCTAAGTGGGAGTTCTTAAATAATATGATTAATTGAACTTAAATTTATCATGAACTTAGTACCTGATAGTATCTTGCTTGTTTATGTTTGATTGTAGATAGATGGCTCGTGATGTTGTTCCGTTGAATTTTAATGCGTTCCTTGAGAATGCAAAGTTGAAAGATGATGGTAGCAACTACACGGATCGGGTCCGTAACGAGGATTATCCTCATTGCTGCGCACGAAGAGTTACGTCTGGATGCACCGCTAGGTGCCGACCTTCTTCTTGAGAGCAACACGGATGTTATGAGCGTATGGCGAGCAAAGCCGATGACTACTCTATAGTTCGATGTGCCATGCTTTACGGCTTAGAACCGGGACTTCAACGACGTTTTGAGCGTCATGGAGCATATGAGATGTTTCAGAGTTGAAGTTGATATTCCAACAGAATGCCCGGATTGAGAGATATGAAGTCTCCAATAAGTTCTATAGCTGCAAGATGGAGGAGAATAGTTACATCGGTGAGCACATACTCAAAATGTCCGGTATTACAATCACTTGACTCAACTGGGAGTTAATCTTCCGGATGATTGTGTCATTGATGAAATTCTTCAATCACCGCCACCAAGCTACAAAGGCTTCGTGATGAACTATAATATGCAAGGGTTAGTAAAGACTATACCGAGCTCTTACGCAATGCTAAAGGCTGCGGAGGTAGAAATCAAGAAGGAGCATCAAGTGTTGATGGTCAATAAGACCACTAGTTTCAAGAAGGAAGGCAAAGGGAAGAAGAAGGAACTTCAAGAAGAACAGCAAGCAAGTTGCTGCTCGAGAAGAAACCCAAGTCTGGACCTAAGCCTGAAATCGAGTGCTTTTCTTTAAGCGACTGGTCCTTTGAAGCGGAACTGCCCCAAGTATTTGGCGGATAAGAAGGATGGCAAGGTGAACATAGGTATATGTGATATACATGTTATTGATGTGTACCTTACTAGAGCTCGCAGAGCACTGGTATTTGATCTTGGTTACATTGCTAATATTTGCAACTCGAAGCAGGGGACTACGGATTAGCGAACAACGGCAAAGGACGAGGTGACGATGCGGCGTGGGAAATGGTTCCAAAGTCGATGTGATCGCGGTCGGCACGCTACCTCTACATCTACCTTCGGGATTAGTTTTAGACCTAAATAATTGTTATTTGGTGCCTGCGTTGAGCATGACCATTATATCTGAAGGAAATATGCCCTAGAGGCAATAATAAAGTTATTATTTATTTCCTTATTTCATGATAAATGTTTATCATTCATGCTAGAATTGTATTAACCGGAAACATGATACATGTGTGAATGCATAGACAAACAAAGATGTCACTAGTATGCCTCTACTAGACTAGCTTGTTAATCAAAGATGGTTATGTTTCCTGACCATGAACAAGGAGTTGTTATTTGATTAACAAGGTCACATCATTAGTAGAATGATCTGATTGACATGACCCAATCCATTAGCTTAGCACACGATCGTTTAGTATGTTGCTACTGCTTTTATCCATGACATATACATGTTCCTGTAACTATGAGATTATGCAACTCCGTTTACGGAGGAACACTTTGGTACTACCAAACGTCACAACGTAATCGGGTGATTATAAAGGAGTACTACAGTGTCTCCAAAGGCGGATGTTGGGTTGGCGTATTTCGAGATTAGGTTTTGTCACTCCGATTGTCGGAGAGGTATCTCTGGGCCCTCTCGGTAATACACATCACTTAAGCCTTACAAGCATTGCAACTAATGAGTTAGTTGTGAGATGATGATTACGAACGAGTAAAGAGACTTGCGTAACGAGATTGAACTAGGTATTGGATACCGACGATCGAATCTCGGGCAAGTAACATACCGATGACAAAGGAACAACGTATGTTGTTATGCGGTCTCGACCGATAAAGATCTTCGTAGAATATGTAGGAACCAATATGGGCATCCAGGTCCGCTATTGGTTATTGACCGGAGACGTGTCTCGGTCATGTCTACATTGTTCTCGAACCGTAGGGTCCGCATGCTTAAGGTTTCGATGATGGTTATATTATGAGTTTATGTATTTTGATGTACCAAGAAGTTGAGTCCCGGATGTGATCACGGACATGACGAGGAGTCTCGAAATGGTCGAGACATAAAGATTGATATATTGGAAGCCTATATTTGGAGTTGGAATGGTTCCGGTGAAATCGGATTTTACCGGAAACCGAGAGGTTACGGAACCTCCCGGAGGCTATTGGGCCTTAGTGGGCCTCGAGGGAGAAGAGGAGGGCGGCCGGGGGTGTCAGGCGCCCCTCCCCTAGTCCGAATAGGACAAGGAGGGAGGCGGCGCCCCTTCCTTCTTCTCCTCCCCAATCCTACTCCAACTAGGAAGGGGGAGTCCTACTCGGTGGGAGTAGGACTCCTCCCAGCCTCCTCCCTTGGGCGGCCGCACCTCCCCCTCCCTCCTTTATATACGGGGGCAGGGGGCACCCTAGAACACACAAGTTTGATCTACGGATCGTTCCTTAGCCGTGTCGGTGCCCCCTCCACCATATTCCACCTCGGTCATATCGTCATGAAGCTTAGCGAAGCCCTGCCGATAGAACATCAAGATCGTCACCACGCCGTCGTCTTGACGGAACTCTCCCTCGACACTCGGCTGGATCGGAGTTCGAGGGACGTCGTCGAGCTGTACGTGTGTCAAGAACTCGGGGCGCCGAATGTAACGGCGCCGATCGGTCGGATCGCGAGGAGAACGTCGACTACTTCCTCTATGTTGTGATCGCTTCGCCCGGTCTCACGAGTGCGTAGACAACACTCTCCCCTCTCGTTGCTATACATCACCATGATCTTGCGTGTGCGTAGGAAATTTTTGAAATTACTCGTTCCCCAACAGTGGTATCGAGCCTAGGTTTTTATGGTTTGATGTTACGCGAGTAGAACACAAGTGAGTTGTGGGCGATACAAGTCATACTACCTACCAGCATGTCATACTTTGGTTTAGCGGTATTGTGAGATGAAGCGGCCGGACCGACATTATGCATACGCTTACGCGAGACTGGTTTCACCGCTCTGAGCACTCGTTGCTTAAAGGTGATTGGCGGGTGTCTGTCTCTCTCACTTTAGTTGAACTGAGTGTGGCTACGCCGGTCCTTGAGAAGGTTAAAACAGAGTCTATTTGACGAAATATCGTTGTGGTTTTGATGCGTGGGTGAGATTGGTTCTTGCTTAAGCCCGTAGCAGCCACGTAAAATTTGCAACAACAAAGTAGAGGACGTCTAACTTGTTTTTGCAGGGCATGTTGTGATGTGATATGGTCAAGACGTGATGCTATATTTTATTGTATGAGATGATCATGTTTTGTAACGAAGTTATCGGCAATCGGCGAGAGCCATATGGTTGTCGCTTTATTGTATGAAATGCAACGCATACTGTAATTGCTTTACTTTATCACTAAGCGGTAGCGATAGTCGTAGAAGCAATAGGTGGCGTGGCGACAACGATGCTACGATGGAGATCAAGGTGTCGCGCCGGTGACGATGGTGATCATGATGGTGCTGCGAGATGGAGATCACGAAGCACAAGATGATGATGACCATATCATATCACTTATATTGATTAGCATGTGATGTTTATCTTTTATGCATCTTATCTTGCTTTGATTGACGGTAGCATTATAAGATGATCTCTCACTAAATTATCAAGAAGTGTTCTCCTGAGTATGCACCGTTGCCAAAGTTAAATCGTGCCCGGACACCACGTGATGATCGGGTGTGATAAGCTCTCGTCCATCTACAACGGTGCAAGCCAGTTTTGCACACGCAGAATACTCGGGTTATACTTGACGAGCCTAGCATATGCAGATATGGCCTCGGAACACGGAGACCGAAAGGTCGGCGTGAATCATATAGTAGATATGATCAACATAAGATGTTCACCATTGAAAACTACTCCATTTCACGTTATGATCGGTTATGGTTTAGTTGATTTGGATCACGTGATCACTTAGATGACTAGAGATGTCTGCCTAAGTGGGAGTTCTTAAGTAATATGATTAATTGAACTTAAATTTATCATGAACTTAGTACTGATAGTATCTTGATTGTTTATGTTTGATTGTAGATAGATGGCTCGTCTTTGTTGTTCCGTTGAATTTTAATCGTTCCTTGAGAAAGCAAAGTTGAAAGATGATGGTAGCAACTACACGGATTGGGTCCGTAACTCGAGGATTATCCTCATTGCTGCACGAGAAGAGTTCGTCTGGATGCACCGCTAGGTGCCAGACTCTTCGCAGAGCAACACGGATGTTATGAGCGTATGGCGAGCAAAGCTGATGACTACTCTATAGTTCATGTGCCATGCTTTACGGCTTAGAACAGGACTTCAACGACGTTTTGAGCGTCATGGAGCATATGAGATGTTTCAGAGTTGAAGTTGATATTCCAACAGAATGCCCGGATTGAGAGATATGAAGTCTCCAATAAGTTCTATAGCTGCAAGATGGAGGAGAATAGTTACGTCGGTGAGCACATACTCAAAATGTCCGGGTATTACAATCACTTGACTCAATTGGGAGTTAATCTTACGGATGATTGTGTCATTGATGTAATTCTTCAATCACCGCCACCAAGCTACAAAGGCTTCGTGATGAACTATAATATGCAAGGGTTAGTAAAGACTATACCTAAGCTCTTCGCAATGCTAAAGGCTGCGGAGGTAGAAATCAAGAAGGAGCATCAAGTGTTGATGGTCAATAAGACCACTAGTTTCAAGAAGGAAGGCAAAGGGAAGAAGAAGGGAACTTCAAGAAGAACAGCAAGCAAGTTCTTTCGTCAGAGAAGAAACCCAAGTCCGGACCTAAGCACAAATCGAGTGCTTTCTTTAAGCGGATCGTCCTTTGAAGCGGAACTGCCCCAAGTATTTGGCGGATAAGAAGGATGGCAAGGTGAACATAGGTATATGTGATATACATGTTATTGATGTGTACCTTACTAGAGCTCGCAGAGCACTGGTATTTGATCTTGGTTACATTGCTAATATTTGCAACTCGAAACAGGGACTACGGATTAAGCGAACACTGGCAAAGGACGAGGTGACGATGCGCGTGGGAAATGGTTCCAAAGTCGATGTGATCGCGGTCGGCACGCTACCTCTACATCTACCTTCGGGATTAGTTTTAGACCTAAATAATTGTTATTTGGTGCCTGCGTTGAGCATGAACATTATATCTGAAGGAAATATGCCCTAGAGGCAATAATAAAGTTATTATTTATTTCCTTATTTCATGATAAATGTTTATCATTCATGCTAGAATTGTATTAACCGGAAACATGATACATGTGTGAATGCATAGACAAACAAAGATGTCACTAGTATGCCTCTACTAGACTAGCTTGTTAATCAAAGATGGTTATGTTTCCTGACCATGAACAAGGAGTTGTTATTTGATTAACAAGGTCACATCATTAGTAGAATGATCTGATTGACATGACCCAATCCATTAGCTTAGCACACGATCGTTTAGTATGTTGCTCTTGCTTTTATCCATGACATATACATGTTCTGTAACTATGAGATTATGCAACTCCGTTTACGGAGGAACACTTTGGGTACTACCAAACGTCACAACGTAATCGGGTGATTATAAAGGAGTACTACAGGTGTCTCCAAAGGCGGATGTTGGGTTGGCGTATTTGAGATTAGGTTTTGTCACTCCGATTGTCGGAGAGGTATCTCTGGCCCTCTCGGTAATACACATCACATAAGCCTTACAAGCATTGCAACTAATGATTTAGTTGTGAGATGATGTATTACTTGAACGAGTAAAGAGACTTGCGGTAACGAGATTGAACTAGGTATTGGATACCGACGATCGAATCTCGGGCAAGTAACATACCGATGACAAAGGAACAACGTATGTTGTTATGCGGTCGACCGATAAAGATCTTCGTAGAATATGTTGGAACCAATATGGGCATCCAGGTCCGCTATTGGTTATTGACCGAGACGTGTCTCGGTCATGTCTACATTGTTCTCGAACCGTAGGGTCCGCACGCTTAAGGTTTCGATGTGATTTATATTATGAGTTTATGTATTTTGATGTACCAAAGAAGTTGAGTCCGGATGTGATCACGGACATGACGAGGAGTCTCGAAATGGTCGAGACATAAAGATTGATATATTGGAAGCCTATATTTGGAGTTCGAATGGTTCCGGTGAAATCGGGATTTTCTGGGAAAACCGGGGTTACGGAACCCTCCGGAGGCTATTGGGCCTTAGTGGGCCTCGAGGGAGAAGAGGAGGGCCGGCCGGGGTGGTCGCGCCCCTCCCCCTAGTCCGAATAGGACAAGGAGGCGGCGCCCTCTTCCTTCTTCTCCTCCCCAATCCTACTCCAACTAGGAAGGGAGTCCTACTCCGGTGGGAGTAGGACTCCTCCTGCCGCCTCCTCCCTTGGGCGGCTGCACCTCCCCCCTCCCTCCTTTATATACGGGGGCAGGCGGGCACCCTAGAACACACAAGTTTGATCTACGGATCGTTCCTTAGCCGTGTGCGGTGCCCCCCTCCACCATATTCCACCTCGGTCATATCGTTGCGAAGCTTAGGCGAAGCCCTGCGCCGGTAGAACATCAAGATCGTCACCACGCCGTCGTGCTAACGGAACTCTCCCTCGACACTTGGCTGGATCGGAGTTCGAGGGACGTCATCGAGCTGTACGTGTGTCAAGAACTCGGGGGCGCCGGAGTAACGGCGCTGGGATCGGTCGGATCGCGAGGAGAACGTACGACTACTTCCTCTATGTTGTGATCGCTTCGCTTTGGTCTCGAGTGCGTAGACAACACTCTCCCTCTCGTTGCTATACATCACCATGATCTTGCGTGTGCGTAGGAATTTTTTGAAATTACTCGTTCCCCAACAATGGTATCGAGCCTAGGTTTTATGGTTTGATGTTTTGCACGAGTAGAACACAAGTGAGTTGTGGGCGATACAAGTCATACTACCTACCAGCATGTCATACTTTGGTTTAGCGGTATTGTGAGATGAAGCGGCCCGACCGACATTACGCAGCGTCGCTTACGCGAGATTGGTTTCACCGCTCGAGCACTCATTGCTTAAAGGTGATTGGCGGGTGTCTGTCTCTCTCACTTTAGTTGAACTGAAAAGTGGCTACGCCCGGTCCTTGAGAAGGTTAAACGGAGTCTATTTGACGAAGTATCGTTGTGGTTTTGATGCGTGGGTGAGATTGGTTCTTGCTTAAGCCCGTAGCAGCCACGTAAAATTTGCAACAACAAAGTAGAGGACGTCTAACTTGTTTTTGCAGGGCATGTTGTGATGTGATATGGTCAAGACGTGATGCTATATTTTATTGTATGAGATGATCATGTTTTGTAACCGGTTATCGGCAATCGGCGAGAGCCATATGGTTGTCGCTTTATTGTATGAAATGCAAGCATACATAATTGCTTTACTTTATCACTAAGCGGTAGCGATAGTCGTAGAAGCAATAGGTGGCGTGGCGACAACGATGCTACGATGGAGATCAAGGTGTCGCGCCGGTGGCGATGGTGATCATGATGGTGCTGCAGAGATGGAGATCACAAAGCACAAGATGATGATGACCATATCATATCACTTATATTGATTAGCATGTGATGTTTATCTTTTATGCATCTTATCTTGCTTTGATTGACGGTAGCATTATAAGATGATCTCTCACTAAATTATCAAGAAGTGTTCTCCTGAGTATGCACCGCTGCCAAAGTTCGTCGTGCCCGCACACCACGTGATGATCGGGTGTGATAAGCTCTCGTCCATCTACAATGGGTGCAAGCCAGTTTTGCACACGCAAATACTCGGGTTATACTTGACGAGCCTAGCATATGCAGATATGGCCTCGGAACACGGAGACCGAAAGGTCGGCGTGAATCATATAGTAGATATGATCAACATAAGATGTTCACCATTGAAAACTACTCCATTTCACGTGATGATCGGTTATGGTTTAGTTGATTTGGATCACGTGATCACTTAGATGACTAGAGAGATGTCGTCTAAGTGGGAGTTCTTAAGTAATATGATTAATTGAACTTAAATTTATCATGAACTTAGTACTGATAGTATCTTGCTTGTTTATGTTTGATTTTAGATAGATGGCTCGTCTTTGTTGTTCCGTTGAATTTTAATGCGTTCCTTGAGAAAGCAAAGTTGAAAGATGATGGTAGCAACTACACGGATTTGGGTCCATAACACGAGGATTATCCTCATTGCTGCACGTAAGAGTTACGTCCCGGATGCACCGCTAGGTGCCGAACTCTTCTTGCAGAGCAACACCGGATAATGGCGAGCAAAGCTGATGACTACTCTATAGTTCAAGTGTGCCATGCTTTACGGCTTAGAACCGGGACTTCAACGACGTTTTGAGCGTCATGGAGCATATGAGATGTTTCAGGAGTTGAAGTTGATATTCCAACAGAATGCCCGGATTGAGAGATATGAAGTCTCCAATAAGTTCTATAGCTGCAAGATGGAGGAGAATAGTTCTGTCAGTGAGCACATACTCAAAATGTGTGGGTATTACAATCACTTGACTCAACTGGGAGTTAATCTTCCGGATGATTGTGTCATTGATGTAATTCTTCAATCACCGCCACCAAGCTACAAAGGCTTCGTGATGAACTATAATATGCAAGGGTTAGTAAAGACTATACCTGAGCTCTTCGCAATGCTAAAGGCTGCGGAGGTAGAAATCAAGAAGGAGCATCAAGTGTTGATGGTCAATAAGACCACTAGTTTCAAGAAGAAAGGCAAAGGGAAGAATAAGGGAACTTCAAGAAGAACAGCAAGCAAGTTCTTTGCTCAGAGAAGAAACCCAAGTCTGGACCTAAGCCCAAAATCGAGTGCTTTTACTTGCAAGCGATCGTCACCGGAAGCGGAACTGCCCCAAGTATTTGGCGGATAAGAAGGATGGCAAGGTGAACATAGGTATATGTGATATACATGTTATTGATGTGTACCTTACTAGAGCTCGCAGAGCACTGGGTATTTGATACTGGTTACATTGCTAATATTTGCAACTCAAAGCAGGGGACTACGGATTAGCGAACACCGCAAAGGACGAGGTGACGATCTTGCGTGGGAAATGGTTCCAAAGTCGATGTGATCGCGGTCGCACGCTACCTCTACATCTACCTTCGGGATTAGTTTTAGACCTAAATAATTGTTATTTGGTGCTGCGTTGAGCATGAACATTATATCTGAAGGAAATATGCCCTAGAGGCAATAATAAAGTTATTATTTATTTCCTTATTTCATGATAAATGTTTATCATTCATGCTAGAATTGTATTAACCGGAAACATGATACATGTGTGAATGCATAGACAAACAAAGATGTCACTAGTATGCCTCTACTAGACTAGCTTGTTAATCAAAGATGGTTATGTTTCCTAACCATGAACAAGGAGTTGTTATTTGATTAACAAGGTCACATCATTAGTAGAATGATCGATTGACATGACCCATTCCATTAGCTTAGCACACGATCGTTTAGTATGTTGCTCTTGCTTTTATCCATGACATATACATGTTCCTGTAACTATGAGATTATGCAACTCCGTTTACGGAGGAACACTTTGGTACTACCAAGCGTCACAACGAATCGGGTGATTATAAAGGAGTACTACAGGTGTCTCCAAAGGCGAGATGTTGGGTTGGCGTATTTGAGATTAGGTTTTGTCACTCCGATTGTCGGAGAGGTATCTCTGGGCCCTCTCGGTAATACACATCACTTAAGCCTTACAAGCATTGCAACTAATGAGTTAGTTGTGAGATGATGTATTACGGAACGAGTAAAGAGACTTGCGATAACGAGATTGAACTAGGTATTGGATACCGACGATCGAATCTCGGGCAAGTAACATACCGATGACAAAGGAACAATGTATGTTGTTATGCGGTCTGACCGATAAAGATCTTCGTAGAATATGTAGGAACCAATATGGGCATCCAGGTCCGCTATTGGTTATTGACGGAGGCGTGTCTCGGTCATGTCTACATTGTTCTCGAACCGTAGGGTCCGCACGCTTAAGGTTTCGATGATGGTTATATTATGAGTTTATGTATTTTGATGTACCGAAGAAGTTGAGTCCGGATGTGATCACGGACATGACGAGGAGTCTCGAAATGGTCGAGACATAAAGATTGATATATTGGAAGCCTATATTTGGAGTTGGAATGGTTCCGGTGAAATCGGATTTTACCGAAAACCGGGGTTACTGGAACCTCCCGGAGGCTATTGGGCCTTAGTGGGCCTCGAGGGAGAAGAGGAGGGGCCGGCCAGGGGTGGCGCCCCCCCCCTAGTCCGAATAGGACAAGGAGGCGGCGCCCTTCCTTCTTCTCCCCTCCCCCAATCCTACTCCAACTAGGAAGGGGAGTCCTACTCGGTGGGAGTAGGACTCCTCCCAGCCTCCCTTGGGCGGCCGCACTCCCCCTCCTCCTTTATATACGGGGCAGGGGGCACCCTAGAACACACAAGTTTGATCTACGGATCGTTCCTTAGCCGTGTCGGTGCCCCCTCCACCATATTCCACCTCGGTCATATCGTCGCAAGCTTAGGCAAAGCCTGCTGCCGGTAGAACATCAAGATCGTCCCACGCCGTCGTCTTGTGGAACTCTCCTCGACACTCGGCTGGATCGGAGTCGAGGGATGTCATCGAGCTGTCGTGTGTCAAGAACTGGGGCGCCGAGTAACGGCGCCGGATCGGTCGGATCGCGAGGAGAGCGTCGACTACTTCCTCTATGTTGTGATCGCTTCCTCTTGGTCTCGAGGGTGCGTGAGACAACACTCTCCCTCTCGTTGCTATACATCACCATGATCTTGCGTGTGCGTGGGAAAATTTTTGAAATTACTCGTTCCCCAACAGTGGTATCGAGCCTAGGTTTTTCTATGGTTTGATGTTTTGCACGAGTAGAACACAAGTGAGTTGTGGGCGATACAAGTCATACTACCTACCAGCATGTCATACTTTGGTTCAGCGGTATTGTGAGATGAAGCGGCCGGACCGACATTACGCGTGACGCTTCGCGAGACTGGTTTCACCGCTTCGAGCACTCGTTGCTTAAATGTGACCGGCGGGTGTCTCTCTCTCACTTTAGTTGAACTGAGTGTGGCTCGCCCGTCCTTGAGAAGGTTAAACGGAGTCTATTTGATGAAGTATCGTTGTGGTTTTGATCGTGAGGTGAGATTGGTTCTTGCTTAAGCCCGTAGCAGCCACGTAAAATTTGCAACAACAAAGTAGAGGACGTCTAACTTGTTTTTGCAGGGCATGTTGTGATGTGATATGGTCAAGGCGTGATGCTATATTTTATTGTATGAGATGATCATGTTTTGTAACCGGTTATCGGCAATCGGCAGGAGCCATATGGTTGTCGCTTTATTGTATGCAATGCAATGCATGTAATGCTTTACTTTATCACTAAGCGGTAGCGATAGTCGAGAAGCATAAGTTTGGCGAGGCGACAACGATGCTACGATGGAGATCAAGGTGTCGCGCGGTGGCGATGGTGATCATGGTGGTGCTTTGCAGAGATGGAGATCACGAAGCACAAGATGATGATGACCATATCATATCACTTATATTGATTTGCATGTGATGTTTATCTTTTATGCATCTTATCTTGCTTTGATTGACGGTAGCATTATAAGATGATCTCTCACTAAATTATCAAGAAGTGTTCTCCCGAGTATGCACCGTTGCCAAAGTTAAATCGTGCCCGGACACCACGTGATGATCGGGTGTGATAAGCTCTCGTCCATCTACAACGGGTGCAAGCCAGTTTTGCACACGCAGAATACTCGGGTTATACTTGACGAGCCTAGCATATGCAGATATGGCCTCGGAACACGGAGACCGAAAGGTCGGCGTGAATCATATAGTAGATATGATCAACATAAGATGTTCACCATTGAAAACTACTCCATTTCACGTGATGATCGGTTATGGTTTAGTTGATTTGGATCACGTGATCACTTAGATGACTAGAGATGTCTTCTAAGTGGGAGTTCTTAAGTAATATGATTAATTGAACTTAAATTTATCATGAACTTAGTACTGATAGTATCTTGCTTGTTTATGTTTGATTGTAGATAGATGGCTCGTCTTTGTTGTTCCGTTGAATTTTAATGCGTTCCTTGAGAAAGCAAAGTTGAAAGATGATGGTAGCAATTACACGGATCGGGTCCGTAACTTGAGGATTATCCTCATTGCTGCACGTAAGAGTTACGTCTGGATGCACCGCTGGGTGCGAACCTCTTTGTAGGAGCAACACGGATGTTATGAGCGTATGGCGAGCAAAGCTGATGACTACTCTATAGTTCGATGTGCCATGCTTTACGGCTTAGAACCGGGACTTCAACGACGTTTTGAGCGTCATGGAGCATATGAGATGTTCCAGAGTTGAAGTTAATATTCAACAGAATGCCCGGATTGAGAGATATGAAGTCTCCAATAAGTTCTATAGCTGCAAGATGGAGGAGAATAGTTACATTAGTGAGCACATACTCGTAATGTCCGGGTACTACAATCACTTGACACAATTGGGAGTTAATCTTCCGGATGATTGTGTCATTGATGAATTCTTCAATCACCGCCACCAAGCTACAAAGGCTTCGTGATGAACTATAATATGCAAGGGTTAGTAAAGACTATACAGGCTCTTCGCAATGCTAAAGGCTGCGGAGGTAGAAATCAAAAGGAGCATCAAGTGTTGATGGTCAATAAGACCACTAGTTTCAAGAAGAAAGGCAAAGGGAAGAAGAAGGGAACTTCAAGAAGAATAGCAAGCAAGTTGTTTGCTCAGAGAAGAAACCCAAGTCTGGACCTAAGCCTGAAACTAAGTGCTTCTCTTGCAAGCGACTAGTCCTTTGGAAGCGGAACTGCCCCAAGTATTTGGCGGATAAGAAGGATGGCAAGGTGAACAAAGGTATATGTGATATACATGTTATTGATGTGTACCTTACTAGAGCTCGCAGAGCACTGGTATTTGATCTTGGTTACATTGCTAATATTTGCAACTCGAAGCAGGACTACGGATTGCGAACAACGCAAAGGACGAGGTGACGATCTGCGCGTGGGAAATGGTTCCAAAGTCGATGTGATCGCGGTCGGCACGCTACCTCTACATCTACCTTGGGATTAGTTTTAGACCTAAATAATTGTTATTTGGTGCTGCGTTGAGCATGAACATTATATCTGGATCTTGTTTGATGCGAGGCGGTTATTCATTTAAATCGAGAGAATAATGGTTGTTCTATTTATATGAGTAATATCTTTTATGGTCATGCACCCTTGAAGAGTGGTCTATTTTGATGAATCTCGATAGTAGTGATACACATATTCATAATGTTGAAACCAAAAGATGCAGAGTTGATAATGATAGTGCAACTTATTTGTGGCACTTGCCGTTTAGGTCATATCGATGTAAAGCGCATGAAGAAACTCCATCTTGATGGACTTTTGGAGTCACTTGATTATGAATCACTTGGCACTTGCGAACCGTGCCTCATGGGCAAGATGACTAGAACCCGTTCTCGGTACTATGGAGAGAGCAACAGATTTGTTGGAAATCATACATCTGATGTATGTGGTCCGATGAATGTTGAGGCTCGTGGCGGATATCGTTATTTTCTCACCTTCACAGATGACTTAAGCAGATATGGGTATATCTACTTAATGAAACATAAGTTTGAAACATTTGAAAAGTTCAAAGAATTTCAGAGTGAAGTTGAAAATCATCGTAACAAGAAAATTAAGTTTCTACGATCGATCGTGGAGGTGAATATTTGAGTTCTGAGTTTGGTCTACATTTGAAACAATGCGGAATAGTTTACAACTCATGCCACCCGAACACCACAACGTAATGGTGTGTCGAGCGTCGTGTCGTACTTTACTAGATATGGTGCGATCTATGATGTCTCTTCAGATTTACCGCTATCGTTTTGGGGTTATGCTCTAGAGACGGCCGCATTCACCTTGAATAGAACACCGTCGAAATCCGTTGAGACGACACCTTATGAACTGTGGTTTAGCAAGAAACCAAAGTTGTCGTTTCTTAAAGTTTGGGGATGCAATGCTTATGTGAAAAAGCTTCAACCTGATAAGCTCGAACCCAAATCGAAATGTGTCTTCATAGGATACCCAAAGGAGACAGTTGGGTACACCTTCTATCACAGATCCGAAGGCAAGACATTTGTTGCTAAGAATGGATCCTTTCTAGAGAAGGAGTTTCTCTCGAAAGAAGTGAGTGGGAGGAAAGTAGAACTTGATGAGGTAATTGTACCTTCTCCTTACTTGAAAGTAGTTTGTCGCAGAAACGGTTTACGAGACACCTACACCAAGTAGTGAGGAAGTTGATGATGTTGATCATGAAACTTGGATCAAGTTACTCTGAACCTCGTAGATCAACGAGTAAGATCCGCACTGAGTGGTACGGTAATCCTGTTCGGAAATCATGCTACTAGATCATGATGAACCTACGAACTATGAAGAAGCGATGGTGAGCCCAGATTCCGCAAAATGGCTTGAGGCCATGAAATCTGAGATGGGATCCATGTATGAAAACAAAGTATGGACTTTGGTTGACTTGCCCGAGGTAGGCAAGCAATAGAAAACAAGTGGATCTTCAAGAAGAAGACCGACGCCGACGGTAATATTATCGTCTACAAAGCTCGACTTGTCGCAAAGGGTTTCGACAAGTTCAAGGGATTGACTACGATGAGACCTTCTCACCCGTAGCGATGCTTAAGTCTGTCCGAATCATGTTAGCAATTGCGCATTTTATGATTATGAAATTTGGCAAATGGATGTAAAGACGCATTCTGAATGGATTTACGGAAGAAGAGTTGTATATGATGCAACGAGAAGGTTTTATCGATCCAAAGGAGCTAACAAAGTGTGCAAGCTCCAGCGATCCATTTATGGACTGGTGCAAGCATCTCGGAGTTGGAATAAGCGCTTTGATAGTGTGATCAAAGCATTTGGGTTCATCTGAGACTTTTGGAGAAGCCTGTATTTACAAGTGAGTGGGAGCTCTGTAGCATTTCGATATTATATGTAGATGACATATTGCTGATCGGAAATGATATAGAATTCTGGATAGCATAAAGGGATACTTGAATAAGAGTTTTTCAATGAAAGACCTCGGTGAAGCTGCTTACATATTGGGCATTAAGATCTATAGAGATAGATCAAGGCGCTTAATTGGACTTTCACAAAGCACATACCTTGACAAAATTTTGAAGAAGTTCAAAATGGATCAAGCAAAGAAAGGGTTCTTGCACGTGTTACAAGGTGTGAAGTTGAGTAAGACTCAATGCCCGACCACTGCAGAAGATAGAGAAAAATGAAAGATGTTCCTATGCTTCAGCCATAGGCTCTATCATGTATGCAATCTTGTGTACCAGACTGATGTGTGCCTTGCTATAAGCCTAGCGAGGAGGTACCAAAGTAATCCAGTGGATCATTTGGACAGCGTCAAGAACATCTGAAATACCGAAAAGGACTAAGGATATGTTTCTCGTATATGGAGGTGACAAAGAGCTCATAAATGGCAGTTACGTTGATGCAAGCTTTGACACCGATCCGACGATTCTAAATCGCAGACCGGATCGTATTTACACTAAGCGGAGGAGCTGTCGGTTGGTGCGAGTTTAAACAAAGCGTCGTGGCGGGATCTACATGTGAAGCGGAGTACATAGCAGCTTCGAAGCAGCTAATGAAGGAGCGGATGAAGGAGTTCATATCCGATCTAGGTGTCATACCTAGTGCATCGGGTCCAATGAAAATCTTCGTGACAATCTTGGAGCAATTGCCTTAGCGAAGGAATCCAGATTTCACAAGAGGACCAAGCACATCAAGAGACGCTTCAATTCCATCCGGGACTTAGTCCGGTGGGAGACATAGAGATTTGCAAGATACATACGGATCTGAATGTTGCGAGACCCATTGACTAAGCCTCTTCCACGAGCAAAACATGATCAGCACCAAGACTCCATGGGTGTTAGAATCATTACTATGTAATCTAGATTATTGACTCTAGTGCAAGTGGGAGATGAAGGAAATATGCCCTAGAGGCAATAATAAAGTTATTATTTATTTCCTTATTTCATGATAAATGTTTATCATTCATGCTAGAATTGTATTAACCGGAAACATGATACATGTGTGAATGCATAGACAAACAAAGATGTCACTAGTATGCCTCTACTAGACTAGCTTGTTAATCAAAGATGGTTATGTTTCCTACCATGAACAAGGAGTTGTTATTTGATTAACAAGGTCACATCATTAGTAGAATGATCGATTGACATGACCCATTCCATTAGCTTAGCACACGATCGTTTAGTATGTTGCTCTGCTTTTATCCATGACATATACATGTTCTTGTAACTATGAGATTATGCAACTCCGTTTACGGAGGAACACTTTGGGTGCTACCAAACGTCACAATGTAATGGGTGATTATAAAGGAGTACTACAGGTGTCTCCAAAGGCGGATGTTGGGTTGGCGTATTTGAGATTAGGTTTTGTCACTCCGATTGTCGGAGAGGTATCTCTGGGCCCTCTCGGTAATACACATCACTTAAGCCTTGCAAGCATTACAACTAATGAGTTAGTTGTGAGATGATGTATTACGGAACGAGTAAAGAGACTTGCGATGCGAGATTGAACTAGGTATTGGATACCGACGATCGAATCTCGGGCAAGTAACATACCGATGACAAAGGAACAACGTATGTTGTTATGCGGTCGACCGATAAAGATCTTCGTAGAATATGTAGGAACCAATATGGGCATCCAGGTCCGCTATTGGTTATTGACGGAGACGTGTCTCGGTCATGTCTACATTGTTCTCGAACCGTAGGGTCCGCACGCTTAAGGTTTCATGGCGGTTATATTATGAGTTTATGTATTTTGATGTACGAAGAAGTTGAGTCCGGATGTGATCACGGACATGACGAGGAGTCTCGAAATGGTCGAGACATAAAGATTGATATATTGGAAGCCTATATTTGGAGTTGGAATGGTTCCGGGTGAAATCGGGATTTTACCGAAAACCGGGGTTACGGAACCCTCCGGAGGCTATTGGGCCTTAGTGGGCCTCGAGGGAGAAGAGGAGGGGCGGCCAGGGGGTCACGCGCCTCCCCCTAGTCCGAATAGGACAGGAGGCGGCCCCTTCCTTCTTCTCCTCCCCCAATCCTACTCCAACTAGGAAGGGGGGAGTCCTACTCCGGTGGGAGTAGGACTCCTCGGCAGCCTCCTCCTTGGGCCGGCCGCACCTCCCCCTCCCTCCTTTATATCACGGGGCAGGGGCACCCTAGAACACACAAGTTTGATCTACGGATCGTTCCTTAGCCGTGTCGGTGCCCCCTCCACCATATTCCACCTCGGTCATATCGTCATGAAGCTTAGGCGAAGCCCTGCTACCGATAGAACATCAAGATCGTCACCACGCCGTCGTCTTGACGGAACTCTCCCTCGACACTCGGCTGGATCGAGTCTGAGGGCGTCATCGAGCTGTACGTGTGTCAAGAACTCGGGGCGCCGAGTAACGGCGCCGGATCGGTCGGATCGCGAGGAGAACGTCGACTACTTCCTCTACGTTGTGATCGCTTCGCCGGGTCTCGAGGGTGCGTAGACAACACTCTCCCCTCTCGTTGCTATACATCACCATGATCTTGCGTGTGCGTAGGAAATTTTTTGAAATTACTACGTTCCCCAACAATATCTGGATCTTGTTTGATGCGAGATGGTTATTCATTTAAATCAGAGAATAATGGTTGTTCTATTTATATGAGTAATATCTTTTATGGTCATGCACCCTTGAAGAGTGGTCTATTTTTGATGAATCTCGATAGTAGTGATACACATATTCATAATGTTGAAACCAAAAGATGCAGAGTTGATAATGATAGTGCAACTTATTTGTGGCACTTGCCGTTTAGGTCATATTGGTGTAAAGCGCATGAAGAAACTCCATCTTGATGGACTTTTGGAGTCACTTGATTATGAATCACTTGGCACTTGCGAACCGTGCCTCATGGGCAAGATGACTAGAACCCGTTCTCGGTACTATGGAGAGAGCAACAGATTTGTTGGAAATCATACATACGAGATGTATGTGGTCCGATGAATGTTGAGGCTCGTGGCGGATATCGTTATTTTCTCACCTTCACAGATGATTTAAGCGAGATATGGGTATATCTACTTAATGAAACATAAGTCTGAAACATTTGAAAAGTTCAAAGAATTTCAGAGTGAAGTTGAAAATCATCGTAATAAGAAAATTAAATTTCTACGATCGATCGTGGAGGTGAATATTTGAGTTCGAGTTTGGTCTACATTTGAAACAATGCGGAATAGTTTAGCAACTCCGCCACCGGAACACCATAGCGTAATGGTGTGTCCGAACGTCGTGTCGTGCTTTACTAGATATGGTGCGATCTATGATGTCTCTTACAGATTTACCGCTATCGTTTTGGGGTTATGCTCTAGAGACGGCTGCATTCACACTGAATAGAACACCGTCAAAATCCGTTGAGACGACACCTTATGAACTATGGTTTAGCAAGAAACCAAAGTTGTCGTTTCTTAAAGTTTGGGGATGCAATGCTTATGTGAAAAAGCTTCAACCTGATAAGCTCGAGCCCAAATCGGAGAAATGTGTCTTCATAGGATACCCAAAGGAGACAGTTGGGTACACCTTCTATCATAGATCCGAAGGCAAGACATTTGTTGCTAAGAATGGATCCTTTCTAGAGAAGGAGTTTCTCTCGAAAGAAGTGAGTGGGAGGAAAGTAGAACTTGATGAGGTAATTGTACCTTCTCCCTTACTTGAAATTATTTGTCGCAGAAACCGGTTTCTGAGACATCTACACCAAGTAATGAGGAAGTTGATGATGTTGATCATGAAACTTCAGATCAAGTCACTACAGAACCTCGTAGATCAACGAGTAAGATCCGCACTGAGTGATGCGGTAATCCTGTTCGGAAATCATGCTACTAGATCATGATGAACCTCGAACTATGAAGAAGCGATGGTGAGCCCAGATTCCGCAAAATGGCTTGAGGCCATGAAATCGAGATGGGATCCATGTATGAAAACAAAGTATGGACTTTGGTTGACTTGCCCGAGGGTCGGCAAGCAATAGAAAACAAGTGGATCTTCAAGAAGAAGACCGACGCCGACGGTAATATTATCGTCTACAAAGCTCGACTTATCGCAAAGGGTTTCGACAAGTTCAAGGGATTGACTACGATGAGACCTTCTCACCCGTGGCGATGCTTAAGTCTCATCCGAATCATGTTAGCAATTGCCGCATTTCATGATTATGAAATTTGGCAAATGGATGTAAAGACTGCATTCTTGAATGGATTTCTGGAAGAAGAGTTGTATATGATGCAACCAGAAGGTTTTATCAATCCAAAGGGAGCTAAGAAAGTGTGCAAGCTCCAGCGATCCATTTATGGACTGGTGCAAGCATCTCGGAGTTGGAATAAACGCTTTGATAGTGTGATCAAAGCATTTGGGTTCATACAGACTTTTGGAGAAGCTCAGTATTTACAAGAAAGTGAGTGGGAGCTCTGTAGCATTTCGATATTATATGTAGATGACATATTGCTGATTGGAAATGATATAGAATTTCTGGATAGCATAAAGGGATACTTGAATAAGAGTTTTTCAATGAAAGACCTCGGTGAAGCTGCTTACATATTGGGCATTAAGATCTATAGAGATAGATCAAGGCGCTTAATTGGACTTTCACAAAGCACATACCTTGACAAAATTTTGAAGAAGTTCAAAATGGATCAAGCAAAGAAAGGGTTCTTGCACGTGTTACAAGGTGTGAAGTTGAGTAAGACTCAATGTCCGACCAACTGCGCAGAAGATAGAGAGAAAATGAAAGATGTTCCTATGCTTCACCATAGGCTCTATCATGTATGCAATCTTTGTGTACCAGGACTGATGTGTGCCTTGCTATAAGCTTAGCAGGGAGGTACCAAAGTAATCGAGAGTGGATCATTTGGACAGCGGTCAAGAACATCTGAAATACGAAAAGGACTAAGGATATGTTTCTCGTATATGGAGGTGACAAAGAGCTCATCGTAATAACGGTTATGTTGATGCAAGGTTTGACATGATCGAGCGATTCTAAATCGCAGACCGGATACGTGATTTACACTAAGCGGAGGAGCTGTCGGTTGGTGCGTTCTAAACAAAGCATCATAGCGGGATCTACATGTGAAGCGGAGTACATAGCAGCTTCGGAAGCAGCTAATGAAGGAGTCTGGATGAAGGAGTTCATATCCGATGTAGGTGTCATACCTAGTGCATCGGGTCCAATGAAAATCTTCTGTGACAATACTGGAGCAATTGCCTTGGCAAAGGAATCCAGATTTCACAAGAGGACCAAGCACATCAAGAGACGCTTCAATTCCATCCGGGATTTAGTCCAGGTGGGAGACAAAGAGATTTGCAAGATACATACGGATCTGAATGTTGCAGACCCATTGACTAAGCCTCTTCCACGAGCAAAACATGATCAGCACCAAGACTCCATGGGTGTTAGAATCATTACTATGTAATCTAGATTATTGACTCTAGTGCAAGTGGGAGACTGAAGGAAATATGCCCTAGAGGCAATAATAAAGTTATTATTTATTTCCTTATTTCATGATAAATGTTTATCATTCATGCTATAATTGTATTAACCGGAAACATGATACATGTGTGAATGCATAGACAAACAATATGTCACTAGTATGCCTCTACTAGACTAGCTTGTTAATCAAAGATGGTTATGTTTCCTAACCATGAACAAAGAGTTGTTATTTGATTAACAAGGTCACATCATTAGTAGAATGATCGATTGACATGACCCATTCCATTAGCTTAGCACCACGATCGTTTAGTATGTTGCTCTGCTTTTATCCATGACATATACATGTTCCTATAACTATGAGATTATGCAACTCCGTTTACGGAGGAACACTTTGGGTGCTACCAAGCGTCACAACGTGAATGGGTGATTATAAAGGAGTACTACAGGTGTCTCCAAAGGCGGATGTTGGGTTGGCGTATTTGAGATTAGGTTTTGTCACTCCGATTGTCGGAGAGGTATCTCTGGGCCCTCTCGGTAATACACATCACTTAAGCCTTGCAAGCATTGCAACTAATGAGTTAGTTGTGAGATGATGTATTACGGAACGAGTAAAGAGACTTGCGATAGCGAGATTGAACTAGGTATTGGATACCGACGATCGAATCTCGGGCAAGTAACATACCGATGACAAAGGGAACAACGTATGTTGTTATGCGGTCTGACCGATAAAGATCTTCGTAGAATATGTAGGAGCCAATATGGGCATCCAGGTCCGCTATTGGTTATTGACCGAGACGTGTCTCGGTCATGTCTACATTGTTCTCGAACCGTAGGGTCCGCATGCTTAAGGTTTCGATGGCGGTTATATTATGAGTTTATGTATTTTGATGTACGAAGAAGTTGAGTCCGGATGTGATCACGGACATGACGAGGAGTCTCGAAATGGTCGAGACATAAAGATTGATATATTGGAAGCCTATATTTGGAGTTGGAATGGTTCCGGTGAAATCGGATTTTACTGGAAAACCGGGGTTACCGAACCCTCCGGAGGCTATTGGGCCTTAGTGGGCCTCGAGGGAGAAGAGGAAGGGCCGGCCAGGGCAGGCGCGCGCCCGCTCCCCTAGTCCGAATAGGACAAGGAGAGGGGCGCCCCCTTCCCTCTTCCCTCCCCAATCCTACTCCAACTAGGAAGGGGGGAGTCCTACTCGGTGGGAGTAGGACTCCTCGGCAGCCTCCTCCTTGGGCCGGCCGCACCTCCCCCTTGCTCCTTTATATCTGGGGCGGCACCCTAGAACACACAAGTTTGATCTACGGATCGTTCCTTAGCCGTGTGCGGTGCCCCTTCCACCATATTCCACCTCGGTCATATCGTCATGAAGCTTAGGCGGCTCATGCGCGATAGAACATCAAGATCGTCACCACGCCGTCGTCTTGTGGAACTCTCCCTCGACACTCGGCTGGATCGGAGTTCGAGGGCGTCATCGAGCTGTCGTGTGTCAAGAACTCGGGGCGCCGAGTAACGGCGCTGGATCGGTCGGATCGCGAGGAGAACGTCGACTACTTCCTCTACATTGTGATCGCTTCGCTTCGGTCTACAAAGTGCGTAGACAACACTCTCCCCTCTCGTTGCTATACATCACCATGATCTTGCGTGTGCTTAGGAATTTTTTTGAAATTACTACGTTCCCCAACAACGACTACATCAACCGCGTTGTGCTAACGCTTCCGCTTATGGTCTACGAGGGTACGTGGACAATACTCTCCCCTCTCGTTGCTATGCCATCACCATGATCTTGCGTGTGTGTAGGAAAATTGTTGAAATTACTATGTTCCTCAACAGTGGCATCCGAGCCTAGGTTTTATGCGTTGATGTTATATGCACGAGTAGAACACAAGTGAGTTGTGGGCGATACAAGTCATACTGCTTACTAGCATGTCATACTTTGGTTCGGCGGTATTGTGAGATGAAGCGGCCCGAACCGACATTACGCGTACGCTTACGCGAGACTGGTTTCACCGTTACGAGCACTCGTGCTTAAAGGTGGCTGGCGGGTGTCTGTCTCTCTCACTTTAGCTGAATCGAGTGTGGCTATGCCTGGTCCTTGCGAAGGTTAAAACAACACTAACTTGACGAACTATCGTTGTGGTTTTGATGCGTAGGTAAGAACGGTTCTTGCTAAGCCCGTAGCAGCCACGTAAAATTTGCAACAACAAAGTAGAGGACGTCTAACTTGTTTTTGCAGGGCATGTTGTGATGTGATATGGTCAAGACGTGATGCTATATTTTATTATATGAGATGATCATGTTTTGTAACCGAAGTTATCGGAAACTGGCAGGAGCCATATGGTTGTCGCTTTATTGTATGAAATGCAAACGCCCTATAATTGCTTTACTTTATCACTAAGCGGTAGTGATAGTCGTAGAAGTAGTAGATGGCGTAATGACAACGATGCTACAATGGAGATCAAGGTGTCGCGCCGGTGACGATGGTGATCACGACGGTGCTTCGAAGATGGAGATCACAAGCACAAGATGATGATGGCCATATCATATCACTTATATTGATTGCATGTGATGTTTATCCTTTATGCATCTTACTTGCTTTGATTGACGGTAGCATTTTAAGATGATCTCTCACTAATAATCAAGAAGTGTTCTCCTTGAGTATGCACCGTTGCAAAAGTTCTTCGTGCTGAGACACCACGTGATGATCGGGTGTGATAGGCTCTACGTTTAAATACAACGGGTGCAAAACAGTTGCACACGCGGAATACTCAGGTCATACTTGACGAGCCTAGCATATACAGATATGGCCTCGGAACACGGAGACCGAAAGGTTGAACGTAAATCATATAGTAGATATCATCAACATAGTGATGTTCACCATTGAAACTACTCCATCTCACGTGATGATCGAATATGGTTTAGTTGATTTGGATCACGTGATCACTTAGATGACTAGAGAGATGTCTGTCTAAGTGGGAGTTCTTAAGTAATATGATTAATTGAACTTAAATTTATAATGAACTTAGTACCTGATAGTATTTTGCTTGTCTATGTCTGTTTGTAGATAGATAGCTCATGTTGTTGTTCCGTTGAAATTTTAATGCGTTCCTTGAGAAAGCAAAGTTAAAAAATGTTAGTAGCAATGATGCGGATTGGATCCGTGATCTGAGGTTTATCCTTATTGCTGCGTAGAAGAATTATGCCCTTGATGCACCGCTAGGTGACAAACCTATTGCGAGGAGCGATCTGCGGCGTTATGAGCGTTTGGCTAGCTCAATATGATGACTACTTGATAGTTTAGTGCAGCATGCTTAACGGCTTAGAATCGGGACTTCAAAGATGTTTTGAGCGTCATGGACCATATGAGATGTTCCAGAATTGAAGTTAATATTTCAAGCAAATACCGAGTTGAGAGATATGAAGTCTCCAACAAGTTCTATAGCTAAAAGATGGAGGAGAATCGCTCAACTAGTGAGCATGTGCTCAGATTGTCTGGGTACTTCAATCGCTTGAATCAAGTGGGAGTTAATCTTCCAGATAAGATAGTGATTGACAAAATTCTCTAGTCACCATTACTAAGTTACTAGAACTTCGTGATGAACTATAGTATGCAAGGGATGACGTAAACGATTCCCGAGCTCTTCGTGATGTTGAAATCGACGAAGGTAGAAATCAAGAAAGAGCATCAAGTGTTGATGATTGATAAAGATCACTAGTTTCAAGAAAAAGGCAAAGGGAAAGAAAGGGAAACTTCAAGTAGAATGGCAAACAAGTTGTCACTCCCGTGAAGAAGACCAAAGCTGGACCAAAGCCTGAAACTGAGTGCTTACACTGCAAAGGAAATGGTCACTGGAAGCAGGAATGCCTTGAATATTTGGTGGATAAGAAGGATGGCAAAGTGAACAAGGGTATATTTCATATAGAGGTTATTGATGTGTACCTTACTAGTGTTTATAGTAGCCCCTGAGTATTTGATGCTTGTTCGGTTGCTACAAAAATTAGTGACTCGAAACAGGAGTTACAGAATAAACAGAGACTAGCTGAGGGTGAAGTGACGATGTGTAGTGGAAGTGGTTACAAGATTGATATGATCATCATCGTACACTCCCTATACTTTCGGGATTAGTGTTAAACCTAAATAAATGTTATTTGGCGTTTGCGTTGAACATGAATATGATTTGATCATGTTTATTGCGATACGGTTATTCATTTAAAGTCAAAGAATAATTGTTGTTCTGTTTACATGAATAAAACCTTCGATGGTCATACATCCAATGAAAATAGTTTGTTGGATCTCGATCGTAGTGATACACATATTCATAATATTGATGCCAAAAGATGCAAAGTTAATAATGATAGTGCAACTTATTTGTGGCACTGCCATTTGGGTCATATCGGTGTAAAGCGCATGAAGAAACTCCATAAAGATGGATTATCAGAATCACTTGGTTATGAATCATTTGATGCTTGCGAACCATGCCTTTTGGGCAAGAGGACTGAAACTCCGTTCTCCGGAACAATGGAACAAGCTACTGACTTATTGGAAATAATACATACTGATGTATGTGATCCAATGAGTGTTGATGCTTGTGGCAAGTACCGTTATTTTCTGACCTTCACAAGATGATTTGAGAAGATATGGGTATATCTACTTGATGAAACATAAGTCTGAAATAGTTGAAAGGTTCAAAGAATTTCAGAGTGAAGTGGAAAAATCATCGTAACAAGAAAATAAAGTTTCTGCGATCTGATCGCGGTGACGAATATTTGAGTTACGAGTTTGGTCTTCAATTAAAACAATGTGGAATAGTTTCACAGCTCACGCCACCGGAACACCACAACGTTATGGTGTGTCCGAACGTCAGAATCGCACTTTATTGGATATGGTGCGATCTATGATGTCTCTTCTGATTTACCACTATTGTTTTGGGGTTATGCATTAGAGACAGCTGCATTCACGTTAAAAGGGCACCATCTAAATCCGTTGAGACGACACCATATGAACTGTGGTTTAGCAAGAAACCCAAGTTGTTGTTTCTTAAAGTTTGGGGCTGCGATGCTTATGTGAAAAAGTTTCAACCTGATAAGCTCGAACCCAAATCGGAGAAGTGCGCCTTCATAGAATACCCAAAGGAAACTATTGGCTACACCTTCTATCATAGATCCGAAGGCAAAACATTTGTTGCTAAAAATGGATCCTTTCTAGAGAAGGAGTTTCTCTCGAAAGAAGTGAGTGGGAGGAAAGTAGAGCTTGATAAGGTAATTTGTACCTTCTCCCGAATTGGAAAGTAGTTCATCACAGAAATCAGTTCCAGTGATTCCTACACCAATTAGTGAGGAAGCTAATGATGATGATCATGAAACTTCAGATCAAGTTACTACAAAACCTCGTAGGTCTTCCAGAGTACGATCCGCACCAGAATGGTACGGTAATCCTGTACTGGAATTCATGTTACTAGACCATGATGAACCTACGAACTATGAGGAAGCGATGATGAGCCCAGATTCCACGAAATGGCTTGAGGCCATAAAATCTGAGATGAGATCCATCTATGAGAACAAAGTATGGACTTTGATTGACTTGCTCGATGATCAGCAAGCCATGTTAAATAAATGGATCATCAAGAGGAAGACGGACACTGATAGTAGTATTACTATCTACTAAGCTCGACTTGTCGCGAAAGGTTTTCGACAAGTTCAAGGTGTTGAATACGATGAGATTTTCTCACTCATATCGATGCTTAAGTCTTTCCGAATCATGTTAGCAATTGCCACATTTTATGAAATCTGGCAAATGGATGTCAAAACTACATTCCTTAATAGTTTTCTTAACGAAGAGTTGTATATGATGCAACGAGAAGGTTTTGTCAATCCTAAAGGTACTAACAAAATGTGCAAGCTCCAGCGATCCATCTATGGACTGGTGCAAGCATCTCAGAGTTGGAATATACGCTTTGATAAGTTGACCAAAGCATATAGTATTATACAGACTTGCGGTGAAGCCTGTATTTACAAGAAAGTGAGTGGGAGCTCTGTAGCATTTCTGATACTATATGTAGATGACATATTGTTGATCAGAAATGATATAGAATTTCTGGATAGCATAAAGGGATACTTGAATAAAAGTTTTTGAATGAAAGACCTCGGTGAAGATGCTTACACATTGAGCATCAAGATCTATATAGATAGATCAAGACTCTTGATAAGATTTTTCAATGAATACATACCTTGATAAATTTTTGAAATAGTTCAAAATGGAACAGTCAAAGAAGGAATTCTTGCCTGTGTTGCAATGTGTGAAGTTGAGTAAGACTCAAGACCCGACCATGGCAGAAAATAGAAAGAGAATGAAAAGTCATTCCCTATGCCTCACCATAGGTTCTATAAAGTATGCTATCTTGTGAACTGGACATATTGTATACCTTGCTCGAGTTTGGCAAAGGAATACAATTTTGATCTAATAGTAGATCATTTGGACAGTGATCAAGAATATCCTTAGTGAGGACTAAGGAGATGTTTCTCGATTATGGAGGTGATAAAAGAGTTCGTTGTAAAAGTTACATCGGTGCAAACTTTTACACTGATCCAGATGACTCTAAGTCTCAATCTGGATACATATTGAAAGTGGGAGCAATTAAGCTAGAGTAGCTCCATGCAGAGCATTGAAGACATAGAATATTTGCAAAATACATACGGCTTTGTATGTGACAGACCCGTTGACTAAATTTCTCTCACGAACAAAACATGATCATACCTTTGTACTCTTTGGGTGTTAATCACATAGCGATGTGAGCTAGATTATTAACTCTAGTAAACCCTTTGGGTGTTGGTCACATGACGATGTGAACTATGGGTGTTAATCACATACAGATGTGAATATTGGTGTTAAATCACATGGTGATGTGAACTAGATTATTGACTCTAGTGCAAGTGGGAGACTGAAGGAAATATGCCCTAGAGACAATAATAAAGTTATTATTTATTTCCTTATTTCATGATAAATGTTTATTATTCATGCTAGAATTGTATTAACCGGAAACATAATACATGTGTGAATACATAGACAAACATAGTGTCACTAGTATGCCTCTACTTGACTAGCTCGTTGAATCAAAGATGGTTAAGTTTCCTAGCCATAGACATGAGTTGTCATTTGATTAACGGGATCACATCATTAGGAGAATGATGTGATTGACATGACCCATTCCGTTAGCCTAGCACTTGATCGTTTAGTATGTTGCTATTGCTTTCTTCATGACTTATACATGTTCCCGTAACTATGAGATTATGCAACTCCGTTTACGGAGGAACACTTTGGGTGCTACCAAGCGTCACAACGTGAATGGGTGATTATAAAGGACTACTACAGGTGTCTCCAAAGGTACATGTTGGGTTGGCATATTTCGAGATTAGGTTTTGTCACTCCGATTGTCGGAAAGGTATCTCTGGGCCCTCTCGGTAATGCACATCACTATAAGCCTTGCAAGCAATGTAGCTAATGAGTTAGTTACGGAATGACGCATTACATAACGAGTAAAGAGACTTGCCGGTAACGAGATTGAACTAGGTATTGGGATACCGACGATCGAATCTCGGGCAAGTAACATACCGATGACAAAGGGAACAACGTATGTTGTTATGCGGTTTGACCGATAAAGATCTTCGTAGAATATGTGGGAGCCAATATGAGCATCCAGGTTCCGCTATTGGTTATCGACCGAGAATAGTTCTAGGTCATGTCTACATTGTTCTCGAACCCGTAGGGTCCGCACGCCTGTGTTTCGATGATGCTTATATTATGAGTTTATGAATTTTGATGTACCGAAGGAGTTCGAGTCCGGATGAGATCGGGGACATGACGAGGAGTCTCGAAATGGTCGAGACGTAAAGATCGATATATTGGACGACTATATTCGGAGTTCGGAAAGGTTCCGAGTGATTCGGTATTTTTGATTACCGGGGAGTTACGGGAATACGGGGAAGAGTATTGGGCCTTAATGGGCCTTAGTGGGAAGGAGCCAGGGAGGTGGCGCGCGCCCCTCCCAAGCCCAGTCCGAATTGGACAAGGGGTTTGGGGCGCGGCCCCCCTCTCCCTTCCTTCTCCACTTCCCTCCTTTCCGAGAGGTCCTATGTGCCGCATTTTGCGGCGAATAGCCGCCTTGACGCACATAGGAAGCGTCCGATTGGGCCGCCCACTATAAGGATCCCGAGGTGCGTGTACAGCAATAAAAATCGCAAAACCGAAATGACGCCAGGAGGAATCGAACCTCACGACGTCCCCATACTAAACAAGCGCTGCTAACCACGGACTGAGCATCAAGATCTCAATGATGGCGATCGCTACCGTATTTAACAACCATCTATTGCGGGATATTTCCCTTGCATGTTCTTTCCTGCACGTGTACTGCATCATATAGATTTGAATATGTGATTTTTTTGGGGAAAGCTGGAACATGATTTGAAATACCTGAATAATTTCAAAAGTTGTGAACAAAATTTGAAAACGCAAAATATTTTTCAAAATTCCGAACAATTTTTCAAAACATGAACATTTTTTGGAATTACGAACAATTTGTTCAAAACACAATTTTTTTCAAAAGTTCAAAAAACGTGAACATTTTTGGAATATGTGAACAAAATTGGACAAGCTGGAACATTTTTTGAAATTAGAGAACATCTTTCGAATTTATGACAAATTTTAGAAACGAGAACACTTGTCATAAATAAGAGCGTCAAAACTTGTAAATATGAAAATATTTTGAAATTTGCAAAAAAAATTTGGAAAGGGAACATTTTTTCAATTTGTGAACAAAATTTGAAAACACGAACATTTTATAAATTTGTGAACATATTTGAAAAGGTGGAATAATTTTTGTAATTTCTAAACATTTTTCGAATGCAAAATTTTTTTGAAAACATGGAGAATTTTGAATTTGTGAACAAAAATAAAAAATTGAATTTGCAAACAATTTGTGAAAACTTGAACAAATTTTGAGTTTGTGAACAAAATTTCAAAACAGGAACAATTTTTTAAATGACGAACATATTTTAAAGGTTGAGAACTGCGAACATTTTATGAAATTTCCGAACTTTTTTAATTCATGAACAAATTATGAAAACATGACATGTCTGAAATTGTGAACAAATTTTGAAACGAGAACATTTTTTGAAATTTAGGAAACAATTTTCTAAATGGTGAACAAATTTTGTTTAAATTTCTGAACACTTGTTGAAACATGAACATTTTAAAATTGTGAACAAATTTTGGGAAGAAGAACATTTTTTGAAATATATGAACATTTTTTGAAACTGTGGGCAAATTTAGAATCAAGAACATTTTTTAGAAATCCTGAACAAATTTTGAAAACAAGAACATTTTTTAAATTCTGAACAATATTTGAAAATTTCGAACAAAAGAAGTAGGAAAATGTCGAAAAAAGGAAAGAAAAAAGAAACAGAAAAACCAAAAAGGAAAAAGGAAATAAAAAAGGAAAAGGAAAGGAAAGAGAAACGAAAAAAAAACAGGAAAAAGAAAAATAGATAAACCGGTTCAGGAGAAGGTTCCCAAAACCGATAAAAACCGCTGGAAATCCTCTAGAAGATTCCTAAAACCGAAACCTGGAAGACGTACCTATACTGCAGATGGGCCGGCCCATTCGCTAGCTTCGATCGTATCCTCTGTGCGATTGGTCGTCAATTTGACGCAAAATGCGTCGAATAGGATTTCCCCTCCTTTCCCCCCTTCTCCTAGTTGGACTAGGAAAGAAGGAGTCCTACTCCCGGTGGGAGTAGGACTCCCCTTGGCGCGCCCTCCTCCTAGGGCCGGCCTCCTCCTCCTTGCTCCTTTATATCACGAGGCGGGGCACCCCAGACACACAAGTTGATCTACGGATCGTTCCTTAGCCGTGTGCGGTGCCCCTCCACCATATTCCACCTCGGTCATATCGTCACGGAGTTTAGGCGAAGCCTGCGCGATAGAACATCATCATCGTCACCACGCCGTCGTCTTGACGGAACTCATCCCCAACCTTTCTTTGGATCGGAGCCCGGGATCGCCATCGAGTGAGCGTGTCTTTGAACTCGGAGGTGCCGTCGTTCGGTGCTTGGATCGGTAGGATCGTGAAGACGTACGACTACATCAACCGCGTTGTGCTAACGCTTCCGCTTACGGTCTACGAGGGTACGTGGACAACACTCTCCTCTCTCGTTGCTATGTCATCACCATGATCTTGCGTGTGCGTAGGAAAATTGTTGAAATTACTACGTTCCTCAACAAATTATGCTAGGAATCAACTAGCAATGCAGGAAATAAAAGCGTCAAAATGAGTTGATCCAAACCCTAGAACAGATGATGATGGGATGGGGAATCCTGTTGCATCCACAGATCCACTCATGCTAGCCTCGTTCCCGAACCGAAACGGTGCTTCGACGAGGTGGGTTAGAGGCCAGAGCTTGCAGAGCCGATCCAGACGAAGTTATGTATGATGGAGAGGGAGGTCACGAGCTCTCCGGTGAGAAGGTAGTGGGCCAGCCCCGCAGCCCCCGCACAGCCACCGGACAAGATGGCGCAACGACAAGGTGGAGCAGACAGCGGAGGTCGCTAGGGGGAGGCATGCCGGGCTCGGCGCATAGCACATGTGGGCAGGAGAGATGATAAGGAGAGTTAGTTCGGGGCGATTAATCAGGCAGAGATTAATTAGGGAGAGAATTATGGGACGTGGGCCAGAAAAAATTGGTGGTTTGTTCTGGCGCATGATTTGGGAGCATCTCGCAGCCGTGAGATCAAAAACGAATCTACGGCTTACGATTGGTCTGGTGAATGCTTCGCGTCAGACTTCTGTAAAGAAGTGTTTCACAAAAACTAAGGGGATGTTTGGTTTTTGGACACATCTTGCCACACTTTACCACACCTCATCTTAGGCAAATTTGATCAAGTTAGGTGGGTAGCGAGAATTTTTTAATGAGTAGTGAACCCCGCATGTCATAGACACAAAAGGTGTGACAAGATTTCCTTAGGCAAATCAAAGTGTCTCTAACAATTTGAACAACTCAAGTAAGACAAGTGTGACAAATGTGGCAATATAGGGCAAAGATAGTCACAATCCGAACAGCCCCAGTTCTTTTCAAGTAGGTGAGATGATTATCTGGGATTTTGTATTAACTAAGTTTTCCTATTTTAAGTAGAAGTGATTGCAACTTATGGTACTCATTATCCAAACAACCACTTGGAGGGTCACGCTATCCCTGGCCCAAGCCCTAACTTGTAGTTGTACCAACTTTTAAGCCTCGTAGCTTTCCCACACAAGAGAGCATTGGAAGGCATGGGCAGCTCGTCTCTAGGATCAGGGACTTCGGAGTCGCCCTGCCTCACTCGCACGTACAGCTCTTGGCCTAGGTACCTCTTCTCCACATCTTGAGACCTCAGGTTCCACATGCCCTCGTTATCCAAATACACCAGCACAGCGGTCCATGACGTGGGATACACCTGCACGGTAGACCGGTACATGGCGTCAACCAGATTGTACGTCGACCTTGCGTCCGGGCTCCATTTGCCCCATGCCATCCTGTCAAATTCACAGCCATGTCAATTTTTTTGTGATTAGCACAAAAGTAAAGATCAAACTCACACGGCGCAACCATTGATTCCAGATTGAATAATTTACCCGACGACGAAGAAACTGTGGCCGTCGAGGTGCCATGTCTGCATGGACGGCAGCCTGTTCTCGAACACGATCTGGACGTAATCCCTGTAGGAGGCGTCGATGACCGTGGTGCCGAGGGACGCGTTCCTCCTCTCCGGCCTGCCGGAGACGACCTTGAAGACGCCGGCGATCCTGAAGTAGTCGGCCAGCTTCAGTGGCGTGCCCGCGTTGGCGAAGGCCACGCCGTTCACCGTGCACCTCCGCCGGCCGCCTATGTCGGACTCGTCGTTCCGGAGGAGCACGGTGCGGGTGACGTTGATCTCCCCGTAGTGGAAGGAGCCCTGCGGGTTGGGCCGCGCGGCGCCGGAGGTCAGGTTCATCCTGTGTGACACATGCACCCGGCCGCCCGGCAATTTTATTAATTTCTAACACATTATTCTAGTCCATGCATGGAACGGTTGGCCTGGAACAGATACCTTATGGACATGGCCTGCTCCATGGAACGGTTGTAGTTGGTGTGCGAGGACCGGTCGTCCAGCGGGGCGTCGCCGGAAGGCGGCTGCTCGCCGGAGCCGGCGTAGAGGACGGTGGCGACGCCGAAAATCTCCGGAAGGACGAAGAGGGAGCTGACGACCATGTAATACGCCTTGGGCGCCTGGTCGGCCGCCACGAGGACCGAGACGGATTGGCCGGGGTGGACGTCCAGCGAGGCGTAGTGCTTCTGCAGGGTGTAGGTGCCCTCCGCCTCCACCAGCAGCAGCTTGTGGCCCTGGAGCCGGAAGTTGAGCGACGTCCTCGTGCCCACGTTCGACACGCGAAGCCGGTACGTGCGCCCTGCCTTGAACGTCACCTCCGCCTCGTACGGGCCCAAGCCGTTGATCAAGATGCCGTCCGGCGGAGGCAGTCCACGCCCTCTATCCAGGCGCTCTTTCATCTCCTGCTCCGACCAAAGCACACGGATTACAATCGAATTATGCACGACAATGAACATGCATGGGGAGTATACGTCCTGATGTAACCTTTGCGTCCATGTTGTACCAGTCCCCTATGAGGACGTCGAACTCGCCGTCGGGCTGGGGGAACGGGACGTCGATGACCGGGCGGTTGTTGACGCGGATGGGGCCGTGGCCGCCGGCAGCGGCGTGCAGCCCCAGCGAGGGCCGGTAGAAGAAGCTGCCAATCTCGTCCTTGGCCTGGAACACGTAGGTCCAGTTCTCCCCGGGCTGGATCGCGCAGTTCGTGCCCGCCACGCCGTCGTTCCACGAGTTTCTCCTCAACTGGAGACCGTTCCTGCATACAAACACTTGAGCTGCAGAAGATGGCGTCTAGCCAGGAGACTACTCGGGCACACGCACATGCACGTACCATGTGAGGAGGAAAGGCTCGTCCAAGGTGTTGACGACGTTGACGTGGGCGACGTCGTTGGTGGTGAGGTTGAGCAGCGGCCCGGGGAGCCGGCCGTTGATGGCGATCATCCTCTTGGAGACGCCCAGCGGGGATCGCACAGAGTAGGACACCTCCCAGTTCAGGAAAACGTGCCGGTCCTCGGCGGCGACGAGGGCCGAGTGCAGGATGCCTGCTAGCACAACGGCGACAAGGCGCCCGCGGTCCATGGCGCTACCACGACCGGGGAGACGATGGTTTAGTTACTTCTCACACAAAGCAAAACAGATGCGTCTGATTAGTTTGGTGCAAAAATAACCACTCCCGCATGAAGAGTGTATTAGTGTGAGTTACGTGGTTGTTCTGAAACTGGTGGGAGTCTGGCGGCTTGTTGCTGTGGAATAATGCTTGGGCGTGGCACACACGAGATACATGGATGTTTCAGTTTTTCCCTTGTCGATCAACCTCTCACAAGGAGATTACGCTAGCTCATAATTATTGAAATTCAAAAATGCTGGACATACGGGCGACTTTTTATCCTAATTACTCAATCAAAACAAACCCACCTCGGCCCAGCCCGTAAAACTCCTGTAAAAACCGCGTAACTCCGTAACTGTACCATTGCTCATGGAAATTTGCGCAAAATGGCCGCGATTACCGCTCCTTCTGTCGGGGCGACTGGGTGACGATCCCTGACCGGATCCGAGACCGCGATTTCGATGGATAGGAGGATTGAATCCAGAGAGAAGAGAGGGATTTAGACAGCAGAGGATCAAATACATGTGGGAGAGGACCCCTTGGTCTTCGCAATCCGTCGATCAGGGTAGGAGCACGCGATAAGCTATGGGCGTGTTTGGTTGATTGCACAAATTTTCGGTGGTTGCATCGAAAAAATAAGCCAGACTGAATGGAGACTAGTTGAGAAAATACATAATAAAATACCGTATATAGTCTTTTATTGGAATCTCTACAAAGACTTATATTTAGGAACGGAGGGAGTATATCATTTGATCCATCACGAAAAATAGTTTCATATTTTATCTATTAGGTATCTCAAATGTTCTTATTTTATTCTAGAACCTTGATCAAATATTCTAGAACCTTGGTTAAAAATTCAAATGGTGACTTGCACAGAAATAAATACACCTTATATTCTAGAATGGATGGAGTAGCATTTAACAATAAAAAATTACAAATATGCTTGAGATGAATCGGTCATTCAATGTGTAGGATTTTCATCCTAGTTTAGATACATGTTATCCTTGTTGTCTTCCCCTCCCATTGGCAAGTTTGATTATGATCCTGTAATCTTTTCAAAAATAGTTTTTGAGTAGATTTTGCCTGCCTCCATCCACACACGAGTACATGTTCCATTTTAGTTGATCTAGTACTTTGCAGCCATGTATCTTTGACTAAAAATTATTTACTGATTGTTTCTTTAAATTTTAGCACTTTTGTGTCATCTAGCAAGTACTCACCCGACAGAGACAAAAGTAAAAATGGTAAATGAGTTGATACAATCATGGAGATGATCCATTGACAAAGAAAATTAACAGTACTATGAGCACCTTAAATTCAGACGTTTTGGTGATAGTTCTTGCGGAGGCCAAACTAAAGTTAATCTATATCAGAATGCTAACATCAACATGACTGATAACAATGTACGTGATCATGATCACAATTTTAATCCATCTACTAGAAAGTCTACTTATCTGAGTAAGAACCAATTTTGGTAATATGTATAAAGTTGGCGCGTCCCATGCCGTCAAATCTTCGTTGAATTTCCATCAGTTGCCCATTTCCACTTTCATGGGCTAGATATACTGGAGGGGTGTTTGCCGAAAGAAAATTTTAAGTATTTTGTTTGTTTGGCCTGTACAATGTAAAAGTACTTTCGCAGATATATATTGCATACCATGAAAGTCATTATAAAAGCATAAACATCAAAAAAATGCAATTTTAATTATCAAATAATATCTCCAACATGTCTATGTGATACAAACAATGATCATACATGTACTCTAATATAAACAACTATTGGCAAAATATAATGGTATTAGGGGAGGGGGCCATAGCCCCCTACTCTAACATAAGTGGGGGAATGGTGTGGAAGCCTCCCTAATTCTAACTAAACTAGTTATGGTATGATTTCTCAACGTTAAAATATTGTGCCTGACACTAAACCGCATACATTATATTGAGCTCTTTTCAGATAACTAAAATGCAAGAATACCTTAGCTGGATTAGCACATCGACTAATGGTTTGATTGGTTTAATCAATTTTCATTGCAGCAGATGTAGCACATTAAATTCAGGTGAACTGACAGGGGAGGCATTTGACGACATCTTTGGCTTTAAGTCATACCTAATGTCCTTCAGTTCTAGTTGCACTATTTGGAATTATCCTTTGGTGTGTTCTCTCTACGCATGGAGAGTTCGGAGGCTGGTGGCATCCTTGTCTTCGGCGAAATTTTAGAGCCAGGAATTGTGTACACTCCACTGGTGTCTTCTCCGTAAATTTCTTAGTCCAATGCACGCTTCAATATAGATCCTTCATCGGTATATGCATATGTGGGCACAAGATATGAAGCAATAGCATGATACATGAACGAAATACAGGTTGTACAAAAGTGAAAGTGACTAACATTTTACAAGATATGTAGTATGTCTTCAGATTAGTTGTATCACTTGGCAATAAATTTTTGTTGTATTTAAGTAAGCTTGTGTAGAATAGTTTACTCGCAAGTTCTGACTCTGAGAGTAAGTCTAGTTCAATTAACTATTGACCAACCATTTTGGGTACTCCTATATTTTGCCAAAGTTCATGCCCCAACTTTTTGATTTAAAATATAGGGAATATTTTGAACTGATTTTGGAGAGCTTTTTTTGTGAATGGTCAAGTTCTTCCATTTGATCCCTCGGTTTTTATCGGACAAAGAACTTTTGTGGATTCAGGAACTACACTGGCGTACCTTGCAAATGGTGCTTTCGACCCATTCGTTGATGGAGTTATACTAGTGATATACTTAAACCATTCTTAATTATTATGAGAAGTATGTGTCCTACTTACATTATGAAACTGTTGCGTAGATAGCTGTTGCAGTATCTTCAGATATACGCCTAATGGTGAAGAACAGGGATAGATGCTTCATTACTTCTACAAGGTAATATTTTTCACCCTTTATGAAAGAACTCAACACATCTTGTTTATCCTTTCTTGTGTCATAGCCCCATCAATGATTATATCATCCATGCGTACCAATGTAAACAACTATTGGAAAAATATAATGGTTTTAGAGGGGAGGGGGCCATAGCCCCCTTCCCTAACATAAGGTGGGGGGAAGGGTGAGGTGTCACATCCCTAGTTCTGGTAATGCCTAGTGCTAGCTTCATGTGTGCATCATGTTTAAATTCAAATGAATATGAAATGGGGATGGCAGAAACCCCAGCACCACTTAATCCAACTAGGGTTTCCTAAAATCTTTTTCAATGAACCTGAAATGCTCTTCTAAAATGTTCATCACGCCTTGGTCTAGAACCTCTGACAAAACTGGTTCACATTTTTCTAGGACAACATAGGGTCACTGAACTAAATCATATGGTATTTGCATTTGGGCATTTGAATGCTATAAAATATTTTTAATTCCCAAATAATCATAAACTGAAATGCTTGTTGTTGGAAATATTCCAAACAGTGGCCTCAGTCAGTTGCATGATTTTTGAAAGTGCCTAGCTATTTTTACTAAATCCAGAAACAAAATAACAAAAATAGAAAAACAGAAAGAAAGGGAAGAGAGAGGCAACCCCACCTAACTTACTCGCAGCCACCTGGCGCCCCAGCTGGTGGCCCAGCCCACCTGGCGCCCCTGTCGTCTTACTCTGAAAGCACAAGTGCTCCCTAGGTGGTTTTGGTAATTAATGTCAACATATCTCTTGTTGGACTAACACTTTTATCTAGTATGTTTCAGATAAGTTCAACAATGGAGTGGCATGGACTAAAGGATGTGGGAACTCCTTCAAGATGCTAAGGACAAAGGATTGGCTCAAGCTTCAAGCTCAAGACTCTTCATTTTATATTTTAGTGATCCAAGATCACATTGATTCTATAGGAAAAGCCAATACTATCAAGAAGGGATGAGGTGTTGCTTAATGAGTTTCTTGCTCCACAGTGCTTAGTGATATGCTCCAAAACCCTCAACTGCGTTCCCACTTCCACACATATGACCTAAACCTAAAGTCAAACTCGGCCCCACCGATTCTTTCTATCTGGCGCCACCGAGTTCAGATGTCATAGCCACTGCCACAAACCCTAGGCAAATCAGTCTCACCGATAGGGATCTCGGTCTCACCGAGATGGGATTGTAATCTCTCTGTGTATGTACATTACCAAAATCGGTCTCACCGAGTTTGAGCAATCGGTACTACCGAGATTACAATGCAAACTTCTTGGTTAACTCATTACCAAAATCGGTCCTACCGAGTTTGTGTAATCGGTCCAACCGAGTTTGCCTGACCAACTCTCTTGAAAGCTTATTACCAAAATCGGTCTCACCGAGTTTGTGTAATTGGTCTTACCGAGATTACGTTATGCCCTAACCCTAACCATATCGGTCCTACCGAGTTGCATGTCGGTCCCACCGAAATTCCTAACGGTCACTAGGTTTACTAAATCGGTCCGACCGAGTTTGTTGATTCGGTCCCACCGAGTTTGGTAAATTGTGTGTAACGGTTAGATTTTGTGTGGAGGCTATATATACCCTCCACCTCCTCTTCATTCGTGGAGAGAGCCATCATACTGAACCTACACTTCCAGCATACCATATGAATCTTCTTACTCATGTGTTGAGGCCAAGATATTCCATTCCTACCATATGAATCTTGATCTCTAGCCTTCCCCAAGTTGCTTTCCACTCAAATCTTCTTTCCACCAGATCCACATCCTATGAGAGAGAGTTGAGTGTTGGGGAGACTATCATTTGAAGCACAAGAGCAAGGAGTTCATCATCAACGCACCATTTGTTACATCTTGGAGAGTGGTGTCTCCTAGATTGGCTAGGTGTCACTTGGGAGCCTCCGACAAGATTGTGGAGTTGAACCAAGGAGTTTGTAACGGCAAGGATATCGCCTACTTCGTGAAGATCTACCGCTAGGGAGGCAAGTCCTTCGTGGGCGACGGCCATGGTGGGATAGACAAGTGTAAGGGCATATTTATCCCTTAAGTGTTTCGGTGATTGATGACAATGCTTTTGCGGACTAATCATGTGCCTTGAGTTTCTCAGACGCTTCATCACTAGGCACAAGACGATTCGGTGCCCCTCGAGACTATTGAAGACGGCGTTGTTCTACGTTTCTTTTTGGTGGATTTGAGTCGTAGGAGAGCCGTACTATTAAGAGGGGGTCCGCGTCGGAAAGGTTCGGGAGGAATCATCACGTACACGTTTTCTTCATTGTCTCCTCCTTTCCCTTGCACCTTGGAGCATTCCTCGTCTATCCTCTATGTGAATGTCTGGACTACTGTTGCTGAGCTTGCGGTAGTACTGCTCCCTGGAGCGGTAGTACCGCAGGCACACGCAGTAGTACCGTGCCCACACGCGGTAGTACCGCGGGAGCCCACGGTAGTACCGCTCCCACGGAGTCGTAGTACCGTGGTGGCTAGGCCAAATACCGCTGCATCGCGGTAGTAGGCGCGGATGTAATTTTTTACATCCGCGCCCACACGGTAGTACCGCACGTCTAGGGCGGTAGTACCACTGGTGCCCACGGTAGTACCGCTCCCTCCAAGCTGTTGTACCGTGGTTCCTTGGCCTAGTGTCGTGGCTTCACGGTAGTAGGGGCGGATGTAATTTTTTACATCCGCACCCACACGGTAGTACCGCGCCCTGTGGACGGTAGTACCGTGACGGATGTTTGCATTGTCTCTTTGACAGCGGAAGTAGGCACGGATGTATTTTTATTCATCCGTGCGATTCCAACAGTCTTACCTCGCCTCAGTAGTAATCTGCGGGTGGGTGAGGTAGTCTCGCGCTCATGTAGTTCTCGCCTATGGTATAGTCTCTGCAGCTGCCAGGTAGTACCGTGGTCTCCCACGGTAGTACCGCGTGGCCTTGCGGTAGTACCGCGCCCCTAGAGCGGTAGTACCGCATGTCGCAGGCTGGTCTAAGTGGATAACAGTTGGATTTCTTCCATGACTATAAAAGGGGCGTCTCCTACCTCTAGTTGACTACCTCTTCCACCTCTAAGCTCCATTGTTGCTCCAAGCTCCATTTTTGCCCGATCTCTCTCCCTAGCCAATCAAACTTGTTGATTTGCTCGGGATTGGGTGACAAGGCCCCGATCTACACTTCCACCAAGAGAGATTTGATTCCCCCCACTTATCCCTAGCGGATCTTGTTACTCTAGGGTGTTTGAGCACCCTAGACATTGAGGTCACCTCGAAGCCATACTCCATTGTGGTGAAGCTTCGTGGTGTTGTTGGGAGCCTCCAATTGTTGTGGAGATTGCCCCAACCTTGTTTGTAAAGGTCCGGTCGCCGCCTTCAAGGGCACCAATAGTGGAATCACGGCATCTCGCATTGTGTGAGGGCGTGAGGAGAATACGGTGGCCCTAGTGGCTTCTTGGGGAGCATTGTGCCTCCACACTGCTCCAACAGAGATGTACCTCCCCTCAAAAGGAAGGAACTTCGGTAACACATCCTCGTCTCTACCGGCTCCACTCTTGGTTATCTCGCGCCTTTACTTTTGCAAGCTTACTTGTGTTGTTTCCCTTACTTGCTTGTGTGCTTGTTGTTGTCGCATCATATAGGTTGTTCACCTAGTTGCATATCTAGACAACCTACTTTGATGCAAAGTTTAATTTGGTAAAGAAAAGCTAAAAATTGTTAGTTGCCTATTCACCCCCCCCCCCTCTAGTCAACCATATCGATCCTTTCAATTGGTATCAGAGCCTCGTCTCTTTATTAAGGACTTTGCCGTCCGAAGAGTATGGTTGACACCACAGACGGTGCGGAGGAGCACTCCGGTGTGAATCCTATCTCGTCTACGGCCGATGGGGAAACCTCGATCTCTCGTGAGGAATTCAATGTGGCTCTAGACACATTGAAAGACTCCATGAGGTTGAAAGCATGTTTACTAAATTTCTTGAAGGACTTAAACTGTCCACCTCGCCGGTGAAAGTGGGTGATCCCACTAACAAGGTGATGGATGCTACCTCCGACAAAGGGGAAGCTAATAGTGAGAAGAGTCCTTCTACTAGTGGTAGAAATGGCACCAGCATCTTTGCCCATGTGGAACCTTCAATTTATGGAGGACCGATTCCCTCTACTCATTTAAATCATGCCGGTCCTCCTCCTAAGATTGTGAAAAAATGAGGATTTTGATTCTTGGGTTTATCGCTTCAAGCGTCATTTAAATCATGTGAATACTAACCTTTGGAGAATCATTGAAGAAGGTTTCTATCCACATGACCGAAGCAACTTCACCCCGAGAGAAGTGGTGGATAATCAATTCAATGAGAGTGCTCTCTTCATCATCCAAGATGCAATCCTTCCCGAAGATCTCCCTCATCTTCGACCTCATGCCATGGCCAAAGACGCATGGCAATGCGTTGTGTCTCTCTATCGAGGAAGTGCTAGCATTCAACGCTCCAACTATGAAGTGGTACAAGATGAAGCCGATGAGTTTGCAATGAAAGAAGATGAAGAACCTCATGAGCTCTTTCGAAGAGTGACCAAACTCGTGGTCTCACTCCGAGATCATGGGAGCAAGGACACGGATGACAATTGGATCAAGCGCAAGTTCCTCAAGGCCATGATGCCCTACAACAAGGCCATGTCCTCTGTCATTCGTCAAAGACCGGACTTCCTCTCCATGACCTCAAGTGAAGTGTTGGATGAGTTTGTTGCAATGAGCATCTTGGACAAGACCGCCGACAATGCGGTGCTCCGTTCTCAAAGGGCAAAGAAGCCCAATCTTGCTTTGAAGGCCAAGGTTAGTGTGGAAGAAGAGGAAGAAGAGGAAGATGAGGAGAGCAACTGATGTAGGGTGGAACCCTAATTCGTCGATCTTTCACGTTTGGAGGGGATCCTACGGAGGGAACACGAAGAACGCGCGGAAGAACGAGAGGAGATCACGGGGAAGAACAAGAGAGACACTCAACCGACAAGGGATCAATCACACAAGGTCTAGATCATCGAAGCACGAGTGATACATGGTCCAAAATCAACAAAGGAAAGATACAAAGGTAGCCGTTCTTCTCCCGGAGGAGGTCTTGAATCCACGAGGGGATCTTCCCTTAGAGGTGTCTTGAATCCGATGGATCTTCTCCTAGACGGAGGTCCTGATCTCCGTGGAGAAGTACCGGTGGATGAGCAAAGGCTCTCACACACAAATATGAGCTAATCCAATGCTAAGTCTCAAAGTGAGGAGAGGGGGTCCTATATATAGAGTCTGGGGCGAAGGGGTACACGGGCTCAGCCCAACACGCGCGCGCAGGCGCTGGCCGGACGATCCGGGCGACGGTCCGGATGATCCGGGCTGGTCCGGATGATCCGGGTGGGGGCCCGGATGGTCCGGGTACTCTGCTGGTGACGGCGCAGGGCCGGACGTCCGGCTGGTGGTCCGGATGTCCGGGCGGGATCCGGATGATCCGGGCCGGGGTTCGGATGATCCGGCTTCGGGAGGGAGCTTCTGTTGCCTTCGATCGCTGTAGCCGGATTGTTCGGACCGGGGTCCGGATCATCCGGGCTCTATCCGGATCGTCTGGGCCTCCGTCCGGATCGTCCGGCCACCCTGGTCCTTGTTGCTTTCTCCTCTCCGTCTTCATGCATGCCTTCCGCTTCCGGTTCTCCTTGCTTCCTAGCCTCTTCATGGTCGACTCCTCGGTGCCTGAGTATGCATAGAGTTTCCGTTTGAGGTAGTAACCATGTCTCATGTGAATCGAAGGAGAGTTGTGAAAGGAGTGATGTCACCTCGGTTTCAAGAGCTCTTGCACGTGCTCGAGTCATCGGTCCTTGTGGTGTTGTAGGTGTTGATGTAGAGTCCATGGGGATGATGGAAGGATGCTCGCATCATATCCCTCCTTGAAAGGATCCGACCTCGGATCTAGTTCTTCATCACCATGGAAAGGCGAGAGGTCTTTGACGTTGAAGGTGTCGCTCACGTTGTACTTGTCGCTTGGTAGGTCGAGCTTGTAGGCGTTGTTGTTGTAGCGTGCTAACACCTTGAAGGGTCCATCGGCTCAAGGTAGAAGTTTGGACTTGCGTTCGTTGGGGAAGCGTTCCTTGCGAAGGTGTAGCCACACGAGATCGCCGATGTTGAAGATCACGGGTTGCTTGTTGATGTTGAGCTTGGTCGCTAGTCGTTGTACTTGGCGCTCGATGGTGTTTCTTGTATCTTCATGCATCTTTTTGATGTAGCTTGCACGGGCACTTGCGTCGAGGTTGGTGCGCTCTTGTAGAGGTAGAGGTAGGATGTCCAATGGGGACAATGGGTTGAAGTCGTAGACGACCTCGAAGGGGGACTTGCCGGTCGTTGAATGTCTTGCGTGGTTGTAGGCGTACTCGGCGATGGGTAAACATGTCTCCCACTCCTTGATGTTCTTCTTGATCAACACGCGAAGTAGAGTGGAGAGCGTCCGGTTCGTCACCTCCGTTTGGCCGTCGGTTTGAGGATGGTATGCGGATGAGAACATGAGCTTGATGCCGAGCTTGGCGCAAAGAGTCTTCCAAAAGTAACTCAAGAACTTGACGTCGCGGTCGGAGACGATTGACTTTGGTACTCCATGAAGGCGCAAGATTTCCCTACAAAAGAGATTTGCAATATGTGAAGCATCGTCTACCTTGTTGCAAGGAATGAAATGTGCCATTTTGGAAAATCTGTCCACAACAACAAATACGGAGTCCTTTCCATTTTGTGTTCTAGGCAAACCAAGTACAAAGTCCATGCTAATGTCTTCCCAAGGTTGATAAGGAATAGGAAGAGGCATGTAAAGACCATGAGATTGAGCTTTTGACTTAGCTTTGCGGCATGTTGAGCATCGGGTGGTGAAGCATGAGACGTCTCGAAACATCTTGGGCCAAAAGTAGTTCTTGGAGAGCGTGGCAAAGGTCTTGTCGCGTCCAAAATGTCCCATGAGTCCACCTCCATGAGCCTCTTGCAAAAGGAGCAAACGAAGAGAAGACTCGGGTATGCAAAGTTTGTTAGCTCTCATAAGATAACCATCCTTGAGGTAATATTGTTCCCAAGATGTATGCGTCAAACATTTAGCATAATGAGGTGCAAAAGATGGATCACTAGCATACAAATCTTTTATGTGCTCAAAGCCAATAACATTCAACTCAAGTTGGGTGACAAGCGTGCATATGCGTGAAAGTGCATCGGCAACTACATTTTCCTTGCCCTTAATGTACTTGATCACATATGGAAAAGATTCAATAAATTCACTCAATTTGGCATGACGCTTGTTCAATTTAGTTTGACCTTTTAAGTACTTAAGCGTTTCATGATCGGTATGGATGACAAACTCATGAGGTCTAAGATAATGTTCCCAAACATTTAGCACACGCACTAAAGCATACAATTCTTTGTCATACACGGGATAGTTAAGTTGAGCACCGGAGAGTTTTTCACTAAAATAAGCAATGACTCGTTTTTCTTGCATTAAAACTCCGCCAATTCCGGTACCACTTGCATCACAATGGACCTCAAAAGTTTTGTCAAAATTGGGCAAAGCAAGAATTGGAGCATGAGTAAGCAAAGACTTGAGCTCATCAAAAGCGTTTGATTACAAAGGTCCCCAAACAAAAGGAGTATTCTTCTTACTCAAAGCATGCAAAGGAGCCGCGATAGTGCTAAAGTTTTTCACAAAGCGGCGATAAAATCCTGCAAGACCAAGGAAACTTCGCACTTGTTGCAAATTGGTGGGTTGGGGCCAAGTTTTAATTGCTTTGATTTTAGTTTCATCAACATGAACACCTTTTGAAGAGACAACGAAACCCAAGAAAACCACTTTGTCAACTCCAAAAGTGCATTTCTTCAAGTTGGCAAAAAGACTTTCTTTTCGAAGTGTTTGCAAAACAAGCTTAACATGATCAAGATGCTCTTTCATGGTTTTGCTAAACACAAGAATATCATCGAAGTAAACCACAACAAAGATTCCAATGTATGGACGAAGTACATGATGCATGAGACGCACAAAAGTTCCGGGAGCTTCCGACAAACCCATAGGCATAACCAACCATTCATATAAGCCAAATTTTGTTTTGAAAGCACTTTTCCATTCATCACCCTCATGAATGCGGATTTGATAATAGCCACTTTTAAGATCAATTTTTGAGAAAAAGTTGGCTCCACTAAGTTCATCAAGCATATCATCTAAGCGAGGAATGGGATGCCTATAGCGCACGGTGATAGCATTTATGGGTCTACAATCGGAGCACAAGCGGAAAGTTCCATCGGGTTTAGGCACAAGTATAACGGGTACGACACAAGGGCTTAAGCTTTCACGTACATGACCGTTGTCGATTAGTTGTTGTACTTGTCGTTGAATCTGCTTGGTTTCTTCGGGATTGACAAGGTAGGGAGCTTTGTTTGGAAGTGGCGCTCCGGGGATGAGGTCGATTCGATGCTCAATGCCTCGAAGAGGAGGTAAGCCCGGAGGTAGCTCATCGGGGAAAACATCTTGGAATTCCTGCAAAAGAGATTGAAACACCAAAGGTAGCTCATGAGTGGTGTTAGTTTTTGGTTCTCCATCCTTGCACACAAGGACAAAGTGCATCACACTCGATGGGTTCTCACACACTTCTCTCATCTCATGTTTGGTGGCGAATAGTATGAGGTTTTTCTCTCTAGGCGAAGAGGCGCTCAAATTTGGCTTGTGGCTCTCACTCACTTTTTGGTGGCTCACTTTCTCACTCTTCTCTCTTTGGTTGGTGGCTTGTTTGTTGGCTATCACTTGACTAGGAGACATGGGTCGTAGGACATATTCTTTGCCTTTCATCTTGAAACTATAGTGGTTTGTACGCCCATTGTGGTAGACACCACGGTCGAATTGCCATGGCCGACCAAGAAGGAGGTGGCAAACGGTCATTGGGACCACATCACACTCCAAAGTGTCCTCATATGCACCGATTTTGAAGGATACTTGGACCGTGTGCTCAACTTGTATAGTGCCGGAGTCACTTAGCCATTGAACCTTGTATGGTTGCGGATGCTTCTTCTTGACCAATTGGAGCTTGGAGCATAGTTCTTCGCTTGCCAAGTTGTCGCAACTACCTCCATCGATGATGACTTTGACGGATCTCCCATTGATGTCGGCCTTTGTGTGGAAGATGTGACATCGTTGGTCTTCTTCTTGGTGATGTTGAAGTGTCAAGACTTTGGAGACAACAAGAGCGGGGCTTGTATCTACATCACAAAAGACTTGATCATCTTCATCCTCGTTGATGCGCCGGTGCATGGCCACTTGCTCAATAGCTTCCATTTCATCTTCACTCATTGAGTCGTAAGTGCCATCGTCGTTGAGTATCATGGTGCGCTTGTTGGTGCATTCATATGACTTATGGCCTCGGCCGCCGCAAGTAAAACACTTGAAGGAGCTTGTCTTGGCGGTCTCATTGGTTGGAGTAGATGATGAAGCACGCGGCTTGGAGTTGCTTGTAGTAGGAGGAGGACGACTTGAACTTGTAGAAGTTTTCTTGTAACTTGACTTGTCGTCGTTGCTTGGAGAAGGCTTGGTTGATGTCGAGGTTGGAGTAGGTGTTGAAGCTTGGTTGTTGGAGAGGCCATATGTCTTGGATGAGTACTTGGCGTACTTGAAGTCATCTTGCACTTGTCGTTCCGCCTTTGTAGCTTGATGCACGAGCTCAATGAGGTTGGAGTAGGGTTGGAAGTCGGCAATCTTCTTGATGGGATGGTTGAGTCCGTTCAAGAGTCGTGCCATTGTTTGCTCATCATCCTCCGTGACATTGGCTCGAATCATGGCAATCTCCATTTCCTTGTAGTATTCTTCAACACTCTTTGTTCCTTGCTTGAGGAGTTGTAGCTTCTTGAAGAGATCACGGTTGTAGTAGGTGGGCACAAAGCGTGCTCTCATGACATCCTTCATTTGAGCCCAAGTGGTGATTGGAGGTTCACCTCTTGCTTGTCGGCGCTCAAGGATTTGTTCCCACCATATGAGCACATAGTCTTGGAACTCAGGTGATGCCATAGCGATCTTCTTTTCTTCCTCATAGTTGTGTAAACGAAAGATTTTGTCAACCTTCAATGCCCATGAGAGGTACTCTTCGGGATCATTTGTTCCATTGAACTTGGGCGTTGTGAACTTGAGCTTGCCATAGCGATGTTCTTCATTGTTTTGAGGTCGATGTTGATGATGACGTTCTTGACGTGGAGGGTAATCATCCTCATGTTGCTCTTGGGGAGGAGGAAGTCCATGATCAACTTGCTCTTGTTGACCTTGATGTTGAAGGTGAGCTTGAGGAGCTTGACGTTGCGCACGTGGATGGTAGTTCCTTTCTTGTATTTCTTCTCGAAGTGCTTCCTCTTGATTGCGCCTTTCGCGATTGCGGTTGGCGAGAGCTCGACTTGATGCTTGAAGGGCGCGTTCCGCCTCAAGAGCTTGTGCTTCTCGCTGTTGTTGTTGAAGACGTTGAGCCTCGGCTTCTTGTTGCTATTGGTGTAGGCGCGCTCGTTCTTGTTCTTGTTGGTGGCGAAGACGTTGTCGTTCTTGAGCTTGAGCAAACGCCATTTTGCTCGATTGAGGACGAGGAACTTCTTCATCAACTTGCTCTTGGAGATTCTTGTCGTGTAGCGGGTTGCGGGATGCATGACGATCTTGACGCGCGGCTCGTCAAAGAATGTTCGATGACGGTGTACTTGTGTCGGAGAAGGAGTCGTCGGAGTGGCGACTTGAGTGGCTCCGTCTTGAGTGTGAAGAGGTAGAAGTACGCCGGTTCACCAACAAGGCGCGGATCTCGTCCATTCTTGCATCATTCTATTTCTTGTGCGTGTCGAGTTTGTTGTCGAAGTAATCTCGTGTACGCTTTCTCGAGAGTCGCAAGTCGATGGAGAGGTTGTCGATCGTTAAGCTCAATGCTTGTTGCTCTTGATGGAGAGCTCGTTGCGCGCCAAAGAGGTGGCTCTTGGTGACGTATGATGACATGTCGTCGTCTTGCTCGATGAAGAGTGGATTTGTAGAAGAACTTGGCCTATCCATCATTTCAAGCAAATTGTGAGTGGTAGAAGGAGAAGAATGAATACCAATGTACCTTTGACCGACGTTGAAGATGAATCAAGTTCACTCAAATGCGGACAATGAAATAGCACTATTGGTACCGATCCTTGTCGATTCTCACACCTACACAAGTAAAATCTTTTGGTGGAGCTTGGTTAGGATGGTGGCACAAAATTGATTGCAATCGTTAGCTTGACTCAAAAATGTTGAAGAAGATTCGCAAATTCGCATATGCAACAAGTAGACCAAGCAAGTAGTGGTACACGGAAACACACACGCAAATAGATAAATGGGATTGTGCAAACCAAAAGTGAGCCAAAATGTGGAATCCACGAAAATGCTCTTGTTGCACAATACTAGAGAGACGCTAGCACGATTGCACAATAGGCGGATACGGAGCTTGTGCACAACCTACTAGGCAAAAATGCAACGATCTCTATCCCACGATGCTATATGTATGGTGTATCGGTGCAATGATCCAAGATGATCTTATATGACAATCTTAATGTTGTATGATGCTATGCTTGTTGCTTATAAGCTCTTTGCTTATCTTTCCTCTTTGCTTAAAAGCTTGAGTGTCTCTTTCTCTTTTGAGCTCTTTTCTTATGCAAACTTGACGAACTAAGATAGCAATTGTGTATGCGATGACAACTTTGTGACACACAAGTTGATTCCGAGATATGCACCTCAATTGTATGTATGATATGGTGTATGCAACTGATGTGCACAAGTCACGTTGCCGGCAATACTCAAAGGCTAGTCTCGGTGGGTAAGCAACGCAAAAGATGGTATATGATGGTTATCAATGCAATTGCAAGGTATGACAAAGATGTCGTCGATTTTATCGTCCGTAGCGAAGATGAGTAGCCGACCAAAGTGAGCGTTTGTTGTTGATGTCACACCGCGCCTAGATAGCTGAAACACAAAAGGACACGGAAATCTCACTCAAATTGTCGAACTCAAATTCGAATGGAAGTACGGAGGTTGAGTCTTGGGGTTTGGCAAGTGGAAATGGTGGTGGTGGTGGATGGGGGCTGCAGAATCTGCAGTTTCGGCAGAGGAAGCCGGACGATCCGAGCCAGGAGCCGGATGATCCGGGCGAGTCCGGATGATCCGGGACTTGGTCCGGATGATCCGGGCAGGTCAAACACGCACGGGAAAGGCTCGGGAAGAACACGAAAATGGGGTGGAATTTGATGATTTCGGGGATTTTGCGTGGATTTCGAGGGGGAGAAGGTGGGGAAACACAAGATCCACGAGTTACACACCGAATCCACGGATCAAAAACAACAAAAAATCATCAAAATTAACAAATCACAAAAAAAATTGGGGGTATTTTTGTGGGGATTTTTGGGGTTTTAGGACGAAAACAACAAAATCAAGCTAGAAATCACGAGGTAGGGGCTCCAAAAACGTGATCAACCTGGCTCATGATACCATATGATGTAGGGTGGAACCCTAATTCGTCGATCTTTCACGTTTGGAGGGGATCCTACGGAGGGAACACGAAGAACGCGCGGAAGAACGAGAGGAGATCACGGGGAAGAACAAGAGAGACACTCAACCGACAAGGGATCAATCACACAAGGTCTAGATCATCGAAGCACGAGTGATACATGGTCCAAAATCAACAAAGGAAAGATACAAAGGTAGCCGTTCTTCTCCCGGAGGAGGTCTTGAATCCACGAGGGGATCTTCCCTTAGAGGGGTCTTGAATCCGATGGATCTTCTCCTAGACGGAGGTCCTGATCTCCGTGGAGAAGTACCGGTGGATGAGCAAAGGCTCTCACACACAAATATGAGCTAATCCAATGGTAAGTCTCAAAGTGAGGAGAGGGGGTCCTATATATAGAGTTTGGGGCGAACGGGTACACGGGCTCAGCCCAACACGCGCGCGCAGGCACTGGCCGGACGATCCGGGCGACGGTCCGGATGATCCGGGCTTGTCCGAATGATCCGGGTGGGGGCCCGGATGGTCCGGGTACTCTGCTGGTGACGGCGCAGGGCCGGACGTCCGGCTGGTGGTCCGGATGTCCGGGCGGGATCCGGATGATCCGGGCCGGGGTCCAGATGATCCGGCCGGAGGAGCTTCTGTTGCCTTGATCGTTGTAGAGCGGATCGTCCGGACCGGGGTCCGGATCATCCGGGCTCTATCCGGATCGTCTGGGCCTCCGTCCGGATCGTCCGGCCACCCTGGTCCTTGTTGCTTTCTCCTCTCCGTCTTCATGCATGCCTTCCGCTTCCGGTTCTCCTTGCTTCCTAGCCTCTTCATGGTCGACTCCTCGGTGCCTGAGTATGCATAGAGTTTCCGTTTGAGGTAGTAACCATGTCTCATGTGAATCGAAGGAGAGTTGTGAAAGGAGTGATGTCACCTCAGTTTCAAGAGCTCTTGCACGTGCTCGAGTCATCGGTCCTTGTGGTGTTGTAGGTGTTGATGTAGAGTCCATGGGGATGATGGAAGGATGCTCCGCATCAGCAACCCTAAAGACACCAAATATGATTATCGTGAGCACATGGCTCTTGCTTCAAGACAATTTTGGAGCAAGAAGAATACAAGACCTAACTTCAACAAGAACAACTCAAGTGGCGTCAAGGGCAAGCAACGAGTTAGAACTTGCTTCAATTGTGGCAATGTGAGCCATTTCATTGCGGATTGTCCTTACGAGAAGCGGGAAGACAATGGTGGCAAGTTCATCCGAAAAGACAAAGCCAAGTCCTTCCCCAACAAGAACAACTTCACCAAGAAGACTCCTACTCGTGGGTTGGTGGTTCAAGAAGAATACCATGAGGATGACGATGATGATGAAAATGGAGAAGCAATGGCCATGGCGTCCGTTGCCATTGCTACCACTCCCCGGGTGTCTCTCTTTGATTCACCCAATGAGAACATCACCGCCAAGTGCCTCATGGCTAAAGCTACCAACAAGGTAACCCCCAACATCAAAACCACCATCATTACTAATCCCTCCTTGGAGGATTGCATTGATGAACATGATGAGTCTAATGAGTAAGTGAATGAATTTGAGTCTTTTATGAGTAAGCTCAAGGGCAAATCCAAGAAGCACTTTGTTGCTCTCTTAGAACAACTTGGTGAGGCCAATGACATGATCGAGGCTCACGAAGAAACCATCTCTAAGATGGAATGTCATAGTCGTGACTATGCCGATGAGATACCGGATCTCTCTAATGCTCTTGAGGAAGAGCGTGGACATCGTTTGACTCTTGAGGAGTCACACAACGATGACCAAGCTAAGTTAAAGAAAGATCTTGATCATGCTCTTGTCGTGTCTCGTGTGCTAACTTCTGAGAAGGCTAAGCTTGGGGTTGATCATGCTAGACTCAAGGAGGAGTTTGAGATACTTGACAAGGCCCACAAGGTCTTGAAGGGTGCTCATGCTAACCTCAAGGAGTCTCATGCTCAACTCCAAGTTATGCTAACCAAGGAAAAGGCCACCTTCCCCCATATGGTATTAATTGATAATGCATATGCTACTAACCTGTGTTGTCAGCATGTGCATCTTGTGGAGGAGAATGCCAAGTTGAAGGATCAACTTGAGAAAGGCCTTGTGACTTTCATTCAAGGTGAGAAGAACCTCAACAATCTTTTGAGTAATCGAAAGGAAGTTTTGGCCAAGAAGGGAATTGGGTTTGCCCCCAAGTCCAAGAATAAGAAGAAGAACGACAAGACCTATCGTCCTCCTCCTCTCAAGCAAACTTTTGTGAAAGAGGGAGAGGGTGCTCCTAAGGAGAAGAAGGAAAAAGTGAAGGACGTTGATGTCAAAAAGGGAAAGACCATCTCCTCCAACAAAGCCGGCGACTTTAACCCGTCATATGTGTTGTGCCGTGCTAGTGATGGACATGTTTATGGTAAATTTGTTGGTTCTCCTTATGAGTACATTGAATGGTCTATTTGGGTTCCTAAGATCTTTGTTACTAACATCAAAGGACCCATTACTAAATGGGTACCTAAAACCAAGCATTGATCTCTTGTAGGTGTTTGCTTCCGGTGGGGGATCATGGTTGCTCGATAGTGGAGCAACAAATCATATGACCGGAAGCAAGGACTTGGTGGTGGACGTGCAAAAGATTCCATCTATGCCCACCAATGTCAAGTGGGGTGATGCCTCACATTCTAAGGTATTGGGTCACGGCAAGGTTGTCATTTCTCATGATCTAACGATCAAGAAAGTCATGCTTGTTGAGTCCCATGCATACAATTTACATTCCGTTTGTCAACTTGCACTCATGGGCTTTGCCACTTTCTTTGACATTGATACTGTGGCCCTCTTGTGGAGCAAGACTCTTAAAGTAGCCTTTGTTGGGCATGTCGAGAACGGTCTCTATGTGATAAACTTTTCGGAGCGACCCACTAAGACCGCGACATGCCTAATGGCTAAAGTTGACGTGGGATGGCTTTGGCATCGCCGTTTAGCCCACGTCAATATGTGATCTTTGCAAAGTCTTCTCAAGGGGGACCATGTCCGTGGACTAACAAATGTTAGTTTTGCCAAAGACCGTGCTTGCAAAGGCTCAGATTGAAGGAAAGCTTCATGAGAAGGCTCACCTCCCACGACAATCATCTACTCGAAGAGACCCTTGGAGCTCCTTCACATGGATCTCTTTGGGCCCCCATCATTTGATATTCTTGGAGGTAGAAAGTATTGCTTGGTGATTGTGGATGATTATTCAAGATACACTTGGGTATACTTCTTCAAGAGGAAGAGTGAGACTCAACAAACCGTCATCGACTTTGCAAATGAAGCTCAACGTCAACATAATGCAAAGACCTTGACAATAAGAAGTGACAACGACGTCGAGTTCAAGAACTACACCTTGGATGAATTTCTTAGTGATGAGGGGATTAAGCATCAATATGCTGCACCTTACTGAAGGAAATATGCCCTAGAGGCAATAATAAAGTTATTATTTATTTCCTCATATCATGATAAATGTTTATTATTCATGCTAGAATTTATTAACCGGAAACATGATACATGTGTGAATACATAGACCAACATAATGTCACTAGTATGCCTCTACTTGACTAGCTCATTAATCAAAGATGGTTATGTTTCCTAACCATAGACATGTGTTGTCATTTGATTAACGGGATCACATCATTAGGAGAATGATGTGATTGACATGACCCATTCTGTTAGCCTAGCACTTGATCGTTTAGTATATTGCTATTGCTTTCTTCATGACTTATACATGTTCCTGTAACTATGAGATTATGCAACTCCGTTTACGGAGGAACACTTTGGGTGCTACCAAATGTCACAACGTAATCGGGTGATTATAAAGGAGTACTACAGGTGTCTCCGAAGGTACATGTTGGGTTGGCGTATTTCGAGATTAGGTTTTGTCACTCCGATTGTCGGAGAGGTATCTCTGGGCCCTCTCGGTAATGCACATCACAATAAGCCTTGCAAGCAATGTAGCTAATGAGTTAGTTACGGAATGATGCATTACGTAACTAGTAAAGAGACTTGTCGGTAATGATATTGAACTAGGTATTGGATGCCGACGATCGAATCTCGGGCAAGTAACATACCGATGACAAAGGGAACAACGTATGTTGTTATGCGGTTTGACCGATAAAGATCTTCGCGGAATATGTAGGATCCAATATGGGCATCCAGGTTCCGCTATTGGTTATTGACCGAGAATAGTTCTAGGTCATGTCTACATAGTTCTCGAACCCGTAGGGTCCGCACGCTTAACGCTACGATGACAGCTTTCATTATGAGTTTATAAGTTTTGATGTAGTGAAGTTTGTTTGGAGTCCCTGATGTGATCACGGACATGACGAGGAGTCTCAAAATGGTCAAGACATAAAGATTGATATATTGGAAGCCTATGTTTGGACATCGGAAGTGTTTCGGTGAAATCGGCATTTCGAGTACCGGAGGTTACCGAAACCCCCCGGTGACCTAATGGGCCTTATTGGGCCTAGTGGAGGAAGAGGAGAGGAGGCCAAGGGGCAGCCGCCCTCCCCCAAGTCCGAATAGGACAAGGAGGCGGCGCCCCCCTTTCCTTTCCCCCCTCTCCTCCTTCCCCCCAAGTCCTAGTCCAACTAGGGAAAGGGGGGAGTCCTACTCCCGGTGGGAGTAGGACTCCTCCGGTGCGCCTCCTCCTAGGGCCGTCCGCACCCCCTTGCTCCTTTTTATACGGGGGCAGGGGGGCACCCTAGAACACACAAGTTGATCTACGTGATCGTTCCTTAGCCGTGTGCGGTGCCCCCTCCACCATATTCCACCTCGGTCATATCGTCGCGGAGTTTAGGCAAAGCCCTGCGCCGGTAGAACATCATCATCGTCACCACGCCGTCGTGCTGATGGAACTCATCCCGACACTTTGCTGGATCGGAGTCCGGGGATCGTCATCGAGCTGAACGTGTGCTGAACTCGGAGGTGCCGTACGTTCGGTGCTTGGATCGGTCAGATCGTGAAGACGTACGACTACATCAACCACGTTGTCATAACGCTTCCGCTTACGGTCTACGAGGGTACGTGGACAATACTCTCCCCTCTCGTTGCTATGCATCACCATGATATTGCGTGTGCGTAGGAAATTTTTTGAAATTACTACGTTCCCCAATAGTGGTATCAGAGCCTGGTTTTATGCGTAGATGTCATATGCACGAGTAGAACACAAATGAGTTGTGGGCGATACAAGTCATACTGCTTACCAGCATGTCATACTTTGGTTCGGCGATATTGTGAGATGAAGTGGCCGGACCGACATTACGCCAGACGCTTACATGAGACTGGTTTCACTGCTACGAGCACTCGTGCTTAAAGGTGGCTGGCGGTGTCTGCTCTCTCACTTTAGCTGAATCGAGTGTGGCTACGCCGGTCCTTGCGAAGGTTAAAACAACACTAACTTGATGAACTATCGTTGTGGTTTTAATGCGTAGGTAAGAACGGTTCTTGCTCAAGCCCGTAGCAGCCACGTAAAATTTGCAACAACAAAGTAGAGGACGTCTAACTTGATTTTGCAGGGCATGTTGTGATGTGATATGGTCAAGACGTGATGCTATATTTTATTGTATGAGATGATCATGTTTTGTAACCAAAGTTATCGGCAACTGGCAGGAGCCATCTGGTTGTCGCTTTATTGTATGAAATGCAAACGCCCTGTAATTGCTTTACTTTATCACTAAGCGGTAGCGGTAGTCGTAGAAGCAATAGATGGCATAACGACAATGATGCTACGATGGAGATCAAGGTGTCACGCCGGTGACGATGGTGATCACGACGGTGCTTCGAAGATGGAGATCACAAGCACAAGATGATGATGGCCATATCATATCACTTATATTGATTGCATGTGATGTTTATCCTTTATGCATCTTATCTTGCTTTGATTGACGGTAGCATTTTAAGATGATCTCTCACTAAATTATCAAGAAGTGTTCTCCCGAGTATGCACCGCTATGAAAGTTCTTCGTCTTTGAGACACCACGTGATGATCGGGTGTGATAGGCTCTACGCTCAAATACAACGGTGCAAAATAGTTGCACACGCGAATACTCAAAGTTAAACTTGACGAGCCTAGCATATAACAGATATGACCTCGAACACATAGACCGAAGGTCGAGCGTGAATCATATAGTAGATATGATCAACATATTGATGTTCACCATTGAAACTACTCCATCTCACGTGACGATCGGACATGGTGTAGTTGATATGGATCACGAATCACTTAGAGGATTAGAGGGATGTCTATCTAAGTGGGAGTTCTTATGTAATATGATTAATTGAACTTAAATTTATCATGAACTTAGTACCGATAGTATTTTGCTTGTATATGTTTGTTGTAGATAGATGGCTCGTCTTTGTTGTTCCGTTGAATTTTAATGCTCCTTGAAAAGCAAAGTTGAAAGATGATGGTAGCAATTACACGGATCGGGTCCGTAACTCGAGGATTATCCCCATTGCTGCACGGAAGAATTACGCCCCGAAGCACCGCTAGGTGCCAGCCTGCTTGCTAATGTAACCGACGATGTTAAGAACGTCTGCGCGAGCAAAGCCGATGACTACTCGATAGTTCGATGTGCCATGCTTTACGGCTTAGAACCGGTCTTCAACGACGTTTTGAACGTCATGGAGCATATGAGATGTTCCAGGAGATGAAGTTAATATTTCAAGCAAATGCCCAGATTGAGAGATATCAAGTCTCCAATAAGTTCTATAGCTGCAAAATGGAGGAGAATCGTTCTGTCAGTGAACACATACTCAAAATGTCTGGGTATAATAATCACTTGATTCAACTGGGAGTTAATCTTCCTGATGATAGTGTCATTGACAGAATTCTTCAATCACTGCCACCAAGCTACAAGAGCTTCGTGATGAACTATAATATGCAAGGGATGGACAAGACTATTCCCGAGCTCTTCGCAATGCTAAAAGCCGCGGAGGTAGAAATCAAGAAGGAGCATCAAGTGTTGATGGTTAACAAGACCACCAGTTTCAAGAAAAAGGGCAAAGGGAAGAAGAAGGGGAACTTCAAGAAGAACAACAAACAAGTTGCTGCTCAAGAGAAGAAACCCAAGTCTAGACCTAAGCCCGAGATCGAAAGTGCTTCTACCGCAAGCGATCGACACCGGAAGCGGAACTGCCCCAAGTATTTGGTGGATAAGAAGGATGGCAAAGTGAACAAAGGTATATGTGATATACATATTATTGATGTGTACCTTACTAATGCTCGCGTAATACCTGGTATTTGATATCGGTTCTCTGCTAATATTTGCAACTCAAACAGGACTACGGATTGCGAAGATTGGCTAAGGACGAGGTGACGATGCGTGTGGGAAATGGTTCCAAAGTCGATGTGATCGCGGTCGGCACGCTACCTCTACATCTACCATCGGGATTAGTTTTAGACCTAAATAATTGTTATTTGGTGCCAGCGTTGAGCATGAACATTATATCTGGATCTTGTTTGATGCGAGACGGTTATTCATTTAAGTCAGAGAATAATGGTTGTTCTATTTATATGAGTAATATCTTTTATGGTCATGCACCCTTGAAGAGTGGTCCATTTTTGTTGAATCTCGATAGTAGTGATACACATATTCATAGTGTTGAAACCAAAAGATGCAGAGTTGATAATGATAGTGCAACTTATTTGTGGCACTGCCGTTTAGGTCATATCGGTGTAAAGCGCATGACGAAACTCCATACTGATGGGCTTTTGGAATCACTTGATTATGAATCACTTGGTACTTGTGAACCGTGCCTCATGGGCAAGATGACTAAAACACCGTTCTCCGGAACTATGGAGCGAGCAACTGATTTGTTGGAAATCATACATACTGATGTTTGTGGTAAAATGAATGTTGAGGCTCGCGGCGGGTATCGTTATTTTCTCACCTTCACAGATGATTTGAGCAGATATGGGTATATCTACTTAACGAAACACAAGTCTAAAACATTTGAAAAGTTCAAAGAATTTCAGAGTGAAGTGGAAAATCATCGTAACAAGAAAATAAAATTTCTACGATCTGATCGTGGAGGAGAATATTTGAGTTACGATTTTGGTCTACCTTTGAAACAATGCGGAATAGTTTCGCAACTCACGCCACCCGGAACACCACAACGAAATGGTGTGTCCGAATGTCATAATCATACTTTACTAGATATGGTGCGATCTATGATGTCTCTTATTGATTTACCGCTGTCGTTTTGGGGTTATGCTTTAGAGACGACTGCATTCACGTTAAATAGGGCACCATCAAAATCCGTTGAGATGACGCCTCATGAACTGTGGTTTGGCAAGAAACAAAGTTGTCGTTTCTTAAAGTTTGGGGTTGCGATGCTTATGTGAAGAAACTTCAACCAGATAAGCTCGAACCCAAATCAGAGAAATGTGTCTTCATAGGATACCCAAAAGAGACTGTTGGGTACACCTTCTATCACAGATCTGAGGGCAAGATTTTCGTTGCTAAATTCGGATCCTTTCTAGAGAAGGAGTTTCTCTCGAAAGAAGTGAGTGGGAGGAAAGTAGAACTTGATGAGGTAACTATACCTGCTCCCTTATTGGAAAGTAGTTCATCACAAGAACCGGTTCCTATGACAACTACACCAATTAGTGAGGAAGCTAATGATATTGATCATGAAACTTCGATCAAGTTTCTCGAACCTCGTGGGTCTACGAGTAAGATCCGCACTGAGTGGTACGGTAATCCTATTCGAAGTCATGTTACTTGACCATGATGAACCTACGAACTATGAGGAAGCGATGATGACCCAGATTCCGCAAATGGCTAGAGGCCATGAAATCGAGATGGGATCCATGTATGAGAACAAAGTATGGACTTTGGTTGACTTGCCGATGATCGGCAAGCCATTGAGAATAAATGGATTTTAGGAAGAAGACCGACGCGATGGTAATGTAACTGTCTATAAAGCTCGACTTATTGCGAAAGGTTTTCGACAAGTTCAAGGGGTTGACTACGATGAGACTTTCTCACCCGTAGCGATGCTTAAGTCTGTCCGAATCATGTTAACAATTGCTGCATTTTATGATTATGAAATTTGGCAAATGGATGTCAAAACTGCATTCTTGAATGGATTTCTAGAAGAAGAGTTGTATATGATGCAGCCAGAAGGTTTTGTTGATCCAAAAGGTGCTAACAAAGTGTGCAAGCTCCAGCGATCCATTTATGGACTGGTGCAAGCATCTCGGAGTTGGAATAAACGCTTTGATAGTTTGATCAAAGCATATGGTTTTATATAGACTTTTGGAGAAGCCTCAGATTTACAAGAAAGTGAGTGGGAGCTCAGAGCATTTCGATATTATATGTAGATGACATATTATTAATTGGAAATGATATAGAATTTCTGGATAGCATAAAGGGATACTTGAATAAAAGTTTTTCAATGAAAGACCTCGGTGAAGCTGCCTACATATTGGGCATCAAGATTTATAGAGATAGATCAAGACGCTTATTGGACTTTCACAAAGCACATACCTTGATAAAGTTTTGAAAAAGTTCAAAATGGACCAGGCAAAGAAAGGGTTCTTGCCCGTGCTACAAGGTGTGAAATTGAGTCAGACTCAATGCCCGACCACAGCAGAAGATAGAGAGAAAACGAAAGATGTTCCCTATGCTTCAGTCATAGACTCTATCATGTATGCAATGCTGTGTACCAGACCTGATGTATGCTTAGCAATAAGTTTGGCAGGAAGGTACCAAAGTAATTCAGGAGTGGATCACTGGACAGCGGTCAAGAACAACCTGAAATACATGAAAAGGACTAAGGATATGTTTCTCATATATGGAGGTGACAAAGAGCTAGTCGTAAATGGTTACGTTGATGCAAGCTTTGACACTGATCCGGATGATTCTAAATCGCAAACCGGATACGTGTTTTTATTAAACGGTGGAGCTGTAAGTTGGTGCAGTTCTAAACAAAGCGTCGTGACGGGATCTACATGTGAAACAGAGTACATAGCTGCTTCGGAAGCAGCAAATGAAGGAGTCTGGATGAAGGAGTTCATTTCCGATCTAGGTGTCATACCTAGTGCATCGGGACCAATGAATATCTTCTGTGACAATACAGGTGCAATTGCCTTGGCAAAGGAATCTAGATTTCACAAGAGGACCAAGCACATCAAGAGACGCTTCAATTCCATCCGGGACCAAGTCCAGGTGGGAGACATAGAGATTTGCAAGATACATACGGATCTGAATGTTGCAGATCCATTGACTAAGCCTATTCCACGAGCAAAACATGATCAGCACCAAGACTCCATGGGTGTTAGAATCATTACTATGTAATCTAGATTATTGACTCTAGTGCAAGTGGGAGACTGAAGGAAATACGCCCTAGAGGCAATAATAAAGTTATTATTTATTTCCTCATATCATGATAAATGTTTATTATTCATGCTAGGATTGTATTAACCGGAAAGATGATACATGTGTGAATACATAGACCAACATAATGTCACTAGTATGCCTCTACTTGACTAGCTCATTAATCAAAGATGGTTATGTTTCCTAACCATAGACATGTGTTGTCATTTGATTAACGGGATCACATCATTAGGAGAATGATGTGATTGACATGACCCATTCCGTTAGCCTAGCACTTGATCGTTTAGTATATTGCTATTGCTTTCTTCATGACTTATACATGTTCCTGTAACTATGAGATTATGCAACTCCTGCTTACGGAGGAACACTTTGGTGCTACCAAATGTCACAACGAATCGGGTGATTATAAAGGAGTACTACAGGTGTCTCCGAAGGTACATGTTGGGTTGGCGTATTTCGAGATTAGGTTTTGTCACTCCGATTGTCGGAGAGGTATCTCTGGGCCCTCTCGGTAATGCACATCACAATAAGCCTTGCAAGCAATGTAGCTAATGAGTTAGTTACGGAATGATGCATTACATAACTAGTAAAGAGACTTGTCGGTAATGAGATTGAACTAGGTATTGGATGCCGACGATCGAATCTCGGGCAAGTAACATACCGATGACAAAGGGAACAACGTATGTTGTTATGCGGTTTGACCGATAAAGATCTTCGCGGAATATGTAGGATCCAATATGGGCATCCAGGTTCCGCTATTGGTTATTGACCGAGAATAGTTCTAGGTCATGTCTACATAGTTCTCGAACCCGTAGGGTCCGCACGCTTAACGTTACGATGACAGTTTCATTATGAGTTTATAAGTTTTGATGTAGTGAAGTTTGTTTGGAGTCCCGGATGTGATCATGGACATGACGAGGAGTCTCGAAATGGTCAAGACATAAAGATTGATATATTGGAAGCCTATGTTTGGACATCGGAAGTGTTTCGGGTGAAATCGGCATTTTACCGGAGTACCGGGAGGTTACCGAAACCCCCCGGTGACCTAATGGGCCTTACTGGGCCTAGTGGAGGAAGAGGAGAGGAGGCCCAGGGGCAGCTGCGCGCCCCTCCCCCCCCCCCCAAGTCCAAATAGGACAAGGAGGGGGCGGCGCCCCCCCCCCTTTCCTTTCCCCCCTCTCCTCCTTCCCCCCAAGTCCTAGTCCAACTAGGGAAAGGGGGGAGTCCTACTCCCGGTGGGGGTAGGACTCCTCCGGCGCGCCTCCTCCTAGGGCTGGCCGCACCCCCCCCCCCCCCCCCTTGCTCCTTTATATACGGGGAAGGGGCCCCAGAACACACAAGTTGATCTACGTGATCGCTCCTTAGCCGTCAGCGTGCCCCCTCCACCATATTCCACCTCGGTCATATCGTCATGAGTTTAGGCGAAGCCTGCTTGCCGTAGAACATCATCATCGCCACCACGCCGTCGTCTTGTGAAACTCATCCCCGACACTTTGCTGGATCGGAGTTCGGGGATCGTCATCGAGCTGAACGTGTGCTGAACTCGGAGGTGCCGTACGTTCGGTGCTTGGATCGGTCAGATCGTGAAGACGTACGACTACATCAACCGCGTTGTCATAACGCTTCTGCTTATGGTCTACGAGGGTACGTGGACAATACTCTCCCCTCTCGTTGCTATGCATCACCATGATCTTGCGTGTGCGTAGGAATTTTTTTGAAATTACTACGTTCCCCAACACTTACACCCCTCAACAAAATAGTGTTGCGGAGAGGAAGAACCGGACGTTGATGGATGCGGCAAGGACCATGATGGCGGAGTTCAAGTCTCCATACAACTTTTGGGCCGAAGCCATCAACACCGCATGTCATGCATCCAAACGGCTCTATCTCCGCAAAGGCTTGAACAAGACTCCTTATGAGATACTCACCGGCAACAAGCCCAATCTCAAGTACTTCCGGGTGTTCGGGTGTAAGTGTTTCATTCTCAAGGAAGGTGTTCGTTTGTCTAAATTTGAGGCTAGGTCTTATGAGGGCATATTTGTTGGTTAGCTACAAACTCCCATGCTTACCGTGTTCTCAACAAGTCCACCGGACTCATTGAGGAGACGTGTAACGTGGAGTTTGACGAAAATAACGGCTCCCAAGTGGAGCAAAGTGGTACTTGTGATGTAGGTGATGAAATTCCTCCCCAAGCCATAAGAAGAATGGGTATTGGTCATATTCTACCCATTGAGGAACCCCTTGTGGCCGAAGGAGAAGGACAATGCTCCACTCAAGTGGAGCCATCACCTCCCAAGACCCACACGCTCAAGAACAAAGTGAAGGCCCTCAACCTCATGAACAAGACCAAGGGCAAGATCAATCTCAAGATGATGGTGAACCCCAAATGATGCCCAAGGTCGTTCTCCCCCTCGAGAAGTTCAAGATCATGAGCAAGCTCAAGATCAAGAACAAGCTCATGACGACGCTCAAGATGATCAAGTTAACCCTCCTCCTTCCACATCCGAGGAGGAATTAGAGCGTCGTGCCGTGAAGATTGCTTCCAAGCTCACCACCAAAGGCCATCTCATGGAGAATGTGGTTGGAAGCCTAAGAAAGGGGGTAAGAACTCATAGACAATTAGCAAACTATTGTGAACATCACGCATTTGTCTCTTGTGTTGAACCCCAAAAGGTCTATGAGGCACTCGAAGACTCGGATTGTCTCAATGCTATGCATGAAGAACTCAACAAATTCGAGTACAACAAGGTGTGGAGATTGGTGCCAAGGCCATCGGGGAACCACAACGTCATTGGAACCAAGTGGATTTTCAAGAACAAGCAAGATGCTCATGGGAACATCATTCGCAACAAGGCAAGATTGGTAGCACAAGGATACTCCCAAGTCGAGGGTATCGACTACGGTGAAACCTTTGCTCCCGTTGCTCGCCTTGAATCCATTCGTTTGTTGATTGCTTATGCTTCCCATCACAACTTTAAGTTGCAACAAACGGATGTGAAAAGTGCTTTTCTTAATGGTCCTATTAATGAGTTGGTCTATGTCAAGCAACCCCCCGGGTTCGAGGATCCCTACTTCCCGGATCATGTATATCAACTCGATAAGCACTCTATGGCCTTAAACAAGCCCCACGTGTGTGGTATGACCACCTTACCGAGTTGTTACAAGATCGTGGATTTGAGGTGGGGCAAATCGATCCCACTCTTTTTACTAAGAAGGTCAAAGGGGAGTTATTTGTATGCCAACTATATGTTGATGATATTATCTTTGGTTCCCCTAACAAAGCTTTCAATGAGGAATTTACCGCTCTCATGACCTCCAAGTTCAAGATGTCTTCGATGGGAGAGTTGAAGTTCTTCCTTGGTTTTGATATCAAACAAAGAAGAGAAAGAACCTTCATCAACCAAGCCAAATATACTCAAGACATGTTTAAGAGATTCAAGCTAAGTGATGTCAAGCCGGCTTCTACTCCAATGCCTACCAAGTGCCAACTTGACATTGATCCCAATGGTAAAGCGGTGGATCAAAATGTGTATCGCTCCATGATTGGCTCCTTGCTTTACCTTTGTGCATCTAGACCAGATATCATGTTGAGTGTGGGAATGTGTGCACGGTTTCAAGCCGCACCGAAGGAAAGTCACTATGTGGCGGTCAAGCGAATCTTTCGATATTTGGCTCATACCCAAACTTTGGCTTATGGTACCCAAGAGGGGCAAACTTCAAGCTTGAAGGATATACGGATTCCGATTGGGCGGGAGACAAAGTGGATAGGAAGTCCACCTTCGAAGGGTGCCAATTTCTTGGTTGCTCTTTGGTGAGTTGGTCTTCCAAGAAGCAAAATTGTGTGTCTCTCTCGTCCACCGAAGCGGAATATGTGGCGGCCGGTAGTTGTTGTGCACAACTCTTATGGATGAGGCAAACTTTAAAGGAGTATGGTGTCATTTGTGACAAAGTGCCTCTTTGGTGTGATAATGAAAGTGCCATCAAGATTTCTCTCAACCCGGTGCAACACTTCAAGACGAAGCATATTGAGATTCGGTATCACTTCATCCGGGATCACATTAGGCGAGGGGAGATCGAGCCCAAGTATGTCAACACTCATGATAACCTTGCAGATATTTTCACGAAGCCCTTGGATGAAGCAAGATTTCGCGAGTTAAGGCATGAGCTAAATATCATTGATTCGAGCAATGTGACTTGAACCCTTGAACCCCCACCACACTCAACTTGTTGTCTAGTTTAGGTGTAGGCATGGACATAGGGGGAGTGTTGTTCTCTCAATGAACTTTCCCTCCCCCCATTATGCATAAATAGATCAACTCTTTCACATTAGCCATTTTTGATGGTACTTGTGCTTCAAAGACGAGTTTTGGTCATGGGCCCAAGGATAACTCTTCGCGGTGCCATACCATCTAACTCAAACATAGGTGGCTCTGGCCACCGCCCTCTCCTTTTTGAGAGGTTGTGTCGCATGGTGGTTTCTTGTTGTCTTTCTGCCTTTGGATTGTGCGTGTTCTTGTGGTGTCCTTTGTGTGAAAAGTTTCCTTGCAAAGACCTTCTTCTCGTGTTGAAACCTGCTGTGTCTTGAGCTCACGGTACTACCGCGGCCAGCTATAGTACTACCGCAGCCAGACACGGTACTACCACGTGTGGGGAGCATGGTACTACCGCCCCCATGCATCAGTAATTTTTTACTGCCGCCTGGGTGAGCAGTACTACCGCTTCGGTGCGGTACTTCTGCCCGAGCGGTACTACCGCGATGATATGCGGTACTACCGCGCCGTCATGGGAGCGTGGGGATAAGGACGTGCAGGGGGAGTTCTAACTCCCCCATACCCATTCGCAGTTCCCCCCACATCGTCTCTCTCTCTCCCACGCTCAAGAATGGAGCCGGCGTTCGTCACCGGATCTCCTCCTCCGGCTGCCCTCCCATGATTCCGTCCGGTGGGATCTTTCCCCACCACGTGCTCTTGCTATGGACCAAGGTTTTTCCCCAACTTCTTCTCGTTTGTTTGAGTTCTTTGCCTCTAGGTTTTTGGGGGAGACTTGTGTGTTCTAGTGATTCTTAGGCTATTTCTATGCAAGAGTAGGATGAAGGAGAGTAGCTTTGCGTAGGAATTATACTTGTATTTTTGTCCTGTGCTAGATTTGATCACCGTGAGCGCCATTGTGGTTTCATGTTCTTTTCAGATTCGAACTGTCGCTTGATCTCGACGCGCCGGTACTACCGCCTGTCTGGCGCGGTATTACCGCTGGTCCGTATTACCGCCCGTCTGGCGCGGTACTACTACTACCACCGTGGCACTAAAATTTACTACCGCTCCCACCATGGTACTATCAGGACCTCGCACGGTACTATCATGACTTGGAGTGGTACTAAAATTTTAGTACCACAGTGCTCTGCAAGACTACCGTGGCTCACATCTATCTCATGGCAACTTTCACGTATACTTTTTATGTGTTTCTTGTGGTTTGCTGTGGTCTTTGCATTGATCCTCTTTGCGTTTCGTGGGTGTTTTATGCTTGTGTCTCGGTGGTGGCTCTCGCCGCTCCAATCCCAGCCGTGACACTTGGCTCCAAGCGTCACAAGAACCTGTGAAGCACCGAGGGCTCCACTGCCCCCAAGCGCCATGTCAATACATCAGCTAGCAAGAACAAGGAGCCCGCTAAGGGCATGGACGAGATATCCCAATCTGAGTACGTCCGTCTCAGGCAACTCCACCCATATGTGAACCCTCGTTCTTCTGTCAGAGGTTGTGAGCTATTTTGGAACAAGCAACAGACTCTCATTTATCTGGATGTCATCAAGAACAAGCAGAATACCTATGTGGATGTGAAATGGATTGAAATGCATCACATGAGGAAGGACAAGTTTCGTGAGTACTTTGGAGAAGCTCTGGACTTGGTGGAGCAGTTTGGTATTGAGCATGTGATATCCTTTCACCTTGACTATGATCCTGCGCTCATCTGTCAGTTCTTTGCCTCAGTATACTTTCACCCTGATGAGGAGCGGAGGATGACCTGGATGACCAATGGCCGTAAGCTGACTGCTACCTGGAAGGAGTTCATGGATTTGCTCTAGGTTCCTGATGACGGGCTCAATACTCCCGTGGGTGTTCGCCCCCATGCAAATTCTGAGTCTGCCAACAAGGACAAGCTTGCGCCATACTATGTTGAGAAGGCGCTCGCCAATGGCAAGACGGGGTTGGTGCTCAACTCTTTTCTGGATATCATGTATCGCATCTTCCACAACTCCTTGTTCCCTCGCATTGGTGACAAGGACAAGGTTCATGCCTGTATGGTGGATATGATGCTCATATGCGAGGAGGCTCATATTTCTCAGACTCAGCCACTTGATGTCTCACACATCATGTGGTGTGAGCTTCGGTTTGCGGTGTTCAACCGCAAGGTGCCTATCTAAGGGCCCTATCTGTTTCTGCTGATCTCGAAGACTTGGGCGACGATGTTCCCTGGTGATGAGTTCCTTGCTCCTGATTGGATTCGACATGATCCCATTTGTCTCCGTGTCAAGCCCAAATGGGCCAACACTACTACTCGTGCTGAGGCGACTGCTGCTAGGGCTACTGTTGATGAGGAGGATGCTGGCAGCGAGGATGCTGCTGAGGGCCGTTCTGCTCGGTCTTCCAGAGTTCCTCTATGCCCTCGTGGGCCAAGAAGCTGAAGGACAAGATGAAGACTCTTTTTTGCATGCAAGCCAAGGGGTAGTACAGGACTCACGTGGCATCTAAGGAGAGCCGCCGCCGGGACAAGAAGATCTTGCAGCTGTATGGCGAGGAAGTGTCTAGCGGTTCTGAGGATCGCATCACTCCAGAGGCCGAGTGGATGGAGAAGCAAGGCTACAGATGGACTGATTCTGAGGAGGACGTCGAGGAGACCATCCCTGCCACCGAGGAGTCTGACGACGGGCATTTGGATGAGTTCCCTGCTTGAGCCACCCCTTGTGTGTAGGTGTCCTCTCTGCCTTTTTGGCGTCTCGATGCCAAAGGGGGAGAGAGTGTAGGGATTTGCGAGTCGTGTGTCGTTCGTGTTCGGTGTGTTTGCTACTTTTTCGTTTGAACCTCGTTTGAACCTGTTTCAGTTGCTTTGGGTTGCTTTAATTCATATGGTGTAAGACATATGCACTCTATCTATCTTAGCGAGCTTGTGACATATTGTGCTACCTTTGTGCTATGCTCTGCTTAGATGTTTGTTTTCATGCCTTTGTCTCTAAAATATAGGGGGAGTGTTGATCCTAGTTTGTGTGCTATGCAGTCCAAAGCATCCATCTAGATTGCACACATCTAGGGGGAGCCCGTCTATATTCTAGAGAGGAGGGGTGTGCCTTTGCTCAATATTATCTCATCTATGTGCAAATCCCGTATTGTCATCAATCCACCAAAAAGGGGGAGATTGTAAGGGCATATTTATCCCTTAAGTGTTTTGGTGATTGATGACAATGCTTTTGCGTACTAATCGTGTGCCTTGAGTTTCTCAGACGCTTCATCACTAGGCACAAGACGATTCGGTGCCCCTCGAGACTATTGAAGACGGCGTTGTTCTACGATTCTTTTTGGTGGATTTGAGTCGTAGGAGAGCCGTACTATTAAGAGGGGGTCCGTGTCGGAAAGGTTCGGGAGGAGTCATCACGTACACATTTTCTTCATTGTCTCCTCCTTTCCCTTGCACCTTGGAGCATTCCCCGTCTATCCTCTATGTGAATGTCTGGACTACCATTGCTGAGCTTATGTAGTATTGCTCCTCGAGCGGCGATCACAGCACACGCTGTAGTACTGCGTGCCCACGCCGCGTAGTACCCTTGGAGCCCACGGTAGTACCGCTCCCTCGGAGTCGTAGTACCGTGGCGGCTAGGCCAAGTACCGCTGCATCGCGGTAGTAGGCGCGGATGTAATTTTTTACATCCGCGCCCACACGGTAGTACCGCACATCTAGGGCGGTAGTACCGCTGGTGCCCACAGTAGTACCGCTCTCTCCGAGCTGTTGTACCGTGGTTCCCTGGCCTAGTGCCGTGGCTTCACGGTAGTAGGGGCGGATGTAATTTTTTACATCCGCACCCACACGGTAGTACCACGCCCTGTGGACGGTAGTACCATGACGGATGTTTGCATCGTCTCTTTGACAGCGGAAGTAGGCACGGATGTATTTTTATTCATCCGTGCTGATTCCAGACTTAGTCTTACCTGTAGGGTAACATAGTAATTTCAAAAAATTTCCTACGCACACGCAAGATCATGGTGATGGCATAGCAACAAGAGGGGAGAGTGTTCGTCCACGTACCCTCGTAGACCGTAAGCGGAAGCGTTAGAACAACGCGGTTGATGTAGTCGTACGTCTTCACGATCCGACCGATCCAAGCACCGAACGTACGGAGCCTTTGAGTTCAGCACACGTTCAGCTCGATGACGTCCCTCGAACTCCGATCCAACCGAGTGTCGAGGGAGAGTTCCGTCACCACGACGGCGTGGTGACGATCTTGATGTTCTACCGGCGCAGAGCTTCGCCTAAGCTTCGCGACGATATGACCGAGGTGGAATATGGTGGAAGGGGGCACCGCACACGCCTAAGGAACGATCCGTAGATCAACTTGTGTGTCTATGGGGTGCCCCCCGCCCCCGTATATAAAGGAGGGAGGGAGGAGGGGGCCGGCCTAAGGGGAGGCGCGCCCTAGGAGGGGGAAACCTACTCCAAGTAGGTTTCCCCCCTTTTCCTAATCCAATAGGGAGGGGGAAGGAAGTAGTAGGAGAGGGGAGGCAAGGCGCCGCCCCTTCATTGTCCTATTCGGACTCAAGGGGAGGGGGCGCGCCACTTGCCCTGGCCGGCCCCTCTCTTTCTCCACTAGGCCCATCAAGGCCCATTACTTCCCGGGGGTTCGGTAACCCTCCGGACTCGGTTTTCTCCGAAAACTCCGGAACCTTTCCTGTCCGAATATAGTCGTCCAATATATCAATCTTTATGTCTCGACCATTCTGAGACTCCTCGTCATGTCCGTGATCACATCCGGGACTCCGAACAAACTTCGGTACATCAAAACTTATAAACTCATAATAAAATTGTCATTGAAACGTTAAGCGTGCGGACCCTACGGGTTCGAGAACTATGTAGACATGACCTAATACCATTCTCGATCAATAACCAATAGCGGGACCTGGATGCCCATATTGGTTCCTACATATTCTACGAAGATCTTTATCGGTCAAAGCGCATAACAACATACTTTGTTCCCTTTGTCATCGGTATGTTACTTGCCCGAGATTTGATCGCTTGTATCCAATACCTAGTTCAATCTCGTTACCAAGAAGTCTCTTTACTCGCTCCGTAATCGTCATCTCATAACTAACTTATTAGTTACATGCTTGTAAGGCTTAGGTGATGAGTATTACCGAGAGGGCCCAGAGATACCTCTCCGACAATCGGAGTGACAAATCCTAATCTCGAATTGTGCCAACCCAACATGTACCTTCGAAACACCAGAGAGCACCTTTATAATCACCCGATACGCTGTGACGTTTGGTAGCACACAAAGTGTTCTTCCGTAAACGGAGTTGCACAATCTCATAATTGCAGGAACTTTGTATAAGTCATGAAGAAAGCAATAGCAGTATACTAAACGATCAAGTGCTAGGCTAACAGAATGGGTCATGTCAATCACATCATTAGAAGATCCCACTAATCAAATAACAACACATGTCTATGGTTAGGAAACATAACCATCTTTGATTAATGAGCTAGTCAAGTAGAGGCATACTAGTGACTATAGTTTTGTCTATGTATTCACACATGTATCATGTTTCCGGTTAATACAATTCTAGCATGAATAATAAACATTTATCATGATATGAGAAAATAAATAATAACTTTATTATTGCCTCTAGGGCATATTTCCTTCATCCTCCCACTTGCACTAGAGTCAATAATCTAGATTACATAGTAATGATTCTAACACCCATGGAGTCTTGGTGCTGATCATGTTTTGCTCGTGAGAGAGGCTTAGTCAACGGTCTGCAACATTCAGATCCGTATGTATTTTGCAAATCTCTATGTCTCCCACTTGGACTTGGTCCCGAATGGAATTGAAGCGTCTCTTGATGTGCTTGGTCCTCTTGTGAAATCTGGATTCCTTTGCCGTAGCAATTGCACCAAGATTGTCACGAAGATCTTCATTGGTCCCGATGCACTAGGTATGACACCTAGATTGGAAATGAACTCCTTCATCCGCACTCCTTCATTCGCTGCTTGAAGCAGCTATGTACTCCGCTTCACATGTAGATCCCGCCACGACGCTTTGTTTAGAACGCACCAACTTACAGCTCCACCGCTTAATAAAAACACGATCCGGTTTGCGATTTAGAATCGTCCGGATCAGTGTCAAAGCTTGCATTGATGTGATCATTTACGACTAGCTCTTTGTCACCTCCATATACGAGAAACATATCCTTAGTCCTTTTCGTATTTCAGATGTTCTTGACCGCTGTCCATGATCCACTCGATTACTTTGGTACCTTCCTGCCAAACTTATTGCTAAGCATACGTCAGTTTGGTACACAAGATTGGATACATGATAGAGCCTATGGCTGAAGCATAGGAACATTTTTCATTTTCTCTCTATCTTCTGCCGTGGGTCGGGCATTGAGTTTGACTCAACTTCACACCTTGTAGCACGTGCAAGAATCCTTTCTTTGCCTCGATCCATTTTGAACTTTTTCAAAATTTTGTCAAGGTATGTACTTTGTGAAAGTCCTATTAAGCGCCTTGATCTATCTCTATAGATCTTGATGCCCAATATGTAAGCAGCTTCACCGAGGTCTTTCATCGAAAAACTTTTATTCAAGTATCCCTTTATGCTATCCAGAAATACTATATCATTTCCAATTAATAATATGTCATCAACATATAAAACTATAAATGCTACAGAGCTCCCACTCACTTTCTTGTAAATACAGGCTTCTCCAAAAGTCTAGATAAAACCATATGCTTTGATTACACTATCAAGCGCTTATTCCAACTCCGAGATGCTTGCACCAGTCCATAAATGGAACGCTGGAGCTTGCACACTTTGTCGAGACCTTTTGGATCAACAAAACCTTCCGGCTGCATCATATACAACTCTTCTTCTAGAAATCCATTCAAGAATGCAGTCTTGACATCCATTTGCCAAATTTCATAATCATGAAATGCAGCAATAGCCAACATGATTCAGACAGACTTAAGCATCGCTACGGGTGAGAAAGTCTCATCGTAGTCAACCCCTTGAACTTGTCGAAAACCTTTCGCAACAAGTCGAGCTTTATAGACAGTAACATTACCATCAGTGTCACTCTTCTTCTTAAAGATCCATTTATTCTCAATGGCTTGCCGATCATCGGGCAAGTCAACCAAAGTCCATACTTTGTTTTCATACATGGATCCCATCTCAGATTTCATGGCCTCTAGCCATTTTGCGGAATCTGGGCTCATCATCGCTTCCTCATAGTTCGTAGGTTCATCATGGTCAAGTAACATGACTTCCGAATAGGATTACCGTACCACTCAGTGCGGATCTTACTCTGTAGACCTCGAGGTTCAGCAGAAACTTGATCTGAAGTTTCATGATTAATATCATTAGCTTCCTCACTAATTGGTGTAGTCGTCACAGGAACCGGTTCTTGTGATGAACTACCTTCCAATAAGGGAGTAGATACAGTTATCTCATCAAGTTCTACTTTCCTCCCACTCACTTCTTTCGAGAGAAACTCCTTCTCTAGAAAGGATCCATTCTTAGCAATGAATGTCTTGCCTTCGGATCTGTGATAGAAGGTGTACCCAACAGTCTCTTTTGGGTATCCTATGAAGACACATTTCTCCGATTTGGGTTCGAGCTTATCTGGTTGAAGTTTCTTCACATAAGCATTGCAGCCCCAAACTTTAAGAAACGACAACTTTGGTTTCTTGCCAAACCACAGTTCATAAGGCGTCGTCTCAACGGATTTTGATGGTGCCCTATTTAACGTGAATGCGGCCGTCTCTAAAGCATAACCCCAAAACGATAGCGGTAAATCGGTAAGAGACATCATAGATCACACCATATCAAGTAAAGTACAATTACGACGTTCAGACACACCATTTCGTTGTGGTGTTCCGGGTGGTGTGAGTTGCGAAACTATTCCGCATTGTTTCAAATATAAACCAAACTCGTAACTCAAATATTCTCCTCCACAATTAGATCGCAGAAACTTTATTTTCTTGTTACGATGATTCTCCACTTCACTCTGAAATTCTTTGAACTTTTCAAATGTTTCAGACTTGTGCTTCATTAAGTAGATATACCCATATCTGCTTAAATCATCTGTGAAGGTGAGAAAATAACGATATCCGCCACGAGCCTCAACATTCATCGGTCCACATACATCTGTATGTATGATTTCCAACAAATCTGGTGCTCTCTCCATAGTTCCGGAGAACGGTGTTTTAGTCATCTTGCCCATGAGGCACGGTTCGCAAGTACCAAGTGATTCATAATCAAGTGATTCCAGAAGTCCATCAGTATGGAGTTTCTTCATGCGTTTTACATCGATATGACCTAAACGACAATTACCACAAATAAGTTGCACTATCATTATCAACTCTGCATCTTTTGGTTTCAACATTATGAATATGTGTATCACTACTATCGAGATTCAATAAAATAGACCACTCTTCAAGGGTGCATGGCCATAAAAGATATTACTCATATAAATAGAACAACCATTATTCTCTCGATTTAAATGAATAACCATCTCGCATCAAACAAGATCCAGATATAATGTTCATGCTCAACGCTGGAACCAAATAACAATTATTCAGGTCTAAAACTAATCCCAAGGTAGATGTAGAGGTAGCGTACAACCGCGATCACATCGACTTTGGAACCGCTTTCCCACGCGCATCGTCACCTCGCCCTTGGCGATGCTCGCTTATTCCGTAGTCCCTGCTTCGAGTTGCAAATATTAGCAATGTAACCAGATCAAATACCAGTGCTACTACGAGCTCTAGTTAGGTACACATCAATAACATGTATATCACATATACCTTTGCTCACTTTGCCATCCTTCTTATCCGCCAAATACTTGGGGCAGTTCCGCTTCGAAGTCCATCGCTTGCGGTGAGAAGCACTCAGCTTTAGGGCTTAGGTCCAGACTTGGGTTTCTTCTCTTGAGCAGCAACTTGCTTGCCGCTCTTCTTGAAGTTCCCTTCTTCTTCCCTTTGCCCTTTTCTTGAAACTAGTGGTCTTCTTGACCATCAACACTTGATGCTCCTTCTGATTTCTACCTCCTGCTTTTAGCATCGCGAAGAGCTCGGGAATGGTCTTGTTCATCCCTTGCATATTATAGTTCATCACAAAGCTCTTGTAGCTTGGTGGCGTGATTGGAGAATTCATCAATGACACTATCATCGTGAAGATTAACTCCCGGTTGAATCAAGTGATTGTTATACCCGCACATTCCGAGTATGTGTTCACCGACGTAACTATTCTCCTCCATCTTGCAATTGTAGAACTTATTGGAGACTTCATATCTCTCAATCCGGGCATTTGCTTGAAATATTAACTTCAACTCTGGAACATCTCATATGCTCCATGACGCTCAAAACGTCGTTGAAGACCCGGTTCTAAGCCGTAAAGCATGGCACACCGAACTATAGAGTAGTCATCGACTTTGCTCGCCAGACGTTCTTAACATCGTCGGTTGATCAAGATCGTGGCTCGCACCCAGCGGTGCTTCCAGACGTAACTCTCCTATGCAGCAATGAGGATAATCCTCAAAGTTACGGACCCAATCCGTAATTGCTACCATCATCTTTCAACTTTGCTTTCTCAAGGAACGCATTAAAATTCAACGGAACAACAAAGACGAGCCATCTATCTACAAACAAACATAGACAAGCAAGATACTATCAGTACTAAGTTCATGATAAATTTAAGTTCAATTAATCATATTACTTAAGAACTCCCACTTAGACAGACATCTCTCTAGTCATCTAAGTGATTACGTGATCCAAATCAATTAAACCATAACCGATCATCACGTGAGATGGAGTAGTTTTCAATGGTGAACATCACTATGTTGATCATATCTACTATATGATTCATGCTCGACCTTTTGGTCTCCGTGTTCCGAGGCCATATCTGCATATGCTAGGCTCGTCAACTTTAACCTAAGTATTCTCAAGGTGCAAACTGGCTTGCACCCGTTGTAGATGGACGAGAGCTTATCACACCCGATCATCACGTGGTGTCTCGGACGACGAACTTTGGCAATGGTGCATACTCGGGAGAACACTTCTTGATAATTTTAGTGAGAGATCATCTTAAAATGCTACCGCAATCAAAGCAAGATAAGATGCATAAAGGATAAACATCACATGCAATCAATATAAGTGATATGATATGGCCATCATCATCTTGTGCTTGTGATCTCCATCTTCAAGCAACCGTCATGATCACCATCGCCACCGCGCGACACCTTGATCTCCATCGTAGCATCGTTGTCGTTACGCCATCTATTGCTTCTACGACTATCGCTACCGCTTAGTGATAAAGTAAAGCAATTACGTATGCTTGCATTTCATACAATAAAGCGACAACCATATGGCTCTTGTCATTGCCGATAACTTCGTTACAAAACATGATCATCTCATACAAGAAAATATAGCATCACGTCTTGACCATATCACATCACAACATGCCCCGCAAAAACAAGTTAGACGTCCTCTACTTTGTTGTTGCAAATTTTACGTGGCTGCTACGGGCTTAGCAAGAACCGTTCTTACCTCGCATCAAAACCACAACGATAGTTTGTCAAATAGACTCGTTTTAACCTTCACAAGGACCGGGCGTAGCCACACTCGGTTCAACTAAAGTGAGAGAGACAGACACCCACCAGCCACCTTTAAGCACAAGTGCTCGTAACGGTGAAACCAGGTCTCGCGTAAGCGCACGCGTAATGTCGGTCCGGCCGCTTCATCTCACAATACCGCTGAACCAAAGTATGACATGCTGGTAGGCAGATGACTTATATCGTCCACAACTCATTTGTGTTCTACTCGTGCATATAACATCAACGCATAAAACCTAGGCTCGGATGCCATCAGAGGGTAACGTAGTAATTTCAAAAAATTCCTACGCACACGCAAGATCATGGTGATGGCATAGCAACGAGAGGGAGAGTGTTTGTCCACGCACCCTCGTGAGACCGTAAGCGGAGCGTTAGAACAACGCGTTGATGTAGTCGACGCCTTCACGATCCGACCGATCCAAGCACCGAACGTCGGAGCCTCCGAGTTCAGACACGCTCAGCTCGATGACGTCCCTCGAACTCCGATCCAGCCGAGTGTCGAGGAGAGTTCCATCAAGACGACGGCGTGGTGACGATCTTGATGTTCTATCGGCGCAGCTTCGCCTAAGCTTCGACGATATGACCGAGGTGGAATATGGTGGAAGGGGCACCACACACGGCTAAGGAAGGATCCGTAGATCAACTTGTGTGTCTATGGGGTGCCCCCGCCTGTGATATAAAGGAGGGAGGGAGGAGGGGCCGGCCTAAGGGGAGGCGCCCTAGGAGGGGGAAACCTACTCCAAGTAGGTTTCCCCTCCTAGTAATCCAATAGGGAGGGAAGGAAGGAATAGGAGAGGGGAAGGCAGGGGCCCCCTTCCTTGTCCTATTCGGACTCAAGGGAGGCGCGCCACTTGCCTGGCCGCCCCTCTCTTTCTCCACTAGGGCCCATCAAGGCCCATTACTTCCCGGGGCTCCGAACCCTCCGGTACTCGGTTTTCTCCGAAAACTCTCGAACCTTTCGGTGTCCGAATATAGTCGCCTAATATATCAATCTTTATGTCTCGACCATTCCGAGACTCCTCGTCATGTCCGTGATCACATCCGGACTCAACAAACTTCGTACATCAAAACTTATAAACTCATAATAAAACTGTCATCGAACGTTAAGCGTGCATGGACCCTACGGGTTCGAGAACTATGTAGACATGACCTAAAACCATTCTTGGTCAATAAACAATAGCGGGACCTGGATGCCCATATTGGTTCCTACATATTCTACTGAAGATCTTTATCGGTCAAACCGCATAACAACATACTTTGTTCCTTTGTCATTGGTATGTTACTTGCCCGAGATTTGATCGTCGGTATCCAATACCTAGTTCAATCTCGCTACGGCAAGTCTCTTTACTCGCTCCGTAATACGTCATCTCATAACTAACTTATTAGTTACATGCTTGCAAGGCTTAGGTGATGAGTATTACCGAGAGGGCCAGAGATACCTCTCCGACAATCGGAGTGACAAATCCTAATCTCAAATTGTGCCAACCCAACATGTACCTTCTAAACACCAGAGAGCACCTTTATAATCACCCGCTTATGTTGTGACGTTTGGTAGCACACAAAGTGTTCTTCCGTAAACGGAGTTGTACAATCTCATAGTTGCAGAACTTTGTATAAGTCATGAAGAAAGCAATAGCAGATACTAAACGATCAAGTGCTACGCTAATGAATGGGTCATGTCAATCACATCATTCTTCTAATGATGTGATCCCACTAATCAAATAACAACACATGTCTATGGTTAGGAAACATAACCATCTTTGATTAATGAGCTAGTCAAGTAGAGGCATACTAGTGACTATAGTTTTGTCTATGTATTCACACATGTATCATGTTTCCGGTTAATACAATTCTAGCATGAATAATAAACATTTATCATGATATGAGGAAATAAATAATAACTTTATTATTGCCTCTAGGGCATATTTCCTTCATTACCTGCCTCGCGGTAGTACCGCGGGTGGGTGCGGTAGTACCGCGCGCGCGGTAGTTCTGCCTATGGTATAGTCTCTGCAGCTGCCGCGGTAGTACCGTGGTCTCCCACGGTAGTACCGCGTGGCCTTGCGGTAGTACCGCGCCCCTGGAGCGGTAGTACCGCATGTCGTAGGCTGGTCTAAGTGGATAACGGTTGGATTTCTTCCATGACTATAAAAGGGGCGCTCCTACCTCTAGTTGACTACCTCTTTCACCTCTAAGCTCCATTGTTGCTCCAAGCTCCATTTTCGCCCGATCTCTCTCCCTAGCCAATCAAACTTGTTGATTTGCTCGGGATTGGGTGACAAGGCCCTGATCTACACTTCCACCAAGAGAGATTTGATTCCCCCCACTTATCCCTAGCGGATCTTGTTACTCTTGGGTGTTTGAGCACCCTAGACGGTTGAGGTCACCTCGAAGCCATACTCCATTGTGGTGAAGCTTCGTGGTGTTGTCGGGAGCCTCCAATTGTTGTGGAGATTGCCCCAACCTTGTTTGTAAAGGTTGGGTCGCCTCCTTCAAGGGCACCAATAGTGGAATCACGGCATCTCGCATTGTGTGAGGGTGTGAGGAGAATACGGTGGCCCTAGTGGCTTCTTGGGGAGCATTGTGCCTCCACACCGCTGCAACGGAGACGTACTTCCCCTCAAAAGGAAGGAACTTCGGTAACACATCCTCGTCTCTACCGGCTCCACTCTTGGTTATCTCGCGCTATTACTTTTGCAAGCTTACTTGTGTTGTTTCCCTTACTTGCTTGTGTGCTTGTTGTTGTCGCATCATATAGGTTTTTCACCTAGTTGCATATCTAGACAACCTACTTTGATGCAAAGTTTAATTTGGTAAAGAAAAGCTAAAAATTGTTAGTTGCCTATTCACCCCCCCCCCTCTAGTCAACCATATCGATCCTTTCAACAAGGTTGCTTCTTCGTGGACCCTTCGTGGGTGGAGCCCTCCGTGGACTCGCGCAACCGTTACCCTTCGTGGGTTGAAGTCTCCATCAACGTGGATGTACGATAGCACCACCTATCGGAACCACGTCAAAAACATCTGTGTCTCCAATTGTGTTTGAATCCTCCAAAACCCTTCCCTTTACATTCTTGCAAGTTGCATGCTATACTTTCCGCTACTCATATACTCTTTACATGCTTGCTTGATATGTATTGTGAATGTTAAACTTGTGCCTAAACTTCACTTAAACTTAAAGAAGTTAAAAACTGCAACTTTGGTACCTAGTGTCTAATCACCCCCCCTCTAGACACCTCTTTTCAAGGTCCTACATACTCCTTCGCCAGTAGGCAGAGGGCGTGTGCCCGATGCACGCCGGCCACCTCCTCCCTGCCTGGCTGCCCTCTCCTCCCCCTGGATGTCTCCCGTGGCGCCACGCATCTCCCTGGATCACTCCCTCACCCCCCCTCGTCCCCATCCCTCCTCCTCGTCTCTATCTCGCAAGAACAGAGTAACCTGAGCGGAGCTCGTCGCCGCCACTCGCTGCCACCGCGCCCACCGAGCTTCCATCACCCCTCTGCCTTGTACAACAGGTTCACCTCGACGCCATGGAGCACCAAGACGAAGCACGCAACCGCAGGATGCCTGAAGCGACGCCATCGTCTTTGTTTTCATCGCCGGCCGCTGGAGATCCCCCTCGCTGCTACGCTCGCTCCAGTGCCTCCCCGAGTTCGCGAATGGCTTCATTCGACGCGCTGTGAGATTCCGCTCCGACCCCCTCTCTTCCCCATTTGGTTTGCCCGCTGCAGCCATGTTAACCACCAGACCCGAAAGCTCACCGCCGCCATGGTTCCTCGTCATCGTGGCCAGGGCCACCGCAGCTCACTCCCGAGCACGGAACCGTCGTCCATACCTCACCAGGAGCACGTAGCCACCACCAGCTCCTCCTCCCATGCACCGTAGCGCCAAACCCGACCCCTCCCGAACTTTGGCCGCCACCAGGAGCTCGTTTCCGGCGAGCTCCGACCACCCCAGCTGCTCCTACTTGCCCCGTTGGATGCGTGTGTTCGCCAACTCCACGTAGAGCCCTTCCGCCACTTGTTTGGTCATCGGAGGGCGAAACCCGAGTCCTCCGCCATGTCTAGCCTCGCCGGCGCCGACGGGTTTGACCCCGCTGACCAGGGGTTTGACCTCCCCTGGGTCGCTGACAAGTGGGCCCTGGCCCCTGCTAATCCTAGTTTAGCTTAACATAAGTTTAATTAACTTCACTGGCATTTTTAGTTAGTATTAGTTTAACACTAATTAACTTAGGTTAGTTAGTTAGTCACTAACGTGTGGACCCCACACATCAGGTTTGACCTGGACCACACCCTATTGACCCGCTGATGTCATGATGACACAGTGCTGACGCAGTAAAGCCTTTTTGGAATTAAAATAAATCAAAAAAGGTTTAGAAATCCAGAAAATGCTTTAAACTTCTAAAAATCATAGAAATTAATCTATAACTCCAAATGCAAAAATTTATATATGAAAAATGATCAGAAAAATCCAATCTATTCATCTACACTGGTTTCATGCATGTTTAAACAACTTAATCTTGTTGTTTAGCTCAAAACATGATAAAGCACTATTTAAGTTCATAATTTGAGTTTGGGGTTGAACCTTTGGTTCAAAATGACTCAAACCCATCTGGTTGTAGTTGCATTATCCCAACACACTCATTTTTCCATGTCATGATCATGCATCATACTGTGCATTGCATTGATTGTGTTTCCTCTCTGTTGCCGGTATTTGTCCCCTCTTGGTAGACGTGTTCCGGCGATGAGTTCGATGACACCGATGAAGAACTATACTATCTCCAGAAGTGCCAGGCAGGCAAAACTCCCTTGTTCATTCCGATACAATCCCACTCTCTCGCTCCTGCTCTCTTTTACTGCATTAGGACAACAACGATTCAACTGTTACATTCTACGATAGTTGAACCCGTTTCATCTGCATGACCTGTCGTTGCCATAGTAAATAGATGAAACCCACTAGCATGAGTAGGATTTGTTTGAGCCTTGATGTGCCTACTCATTCATGCTTGTTTGTCATGCCTGCTATTGCTTAGAGTTGTGTCAGGTCTGATTCATCGGGGATGAATTGGAATGTTGTGAAACATGTCCTACTGTTGAGAGCTAAGTGTGTGAACACGATTTGGTAAAGGTACGGTGAGAGGCCATGCAGGAGTACATGGTGGGTTGTCTCATTGAAACCGTCCTCGGGAACTGAGTTCTGTGTCTATGACCCAAGACAGTTGCTACAACACATTGGGTTCCGGTAACTCGACCCCTCTCAACCCCTATGAACTTATTAATCAACTAGTTTCGTCGGGCTCGATTGCCGCAACTTGATGGGTGGCCGAATGATGAGCCACCGCATGTTTCGCCCACCGTTGAAGCCGCGACCGACCGGATCGCTTGCGACAGCGAACAACGGGGAGTGAGGACACCACAGGAGCCAACCGATACTGGGTCGACGGCTGCCGGAGAAGGACGCCGATACAACGCGCAAAAAGTCGTCCGCCTACACAGACGAGGCGCGCCGATGTCAAGGAGCTTCACGAAGCGGTAGTCGTCGGTGACGAAGACAAGCGCGCCGAGACGGATCTCGTGGCCCTCAGCTAATCCATCGCCGGAAACCATGATGATAGGGATCGGAAAAATCACAACTTCTCCAAAAAGTCGCTAAGACACCTGCCCCACGGTGGGCGCCAACTGTCGTGGTCCTAAGACGGACAGTATAATGGGGGGTGGGTATGGAGAGGCAAGGTCTCAGCTATGGTGAAGTTGTACATACAAGATTTACGAGTTCAGGCCCTTCACGGTGGAAGTAAAAGCCCTACATCTCGGTGCCCGGAGGCAGTCGATTGGATTATATGCGTGTGGAGTAACAGGGCGTGCGAACCCTTGTGCCAGAGGAGGAGGGTAGCTTATATAGAGTGCGCTAGGACCCTCTCAGACCTCCGTTACATAGGGTTCAATGTACATAAAGACGGGACGTTACTGATAACGCGAGCCATAAGTGCTATTAATGACCTTAAAGACTACGGAGTGAACGCCTGACCGTTGCAGTTCTGAGTGACTTCTGGTCTTCAGGAGGTCGAGTGGTTTCTTGTATGGTCGAGTGACACCAGGAAGGAGGGGTACCCGAGTGATATGATTGGTCGAGTGGATTGCACTCGACACCTTCACTTGGTATTCCTTGTTGTCTCTTGTACTTCTTTGCTTCTAGGGTAGTGACCTTGGGTAGGGCGTATAGGTCAGGCCTGTGACCCTATCCTAGGTCTGTATCCTCATCAGGCGGTACTGGTGGCTGCAGGTGTGCACGGGGATGGCTCAGGGTGCGCGCAGGCCGTAGTAGTCGCGGATACGAGCGTCGGGGCGAACTGTCGGGACGGCGGCGACGCGCGGGGCGAAGCGGGAGGCGGCAGGGCGAGGGCGCGGTCTGCGGAGCTGCTGCGGGGTGCAGGGGAACGACTTGGGCGAAGGCGACCCGTGGCTAGGAGCAGACGGGGGGGCGGAGCTGAGCTCCCATCCATGGCAGACGACGTGCGGGGCAGCTAACGACGACGGTCCGAGGTGGGGGAAAACAGGGAATGTGGAGAGGAGCTCACATCGGGTTTGGGAGCATGCTCGGGGAGGCTGGGCGCGGACGGAGTGGAGCGTATACGGGCAGTGATAAGCGAAGACCGCGGCAGAGGTACTAGATGCGCGCGATGCGGGGACGGCTCCTCAGCTTCTCTTCGGTGGTGGGCGACGAAGATGAAGGAGCCGGAGGCCCTGGACGTGATAACGCAGCTAGGGGTGGCCGGTGGTCGCGTGAGTTGCGGCGGCGTCGACGAGCATGCTCGCGCTCGTGTTGGAGGAAGAAGAGACGAGCGGGTGGGGAAGATGGGAGGTGCTAGGGTTCGCCCAAGGGGTTTGCTGGCATCCTTATCGCGTAGGGAGGCGTCGGATGCTCGACGCGTGACGATCCAGGAGGTGGACGAACGACCGGCGTCCAGCAAGCCGTGGTTGAACAGGGGAAGAAGGCAGAGGGAAACTTGGGCTGTATTGATTCGGCCGATTTTTGAGCATACTTCTAGAGAGACTAATTGTGATTTAGCCAAACTAGCTAGAAGCAAGATAAATGCGGGGTGAATGAAACATTCAGCTATAGAGATCGTTCATACTCTCACAAAACATAACATGATGATCATCATGCAATAGAGAGTTCTTTGATGTCTAAAAAGGCGGTCACTGGAAGCACCATAGAAAACGTGCTAAGTGTAAGATCATGTCTCCTAAACACACAATTAATTATGCTAAAAGGGATAAATAACCCTTTTCAACCGTTGAAGAAAACAGATCGCAACAATGTCTTTTTCTAGCTTGGCAGCTATCACCCGACTTTTGTAGGTTTGGCAGCCAGAACGAGATTTGCCTTCGAATTGCAGGTCCAAATCATTATCCTCTTTAGCCTGCCTCCTACCTTTCGGGTGGCCAGCAGGCATCGTTCTCTTCTATCTGGACAAATCCTCTTCCGCGTGAACCAGAACGCCTGCACACTTGTGGAAACCGGCTAAGGCATTCCTGGCTGTAGAATAAGTAAGTTCAGAAAAAGAACTTTATATTTTATTGATGTGAACAGAAACTGAGGTTAAACGGCCGCCCAAGCTGGTTTGACGGAGCTTCACAGGATAGAAAACTCTAAGGCAGCGGCAACAGTAGGTAAGCCCAACTCGCTTGTTTCTTGCTAGTACTAGTTTTCTCACGCAGATCAATTAGTTAATCTTTTGTTGCAAGCAAAACTTGTGCCTGCATTCTTGGTTCTTGCCGTAAATCCATTTTTCTTTTTGGAGGGAGGGAGGGATGGAATGGACCTGGTCCCATTCTCCAGACTTTGTCTTGCGTGCCCTTCTCTGAATTCTGCGCTTGAAAAGGTCTCGAGAGCTCACATGGCCCCTCTCGTGCCCTTTCCCCTTGAGGCCTTGACGACCTGCCACTCGAGACAAGCACGAGGAGATAGGTCCCAGAGATGGAGCCTCTGCCTCTCTCTTGCAGTTGCTCCCATGGCCATGGCCTACGATTTCCATGCCCGTATCTCTGAGGTATTGTTGCTTACTGTCGAGTTAAATTAATGCTTCAACCTGCCCGCAACGCGCCGCCCAACATGGGCAGTTCCCATTCCTGATAACCCCTTCCATAATTGCTCGCACACGGAGTAATTCTTTCAAGCTGCCGCAACTGCCCAGTTGCTTTGATGTTCGATCATAAAAATGGTTACTTACTGCCCCAAATTCGCAGTAGTTTCTCTCGATTTGTTCATGGCAAATGGGTGGGTGTGGGTTAGCTCAACTTCGTCGTTTCTGCAGGTGGATTAACCGGTAGCGGCCCATGGAGGAGGAATCCCACTGCCCGCTCCGGTGGGAGAGCACGGGCGACCAGTGGTGGTACGCCACGCCGATCGACTGGGCGGCCGCGAGCGGCCACTACGACGTCGTCAGGGAGCTGCTCCACCTGGACGCCAACCTCCTCATCAAGCTCACCTCCCTGCGCCGCATCCGCCGCCTCGAGTCCGTCTGGGACGACGACATGCGCTTCGCCGACGCCGCCACCAACCGCGCCTCCGTCGCCCGCTGCCTGCTCCTCGACTGCGAGTCCCGCGCTCGGCCTGGGGGGAACCGGCTCATCCGGGCCGGCTACGGCGGCTGGCTGCTCTACACGGCGGCCGCGGCCGGGGACGCGGGCTTCGTCCGGGAGCTCCTCGGGAGGCAGCCCCTGCTGGTGTTCGGCGAGGGGGAGTACGGCGTGACCGACGTCCTCTACGCCGCCGCCAGGAGCAGGCGCCCGGAGGTGTTCCGGATGCTGCTCAACGCCGTGCTGTCTCCGGCCGGAGAAGACGGAGCTGGGGATTCGGGAGGTGCCCCTTCTGCTGCCACTCGTGGGGGATACATGTTCAGGCGCGAGATGATGAACCGGGCAATGCACGCCGCGGCGAGGGGCGGCGACCTGGAGATTCTCAGGGAGCTCCTGCAGGGTTGCTCCGATGCCGCTGCGTACCAGGACGCCCAGGGCGCCACCATCTTGCATGCTGCGGCTGCAAGGGGCCAAGTTGAGGTGATTCTGCTTCTGCTTCTGAATCTTGATGATATCTGACTGCCTCAGTTTCAGTTTCACGATTCTTTTTGGACTAATTGATGTGTTGTCCTGCTTTCAAAAAAAATAAAATTGATGTGTTGTCCTCGGCTATATGTATTAATCGAATTAAAACGCATTAAATCGATTGAGATTTTACTCCAAGTGACGATGAACAGAGCTAAATCTACTGAGATTAGTTGCTCGTTTGTGGGACATCACTCATCAAAGAAACCTGAGAATAATAGCGCACGTTCTGTGACATGATTGTTGCTATAAGTTGATCTTGTGGACATTCAACATGCCAGCCAGGTTGTGATTCTGCTTGTACATACTTTAATCATTGGATAACCAGTCCTTTGGCATGCTTTAATTATTGTAATGGTGCTCAGTTTGCTTGGGGGGCAGTTAGTTCATTATATTGCCTGTCTCTATAAAAATGCGTATCAATTAAGCTCTCATGCTTGTGGGAATTATTTAGTGTCATTCTATTCCTTTTTTAGAACAATATATTGTTCGTCTAAAACTAACTATCAAGCTAGTGCTTCATCATTTCTTTTGCTTCAGTATCAGGTTCATTTGTCATTGAACCTATTAATGGAATTTTCAGCAACTGCCGTGTGATGTACTAACACATTCTTACTGCAGGTGGTGAAGTATCTGATTGTGGCCTTCGATATCGTCAACTCTGTAGATGACCAAGGGAATACAGCGTTGCATATAGCAGCATTCCGAGGTCATTTACCGGTGGTGGAAGCCCTGATGACTGCATCACCATCACTTATATCAGCTAGAAATGAAGTTGGTGACACGTTCCTCCATATGGCACTGACTGGCTTCAGAACTCTTGGCTTCCGAAGGCTTGATCGTCAGATGGAGCTCACGAAGCATCTGGTCGCTGGATCAATCATGGATGTCAGCGATGTCATCAACGTGCAGAACGACGATGGAAGGACCGTTCTTCACCTGGCAGTGGTTGGTAATCTGCACTCCAGCCTCGTTGAGCTCCTCATGACCGTGCCATCGATCGACCTGAACGTCCGCGACAGCAACGGCATGACTCCGCTGGATCTACTGAGGAAACAGCCGCAGACAGCATCATCCGAGATACTCATCAAGGAGCTGATTTTGGCCGGCGGGATCTCGAACTCGAGGGATCACGAGACGAGGTCCGCCATTGCTTCTCAGCTGAAGATGCACCACATTGTGGGCAGCCCGGGGACTTCTTTCAGGATCTCAGATGCCGAGATTTTCCTCCATGCGGGCATCGATGCGTCAGGCGTCAGTGAAAGAACGAGAACGAGAACGACCTCATTCTCTAGTGTTGGCAAGAGTGCCGAACTTGGAACCCTGGGACCTGGTCTTAAGAGGCTGAATTCCATGCAGAGCGCGGCAAGACACCTCAAGGTCCTGCTCAGATGGCCGCTTCGCAAGGGGAAGAAATCAGTCGGCAGCCCCAAGGAATCGGATGACGATGCCTCCTCGGTGGATTCTGTCAAGAGCTGGAGCCATGTGGAGACCACCCCGACACCGCTGAGGCAGAGGTACTCCAAGGTGAGCTCCCTGTTCGGCAACAAGCGAACCTTGGCAAGCCCATCAATGAAGATGAGGTCTGCAGCTGACCACACACTGCCTGAATCTCCTTCGGTTTCGGCCTCCTGGTCTTCGTCGTCGTTGATCGACAAGATCGAAGCAGTCCATCTGGACAAAGACGAACCATCACCCAATGCCACTGCGTTGATCAGGCACACACCAAAGAAATATGGATCTCTGAACAGTAGACTTATGAACCAGTACTTTGGCACTGCAGCGCAATTGGGGGATTCAACATCGGGGCAGCGGTCGAGACGATCGCTTCTATCAGTAGTCTGATCAAATGAGTTAGATGATGCCACTCAAATTTGACACCGCCTGTTTCCCTGGATTCGACGCTTAAAAGTTACAGCTACTCTGGTAGCACCAGATAGACGACTTCAGTCTTCATTGTCGGAGTCCTTGTGGTGTTACTGAGGAGGCCGAGATAGCTAATCATATATGCTAAATTACTAATGTAATTCGGTTCCAATGTTAGTGTGCCTTTTGTGGGCTGGTAAGTGTAACTGAGAGCATGATTTGGAAATGAATGAATCATACAGTTAATTACCAAACATCGCCAGATGAGTTCTCCGGTACGCAGTTCTTCAGAATGATTCGTTATACATCTGCAATACCACAGTGCTCACCTCTGGATCTTTACATAATGTCTACATGAAGGTGCAGATTTGTCAATCATTCTTCACATGTGCCTGCTGTTATTCTTTTCATTTTATTTAAGAAGACGTGTACTTGTTTATGTGTATAAAGCTGTGTCGGCCACTCTTTCTCATGTAGCCACGGTGGAGAAGTGCGCGTCGGTTCCTTGATTTCAACTACCAATGACTTTTCTTTTCCTTTTCTTGAGAAGATGTATTTTTTTAAGGGTCAACTACCAATATCTTGATACTAGGTTAGTCGTTGGGTAAACCGTTTTGTAGATCGGTGGTGGTGGGATGCATTTCAGGATGAATGTGTTTTGTCTAGAGAGATCTTTTTTTTTTGCGGGGGAAATATTGAGAGCTTTATTACTTGAAAGCGTTCGCTGGGCAGTCAGCCAATAGGCTACTGATCAGGAAGCTAGGAGTACTTTTGATCCAGCTTTCGGTCACGTCAATTGTGCAAGCTTGCTTGACACAAATATGAGCAGGACCATTAGCCGATCTTACAATATGGCGAATATCAAAAAAAGTGAAACTACCAGAGAGCTCTCCAATTTCTAACAAAATGGGTGCCACGACCGATCGAGAGTCGTGGCGATTGTTCCAGAGGTTGGCGACCTCCGAGCAGTCCGTCTCCACAATGACGCGTGAAAAACCCCTCAGACATGCGAAGATAACTCCGTCGCGCACTGCCATCGCCTCTGCAATGAAGGGATCCGTAACTCCGGGGTATGGCTTACTCCATGCACCCAGAAATGAGCTAGAGGATCGGGCAACACCCCCTGCTCCTCCTTTGCCATCTTCTCGCTTGATTGCCGCATCAGTGTTGATGGTGACGAAACCCTCTTCGGGCGGCCGCCACCCATGCCCGGGCATGGTCAGTGCTAGCTGTCGCGGCACCTCAAGAAGAGATAACGCCTCCCGAGTCCGTCGTACAGAGCTTGCTGGATCGAGCTTATCCTCACCGTGTGTCAATCTGTTCCTCGAGCGCCAAATGGACCACATGACCGAAACGATCACTGCTCGGTCCCTGGAAGTAAAGCGATCATCACAAATGATGTCTTCGCCTGTGTCACGAGGTGTAGCCATGCAGTAACTTGAAGTCGAAGAGCTGCTGCGCTTCTTCCCAAAATTGTCCCGCATGTGAGCACTCCAATAGTGCCTGCAATAGGTTCTCCTGTGAAGCCAAACATATCTTGCATAGATTTTGTTGTCTGATGTGCCGGTGCATGAGTGTGCTTTCATCTCGTAAAATGCCTCGAAGCACTCGCCAAAAAAACACACGCACCTTGGGCAACACATTCAATTTCCAGAGATCATTCCACATCCGTTGTTTATCTTGAAGATCCGTAGCCTGCCCTTCCTCTAGAGCCCAAGCTCGTTACGAGTCACTAGAGCGCGGTACGCCGACTTAACGGTGTAGTTGCCTGATATTTCATGTGCCCAAGCCAAGAAATCATCCCCTCCTCCAGCACGTAGTGGTATATTCAAGATTGCTTCTGCGTGTGGAGTGATGAAGTTTTCACGGATAAGATCCTGCTGCCAAGTCCAATTGTCCGTGTCAATGAGGTCGCTTACCAATGTGACGTTTGCTGCGGGTGGACGAAACAGTGGAGTCATAGTGTGTGTTGATGGTATCCACCGGTCATCCCATATAGAGATTGTCGTGCCATCTCCCACACTTTTGATGAGCCCCGTGATCAAAGCCTCCCTGCCCGCTATGATGGCCCTCCAGGTGGCGGAGGAAGAACTTGGAGTTGTAGCGTGCATGAAGTCTGTGTCGGGGAAGTACCTGCCCTTGAGTACTCTTGCACATAGGGTATTAGGATTCGTGATCAAGCGCCAGCCTTGTTTACCCAGTAGTGCTATGTTGAAAAGGTGGAGATCTCGAAATCCCATGCCACCCTTACACTTTGGTGTTGTCAGTTCCTTCCAAGAAATCCAGTGCATAGACCTCTTATCGATTGAACTACTCCACCAATACTTGGCCATACAAGACCTCAAGCTCTTGCATACCTTTTTGGTTAACAGGAAGACACTCATGCTGAAAGTTGGGATAGCCTGGATGATTGATTTTAGCAACGTTTCCCGCCCAGCACAAGCAAAGAGTCTTTCTGACCAGCCTTGCATTTTACTTCTGGATCTTTCCCCTATGTGATCGAAGGTGCCGCTGGTGATTTTACCCACTGCGGTGGGGAGCCCCAAATATCTCTCGCTGAATGCCTCGACATGAACATCCAGTATGTTTTTGATAGTTTGCCTGCATCCATGTGTTGTGTTCGGACTGAAGAAAATTGCACTCTTTTCTCTGTTTACTCTTTGTCCTGAAGCCGCGCCATAGATGCGCAATATACTGTTCAATCTTGCCGCACTCCCAGAGTCGGCCTTCATGAAAATGAGGCTGTCATCTGCAAAGAGCAGATGATTTACCCAAGGTGCCCGAAGATTCGCTCTTATGCCTCTGTCGACAACACCATAATGTTTTAGAAGACAAGAGAAACCTTCTGCACATAAAAGAAAAAGGAAGGGTGACATGGGGCAGCCTTGGCGCAGGCCCATGGATGGATCAAAATAAGGTAATAGCTTCCCATTCACCCGAACTGAGAACCGAACGGAAGTCACACACTTCATGATCAGTCTTACAAAATTTGCCGCGAATCCAAACTTGAGCAAGATAGCTTCCAAGTAGCTCCATTCAACACGATCATACGCTTTCATCATATCAAGTTTGACAGCGCATGCATAGTTCCTCCCCTTCTTCCTCCGTCGCATTGTGTGAATGCTCTCAAACACCACAAGGACGTTATCTGTGATCAGTCGCCCGGGGATGAATGCACTTTGTTCTTCACTAACAATCTCATGCATGAATTCTCGAAGTCTGTTGGTGATAACCTTCACCGCTAGTTTGTATAGGACAGGGCAGAACGAGATGGGATGATACTGAGAAATTGACTGCGGATTCCGTACCTTGGGAATTAGTGTGATCGACGTGTCGTTCATGCCCAACGGTAGTTCTCCTCCGTTCAAAAAATCCAGAACTGCAACTGTTACATCTTCACCAAGAAGTTTCCAGTGTTTTTGAAAGAAACCTGCCGTAAATCCATCGACCCCTGGTGCTTTCGATGGTGACATCTGAAAAAGAGCCGTGCGCACTTCGCCTGGTTCGAAGGGTTTATTTAGTGCATCGTTCATGGCGGGTGTGACACGCTCAGGGACATGTGATAGCATCTCGCTGGCGTCCGAAGGCCCCTGCGATGCATACAAATTCTGGTAGAAGTTCAAAATCTCCACCTGATCCTCCTCTGCATTAGCACAAACCGTTCCATCCGCCTTCGCAGCCCAGATATCATGTTGATTCTCTGTCTCTGTTTCGCTTGCGCTTGAAAGTAGCCCAAGTTGCGATCCCCGTCGCGTAGCCATAGCACACGCGAGCGTTGAATAAGCCAGATTTCCTCCTGGCGAAGAGCTTCCCGTAATTTGGCCATCGTGCTTTTCTCCTCCTCCGAAGGACCTCGTCCAACTGACTGCCTCCGCAATTTATCCAGCTTTTGCTGTAGTTTCCGGACTGTCCTCGCGAGGCATCCGAATTCTTTCTTTCCCCAAGGTTCAAGTTTCTGCTGCATGGCACTCAGAGAGTTCAACACTCCTTGCAAGTTAGGTGTGCGTTGCTGGTCTACCCAGCATTCAGCCACCACGCTCTCATAGTCCAAATGTGTCTGCCACACGTTTTCATACCGGAAGGGTCGTTCACCCCTACACATTGCGTCACCGCGCTGCTCCCTATATTCCATGCGCACAAAGCAATGATCTGACTCGACTGCGCTGATGTGACGAACTGCAATATGCCTGAACTGTTGCCTGAATGCCTCGTTTGCGAAGGCCCGATCAATTCGCGCTTTTACATTGGCTCCACCCGCCTTACGGTTGTCCCAAGTAAAAGGAACCCCAGTCCAACCAAGGTCTTGGAGCTCACACTCATCAATAGCTTCCCGAAACGCCCTCATCTGCCCCTCTGGACGAGGCGAACGACTATAATGCTCTTCTCCATAGAGCGTTTTGTTGAAATCACCAATGCATAACCATGCATTGTGAGGAATGGCGTGCAAAGTTCGAAGGAACCGCCAACTGTGCTTCCTGTCTTCGACTCTTGGAGCGCCATAGAACCCTGTAAATCTCCACTCAAAAGAGTTTTGATCTTTCTTCCGCACCACTGCATCGATGTGGCCGGAACTAAAGTTTTTAAGTTCAACTGAGACATCTCTTGACCAAAACAAACCGATGCCTCCGCTTAAACCAACACTGTTTACTGCAAAACAACCCTCGAAACCCAAAGTGAACTTCAGGTTCTCCACCCTTGCTGCCCTTATCTTTGTTTCCATGACAAAGAGTAAGGTAGGCCCTTCTTGCTTCACGACGCTGCGAAGCTCCCAAACTGCCTCGGGGTTCCCAAGCCCCCGGCAGCTCTAACTGATAACACTCATTGGGATGGGCAGCGCTGCGCCGCAGCTACTGCCGTGTTCTCTGGTGTAGGTCTCTTTTTCTTAGGCTCTCTCTCCAAGCCCCTGAGCTCATCCCCTTCTGCATCCCCACTCACTCCCTCTGCCCCTTCTGGGTGTTCACTGTAGTGATGTTCATCGGCAGTAAGGAGTAGAGGGGTTTCAACTCTATGATAGACCTGCTTCGGTACATCCTTCCGTTTAGCATTAACCCTGTTTTTTACCGGAGAATTGACCTCTGCAGTTTCTCCCACATTGCTTGAGTTTTTGGATTCTCTCCTGCTGCTGGGTCCAGATTTTTCCTCTTTGTTCTGGTGCTCACCCGATGCAGCTTTCCACTTATCGTCAGGTGCTCTCAGCTTTGGCCCGAACATGAGATCTCCGTTCTTGTCCCGAGGGCTAGGTGCTGGGCAATATAGATCACTATGTCCCAAGCGGCCACAGGAGAAGCAGAAGTGGGGGACTTGTTCATACTGGATATCATATAGTTCCTCTTTCTTTCTCTTGGCCGAGTTGATCAAGATCCACCTCCGGAGAGGTTTATTAACATCGATTGACACTCTTGCTCGCAGAAAGCCCCCAATATGGTCAAAGTGGACTGAAGTAGCGTTCTTATCGATCTGCTGAGCAATCAAACGCCCCCAAGAATCATCTCTCAGATTATAGGGCAGATTTGGGATCCTAACCCACATGTGTAGACGGTCAAAAGTGACCTCATCTGGCCTCATATGATCCTCAAAATCAGCAAGAATTACTGCATGCTTGCTAACATGCCACGGCGAGCCCGCCCAGATGCGATCGCGATCTCTCTGGGTCTCGAACTCTGCCACAAAGGTGTTCTCTCCCATGGATCTGAACTGCAGACCCCTAGGGTTTCCCCACGCTGGCCTAAGTGAGTTGCGTATAGTCTGGATGTGTAGTAGATGACGATGGAGCACCTTCCCGGCCAGTAGCCACTTCTGGGGCTTCCCTTCATCAGCATCATCGATCACAAGAGGCGTAGCCTCTTCGTCGGTGATCCCTAGCTTCCCGAGTTCCTCTTCCAGCCTCGCCCGGGCCGACCGAGGGGAGTCGGGGTCCGCCCCTCTGCTTGCGCTTGAGGGCGACGCTGCCATCCTTCGTCAGAGATCAGAAGCGGCCCGCCCGATCAAGTCCGGCGACCGCCGTCAAGTCCACCCCGAAACCCTAGTCGCCCAAGGGTTTTTAGGTTTCGAGAGGAAAAGCCCCGTCTTGTCTAGAGAGATCGATGGGATGGTAATTAGATGAACACCAAAGTACCACTATGAAATACAGTACGTACAACTTTATCCTCCTTCGACAGGCCATAGGCAAACAATCATCAGTTAAATAGCCTTGGAGGAAATAGAAAGAACATATATAATACTCCCTTCGTAAAGTAATATAAGAGCGTTTAGATTACTAAATTAATGATCTAACGCTCTTATATTAGTTTACAGAGGAAGTACACAACAACGATAGCTCAACTTCATATTAGAAAGAAACATGATCCAAGGACCGGAGTTGTGAGGAAGAGGAGAGGCGATTGGAAGCATGCTTGTCTATGCCCATTGACATGAAACTCAACGATATATCCAATGCCTTTGTCATTTTTTTTGAAAAGAAGGCATACCCCCGCCTCCTACATCTCTTGATGCACACAGCCATATATTTATTGAGATAAAAGGTTTCGAAATAGGTTCCAGCAAGCAGTCTCGAAACAAAGCAAAAAGTCTAATAAGCAAAAAAAGCCACAACGGGCAAAAATAGGACTAGGAGACTAGACGCCTATCCTATTATTGGACCGTCATCCAAACCGGTTGTATGTATCCCGTGCAACCATCTCTCATCCAATATCCATATGCGCCCTGTGGTCCGCATGGCTGAGTAAGGACCACGTACTGATCCAAGTAGACGCTCCGAAGATGACCTGTAAAAAGTTTATGATGGTTTGTCTGTTAAAGGAAACATCATTCCGACAATTCCATATAGCCCAAAGTAATGCACATGCTCCCACACGAATATGTGCCACGGTCTGAGGCACTACCCCAGCCAACCAGTTATCAAAAATATGTGCTATCGTGATAGGTGGAGTGACGTTAAACGTTACGTGAATAGTTCTCCAAAGTAACTTATCAAGCGGACAATTGATAAACAGATACTCGATTGTTTCACCCTGATCGCAAAAGCAGCATCTTTTACTTCCTTCCCACTTGCGCTTAGCTAAGTTATCTTTAATTAGAATTACGTCCTTATGCATGAACCACATAAACACTTTTATTTTTAGAGGTACCTTAATTTTCCATATATGAACAGTCCGCGGGATAGTCCCGGTGTTAATCAAATCCATGTACATTGATTTAACCGAGAAACTCCTGACCTGGATAGCTTCCGGTGTAGAGAGTCTGGATCATCTGAAAGGTTAACCCCCATTAACCTACGCACGAGATGTAACCATCTATCCCACCGCTCACCTATAACTGGCCGCCGAAACTGCATATTAAGTGGAGTGGATCCCAAAACTGAGGCAACAAAAACCTCTTTTCGTTGAGCCATGTTGTAAAGGGATGGATACTGCATGGCCAGTGGGGTTTCTCCTAGCCACGTGTCCTCCCAAAACCTTGTATCTCTTCCATTCCCTACAATGAATTTAGTCCTGTTGAAGAAGGCGACCTTTGTCTTCATAACCCTCTTCCAGAACGGAGAATCAGATGGTTTAGCCGTAACCTGGGCAAGCGTTTTGGAATGGAGATACTTATTACGCATCAACTGAATCCAACCCCCTTCTCTTTCTACTGAAAGATGGTACAACCATTTGCTGAGCAAACACCTGTTTTTCACCTCTAGATTTTCAATACCCAAGCCTCCCTGGTCCTTCGGCCTACAGATAATGTCCCATTTTGCCAATCTATATTTAACCTTGTTTTCATCAATTTGCGAAAAAATCTAGATCTATAAAAATCCAATCTTTTCCACACCCCAACCGAGACTTCAAAGAAAGAAAGAAGAAACATTGGCATACTTGTGAGTACTGAATTAATAAGAATCAATCTTCCTCCATATGACAAGAGTTTGCCCTTCCAGCAACTCAGCTTCTTTTCAAACCGATCCTCAATATGTTTCCATTCTTTATTCGTGAGCTTGCGGTGGCGAATTGGAATCCCTAAGTACGTGAAGGGCAACAAACCTAATTCACACCCAAATAGTTCCTTGTAAGTTTCTTGTTCTTCTTTGGCGTGTCCAAAGCAGAACAGCTCACTCTTATTAAAATTAATCTTCAGCCCTGACAATTGTTCAAAAAGGCACAACACTAACTTCATGTTTCTAGCCTTAGCAAGGTCATGTTCCATGAAAATAATGGTGTCATCGGCATATTGAAGAATGGAAACCCCACCATCTACCAAATGTGGGATAAGACACCTACTTGGCCATCTTATTTTTCTCTATTAACAAGAACAACCAACATATCAACGACGACATTAAAAAGGATTGGAGACACCGGATCACCCTGTCCCAGTCCTTTTAGCGTCTAAAAATAATGACCAATATCATCATTTACCTTGATTCCGACGCTACCTCCCAGTACAAAGGACTCAACATGTTTCCTCCATTCCTGATCAAACCCTTTCATACACAAAGCCTGCTGTAAAAATGGCCATTTCACTTTATCGTAAGCCTTTTCGAAATCCACTTTGAAGACCACTCCATCGAGCTTCTTCGAGTGAATTTCGTGCAAGGTCTCATGTAAAACGACCACTCCCTCGAGAATGTGTCGCCCTGGCATGAAGGCAATCTGGGTTGGTTGCGCCACCGAATGTGCAATCTGTGTCAAACGGTTAGTGCCAACTTTAGTGAAAATCTTGAAGCTCACACTGAGCAAACATACCAGTCTGAATTGCCCAATGCGAATTGCTTCCACCTTCTTTGGTAACAACGTGATGGTGCCGAAGTTTAACTTAAAAAGTTGAAGGTGGCCACTAAACAGATCATGAAACATATGTTGGAAATATGCCCTAGAGGCAATAATAAAAGTATTATTATATTTCATTGTTCATGATAATTGTCTTTTGTTCATGCTATAACTGTATTATCCGGAAATCGTAATACACGTGTGAACACATAGACCACAATATGTCCCTAGTGAGCCTCTAGTTGACTAGCTCGTTGTGATCAACAAATGGTCATGGTTTCCTGACTATGGACATTAGATGTCGTTGATAACGGGATCACATCATTGGGAGAATGATGTGATGGACAAGACCCAATCCTAAGCATAGCACAAAGATCGTGTAGTTCGTTTGCTAGAGCTTTGCCAATGTCAAGTATCTCTTCCTTCGACCATGAGATCGTGTAACTCCCGGATACCGTAGGAGTGCCTTGGGTTTATCAAATGCCACAATGTAACTGGGTGACTATAAAGGTGCATTACAGGTATCTCCGAAAGTATCTATTGGGTTGACACGGATCGAGACTGGGATTTGTCACTCCGTATGACGGAGAGGTATCTCTGGGCCCACTCGGTAATGCATCATCATAATGAGCTCAAGGTGACCAAGGTGTTGGTCACGGGATCATGCATTACGATGCGAGTAAAGTGACTTGCGGTAACGAGACTGAACAAGGTATTGGGATACCGACGATCGAGTCTCGGGAAAGTAACGTACCGATTGACAAAGGGAATTGCATACAGGGTTTGATCGAATCCTCGACATCGTGGTTCAACCGATGAAATCAACGAGGAGCATGTGGGAGCCAACATGGGTATCCAGACCCCGCTGCTGGTTATTGCTCGAGAGTCGTCTCGGTCATGTCTGCGTGTCTCCCGAACCCGTAGGGTCTACACACTTAAGGTTCGGTGACGCTAGGGTTATTAGGGAGACTAGTATGTGACTACCGAATGTTGTTCGGAGTCCCGGATGAGATCCCGGACGTCACGAGGAGTTCCAGAAGGGTCCAGAGGTAAAGATTTATATATGGGAAGTTGTTAAAAGGACACCGGAAAGTTTCGGGGGCATACCGGTATTGTACCGGGACCACCGGAAGGGTTCCGGGGGTCCACCGGGAGGGGCCACCCCTCCCGGGGGGGCCACTTGGGCTGCGTGGGGAGTTGGCCAGCCCCTGGTGGGCTGGGCGCCCCTCCCTTGGGCCCTTGCGCCTAGGGTTGAGGGAACCCTAGAGGGCGCCCCTGCTTGGGGGCAAGTCCCCCTCCCTTGGCTGCCGCCCCCCTCTAGATGGATCTAGAGGCCGGTCCCCTCTCCCTTCCCCTATAAATAGAGGGGTGAGGGAGGCAGCCGCACCACAAGCCAAGGCGCAGCCCTCCCTCCCAACACCTCTCCTCCTCCGCTGTGTGCTCGGGAAGGCCCTGCCGAGATCTTGCTTCTCCACCATCACCACGCCGTCGTCTGCCGGTGGAGCTATCTTCCTCAACCTCTCCTCCTCCTTGCTGGATCAAGACGGAGGAGACGCCACCCGTCACTGCACGTGTGTTGAACGCGGAGGTGCTGTCCGCTCAAGACTTGGTCATCGGTGATTCGAATCACGTCGAGTACGACTACATCATCACCTTGCAAGCTTCCGCACGCGATCTACAACTGGTATGTAGATGCAAACTCTCTCCCATGACTCGTTGCTTAGATGAACTCATAGATGGATCTTGGTGAAACCGTAGGAAAACTTTTAATTTTTTGCAACGTTCCCCAACAGTGGCATCATGAGCTAGGTCTATGCGTAGTTCTCTAATGCACGAGTAGAACACAATTTGTTGTGGGCGTGGATCTTGTCAACTTACTTGCCTCCACTAGTCTTTTCTTGCTTCGACGGTATTGTGGGATGAAGCGGCCCGGACCAACCTTACACGTACGCTTACGTGAGACCGGTTCCACCGATTGACATGCACTAGTTGCATAAGGTGGCTGGCGGGTGTCTGTCTCTCCCACTTTAGTTGGAGCGGATTCGATGAACAGGGCCCTTATGAAGGGTAAATAGAAGTTGACAAAATCACGTGGTGGTGTTTCGTAGGTAAGAAAACGTTCTTGCTAGAACCCAATCGCAGCCACGTAAAAGATGCAACAACAATTAGAGGACGTCTAACTTGTTTTTGCAGCGATTGATCATGTGATGTGATATGGCCAGAAGTTGTGATGAATGATGAATTGTGATGTATGAGATCATGTTCTTGTAATAGGATTCACGACTTGCATGTCGATGAGTATGACAACAAGCAGGAGCCATAGGAGTTGTCTTTATTTTTTGTATGACCTGCGTGTCATTAAAGAACGCCATGTAAACTACTTTACTTTATTGCTAAACGCGTTAGTCATAGAAGTAGAAGTAGTCGTTGGCGTGACAACTTCATGAAGACACGATGATGGAGATCATGATGATGGAGATCATGGTGTCAAGCGGTGACAAGATGATCATGGAGCCCTCAAGATGGAGATCAATGGAGCTTTATGATATTGGCCATATCATGTCACAACTATATAATTGCATGTGATGTTTATTATGTTTATGCATCTTGTTTACTTAGGACGACGATAGTAAATAAGATGATCCTTACAAAATTTCAAGAAGTGTTCTCCCTAAGCGTGCACCGTTGCTACGGTTAAATCGTTTCTAAGCACCACGTGATGATCGGTGTGATGGATTCTTACGCTCACATACAACGGTGTAAGACAGTTTTACACAACGAAAACACTTAGGGTTAACTTGACGAGCCTAGCATGTATAGACATGGCCTTGGAACACGGAGACCGAAAGGTCGAACACGAGTCGTATGGAAGATACGATCAACATGAAGATGTTCACCGACGATGACTAGTCCGTCTCACGTGATGATCGGACACGGGCTAGTCGACTCGGATCGTGTAACACTTAGATGACTAGAGGGATGTCTAATCTAAGTGGGAGTTCATAATTTTGATTAGAACTTTATTATCATGAACTTAGTCTAAAACCTTTGCAAATATGTCTTGTAGATCAATGGCCAACGCTAATGTCAACATGAACTTCAACGCTGCCTAGAGAAAACCAAGCTGAAAGATGATGGCAGCAACTATACGGATCGGGTCCGAACACGAGGATCATCCTCATGGCTGCTAAGAAACAAGATGTCCTAGAAGCACCGTTAGGTGACCCACCCGTTCTCCAAAGACTTTGCAAGACGATTTGAACGTTTGGCGGACTCGCTCGATGATTACTCCCTCGTTCGGTGCGGCATGCTCTACAGCTTAGAACCGGGCTCTAAAAGCGTTTTGAGCATCACGGAGCATATGAGATGTTCAAGAGCTGAAACTAGTTTTCCAAGCTCATGCCCGGTCGAGAGATATGATGTCTCCGACAAGTTCTACAGCTTGTAAGATGGAGGAAAACAGTTACAAGGAGCACATCCTAAAGATGTCCAGGTTGCACAACCGTATGACCCAAATAAACATTAACCTCCCAGATGAGGCGGTCATTGAGAATCCTCCGATCGCTTCCACCAAGCTACAAGAGCTTTGTGATGAACTACAACATGCGGGGATGGTGAAGACCATTCTGAAGTGTACTCAATCTTCAAGTCAGCAGAGGCTGAAATCAAGAAAGAACATCAAGTGTTGATGGTCAATAAGACCACTAAGTTCAAGAAGGGCAAGGGAAGAAGAACTTCAAGAAGGACGGCAAAGATGTTGCCGCGCCCGTAAGCCGCTTGCCGGGAAGAAGTCAAAGAATGGACCCAAGCCCGAGACCGAGTGCTTTTATTGCAAGGGAAGGGTCATTTGGCGGAACTGCCCCAAATACTTAGCGGATAAGAAGGCCGCAACACCAAAGGTATATTTGATATACATGCAATTGATGTGTACCTTACCCGTACTCGTAGTAACTCCTGGGTATTTGATACCGGTGCCGTTGCTCATATTTGTAACTCACAGCAGGAGCTGCGGAATAAACGGAGACTGGCGAAGGACGAGGTGACGATGCGTGTCGGGAATGGTTCCAGAGTCGATGTGATCGCCATCGGCACGCTGCCTCTACATTTACCCACGGGATTAGTTTTGAACCTTAATAATTGTTATTTAGTGCCAAGTTTGAGCATGAACATTGTATCTGGATATCGTTTGATACGAGATGGCTACTCATTTAAGTCTGAGAATAATGGTTGTTCGATTTATATGAGAGATATGTTTTATGGTCATGCTCCGATGGTCAATGGTTTATTCTTAATGAATCTCGAGCGTAATATTACACATGTTCATAGTGTGGATGCCAAAAGATGTAAAGTTGATAACGATAGTCCCACATACTTGTGGCACTGCCGCCTTGGTCACATTGGTGTCAAGCGCATGAAGAAGCTCCATGCTGATGGACTTTTAGAGTCACTTGATTATGAATCGTTTGACACATGCGAACCATGCCTCTTAGGCAAAATGACCAAGACTTCGTTCTCCGAAACAATGGAGCGAGCAACCAACTTGTTGGAAATCATACATACCGATGTGTGCGGTCCAATGAGCGTTGAGGCTCGCGGAGGATATCATTATGTTCTCACTCTCACTGATGACTTGAGTAGATATGGGTATGTCTACTTAATGAAACACAAGTCTGAGACCTTTGAAAAGTTCAAGGAATTTCAGAATGAGGTGGAGAATCAACGTGACCGAAAGATAAAGTTCCTGCGATCAGATCGTGGAGGAGAATACTTGAGTCACGAATTTGGTACACACTTAAAGAAACGTGGAATCGTTTCACAACTCATGCCGCCTGGAACACCTCAGCGAAACGGTGTGTCCGAACGTCGTAATCGCACACTATTGGATATGGTGCGGTCTATGATGTCTCTTACCGATTTACCGCTATCATTTTGGGGATACGCTCTAGAGACAGCTACATTCACTTTAAATAGGGCACCGTCTAAATCCGTTGAGACGACACCGTATGAATTATGGTTTGGGAAGAAACCTAAGCTGTCGTTTCTAAAAGTTTGGGGATGCGATGCTTATGTCAAGAAACTTCAACCTGAAAAGCTCGAACCCAAGTCGGAAAAATGCGTATTCATAGGATACCCTAAGGAAACTGTCGGGTATACCTTCTACTTAAGAGCCAAGGCAAGATCTTTGTTGCCAAGAACGGATGCTTTACGGAAAAGGAGTTTCTCTCGAAAGAAGTAAGTGGGAGGAAAGTAGAACTTCGATGAAGTACTACCTCTCGAGCGGGAAAGTAGTGCAGCTCAGAAAATGTTCTGTGATGCCCACACCAACCAAGAGGAAACCAATGATGATGATCAAGGTACTTCGGATCAAGTTGCTCTTGAACTCGTGGGTCCACAAGGACACGTTCCGCACTGCAGTGGTACGGCAACCCTGTCACGAAATCATGTTGTTAGACAACGGTGAACCTTCGAACTATGAAGAAGCGATGGCGGCCCAGACTCCAACAAATGGCTTGAAGCCATGAAATCCGAGATAGAATCCATGTATGAAAACAAAGTATGGACTTTGACAGACTTGCCGATGATCGGCGACGATAGAAAACAAATGGATTTTTAAGAAGAAGACGGACGCGGATGGAAATGTTACCATCTATAAAGCTCGACTTGTCGCTAAGGGTTATCGACAAGTTCAAGGGATTGACTACTGACGAGACATTCTCTCCGTAGCAAAGCTGAAGTCCGTCCAATCATGTTAGCAATTGCCGCATACTATGATTATGAGATATGGCGATGGACGCCAAAACGGCATTCCTTAACGGACATCTTAAGGAAGAGCTGTATATGATGCAGCGGAAGGTTTTGTCGATCCTCGAACGCTAACAAAGTATGCAAGCTCCAATGATCCATTTATGGACTGCAAGCATCTCGGAGTTGGAACATTCGCTTTGATGAGATGATCAAAGCGTTTGGGTTTATGCAGACTTATGGAGAAGCCTGCGTTTACAAGAAAGTGAGTGGGAGCTCTGTAGCATTTCTCCTATTATATGTAGATGACATACTCTTGATGGGAAATGATACAAAGCTTATGGACAGCATTAAGGCCTACTTGAATAAGTGTTTTTCAATGAAGGACCTTGGAGAAGCTGCTTATATATTAGGCATCAAGATCTATAGAGATAGATCGAGACGCCTCATAGGTCTTTCACAAAGCACATACCTCGATAAGATTTTGAAGAGGTTCAAAATGGATCGGTCCAAGAAGGGTTCTTGCCTATGTTACAAGGTGTGAGATTGAGCTCACTCGACCACCGACCACGGCAAAAGATAAAGAAGAGATGAGTGTCATCCCTATGCTTCACAATAGGATCTATTATGTATGCCATCTTGTGTACCAGTTCGATGTAAACCTTGCCGTGAGTTTGGTAGCAAGATACCAAAGTAATCCCGCAAGGAACACCGGACAGCGGTCAAGAATGTCTGAAGTACCGAAAAGGACAAAGGACATGTTTCTCGTTATGGAGGAGACGAAGAGCTCGTCGTAAGGGTTACGTCGGCGCTTAGCTTCGACTCAGATCTGATGACTCTAAGTCACAAACCGGATCGTGTATATGTTGAATGGTAGAGCGATGGTAGGTGCAGCCGCAAGCGAAGCGTCGTGGCGGGATCTACGTGTGAAGTGGAGTACATGGCAGCCTCGGAGGCGGCGCATGAAGCGATTTGGGTGAAGGAGTTCATCACCGACCTAGGAGTCATACCCAATGCATCGGGCCGATCAAACTCTTCTGTGACAACACTGGAGCTATTGCCCTTGCCAAGGAGCCTGGGTTTCACAAGAAGACCGAGCACATCAAGCGTCGTTTCAACTCCATCCGTGAAAATGTTCAAGATGGAGACATAGAGATTTGCAAAGTGCACACGGATCTGAATGTCGCAGATCCGTTGACTAAACCTCTCTCGCGTGCAAAACATGATCAACACCGTAACTCTATGGGTGTTCGATTCATCACAATGTAACTAGATTAGTGACTCTAGTGCAAGTGGGAGACTGTTGGAAATATGCCCTAGAGGCAATAATAAAAGTATTATTATATTTCATTGTTCATGATAATTGTCTTTTGTTCATGCTATAACTGTATTATCCGGAAATCGTAATACACGTGTGAACACATAGACCACAATATGTCCCTAGTGAGCCTCTAGTTGACTAGCTCGTTGTGATCAGCAGATGGTCATGGTTTCTGACTATGGACATTAGATGTCGTTGATAACGGGATCACATCATTAGGAGAATGATGTGATGGACAAGACCCAATCCTAAGCATAGCACAAAGATCGTGTAGTTCGTTTGCTAGAGCTTTGCCAATGTCAAGTATCTCTTCCTTTGACCATGAGATCGTGTAACTCCGGATACCGTAGGAGTGCCTTGGGTGTATCAAACGTCACAACGAATCGGGTGACTATAAAGGTGCATTACGGTATCTCCGAAAGTATCTGTTGGGTTGACACGGATCGAGATCGGATTTGTCACTCCGTATGACGGAGAGGTATCTCTGGGCCCACTCAAGAATGCATCATCATAATGAGCTCAAGGTGACCAAGGTGTTGGTCACGGATCATGCATTACTGATGCAGTAAAGTGACTTGCCAAGATGTGAGACCGAACAAGGTATTGGGATACCGACGATCGAGTCTCGCAAGTAACGCATCGATTGACAAAGGAATTGCATCGAGGTTTGATCGAATCCTCGACATCGTGGTTCAACCGATGAAATCATCGAGGAGCATGTGGGAGCCAACATGGGTATCCGGACCCGCTATTATTTATTGCCCGAGAGTCGTCTCGGTCATGTTCTGCGTGTCTCCCGAACCCGTAGGGTCTACACACTTAAGGTTCGGTGGCGCTAGGGTTATTAGGAAGACTAGTATGTGACTACCGAATGTTGTTCGAGTCCGGATGAGATCCCGGACGTCACGAGGAGTTTGGAAGGGTCCGGAGGTAAAGATTTATATATGGGAAGTTGTTAAAGGACACCGGAAAGTTTGAGGGCATACTGGTATTTACCAGACCACCTAAGGGTTCCGGGGTCCACCGGAGGGGCCACCACTCCTGGGGGCACTGGGCTGCGTGGGGAGTTGGCCAGCCTGGTGGCTGGGCGCACCCTCCTTGGGCCCTTGCGCCTAGGGTTGAGGAGGAACCCTAGAGGCGCCTTGCTTGGGGGGCAAGTCCCTCCCTTGGCCGCCGCCCCCTCTAGATGGATCTAGAGGCCGCCCCTTCTCCCTTCCCCTATAAATAGAGGGGTGAGGGAGGCAGCCGCACCACAAGCCAAGGCGCAGCCCTCCCTCCCAACACCTCTCCTCCTCCGTTGTGTGCTCGTGAAGCCTCGCCGAGTCTTGCTTCTCCACCATCACCACGCCGTCGTCTTTGCCGGTGGAGCTGTCTTCCTCAACCTCTCCCTCCTCCTTGCTGGATCAAGACGGAGGAGACGCCACCCGCACTGCACGTGTGTTGAGCGCGGAGGTGCTGTCCGTTCAACACTTGGTCATCGGTGATTCGAATCACGTCGAGTACGACTACATCATCACCTTGCAAGCTTCCGCACGCGATCTACAACTGGTATGTAGATGCAAACTCTCTCCCATGACTCGTTGCTTAGATGAACTAATAGATGGATCTTGGTGAAACCGTAGGAAAAATTTTAATTTTCTGCAACGTTCCCCAACAACATAGGCCTCATGTCAACTTTAATAATACCCCATCATTTCTTATAGAATTCGGCAGGGAAGCCATCTGGACCAGGTGCTTTATTATTTTTCGTTTGTGATATCGCTTCAAACTCCTCCTTCTCAGAGAAAGGAGCAGTGAGCACTACCTCGTTCTCATCATCCCGCAGCTGATGAATGCCGTCCACCATGCTCTCATCGAGGGCGACATAATTCTCTTCTGGGGCCCCAAAAAAGTTTTAGAATAGTTGGTGATATACATTTTTAGATTTTCATGACCAACAATCGTACCCTCATCCTAATCAAGTTGAATGGTTCTCTTTTTCCTATGTTTCCAATTGGCAATCATATGGAAAAATTGTGTGTTATTATCTCCTTGAACAACCCGGTCTGTAGGGGTACGCCTTGGCCTATTTGGGCCAAGGGCACCAGCCCTAAAGGGCCCATGCGCTAAGAGGGAGGAGAGGGGAATAGTCCTAAGGGTGGAAGGCACCCCCCGAGGTGCCTTGGAAGGGAGGAAACCTCTCTAGGCCTGGCCACACCACCTGAGGAGGGGCCCAGGCTGTGCCCCAATCCTTCCCCTTGCCTCCTATAAATAGTGGGGGGGAGGTAGGGGTCGGACACACCAAATCCCATGCCCCAGCGGTAGCCCTACCTCTCCAAAACTCCGCTTTCTCCTCAGATTGGTTCCGGCAGCATTTGGTGAAAGCCCTGCTGGGATTGCACCACCACCATCTCCACCACGCCATTGTGCTGGTTGAGATCCCATCTACTTCTCCTCTCTTTCTTGCCGGATCAAGAAGGAGGAGACGTCATCGTGCCGCACGTGTGCTGAACGCAAAGATGTCGTACGTTCGGCGCTAGATCGAATTGGATCGTGATTGGATCACGAAGAGTACGACTACATCAACCGCGTTATATACGCTTCCGCTTTCGGTCTACAAGGGTATGTAGACACATTCCCCTCTCATTGCTTTGCATCTCCTAGATTAGATCTTGGGTGTTTTGTAGGATTTTTTTTATTTTCATGCAACGTTCCCCATCAACTTTTCCAAGCTAACTTTCAAGGAAATCAACCTCACTATATAGAGGCCTAGGGAGTCCACCAGACAGTAGTGGAACCGATTCTTAGATAAAATGAATCAAATTTGAGATTTCCGAACACAAAAGCAATCGCTACCTTTAAGCACAACATACGCGATGAGCAACTCGCTCAAGAGCTCGGGAAGGAAAGACCTCGGTCGATGTCAGCACTCACTCATTTAATAACCTGATTATGTGCATGAGAGGATGGTTGGGATGTCCATAGTAATAGCAATTCAAGGGTCCTCAAGGAGCATAACGCGAACACCAGTCCTCAGTGAATTGTTCACCCCAACATCCCCAGCACCAGCGACACCGATGAAGAGGCAGTCAATGCTGCGGCTGCACATCAACACAGAGGCTACAAACAAAAACCCATCCATAGGGACATGAAGGGTCCCTCGACTCTGGATCGGGCATGCGCTATCCATAGTAACCCTGGTAGGCCGACCACTCATTCCAATCAAAATTGCTGGGTGTTCAAGCAAGCCAGTAAGATATCAGCCGAGCACCGGGATAGATATCGAGGTCGTAGCACCTACGAAGACCGGCTTGAGCCAAGCACCACCGACCAAAAGAAATTCCCTTCCGAGGTGAAAGACGTCAATATGCTACACTCAACTCGTACTCCAAGAGCGCATGCACGGGTCACACACGGTCTCAATTCAACCCACCTTGTCAGGGGAGGAGATTGGATTTTTGATCATACGCAACTTGCTAGCAAGCTCGGAGGAGACCAGTTATGAAAAGGTGTCCGCACTAATAGTCGACCCCATCGTGGATGGCTTTTACTTGACCCGTGTCCTGATGGATTGTGACAATAGCTCCAACCTGCTCTATGCAGACACCGTTAGGGAGATGCACGTCCACCCCGCAAGGATAAGGCCGAGCAATGCCATAATAACAGGCTTTATGCCAGGAACCTTGATCCTAAGCATTGAAAATATTACGCTAGATATAGTATTCGGTACACCAGAATATTTCCTAAGAGAAGGTCTAATCTTCGAGATAGCGCCCTTTCATAGTCACCATCAAGCACTGCTAGGTCGGCCTGCTTTCGCTCGTTTCCATGTTCTCCCACTTTATGGCAAGTTTCAATTCCAGATGAACGGGCCCAAAGGCATAACTTCAATGAATGGAAAGGTGGCGTCTTCCGTTGAGCGTAAATTTTTTTAACATTTTTGACCATGTATTAAACACATGATGGAAAATTTTGATCATGTATATAAAAATGTTAATCAGGCATTTGAAAAAAATGTGGAACAAGTGTTTGAAAAATGTTAATCAAGCATTTTTTAAAATGAAATGTGTTTAGAAAAAATGTTGAGCTTGTGTTCAAAAAATGTTAATATTGCATCTAAAAAATGTTAACCAAGCATTTGAAAAAAAAATGTTAAATGTGCATAGAAAAAATGTTGAACATGTATTGAAAATGTTAATCTTGTATTTGAAATAGTTCAAAAGTGTGTATAGGAAAAATATTGACCATCTATTGAAAAAATGTTAGTCTTGTATTTGAATTTTTTTAATCAAGTATTTGACATATGTCTAAAATGTGTATACTTTTTTTTATCATGTATTACAAAAATGTTTAATTTGTGTTGGAAAAATGTTAGACGTGTATTAGAAAAATGGCGCACACTAACCCTCCGCGCTGGGCCGGCCCATCTCCACTTTTTTGTTATCTGCTTTTTACAAAGCAAAAATAAAAACCACTCGAGAAGTGAATCGAACCAGCTACCTCCCGCGTCGTAAGTTTTCTCTTTTTCTATTCTTTCTTCTTTAGTCTTTCATTTTTTTTCAATTTTTTTTCCTTTTGCTTTTCTATTTTTTCTTTCTTCCTTACTCGCTGGGAAAAATATAAATTCGTGAACTTCTTTGTAAAAATCTATGAACTTTTTTCATTCTTGGATAAACTCTTTTTGATGATGTATGAACTTTTTTTGAATTTGATTAATTGTTTTTCGAAATCTATGAACTTTTCTCTAATTAGATGAGTTTTTATCCCAAATTGATGATTTTTTTTTCAAATCCGTGGACATTTTTCAAACCCGATGACCTTTTTTGAAATTTGTGAGCTTATTTGAATTTTTCATTTACATTATTTAATTCATGGAATTTTGCGGTTTTTTATTTTTTTTATTTTTTTAAGTCAACCGTTGAAAAACAAAAAACGATGGCAACGGGACTCGAACTCCAGACCTAGCGCTGCATGCTAACGAAGCTGGCCAGCTGGGATACTAATTGTCTACGTCCTAAAAACGGTGTTTGCTTTTAAGTACCAGCCCAGATGATAGATCCGGGGCATTTCAACATTTCCCATTAATTCTTGGAAAAAATGAAAATCTTAAATATGCGAACAAATGTTTTGAAAATCATACGCAAATTTCGAATATTCCTTTTCTTTTAAACGTGAACTATGTTTTTCAAAAACTGAACAAATTTTGAAATTTGAATACTTTTTTTGTACTGTGAACAATTTTTAGAAAGCGAATTTAGAATACAAATTGAACATTTTCTTAGTATAGGGTGAACATTATTCAAATAAACGCTGAACATTTTTTCAAAATACGCTGAACTTTTTTTGAATGCATGCTGAACAAAATTTCTCTACACGATGAACATTTTTTCAATATGATGAACTCCTTTTGAATGCATGCTGAACAAAATTTCTATACATGATGAACATTTTTTTGTACACACTGAACATTTTTTAAATATGATGAACTCCTTTTGAATGCATGCTGAACAAAATTTCTATACATGATGAACATTTTTTTGTACACACTGAACATTTTTTCAATGTATGGTGAACATTTTTCTTCAATACGGTGAACAAAATTTGGAATTCAAAACTATTTTTGAAACATGAACAAAATTCGAAAACATGAACAAAATTTGGAATTTCAAAAAACATCTTCTGAATAGTCAATCGGATTTCGAAAAATCTGAACATATTTTGGATATTGAAAATAGTTCATCCAATTCGAAAATAGTTCATCGAATTTTAAAAAAGTTCACTGATTTTCAAAAAAAGTTCATTGAATTTTAAAAAAAGTACATCGATTTTGGAAGAAGTTCATGGAATTTGGTGAGAAAAGTTCATCGATTTTGCAAAAAGTTCACCGAATATGAAAAAAGTTCATCGATTTTGAAGAAAACTTCATCGGAAAGAAAGTTCATACAATTGAAAAAAAGTTCGTCGATTTTGAAAAAGACAAAAAGGAAAAAGAAAAAGAAAAGGCAAAAAGAAAGAACAACAGAAAAAAAGAAAAAGAAAAACACGTTAGAAGTAAAGAGGAAAGAGGAATTAAATAGTCACAGAAGGTGGGTTGGCTGTGTTGGTTAGCGCGTTCTATAGATAACCGCGCGGTGCGGGTTCGATTCCCCATCACGCCCTTTTTGCAAATTCAGAAAACGAAAAAAAAATGAAAAGGGGCCGGCCGATCGCGGAGAGAGGGTGATGAGCTTTTTTAAAAATTTGTGAACTTTTTTCAAAATCCAGTGAACTTTTTTCAAATTCATGAACTTTTTGTATCAAATCCAATTTATTTTTTGAAATTCATGAACTTTCAAAAAATCCGTGAACTTTTTGTATAAAAATCAATAAACTTTTTTCAAAATCCGGTGAACTTTTTTCAAATCCATGAACTTTTTTAAAAGAATTGATGAACTTTTGTTATTTTTATGAACATTTCTTTGAAATTCGTGACCTTTTTGCAAAATCGATGAACTGTTTTGAAATTCGTGAATTTCTTATTCAAATTTGCGTTCCCTTTTTTCAAATAAATTGTACTGGGGCTGAACAGTGGTCAAATGGAACTGTTTTCGTTTATAAAACAATTGTGTTATCCTGGTGTAGTAGTTGACGCGCGTAGTCCGTCAGCAATGATAAGTGGGTTCGAATCCTGCGTGCTACATATTTTTCTACCACTTTCTTTTTTGAGCATCTGGAGCGAGGGATGCTGGGCCAGCACACTACCGCGTTCCTTCAGGCGCCAGCTACCTTACGCGACGCAGAGGGCGCCGAAGAGGAGCACGGGAGGTCCTATGCAACGCTCGTTGCGGCGAATTGCCGAGCAAACGCACAGGGGCGACGCCAGCTGGGCCGGCCCATTAGCGAATCACAGTAAAAAAATACAAAAAAGACTAAAACTGCTTGAGGAGAAGGTAGGAATCAAACCTGGCACCTCCTGTGACTTACGCATGACCCTAGCCAATGGGCTACATAAGTTTTCTGGTTTTACTATGGCGCGCGCAGCTAAAGGTAATGCAGATGCGAACATTATTTTGAGAAAAGTATTTTTTTAATGCGAACGCTTTTCAAATTTGAGAAGAAAAACTAAAAAAATATAATCAGAATTTACTGAAACAACACGAGTTTTAAAGAAATCGATAAACACAAAAAAGTTTTTCGAAAATCTGAACAAGTATTTAATAGTGATTTTTGCAAAAACATGAATATTTTTGAAAGGAGAACAAATTTTGAATTCTGAACAAAAACAATTTGTAAACATGATTTTTTTTGTACACATGAACATTTTTAAAAAATTGGAACAAAATTTTGAAATGGGAACAATTTTTAAAATAACAAACAAGTTTTGAATTTTTTAGAACAAATTGTAAAGTGGAGAACAATTTTGAAAATCCCAAAAAAAATTGAAATATGAACAATTTTTTAATAAGTGAACAAAAATTTGAAAAATAAGAACATTTATTTAAAATTGGTGAACAATTTTTGAATACAGGCATTGTTTTGAAATCCATGTCATTATTTTCAAATTTCTCAAAAAATGAAAAAAAAGGTATTCAAACAATTTTTGAAAAAACAGGAACATTTTCTGAAAATTCGTAACAAAAATTTTGAACCCAGAAACATTTTTTGAATTTATGAACAAATTTTGTATAACGGGAACATTTTTTGAAAATAAACTTGAAAAGGAAATAAAAGATAAAGGAAAAGAAAACAGAAAAAAAAGACAGAAAAAAGAAAATAAAAAAGAAAAAGAAGATAAATAGAAAAAGTAAAAACAAAAAAGAAACTGAAAAAGAAAAAGTCGGTTCAGGAATTCCCAAAACCGTAAAAATCTGGCTGGAAACATTAACGCTAAAACGGGCCGGCCCACTCCTTCGCTGGCTCGCACCTCCCTGTGCGAGGTTTCTACAGCTTGCCGCAGCGAGCGGCAAGTAGGATTTTCCGAGGAGCACTCCCTATCGATCCCTGCTTCTCCCCTTTCCTCTTCAATTTTTACTTTAACTACGTGTGCGTGAATGGTCTGGCCCAATTAATATAGAAACTTCAGAGAGACTTTCTAACAACTCGCTTTTTTCTTCGTTTTTTCTTCTTTTTCTCTCTTTTCTTCTCCGTTTTTCATTCTTTTCTGCATTTTGTTTCTTCGGTTTTAATTTTTATATTAATTTTTCTACGGTATATTTTCTTACTTTTCCGGGTTTGTTTATTATTTTGGTTTTTATTCTACATTTTTGTATATGTCAACAACATTTTTCTAATACAAGTCTAACATTTTTCCAATACAAGTTTATCATTTTTGTAATACATGGTCAAAACAATTCTATACACATATTTATTATTTTCCAAATAATTAATTAAAATTTTCAAATACAAAATTAATATTTATTTAGTGAATAGTTAACATTTTCTATACACACTTTTAAACGTTTTTGAATGCTTGATTAACATTTTTTAAATACAAGATTAATATTTTCTAATACACGAACATCTTTTTCTATGCACATTTAATATTTTGTAAATGCTTGATTAACATTTTAAAATGCAATATTAACATTCTTAAACACATGCACAACATTTTTTCTATGCTTTTTAATATTATTCAATTACTTGTTCAACATTTTGTGAAATGCTTGATTATTATTTTTATATACATGATGAAATTTTCCATCGTTTTTCAGTACATGTTTAACATTTTTTTCTATACACACTTAACAAAAAAATGATTGATTAAAAAAATACATGTTCAACATTTTTTCAAATGCTTGGTCAACATTTTTATATCTATTTTTCATCGTCTTTTAAGACATGATCAACATTTTCCCCTATATACATTTAACCTTTTCGAAATGCTTGATTATCATTTTGCAAACACTTGTTCAACATTTTTTTTCTAATACTTGATTAAGTTTTTAAATTACATGATCGAATTGTATCGTACACTTTTTTTGTATACACTTTTCGTATACATGATAAACATGTTCTTTGTACAGACTTAACATTTTTGAATGGTTGATCAACATTTTTCAAATATTTTATGTAGAGTGATGTTTCTATATATTTATTTAAAGTATTTGGAATTATAACAAAAATAAAAAAGAAAGCAAAAAATGAAACAAAAAATGTGGAAAACTGGGGCCACCCTTCAGCAAGAGTTCCCACCATTTCGCTTAATGCAAGACATATGGTTGCCCCTCATTTAATGTGAGTTAAAGTTGCAACGTGCGTCGCTAGCTTCGGTTCGCTAAGCGACGCGCACATGACAACTTGTTCACGAATTCCAAAAATGCTCCTGTATTAAGTACAGATTGCTAGGCCCAGGATCCGATAAAATGGCAACTTTTTTTTCCGCGTCACTAGATCCGGTAAATGCTTCGATTTGCTAAGATTTCTTTTTCCAAATTCGTGAACAAATTGAAGATATTTTTTTTGAGAAATCTTGCCTGCTTTATTCATTCAAAGGAATTGTCATAGGTACAAGGTTCGGGTCATGTGGGTAACCCAACCAAGCATGTCTACCTATGTTAAGATTACAAGCGAACTTGGCAAGATTATCAGCCTCGAAATTAAAATTCCTACGCTCGAAAACAAATGAGCAAGACACAAAACTACTACTATGGTTCGTTATTTCATGCACTAAAGCTGCATTACGGCCTTTCGTCCCTCTGTTTATGTCGTTCACCGCCTCCTGGCAATCCGATGCCACATATATCTTCTGCTCCACAAGATCATCCGCCAATGCTAATGCTTCACGGCAAACAAAAGTCTCCAGCAGCAGCGGGTCAATAATGTCATAGTACACCACCGCTGATGAGCCCAGGTAGTTGCCTTCCTGGTCCCGGCATAGCGCCGCTACTGCTCCTCCTCGCCTTGTTCTCCCAACGGCTCCGTCCACATTAATCTTCGCCATCCCTCCGGGTGGTGATAGCCACCGCTTGGGTTGTTCAGCCGGGATTGATCTTGTGGTTGCATGTTCACTTCCAACGCGTAAATTGCCCAACTCCGCGATGTAGTTGTCAATGAAAGATGCCGTTTGTTGTGGGCTCTGAAAAATTGATTCATAAATTTCCTTTCTCCTTGTTGGGGAACGTAGTAATTTCAAAAAAATTCCTACGCACACGCAAGATCATGGTGATGAATAGCAACGAGAGGGGAGAGTGTTGTCTACGTACCCTCGTAGACCCGAAGCGGAAGCGATCACAACGTAGAGGAAGTAGTCGTCGTTCTCCTCGCGATCCGACCGCTCCGGCGCCAAGTTACTCGGCGCCCGAGTTCTTGACACACGTCTGCTCGATGGCGTCCCTCGTACTCGATCCAGCCGAGTGTCGAGGAGAGTTCCACGACCTGACGGCGTGGTGGCGATCTTGATGTTTCACCGGCGCAGGCTTCGCCTAAGCTTCACAGTATAACCGAGGTGGAATATGGTGGAGGGGGCACCGCACACGGCTAAGGAACGATCTCAAGGATCAACTTGTGTGTCATGGGGTGCCCCCCCCTGTATATAAAGGAGGGAGGGGAGGCCGGCCTAGAGAGAGGCGCGCGGGAGGAGTTCTACTCCCACCGAGTAGGACTCCCCCTTCCTAGTTGGAATAGGATTGGGGGAGGGAAGAGGGGGCCGCCCCCTCCTGTCCTATTCGGACTGGGGGGAGGGCGGCCACCCCTTGGCCGGCCCTCCTCTTCTCCCTCGAGGCCCACCGAGGCCCATTTACCCCGGGGTTCCGGTAACCTCCGGTACTCGGTAAATTCTGTTTTCACCCGAACCATTCGAACTCCAAACATAGGCTTCCAATATATCAATCTTTATGTCTCGACCATTTCGAGACTCCTCGTCATGTCCGTGATCACATCCGGGACTCGAACTTCTTCGGTACATCAAAATACATAAACTCATAATAACCATCATCGAAACCTTAAGCGTGCGGACCCTACGGTTCGAGAACAATGTAGACATGACCTAGAACTATTCACGGTCAATAACCAATAGCGGGACCTGGATGCCCATATTGGTTCCTACATATTCTACGAAGATCTTTGTCGGTCGGACCGCATAACAACATCGTTGTTCCTTTGTCATCGGTATGTTACTTGCCCGAGATTCGACCGCCGGTATCAATACCTAGTTCAATCTCGTTACGCAAGTCTCTTTACTCGTTCCGTAATACATCATCTCACAACTAACTCATTAGTTGTAGTGCTTGCAAGGCTTCATGATGTGCATTACCGAGAGGGCCCAGAGATACCTCTCCGACAATCGGAGTGACAAAACCTAATCTCGAAATCGCCAACCCAACATCCGCCTTTGGAGACACTTGTAGTACTCCTTTATAATCACCCGATTCGTTGTGACGTTTGGTAGCACCAAAGTGTTCCTCCGTAAACGGAGTTGCATAATCTCATAGTTACAGGAACATGTATAAGTTATGGATGAAAGCAGTAGCAACATACTAAACGATCGTGTGCTAAGCTAATGGAATGGGTCATGTCAATCAGATCATTCCACTAATGATGTGACCTTGTTAATCAAATAACAACTCCTTGTTCATGGTTAGGAAACATAACCATCTTTGATTAACAAGCTAGTCAAGTAGAGGCATACTAGTGACATTATGTTTGTCTATATATTCACACATGTATTATGTTTCCGGTTAATACAATTCTAGCATGAATAATAAACATTTATCATGAAATAAGGAAATAAATAATAACTTTATTATTGCCTCTAGGGCATATTTCCTTCAGTCTCCCACTTGCACTAGAGTCAATAATCTAGATTACATAGTAATGATTCTAACACCCATGGAGTCTTGGTGCTGATCATGTTTTGCTCGTGGAAGAGGCTTAGTCAGCGGTCGCAACATTCAGATCCGTATGTATCTTGCAAATCTCTATGTCTCCCACCGGACTAAGTCCGGATGGAATTGAAGCGTCTCTTGATGTGCTTGGTCCTCTTGTGAAATCTGGATTCCTTCGCTAAGGCAATTGCTCGATATTGTCACGAAGATTTTCATTGGACCCGATGCACTAGGTATGACACCTAGATCGGATATGAACTCCTTCATCCGCACTCCTTCATTAGCTGCTTCCGAAGCTGCTATGTACTCCGCTTCACATGTAGATCCCGCTTCGACGCTTTGTTTAGAACTGCACCAACCGACAGCTCCTCCGTTTAGTGTAAATCGTATCCGGTCTGCGATTTAGAATCGTCTGGGATCGATGTCAAAGCTTGCATCAACGTAACTGCCACGATGAGCTCTTTGTCACCTCCATATCGAAAACATATCCTTAGTCCTTTTCGGTATTTCAGGATGTTCTTGACCGCTGTCGATGATCCACTCTGGATTACTTTGGTACCTCCTGCTAGGCTTATAGCAAGGCACACATCAGTCCAGTACACACATTGCATACATGATAGAGCCTATGGTGAAGCATAGGAACATCTTTCATTTTCTCTCTATCTTACGCATTGGTCGGGCATTGAGTCTTACTCAACTTCACACCTTGTAACACGTGCAAGAACCCTTTCTTTGCTTGATCCATTTTGAACTTCTTCAAAATTTTGTCAAGGTATGTGCTTTGTGAAAGTCCAATTAAGCGTCTTGATCTATCTCTATAGATCTTAATGCCTAATATGTAAGCAGCTTCACCGAGGTCTTTCATTGAAAAACTCTTATTCAAGTATCCCTTTATGCTATCCAGAATTCTATATCATTTCCGATCAGCAATATGTCATCTACATATAATATCGAAATGCTCTGAGCTCCCACTCACTTTCTTGTAAATACTGAGCTTCTCCAAAAGTCTCATACAAACCCAAATGCTTTGATCACACTATCAAAGCGTTTATTCCAACTCGAGATGCTTGCACCAGTCCATAGATGGATCGCTGGAGCTTGCACACTTTGTTAGCTCCTTTGGATCGATAAAACCTTCGGTTGCATCATATACAACTCTTCTTCCGTAAATCCATTCAGAATGCGGTCTTTACATCCATTTGCCAAATTTCATAATCATAAAATGCGGCAATTGCTAACATGATTCGGACGGACTTAAGCATCGCTACGGTGAGAAGGTCTCATCGTAGTCAATCCCTTGAACTTGCGAAAACCTTTTGCGACAAGTCGAGCTTTATAAACGATAACATTACCGTCGGCGTCGGTCTTCTTCTTGAAGATCCACTTGTTTTCTATTGCTTGCCTACCCTCGGGCAAGTCAACCAAAGTCCATACTTTGTTTTCATACATGGATCTCATCTCGATTTCATGGCCTCGAGCCATTTTGCGGAATCTGGGCTCACCATCGCTTCTTCATAGTTCGTGAGGTTCATCATGATCTAGTAGCATGATTTCCGAAACAGGATTACCGTACCACTCACCTGTGCGGATCTTACTCTGGTTGATCTACGTGGTTCTGTAGTAACTTGATCTGAAGTTTCATGATCAACATCATCAACTTCCTCACTACTTGGTGTAGGTGTCTCAGAAACCGGTTTCTGCGACGAACTACTTTCAAGTAAGGGAGAAGGTACAATTACCTCATCAAGTTCTACTTTCCTCCCACTCACTTCTTTCGAGAGAAACTCCTTCTCTAGAAAGGATCCATTCTTAGCAACGAATGTCTTGCCTTCGGATCTGTGATAGAAGGTGTACCCAACTGTCTCCTTTGGGTATCCTATGAAGACACATTTCTCGATTTGGGTTCGAGCTTATCGGGTTGAAGCTTTTTCACATAAGCATCGCATCCCCAAACTTTAAGAAACGACAACTTTGGTTTCTTGCCAAACCACAGTTCATAAGGTGTCGTCTCAACGGATTTCGACGGTGTTCTATTCAGTGTGAATGCGGCCGTCTCTAGAGCATAACCCCAAAACGATAGCGGTAAATCTGTAAGAGACATCATAGATCGCACCATATCTAGTAAAGTGCGATTATGACGTTCGGACACACCATTACGTTGTGGTGTTCCGGGTGGCGTGAGTTGCTGAAACTATTCGCATTGTTTCAAATGTAGACCAAACTCGTAACTCAAATATTCACCTCCACGATCAGATCGTAGAAACTTAATTTTCTTGTTACGATGATTTTCAACTTCACTCTGAAATTCTTTGAACTTTTCAAATGTTTCAGACTTATGTTTCATTAAGTAGATATACCCATATCTGCTTAAGTCATCTGTGAAGGTGAGAAAATAACGATATCCGCCACGAGCCTCAACATTCATCGGACCACATACATCGGTATGTATGATTTCCAACAAATCTGTTGCTCTCTCCATAGTACCGAGAACGGTGTTCTAGTCATCTTGCCCATGAGGCACGGTTACATAAGTGCCAAGTGATTCATAATCAAGTGACTCCAAAAGTCCATCAAGATGGAGTTTCTTCATGCGCTTTACACCGATATGACCTAAACGGCGATTACCACAAATAAGTTGCACTATCATTATCAACTCTGCATCTTTTGGCTTCAACATTATGAATATGTGTATCACTACTATCGAGATTCATCAAAATAGACCATTCCTCAAGGGTGCATGACCATAAAAGATATTACTCATATAAATAGAACAACCATTATTCTCTGATTTAAATGAATAACCGTCTCGCATCAAACAAGATCCAGATATAATGTTCATGCTAACGCAGCACCAAATAACAATTATTTAGGTCTAAAACTAATCCGAAGGTAGATGTAGAGGTAGCGTGCCGACCGCGATCACATCGACTTTGGAACCATTTCCCACGCCGATCGTCACCTCGTCCTTTGCTAGAGTTAAGCAATCCGTAGTCCCTGCTTGAGTTGCAAATATTAGCAATGTAACCAATATCAAATACCAGTGCTACTACGAGCTCTAGTAAGGTACACATCAATAACATGTATATCATATATACCTTTGTTCACCTTGCCATCCTTCTTATCCGCCAAATACTTGGGGCAGTTCCGCTTCGATGACGATGCGCTTGCGGTAGAAGCACTCGGTTTGTGCTTAGGTCCGCACTTGGGTTTCTTCTCTGAGCGACAACTTGCTTGCTGTTCTTCTTGAAGTTCCTTCTTCTTCCCTTTGCCTTTCTTCTTGAAACTAGTGGTCTTATTGACCATCAACACTTGATGCTCCTTCTTGATTTCTACCTCCGCAGCCTTTAGCATTGCGAAGAGCTCGGTATAGTCTTTACTAACCCTTGCATATTATAGTTCATCATGAAGCCTTTGTAGCTTGGTGGCGTTGATTGAAGAATTCATCAATGACACAATCATCCGGAAAATTAACTCCCAATTGTGTCAAGTGATTGTAGTACCCGGACATTACGAGTATGTGCTCACTAATGTAACTATTCTCCTCCATCTTGCAGCTATAGAACTTATTGGAGACTTCATATCTCTCAATCCGGGCATTACTGTTGGAATATTAACTTCAACTCTGGAACATCTCATATGCTCCATGACGTTCAAAACGTCGTTGAAGTCCCGGTTCTAAGCCGTAAAGCATGGCACACTCGAACTATAGAGTAGTCATCGCTTTGCTCGCGCAGACGTTCTTAACGTCGTCGGTTGCATCAGGCGAAGAGTTCTGCACCTAGCGGTGCATCCAGGGCGTAACTCTTACATGCAGCAATGAGGATGATCCTCAAATTCGGACCCGATCCGTGTAATTGCTACCATCATCTTTCAACTTTGCTTTCTCAAGGAACGATATTAAAATTCAACGGAACAACAAAGACGAGCCATCTATCTACAATCAAACATAAACAAGCAAGATACTATCGGTACTAAGTTCATGATAAATTTAAGTTCAATTAATCATATTACTTAAGAACTCCCACTTAAAAAGACATCTCTCTAGTCATCTAAGTGATCACGTGATCCAAATCAACTAAACCATAACCGATCATCACGTGAAATGGAGTAGTTTTCAATGGTGAACATCTTATGTTGATCATATCTGCTATATGATTCACGCCGACCTTTCGGTCTCCGTGTTCCGAGGCCATATCTGCATATGCTAGGCTCGTCAAGTATAACCCGAGTATTCTGCGTGTGCAAAACTGGCTTGCACCCGTTGTAGATGGACGTAGAGCTTATCACACCCGATCATCACGTGGTGTGCAGGCACGACGAACTTTGGCAACGGTGCATACTCGGGGAGAACACTTCTTGATAATTTAGTGAGAGATCATCTTATAATGCTACCGTCAATCAAAGCAAGATAAGATGCATAAAAGGATAAACATCACATGCAAATCAATATAAGTGATATGATATGGTCATCATCATCTTGTGCTTCGTGATCTTCATCTCCGGAGCACCACCATGATCACCATCGTCACCGGCGCGACACCTTGATCTCCATCGTAGCATCGTTGTCGTCTCGCCAAACTTATGCTTCTACGACTATCGCTACCGCTTAGTGATAAAGTAAAGCATTACAGGGCGATTGCATTGCATACAATAAGCGACAACCATATGGCTCTGCCGATTGCCGATAACCGGTTACAAAACATGATCATCTCATACAATAAAATATAGCATCACGTCTTGACCATATCACATCACAACATGCCCTGCAAAAACAAGTTAGACGTCCTCTACTTTGTTGTTGCAAATTTTACGTGGCTGCTACGGGCTTAAGCAAGAACCAGTCTCACCTCGCATCAAAACCACAACGATACTTCGTCAAATAGACTCCGTTTAACCTTCTCAAGGACCGGGCGTAGCCACACTCGGTTCAACTAAAGTGAGAGAGCAGGCACCCACCAATCACCTTTAAGCAACGAGTGCTCGCAGCGGTGAAACCAGTCTCGCGTAAGCGTCTGGCGTAATGTCGGTCCAGGCCGCTTCATCTCACAATACCGCTGAACCAAAGTATGACATGCTGGTAGGTAGTATGACTTGTATCGCCCACAACTCACTTGTGTTCTACTCGTGCAAAACATCAAACCATAAAAACCTAGGCTCGGATGCCATTTGTTGGGGAACGTAGTAATTTCAAAAAATTCCTACGCACACGCAAGATCATGGTGATGAATAGCAACGAGAGGGGAGAGTGTTGTCTACGCACCCTCGTGAGACCCGGCGAAGCGATCACAACGTAGAGGAAGTAGTCGACGTTCTCCTCGCGATCCGACCGATCCGGCGCCGTTACTCCGGCGCCCCGAGTTCTTGACACACGTACAGCTCGATGGCGTCCCTCGTACTCGATCCAGCCGAGTGTCGAGGAGAGTTCGTCGGCAAGACGACGGCGTGGTGGCGATCTTGATGTTTCACGGCGCAGGGCTTCGCCTAAGCTTCGCGACGGTATAACCGAGGTGGAATATGGTGGAGGGGCACCGCTGCGGCTAAGGAACGATCTCAAGGATCAACTTGTGTGTCATGGGGTGCCCCCTGCCCCCGTATATAAAGGAGGGAGGGGGGAGGCCGGCCGGCCGAGAGAGGGCGCGCCGGGAGGAGTTCTACTCCCACCGGGAGTAGGACTCCCCCCCTTTCCTAGTTGGAATAGGATTGGGGGGAGGGGGAAGAGGAGAGGGGGCGCCGCCCCCCCCTCCTTGTCCTATTCGGACTGGGGGGGGAAAGGGCGCGCGGCCACCCCTTGGCCGGCCCCTCCTCTTCTCCCTCGAGGCCCACCGAGGCCCATTTACCCCGGGGTTCCGGTAACCTCCCGGTACTCCGGTAAATTCCTGTTTTCACCCGGAACCATTCGAACTCCAAACATAGGCTTCCAATATATCAATCTTTATGTCTCGACCATTTCGAGACTCCTCGTCATGTCCGTGATCACATCCGGACTCGAACTTCTTCGGTACATCAAAATACATAAACTCATAATAACCGCCATCGAAACCTTAAGCGTGCGGACCCTACGGTTCGAGAACAATGTAGACATGACCTAGAACTATTCACGGTCAATAACCAATAGCGGGACCTGGATGCCCATATTGGTTCCTACATATTCTACGAAGATCTTTGTCGGTCGGACCGCATAACAACATACGTTGTTCCTTTGTCATCGGTATGTTACTTGCCCGAGATTCGATCGTCGGTATCCAATACCTAGTTCAATCTCGTTACGGCAAGTCTCTTTACTCGTTCCGTAATACATCATCTCACAACTAACTCATTAGTTGTAGAGCTTGCAAGGCTTGATGATGTGCATTACCGAGAGGGCCCAGAGATACCTCTCCGACAATCGGAGTGACAAAACCTAATCTCAAATACGCCAACCCAACATCTGCCTTTGGAGACACTTGTAGTACTCCTTTATAATCACCCGATTACGTTGTGACGTTTGGTAGCACCAAAGTGTTCCTCCGTAAACAGGAGTTGCATAATCTCATAGTTACAGGAACATGTATAAGTTATGGATGAAAGCAGTAGCAACATACTAAACGATCGTGTGCTAAGCTAATGGAATGGGTCATGTCAATCAGATCATTCCACTAATGATGTGACCTTGTTAATCAAATAACAACTCCTTGTTCATGGTTAGGAAACATAACCATCTTTGATTAACAAGCTAGTCAAGTAGAGGCATACTAGTGACATTATGTTTGTCTATATATTCACACATGTATTATGTTTCCGGTTAATACCATTCTAGCATGAATAATAAACATTTATCATGAAATAAGGAAATAAATAATAACTTTATTATTGCCTCTAGGGCATATTTCCTTCACTCCTTGCATACCATATGGACCAAAGCGTAATGACCATCCTTGTGAACTTATCATGATCCAAGCTCTCATTCAACTCAAACAGCCAAATCCTTGCATTGGCCTCCATGTTGTCCGACATCCGGGAGACCAACGTGTCGTCTGACAGTGCCGAAACGCAACGTGACATCGTACATGCAACAAGGGCATGCCGCCAAGAATCCTCACACCCACACAGGGGGCACACGTCTTAGCTGACATATTTCTTCGCTTCAAAACGTCCATTGTCGGGAGGGAATGATGAGCAAGTCTCCACAGGAAAATCCTTACTTTCGATGGGACTTTCAATTTCCATAATGCACTCCAAGCTCTTTCGTCCTTCTCAGAACTGGACATCCCGCTGCCACCATTTAGCCACTCCTCCCGCTGTAGCTTGGTCTTTAGCAAGAATCTGTAGGCCGAGCTCACACTAAACTAGCCCTTTTTGTCCGGGTTCCATGTCCAAAAATCTTGTATATTGCGCGTGCAAACAGGTATCTTCAATATTGCATCTACATCGATAGGCAGGAAGATGGTCTGAACCAACGCTACATTCCAGGAGGCAGTCGCCGGAGAGAGCAACTCAGAAACAAGCCTGGGAGGATCCGCTACCAAAGAGGTGATAGGGCGGGGGGTCATCTCCTTCGGTATCCAATTGTCGTTCCATATGTCAGTTGTTTGGCCATTACCAATCCGTCGTATGATACCTTGTTTTAGCAAATCCCGTCCTTCCAGAACAGCCTGCCAAATCTGAGATGGCCTGGACCCCAATTCAGCTGCAAGGATCGATCTATCTGGATAATATGCCGCCTTAAGTATTCTTGCACTCAGGCTTGTTGGTTCATTCAACAATCTCCAGGCCTACCGTGCCAACAAAGCAAGGTTAAAGATCTCAAGATCTCTAAAACCGAGCCCTCCCAAGTGCTTTAGCCGTGTCATCATGTCCCATGAAACTCATGCAGGTTTGCGCTCTCCTTGTTTGCAGCCCCATTAAAACTTCCTGATTATAAATTTAATATGATCGCACAAGCCTCTTGGGAGCTTGAAGCATGACATAGAAAAAACAGGTATTGCTCGGGCCACTGATTTGATAAGCACATCCTTCCCTCCGGCAGATAGGCATTTGCTCATCCATCCCTTCACCTTATCCCAAACTCTACCACTCAAATATTTAAAGGTCCCTTTCTTTGAGTGTCCCACATCCGTCGGCATACCCAAATATCTGTTATTCAAGGATTCATTCGGAACTTACAGGTGTCCTTTGACCGCAATACGCACTAGTTCTGGACAGCCCTTACTGAAAAAGATCGAGGATTTATCTCTGTTTATCCTCTGTCCCGATGCCATGCAATAAGAATCCAGTAGGTTTGATACTTCTTCTGCTCCATTCACACTTGCCCTGAAGAACAGTAGGCTATCATCCGCGAATAAAAGATGGTTCACCACCGGTGCTGACGGTGCCACCTTAAGGCCGCTGAGCTGGGATGATTGATTCTAAGATTTTAAGAGGCACGAAAGGCCCGCTGCAGCAATCAAGAAAAGGTACGGAGAGATTGGATCTCCGTGTCGGATTCCCCTTGTAGGTTGGAAAGATTCTGACTTCACACCATTGAACATTACTGAAAAAGAAACTAAGCTCATCATATTCATCACAACTGTAACCCAGGGTGCCGCAAACCCTAGCTTCTCCATGATAGACTTCAAAATAAGACCATTCCACCCTGTCATATGCCTTCATCATATCAAGCTTGAAAGCTGCAAATCTGTTATCTTTTGCTCTATTCCTCTTCATGAAGTGCAAACACTCATAGGCTGATATAATGTTATCAGTTATTAGCCTCCCAGGCACGAAAGCGGACTGCTCTTCAGATATTATGTCAGGCAAGATCAGTTTTAACCTGTTTGCTAGCACCTTCGAGGCAATCTTGTAGAACACGTTACACAGACTAATAGGACGGAATTGGGATAACAAAGTTGGATTTGATACCTTAGGGATGAGAACCAACAGCGTGTCATTCAAACATGTAGGGCTCTCTTCTCCTTTTACAATAGCCAAAACTGCCCTGGTGACTGTGTCTCCACAAACATCCCAGTGCCTCTGGAAGAAATGAGCAGGAAAGCCGTCGGGGCCGGGAGCTTTCGTAGGAAACATCTGAAAAGTGCGGTTCTTACTTCCTTCGCCTCAAAAGGAGCTAGCAGCATTTCATTCATCTCCGGTGTCACCTTCACTGGGACATGTTGAAGAACATCTTCCACACCCTGTACTCCTTCCGAAGTATAGAGTTGCTTATAAAAATCAAATGCCATTTGTTGCATCTCAGTAAACTCCGTGGTTACTAGCCCATCCGACTTTTCCAGAGCCTTTATCAAATTCTTCCTCCTCCTCATGGAAGCCCTCATATGAAAAAAGTGGGAGTTTCGATCACCTGCAGAGAGCCACTCGACACGTGAACGTTGTCTCCACATCAACTCCTTGCACAAGTATAGTTCAATCAAGCGATCATTGATCTTGATTTCAGCATGGGACGGCCCCATCCGCCCGACATCACTACGTAGCCGATCCAGTTCCTTTTTTAAACTCCAAATTTCCCCCCTCACACTACCAAAAGTGGTCTGTGCCCACTCACCAAGGTTCCTGGGCAAAGCTTCGAGATTCGTGTGGACTTCACCCACCGATAGATTCTGACCATTCGCCTCCCAAGCAGCTTCGATCGTTGGTTTAAGATCGGAGTGTGTTTCCCACATCACTTCATACCGGAACTATTTCGTTTTCTTGGCACCTCCGTTTGCTTGTGCTAGCTATAACAGGATGGCTAAGTGGTCTGATGTAGCCACTGTATGGTGTTCCACAGCTGCAGGTGGAAAAAGCCCACACCAGTCAACCGAGCCAAGGGCTCGATCTAATCTTACGCGGGTATACGTTCCTCCCGTGACTTTCTTCTCGTAGTTCCACTTAGTGCCTTTGAATCCCAGGTCAACTAGACCACATATGTCCACCGCATCCTGGAAACCTTGTATCTGTGCTTGGCTCCTTGACCCAATCCCATCATGTTCGTCGTGCCTCAAAACTTCATTTAAATCCCCTATACAAACCCACGGAATATCATGGAGGGTAGATAGGTTCTTCATCGTGGTCCAGGTATGATGACATAGATGGGTCTGTGCTTCACCATAGAAACATGACAGCCTCCTAGGTTGATCACCTACACCAGCAATCTTACAATCAATATGATACTTCGAGTAACCCAAAGTCTCATTCTTTATTTCATCATTCCAAAAGATAGCTAGGCCTCCACTTCTACCAGAGGCATCAACAGTACTTTTTAAATTTTCCGCTCTCTCCCCACTGATTTGGGTTTCAACTATACAAAGTACTCTCGGGGCAAACTTATTCACGAGTTCGCTAAGCTCTTGAACTGTCGGGGCGTTGCCAATCCCCCGACAATTCCAGCTTAACAGATTCATTGCGTCCGGCGGTCCTCTGTCGCGGAGGCCGCCGATCTCGCGTCCGAGCCTTTCCCACCATTGAGGGTCTTCTTTATAGTGGTTGCACCAGTCTTCTCCGCTACGTTTCCTCCTTTGTCAAGCTACCCCATTAGCTTGGACCGTTTTGGTTCTTGTTTTGGGGGAGGGCTGACTAGCACGCCCCCCCTGAGTTTGCCGCCAGAACCAGCTCCAGCCCCGTCACAGCTTTGGGACCCGGCGCGATAACAGTTTGGTCCGACGTGCGCTTCCTGTTGATATCAGCCACCTCCACATCCATGACATGTTGATCCTGACTGCCCTGGCAACTCGGTTCCGAAACGGGCTCCGTCGGCCCATCCCTATTCTGTTCTTTCTAGTTTCTGTTCCTCCGGCGCGTACCCCAGGCTGTAGTTGCATGTGCTCGCAGGTTTTTGAAAACCAGAGCAGAAGGAGGATGAACGCCATCGCCATGCTCTTTAAACTCGTGGCCCATCATGCCACATACCTGGCACCAGTCAGGCAAACGTTCATACTTGACAGCGAAGATCTTCCTCTCACGACCACGGATCAAAGATATGGCTTTCTTCAGCGGGTTATGAACATCAAGGCTGACCCTGACCTGTAGAAATTGCCTTCAAATCGAAGGAGGAGGGCTCTGAATCAACGAACTCTCCGATCTTTGAGGCTAAGGCCTTTATCTTCCCATGATAAGCAATGGGGAGGTCGATGATCCTCGCCCAAATCTCAATCGTATAGAGCTCGATCGAGGAAGGCTTCGTGTATCCATCATATGGAGCGATGACAACTGGGTTGCCCCGGAAGTGCCACGGTCCGCCCTGCGTGACCTGTTCCCAATCACCTAAGCAATCAAATTGCATCTGGAACAAGTTTTCCTCCAAGGTTTTGATCTTCACTGGCCTGACCAAGTCCCATGCCGTTTTCATATTTCGGAAGAACTAGTAGTTGCTGAATCCTTTGTCCATATGGACTCGAGCCAGGATCATCCACCGGAGTTTCTCATCCGTCGGGGCATCATCATCCTCAAATATCACATCGTCGAGATTGTCTTCTTTGAGGGCCAACTCCTGCATCATCACCTCCAAGGTGCCTTTTCCCTTGCGGTCACATGACGAAGAACTTCCATGGTTAGCTATCTCGTGTCGCCGGCGGAACCGCTCGACCACGAAGCGAAAAACCCTAACCCTCACGAGATCGAAGATCGTTGCAGGGTCGGGGAGGCAGACTATGCTCCCCCCACGGCGACCCCGGTTCAGATCCCGTCTCTGCCGGAGAGAAGGGAGATAGGTTCTCAACGTCGCTGGGAGGCGGCGAGAGGAGTCGAAACCCTAGCTAGAGGGAAAAAGATACAAATTGAAGACATAGTAGCAACGATCACTCACAGGATCCGGTAACTGGGCCAAGCCCAGGGCGCGGGAAGCAGATTCTCCGCATGTGCTCCATCAAGTACAGATTTCACTACTAAAAAATGAAGTACAGATTTCCTGTTTTTTATTTTACCTTCTGTTTTTGCTTTTTATATATTCCAAAAATATATATTAATGTCGGATACAAAATAGCAGTATAGGCCGTTGGATGCACATGCTTTGATGGCCTAGATTAGTAGGATCGGCCTATTGGATATTTCTATACTTGACCAAAAAATGTTCGTGTATTTGAAAAACGTGAAGAACTTTTGATGTCCTGAGAATTAATTCAAAACGTGAATAGTTTTTCTAATTTAAAACATTTTATGAAGATTTTTAGTATATTTTTCAAAATTTATTAACTTTTGAAATGAAAATGAAAAATAGAAGAAAATAAAAATATTTACGAATTTCGAAAAAAGTTCATGAGTTCAATTTGTTCATGAATTTGGAAAAAAATCATGTATTTCAGAAAAAATTCATGAATTTTAAAAAGTTCATGAATTTGTAATTTCTGGTGTGTGAGATTTGTAAAATGATTGTGAAGTTGAAAAGATGTTCACGAATTTTAAAAATGACCATGAATTCAAAAAATGCTCCTGTATTTGAAAAATGTTCATGAATTTGGAAAAATTCATGCATTCTAAAACCGTTAATGTATTTAAAAAAGGTGAATAATTTTTTAAATCCTGAACATTTATTTTTAAATGTCAACATTATTTGAAAATTTGAATTTTTTTGGAATTTGTAAATTGAAACAAAAAGAAAAGAAAAGAAAGGAATAAATAGAAAAATGCAAAAAAGAGAAATAAAAGTAGAAACTCCAGTAAATAACGAAGAAGAAAACTTAACATAAAGGAAGAAGAAAAAACCTTCTAGAACCATCCTAAAACCGAGCAGAAGGTTCTAGAAGTTTCACAGGACAAGCTCACGTGCTCTCGCTCTCTCCCTCAAAATGGGTCGGCCAGCTCAACACGCGTTGTAGGCAAGAGCTATGATAAAGGTTGTAGCGGGCAATACCTATCACTTGTGGTTAAGGATGGCAATGGGTAGGGTATGGGCAGGGTAGAGCAATACCATACCCATACCCATATAGTAAGTGGGTATAAAATTCTACCCATACCCGTACCCATGGGTCTAAAACTTTACCCATACCCATACCCGACGGTTTCCCATACCCACTGGCTACCCAACGGGTAGAACAAATAGTACACAAGTTGTTCATAATTTTACACTCATTCATAACACATTTGAAAAAAATCAAATATCTTAGCTCAATAACAAGTAGACGGGCACAAGACTACGATCAAAATTTAGAACAACATACTCATAAGTCAATAGGAGTAGACGAGTCACATGACAAATTAATGATTAATTGACAACAACTTAACATTATTGTTATAAGCGGGCAGGGTATGGGTATACCCGCGGGTACAAGGCTATACCCGTACCCTACCCATGACTTAACGGGTAGGGTATGGGTACTGCCCATGGGTATAAAAATGTGCCCATACCCTACCCATGCGGGTACGGTACCCGCGGGTACCCGTACCCATGGGTAAAATTGCCATCCTTACTTGTGGTTGTGCTGCCTATGATCATTGGAGAGAACTAAGGCGTGTTCTTAAAGGGTCGATCACTACGTGAGAGATATTCAGGTGCTCACATGGGTTGAGATGCTATTTGAGAAAAAGCTCACTATGTGCAATTCATTGCGAGGATGAGCTGATTGAGTTTGGATGCATCCTTAATTATCAAATAGGCTAGTTATGCCTCTGAGTTTGAAGAGACTCCCGAAAGAGGATTTTCAGGACCGGATTGACAAACTTAGAGGAAGATTGGTACCATGGTGTACATGATTCCTTTAACAAAGCAGTTGCCTAATTTAGTCCAAATTATGCTCTCTGCCATCTCGATTTTCCACTTAATGTCCTTGGACCACCCCTCTCTGTGGCTGTTTAAGGACATCGATAAAATCGTCGAGCTTTCTTGTGGAAAAGGTATTAATGTAGTGAGTGATGGTCAATGCTTACTGAGTTGGATGCAAGTTTGTAGGATGAAGTCGAGTGTGGGTCTTGGATTTCGGGACCTTGAGATCATGAACACTGCACATCAGCTTCGCTGGGCTTGGAGGGTGCATCTTCCAAGAACAGCCCTTGAAACATCTTGTTAAACCCTTTGGAGCAACAGGAACATCAAATTTTAACGTCTGGGCTTGGGTCATTGTTGGGATTTAGGAATGCTCTCAAGTGTTTCTTATGGAGCGATAAATGGATTCGTTGGGTGTCGGCTGAAGACCTTGCGCTCGACGTGTTCAGCGATGTTCACCCGGTCGTCATAGCAAGAAGAACGGTCGCGGATGCCACCGTAAATGGCACTTGAATTAAGGGCATCAGAGGGTAGATCAGTGTTTGAACTTTCCATCAAGTGTTCACGTTGTGGGGGGTTATTTTTGAAATACGTATCGTGCCTATTGTTGTGGATAAGTATCACTCGTCATGAGATTCAAAAGGTGTTTAGTCGACCAAATCCATTTATATGGCTTTCCTCCAAGATACAATCAAAGGCGGTACTAGCTACACCACTTGGAAGTGCTGAGCATCGCTGATTTTTTTTTTTTTTGAAAAGGAGGAAGCACCCCCGGCCTCTGCATCTGGACGATGTATACGGCCATTTTATTAATTATTAAGCACAAAAGATCTTACAAAGTAGTACATCAGTAAGCCTGAAGCCATCATCTAGGCAATATCTGTCGCTACTCCTACCCCCTTGATGCAGTGGTGCCGAATGTCCGAGCCTAATACCAAACAGACATCGCACCAAATCCTAACATCTAATGCAGGATGCCCCATCCTAGCCACATACCGGGACTGGGTCACACTTCGGTCCGGCGCACTCATCGAGGCTGCCGCCGCCTTCTTCCACCGATCCATCTCCAGAGCAGGTACTGACGCACAGACCTTTCCAGGCCTGCCGTCGACGTCACCATGGCGCCAGACAGCTCGACCACCCTGCGCTCGTCCATCCAGCCGCATCCGTCGTCGATATGCAGCTGCACCATGCCGCCACCACTCGTCGTCAATGACGCGGTTGATACAACGCCGCACCACCTGGCAACCTCCACACCATCGCCACTACTGGAGCTACTCGGAGCCCACCATCCACGACATCTCTCCCCGAACAGCAGTTCCTCCCAAGACGGCGCCTCCATGGAGGATACGACGCGCAGGACGCCGCCGCCGCCCAATCCAGACTGAATTTTGGACTTCCGTCCGGGAGGGGTTCGGGGGTGGATAGGGGGGGCCTCGGCTTCGCCTCCAGGAAGGGTAACGGTGTCAAGTGACGTCGCCGATGCCGGGCCAAACACGCCGCTCAAAGTTTCCTCCGGTCCCCATCCTATGCCACCAAATCTCCGTGTACTCCGGATCCGGCAAGCCACGATCCAAAACCCGCGAAGATGAAAGAGCCATGGGGCTCAACCCACCAGAAAGGATGTGACGCCCGGATGATCTTGCTAAAATAATCCCACGCTAATCAAGCCACGTCATGCCGATTACTGATGCTAAACGTCCGTTAGTTCAAACCGCGTCAAATTAAAATTTAAAATTAATGTCGACAATAAAAGTTTTCGAAAATAGAAACAAAAATGTTCGGTGGGTGCCAAATATTACAAGGGTAGTTATGGTACAGCAATCACATTTTTAGAAAATGTCTAAATAATTTAAACTGATTTAAAATAGAAAAGAAAATAAATAAAAACAAAACAGAAAAACTAAAACCTAAAACTAACAGAAAAAAGGAAGAAACCCCCCTCTGGGCCGTGGCCCAACTGGGCCAACCCCCAGGCCCAGCCGACCCACCCTCCCCTCCATAACCCCCCACCAGGGGAGAAACCCTAGCCGGTCCACCCACTCCCTGCCGCACCACTCGCTCTCGTCCCCCCCCCCCACTCCCCCGATCCAGATGGGGATCGGGGCGACCACGCCCCCGTGCCCCCGACGCTCCACGCTGGACCTCCTCGCCCCCCTCTCTCTCGCGCCGCCGGAAGCCGTGGCACGCCACGCGCCGATCACAGCCACGATTGGATCGCCTCCCGTCGCGCCCCTCGCCGCCGGCGCCGCCCGCCCGCCGTCGGCAGCCACCTCGCCGGACTGCCTCCTCGACGCCGACGTCTCCGACCTCCTCCTCGTCGCCGGAACACCCCGTCGTAGCTGCTCGTCGCCAGGAGCTCCTCCGCCTCGTCGCGCCAACCCCGACTCCTCCTCGAGCCCGCTATGCTCAACTACAGGGCTCGGTGAGCCTCGCCCTCCCCTCCTCCTCCTTTTTCCCCCGCAGGTCACCGCGCCCGCCGTCCTCCATGTAGCCATGCTCGTCGCGCCCGTGCGCTCACACTCTCTCTCAAGCGCCACAAGCTGCATGCCCTCGCAGCTGCCACTGCACCGCCCTTTGCCGCAGCCCATGCTGCCACCATCCACCGCGGCACTTTCGCTTTCGATGCCGCCGCGCCACAGCACCATGGCGCCCGACCTGTCTGCCGCTCCTTGCCCTTCAAGCTGCTTCTTGCGCCTGCTTCTCGCTCTACACCGCTCGTCTGCAGCCCCCACGTGTTGCCTTGCTTGCCTTGCCACCCCCGCCACGCCCGCCCTTGCCTCCTTGCTACTAAGCTTGCCGCCGTTCTCTGAGCCTTGACCGCCGGCGACACACCGCCCGAGGCAGCCATCGGCCGTGGCCTCATCCCCTTCTGGGCGGGTGCCCGATCGACCCGCCAGCGCCCGTTTAGCCCGCCCCGTTAGGCCCCTGGGCAAATGGCACGTGGGGCCCGCCCCTGAGAACGTCTTGTAAAAAAATATATAATAAAAATAAATATAAATAAATAATTATTAATTAACAATTAATTAATTAATAATTAAAATAGTTAATGAATTAATTAAGTTAATTAATCATGTTTAATTAATCTAATTAAGTAGATAGTTTGATTAAACCCTAATTGGACTAATCAGTCAATGACGAATGGGACCCACACGTCAGTTTGACCCAGTCAACCTCTATTGACTGCTGACATCATGCTGACATCAGCGTGCACTGTCCTGGATAATGTTGAATTTAAATAATTAAATAAATCCTAAAAATGAATTAAATCTTTTAAAATTAATATAAAATAAACCGTAGCTCGGATGGAAAAACTTTGTACATGATAGTTGCTCAAAACGATGAGACGAATTCAGATATGCAGCCCGTTCGTCCGCCACACGTCTGTAGCACAGTGAACCTGCAACTTTTCACCTCCGGTTCATCTGTCCGAAAATGCGAAACACCGGGGATACTTTCCCAGATGTTTCCCCCTTTCGCCGGTATCACCTACTACCGCGTTAGGGCACACCGAACACCGCGTATTGCCTTGTTACACTTTGTGATGCTTTGATTGCTCATTATTTATTGTGTTCCTCTCGTTACTTCTTTCCTGAACCCGAGACCGCCGGCGACCCCCGATTCGACTACGGTGTTGGTGACTCGTCCTTCTTGCCAGAGCAACCAGGCAAGCCCCCCTTGATCACCGGATATCGCCTATTCTCCTCTATCTGCTTGCATTAGAGTAGTGTAGCATGTTCTTGCTTTCCGTTGATCCTATTACGATGCATAGCGACATTGTTGCTACATCTGTTGATACCTTACCTGCAATCCTAAATGCTTAGTATAGGATGCTAGTTTATCATCATTGGCCCTACATTCTTGTCAGTCTGCCTTGCTATACTATCGGGCCGTGATCACTTGGGAGGTGATCACGGGTATATACTATACATACATACATACATACATACTATACAGATGGTGACTAAAGTCGGGTCAGCTCATTGAGTACCCGCAAGTGATTCTGATGAGGGGGCTGAAAGGACAGGTGGCTCCATCCCGGTAGAGGTGGGCACAGGATCCCGACGGCCCCGATTGTTACTTTGTGGCGGAGCGACAGGCAGGTTGAGACCACCTAGGAGGCAGTGGTCTGGCCTGATCGGCGTTCATGGATACTTAACACGCTTAACGAGATCTTGGTATTTGATCCGAGTCGGCCATTTGGTCTATCGCACTAACCATCTACGCGGGAGTAGTTATGGGTATCCGGCGTCGCGGTATTAGCCGAAGCCTTCTTGGCGTCGGACGAGCGGGCGCGTAGCGCGGATTGGATGCGTTAACGCAACTTCCTTTGTAATGGAGGTTGCTAGGTGCATTCCGGCCGCCCTTACAGCGTCGCAGGTGTGCAATGGGCGATGGGCCCGCACCCTGCGCGCGCATAGGATTTAGACCGCGGGCTGACCTCTCTGTTGTGCCTAGGTGGGGCTGCGGCGTGTTGATCTTCCGAGGCGGGCATGACCGAGAAAGTGTGTCCGGCCAAATGGGATCGGCGTGTTGGGTTATGTGGTGCACCCTGCGAAGTTAATCTATTGAATAGCCGTGATCTTGATAACAGGGCGACTTGGAGTTGTACCTTGACCTTATGACAACTAGAACCGGATACTTAATAAAACACACCCTTCCAAGTTCCACGAACAACCCGGTGATCGCTTTTCTATAGGGCGGCGAGGAGAGGATCGCGGGTAGGATTATGCTATGCGATGCTCTTGGAGATGCTACTTGGAGATGCTTCTTGGAGATGCTACTTGGCGATGCTACTTGGAGGACTTGATCTACTCTCTTCTACATCTTTGCAAGGCGGAGGCTGCGAAGCGTAGTGTTCGACGAGGTTAGCTATCCTCCTCTTATTACGGCATTCTGCAGATTCACCCACCGATATGGCCCTTTACACATATACCCATGCATATGTAGTGTAGCTCCTTGCTTGCGAGTACTTTGGATGAGTACTCACGGTTGCTTTCTCCCCTTTTCCCCCTTTCCTTTCTTTACGGTTGTCGCAACCAGATCTTTGGAAATCCAGGAGCGACGCCACCGTCGAGGGCGACTACTACATGAAGGTGCCTACTACTACGTCGCGGTGTTGGCGACGACCGGGAGTAGTTTAGGAGGATCGAGGCGGGAGGCTTGCGCCTCTTCGATATGTATCCCAGTTTGTGCTAGCCTTCTTAAGGCAAACTTGTTTAACTTATATCCGTACTCGGATATTGTTGCTTCCGCTGACTTCGTCTATGATCGAGCACTTGTATTCGAGCCCTCGAGGCCCCTGGCTTGTATTATGATGCTTGTATGACTTATTTATGTTTAGAGTTGTGTTGTGATATCTTCCCGTGAGTCCCTGATCTTGATCGTACACATTTGCGTACATAATTAGTGTACGATTGAATCAGGGGTGTCACAAAGGAGGATCGAGAAGAACTCCTTGTAGGTATCCAGACGCCGAATCCAACGATCTGACGTGGCCAGCGACGATCATCACCACCCCGCGGCGGCCGACGGAGTCCGAAAAAATGATCCAGATGGATCCGATCTAAATCCGGCGGCACCCGCGACCACCTGTCAGGCCAACGCAGCCACCACCTCACGACATACAGGTCGCCACCGTCGCGCCGCGCACGACACCGATGGGAGACCCGTCCGCCGCGCCGCCGAACCCCACGTTCGCCCGACGTTCCTCTGGATCCCGCTGTCCCGTGCCAGCCAGGACGGAGAGGATGGGGAGAAGCCCCGCCGCCATCCAGCCAGCCAGGCTTCGCCCGGCGGCGCTATGGATGGCGGCGAGGAGGGGGAGAGGAGGATGAGACTCGGCGGCGGCGGGGTTTTTTCCTCGGTCGTGCGCCGACGCGAGGCGAGGGGGGGCGAGCTGATAGGTGAGAAAACAGAATGAAGCCGAGCACCGCTGAATGTCAAGCTTTTTTCTGTGGTTGGTCATTAGAGGGCAGGTTTGGACTGTTTGCCGTCTCGCAAGGCAGGGATCCGCATAATGAGTCATGTAGTTTTTGGAATCATGCTCGGGAAAAATGGTTTATCACCTCTTTATGGGCTATAGGCCTATAGCGTCGTGTCAACCTCTGCAGTTATATTCTTCAATGGGCTAACTTAGTGAGTCCACCCCCTGGGTTGCTTCTACTCTCTGAGATTGGTGGCAAAAGGCCAGCTTCAACATTCAAGACATCAAGAGGATCACGTTGAATTAACTTGTGCCTCTTATGGTGTGGATCATTTGGATGGAGAGAAACGATAGGGTTTTCGACAACACTCACACGCCACTGTAAATAATAATAGACCAAATTAAGGCCAATGCTAGGTAGTGGGTTGAGACGAGCTCTGGTTGTTTTATCTCCAGTAGGCTATTCGGGCACAGGGCTTAGTTATCTTGTTCTAGGGTAGGTCGTTTTGTAACGACCGTGTTGTTTTCTCTTTGCGCTCTTTCTAGTTTTTGGACTGCTCTTGATCATGCAACTCTCTCTTATAAGACATGCATGCCTCATGCATGTTAAAAAACAAGACAAGAGTACTTGTGGAGTTGGCTTACAAGGAGTGCGTCATGTACATTTTTTTTTTGAAAAGGAGGAAGACCCTGGCCTCTGCATCTGGGCATGCATACAACCACTTTATTAATTATTCATAAAAGACCTTACAAGAAATACAACAGTAAGTCTGAAACCACCGCCTAGGCAACATCTGTCGCTACTCCTATCTAGTTGATGAAGGGATGCTGACAGTCTGGGCCTAATACCAAACAGACCTCGCAACCAAGCCTAACATCTAAGACCTAAGGCCGCAACCAAGCCACTTGCCGGGTATGGGGCACACACTGGTCCGACGCACTCTCAGAGGCCGCCGCCATCAACTGCCATCAATCCATCTTCAGAGCAGTACTGATGCATCAACCTTGCCCGGTCTAGCGGCCGTCGACGCCGCCACGGCTCCAGACAGCCCCACCGCCATACACTCGTCTATCCAGCCACATCCGTCGTCGAGATCCAACTGCACCATGCCATCAATACTCGTCCTCATCGACGCGGTAGATACAACACCATTCCTCCTGCCAACCTCCACACCGTCGCTGCTGCTGGAGCTACGCAGATCCCACCACCCATAGCACATCTCCTCAAACATTTGAGCCTCCCAAGATGGCGCCTCCATGGAGGTTACGACGCGCAGGCCGCCGCCGCCGCCCAATCCAGTCTGAATTTGGACTTTCGCCCGTTAGTGTTCAGAGGTGGATAGGAGGGACCTCGGCTTTGCCTCCAGAAAGGGTAACGGTGTTTGTGGGACGCCGCCCATGCTGGGTCGGACTAGCCGACCAAAGTTTCCTCCGGTCCCCATCCTATATCACCAAACCGTCGTCTGCTCCGGATCCGGGAGCGAGCCAAGAACTGAAACCTACATAGATGAGATTGCCATGGGGCTCAACCCAACAGGAATCGAGAAGAACATCCATAGTAGATATCCAGGTGCCGAATCAGCCGATCCGAGTGGCCAGCGGTGAAGACCACCACCCCGCGCCTGCCGACCGCGTCCAGCATCAGATAGAGATCCGGTTTGAACCCGGGGGCACCCGCAACCACCTGGCCGAGCCCACCACGTAGCCGTCACCATGCCGCGAGATGGGATCCCGCCGCCGCCGCCGCGCCGCGCACGACGTCGGCAAGGGTAGCCCGCCTGCCGCGCCGCTGCACCCCACGTGAAACCAGCGCCTCCTCGCGATCCAGCCGTCCCGCGCCAGTGGAGATGCTCGAAGAGGAAGAAGTTCCGCCGCCGCCCTGCCGGTCAGGATTTCCCTGGTGGCGCTGCAGACGGCGGCGAGGAGGGTGGGAGGCGGGAGGGCTGCTAGCCCCCCCCCCCCCCCAATGTGTCATGTACATCCATAAATCCATATGAGTCTTGCAGAGCACGCATGTATTCATCTTGCTTTCGCACGCAACTTTGAAAAGGATCTGACATATTTCAATGGCGAGTACTTCGTGAGTTGGCTTACGAGGAGTTGATAGAGGTTCACGACAGCACCCTACATGCCCTATGGGTTGGATCGTCGATTAACTTTTCAGGCCTATCTAGATCTTGCCTTTCGAGAGACTATTTGCCATCGCTCCCAACATTACATCTAAATGGGAGCGATGGCACCACACTAGACCCACCCATGTCTAAGGCATGTATGCAATATTGAGAATCGGCGGATTGTTCTAACTCAATTCATTTTACTGAAGCGTTTGCACGAGAGAGCACGATCGTATTGTTATATTTCTGATTTCCTGTATTATTGACTGGACCATTCCGGGTCCAAAAGCACATTCCTCAGCATCTAACTCCGTAAGAACGATCTTCTGAACAACATCAACTGGTAGCACACTAACTACAGCGCTACTAGTATCCCTTTTAAAGTTTCACTCAAGTTATAGGTCAAAATCTAGTTACATGCGTCCTGCTTCCCCTCCCTCGGATGCCTTCGGTCCTCCGGCCACGCGCCGACGCACGAGGCATGGATCAGGGGTCAAACTACAAGGCACCACAGCTAGCTGGCTAGGCACACTCCACTGTATACCAACTTTCTTATAATTAATTAGCCACTCTACATGATAGGGTACCAAATGAAAGCAAACTCGACGGATCCCCTCCCCAGGATCGCCTGCACGTACGTACTGTACACGCTCAGCAGGTGATACTAGAGGTGGTCGCGTGACTCGTAGTCGTCGTAGCTAGGTCTAGGCTGGTTGGGGTTTGGGATGCGGCGGGCACGTGCGCGGTGCATGGGTGCGCGAAGCGGACGGGGAGGTAGGCGACGGCGCAAACGACACCAAATGGAATATCTGCCCGTGGATGCATGCATGCATGCCCCTCATGCATCTCTGTCTCCCGCAAAAGACGACTATGCACGTACACTACACTAGCAGTTGTGTAGTAACACGAGGACAAAGCTCGTCGTAGACTCGTAGTACTACTGAGATACTCCTTACTTTTAGTGGCTTGAATGATAATCCTTTCTCCTTGTATTTCAGTGTCTTAAAAACTCTTAATAGCTTGATTGATAATCCTTTTTCCTTGTATTTACATGTTTTTTAAAAAACCTGGTCTGGTGCATACGGACGGGATGTACTCGTACACGCATGACACGTGAACGAGTCCGCAAAAAAAAAAAAAAAAGCACCGGTTCTCGTGGAGGTCGGGAGGGGCAGAGTATATGGACTGGATGTAGTATATGTGCATGCATGCATCATGCGTACGCTGGCATGCAACAAAATTCACACGCGAGCATGGAATTAATCCTCATCTTTTGTCGACCTCGACCGCCGTTTGACCAAACTATAGGGCGTGTCCATTCCGTAACTTTCTGCACAAAATTAACCGCATGCGCGTCAACATCTGGTCACTCTGTACTCAGGTCCTTATGGACGTCAAAATCAAACACGTCCGCATGCGTTACGTTTGTATACATGCATGCGTGCAGCTGCATAAACACACAGTAGCTAGATATTGTATCTTTTGCATAAAGATACAAAACATGCTCCATTTATAATGACCGGATCGATGATAGCCGCTGTTTAACGGCATCAAGAAAATCGTAATGCTTGGACAGTTGGATGATCTTACTACCATGCATGCCTTCACCTAACATTACACTTAAGTAACTGACATGCATGCTGGTGCAGTCAGCTGGTCACATGCACGAATCAAGGGTTTGTCTTACTTAGATTCTCTACCATGGAAGGAGGGACCTGTCAGAGGTTAGCTAGCTACCCATGTTCAAAATCTCTGACTACTGTCTAAATTGTTATAAAACTGGGTTGTACTATAGGAGTACGTAGCTGGTAGGTAACTTGGCCATAGAGATTACTGTCGTGTTAACCGCAAGAAATCTGAATTAGTAGGGCAGGTACATGCACTGTCTTGTCGTGTCTCTCCTAGCTACGCACTGCGCTACGGTGAAAGAAGGAACGGTAAAAAGAAATCACGTCTTAATCTTTCTTGTTTCTTTTTTATAGAATCAATCATTTTTTGTATTTTTCTTCCAGCTGATTGTATGGTTTAGAGATGTGCCTACACATGCACGCACTAATTCTTTCTTTGCAAAAGAACACATGGCCTTTAGATGAGCTGTGATTTAGCTAGCCAGTCAAAAAAGCAATCGATCCCATCCAACGTTGATTTTAAGATGGACGCATGGGTTCATATAGTAAAATTTCGAACTGAAAGCGCCATGAACATGCAATGTCAGTGAGTCAGTCACCCAGTCGCAACGTGCTGGATTAAACATTTGCCAAATCGTCCGAAATCCAAAGCGATCGATCGGACACCACCGCAGCAAGATCGCATCAAGCTGCAAGTGCAAGGAGGATCATATCTCACGAGCTGCACAGTAGCAGGTGAATATTTGGAAGTGTGGGAAGGGCGTCTGCTTGCGAGCTGACTTTAGTCCAAGCAGATGCTACGATGACCGACTAACACTGGCCCCCACGTCGGTGATAATGGGCCTTTTCGGCCTTTGGGGATTGTTTAGAGCTAACGGCTTGGACTCTAGCGTATGAACTCTTGCAAGCCCTAGGATATTCTCCTAGAGAGGGGCTCCACTGCCCTCCACTGCCTTTCTAAAGAGACACGAGATTCCTTTCCAAAGTCCACAGAAATTTTTCACCCTTTTTTGGGTCCCCGCTGCCTTGTGTGCGTAGATTGATAGGCTTGGGGAAGAGAAAATTAACGTGGAGGTTTGGGAAAAAGAGACACCTTGTCACCATGGGTATGTTTGTTTCCCTGAATTGACCTTGGACACTGTTTGTGTTTGATGACACTATTACTAGGATCCTAGCTAGTGGTTTCTTTTAAAATAAATCTACTAGCTAGCAATGTCGTGATAAACTAAAATAAATCCTGTTTTTTAGGGAATGCCCAATTGTCTCTGGACACGGCCGAACTCTGGTGAGCATTCCGTCGGGGGGCGGCCATCCAGCGCTACACTCTTAAAATCCTCTACTACTTGCTAAGATGCTAAATACAGGACGAACTCCATGAAGCTCTTTATTTTGAAAATTTTGACAATCACATTTTAAAGTTTCAAAAGAAATCTAGAAACACACGTTCATACGGATGTATAGTACATATATCTAAAATTTGAAGATGCTATACATTACAGTGGGAGCTACAGAAAAAAGGCAAATCATGATTTGGAAATAATTGACAGTACATGTAATGTTCACTATAAAAACCAACGAATTTTTATTTTTTGTGTAGCTCTCACTATAATGTATTTCATCGTCAAACTTTACACACATGTAAAACGCATCCACGCGAACATATAGGATTTTTTTTAGAATTTTGTAGAACTTAAAAAATGTGATGTCTTTTATATATATATTTTTTTCAAAAAAAGCTCCATGGAGTTTGTCCTCCAAAATGCCCTACTTTTCTTGTTATGCCTATTGTTTTAGAAACTAATTACTCTTTTGTGGTTTCCTTCCTCGCAAATGATAGCATGGAGATGTCCTCCCTTGTTGATCTGCAGAAGGAAGCTTTAGCCATCATCAAACTCTTTCGGAATGTTAAGCTGGCTAAGATGCATGAGTAGGCAGGCCGATGAGGTGGCGCATCAAATTGCCAAGTTTAGTTTTGATAACAGAGCGAAGGGTATTCTTTGTAATAGTTTTTCGTCCTGCATGGAAAATATTGTTAGGAACGATTGTAATAACTTTTTATTAAGTTAATCTGTTAATATACGGGTTGTGTTTTCAGGAAAAAAGAGAGGAGAGAGATGCGGAAACAAAAAGTTGGTTCATGATGGAGTCTGAGGGTGAGTTGATGGTGTCCGCAGACTGCTCGGATTCCTCTAGAGTCACTCCCCCCCCCCCCCGGCAATTTGGAGGCGAACAAGGGGACTTTGGACAGTCCGGACAGTTCAGTAGTCGCTTTGGATATTTCTTTTGTCTCGTTGACATACGGAGAAAACTTGGTGGCTGCCTTTCTTTAGCCCCAAGCTGGCCAGATGAGACACGAGCAAATGCCTTCTCCCTTCTCCCTCTCTCTATGCTTTCTCTCACCGTCACCACCGGGCCAAGTCTACACAGTCAATGACGAAGGTGAGACTCCAGCTTTTGCCCTAAGATCGACAGATTTTCAGGATTTCTAGACCGTCTGCATAGTGTTCATGTTTAGTTAGCGTCGGAACGGGCCTAATTGAGGGATCTGGATGCGGTGGCATGGCGTCTCTGACTCTAGTTTTATACATCGCGGCGGGCTTTGACGAGATATTGGTTTTTTTCCTATGGGCTTAACAAAATTTTAAAAGTTTGATTTAGAACTTGAATTTATACAGAAATGGGCATAGGTCTTTAGTTACAAGTTGATCAATAGACAATAGCAACGGCCCATTGAACAAAAGATCCAAATGCTTAAATTTTGATTATCTTAAGAAAACTACTGAGATTGAGAACAAGAATTCAGTCCAGAAAAGGTCAAATTGTGAGAAAAGATGGCTTCCTCCTTGTCCTCTCCTCCTACCCCCTTCCATTGTCCCTCCCATCACCCTCGACATCTCACTGGCGCCAAGACAACTCCAGCATCATGCTTGCCCCGAGAAAGCCAGCCAACACAACCACAAACCAATGTCCCATACCTCTCAACCACTCACGCCATGACTTGAAAACTAAGCACACCATTCCCGCAACTTCAACCGCTTCTGACAACTCATCAACAAAGTTGATGGACCTGACTTCAAATGTCGTTTGAGCCTCTATACATTCTCATATTTGGCTTAAGCACCATCACTGCGACCTCGCCTATGAACTCACCATATTTCTTCACACAAACTCACTGTTGGGAAAAGGCTTGTCGACGACCTCTAATGAGTGGCGGGCGCCGCCTAGCACCCACTAGAGCTATTTTGAAGAAGTTGTAGTGCCGGGTAAAAATACGTGCCGCCACAGCTAGGCGCTCATCAATGGCGGGCTTTTATAGCTACCCACCACTCGTAAATCTTTCAGACTTGATTTATTTGCAAAACTCAATAGTGGCGGGCAGTAATTATTGCCCGCCACAACTACCAAGATCGACAGTGGCTGACATATATTTATGCACGCTACAAGTCATCCTCCCCAATGGTCAATGTTGGCAGAAAATAGTTGTGGCGGGCGCTAGGTGGAGCCCATCATTGTTATGTCAAAAAGCAGTGGCGAGCGGTTGGTGATGCCCGCCACAAGATATTTCCTGCACGATCCACTGTCCATGGAACTTTGCAGTGGCGGGCTATGTGCGGCTCCTGTCACTAGTTATATTGCATAAGTATGGGCCGGACTGATATGGTAGCTTCCCTCCCCCAATTCGTTCTTCCTCTCCAACAAGCTCCTCTTCTTCACCCTCTTACTCCTCTCATCATTGTTAATCCTAGCCACACTCTCATCTCCTTAACCTTATGTGACCCACTGATGGAGTCCAGAACTAGGGGGTACTCACCACATCGTCTCCCGACCAGGTGGGTCGGGCCACGGACACCATGGCGGTTCACTAATGGGCCACTTCGGGAAGCCCATGACGTATACAAGGAGGTTTCTACAAGACTTGGCACATACGACGAGGACTCCTGTTATCCTAGGCCTCCGGTACAATATATGATCCGAGGTTAGGCTAGTCAATAGATCATTACATTACAACGTAGGTCATTAGATTCAGAAAGTTAGAATTCATTCATACGATCTCGAGGTAGATCATCTTATACTTTGTACTCCATCATAATCAATATAAGAAGAGCAGGACATAGGGTTTTCCTTTTCGAGAGGGCCTGAACTTGGGTAAACATCGTGTCTTTCTCTACTTCCTGTTCCACCTAGCCAAGACCAGCAGCTCGGGACCCCTACCAGAGATCCGCCAGTTTTAGAACCAACATTGGTGGCCCATGCAGACCCCACTGCGTGGTCTCTGCTATACAATGGGAATTCAGATCGGTTCCGAAGCGATCTACGAGTCGGACGAATCTTCATCCTCGGCGTCAGCATCTTCATCGGCAACTCGACTAGTCACCTCAGCCAGGCCGAGGATTACACCCTACGCCAGATCATCAAGAGCAGGCGGATTTCTTCATCAACATCAGTTCCGATCTCAATCGAGGTCATGGAGGAATTCGTCCATTGAGCTCAGGGGCTCGACAAAAACACTGCCCTCGGGCGTCCGTGCATAATTTTCTGGACAACGGATTCGTTTTCATCGTCGCCGCTTCACCGAGCGTCTCTTTGGTGATTTCTTTGATGGAATTGCCTGGAATTGAGTATACAACAACCCTGTAAATTTCTTCGTATTCTGACGGAGGAATCTCCAGCAATCTCCGATATACCGGAGCTATGTCCAATCCGGATGAGTTCACAAGGAGTCCAGCGTCCAGCTCGGACATCCTTTGGAAGATCCAACCATTCATCAGTTGCGGAATTCTCATATCGACAACCCTCAAAATTTTAGCTCGATCCAACCATCCAAACTTCAGGACGAGTCCAAAGAGTGCATCAACTTTCAGATCAGTTTTCCGCAAGAAAACAAATCCATCCAGAGTTAATCTTTTTTCATTAACGGGTTATTGAACGTCCATTTTGAAGGAATTTTTTCAGGTTATTGTATTTTGTTCTCAAATATGTGCCTACAAATTTTAAGCCTTTTCCGAGGTAATCTTCCCCGCCGCACCGGTGTCAAACCAGCTTGACAACATTGATCCACAGCTGCTGACCTGCGCTAGATGGGTCGTCACTTCGTCGAGCCGAGGTCAATCTCGTCGGATCATCACCTCGGCGAGCCGCCCAGGAGTTCAATATCATGAAGGCTAAATCATCACCAACATCACCGCCACTCGGATTGGATGGGCGGGCACGCTGGCATCGCCGTGCCATCTCCTCTTCAAGTCGACGTCCACCTTGCCGACCTACTTTGACACGTTGGCTGACATGGGGGCTTCAATGTCTCCCTGCCGACCTGCTTCATCACCTTGTCTGGACTGGGCTTTGCTATCGTTTCATCAACCTACTTTGGAGACTTTGGTGTCACCATGCTGACCTACTCCATCACCTTGGTTGGGACTGAGGGATTCACCTTGCCACATCGGCCAAACTATGCTAGAGTGTCGAGCTCCTCACACGTTCACTTAGGGACGGGCCTTGGGGCCGGGACCTTGGCCAAGCCGAGGACCACGCACCATGTCAGATCTATCAAAGTTCGATAGGCGTCCTCTTCTCGCCACAAGCCCAGATCGCGTTATCAACACCGAGCACATTAACCAGCTAAGTCGCTTTCATGGTCAAACTTTTTTTTTCAGTTTTTAAATTTGTGTTTGGTTCAACAAACATTATACTTTTGTTAAACAAAAAAATGTTTGTTAAAAATAACTTTCTCTACCCAAGTTAACTGGGGCTCATAAACTTATATGTGTTGCTTTAAATTGTTTTCTTCCTAGTCGTTGCAAAGTCTTTTTTATCACTTCTTTTTCGACTCGAGTGTATGATCAAATAGCTAGATAGCCTGGTTTCTCTCTAAATCCGTTCAAATTTAGTTCACTAAACTAACCTGAGAAGCACTCGGCCTTCGGGAAAAAAGGAGGTTGAAGCCGAAGGCTGACTCACATTAAGTCTAGGGATCGGATATGTCATGTTAAAGCACGACAGAAACAAATATTAATTTTAAGACCAATTTCGGATTGGTAACAGAAAACTTGATTTGATTTAGACGTATACTTTTTGTGTAAGTTTTTTGGTCTTCCGAGCTTATGATACCTTTAACCTAGTTTACGTTTTCTTCCAGGAGGCTGGATATCCTATTAATGAGGTGTCTTGCATGATGGTTTTTCTCCAAAAAAAACCTTTCCCGACCTGCAGTTCGGCATCTTCCTTGCCGAGCTGCACCTCGGCGTTGACAGAACACACATGGAAGTTGAACTAGTCGCCGAGGAGATATAATCCTAGGACCAACCATGTGGCACAACCCGAAACTCGGGGGCTACTCCATTGACGATTCAATGCAAAAAATTTAAACTCCAAAACAGTTTCTAAGGAGATTATGATCCTCAGTTTGGGGTGCTACACCCAACCCAAGTCCCGAGAGCTATTGCGCACCGCGTTTCTGTTCCTAAAGTATGCTGTCGAGCAAGGACTTGATCCTCAGGCCGATTTCACAAATCAACATGAGTCTAAGGGGCTACAGGGATCAGTAGTTTGATGTTATCCAAGTGCATCTCGTATTTTAGGCCGAAACACACCTTGAGGGCTAATGGGTATACATCTCGACAGAGAATAAATTGCACCTAACAAAAAATTCCGCAAAAAATCAACCCAAGGCCGAGGTGGTGCACCACCTCAGCAGTCCGACATAAAGCTTAGATGCGAGTGGCTGGCTCTACATAGGACTTCTCCAGCATTAAGCTCGGTTGAACTCCTTCAACCTTTTCAAGACCAAGGTAATCTAAGACACCACAGATGTAGACCGACATCAGAGATTGGCTGCAAAAAGACACCTCGGATGCAGTCCGATGTTGGAGCTCGGCTGCAAGAGGACACCACCGCACGGGAAAAAACTCCAAACCCGAGGTGTGGCAATAACAAGGCACCAATAAAGGTCAAGAACTTAAATGGGCTTTTCGGATGCTCGACATGTGAACTCTTCAGATACACCTCAACGATCCTTAAGATCAGAGACGAGAAAATTTGTTGAACCAGCGCTCAAGACAGAACAGTGAAGACGAAAATAGATCAGAAGAACCGAGGAGTGTCCCCAACTTGAAGACTAGTTCAAGGAGCTACTCATGGATTCCTGGACTAGGAGGTACTCACCACGTCGTCTCCTGACCAGGTGAGTTGGTCTGAGGAATCCCATGGCGGTTCACTAATGGGTCACTTTGGGTAGCCCATGATGTATACAAGGATGTTTCTACAAGCCTTGACGCACAAGACCAAGACTCCTGTTATCCTAGGCCTCCAGTACATTATATAAACCGAGACCAGGTGCTACTTCTTGAGATTGCGTTGATTTTTCCCTTGAAGAGGAAATGATGATGCAGCAAAGTAGAGATAAATATTTCCCTCAGTTTAGAACCAAGGTATCAATCCAATAGGTGGAACACAAAAGTCCCCAATAGATGCACTTACACAAACTAAAAAACACTTGCACACAACGCGAAAAATGGGTTGTCAATCCCTTCACAATCACTAGCAAGAGTGAGATCTGACAGAGATAGGTATAAAAGATAAGTAAAAGGGTAAAATAAAGTAAAGATAAATAAATTGCAGCAAGATATTTTCTGGTTTTTGTTTTTATAGATCTAAAAATAATATGATAGAAAATAGACCCGGGGGCATATGTTTCACTAGAGGATTCTCTCTTGAAGAAAGCATACGGTGGGTAAACAAATTACTGTTGAGCAATTGATAGAAAAGCGCATAGTTATGACGATATCTAAGGCAATGATCATAAATATAGGCATCACGTCTGTGACAAGTAGACCGAAACGATTCTGCATCTACTACTATTACTCCACACATCGACCGCTATCCAGCATGCATCTAGTGTATTAAGTTAATAAGAACGGAGTAACACTTTAAGCAAGATGATATGATGTAGAGGGATAGATCCAAGCAATATGGTAAAAACTCCATCTTTTTATCCTTAATGGCAACAATACAATACATGCCTCGCTACCCCTACTGTCACTGGGTGAGGACACCACAAGATTGAACCCATCACAAAGCACCTCTCCCATTGCAAGAAAAACCAATCTAGTTGGCAAAACCAAATCGACAGATCGGAGAGAAATACAAAGCTATCTCAATCATGCATAAAAGAGTTCAGAGAAGACTCAAATAATATTCATAGATAATCCGATCATAAACCCATAATTCATCAGATCTCAACAAACACACCGCAAAAGAACATTACATCAAACAGATCTCCAAGAACATCGAGGAGAACATTGTATTGAAGATCAAAGAGAGAGAAGAAGCCATCTAGCTACTAGCTATGGACTCGTAGGTCTGTGGTAAACTACTCGCACATCATCAGAAGGGCCACAAGATTGACGTAGAGGCCCTCCATGATCGAATTACCCTCTGGCAGAGTACCGAAAAAGGCCCCAAGATGGGATCTCACGAGAACAGAAGCTTGCGGCGGCAGAAAAGTATTTTTGGTGTGTCCCTTGTTGTAAGGGGAATATTTGGGTATTTATGGAGCTGGAACTAGGGTTAGAGGAGTCCCGAGGGGCTCACAAGCCTGGGCTCAGGGCTTGTGGCCCTCCCGTGGCTCCTCTGGCCTCCTCCCGAAGCTTCGTGGTTGTCTTCTGGTCCAAGAACAATCCTCAAAAAGTATCGTTCCATTTGGAATCCGTTTGGTATTGTTTTTATATAAAAGACAAAAACAAGGAAAAAAACATCAACTGACACTAGGCACTAGGTTAAGGTTAGTCCCAAAAATGATGTAAAATAGCACATTAATGCATATAAAACATTCAAGATAGATAATATAATAGCATGGAAGAATAAAAACTTATAGATATGTTGGAGACGTATCAAGCATCACCAAGCTTAATCCATGCTTGTCCTCGAGTAGGTAAATGATAAAAACAAAATTTTTGATGTGGAATGCTACCTAACATGTTTATCAAGTAATCTTTCTTATTGTGGTATGAATATTCGGATCCATAATCTTCAAAAAAAAGTTTAATATTTACATAGAAACAATAATACTTCAAGCATACTAATAAAGCAAACATGACTTTTCAAAATATCATGGCTAAAGAAAGTTATCCCTACAAAATCATATAGTCTTGTCATGCTCTATCTTTATCACACAAAGTATAAATCATGTACTACCCCGGTATTAGTCAAGCAATTGTTTCATACTTTTGATGTTCTTAAGCTTTTTCACACACAATACATGAGCGTGAGCCATGGATATAGCACTATAGGTGGAATAGCAGGTGGTAGTAGACAAAAAGGAAAGAAATTCTCACATCAACTAGGCAAATTAATAGGCTATGGAGATGTCCATCAATTCATGTCAATGTGAGTGATTAGGGAATGCCATGCAACGGATGCACTAGAGCTATACGTGTATGAAAGCTCAAAAATAAAACTAAGTGGGTGTGCATCCAACTTGCTTGCTCACGAAGACCTAGGGCAATTTGAGGAAGCCCATCACTGGAATATGCAAACCAAGTTATATAACAAAAAATTCCCACTAGTAATATATGAAAGTGACAAAAAAGAAGACTCTCTATCATAAAGAACATGGTGCTATTTCAAAGCACGAGTGTGGAAAAGGATAGTAACATTGTCCCTTCTCTCTTTTTTCGCATTTTTTATTTTCTCGTTTTTTCTTTTGGGCTCTTTGGCCTCTTTTTTTTGGGCTCTTTGGGCTCTTTTTTTCTTTTAAGTCCAGAGTCTCATCCCAAATTGTGAGGGAATCATAGACTTCCTCACATGGGACAATGTTCTAATAATGATGATAATCACACTTTTATTTACTTATAACTCAAGAATTACAACTCGATACTAGAACAAAAATATGACTCTATATGAATGCCTCATGCATATGAAAGAGCTATGACAATGGTGGTATGTGTCATAATAAAACGGAACGGTGGAAGTTGCATGGCAATATATCTCAGAATGGCTATGGAAATGCCATAATAGGTAGCTATGGTGGCTATTTTGAGGAAAGGTATAAGGTGGGTTTAATGCACGCGAAAGTTGCGCGGTACAAGAGTGGCTAGCAAAGGTGGAAGGGTGAGAGTGCGTATAATCCATGGACTCAACATTAGTCATAAAGAACTCGCATACTTATTGTAAAAATTTATTAGCCCTTGAAAAAATGTACTAATACGCATGCTCCTATGGTAGAGGTTGGTACGAGTTAACCATCACGCGCTCTCGACCTCCACAGAAAGGAAGAAAATCAAGGATAAATTATGCTCTAACTTCATCACATAACGAGAGACCATAAGAGCATGCTACAAGAATCACACACCTTAACGCAAATATTCTTACTAATCCACAATTACTCATTAGCATGACTCTAATAGCACCATCTTTATATCTCAAAACAAATGCAAGGAATTGAACTTCACATATATTCAATGATCTTCATGAAAGTTTTTGTTATATCCCTCTTAGATACCCATCATATTAGGACTATCATAACCCAAGAAAATTGCCATACTATTTTTAAGACTCTCAAAATGATATAAGTTAAGCATGAGAGTTCATCAATTTATTGAAAATAAAACCACCGCCGTTCTCTAAAAAGATATAAGTGAAGCACTAGAGCAACTACCTAGCTCAAAATATATAAGTGAAGCACATAGAGTATTCTAATAAATTCACGATTAATGTGTGTCCCTCTCAAAAGGTGTGTATAACAATGATGATTAAGATACCCATCATATTAGTGAAACAAAGCAAATAGCCACTTTTAGGTACTGTTGTAAACTCATTTCAATTTTATATTTGTGTTATATCTACTGTATTCTAAATTCTCCATGGTTCATACCCCTCGATACTACCCATAGATTCATCAAAATAAGCAAACAACACAATGAAAACAGAATCTATCAAAAACAGAACAGTCTGTAGTAATCTGGACTTCAGCCAAACTTCTGTAACTTCAAAAATTCTAAAAAATTAGTAAAAGAGAGTCAATTTGTATATGAATCTTGTGTAAAAAATTAAGAGTTTTATCACGCTCTAGTGAATTTTAACAATTCTGCTACTGGAAACAAAAGTTTCTGTTTTTCAGCAAAATCAAATCAACTATCACCATAGATCATCCCAAAGGTCTTACTTGGCACAAACGCTAATTAAAACACTAAAACACAATTATTACATAAGTAATATTGTGTATTTATTCAAGAACAAAAGCAAAAACAAAAAACACAAAATAAAAGTGGGTTGCCTCCCAACAAGCGCTCTTGTTTAACGCCCCTAGCTAGGCATATTGCATAGATCTACGTATTGTCATTTTTGGTATTTAATCCATAAGTAGCCCTCACAATAGATTCATATGGTAACCTAATTTTCTTTCTTGGAAAGTGTTCCATGCCCTTCCTTAATGGAAATTGAAATGTAATGTTTCCTTCTTTCATATCGATAATTGCACTAATCGTTCTAAGGAAAGGTCTACCAAGGATAATAGAGCATGTAGGATTGCAATCTATATCAAGCACAATAAAATCTATGGGAACATAATTCCTATTTGCAACAATAAGAACATCATTAATCCTTCCCATAGGTTTCTTAATAGTGGAATCCGCTAAGTGAAAGTTTCAAGAACAATCATCAAGTTTATGGAAACCTAGCACATCACATAGAGTTTTTGGAATAATGGAAACGCTAGCACCCAAATCACACAAAGCATTATACTCATAATATTTAATCTTAATCTTAATAGTAGGTTCCCACTCATCATAAACCTTTCTAGGGATTGAAAATGCTAACTCAAGTTTTTCTTCAACAGATTTCATCATAACATCAACAATATGTTTAGTAAAAGCCTTATTTTGATTACAAGCATGGGGTGAATTAAGCATGGATTGCAACAAGTAAATACAATAAATCAAAGAAAAATATCATAATTAAAGTCCTTGAAATCCAAAAGAGTGGGTTCATCACTACTTACAAGTTTTAACCTCGCCAATCCCACTTTTATCAATTTTTTCATTAAGATCTTCATCCTCCAAATTATTGGGACACCTTCTAGTTAAAGTTGACTCATATCCAGTCCCTTATTTATCAAATTTTATATTATCAAACAAGGATTCAATAGTATTCACACCAATCACTTTAAGATCTTCATCATTATTATCACGAAAACTAGAAGAACATGCCTTTTCTAGCCAATCTCTCTTAGCACGCATCCTAGCGGTTCTCTATTTAATTTCATTAATAGAAATTTTAGTAGCTTTCAGAGACTCATTAAAATCAATCTTAGGTGGCATAGATCTAATCTTTAAAGAATCAATCTCATGAGAAATTCTATCAACATTTCTAGCCAAATCATCAATCTTAAGAAATTTTTCTTCTACCATAGCATTGAAAATCATTTGAGAATTAATGAAATCTTTAAAATTATTCTCAAGATCAGAGGGTATCTTATTATAATTTCCGGAAGAATTTTTGTAGGAATTACCATAATTATTATTGGAATTACTAGGAAACGGCCTAGGGTTAAAATTTCCTCTATACACGTTATTACCAAAATTGTTCCTACCAACAAAAGTCACATCCATAGATTCATTATTACTCTCAATCAAAGTTGACAAAAGCATATAATTAGGATCAATAGTAGCACTCTTACTAGCAATCAACTTCATAAGTTCATCCATCTTTACACTCAAAGTATTAATTTCTTCAATCGCATGGACTCTTTTAAAATTATGTAGGAGTTTACTAGCTTCTCCTAATGTGATTTCCATAAAAGAACCACCCACAGCGGAATCTAAAAGATTTCTAGAAGCAAAATTCAATCCAGCATAAAGTTTTTTGTATGATCATCCATAAACTTAAATCATGAGTAGGGAAATTTCTTATCATCAATTTCATCCTCTCCCAATATTGCGCAACATATTCATGATCAAGTTTCTTAAACTTCATTATATCGTTCCTAAGAGAGATGCTCTTAGCGGGAGGAAAATACTTTGAAATAAAAGCATCTTTACACTTATTCCATGAATCAATACTATTTTTAGGCAAAGATGAAAACCAAGTTTTAGCACGATCTCGTAGTGAGAACATAAGTAGCTTCAATTTTAAAATATCATTATCCACATCTTTCTTATTTTTCATATCAAACAACTCAACGGAAGTATTTAGATGGGATGCAGTATCTTCATTAGGACTACCAAAAAATTGTTCTTTCATAACAAGATTCAACAAAGCGGCATTAATTTCATAAGATTCTGCACTAGTGGCGGGAGCAATTAGAGTACTAATAAAATCATTATTATTAGCATTGGAAGAATCACACAACTTGGTATTTTCTTGAGACATCGTGACAAAGCAAGCAATCGGAACACAAGCAAATAAAAAGCAAACAAAAAGATGAACGAAAAAAGGCAAATAAAAAGACAAATATTTTTGTGTTTTTCTGAAAATATTTTAGAAGTGAGGGAGAGGAAAACGAGAGGCAAATGACAAATAATGTAAGTGCAAGAGATGAGAGTTTATGATAGGTACTTGGTAGGCTTGATGTAGAACCTCCCCAGCAACGGCGCCAGAAATTCTTCCTGCTACTTCTTGAGCTTGCGTTGATTTTTCCCTTGAAGAGGAAAGGTTGATGCAGCAAAGTAGAGATAAGTATTTCTCCCAGTTAAGAACCAAGGTATCAATCCAGTAGAAGGAACACACAAGTCCCCAATAGATGTACCTACACAAACTAACAAACACTTGCACACAACACGAAAAAGGGGTTGTCAATCCCTTCACGATCACTAGCAAGAGTGAGATTTGATAGAGATAGGTATATAAGATAAGTAAAATGGTAGTCATTGTATGATCATGCATGGTTGATTGTTGGTGTGGAGGTGGACGTCTAGGGCGACAGAACATTCATTTGATCACATGCTTTGTTGCATTTTTAGGAAATACAAATGAGTGCCAAATCTCATCTAAATGTTGATTAATTTCCATTTCATTGAGTTGGTGTCACTCAATATGTCCCATTTTTAGGTCATGGCACATTTTTGAATTTTGCGTATTTTTAGATCAAATAGTAATTGACTACACCTCTCATGGATTCATAAACTTAGGTCATACACTTGAGGGAAATTTGTTGTTATCCTACAAAACTCTGTGCTCGGAGGCATAATAAAGTCTACAAGAATAAAGTTGCATATAGACATCAAACGCGTAGTTCTTAAAGCCCATGTTGATGGAATCCTTCATCACCCCATTTACCCTAACCCCCCCCTCCCCCCACACACACACATAGTTGTCCGACACGTCTCCGACACCTTTATCCTAGCCCATACCTCCAAATAGGCAACCATTCAATTTACATCCATCCTTGATGGTTTTTTCCTAGTTGTTGGGCTTGCCCTAAACTTCAAGAAAACCACTTTATTCCCCTATCCACTGGGAGGGACACATCGCTCTCTCTTTAGATGGCAACTCTCTTTGATCAGATGACAGCTTCCCTGCCTCAAGCGCACCTAGGCTTACCTCCACCACCACGAAAAATTCTACACCATGCTTTCCAACCCATCATTAAAAACTTTTTCAAATATCTCACCGGTTGGGGGGCTCGTATGCTACCGCATGGTGCTAGAACAACTCTTGCATCCTTAGTTCTAGACTCTATCACCACCTACATTGTGTATGTTTTTTGTCTTCCCAAAAAACTCTTAAAAACATAGATGTGATTATAAGAGTTTTTTTCCGGTCCACCGAGGAAACTTGTAGGGGGGCTTTATTGTAGTAGTGGATTTTAACCCTCGTGGAGGTCCCACACCCTATCCTACATGGAGTGCCACCCAGGTAATCAGCACAAAGCAGCTAACCATAGTCCAAGCCATCCTCCGTAGGTCCAAGCAGACTATTCTGATCGACGAAAGTCTAAGCAAGGGTTCATGATTAACAATTCAAAGGAGGATGACAATGTAAATGAAGAAGTTAAAGTAAAGTCAAGAGAGCACATAAGCCCAAGTCCAAGTAAGGAAGCCCCCTGATAGTGTAGGGATTCTCCCCTAATGGGCTACGACCCGCCTCCTAGCCCAATAAGGAGCATGACGGTGTCAAAACCGGCGGATCTCGGGTAGGGGGTCCCGAACTGTGCGTCTAGGCGGATAGTAACAGGAGACAAGGGACACGATGTTTTTACCCAGGTTCGGGCCCTCTCGACGGAGGTAAAACTCTACTCCTGCTTGATTGATATTGATGATATGGGTAGTACAAGAGTGGATCTACCACGGGATCAAGGAGGCTAAACCCTAGAAGCTAGCCTATGGTATGATTGTTGTAATGGTTGTTCGTCCTACGGACTAAAACCCTCTGGTTTATATAGACACCGGAGAGGGCTAGGGTTACACAGGGTCGGTTACAATGGTAGGAGATCTACATATCCGTATCGCCAAGCTTGCCTTCCACGCCAAGGAAAGTCCCATCCGGACACGGGACGAAGTATTCAATCTTGTGTCTTCATAGTCTTGGAGTCCGGCGGACGATGATAGTCCGGCTGTCCGGACACCCCCTAGTCCAGGACTCCCTCAGTAGCCCCTGAACCAGGCTTCAATGATGATGAGTCCGGCGCGCATAATGTTCAGCATTGCAAGGCGGGTTCCTCCTCCGAATAATCCATAGAAGATTGTGAACACCAGGATAGTGTCCGGCTCTGCAAAATAATTTCCACATTCCACCGTAGAGAGAATAATATGTACACAGGAACAATCTGCTGACGTATTTCGTGGCATGACGTCAAGCCACTTCCAAGCCTTTACTTGAATCGTTTTTATTATACCACCTCGGTAGCGTTTAGCGGCGGTTTCCTTAGCACGTCTTGTCGAGCGAGATCGTGTTCCCTTATTCCGGATTCCCATCAATACGGACGTGGGCAACCCAACGCGCCCGTCGCCACGCCTCTATCGGCGCGAGTCCCGAACGGTCACGGAGACGGCTCTTGGTATTCTCCCTCTTTATAATAGGACCAAGGCTCGTTTCTTTTCTTCAATCCCCTGTCGAATCTTCTCCTTGCTCCAAGTTCCAGCACCAAGAGCCCCAGATTCGAGCGCTTCGGACCTTCAACAATGTCCGGCTCCGACCTTCAAGGCCGGTGGATGCCCTCCTCCGTCACGGAGGAGGACGTGCTAAAGCTGCGAGAGGCCAAGTACCTATCTTACGAGATTTCGCACAGGTTGCCCGCCGAAGGGCAGGCCATACCCACCCCCGAGCCCAGCGAGTACGTCGTCTTTGTATCCCACCTCCGTCGGGGTTTAGGCTTCCCGACGGATCCTTTCGTGCGAGGGCTCATGTTCTACTATGGGTTGGATTTCCACGACTTGGCTCCGGAGTCCATCCTCCATATTTCCGCATTTATTGTTGTCTGCGAAGCTTTCCTCCGCGTCACCCCCCACTTCGGCCTGTGGCTGAAGACTTTCAATGTGGAGCCGAAGATCGTCGGGGGGCGTCCAGCAGAGTGCGGCGGGGCGGCCGTAAGCAGGAGGGCCGATGCCCCATGGCCCGAGGGCTCCTTCCACGAGGAGCTCGGTTTGTGGCAGCAGGAGTGGTTCTATATCACTGCTCCGAAGGGCAGCAGGCAGAAGCCGCCGCCCTTATTTCGCTCGGGACCTCCACGACGGTTGATGTCGTGGGTCAACCAAGGGTTCAACCGGGGGCCATCAAAGGACGTGCCCCTATTGCAGGGCCGGATTCGAGACCTCCAAACGAGGGAAATTGATCTGGTTGTGGTAATGCAGGTCATGCTGATTAGGCGTCTCCTGCCCTACAAACGCCGCCCTCTCCGGTTGTGGGAGTTTAATCTGGAGGGACCACGGATTATTCAACACTTCATGGGTATGACACCCGTGGAGATGTACAAATTATTCTTCGGATCACGAGAGGCGTGTCCGGAATTGACCGAGGATGCCGGCCTAAGCTGCAATCGCCCGGATACACAAGTAAGTAGCTCCGAGTCCGGACATACTGTTTGTTTGCCCTTCTATGATTCGCCTTTTAACCCGTTGCCCCTTAACAGGAGTGGATAGCGCAAGCAAAGCTGATACGCTGTTTGGCCCCCCCCGAGACCGCGGGATCCCGTCTTTGGTCGATCTTTGGAGGTTGCGCCTTGAAGAAGGTGAAGGGAAAATAGGGAGCTACCGCCTCCCAAGGAGGCGCCGGAAGAAGGGGATCGAGAATCCCTCCCTCCGGGGGAGAGAGGACCGCCTCGAGACCCGGAGGCCAAAGCCCCTAAGCGGGGAAGAAATCTTCACCGAGGGTCTGCGTCCGGGAGGTCCCGCCGCACAGATCTCCCTAAAGAATCAGCCCTCCAAATGAGCCGTGAGTAGAAAAAAGGAGTTCGGTAATAAGAGACATCCCTATTTGTGCTTCTGAGGATAACCGAAACTTTTACCTTGTAGTTCGGATCTCCGACCTTCTCAGATGAGCTCGTCTTCGGGGGACCTTCGTCAGGAGATGGTGGAGAGCGAGACGCCTCCGTCTGCTGCGCCGTCAGATAGGGCGGACGAGCCTGAAGTGTCATCGTGGAGGGTATCCCTGAGCCCGGCCGAGCCGAAGAGTTCGGTGCCGAGTAGAGTTCGGCCGGGGGAGCTGAAGGATCTACTTGAGAGGGCGTCCATCTCAGAAGATCACCATGCATTGACGAGTATGGTGATTGGAAGGATTTCGTCCGCCGAAAGTGGATTGCATAATGCCGTCAGGAGTTTGCTGGCAGGGTTTGAGGTACGTAAAAACGACACACCTTTTTGACAGTTTTGCACACAAAAGTGCGCCCTATATAGATAGTAGCCCCTGATACTCGGTAGGTTGTCGAAAGCGACAGCGTGCCGAGGATCAACATCGCAGGTTTCAATTTTCGCCGTTCCTATACAGGTGGCGGATTGTCCGGGGGCCAGCCGGACTGATGGAGTTGCTGAACTAAAGCGGCAACTCGATGTTGCGGATGCGGACATCGCGCTAGTCAACAGGCGACTTGATGAGTTGCAAGGTAAGTGTTTCTTTGCGGTCACTTAGTAAGGGAACCGAAGCCCACTTCTTACAATATTTGTGCTTGACGCAGATGGTGCCGCTGCTGTGGAGAGCCTTCGGGCAGAACTTGCTCAAGCCAAGGAGCAAGCCAGAAGGAGTAATGCGGCGGCCTCGAGGGCGTCCGAAGAGTTAGAAGCCGAAAGGGCTGCACACTGCCGAAGCAGGGAAGAGATGGCCAAAATGGCCGTGAAGATAAAAGAAGCTACCGACCGCAATGAGGTTCTTGAAAAGGAGCGCCTAGCGGGCGAAAGACTGGGAAGGCCACCGCCGAAGCCAAGGATGCCCGTTCGCAATGCGGGCTATAAAGGAGGAGCTGCACCAAGCCGAGACATTGTGGTGGCAAGCCCTTTCGCTGCACCAAGGTATCGGATCAAAGTATGCTCAACTTGGCTAGCTGTGGGGTGCGGAAGATCCTTATATGGACTTAGCAATGAGTCGCGGCGGATCTTTGTTGTGCACTTCCGGAGCGGAAGGATCACAAGACGGAAGAGTTGTTTTGGTCTCAATTCCATAGTCCGGAGCGTTCACTTCACGACCGACCGGTTGGCGAGTGGGCTGAGCTGAATAGGTTGTCCGGGCTTGCCATGACGGATATCGTGACTCATGTCTGGCCGGATAGGCCCAATCCGAAGAGCTATTTTGGCTTATTGCAGCAATTTCTTGGGGCGGTGCCGCATATCAAGGCGATGAAGCGGTCGGCCTGCATAGAGGGTGCACGGATGGCGCTCGCCCGTGTGAAGACACATTGGACAGAGATGGATGCCACCGCTGTTGCAACCCAGGGTTCGGACGAGAGCCGGTTACCCGCCGAGCACTATTTTGGGGAAGATCTGCATGGTGCTCGTGTAATAGAGTCGTAGTGCTCAAAAAATGTCACATTCAAATGAACGTTTTATTTTGTAAAACAATGTTTATGATGTAAGCGCTTTTTATACTTGTGCGTTCAAGTATTGAAATATCTCCTATGCGGCCATTTATGTATCGTGTGTAACTTTGAAAGATGGCGTTAAATTCAGCCCCACGCACAAGGTGTGGGGTGTTACAAAAATAGCGCATTTTCGGACTTAATCCGGCGTCTCGGTCTGTGAAGGAGGTGGTAGCGTAGCAAGCGAGGCAAGTGGACTATAATGCTTTATCACTTTCACTTAGCCATGGGAGTTCGAGGGTGGGGCTACGATATAGCCCACAGGGGCACCGCGCTATCCGAATTGAGGCGCGTATGTGCTGACCGAAGCGGTCCTTCGTCCAGCGGAGAATTCTAAACATTCCTATAGTCGATCGAGTGGTTGACCAGTCTCATTGTATCATGATGATCGGTTTTCGGCTTTCTCTCTTGAGGTGCTCGCCCGGCCCGGCCGGGGCACAATCGCGATAGTTCTCCGGTGCCGCGTTAGCCGATGATCTGAACGTAAGGCAGCAAAACACAAGAGCCGGAAAACCCAACATTTGACCAAAGACATGATTCGAGCTGATGCATATAAGGCCTAACTTTCGAGGCGCCAACACTCCCTAAGGTGTTCGGTCTTTTATAATAACGGGCGGAACAATGCCCTAAGCCCCTAGTGTCGAGTGCAGGCGAGGTCCTCCGACGCGGCCGATGCCAAAACGTCGATCTCCTCTCTGGTTATCATGAAAACCAGGGATTATAGCAACAAGAGACAAGAAAAAGGTTTACGCAGGTCTTAATCAAAAGAATCCTTGCAGCGGGTCCCTCTCGCGCTGCGCCTCTGTCTCCGTTGTGCCGTATCCTGGACGGGTGTGCACGTTGTTCATCTGTAAAAAGAGAGGAACTTAGTTTGAAAAGAAATCGTGCGAAAAGTGCATAAAAAATTGAAATATTGACAAATTAACAAAGCTGAGCCTATATTAGCTCATAATTGCTTATATGCACAGCCCCTTGTGAAGGGGTGTGCGGCTAGGGAGCCCCTAGCTTATTTATTCTGAACTCGTCTATCCGTGTCCGGGGTCTTTGAATGACCCTTTTAATGAAATGATGCCACGTGGACCGAGCATTTTAAGTGTAAGAGACGCGTAATGTGGTATTGTGTTAAAGCGGACAAAAGCTTCACGTCCCAATAGTGCTTGATGGCCACTTTTGAATGGGGCGACATGAAAGATTAGCTTTTCGCGTCGGAAGTTGTCCGGTGACCCGAACACAACTTCTAGTAACAAGGAGCTTGTGCACTTGGCGTAAGGGCCTGGCGTCACTCCTTTAAAGGAAGTGCGGCTATGTCAAATTTTAGTAAGGTCTATCCCCAATTTGCGGATTGTGTTCGGATATAGCAGGTTTAACTCGCTGCCGCCGTCCATCAGGACTTGTGTAAATTGTAGTCCGTCGATTATAGGATCCAATATCAGAGCAGTCCATCCTGCATTTCGAACACTTCTGGAATAATCCAGTGTTGGGGAACGTTGCAGAAAATTAAAATTTTTTCCTACGGTTTCACCAAGATCCATCTATGAGTTCATCTAAGCAACAAGTATTGGGAGAGAGTTTGCATCTACATACCACTTGTAGATCGCGTACGGAAGCTTGCAAGGTGATGATGTAGTCGTACTTGACGTGATTCGAATCACCGATGACCAAGTGCTGAACGGACAGCACCTCCGTGTTCAACACACGTACGGGACGGAGACGTCTCCTCCTTCTTGATCCAGCAAGGGGAAGGAGAGGTTGAGAAGCTCGCTCAACGGCAAAGACGACGGCGTGGTGGTGTTGGTGCAGAAGATTTCCAGCGAGGCCGCCAAGCACTTACGGAGGAGGAGAGGTGTTGGGAGGGAGGGCTGCGCCTTGGAGATGGGTACTGCAGCCCCTCCCTCCCCCCTTATATAGGCCCCTTGGGGGCGCCCGCCCCGGAGATCCAATCTCCAAGGGGCGGCGGCCAGGGGGGAGTGCCCCCAAGCCAAGTGGGCGCCCCACCCCTAGGGTTTCAACCCTAGGCGCAGGGTGGGCCTGAGGGGGCGACTAGCCCACTATAGGCTGGTTCCTCCCACTTCAGCCCATGGGGCCCTACGGATAGGTGGCCCCACCCGTGGACCCCGGACCCTTCCGTGGGACCCTTCCGTGGTCCCAGACATTACCGGAGACCCGAAACTTTCCCGATGGCGAAATACCACTTCCTATATATTATTCTTTACCTCCGGACCATTCCAAACTCCTCGTGGCGTCCGGGATCTCATCCGGACTCGAACAACATTCGTAGTCACAGACTAGTCTTCCTACTAACCCTAGTGTCACCGAACCTTAAGTGTGTAGACCCTACGGGTTCGGAGACACGAGACATGACCGAGACGACTCTCGGGCAATAACCAACAGCGGGATCTGGATACCCATGTTGGCTCCCACATGCTCCTCGATGATTTCATCGGTTGAACCACGATGTCGAGGATTCGATCAAACCACGTATGCAATTCCCTTTGTCAATCGGTATGTTACTTGCGAGACTCGATCGTCGGTATCCCAATACCTTGTTCAGTCTCGTTACGGCAAGTCACTTTACTCGCATCAGTAATGCATGATCCTGTGGCCAACAACTTGGTCACCTTGAGCTCATTATGATGATGCATTACCGAGTGGGCCCAGAGATACCTCTCCGTCATGCGGAGGACAAATCCATCTCGATCCGTGTCAACCCAACAGACACTTTCAAGATACCGTAATGCACCTTTATAGTCACCCGATTCGTTGTGACGCTTTGATACACCCAAGGCACTTCTACGGTATCCGGAGTTACACGATCTCATGGTCGAAGGAAGAGATACTTGACATTGGCAAAGCTCTAGCAAGCGAACTACACGATCTTTTATGCTATGCTTAGGATTGGGTCTTGTCCATCACACCATTCTCCTAATGATGTGATCCCGTTATCAACGACATCCAATGTCCATAGTCGAAACCATGACTATCTATTGATCTGTGAGCTAGTCGACTAGAGGCTCACTAGGGACATATTGGGGTCTAAGTATTCACACGTGTATTACGATTTCCGGATAATACAGTTATAGCATGAACAAAAGACAATTATCATGAACATTGAAATATAATAATACTTTTATTATTGCCTCTAGGGCATATTTCCAACATCCAGGTGGTCAAAAGTGATTGGTTTTGACATCCAATCTCGAGGTTCCGCTGGGGTGGACCGTGCGACGCGTGTCTTAGCGGGTGCCGCATTATTTTTCCGTACTATCACATGAAGTGAGTTTACTGCTTTGACTTCTTGTGGGAAAGTCTTTTGTTTTCCGGTGCTTTGCTGGTGGGGTTCGTCATCGTCCTCACTTGGCGCGTCGAGCCCCTTGTGTTCGGCGTTGAGTCGGCCGGACTGTTTAAAAACCCAACAATCTCGGTGGGTGTGGTCCGCAGGCCTTCCGGAGGTACTGTGAATTTGACATATCCGATCCAAAATTTTGTTTAAGTTGGATAGCTCATCACTGTTGTCCTTAAGAGGCAGTGTTTTAATGTTTGGCCGCGAGCTTTTGAATCCGGCGTTGACCGCCGTATTCTTTGGGCTTTTTCTTTATTCCGGCGCTGATCCTTTCTGCGTCGTGATTTTCCGTTTCCATCTCTGATCTCGGATGTACTCGGGTCGCTGGTGTTGCATCTTGCTAGCTACTGTCTTCCCCGCGCAAAGCGGGTCATGAGGCTTGTTAGCGGCCATTGTCCTCGGCTTCTCTTGGCGAGGTGTCTGGCGAGCCATTCGTCTCGGACGTTGTGTTTAAAAGCTGCTAAGGCTTCCGCGTCCGGACAATCGACTATTTGGTTCTTTTGTTAAGGAACCCGTTCGAGTGGCTACCGACTCTCTCGGGCTGTTGAGTTATATGACTTAGATCGTCTGCATCCGGAGGGCGGACATAAGTCCCTTGAAAATTTTCTCTAAACGCGTCCTCAAGCTCTTTTGAGCCAATGCCGAGCTGGCCCTTTGAGCTTGAGGGGTAGATATTTTATGGTGTGGAGATCATCTCCTCTAGCCATGTGTATGTGTAGTATGTAATCCTCTATCCGCACTCCGAGTGCATTGTTCCGTCGTATGCCTCTATGTTTATGGGTTTGAACCCCTGGAAATTCATGATCCAAAGACCTCATCGGTGAAACATAGTGGGTGTGCGGCGCCCCTGTATTTGGGTGTGCCGCTGTCTTCGAACACTTGGCGTGTTGTGTTGCTTCCTAGAGCCCTCTTTTTTGGCCCGTAAATGGACCTGGCTGGGCCATCTGTTTTCCCAGGATCATGAGTCGGCTTGTGTGCGGCGCCACTTGTCGTTTTTGGCCTGTCATCTGGCCGTCAATCCGGCTAGGCGGCCTCTTTGTTTTTTGACTGTGGGGGCTCTATGGCTTCCTCGTCAAATTCTGGCAGCAGCTTGCGCTTCGGGTAGCTCTTTGTTTGGTGGCCATTGTCGTATTTGTCTGCGGTCTTGAGTACTTTGCTCCACCTCATTCTGAGTATGTCTTCCGCTGTTTTGAGCTTCCGTTTTTCCTTCTTCAGACTTCTTGCAGTGGCGACGAGTCTTTTGTGAAGGTTCTTATGCTCCGGTGGTGTGTCCGGCGTGAGGTCGTCTGGACTGTTGGTTTTGCCGGGCATGGATTGATTATCCGATTCGTCCTGTTTGGACGGTTGCTTGGTTGCATGTTAAATGCGTCCACCGGGTCTGCCCTGCTCTATTGCTGGGTCGTTAGGAATGTTGTTTTTGTCGAGGCGGGGCTTAGGGCGGCGTTTGCGTTGCCGTTTTGGTTGTTTATCGGCGGGATTATCCTTTGCCGCGCCCCGTTGTTCCTCGTTATCGCTTCCTTTTGGGGTATCCACCATATATACGTCATGTGTTGGGGTGGTCTTCCAGTGCCCTGTAGGCGCTGGTTCTTGATCGTCTTCGGCATCGTCGTCCATACTGTCGATGTCTTCGGAGTCGTAGTCTAGCACGTCGGTTAGATCGTCGACAGTGGCGACAAAGTGGGTGGTGGGTGGGGTTTGAATTTCTTCGTCGTCCGCATCCCAACCATCTTGGCCGTAGTCCGGCCAGGGCTCACCGGATAGCGAGAGGTGCTTTAGCGAATTTAGGATGTCGCCAAAGGGTGAGTGCTGAAGGATGGCCGCAGCGGTGAGCTTCATGATCGGCGCCCAATCGGATTCGATTGGCAGGGGCGCAAGAGGTTTGGAGTCCGGCAGGGAGTCCGGCACCTCGGAGTCACGAGCTTTATAAGGGATGAGGTTAGCGTTCGGCTCCATCACCGTGGAAGTTGCAGCTCCCGAGGCGGTGTCCAGCCACCCGCTCGTCTGCTTGATCGGCTCCGGACTATGGGTGGAGCAGATTAAATGTCTTGACCTCAAGGTTCTGTCCGGCGGCAGAGTTAGATCATGCCCATCGTGACAGTGCGGCACGCTCGGCTGTGGCTTGGATCCATCGAAGATCAAGTCTCCGCGGATATCCGCCGTGAAGTCTAGGCTTCCAAATCTAACCTGACGGCCAGGGGCGTAGCTTTCGATCTGCTCCAGATGGCCAAGTGAATTGGCCCGTAGTGCGAAGCCGCCGAATATGAAGATCTGTCCGGGGAGAAAAGTCTCACCCTGGACGGTGTTGTTGTTGATTGAAGAAGCCATCAAGCCTATCGGTGACGACACAGAGGAACTCTCAATGAAAGCACCAATGTCGGTGTCAAAACCGCGGATCTCGGTAGGGGTCCCGAATCGTGCGTCTAGGCGGATAGTAACAGGAGACAAGGGACACGATGTTTTTACCTGTGTTCGGGCCCTCTCGACGGAGGTAAAACGCTACTCCTGCTTGATTGATATTGATGATATGGGTAATACAAGAGTGGATCTACCACGAGATCAAGGAGGCTAAACCCTAGAAGTTAGCCTATGGTATGATTGTTGTAATGGTTGTTAGTCCCCACGGACTAGAACCCTCTGGTTTATATAGACACCGGAGAGGGCTAGGGTTACACAGAGTCGGTTACGATGGTAGGAGATCTACATATCCGTATCGCCAAGCTTGCCTTCCACGCCAAGGAAAGTCCCATCCGGACACGGGACGAAGTCTTCAATCTTGTGTCTTCATAGTCTTGGAGTCCGGCGGACGATGATAGTCCGGCTGTCCGGACACCCCCTAGTCCAGGACTCCCTCAGAGCACATGGGCCAAATGACAAAAAATTACCTGGTCCTTGAAGGGTAACCTTGGTCATTTGGCAAGGACCCATATACTATATAACCACCCCCATGGGCATGTAACTCACTCACTCTCACTTGAATACTCAAGTGGAGGGTCACTCTCCCCTTTCAAGCCCCTTTAGAAGGGTAAATAAAGGTCGAGAGCTCGGAGTCTGAGGGACCTTGCAAGCTCGGACTAGTCGGGAGTCATGAAACTCCAAAAACGGCTGCAAACTCCAAGTACATTGTGCTTCGTGCAACACTCTCGGTGACCCTCGCATAGGACATAGGTCGCACACCCACGAGGGACTGAGCCTATTGTAAAAACATCGTCGTGCCACTTTGTCAAGTGTACGACAACCTTCGATATAAGGTCGCCCTCATGCCCTCGCTAATTTCGTACAATGCTACTAAGGTTACCCCCTAGTCAAAAGTTGGTTCTCGAACGTCAACCCGCTCAGTGTCTTGTTGCGTGAAAAAAATGTAATAGCCCCCCTCCCCCGCCCGAAAAAAGGGTGGTCAAGGCATTAAAACCCCCTTCTTCTGAATAACTACTTGCTCATGAAGTTTACTTTTGAATTGTTGCAATTACGCTAACATCCAAGGGCACACTGGTACCATCACCACTATTCCCATGTCACTATCAATAAACATTTCAGCCCCTCCTTCCTCTGGAAAACTCTAAATAACCACCTCCCCCCCCAAAGATCTCTTTTGTTCTTACCAATAACGGTCTCACCACCTTCTTCTGTAAAGACACATGGATCTTATGCAAACCTCTAGCCACTGTTTTTCCAAAACACCATTGTGCAAGATGGGTTGTTGTCCAACCCGTGGAACCACCTTACTAATGTTGTATCATTTGAATTAGATGTTGTGTTGTCTTTGTTGTAAGATTTTGCCCCAAACGACGCAAATAAAGATAAGTTCCTAATCCATAGGCTTTCTTCTCCTCCAAGCACGCTTGGTAGTTGCTTACAGATGAACAAGATGAAGATTTAGATGTCCCTCTCATATCAAACTCAAAGGTGCCAATCAAGGCACACCATTTTGGATGGCTACTCTTTAAAGACCACCTCAGCCAAAGAGCAAACTTTTCAACAAGAACATCGCTCCAAACATCTCCCACCAATTATGTGATGCCCCCTATGAGGACATGATTCACATGCCCATCCAATGCTCGATGCTACTAAGGTTTCACTGGTAGAAAACAGGGCATTTGTCCCGGTTCGTAAGGGCCTTTAGTCCCGGTTCATGAACCGGGACTAACGGGTCGTTACTAATACCTCACCCCTTTAGTCCCGGTTCAAACACGAACCGGGACAGATGGTCCTCCACGTGGCCGGTGTGCCAAGCCCAGGCAGGGGGGCCTTTGGTCCCGGTTGGAGGCACCAACCGGGACCAAAAGGCATCCACGCGTCAGCATTCCAGTGGCTGGGGTTTTTTTTTTGAAGGGAGGGGGTTGGGGGTTTTGGGGGGTTAATTTAGGTGTTTCATATATTGTGTTAGCTAGCTAATTAATAGAGAGAAGTGTCCTCTCTTATGTCCGTGCTTGGTCGATGCTACGTACTATATACATAAGTGATCGAGAGAACCATTGAGTACAGAAGTTTGTCATGCATACCGAGAGAAGTGATTGATCGACCTCTCCTTCTCCGAGAGATTGGTCGAACAACAAGTTTTCATATCATGTATCCAACGCTACTGGCTACATACATGTACAATATGTAAGATCTCTTAATTACAATACCCTAGCAATTGAAATCAACTTCCACACGGTATTCTCCGGCTTTATTGATGACGTGGTCAAGAAAGAATCCCGCCAATTACTCTTGAATTGCTTTCATGCGAACTGGTTCTAGGAGTTCATTCCGCATCTGCCACGTCTAATTTGAAGAAGGGGGTTAATTAATACATATATATATGAATGAAGCTCAACAGAAACGATGGTGTAATAAAATGAAATTGTGAATGTTATTGCTTACGCACTTCATATTGTCTTTGAGAGTAGCCCCGCTTGTTTTTCAAAGTCGCGTTGTGGATGAACTCGCACACGTAGTATCCACAGAAATATTTCCCTTGTTCCTGCCACAAGCACTTTACGAGAATAGAGGTCAATCAAACTGATAATGAAGCATTATAAATGGCATTGGTGAAAGTATAGCTATAGAATCAACGGGAGATGCGCGCAACTAGCTAGCCAGTAGTACTTACTTTCGGGTATGTATATCGCAGCTCCTTCGGCAGTCCCAGAGCTTCTGCGATGAACTGTTTCCAAACCCTGTAAGACAAAGAAAATAATTATTATTACTTGAGATATCAGGAAATGAACAAAAAGTTGCCGATATGGTGCGATAATGATCGATTGAACTTACTTGTTGAGCATTTCAGTCATGTCCGCATAGGTTTTGGGATCTTTCCGTCTCGAGTCTAAGACGGTTACTAGTCCCCGCCAAGCTTAATCTCCGTAAGAACATAGTTGTACCACAAGCGCGCATGCATAACTCATCAATTACATTACTATAACCTCGCCGAGTAATAAGGAAACCGAATATGCACACGACAAGAATACTCACTTGCCGTTGTAAGGAAAGAGTATGGTATCTTTGTTTTGATTTTTGATCAACGATCGTAGCAAGTTGTCCTCGGCCTCTTTTTCGTGCTTTTTAACCAAAAATTCATCTATGATATTTGTGTTAATGAACCCAATGTCATAAATTTCTTGTTTTTTGCACTCGACGATCTTCAATCTGCATAATATATTGAGGATAATTAATTATAAATACATGCAATGAAAGAGCCGAGCTATATATAGAGACTTAATGACAGAAATAGTACTTATAGGCAGTAGCAAAAGACCGTTAATTTTTCGAGGGCCTTTTGATTGAAGAACGCGAAGAACTCCTCAAATGGAACACACAATAGATCAGTTCCAACGAGGTCGTGCTCCTCTTTAATGTTCAGATACAAACTATTCGTCCCCCCAGACTCTCTGCGGGTTTTCATGTACCAAGTATGGAATCTTCGCATCATCGTTGTTAGAGATTTTTCATCTTTGACGAGAGGCTTCCCGTACTCAGATATCGTGTTCGCCCACCTCCATGAAATCGGGAAGTGCATCGTCGGTAATCTTGTAGATTGCCATAACCGCCACCATCCTCGAGCATTAGCGATTTATGTCGCCGCTAGACACATTGAGCGGGGGGCATGATTGGTTTGCTTGTTCGCCGAGCTGGTCAATTTTTTTCGCAGCTTCTCGTTCTCTTGACCTTTGATGTCTGACAGTACTTCCCAACCGCTCCGCTTGGAGATATGTCTGTTCAGTAATGCGCTCATAGTTGGTTCTCGGCGGAGATTTTGCCGGTTTCCTCAGGGCATCGAGAGTGCGCTTTGCTTTCACCGGATCTACCTTCTCCTCCGGAGGTGGATGTCTCTTTGCTTTCACCCCTTCAAAGAACTCCTTTATGTGGGTCCGCACGATCGTATCATTTTCCTCCTCGGTCCTCTCGTACGGTAACTTCTCTAGAGGCTTGAGAGGTGGACCGTAACTGTATTGCCTCCCGCCTCTGGTTGTCTTCTTTGGGCCTTGAGCAAACGGAGCGGCTGCAGCGTCTGTCTTCTTTCGTGCTTGCTTACGAGGCGGAGGAGAAGGACTATGACGCGCCGGGTCTCTTTAGCCCTTGCTGGCGAGGCGGAGAAGGAGGAGGCTGCTGGCTGCTCGGGAGCGCCGGCGCAGGCGGAGAAGGAGGCGGAGTGCCACCACGTGCCGGAGAAGGAGGCAGAGTGCCACCACGGGTGCCCTGATCGTCACTCGCCGGAGGAGGAGGCGGTGGAGGAGGCAGAGTGCCCTGACTCACCGGAGGAGGAGGAGGAGGTGGAGGCGTCCAGTTCGGAAGGTTGATGAGCTCCTTCCGCCATAGGCATGGAGTCTTCAGAGCAGAACCCAACCTAGTATCCCCTTCACCGGTAGGGTGGTCAAGCAGGAGGTCCTCAAATCCCTCCGTTATTTCATCCACCATCACCCTAGCATATCCTTCTGGAATTGGCCGGCAGTGATAAGTTGCGTCGGGTCCAGTAGGATAAACAGAGCCAACAGCCGCCTTGATCTTCAAATTCATCCATCGCGTCATAATGTGGCAATTTTGAGACTCCGTGATAGCATCCACGAGATAGCTGATAGGAGCCGTCAAGACATGCTCCGGCTGAAGCAGCTCGGTGGAAGCCACGCTGCTTCTCTGCTGAGATGGCGGGGTAGCTTCGGGTGAAGCTTCGGCAGGTCGTTTGCTATGATCTGCTGCTTCTCGTTCCTCTAGCCCCATTACCCTTTCGTGCAGTGCCTGCAGTTGGCCCCGCTCCAGTTTCTTCCTCCTCTCGTGGGTTTTGTAACCCCCTGTGTCCGGAAAACCAAACTTCCACGGAATGGTGCTTGGCGTGCCTCGTGTCCGTCCAGGGTGCTCAGGATTCCCGAGGGCCATTGTGAGCTCGTCGTTCTCCCTGTCTGGAACGAACGTCCCTCGCTGCGCTGCATCGATATAGTGTCGAAGGTTCTTGACTGGTATTTGCAGTTGCTCGTTCGTCCAATGGCACTTCCCTGATAAGGGTCCAAGGTTCCGCCAGCCCCGAAGAACCAAGTCCGGCAACGGTCTGGCCAGTACATTGTCTCTGGTTCGATCCCTTTTTCAAGCAGATCATTCTCAGCCTTGGACCACTTAGGCCGGGCTTTGAGGTAGCCACCTGACCCCGTGCGATGGTGAAGCTTCTTCTTTGCAGCATTTTGCTTGTTTGTCGCCGACATCTTCTTACTCTTTTCCGATGTCTTGTGGGCCACAAATGCGGGCCAGTTATCTTTGATCTTCTCATATTTGCCGATGAATTCTGGTGTCTTTTTTTGTCGACAAACTTGTTCAGCTCTTTCCTCCACCTCCTGAATAGGGTTGCCATCTTCTTAAGAGCACAAGACTTGATTAATTGCTCTTTAACTGGCTTCTCCGGATCCTCCTCTGGCGGTAGGGTGAAATTTGCCTTCAGCTGAGTCCAAAGATCTTCTTTCTGCATATCATTGACATAAGACACCTCAGGGTCTTCCTCCTTAGGCTTATGCCATTGCTGGATGCTGATCGGGATCTTGTCCCTAACAAGAACCCCGCACTAAGCAGAAAATGCCTTCTTTGCCCAGATGGGTTCAATCGGTTCACCGTCGGGCGCGATTTCTATGATCTCAAACTTTTCATCCGAGCTCAACTTTTTCTTCGGGCCTCGTCTCCTTACCGAAGTTGTGCTCGATCCGGGGGGCTAGAAATTATAAGGAAGAAAGACGAGAGTAATTAATATGTGTACATATACCAAAACAATGGATGCATCAATTAACTAGTCAGCACGGGCTTAACTAATATATATATATATACCTGGCCGGACTCGGTTCGGTCACCGGAGCAGTCAGCACGGTCTCCTTCTTGTACCTCCATTGTGTCACCGGAGCCATCATGAACATAGTCCTGTTCTTGTACCAACATTAATGGGCCGAAGCCATCATGAACATAGCCCTCTTCTTCACCCAGTCCTTCCTGACCATCGGTGTCGTTGAGAGATGACGCAACTTCATCACTTCCTTGTGCGATTATGTCCCCCAACATCGCTTCTGTTTCTTCGTCTCGGGAGTGCTCCATAGTTTCTGCAAATATTTACAACATGTCAATTATTATTCAAACATGGTACAGATGGATATATATATATATATTAGTGGCAAACGTAGAACTAGCTAGCTAATCACAATAAGGAATCATGTTAGTGGCCTCAACGCTGCTTCTCTAGGGTTTGGGGTCGCCCGACACACAACGCTTCAAGGGTTTGGGGTGGCCTCGACGACAACGCTTTTTAACTTGGTAAATTTGGGTGGTCTCGAGAGAGTTAATTTGTCGGGTAGGGGCGGGCGGGGGGGGTAGGAGACCAACATCGCTTTCTCTCTAGGGTTTGGGTGTCCTCGAGAGTTTTGGTCGAGCGAGAGGGCCGAGGGGGTGCTGCCGTTGTATAAGTTATCACGGTCGAGCGGGGTATATATATCGACCGCCCCTCATGTCGGGTTATCTCGAGGGGTTATATCGACAACGACGCGACATACATATACATGGGAAAATAATGTTATCGGGAGGGGTATCGGCACCCCCGTGTTGAAGTTTCTTCTTTCTCCTCTATTCCTTTCTTTCTTCTTCTCCTCTTCTTTTCTTCTTCTCCCTCGAGAAAGGAAAATAATTAAGGAAAAGGAAGAAAGAGGAAGAAGAAGAAAAAAAAAAAAAAGAATAGAAGAAGAAAGGAATAGAGGAATTTTTTTCAATTTTTCTTCTTCTCCTCTATTCCTTCTTCTCCTCTATTCTCTTCTTTTTTCTTCTTTTTTCTTCTTATTTATTTCTCCTCTTCTTTTCCTCTCCTCTTCTTCTTTCTTTCCTCTTCTTATTTTCTTCTTTCCTATCCTTCTTTTTCTAAAATTGTAACTTTTGCATATATAAAACTTTTCTAAAATTGTAACTTTCTATATATGAACAAAAAACTTTCTATGAACAAAAAACATTTTTAACATATATATTTAGCAAATTCTAGCCACATACATCACATACACATATACATTATAGCCACATACACATATACATCACATATGAACAAAAAAATAAACTAATAAAAATAAAAAAACATATAGCAACATATGAACAAAAACATATAGCCACATACATTATATATATATATATGAAAATAAATAAATTAAACTAATAAAAAAACAGAGCCGAGCAGAGGGGCATGGCGGCAGCGGTGGCGCTGGTGGGGCAGGGTAGGGGTGCAAAGGCGAGGCGGGCAGGTGTGGGAGCGAGGCAGGCAGGGCGCGAGGCAGTGCTCACAGGGGTGGCGGGCACGGCGCGGAGTCGGGCGCGAGAGCGGCGCGCCGCGTCGGGGTAGATGGCGTCGAGGGCGGCGGCGACGGCGAAGTTGAGCAGCCTGACGGCGTCGGAAGCGGCGACGACGGTGAGGTGGACCAGCCTGATGGCGTCGGAGGCGGCGGCGACGACGAGGTGGAGCAGCTTGACGGCTCGGTGGTGACGGTGACGAGGCAGAGCAGCGGGCGTCGGGCGGATAAGAAAGGGATGGATTTTGGAGAAACTGCTAAGTGCTAGTTATATATGAATTGGTCCCGGTTCGTGAAACCAACCGACTAATGCCCCCTTTAGTCCCGGTTGGAGCCACCAACCGGGACCAAAGGCCTCCTTTCAGCAGCCCAAAGGGCGGGAAGCGGCCTTTGGTCGGTTGGTGGCACTAACCGGACTAAAATGAGCATTGGTACCGGTTGGTGCCACGAACCGGTACCAATGCCCACCCTTTAGTCTCGGTTGGTGCCACCAACCGGGACCAAAGGCCCCTGTGCTGCCCGCGTCGGGGCCAAAGTTTAGTCCCACCTTGCTAGTTGAGAGGGGCGCGCAGTGATTTATAAGCCCCACTGCCGCACCCCTCTCGAGCTCCTCTCCACCGTAGGCTTGCGGGCCTACTTGCTACTGCTTTGCCTGATGGGCCTTCTGGGCCTACTGCGGGCCTGAATCCTGGCCCATGGTAGGGTTTCTAGTCGTATTCAGGCCGTGGGGGCCCAGTAGGAGGCATTTTTTTGTTTTTTTTGTTTTGTTTACTTATTGTTGCTATTTTTAATTATTTTCCAGTTTTTTTGTTTTGTTTTCTGCATTATTTATTTTCTTTTGTTTTTTGCTTAATTTTTTAATTCTTTTTTGCTTTTAGTTTTAGAAAAAATATAAACTTTCTGTTAGTGCCATTAGTTTTCAAATTTGAAAACACTTTTTTTGTTTTTTTGTTTTCTTTCTTGCTTTATTTATTTTATTTTGTTTCTACTTACAACAAAATACTTATTGTTGCTATTTTTAATTATTACGAGGGCCGAACCATAAGACATTAAAGCATTTCAAATGAACTCTGAAAAAGTTGAAAGTTGGCATGGTATCATAAATTCACCCACATAGCATGTGCATGTACAAAACGGACAATGGTATCATACTCGTCTGTTACAAAGTTGGCATGGTATCATCATAATAGTTGCGGGAGAAAGCCATGACTTTGAAGGGAGGAATTTCATGAAACTTTTCATAATCTTCAGACATGTCTGTCTTGCCCTCCACTCCCACGATGTTCCTTTTTCCTGAAAGAACTATGTGGCGCTTTGGCTCATCGTATGATGTATTCGCTTCCTTATCTTTTCTCTTTCTCGGTCTGATAGACATGTCCTTCACATAGATAACCTGTACCACATCATTTGCTAGGACGAATGGTTCGTCAGTGTACCCAAGATTTTTCAGATCCACTGTTGTCATTCCGTACTGTGGGTCTACGTGTACCCCGCCTCCTGACAGATTGACCCATTTGCACTTAAACAAAGGGACCTTAAAATCATGTCGGTAGTCAAGTTCCCATATGTCCACTATGTAACCATAATATGTGTCCTTTCCCCTCTCGGTTGTTGCATCAAAGCGACACCGCTATTTTGGTTGGTGCTCTTTGATCTTGGTCAATCGTAAAATGTATTCCCATTTATCTCAGATCCTTTCCAAATCAATACAATCAAAGATGGTCCATTTGGACAAGAAGTACAACTCATCACAAACAGTGTTGTCACCTCCGAGACGTGCTTCCAACCAACTGCTGAAAGTCCCGATGTGTTCACATGTAATCCGATCGTCGACCGCTCCGGGTGTTTGGGCGCAGATCGTTCTTGTGTTCATCGACATACGGGTCACCAAGGTAGAGTTTTGTAGAACTGTAGTGTGCTTGAGACCAAGAATATCCGTCCTGCATATTATTGAGTCCTTCCAAGCGTGCCTTTTCCAAGTCTCCCCTCATACCGCGATTTAGGGAGACCTATCTTCTTAAGGCCGGAATGAAGTCAACACAAAACCGATGACATCCTCTCGCTTGATGGCCCATGGAGATGCTTCCTTCGCCCAGTAGCGATTCTGGACATATTTCTTTAGGACTCCCATGAACCTCTCAAAGGGGTACATATTGTGTAGAAATATGGGGCCCAGAATGAAAATATCGTCAACTAGATGAACTAGCATGATATTGAAGAAGGATGGTGCGAACACCAGCTCAAAACTGACAAGACATTGCACCACATCACTCCTTAGCCTTCGTATGATTTCTGGATCGATCACCTTCTGAGAGATTGCATTGAGGAATGCACATAGCTTCACAATGGCTAATCGGACGCTTTCGGTAGAAGCCCCTCAATGCAACCGAAGCGCTTGCGCCATAATCACGTGGTAGTCATGAGACTTTAGGTTCTCAAACTTTTCTCCGCCATATTTATTATTCCTTTTATATTCAACGAGAAGCCGCCAGACCTTCATACTAAGCAGCATTCAAAGAAGATTTCCTTCTCTTCTTTGGTAAGAGCATAGTGGCGGGACCTTCATATTGCTTTGGAGGCATGCCATCTTTTTCGTGCAAACGCTGCAGTGTCCTCCCATGCCTCAACTGTATCTTTTGTCTTCCCATACACGCCCAAGAAGCCTAGCAGGTTCATGCAAAGGTTCTTCGTCACGTGCATCACGCCGATCGAAGAGCGGACCTCTAGGTCTTTCCAAAGAGGGTAGGTCCCGCAATATAGATTTCTTCTTCCACATGGGTGCGTGTCCCCAACGTCCTCGGAACAGCTAGTCCGTCGGACCCTTTCCAAAGATTACGTGTAAATCATTGACCATAACAAGTATGTGATCACCGCACGCATGGTGGGCTTCTTCCGTGATCTGCCTCGCTTTTGAAATGCTTGCCTTTCTTTCGACATTGATGGTTGGTCGGAAGAAATCGACGATGGCCTGTACACATTCTTCCCGCAGCTTCCTAGGTATATACTATCGGTGTCAAGTAAACAGTGCGTGCATGCGTGGTATCCCTTGTTTGTCTGTCACGAAGGTTACCGAGAGCGAGCCAATCGTTGATGGTCATGAACAGCAACGCCTTTAGGTCAAATTCTCCTGCTTGTGCTCATCCCACGTCGTCGCCGCTTCCATTCCAAAGCTGTAAAAGTTCTTCAACTAATGGCCGAGGTACACATCAATGTTGTTGCCGGGTTGCTTAGGGCCTTGGATGAGAACTGCATCATAATGAACTTCCGCTTCATGCACATCCAAGGAGGAAGGTTATACATACATAGAGTCACGGGCAGTGCTGTGATTGCTGCTATGCTCCCGAAAAGATTAATGCCATCCGCGCTTAAAGCAAACCATACGCCCTTGGGTCACTTGCAAACTCATCCCAAGACTTTCTCTCGATTTTTCTCCACTGCGACCCGTCGGGGTGCTCTCAACTTCTGTCTTTCTTACGGTCCTCACTGTACATCGCATCAACTTGGCATGCTCTCCATTTCGAACAGACGTTTCAACCGTGGTATTATAGGAGCATACCACATCACCTTCGCAGAACCCCTACAGGGGCTCACCGTCAACATCACCAGGTCATCTCGTCGATCTTATATCAGAATGCACCGTGATACCGGGCATGCGTTCAGATCCTTGTACGCACCATGTAGAGGATGCAATCATTAGGGCATGCATGTATCTTCTACACCTCCAATCCTAGAGGGCATACGACCTTCTTTGCTGCGTATGTCTTGTCGGGCAATTCGTTATCCTTTGGAAGCTTCTTCTTCAATATTTTCAGAGATTCTCAAACTTTGTCGGCACAACATTCTCGCCTTCCATCGCATCAATTCCTCAGACGGTACCGAGCTTTGTGTTGCCATCTTCGCAATTGGGGTACAACCCTTTTTTGTGGTCCTCTAACATGCGATCGAACTTCAGCTTCTCCTTTTGACTTTCGCATTGCGTCCTTGCATTGACAATGACCCGGCGGAGATCGTCATCATCGGGCACATCGTCTGGTTCCTCTTGATCTTCAGCAGCTTCACCCGTTGCAGCATCATCGTGCACATCGTCTGATTCCTTTTGATGTTCAGTAGCATCACCGTATTCAGGGGGCACATAGTTGTCATCGTACTCTTCTTCTTCGCCGTCTTCCATCATAACCCCTATTTCTCCGTGCCTCGTCCAAACATTATAGTGTGGCATGAAACCCTTGTAAAGCAGGTGGGTGTGAAGGATTTTCCGGTCAGAGTAAGACTTCGTATTCCCACATATAGGGCATGGACAACACATAAAACCATTCTGCTTGTTTGCCTCAGCCACTTCGAGAAAATTATGCACGCCCTTAATGTACTCGGAGGTGTGTTTTGAACCGTAAATCCATTGTCGCTTCATCTGCGTGCATTTTATAAACTTAAGTGTGTCAAAAATCATTACAGAACATCATGAATAGATAATTAAGTGACCAAATTAATAGAAGTTCATCATCACATTAAAACCAAAGTACATACATAGTTCTCATCTAACAACATAAAGGTCTGCAGAGCATCTAAATTAATTAAACCATACATCAAACTATGTAAAACATTTCAATGCGAAACAAATGCGATCATAATCGCAACCAATGTAACAACTGATCCAACGGCATAATGATACCAAGCCTCGGTATGAATGACATATTTTCTAATCTTTCTAATCTTCAAGCGCATTGCATCAATCTTGATCTTGTGATCATCGACGACATCCGCAACATGCAAATCCAATATCATCTTCTCATCCTCAATTTTTCTAATTTTTTCCTTCAAAAAATTGTTTTCTTCTTCAACTAAATTTAACCTCTCGACAATAGGGTCGGTTGGAATTTCCGGTTCAACAACCTCCTAGATAAATAAAATCTATGTCACGTTGGTTGGCATAATTGTCATAAACAATAAATGAACCAATAGTTATGAAAAGATAATATATATATATACCACATCCGAATCATACAAAGGACGAGGGCCGACGGGGGCGGATACCAAAACCATCGCACTATATAAGATGCAATAATAAAAGTAAGAAAATTATACAAGTATCTATATAAACATACAAGTAAGAATTTTTTTTCCTTTCAGAAAGAAGATAAGAACAAGAGGCTCACCATGGTGGTGCCGGCGACGAGATCGGCGCGGGCGATCGACGGCGGTGAAGACGGGGACGGGACGTGACGGACCGCTAAACCTAGAGAAATATTGAGGAAAATGGAGCTTGGAGGTCGAGCTTGGAGAGGAGAAAGCTTAAGTAGTGTGGCTCGGGCATTCCATCGAACACCTCGTGTGCATAGGAGGTGAGCTAGAGCACCACAAAGCTCTCCCCTCGCCGGCCACGAAAAATAGAGCAAAGGAGTGCTCGCTCATGGGCGAGGGTATATATAGGCAACTAATTGGTCCCAGTTCGTGGCAAGAACCGGGACTAAAGGGCAGCCTTTGGTCCCGGTTCAAGCCACCAACCGGGACCAATGGTGGTGGGCCAGGAGCGAGGCCCATTGGTCCCGGTTCGTCCCATCAACCGGGACCAATAGGTCCAGTCGAACCGGGACCAATGGCCCACGTGGCCTGGCCGGCCCCCGGGGCTCACGAACCGGGTCCAATGCCCCCATTGGTCCGGATTCTGGATTGAACCGGGACTAATGGGCTGACCTGGCCTGGACCATTGCCCCCTTTTTTACTAGTGTTTGGCCGGAGTTGGGCCTCCCCACGCCAACCTCCATCGGCCTACTCGGCTTCGGCAATGGTTGTCGGTGGCCCTTTCCATTTTGTGGAAAGTTTAGGACTTGAGGAACACTTGGGTCTTCCACAACGAGACTCGTCCCGCTTGTGTCGCCATTAGGAGTATCATTAACGATCTCAAAGTTTGGTCCTTCAGATTTAAAGATCCCACAAAGAGGGTTGATATCTTGTCATGGTGTCAATACCTTTCTTCACGAGCACGCCCGCGAAAAAAGAAAAATCTTGACGCTCTATCGCTGTCTTGTAATACTTCATGTTTGGCACCTTTGTGTAATGTATTAAGGTGAAGATCCTTTCTGATGAGAAAATAGGCAGTTTTTCGATTAAATTAATCCATGAATAAATCATGAGCATGACATGGACAGCATTGATAACATACTGATTATGATCTAACAGAGCATGTACTACGCATATAGTAGAAACATCTACGCATACCGCTAGTACTGCTACAACGGAAAGAAACACAAGAGGGATAAGCAATGTATACCCTCCAATCGCCACGCTGTGTGGGCGGTGGCGGTGACAAAGCAGCCGCGCATCCTCGGCGCCTTCTTGTCGGCCTCGGCTTTCTCAACGGCGGCACGGTCGGTGTCGGTCGACATGGTGATGATGAAGGTGATGCGGACGAGATGAACGAAGCGGCAATCGGCGTAGTCGCTACCAAAAACCCATCGCCTCTCTCCCGCATAAGATCCGGAGAGGCGTGGTTTCGAGGCTGCTCTCCCGTCAACCTCTGTCTGCGGTGAACGGACGGAGCGCCGGCGGCAGCAGCAGCAGAGGCGACGTGGGCGTGGAGGCGGAGATGCGTTCCGTTTCGTGGCGGCTAGGGTTGGCGCGCCCACATATATATGTGCGGCACAGGAGAGACATGGGCTGAACCCACGCCCAGTCGGTAGCCCACGATCCGACGCCTCGGATCGTGGCCCCACCTGTCAAAGACTCTCCGTTCTGACCGCAAAAGAAGCGCATAGGAGTGAGCTCGGCTCGGCTCAATCCCGCAACCCGCGGCGCGTCGTGACGAGGCGTGGCATGGCGAGGCGAGCGGAGGAGGAGGAGTGCCAGAGGGCCTCATCTCTTCTCAAGCTCCAATAGCATGAGGGAGAGAGTCCCTTATAAACCACTCCAACTCTCCTTCCACTTCCAAGGTGGGACTAAACTTCCCACCACCTTGTCATGCCACCTACATGGGCCCTTAGAGATTAAATCTGAAATTGTCATATGGGCTCTAGGCCCATCTCATATTTCAACAATCCCCCACCAGATCTCAGGGGCCCAGTTTGTCCTTTGTTCCAAACACTGTTTTGATATACCAAAGATCTCGGTGGAGACCGATTAAGGTTGAGCTCCACCTAGACCAAGTAGTTACACTCCTTAACAACCGAACAATGGATTATGCCTTGAATTGTCGGGCTTACGCCAAGAAGTTTCACCACAAGTCTCACTGACACGAGGCTGCCAAGGCCGACCCCTCGGGTGGAGCATATTAGTCACACTCTGGCCTATTCATGAGCTTGCTAGAGATCACCCCAATCTCATAGACTGTGACCAGCAGATCGGGCTCATATAGGTGTGTTCCTCCAAAGATCGCTCTGTAGGATAGCATCTTGCTTACGATATAAGCCTTGGAACACATTAAGACAAGAGTCATCCTTCCATACAGCTTTTCGAGAGTATTGCATCTCCAATGGAGTGGGTTAGTAAAATTACTCTCCTCGCCACACCACCGCTTGTTTTCCCAGGCCCTACTTCACGGGATCTCCGATCACATAGGTTGGGTTACTACCATGGCAACTCATGTGGGTCTCATACCCATCTCCCTTGATGCGCTATCTATCACAACACGTGATAGCCCTTTAGTGAAGGGATCTGCCAGATTCTTAGCCGTTTGGATATAATCCAATGCTATCACTCCGGAGTTTCTCAATTTTCGATCGCTTTCAATCTCATTCTTATGTGTTTGTTGGACTTCATGTTGTCCTTTGAACTCTTCACCTTGACAATAACTGCTTGATTGTCACAAATCATAAGGATGGCCGAACCGCTTTTCAACCACCGGCAAGTCCATCAACAGATCTCGGCCATTCGCTTCGCCACCCGATGTGTCTAATGTCTGTTAATTCTGCTTCCATTGTCGATCTTGTTAAGATCGTTTGCTTGCAAGACTTCCGTGAAACAGCACCACCTCCAAGAGTAAAAATATACCCGCCAGGCCTTCATCTCATCAAGATCGAGATCCAATTCGCATCACTATACCCTTCAAGTACCGACGGGTATCCGTATAGTGAAGTCCATAGTTCATAGTACCTTTCGAGATAGCGCATAAGCTGTCTCAAGAGCACGCCATCGTACATCACCCGGTTTGAAACAAACCGCCTCGATTCTAATAGCAAATGCGATGTCGAGCCTCGTTGCGCTCGCTAGATACTGGAGTGAACCAACAATCTGAGAGTATCTCAATTGATCTATAGCTGTGCCTTTTGACTTTCGAATCAGCACACTAGAATCATATGGTGTTTGAGATGGTTTGTGTAACGCCCTCGATGCGGCTATATCTCCCACGTGTCGAAGCACGACTTAGAGGCATAACCGCATTGAAAGCAATGTCGCAAGTGAGGTAATCTTCACACAACCCATGTAATACATAAGGGAAAAGATACATAGTTGGCTTACAATCGCCACTTCACACAATTACAAGAATAAAGCATTACATCATCCAGATACAATCAAGGTCCGACTACGGAACTAAAATAAAAGAAGAACCCCAAATGCGACAAAGGTCCTCGATCGACCCCAACTGGGCTCCACTACTGATCAACTAGAACAAAACAACACAAAGGGCAAGATCTTCATCGAGCTCCTCCTTGAGCTTGGTTGCGTCACCGCCGGTAACATAGGCACCGCAAACTGGTTTTGAAGTATCCGTGAGCCACGGGGACTCAGCAATCTCGCACCCGCGAGATCAAGACTATTTAAGCTTGTGGGTAAGGTAAAGGCATGAGGTGGAGCTGCAGCAAGCGACTAGCATATATGGTGGCTACAATCGCAAAAGAGAGCGAGAAGAGAAGGCAAAGCACGGTCGATAAAAGTATGATCAAGAAGTGATCCTATAGCAACCCACGCCAAGCATAACTCCAACATCAGTGTTCACTTCCCGGACTCACGGAAAGAGACCATCACGGTTACACACACGGTTGATGTATTTTAATTAAGGTCAACTTCAGGTCTTCTACAACCGGACGTTAACAAATTCCCATCTGCCACATAACCGCGGGCACGGCTCTTGAAAGTTTATAACCCTGCAGGGGTGTCCCAACTTAGCCCATGACAAGCTCTCACGGTCAACGGAGGAATAGACCTCCACCCGAGACACTCCGATCAGACTCGGTATCCCGGTACAACAAGACATTTCGACAGGGTAAAACTAAACCAGCAACACCGCCCGAATGTGTCGACAAATTCCGATAGGAGCTGCACATATCTCTTTCTCAGGGCACACTCAGATGAGACTAGCTACGAGTAAAACCAACCCTCAAGTTTCCCCGAGGTGGCCCCGCAGGCAGCTCGGTTCGGACCAACACCCAGAGGAGCACTGGCCCGGGGGGGTTAAAATAAAGATGACCCTTGAGTCTGCAGAACCCAAGGGAAGGTGGTAGGTTGTTAGTGCAAATGGTAAAACAAATGTTGGGCATTGCTGGAGAAGCTTTACTTAAGGCGAACTGTCAAGGGGTTCCCATTATAGCCCAACCGTGTGAGGAACGCAAAATCCGGGAACATAACACCGATATGACGGAAACTAGGGCGGCAAGAGTGGAACAAAACACCAGGCATAAGGCCGAGCCTTCCACCCTTTACCAAGTATATAGATGCATTAATTAAATAAGATATATTGTGATATCCCAACAAGTAAACATGTTCCAACAAGGAACAACATCTTCATGTTCCAACAAGGAACAAACTTCAATCTTCACCGCAACTAACAACGCTATAAGAGGGCTGAGCAAAGCGGCAACATAGCCAATCAACGGTTTCCTAGGAATGGTGTCAAAGGTTAGAGGTTTGACATGGCAATTTGGGAGGTCGACAAGCAAATGGTAGGCATCGCAAAGATTGGCATAGCAAAAGAGCGAGCAAACTAGCATAGCAAAGATAGTAGTGATTTCGAGGGTATGATCATCTTGCCTGAGATCCCGCAAGGAAGAAGAACGAGTCCATGAAGAAGACAAACGGACGTAGTCGAACGAATCCTCACAACTCCGGAACGAAACCGAAGCTAACGAGAGAAGCAAACCGGAAAGAAGCAAACAACATAGTAAACAACCATCACATAAACATGGCATGTTGCACAACCAAGGATGATGCATGTCCGGTTTAATGAAACATGGCATGGCAATATGCACAAACAACACTACAAGTTAAGTGGAGCTCAATATGCAACGAGTTGCATATTGACGAAACACCACATTAATTATTTAGTTCTCTCTCGGTTATGAACAAGACAAGATTAAATGTTGGTTAACATGGCGAGAGGTGAAGCATAATTAAACTACACCATCTAAACAATTTAAATGGGGCCGGATATAAAAACAACAAATCCGGTAAATCCCCATATGCATTTAGCAATTTAATGCAACAACAAGTTTAAACATTTTAATTGTTGTTATCATGATGCGGATGACATGATGCAATGCAAAAGATGACATGATGCAATGCAACAAGCAAATAAAACACACGGCGAAACTCGGAATAGCTGGAAGTCTTCTGGAGCGTCGGTCTCGGGGCGTTACAACACTCCACCACTATGAGAGGATCTCGTCCCGAGATCTAGAATGGCACCGGAGGGAAACAAAAGAGGAAGAGAAAGGTAAAACTAAGTTGCTTCTTTGACAAATGAGTGAAACGACGAACCTTGAGAGGTTGAACAAATTGAAAGAAAGAATACAATGGAAAGAACAAGATTGCAAACACTCCATTAGCAAAGAGGAAAAGGGAACATTCGAGAACCTTGTAGGTTGAGAGACATGAGAAAAATAGCTTCACGAACGAAAAGAATATGACCACCTCGGTATGATGAGATAGTCAAGGAACAAGAATGACAGAATTTGGACAGCCCTCCGGTAGAAAAGAGAAGAAAACTTGACGAGATGAAAAGATATTGAAGAGATGAAACAACACTCCGGTTAAATGGATAAGCAAGAAAAGAACACGATCCTCACAAAACAAGGTGATGGGTGAAAAGAGCAACATCACAATGCCTCCGGATGAAAGAATAGAAGAAGATCATTGGAATAAAGGGACGGAGAAGAAAATGACAACTTCTGCCACCAAGGGAAACAAATGATTGGATTGATATCAACAAGGAGACGAGAAACTTATTTCACCGGGAGGACAAATGAAGAACTTGGGTCATTTATAAGCACCATAAATAGCAACAATCCTTAGGGAAAACTTTAGGTGAAGTATAACCCAAGATAACTCCAACAAAGGGATTGATGGATTTAAAATACCTCATTCTTGACAACATTATGAATCATGAAACATGAAGGAAATTGTCAAGAGTGACATAACACCATCTCAAAAGATAAGATAGAAGGAATTGCACTTTGGAATGCACGATGAAGAATGCTTGAACTCCTCAAAACAAGACATGTGTTGAACACCATGTTCAATTTTGAGTATGGCTTGACGGATCTTAACTTCAAGAGAAATCTTGAAGAAGAATTGGAGAATGAAAAGAATCCTTGACGAAGCACCACTCCGGTAATAAACGGATGATAAAAAGAAAGAGAAGTTGAAAACACAAGGTGAAGCCTTGCTATGATTTAGATGGAGCTTCGTGACGAGATAATGCGGAAAACTTGGAACTCCGTAAGAAAGATGAACAACAAGAAACCAAGAATTTATTCATCATGAACAAACTCCGAAAGAAGGAATTAATCACTTGGATGAAACAAGAACAAGAATTATGTTATGCTTATCCTTCATCAATTAAATTGATGACCCACAATGGATTTGGCATGCCACATATTCTCGTAGAAAGGATTAAGATAGATACGGCGCAAGCTTGGGAAGGTCTTCAATGAACCACCGGTAGGATTGGAAAGAACGAATGAATGAATTGATACGATGAACAAGGAAGAGACATCTTGAAAGAACCACCGTAAGAATTGAAAATGATCGAAATAGGGGTGCATCACCGGTAAGAATAAGCAAATGAACGAAGGTGCTTGAGACAAATTAGATACATGAGAACAAAGAGATCAAGAACTGATTAGAGGATATTCAATTGATGCACCGGCAAGATAGGAGAATGATAACTGATAGCTGAAAATGAATAAACCTGAATTGATGGACTACAGATGACAAACTGAGAAGGCTCTTGAATATCTCCCGATGGGTGAAAAAGATTCTCACAATCGAAAACAATTATTAGAGGATGTCCACAAGCTAGCACCATGAATCTTGAAGAGAATAGAGCAAGATTAAAGAGAAACTCTTCTTCGGTCTTCAAATGATGAGAATGACAACGAGAAACACCACCAAGAATTATTGAGGCACACCGGAAGAATCAAAAGCGAAGAGGTTGAGCCAATTATGAAAAGAATTTGAAAGATCTTGGAGAAAACATTTGACTGATGATGACTCATTCTTACGTCAAACTTGGAGAAGAATTTAGGATAGCTCTGGAAAAATAGAAGAGTCAGGTAAGATCCTGGGAAAAGACCTGTGGGTTAGGGCCCACTCAAAAGAACACCGTTGAAAAGATTTAAAAGAGATGTTGCACCGGTTGAATTAAATGACTTGAATGAGATACCAATCTCGAAAGAGCTTGAACGAATGCAGAGTGGAAACACGAATCTTCGAGATATCTTGAGCACTCCGGAATAACAAATAGCGAGAAGTAGAATGATAATGAGGTGCACCGGTATGAGAAGACATTGAAATGAGGAAAAGGGTATGATCAACAAAACTTGACTTGAATCCACCGGAGAAGAGAAAAGAATGAGGAATGACGAACTAGTAGAACATCTTCTTGAGAACCACCGGGTAAGAACATTGACGGAAAAGAATGGAGAAACTTCACATGAATAAATGGATGCTTGATTAAGAAATCCGAGTCCTTGAAGAAAAAGGGTGGGTGGGCGGGAAAAACAAAGGTAACTTGGAGACGGATGAAACAAACACCGTTGAGAAGAAATGATAATTGGTCTTGCTGATGTTGAAGTGATCGGATCCACTTGAAGAGAAACACGCCGGTTGAAAAGGATTGACATGACAATCTCGATTGTCGAGAAGGATTGGTATTCACATCGGAGTATGAGAACACCATTTTGGAAAGGTATGGAATCAACACTTGACATTGAAGCAACTCAATACCACAACTCAAAACAAAACAAAGGACTGGCTTGCGAATAAGCGGAACAAACATATGATAGAGATTTCATCCGGTTTTCGTGGTGGGGCCTACACGGGCTCAATCGACAAAGCACCATCATGTACAAGGCAAGGCACATGACATACGAAGTGTCCCGAATCGGCATAGCCAAGGATTCTTTAAGACACAACGAGACCATCAGTAAACCAACCGTGAATAGGCGGACCACTAGACGTCGAACCCCAATTTCATATCATACATCCGTCGGAAAGATATCCTAAGAGCTACTTGAATTCCCACCTATAAAACTCCCAAACTTTCGGTTATGCAATCTGGTGTTGGGGATACAGGAGAATTAATATCTCACACAAACTAACAATCCCTACATCCAATTGTATCCATCCGTCAACACATAACCAAGAAACCTTCGGAAATCGTCTACCTCAACCTTCGAAAAGCATCCGTTATACAAGTCATGGAAATACTCCCGTACTCACCTCAAGATCGGGTTAGCGGGTTATCTCACCAACAACTGCATAAAAGAGATTTTCGATGTCGGCGCATTAAACTCGTATTCCGAATCTGCAACGATAAAATTATGACGACAACACCTCGGAGCTCAACTCCCGGGACACCGCCACAACCCCTAAATGTCGAGGCAACCAAGACAATGTTGTCATCATAAAACCATCGAACGATTCTAAGATACCCGCGTGATCCTAAAAAATTTTTTAGTGAAATTTGAGAAGAGAAGAGTCAAAACTCTACGTCAGATACCTCACCGTAAGGTCAAGGACCGGGAGTAAAAAGAATTCTAACTCTCCGATATATATAATCCTAAATGACTCAAAACATTTTTCTAGACACAACTCGCCACTAAAAACGATCAAGCAAAGGGGGCCCTAAGGTCGGGGATGGCTCGATTACCAACTTGTAACGCCTCGATGCGGCTATATCTCCCACGGTCGGGCACGACTTAGAGGCATAACCGCATTGAAAGCAATGTCGCAAGTGAGGTAATCTTCACACAACCCATGTAATACATAAGGAAAAGATACATAGTTGGCTTACAATCGCCACTTCACACAATTACAAGAATAAAGCATTACATCATCCAGATACAATCAAGGTCCGACTACGGAACTAAAATAAAAGAAGAACCCCAAATGCATAAAGGTCCTCGATCGACCCCAACCGGGCTCCACTCTTCGATCAACTAGAACAAAACAACACAAAGGGCAAGATCTTCATCGAGCTCCTCCTTGAGCTTGGTTGCGCCACCGCCGGTAACATAGGCACCGCAAACTGGTTTTGAAGTATCCGTGAGCCACGGGACTCAGCAATCTCGCACCCGCGAGATCAAGACTATTTAAGCTTGTGGGTAAGGTAAAGGCATGAGGTGGAGCTGCAGCAGTTTACTAGCATATATGGTGGCTACAATCGCAAAAGAGAGTGAGAAGAGAAGGCAAAGCACGGTCGATAAAAGTATGATCAAGAAGTGATCCTATAGCAACCTCGCCAAGCATAACTCCAACACCGTGTTCACTTCCCGGACTCTGCCGGAAAGAGACCATCACGGTTACACACACGGTTGATGTATTTTAATTAAGGTCAACTTCAGGTCTTCTACAACCGGACGTTAACAAATTCCCATCTACCACATAACCGCGGGCTCTCGAAAGTTTATAACCCTGCAGGGGTGTCCCAACTTAGCCCATGACAAGCTCTCACGGTCAACGGAGGAATAGACCTCCACCCGAGACACTCCGATCAGACTCGGTATCCCGGTACAACAAGACATTTCGACAGGGTAAAACTAAACCAGCAACACCGCCCGAATGTGCCGACAAATCCCGATAGGAGCTGCACATATCTCTTTCTCGTGGCACACTCGGATGAGACTAGCTACGAGTAAAACCAACCTCAAGTTTCCCGAGGTGGCCCATGCAGTAGCTCGGTTCGGACCAACACCCAGAGGAGCACCGCCCGGGGGTTAAATAAAGATGACCCTTGAGTCTGCAGAACCCAAGGGAAGGTGGTAGGTTGTTAGTGCAAATGGTAAAACCAATGTTGGGCATTGCCGAGAAGCTTTACTTAAGGCGAATCGTCAAGGGGTTCCCATTATAGCCCAACCGTGTGAGGAACGCAAAATCCGGGAACATAACACCGATATGACGGAAACTAGGGCGGCAAGAGTGGAACAAAACACCAGGCATAAGGCCGAGCCTTCCACCCTTTACCAAGTATATAGATGCATTAATTAAATAAGATATATTGTGATATCCCAACAAGTAAACATGTTCCAACAAGGAACAACATCTTCATGTTCCAACAAGGAACAAACTTCAATCTTCACCTGCAACTAACAACGCTATAAGAGGGGCTGAGCAAAGCGGTAACATAGCCAATCAATGGTTTGCTAGGAGTGGTGTCAAAGGTTAGAGGTTTGACATGGCAATTTGGGAGGCTGACAAGCGAATGGTAGGCATCGCAGCATTGGCATAGCAAAAGAGCGAGCAAACTAGCATAGCAAAGATAGTAGTGATTTCGAGGGTATGATCATCTTGCCTGAGATCCCGCAAGGAAGAAGAACGAGTCCATGAAGAAGACAAACGGACGTAGTCGAACGAATCCTCACAACTCCGAACGAAACCGGCTAACGAGAGAAGCAAACCGGAAAGAAGCAAACAACATAGTAAACAACCATCACATAAACATGGCATGATGCACAACCAAGGATGATGCATGTCCGGTTTAATGAAACATGGCATGGCAATATGCACAAACAACACTACAAGTTAAGTGGAGCTCAATATGCAACGAGTTGCATATTGACGAAACACCACATTAATTATTTAGTTCTCTCTCGGTTATGAACAAGACAAGATTAAATGTTGGTTAACATGGCGAGAGGTGAAGCATAATTAAACTACACCATCTAAACAATTTAAATGGGGCCGGATATAAAAACAACAAATCCGGTAAATCCCCATATGCATTTAGCAATTTAATGCAACAACAAGTTTAAACATTTTAATTGTTGTTATCATGATGCGGATGACATGATGCAATGCAAAAGATGACATGATGCAATGCAACAAGCAAATAAAACACACGGCGAAACTCGGAATAGCTGGAAGTCTTCTGGAGCGTCGGTCTCGGGGAGTTACAGTTTGCAGTTCGAATATCCAAAATGACTCAACACCTTCTCAACATAATGGGATTGCAGAAGTGTAATCCCACCCTCATCATCTCTCAATAGCTTGATGTTCAAGATAACATCAGCCACTCCAAGGTCCTTCATCTCAAAGTTCTGAGACAGGAAAGACTTAACCTCCTCGATCAACTTGAGATTAGTTCCAAATATCAGTATGTCATCAACATACAAACACAGATCACCCTTCGCCCCCACCATAGCGATAGTATACACATTTGTCGGCCTCATTAACAACAAAGCCAACAGATGTTAACGTTTCATTAAACTTGTCATGCCATTGCTTAGGCGCTTGTCTCAGGCCATACAAAGATTTCACCAACTTACACACCTTTCCTTCCTGACCATCCATCACAATGCCGTCAGGCTGTTGCATATAGATTTCCTCCTTTAGCTCTCCGTTCAGGAAAGCCGTCTTAACATCCATCTGATGAATGAGAAGACCATGCGAGGCCGCCAACGAGAGTAATACTCGGATGGTGGTCAGTCTGGCCACAGGTGAATAAGTGTCGAAGAAATCTTCTTCTTCTTTCTGGGCGTAGCCCTTGGCCACAAGCCTAGCCTTGTATTTTTCTATCGTACCATCGGGCCTAAGCTTCTTCTTGAATACCCACTTGTATCCCAATGGTTTGCAACCATAAGGACGTTCAGTAAGCTCCCAAGTCCCGTTAGCCATGATGGAATCCATCTCGCTACGGACCGCATCCTTCTAGTAGTCAGCTTCTGGAGATGCATACGCTTCTGAAATAGAAGTGGGATTATCCTCCACGAGGTATATGAAGAAATCATCACCAAAGGCCTTTACAGTCCTTTTGTCTCTTACCCCTACCAAGGATTCCTCATTATCCTCCTCAGATTTTCATCATGTGTTTGATTATAATATTCCATCGAATGGCGGGTTCAGAGTCTCCTCAGATTCTGCCTAGAAGTGCTTTGTACATCTCTCATGGGGAAAATATCCTCAAAGAATGTAGCATCTTTAGACTCCATAATTGTACCGACCTTCATGTCGATACCTCAGATTTCACTACTAGAAATCTATAGCCAACACTATTCATAGCGTAGCCCAAATTAACACAATCCACGTCTTTGGTCCAAGCTTACGCTTTTGGGGATTGGCACATTAACTTTAGCCAAGCAGCCCCAAGCACGTAAGCACGAGAGTGTTGTCCTTCTCTTGGTCCACTTCTCATAAGGAGTGATCTCGTTATCCTTTGTCGGAACTTTATTCAGACATGACATGATGTCATTATAGCCTCCCCACCATGCCTTGGATAAACCCGACGATCTAACATGGCGTTAACCAAATCGCTTAGAGTACGGTTTTTCCGCTCGGCAACCCCATTTGACTGGGTGAGTAGGGAGGCGTCCTCTCATGAATAATACCGTGTTCCGCATAAAAGCATCAAACTCTTTCGAGAAGTACTTCCACCACGATCCGACCGACTCGTTTAATTTTCTTTTCAAGTTGATTCTCAACTTCGCCTTATAGATTTTGAAGTAGTGTAGAGCCTCATCTTTAGTATTTAACAGATACACATAGCAATATCTAGTGGAATCATCTATCAAAGTCATGAAATATTTCTTTCCTCCTTTAGTCAACACACCATTCATCTCACACGATCGTAATGTATGAGTTCCAAGGCGCCAAGTGTCTCTCCTCTGCTGCCTTGTGAGGCTTGCGAGGTTGCTTAGATTGCACACACGAATGGCACTTAGAACCTTTGGCTAAAGGGAAACTCGGATTAAATTCGATTTTGCTAGCAGCGTCATAACACCGAAACTAATGTGACAAAGACGTGAATGCCGACTTCGACTCATTAACACTCAAATGAATATTGTTCACGACTTTATTACATAGATCTGCAAGAGAAAGGCGGAACATGCCTCCGCATTCATAACCCTTTCCAACAAATAGTCCATATTTCGTAACAACTAATTTATTAGACTCGAATACCAACTTAAACCCTTCTCTACATAGAAGGGAGCCACTAACGAGGTTCTTCTTGATGGCGGGACATGTCAGCACGTTCTTCACCAGACGATCCTGCCAAGTAAACTTCAGATCGACCGTGCCAACACCAAGAACAGAAGCACTCGCGCCATTCCCCATCAAGACGGACCCGTGACTGTGGCCCGGTAAGAAGAAAACAAAGAAATGTCAGCACACACATGAACACCTGCACCTGTGTCGACCCACCAGTCGGTGGACGACCAAACTGAAAATACAGCAAATAAATTACCGTACCCAGATGCACCACTCTCATTGTTGCTCACAATCATATTGACAGACTTGGAGTCCTGCCCTTGCTTCTTGTACTTGTTTGGGCACTTGTTGGCCCAATGTTCAACCGAACCACAAGTAAAGCAGCCCTCATCCTTCTTGTTCTTCTTGAAGGTCTTCTTACCCTTCTTCTTAAAGTCGGCAATTGTTGGACACCGCTCTTTCCCACAGGCTTGTGGGAATTGGAGTTCTTCCGATGCACCATATTGGCCATGAAGTTCCTTCGACCCTTTTCCGTGCGAGTCCTTTGCCCTTGAGTTCTGCTCAACACTCAGATGACCAATGACATCCTCCACAGAGAATTCACGCCTCTGATGTTTCAGAGTGGTGGCAAAGTTCCTCCAGGAATTGGGGAGCTTAGCGATTATGCAGCCCGCGACAAATTTGCCCGGTAACTCGCACTTAAGAAGCTCAAGCTCCTTAACAATGCATATTATCTCATGAGCTGCTCCAATACAGACGGTTTTCAACCATCTTGTAATCGTGGAACTGCTCTATAATATACATCTCGCTCCTGCATCGGCAGCCCCGAACTTAGATTCGAGCGCCCCACAAGTCTCTGGCGCACCGCATATGTAAATATGCATCAACCAGCTTATCTCCAATCACGCCGTAACTGCCCGAGGAACACCACGGTGGCCTCCTTAAACGCCTTCTCCTGCTCAGAGCGATCGCTCTGTAGGAGTCACACCGCGACCTGTAACACGTTCATGGCCGTGAGCCATAAGGTGGTTTTAGTCTGCCAACGCTTAAAGTACGTCCCCGTAAACGGGGACGGTTTCAGTGCAGCAGCAAAACCAGAATTCGAAAACTTTTGGATTGATGAGAAAATAGGCAGTTTTTCGATTAAATTAATCCATGAATAAATCATGAGCATGACATGGACAGCATTGATAACATACTGATTATGATCTAACAGAGCATGTACTACGATATAGTAGAAACATCTACGATATCGCTAGTATTGCTACAACGAAAGAAACACGAGAGGATAAGCAATGTATACCTCCAATCGCCACGCTGTGGCGGTGGCGGTGACAAGAGCAGCGGCATCCTCGGCGGCCTTCTTGTCGGCCTCGGCTTTCTCGGTGGCGGTCGACATGGTGATGATGAAGGTGATGCGGACGAGATGAACGAAGCGAGCGATCAGCGTAGTCGCTACCCAAAACCTAATCGCCTCTCCCCATACAGATCCGGAGAGGCGTGGTTTCGAGGCTCGCTCTCCTGCCAACCGTGTACGCGTGAACGGGCGGAGCGCCGCGGCAGCAGCAGCAGAGAGAACGACGTGGGCGTGAAGGCGGAGATGCGTTACGTTCGTGGCGGCTAGGGTTGGCGCGCCCACATATATATGTGCGTCACAGGAGAGACGTGGGCTGAACCCACGTCCAAGTCGGTAGCCCACGATTCGACGTCTCAGATCGTGGCCCCACCTGTCAAAGACTCTCCGTTCCTGACCGGCAACCCGCATAGGAGTGAGCTCGGCTCGGCTCAATCCCGCGGCGCGGCGCGGCGCGTCGTGACGAGGCGTGGCGAGCGGAGGAGGAGGACTGCGCGAGGGCCTCATCTCTTCTCAAGCTCCAATAGCATGAGGGAGAGAGTCCATTATAAACCACTCCAACTCTCCTTCCACTTCCAAGGTGGGACTAAACTTTCCACCACCTTGTCATGCCACCTACATGGGCCCTTAGAGATTAAATCTGAAATTGTCATATGGGCTCTAGGCCCATCTCATATTTCAACACTTTCCTCCGGCGATTGTTTAAAGAAAAAATGGTCGAGTATTACTCCGCCGGTTAGACAGTCGAAATGTAGAAACAAGGACGCATCAGATTACATCGAGCTCAAGCATTCCAATCAAGGGATCCCCAAGGGAATCCATCGAGCAGTCAGAGGGCGATTCGAACAGTCAGCTCAAGGTCGCTGCGAGGATGAAATCAACAAAGGAGTGCGCATGCAGTGGGTCCAGGTCAGAGCAGACCATGCAGTGCAGAGTTTGTGCAGCGCTCCAGAACCCAGACCGGCGGCACAGTTGGTTCTTTTGCAAAGGGCAGGAGAGGAGCAGCACATTATGGGCTAATCATGCCAAATGCAAAGGCACCAAGCCGCAGCTTTTTACCGCCCTTTGATGATCCCTCCCTTTTCCCTATCTTTCTCCTCATCATATGTGTCATCATGCATTGCACACCCACACACTAAACACGCACTCCTTTTCAACTTTCACCTTTTTACCACTCCAAATATTTTATACTCCAAACACTAGCTACTCTCTCTCTCTCTCTCTCTCTCTCTCTCTCTCTCTCCGGTAGTCTCCGTCTCACTAACCCAGTTCCCCTCTCTTGCTCTCTCCTATATTAATCCAGCTGCTGGTATTGTTGCTTCCACTACTAGCTTAGATTGCTTGAGTGATGCCCCACACCGACCTAAGAACAAAAGTTGCCCTTTTGTCTCCAAATCAAGACTAGTTAAGCACCAGCAGTACGTCGACCAACAACAACAATCTCATCGAGAGCTAGCAAGACACCAAGCCAAGAAGGAGCACAATAATGGCGAGTGAAGCCATGCCCAACCCTTTCGCTCCTCTCACCAACCAGCCGCAGCAGCAGCCGCCGCCGTCCCATGAACACCCTGCCGCTCCTCCCCCGAAGAAGAAGCGCAATCTCCCCGGCACACCAGGTAATAAGTCGTCCAGTCTCAGTACGTATATCCCCTGCAGCAGAGCTGCAGCTGCATGCATGTTGTCTGTTTGCAAATTCCAACCGGTGGTCGATCGTGTGCACTGACTGCAGACCCTGACGCGGAGGTGATCGCGCTGTCGCCGCGGACGCTGATGGCGACGAACCGGTTCGTGTGCGAGATCTGCGGCAAGGGGTTCCAGCGCGACCAGAACCTGCAGCTGCACAGGCGCGGCCACAACCTCCCCTGGAAGCTGCGGCAGCGGAGCGGCAAGGAGCCGAGGAAGCGCGTCTACGTCTGCCCCGAGAAGAGCTGCGTCCACCACAACCCGTCCCGCGCGCTGGGCGACCTCACCGGTATCAAGAAGCACTTCTGCCGCAAGCACGGCGAGAAGAAGTGGAAGTGCGACAAGTGCGCCAAGCGCTACGCTGTCCAGTCCGACTGGAAGGCCCACTCCAAGACCTGCGGCACGCGCGAGTACCGCTGCGACTGCGGCACCCTCTTCTCCAGGCGGGACAGCTTCATCACGCACCGCGCCTTCTGCGACGCGCTCGCTGAGGAGACGGCCAGGCTCACGGCCGCTAGTTCAGGCGCCGCGGTGGCGGCCGTGCCGTCCATGTGCGGCGGCGGGCAGGGATACCTCTTCGCCAGGCCGAACAGCATGATGCTCCAGCCACCGCTCGCCGCGCACCTCAAGCCTGCCGCAGGAGGGCAGATGCTTGGCCACGCTGTGGGCGCCGTCGGGGACCCGCTCTGCGACGGCGCCGCGGCGAGGCACGGAGGGCTCTCGCTGTGGGGCAGCGACAACACGCTGCCGTCCTCCATGGGCCACCACATTGGCGGTCTCCTGTCGTCCGGTGGTGGTGGTACTGGCGCGCCAATGCCAATGCAGATGTACGCGGATCTCTTCGCGCCTAGCTCCGGTGCGCCGCCTCAGTTCGACATGGCGCAGCTCAGCTGGCTGTACGGGAACAACGGCGGCAACGGGAAGCTCTCGTCATCTAACGCCAGCGAGCTGACGACTAACTCCTCCAGAGAGGCGGACAGCGCGCCGTCCGTGTTCAGCGGCCAGCAGCACGCGAAGCCGGCCGCGGCGCCCACTGACATGTCGGCGACGGCGCTGCTGCAGAGAGCCGCGCAGATCGGCTCCGTCACATCCTCCAACACCTCGATGCCGCTCGCGGGGGCCTTTGAGCAGGCGCCCAACTCCGCCGGGCGGATCGACGAGCGCAGCAAGTTAGACGACAGAGCTCTTTTCGGCGCGAGCCAGCACCAGCACAATGCTAACGTCCCCAGCGCAATGAGCGAGCTCACGGCGGCCACCGGGAACATGCCGTACGACGTTTTCTCGGCGGCGCGGCACGCCGGTCTCAAGGACGCCGTCGGGAGGGAGGAGACCAGGGACTTCTTGGGCGTCGGCATGCAAGCACTCTGCTCATCATCGATACATGGGTGGATTTAGTTTAAGCGTGGCATGCATGTTAATCATGTAACCGTGGAGATACGAGTAGTAGTGTTTAATTCATCCGCGGCTATGTAAGCATGAACCGTGCATGCATGCATGCATGCTCGTATGCAACTTCACAAAATACCACAAGGCATTCCGTTTCAATTGGTTTACTCAGCTCAGCTGTCATTTCTGTTAGAAGGGAGAGAAGGGATTTGGTGGAATAGTTTTTATGTATTGCTTGAGCCTCGTGGCGCATATATATAGGAGTACAATGATCTACTTGGAGTACAAGACAAGCCAGAACAAATCCTAGTCTATCTCGTCTTTCCTAATAAACATTATACTCAACATCCCCCCGCAGTCACAACGGTAGCGACGCAGACGGTGAGATCGAGAAGAATCGAAGGCAAGCCGACGGACACCCCCCACAACAGAACGGCCGACGATCGCGAGTCGTGGCTGGAGTGGCAACCGACGAGGTTGCTCAAGCAAGCGGTAGCCCTTTATGCCGCTTTGTCGATGTAGCCGAGAGCGTGGGTGGTGGAGCCGTGGTCGAGGTAGCCGTCGCGAAGAATGCCGTGGTCGGCGTCGAGTCGGGTGGCGGTGTCGAGGAAGTCGCCGTGGAGCCGCGGCACAAGGGGCGCCGTGTTAGCATGGGCGCATTGGTGTCGAAGTAGTGGTGCGCCGAAGAAGATGTTGTTGACGACGCGTCGCGCGGGTTTGCCAAGCCCGGGACACATCGTGAGACGAAGGCACGCGCGTCGGTGTTGCCAGCACCGGCATGCGTGAGACGGACGAAGACGGTTGACGGTTACCAACAGGCTTGCCAGGCCCGGGGACACGTCGTGGATGAAGGCACACATCGGTGTTGCCAGCACCGGGCATGCGTAGACGAGGGACCTGCACGAGCTGTACGCCATGTCGAAGAAGTCGGAGAGGCCAGCAGAGAAGGACTCGACGACGGTTGCGGCGCCAATCGGCGCGGGGCCAATGTCGCCAGCGGTTGTCGGAGTAGATGAAGCGGTAGGGGTAGATGATGGCGACGCTGGCGACGAGCTGGTGCTGGACGAAGACGAAGGGGGTGGACGGGCAGAGGCGGCGGCTACAAAGGTAGCGGCGGCGGCGGCCAAAGAAGAGCGGCAGCGGCGGCCTGACGGCGGCGGCAGCGGCTAGGTTAGGAGTGCGGCGGCGGTGCTCGAAGTAGGCGAAGAACCTCGACAGCGGATTTAAGACCGGCGCGACGGTGGCGTTCGCGCCAAGGAAGACGGCGCGCGATACCACGGAGGTCGACGCGGGTGACGGCGGAGCGGACCCATGCTGGCGCGGCGCTACGGCCCGGCGGGCGACGCAGCGGCGGCAGCGGGTCGGGCGACGGCGAAAACCTCGGCGGCGGCGGGGACCGCGGCCGCGACGCTGCGTCCGGCGGGCGACGAACGGCGGTTCGCGGTCGGTGCAACCGCGGGGACGGCCTCGGGGCGGCAGCGTGGATCGCGTGCCACGCCGCTACGGCCCGACGGGCGATGAAGCGGCGGCGCGAGGGTCGGTGCAGCCACGGGGACGGCTCGAGCGGACGGCCCCGGAGCGGCGGTGGACCGCGGGCCACGGCACTACGGCCCGAAGGGGCAACGCAGCGGTGACGCGTGTCGGTGCAGCCGGGAGAAGAACCACGGGGCGGCGGCGCTGCGGCCCGACGGGGAGACGCAACGGCAGCCCGATGCTCGATCGGTGGAGAGGCGCGCTGAACTCGGGGACGATCTTCACGGGACCTGCGGATGCGCGCGTAACCGACGGGCCAGGTCGGTCGCGCGGGCGATGAGGCGGATCGCGGCGGCGAGCGGGTGATCAAGCCGATCGCGCGCGAGGTCGGGGACGCCGCTCGGTGAAGGCGTGGTGGCGGCGGAGTCCGAGATGAAGCCGGCGGCGGCGGGCGGCAGGGCGGCTATGATTGGCCGCCGCATGGCGCGAGGCCGCCGGGTCGAGGTGATGCAGGAGTCCCGGTCGGAGCAGGGCGGTGACGGCCGGCGTAGATCGACGAGCGGGCCGGCACGCGAACGGCGGCGGTGAAGGGCCGCCGCATGACGCGAGGCCGCCGGGTCGGGCGACCGGCGGGTAGAAGCGCGGACGACGCGCGAGGCCGCCGGGTCGGTGAAGACGCCGGTGTAGTCGACGCCGAAGTCGGAGTAGAGGCGACGGGTCGATGGCGGCGGGGCGCGCAAACCGGATCACAAAGACCGGAAAACCAAAAGTAGACGCCGATCAAAACGACCGGCGAGAGAGAAAACCAGATCAAAGGATCGGGAAAAAGACTCTCTAGGGCAGCCGCCAACACGGCCGGGCGGACGAACCCTAGGTACGGCGGCGCGCCCCGGCGGCGGTCATGGAGGCCGACCGCCTGGGCGGCAGCAGAAAAGAAGCGGCGGCGGCTAGGGTTTAGGATCGACTTGCGATAGATACCATGTTAGAAGGGAGAGAAGGGATTTGGTGGAATAGTTTTTATGTATTGCTTGAGCCTCGTGGCGCATATATATAGGAGTACAATGATCTACTTGGAGTACAAGACAAGACAGAACAAATCCTAGTCTATCTCGTCTTTCCTAATAAACATTATACTCAACAATTTCTTGTCTTAGCCAGCACATCATTCATGATTTTGTTACTTGTAGTACTTGATGGAATTTGAACCATTCAATGCTCTATTAGTGCCAGTGGAACTTAACCTCATATGGAAAAGATCTGAAGCAATGGTTGCAATGCCAGGCAAATCGAAGAGAAAAAGGGTGGCAAGAGATCCATGCATGCATATTCTCAAGAACTATGGTCTATATATCTTCTTCACGAAGAAAAATAGAAGGGAGACATTGAATCCTTTTTTAGACAAAAAAAAGAGAGAGAAAGAACCATTGATCAAAGAGTAGCTCCCTTTAGTTTATTACTTTGGTCTCAAGAAAAGAAAGCCAGTCCACCACTTTACAACTCTATTATTGCACAAACCAAATTACCTTTTCAGTGCAGCTAGCTATCCATATAGCTTGATCCTGTTTGAACATTTGTGCAATGTTATTCCTAGCCATAGTGGCACAAAGGAGGATCTTTGCCCCTAATAATCAACAAGAGATTTAAGTTGCTATCTTGTTGTGCTTGTCCAAATGTCAAAGAGTCTGAGGTTCAAGCAAGCCCAAAAGGGAACTTGAAACATAGCAATGGGGTGCCCAATAACCTAGCAACAATAAGGATAGGTGGTTATCCAATTAAGGAGAGGCACTACTGTTTTGAATGGCTGCCTTCCAGATCTTTTTATCATTAATAATTAGCCAGTGGTGCGCATCCAGACCACATTGGCTAGTGCTGCTTAACTTAATTGTCTATTTGTCTGCATACTCTTAGTGCATTTTGGTTGTAATGGAAGGTGGGCTAAAACAGGATATATTGTCTGGAGGTACTATATACTTGAGGTAAATACACCCGGAGTCATAGAACTTGCGCGCAACGGTCAGTTTGGTGCATAAACTTGCAAAATACATGTTCCCGGTCATCTAACTTGTCCTCTGGTTCATATACGGTGCTTTCTGCACTATTGGTCCGTGGCGGGGTGCCGCTGTCAGTGTGTAATCCGCACACACTTTTTTTTAGAAAGCCACCTTGCATTTTATTTATTAATGGTGAAAATCCTCAAATAATAAAATGGAAAATGCAGGTGCGGTGCCTAGGATTTGAACCCACTCCTGCTGGATTTTGCCACACATAGATTTAATCAGCACAATTTTTCTATATAAGATGGAGCATAGTTAAAGTAGAAATCAAAACCGGAAAAAGGTGTGAACAAAGGGGAAGCCCTATTTCGAACATATGATCGCATAATCTCGCAGAGCGTGCGAGTGTCAACCATCCGGCCACAACTATATAGACTTAAAGAGATAAACAAAATTTATCTTATGTATTCTTCTTTCTTTCTTTTTTCTATGTAAGAAAATAACTTATATTCTACGTAAACTTTTCGGAGAAATCAACTAGATTTTTTGTTTGAAGTCGAGTAATTTTAAATTTCAAAATATAGATAAAAGGAAATATAGTGCAGAATGAATGTACGTACATTTTTTGGACAAATCAACTAATTTTATTCAAATTTGAATCATCTACATAAAAGAAAAAATAGTTTAATAAATGTACATAAATTTCTTTCGGACAAACCAATGGATTTTTTAATTCAAATAATTATAAATTTGAAAAATCTAGATAAATAAAATATAGGTCAGAATGAATCTACATATTTTTTTTGGACAGATCAACTAATTTTTTTGAAATCGAATAATTTCGAATTTCAAAATCTAGATAAAAGGAAATATAGTCACAATGAATGTACGTATTTTTTGGACAAATAAACGAAAATTTTCTTTTAATTCAAATAATTTCCGATTTGAAAATCTAGATAGAAGAAAATATAGGTCAGAATGAATGTCATAATTTTTTTGAACAAATCTACTAAATTTTTATTTGAATTCCAATAATTTTACACTAAATAATATACATAAAATAAAATCTAGTGCAGAATGAATGTACGTAATTTTCTTTCAGAAAAATCAGCGGAATTTTTGTTTGAATCCAGAAATTTTGAAATTTAAAATCTAGAGAAAGAAAATATAGTTCAGAATGTGTACTTTTGTTCGAAAGAATATATACGTTAGTAGTTTGTAGTTAATACAAGCAGATCAGGTGGGTTGGTTAGGAGGCGTGCACTAACGTGACATGGCGCCTGTTCGATCTCACATCGACCTATTTCTTGCAACCCAAAATTTTATGGCGTTCGCCTCGGCCAGGAAGAAAATGAACAGAATCAAGGAGTTGAAGAAGGAGGATGGAACAATGGTGAAGGAAGGGGAGGAGCTCTCTAACTATGTCTGTTCGTTTTTTCAGGAGCTCTTCACGTCCAACATGGGTAATCGGCTTGATGAGCTGATTGCTATGGTCGAACCCCGCGTCACAGAACCCATGCATGCCATTTTGGATGCTGAATTTACACGGGAGGAGGTGAAGGCGGCCCTTGACCATATTGGTGATCTCAAAGCGCCGGGACCAGATGGTATGCCCTCAGTTGTGTATAAACGACACTGGGATTTCATGGGTGATAGAGTGGTGTGCGAGGTCCTTAGTGTTTTGAATGGAGGGCCGATTCCAGAGGGGTGGAATGACACGGTGGTGGTATTAATCCCGAAGGTCAAGAGCCCGAGTCGCATCAAGGATCTCCGCCCGATCAGTCTTTGCAACGTTATCTATAAGCTAGTGTCAAAGGTGATCGCTAACAGACTCAAGATCGTCCTTCCAAATATCATTTCAGAGAACCAAAGCGCATTTGTGCCGGGAAGGCTTATCACAGATAATGTGCTTATTGCGTATGAGCTGTCACACTACTTGCTGAATAAGAGGAGAGGGAAGGAGGGGATGGCTGCCGTTAAAGCAGACATGAGCAAAGCTTACGACCGGGTCGAATGGAACTTTTTAGCTGCGATGCTAAGTAAACTGGGCTTCAAACAACATTGGGTTGACTTGATCATGAAATGTGTCACCACGGTGAGATATCAGATAAAGGTTAATGGCGCTCTTACCCAACAATTCTGTCCGTCGAGGGGGCTGCGGCAGGGAGATCCGGCGTCCCCATATTTATTTGCTATTTGTGCTGAGGGCTTGTCCGCTCTCCTTCACGCGGGCGAACGGACCGGACTGATTAGCGGGATCAAAGTTTGCAGCAGTGCCCCGGTGGTGTCACACCTTTTCTTTGCGGATGATTCGATGCTGCTCATGAAGGCAACCCAGGAGGAGGCAGTGGCTATGAGGAACATTCTCGAGCTATACGAAAACTGCTCAGGGCAATGTATTAACACTGAAAAATCGGCCGTCATGTTCAGTTCCAACACTTCAGCATCTGACAGAGTTAGAGTGAAAGAGGCCTTGCAAATTGGGAGTGAAAACTGGAATGAGAAATACCTTGGGCTGCCTGTACATGTTGGGAAATCTAAGAGGAAAGCCTTCGCTTATCTCAAGGGTGCCATGGCCGGGCACATGTATGGGTGGTTAGAGAAGCTGATAGCGAAAACGGGGAAGGAAACTTTGGTGAAAGCTGTTGCTCAGGCGATTCCAACTTTCGCCATGTCTTGTTTCTATCTCACTAAATCTTTTTGCCAAGAACTGAGCTCGCTTATGGGGTCTTACTGGTGGAGGCAGCAAGACAAGGAAAACACCATCCACTGGATTAGCTGGGATAAGCTAATAAAATCAAAACCCCAAGGTGGATTAGGTTTCAGAGATATGCATGGGTTTAATATTGCTATGTTGTCAAAACAGATCTGGAGGATGATTGAGCACCCGGAATCTCTTTGTGCACAAATCCTGAAAGCAAAGTATTTCCCGGACACCCATGTGATTAAGGCGGAGCCTAAGGATGGCATCTCATATTCGTGGCGAAGTCTGCTACATGGCCTGAAGCTAGTGCGAGAAGGATATGTGTGGCGCGTTGGTGATGGTACGAGCATCAAGATCTGGGCTGACCCGTGGCTGCCGCGGCCGTGGGCGAAGACGGTTATGACGCCACGAGGGGAAACATACTGGAGTATGTCAGTGACTTGATCAGTCCTATAACAGGCAGCTGGGATGAACAACTCGTTCGGGATACCTTCTGGAATGTTGATGCGGAGTGTATCCTGCAAATACCAGTCCGAGAGGGGGTGCAAGACTTCATTGCGTGGCAGTTCGATCCCAAAGGCCAGCACTCCGTCAAGAGCGCATATAAACTGTACATGCAGTTGGAGAGGATGGCAGAAGATGGAGGAACAAGCACTAGCAATGCAGCGCTGGGTAACTTGGATGTGTGCCATGATGATTCCTGGAAACGAATCTGGAAGCTACCCTGCCCCAGGAACGTCCAAATGTTTGCATGGCGTGTTAAACATGAGTCTTTGGCGTTGCGGACAAACTTAGCAAGGAGGGGTATACCGATTGAGGATACAGCCTGCTTGTTCTGTGGAAGAGCAGCCGAGGATGGTGCTCATCTTTTCATAAAATGTAAGGTTGTTAAACAGGTGTGGCGGGATCTGGCATTAGAAGGAGAAAGGATGAAGCTGGAGGAGATAACATCAGTGCATGAGATGATGGATCACTTGTGGAGAATTGATGAGCAGAAAAGGATATGTATTCTCACCGCTTGGTGGCTGTGGTGGAGTAATCGGAACAAGCTCAGGGAAGGAGAACTCCCTTGGTCTGCGGAGGAGGTGGCAAGGCGCACTCGTTGCTACACTCTAGAATATCATCAAGTCTTCTCTAAAAAACCGGAGAAAAGGTGCGATGACAGATGGAGGCCGCCTCAGGAGAACATGATCAAGATAAATGTCGATGGATCGTTTGTGCCAGGCGATCAACACGCAGGTTGGGGTGTGGTGGCGCGAGACTCGGATGGCACTGTCATTTGTGCTCGCGCAGGCCGACAGGAGCATGTAGGTGATCCTTTCGGGGCGGAGGTCAATGCCATGGCGCATGGTGTTGCTCTGGCGGCGGAGCTTGGTATGCTGAGGGTGATCTTTGAGACTGATTCCCAGCTTGTTGCGGATGCTATGGACCTGAGACGGGCAGACTCGTCGGCTTATTCGGCTATCATCGAGGATATCAAACTACAGCTAAAGTTGTGGTTTTCTCATCATGTAATAGTGTCATGTAGGAGAGGGGCAAATTCTGTGGCCCATGAACTTGCTTCCTTGGGACGATCGTGTGATGCTGATCACTCGATGCAGTGGGACTATGATGTACCTGCCACGCTCGTGGCTTCTGTCCAGGGCGATTTGCCTGGACATCGTTAATGTCAAAGCTATGCTTTACTTCAAAAAAAAAAAAATTAAACCATACACTGACTTGTACGAACTTAAAAACAACTGAGTGTGTTTCTGCAAGAAAAAAAGTGCGTTCACTGCCCTTCAGCCGCTCCCGGCCACTGACAATGGGCCTTGTCGACGTTGACGTGCCATGCAAGCAGCGAATACACCCGCGTATGATAAATATGGTCGTATTTGTATGTCTGTGCAAGTTTGATAACCAGAAAAACGTATTTTACAAGTTTGCGCACCAAACTGACCGCCCCGCGCAAGTTCTAAGACTCCCGGTGCATTTACCTCTATATACTTCCTCCGTCTACGTATACAAGGTCATCATTTAAATGTGTCTAACTTTGGCCATTGATTGGTCAATGAAATATATGGTATATGTTATGAAAATATAAGACTAAATTCTTTTTTAAATGACATAATTTTATAACATGTAACATATACTTTATCAATTTAATCATGGTCAAAAGTAGGCACAAATTGCAAAGTGGATTTATATAAATAGATCGAGGATTTTTTTCTCCATTAGTTTGTTCATTATTACAGTCTCAAAAGCAGACATGTTACATGTTCCTACCTTTGAAAATACAACTATAAGAGTTGACCGGCGTATTCGGGCTATGTTTATATTTATTGTACTTATTATTACTTTTAATTATTTGCTCTCATGGTCAATTCTTATTTAATTTAACTTGCTGCTAAAAATATTGATAGTCACACATAATAGAAAATAATAAAAGTTATTATTAGACATTGGTCTGAATTCTATATACCTAAGAGAGTGACTCCACTACTTCTAATTATCTCAACATGTGTGCATTCACATCATTAGAAGTATTAGTCGTTAGATTTACTAGCTTGATCCATTAGCATCCGTTTGATCTATGCATGAAAATCTTTTACCAAGCAACATGAATTAGTGCATTCTAAGTGAATGTTAAATCATACCGCATTTAATTGTGCCATGCACAACTTCATGTTAAGATTTTTTTTGGTTATGTAGAAATCTCTCAGACATTTTAAATCGTAAGGACTGAATTGATATTCCACACAAGATTTATAAACTATATACCCAATTCAACGACAACACATGGGGTATCGTCTAATATATTGATAGTTGGCAAAGATACATTGGTGTGAGCGTGATGCGTGAAGACGATGTGATCACACTCAAGTCCATTGTATGTTCTACATAAATCATGCAAAATAGTAGTTGTTCATATTAATATCTCGATTCTTCTTTTTTGACTCCACTTGTCCGTTGTTAATTATATTTCTTGCTATTTCAGGAACAAGTTTACTAAGAGTTAGATCTAGACGTTAATGTCTCATATATCAATGGATCATATGTTTTCTTTCTTTGATGATGTGCTTTATACATCGATATTTGTTTAATCAGGGCCATGCACATTGCCTCCGAAGTTCAGATGCTTCTAGGCATCTGTATCTTATTCTAGTTGTCTTGTTGACGTTTTATCTTATTCACTTTGTGGTGGCTATTTTCTATTCACGACCCCTCCCTCAGAATCAGCCGATGTCATTTAACCAGTTTCGACGTAATTTTCACTCCCAAACTCCGATTTGAGTGTTTTTGTACTCATTTTGAACCTATCGACGCACCCTTATTAATAGTCATTTTGGTTGCCACATGATTTGTTAGATTTTTTTTGGAGGAACTTCATCGACGTTGAACACCTCCACCAACTATCATGCTCTTGTCATTGCTTCATCACCCAAACATAACCAGAGTGACCATTGGATACCATCTACAATGGCAACCACAAACGCCCACGACTATGCCATCAATGACGATCAGTTGATCCTTTGACACCTTCACCGTCAACAAGGCCATATATGGTAAGGTTCATACTATTGTGAACAAGCCCCTAAAGATGATGGACAGGAGAAGCTTCCCGAGCTCAAGTCTACCACTCCCTCGTCTGGGTTTGCATGGTATGCCTATTTGATTTCCTATTGGGTCTGAATTGATGTTTTCCCCTTTGAATATAGAAAATATATGAATCAATCCTGTATGGGAATATGTTATATTCCCGTAAACTAAATGACTGAAAAAAATCCTACAAATATCATACCTTGTAGAATTCCTACCAAGTCCCAGTAAACCAAAGGAGGCCTGAATGTACCCCAGTCCTCATATCTATGCATGCATGGATGGATGCATGATTATACAACTAAGGCATGTTGCCGGAGCTCAATCTGCAGATCCCTCGACATCCTAAGCTAGATGTCCTGGGATGATGGTAACAGGGACACGGAGTTTACCTAGTTCGAGCTCTCCAATGAGATCAAACCCTGCGTCCTGCTTGTGCTTTATTGTGTTGGAGTGTGTACAGAGTACAAAGTGCCGAGAGATTGTTTGATATTTTCTATGAGATAGACCCCTCGACTTATATAGCACATAAGGGGGGGTACTAGGTGTTGGTGTCAAAACCGGCAGATCTCGGTAGGGGGCCCAAGCTGTGCGTCTAAGGATCAATGGTAACAGGATGCCAGGGGACACAGTGTTTACCCAGGTTCGGGCCCTCTTAAGGGAGGTAAAACCTACTCCTGCTTGATTATATTTGACGAGTATAAAGATTACAAGAGTTGATCTACTTTGAGATCGTAGTGGCTAACCCTAGATGTCTAGCCTATGAGAATTCCGATGATGGTCAAGAAGATAGCCTCTACGGACTAACCCCTCCAGTTTATATACACACCAGAGGGGCCTAGGGTTCGTACAAGGTCAGTTTATCAGGGAAGGAAGCTTCCGGACTCTGTTCTTGCCGTCCATGTATTAAGAAGTCCCATCCGGACATGGTAGATAATCTTCAGCTTGATCTTGTACGGTCCATCCAACCCGACCCATACTCCTGGGCCGGACACTTGAGGACCCCTGAATCCAGGACTCCCTTAGTAGCCCCCGAACTTGCCTTCAATGCAGATGCAGTGTGCGGACGCAAGTCTTTGGCTTTGCAAGGCGGGTTCTTCATCATATTTCGGATTGATGATAGTCCGGTATCGGTTTCCGCATCCAGTCTTTATGATTCCTTCCCGCCGTCGCCTTGATTTCCACGCGTCTGAGTGAATGCGAATGGTCCATTACCCTTGTATTTTAATATTTTCAACATGCACAGGCTGCGCCTATATAACGTGGCTAGATCTTCAAAACGCCATCTCGCACCGCCCCAAAAGCAACAGAGCAAACCACGGAAACCATGGCTAGTGTCCGTGGCTCCTGCTCAATCGGCTCTAGACGCAAGGATACCCCCCCCCCTCCGCAGGCTGCAGCCGCATCTCCCCATCCCCTGATCCGTCCATCCCCAGATCGACAACCATCAGCGGCGGCTGGCACCGGCGGCGTCTCATCTGGTGGCCCCTTCCCATGGCTCGCCGCGCTCTCCTGCCGGGCCTCGCCTCCTCGTGAGTCACGACCCAGCCTCCTCCTCGTTCACCTCTTCGCCTCCTCATGAGTCCACCACGGTGACGGTGGCGAGCGACGTCCAGTCAATAAGCTGACCGCGAGTCCGCGACGGTGATAGTGGCGACGACGACGAAGACCGGCGACCTGCCTCCTCCTCCTCCATCTCAAGCGCAAGCAGCTGACCAACAGGTTGTTTGTTTCATCTCTTGCTTCTGCAATCTGTTGAATAGCGTATAATATCGATATTTCTGTAGTAACTCGGGAGTAGCTTGATGAGAAGGGTGGCTGTGTATGCGGTGATCTCTCTGCATTTTATTTTCAGTAGCTTGATGTTTAGAAGGGTGGCTGTGTATGTGATGTTCCGAAGGGTAGCTTGATGTATGCATGCCTTATTATTATGTGAGGCTTGGTGGGTGGTTGTGATCTGGAGATGAGCCGACTGATGGGCTACTTGTGTAGAGCTCAAGGTTGCTGAAGATATGCTACTATTATATCTGATTGTATTTTGTATTTTTTTTTATCGATTTCCAGATCTTGGGCCCCAAGATTAATTGTGTAGCACCGCTGTCTCTTACAAGTTACAATTGCCTGATTACCAGTTCATTCAGTAGGCCCTTGGTTGTTCATGTAAATAGAAATCCCAATGTATGTTAGTCCGCATTGGTCAGAATTTTTTTCAGGATGTTAGTGCTAATAGATGTTTAAATGCTGCCAAGTACCTCCTGCTAGGCCTAGTTTGTTCCTAATGTGCATTGACCATGGATTAATGGGTTCCATATTTTGTAGTTCCAGTGGTCCACATATCAATTATATGTCAAAATTATCTAAATATTATAGTGCTTGCTGACTATTATGAAGCTTCCTGATTATTGGTGATGCTTCCTAATTATTGTGATGTGATGCTTCCTGATTATTGTAATGCTTCCTGAGTATTGTGATGCTTTTATATTTATTCCAGCAGTCCACACATCCTTTTGATTCTTGGTTATTGTGTTGCTTATCTATGTCAAACTTCTCTAAATATTTGGTTGTGTGCCTTTGTTGTTAGAATAAATCCGAGGCACTCCGTCGATCTTCCGAGGATCAAGCAATCACATGAGCACGACACCGAGATTTGTTAACGAGGTTCACCGATATGGCTACATCCCCGGGGCTTGACTATGGGCGCTCCTCCCCGTGACACCGTCACAATACCGCACTCGGTCACCCTGGACACCGGCACATGCCGCCGGCTTCCCCTGCGTTCCGGTGCTATTATGTTGGCATAGGTTACATCGTGTGTCTACCCTCGCTATATAAGAGAGGCTTAGGATACAAGTTTCCTACTAGGATACGGCTCCACATCCTATGTAAACACGATACAACTACAAGTCCAACTGTAATCTACCTTGTACACTATATTCGACACAACTCTCACAAACTCCACCTTGGCAAATATGCTCCACCATCCTGGATTTGTCAATGCGTCAAACTTCCATGTACCTTGGACTTGAGCTTATCCCATGAGTACTGCTGCTACTCCAAAGACTCCATGCGACTCCACCTGCAACTTATAGTCCCTTCTTTTCTTGACCACGGTCAACACTCGAGCAAAATTAAGTTCCACATTACTCTAGTTTGCGCTCCCAACTTCCAGAGTACCAGTCCAACGCCATCACACACGGATTGCTGACCTACGTGAAAGTGAACAACTCACATGTTGGGTGTCACACATAAGAGTTACCTGAACTCAACATCACCGCTCCTTCTTGACCGCCTGTCTGAAACATGAAGAAATTTCACCATTGCTTGTAGTCATCCCGAGTCAAATTCACAGTTGTCTCACCACATGTATGACCACCAGAGCCCTGGCCCGTCTCCATGTCCCGTATGTACCGCACGCCTCGCCGCTATTACCGCGTCGAGCCTCCGTTGTCCCGGTCGAGTCTCAAGGGTCGCAAAACCACACCACTCAACCCCCATTGCAGAGTACCACCGATCATCACCGACCGATGACGAGTTTCACACTTCCATCAGACCACTGGGCTTCAGTCCGAACTGCGTGTTACTCGCTTTTTTCCCCAGCTGAAATAGGCTTCGATTCTCTAGATCCTTACACCGTAGCCCCTCAATTCAGCTCCACCTTCAACATGACTCCATGGTAGATGATCAGTCCACCCTCGCGCCCCGTCGACTTCAAGCTCTCATGTGCACCGTCTTGAATCAACCCCGCGCCATAGTCTTGTCGAAGCCACACAAGCCCTCGGGGCCTGCGCCACGTGTTTCCACGCCCCAGAAGTCGGTTACCATCAGCATCACGCTCCTATGTCGTCAGCGCCGATCCCATCACCGGTTTCTGTACCAACCGACTTGCGTCGATCCCGTCAGACTGCCCAGTCCAACCCAGCCGAACTCGTTCGACTGTATGACACGCTCAAGGCTCCCAAATCGTCTTTCGCGAATTTCCATCCATCATGTGATAATTCCATCTTAGCGAATTGACTTCCCGCAATGCCTTCAAGCATCCCTGTTGTGCCAACAAATCTTTCGTCCTTGTCTGCCATAACCCAAGGTTTTTAGTTCCGATGAACTTCTCCACCTCAAACTCGATGCCCGATGGCGTCATGATTCTTTGTACAGTTGACCTTGTGAAAAAATAATCGAGCTTCCAACACATCCTCAAGTACACAAGATGCACCGGTAGCAAATACGTACCAAAAAAAATCCTCCTTGTACTCATGTATATTAGCTCCCAGGCACAACTTTCAATGCTAGTAATTGCTTTGTCATACCTTGCACTATGGATCCGTATCAATGGATGCCTTCTCCGCCGATTGGGTCTGCCATGTGTCCGATTTTTTTCTCAAACAAATCTCAACTTTGCCTTGCATATTCAACAGCAGTATTCACGTGCACGTCCATAGCTTTCCGCACCGTACAGTAATGCAGCCCGCCAAACCTCCGTAGTCCATACGCCCCCGTGCACGCCTCCTCCTGGTCAATCAGGCTTTGACCAAACAACCACACATTGGCCACGGGCTCCTGCCAGGCCGCTGCTCAGCTGTATGTCACGATCGCTGCGCCAACGCGCACCAGACCAGCCGCTTCCGCGCGCTGCATCAATCGATCTGCCGGCTGCTTGGTCCAAACGATGCTGCTATCCGATCCACCGAGAACTCTGCCTGCTTCCAATTGCTTCACCGAAGATTACAAGACGACCAATACATCTGCTCCTGCATCCTAACTCATAGATGACTTATCTCGTATTAGGATTGCTTACTGCAGACTTCCATTGACTCTTTCTTCCGTCCTCTAGATCAACCTTCCGCAGCCTCCGAACAACCTAGCTCTGATACCACTTGTTAGAATAAATCCGAGGCACTCCGTCGATCTTCCAAGGATCAAGCAATCACATGAGCACGACACCGAGATTTGTTAACGAGGTTCACTGATATGGCTACATCCCCGGAGCTTGACTATGGGCGCTCCTTCCCGTGACACCGTCACAATACCGCACCCGGCCACCCTGGACACCGGCACATGCCGCCGGCTTCCCCTGCATTCCGATGCTATTATGTTGGCATAGGTTACATCGTGTGTCTACCCTCGCTATATAAGAGAGGCCTAGGATACAATTTTCCTACTAGGACACGGCTCCACATCCTATGTAAACACGATACAACTACAAGTCCAACTGTAATCTACCTTGTACACTATATTCGACACAACTCTCACATTTGTTTTAGGACTGCTTGTTTGGATCAACAATGGCATCAAGTCCAACACAATCAGATGCAAGTGCATCGGTTGTGAACGGAGACACACCAGCCTCAAGTGCAGCTCCCTCTCCAATTCCAACCTCTAGTGCCAATACAATGCCAGCTGAATCTGTTGACTTGGAGGTGCCATCTCAAACAACAAGAGCAACTGAACCGCAAGATGCACACAAGTTAGCTGGTGTGAAGAGAAAGCTCAAGTCTAATGTATGGGGAAGAATTTGAGAGGGTTTTGGTGGGCGGAAAATGGAAGGCCGAATGTCAGTGGTGCCATAGTAAGCTTGGAGGAGAAACAAAGGATGGAACATCACATCTTCACGCGCATTTGGCAACATGTCCTGCTAGACATACCACAACAGCCTGGAAGCAAGCAAACCTGGAGCTGACCAAGGCGGAAGATGGGAAAGTGAATGTGGAGAATTACATATTTGATGAAGAACTATGTAGGAAAGAACTTGCTTTGATGATATGTTGTCACGAGTACCCACTTGCTATAGTAGAACATGTAGGTTTCAGAAAAGTTTGTGCTATGTTGCAGCCTATGTTCAAGGTTGTGTGTAGGAATACCATCCGGAAATATATTCTAGAAATGCATGAAGGACAAAGAGATAAGTTGATCAAGTACGTTGCAAACTTCAAGAACAAAGTTGCTGTGACACTACTGCAGGATGCTGCTAACACGACACTACGTTCAGAGACCATTCGAGAAATTGTGTGCGATGCAATAATCACAAACGGTGGTGTAAGAAAACCGTCAAAATGTGCAAAACATTTGCGATGACGGATGCATCAAACACGGTTCGGATTTTAGTTGTGTGTGCGATGAGGAGCATACGGTTGGTCCGGACGAACTGTTTGCGATGAGACAGAACAATAGAAACGGGCAGCCAAATCAAGGTGTGTGCGATATACGGCATGCAGTTCGCTCCAATGAACCGTTTGCGATGATTGAGGTGAACACAAACAATTCAGCATAACAAGATGTGTGTGATACCCGGCAAACAGGTCAGTAATCAGAATTGTGTGCGATCATTATAGACAGCCCATACGGTCTTTTTTGTGAATTGTGTGTTCGTTAGGGCACATAGTTCAACAAACCAACCTGTGGGCGATAATGTAGAAGATCTCTGTCGAATACATATTACAAACCGTCTGCGATGAGATTGACAGGATAAACAGATATATATATACAATCTGCTTAATTTAGTCCTTATTCTTGTTGTTGTTGCTAGATGGCCCCGCGACATCGTCTTGGCGAGGACGCTTCTTGCCACTAATCGCTGGCTTTTCATCGCCACCGCTGTCGTCATCGTTGTTGCTGTCGTCGTCCTCCTCCTCCTCGTTCGACCATTCCTCCTCATCATCATCGTCGTCCTCCTCTTCGTCCTCCGACGGCTCCTCGTTCGTCTGGTTGTCGTCTGACGATTCTGGAGGTGGCATCCCTTCCATGAACCGGATATAATCGAGGTCTGGGATCGATGCCGGACTCATGGAAGACGAGCGGGATGATTCCGATGTTGACCTATCATCGGGCGCCAGACTACTGGCCGAACTATCGTCCTCACTGTCGCTCAACATGGCTGCAGAGTGTGTGCCAGTATGTAGTGCGGCCTGCCGGGGACGATGAAGATGGTGGACACTTAAGCAGGGTATGCAGAGAAGAGGAACTACCAATTGAAGCGGGGGTTGACGTATTATCTAACCGCAATTATTTGTACCCAGTCGCTCCAAATTCCAGGGGTTACGCGGGACTCATATTGGCTATTTGGTTGGTTTCCTTTTTCAGGACAAAAACAAGGAACGAGTTTTGGGATTATGCACCGGTAACGGTACAAACGGAGTAGGACAGTTGGCAAGCAATACATTGAGCTCTTCTTATTGATAAAGCTAGTAATAATCAAGCTAGAAAGGAAAAGAAAAAAGACAAAGAAAAATATCTGCACGGATCTTCGCGTAACATCAATAGCATAGGACCTAGATGTGCATTACTTAGAGCACGTCTAGATGTGCTTTAGCAATATTGTCAAACAAAACCCCTAATCATCATTGCAAACAACGCATAGAACATGGCTAATGCGACAACCACAACTACACATGCTAGTTCCTTCTTGTCTCTTGCTTTCATCTGTTGCCTGTGATTGATTCTTTCTTGCTTCATCGTACTGATTGTACATTCCAGATCAGCCAGTTTCTTCTTCAGCTTAACATTATCTTCTGCGAGCTAGGTGATAACACTCCGAGCCCTGCCATGCCATTCTTCATCCAGCCAGTTAACAAAGGCACAAGCCTCATATCCCTGCCAATGTTAAATAGTATTCAGGATGAGCGGTGGCATTGACACAAGTAAAATGATGAACTTAGCACTAACCTCTAAGGGGCAACTGAGAAACCGCCTGCCAATGTCGAATCCCTCCGTGCATACACGTCGAGCGGGAGTGTGCCCGTGCACACAACCCAGCTTTTGGTACTTCTCGGTGGCTCAAAACTCGGAGTCGAACTCGTGTTGCGGGAGTCTGCAGTCATGCTCCGGATCTGGCGGCAGACCACTTTCCTGGGGGGGGGTCAATTCAAGACGGATTCAGCAAGGAGCTACTTTGGACATGCTAAAAAATATTGGGATAGATGGGAACCTGACAGGACGATTCGGATCCATAGTACACCTGCCTTCTGATGACCTTAGGCAGGTGCTTGGCGGCGACCACCCTCGTGGCGGCGATACGAGCAGGAGCAGCCGCATCGAAACCATTAGCACCACTCGCCCGCATTCCCCCAATGTCAGCTCCACGCGAGGGAATTTGGAGGCTATGTAGTTTTGGGGGAAATGGGGAAACTATGGGGATAAGCTAACGGTCGGGAACTACTTATGGCACTATATGTTGGAGTATACAGCACACTATTTATACATGTCGTTTGTGTCAGGTATTACAATGTCACACATGATTTGTGCACCAAACCGTGTGAGAAGACAATGTAGGTGAGACACGGTTGCCGTTACATAACCGTATGTGATGTACTTGAAGGAAATACGCCCTAGAGGCAATAATAAAGTTATTATGTATTTCCTTAATTCATGATAAATGTTTATTATTAATGCTAAAATTGTATTAACCGGAAACTTAGTACATGTGTGAATACATAGACAAAACATATAGTCCCTAGTATGCCTCTACTTGACTAGCTCACTAATCAAAGATGGTTATGTTTCCTAACCATAGACATGTGTTGCCATTTGATGAACGGGATCACATCATTAGGAGAATGATGTGATGGACATGACCCATCCGTTAGCTTAGCATTATGATCGTTACAGTTTCATTGCTACTGCTCTCTTCATGACTTATACATGTTCCTCAGACTATGAGATTATGCAACTCCCGAATACCGGAGGAACACTTTGTGTGCTACCAAACATCACAACGTAAATGGGTGATTATAAAGGTGCTCTACAGGTGTCTCTGAAGGTGTTTGTTGGGTTGGCATATATCGAGATTAGGATTTGTCACTCCGTGTTTCGGAGAGGTATCTCTGGGCCCTCTCGGTAATACTCATCACTATAAGCCTTGCAAGCATTGTGACTAATGAATTAGTTATGGGATGAATTGTTACAGAACGAGTAAAGAGACTTGCCAGTAATGAGATTGAGCTAGGTATGATGATACCGATGATCGAATCTCGGGCAAGTAACATACGATGACAAAGGGAACAACATATGTTGTTATGCGGTTTGACCGATAAAGATCTTCGTAGAATATGTAGGAGCCAGTATGAGCATCCAGGTTCCGCTATTAGTTATTGACCGAAGATGTGTCTCGTTCATGTCTACATAGTTCTTGAACCCTTAGGGTCCGCACGCTTAACGTTCGATGATGATATGTATTATGAGTTATGTGTTTTTGATCACCAAAGTTTCTTCGGAGTCCCGGATGAGATCACGGACGTGACGAGGAGTCTCAAAATGGTCGAGACATAAAGATTGATATATTGGACAACTATATTCAGACACCGGAAATGTTCCGGAGAAGTTTCGGATAAAGTCGGAGTGCTAGAGGGTTACCGGAACCCCCCCGGGGAACTAATGGGCCTCGATGGGCCTTAGTGGAGAGAGAGGAGAGCTGCAGGAGGGCTAGCCGCGCGCCTCCCTGAGTCCAAATAGGACAAGGGAAGGGGGCGGCGCCCCCCTTTCCTTCTCGCTCTTTCCCTCTCCTTCCTTCCCCCTCTCTCCTTCTTGGTGGAAACCTACTAGGACTTGGAGTCCTAGTAGGATTCCCCCTTTGGGGGCACACCAAGGAGGGCTGGCCGGCCTCCCCTCCCTCCTTTATATACAAGGGCAGGGGCGCACCCTAGAAGACACAAGTTTCTCTTAACCGTGTGCGGTGCCCCCTCCACAGTTACACACCTCAATCATACCATGGTAGTGCTTAGGCGAAGCCCTGTGCCAGTAGCATCATCATCACCGTCGCCACACCATTGTGCTGATGGAACTCACCCTCGTACTTAACAAGATCAAGAGCACGAGGGACGTCATCGAGCTGAACATGTGCTGAATAGGTTCCGTGCATTCGGTACTTAATCGGTTGGATCGCGAAGAAGTTTGACTACATCAACCGCGTTATTGAAACACTTCCGCTTTCGGTCTACGAGGGTACATGGACACACTCTCCCTCTCATTGCTATGCATCACCTAGATAGATCTTGGGTGATCGTAGGAAAATTTGAAATTACTGCGTTCCCTAATAGTGGCATCCGAGCCAGGTCTATGCGTAGATGTTATATGCACGAGTATAACACAAAGAGTTGTGGGCGATAATAGTCATGCTGCTTACCAGCATGTCATACTTTGATTCGGCGGTATTGTTGCATGAACCGGGTCAGACCGACATTACGCGTACGCTTACGCGAGACTGTTTCTACCGACGTGCTTTGCACCAAGGTGGCTGGTGAGTGTCTGTTTCTCCAACTTTAGTTGAATCGAGTGTGGCTACGCCCGGTCCTTGTTGAAGGTTAAAATAGCACACTTGACGAATAATCATTGTGGTTTTGATGCGTAGGTAAGAATGGTTCTAGCTAGAAGCCTGTAGCATCCACGTAAAACTTGCAACAACAAAGTAGAGGACGTCTAACTTGTTTTTGCAGGGCTTGCTGTGAGGTGATATGGTCAAGGCATGATGTGATATAAATTGTTGTATGAGATGATCATGTTTTGTAACAAAGTTATCAGCAACTGGCAGGAGCCATATGGTTGTCGCTTTATTGTATAATGAAATCGCCATGTAATTGTTTTACTTTATCACTAAGGATAGCGATAGTCGTAGTAACAATAAGTTGGCGAGACGACAACGATGCTATGATGGAGATCAAGGTGTCGCGCCGGTGATGATGGAGATCATGACGATGCTTCGATGATGGAGATCATGAGCACAAGATGATGATGGCCATATCATGTCACATATTTTAATTGCATGTGATGTTTATCTTTTATGCATCTTATTTTGCTTAGTACGGCGGTAGCATTATAAGACGACCCCTTACTAAATTTCAAGGTATAAGTGTTCTCCCTGAGTATTCACTATTGCTACAGTTCTTCGTGCCGAGACATCACGTGATGATCGGGTGTGATAAGCTCTATGTTCACATACAACGGGTGCAAGCCAGTTTTGCACATGCAGAATACTCGGGTTAAACTTGACGAGCCTAGCATATGCAGATATGGCCTCAGAACACTGGAGACCGAAACGTCGAGCGTGAATCATGTAGTAGATATGATCAACATAGTGATGTTCACCATTGAAAACTACTCCATCTCGCGTGATGATCGGACATGGTTTAGTTGATTTGGATCACGTGATCATTTAGATGACTAGAGGGATGTCTATCTAAGTGGGAGTTCTTAAGTAATATGATTAATTGAACTTTAATTTATCATGAACTTAGTCCTGATAGTATTTTGCAAATTATGTTGTAGATCAATAGCTCGCGTTATAGATTCCCTATGTTTTTATATGTTCCTATAGAAACTAAGTTGAAAGATGATAGTAGCAATGATGCGGACTGAGTCCGTGATTTGAGTTTTATCCTCATTGCTGCACAGAAGAATTATGTCCTTGATGCACCGCTAGGTGACAAAACTATTGCAGGAGAAGATGCAGACGTTGAACGTTTGGCTAGCTTAATATGATGACTACTTGATAGTTTAGTGCACCATGCTTTACGTCTTAGAATCAGGACTTCAAAGACGTTTTGAACGTCATGGACCATATGAGATGTTCCAGGAGTTGAAGTCAAGCAAATACCCGAGTTGAGAGATATGAAGTCTCCAACAAGTTCTATAGCTAAAAGATGGAGGAGAATATCTCAAGCAGTGCGCATGTGCTCAGATTGTCTGGGTACTGCAATTGCTTGAATCAAGTGGGAGTTAATCTTCCAGATAAGATAGTGATTGACAGAGTTCTCTAGTCACCATCACCAAGTTACTAGAACTTTGTGATGAACTATAGTATGCAAGGGATGACGAAAATGATTCCCGATCTCTTCGTGATACTGAAATCGACGAAGGTAGAAATCAAGAAAGAGCATCAAGTGTTGATGATTGACAAGACCACTAGTTTCAAGAAAAGGGCGAAGGGAAAGAAAGGGAACTTAAAGTATAATGACAAGCAAGTTGTCACTCCCATGAAGAAGCCCAAAGCCGGACCAAAGCCTGAAACTAAGTGCTTCTACTGCAAAGGAAATGGTCACTGGGAGCGGAAATGCCCTGAATATTTGGTGGATAAGAAGGATGGCAAAGTGAACAAGGGTATATTTGATATACAGGTTATTGATGTGTACCTTACTAGTGTTTATAGTATCCCCTGGGTATTTGATACTTGTTCGGTTGCTAAGATTAGTAACTCGAAACAGGAGTTGCAGAATAAACGGAGACTTATTGAAGGTGAAGTGACGATGTGTGTTGGAAGTGGTTCCAATATTGATATGATCATCATTGCACACTCCCTATACTTTCGAGATTAGTGTTGAACCTAAATAAATGTTATTTGGTGTTTGCGTTGAGCATAAATATGATTAGATCATGTTTATTGCGATATGATTATTCAGACAGAGAATAAATTGTTATTCTGTGTACATGAATAAAACCTTCTATGGTCATACACCCAATGTTGATGGTTTATTGAATCTTGATTGTAGTGATACACATATTCATAATATTGATGCCAAAAGATGCAAAGTTGATAATGATAGTGCAACATATTTGTGGCACTGCCGTTTGGGTCATATCGGTGTAAAGCGCATGAAGAAACTCCATAAAGATGGACTTTTGGAGTCACTTGATTATGAATCATTTGATGCTTGCGAACCGTGCCTTATGTGCAAGATGACTAAAACTCCGTTCTCCAGAACAATGGAATGAGCTACTGACTTACTGGAAATAATACATATTGATGTATGCAGGTCCAATGAGTATTGAAACTTGTGGGTATCGTTATTTTCTTACCTTCACAAGTGATTTGAGCAGATATGGTTATATCTACTTAATGAAGCATAAGTCTGAAACATTTGAAAAGTTCAAAGAATTTCAGAGTGAAGTGGAGAATCATCGTAACAAGAAAATAAAGTTTCTACGATCTGATCGTAGAGGAGATTATTTGAGTTACGAGTTTGGCCTTCATTTAGAACAATGTGGAATAGTTTCACAGCTCACGCCACATGGAACACCACAACGTAATGGTGTGTCTGAAAGTCGTAACCGCACTTCATTAGATATTGTGCGATCTATGATGTTTCATACCGGTTTACCACTATCCTTTTGGGGTTATGCATTAGAGACAGCTGAATTCACTTTAAACAGGGCACCATCAAAAATCCGTTGAGACGACGCCTTATGAACTATGGTTTGGCAAGAAACCAAAGTTTTCATTTCTTAAAGTTTGGGGCTACGATGCTTATGTGAAAAAGCTTCAACCTGATAAGCTTGAACCCAAATTGGAGAAATGTGTCTTCATAGGATACCCAAAGGAAACTGTTGGATAGACCTTCTATCACAGATCCGAAGGCAAGATCGTTGCTAAGAATGGATCCTTTCTAGAGAAGGAGTTTCTCTCGAAAGAAGTGATTGGGAGGAAAGTATAACTTGATGAGGTAATTGTACCTTCTCCCAAATTGGAAAGTAGTTCATCACAGAAATCAGTTCTAGTGATTCCTACACCAATTAGTGAGGAAGCTAATGATGATTATCATGAATCTTCAGATCAAGTTACTACCGAACCTCATAGGTCTTCCAGAGTAAGATCAGTACCAGAGTGGTACGGTAATCCTGTTCCAGAAGTCATGTTACTAGACCATGATGAACCTACGAACTATGAGGAAGCAATGATGAGCCCAGATTCCGCGAGATGGCTTGAGGCCATGAAATATGAGACGGGATCCATGTATGAGAACAAAGTGTGGACTTTGGTGGACTTGCCCGATGATCGGCAAGCCATAGAAAATAAATGGATCTTCAAGAAGAAGACCGACGCTGATGGTAATGTTACTATTTACAAAGCTCGACTTGTTGTGAAAGGTTTTTGACAAGTTCAAGTATTTGACTACGATGAGACTTTCTCACACGTAGCGATGCTTAAGTCTGTCCGAATCATGTTAGCAATTGTTGCATTTTATGATTATGAAATTTGGCAAAAGGATGTCAAAACTGCATTGCTGAATGGATTTCTAGAAGAAGAGTTGTATAGATGCAACCAGAAGGTTTTGTCGATCCAAAGGGTGCTAACAAAGTGTGCAAGCTCCAGCAATCCATTTATGGACTAGGCAAGCCTCTCAGAGTTGGAATAAACGCTTTGATAGTGTGATCAGAGCATATGGTTTTATACAGATTTTTGGAGAAGCCTGTATTTACAAGAAAGTGAGTGGGAGCTCTGTAGCATTTTTAATATTATATGTAGATGACATATTGTTGATTGGAAATGACATAGAATTTCTGGATAGCATAAAGGGATACCTGAATAAGAGTTTTTCTATGAAAGACCTCGGAGAAGTTGCTTACATATTGGGCATCAAGATATATAGAGATAGATCAAGACGCTTAATTAGACTTTCACGAAGCACATACCTTGATAAAGTTTTGAAGAAGTTCAAAATGGATCAGTCAAAGAAAGGGTTCTTGCCTGTGTTACAAGGTGTGAAGTTGAGTCAGACTCAATGCCCGACCACTACAGAAGACAGAGAGAAAATGAAAGTCATTCCCTATGCTTCAACCATAGGTTCTATCATGTATGCAATGTTGTGTACTAGACCTGATGTATGTCTTGCTATAAGCATAGCAGGGAGGTACCAAAGTAATCCCGGAGTGGAGCACTGGACAACGGTCAAAATTATCCTTAGTGAGGACTAAGGAAATATTTCTCAATTCTGGAGGTGATAAAAGAGCTCATCGTAAAGAGTTACGTCGATGCAAGCTTTTACACTGATCCAGATGACTCTAAGTCCCAATTTGGATACATATTTAAAGTGGGAGTAATTAGCTAGAGTAGCTCAATGCAGAGCATTGTAGACATAGAATATTTGCAAAATACATATGGCTCTGAATGTGACAGACCCGTTGACTAAACTTCTCTCACGAGCAAAACATGATCACACCTTAGTAATCTTGGATGTTAATCACATAGCGATTTGAACTAGATTATTGACTCTAGTAAACCCGTTAGGTGTTGGTCACATGACGATCTAAACTATGGGTGTTAATCACATACAGATGTGAATATTGGTATTAAATCACATGATGATGTGAACTAGATTATTGACTCTAGTGCAAGTGGGAGACTAAAGGAAATATGCCCTAGAGGCAATAATAAAGTTATTATTTATTTCCTTAATTCATGATAAATGTTTATTATTCATGCTAGAATTGTATTAACCGCAAACTTAGTACATGTGTGAATACATAGACAAAACATATAGTCCCTAGTATGCCTCTACTCGACTAGCTCGTTAATCAAAGATGGTTATGTTTCCTAACCATAGACATGTGTTGTCATTTGATGAACGGGATCACATCATTAGGAGAATGATGTGATGGACATGACCCATCCATTAGCTTAGCATTATGATCGTTACAGTTTCATTGCTACTGCTCTCTTCATGACTTATACATGTTCCTCAGACTATGAGATTATGCAACTCCCGAATACCGGAGGAACACTTTGTGTGCTACCAAACATCACAATGTAAATGGGTGATTATAAAGGTGCTCTACAGGTGTCTCTGAAGGTGTTTGTTGGGTTGGCATATATCAAGATTAGGATTTTTCACTCCGTGTTTCAGAGAGGTATCTCTGGGCCCTCTCGGTAATACTCATCACTATAAGCCTTGCAAGCGTTGTGACTAATGAGTTAGTTGTGGGATGAAGTATTAAGGAACGAGTAAATAGACTTGCCAGTAACGAGATTGAGCTAGGTATGATGATACCGACGATCGAATCTCGGGCAAGTAACATACCGATGACAAAGGGAACAACATATGTTGTTATGCAGTTTGACCCATAAAGATCTTCATAGAATATGTAGGAGCCAATATGAGCATCCAGGTTCTGCTATTGGTTATTGACCGGAGATGTGTCTCGGTCATGTCTACATAGTTTTTGAACCCGTAGGGTCCGCACGCTTAACGTTCGATGATGATATGTATTATGAGTTATGTGTTTTTGATGACCGAAGTTTGTTTGGAGTCCCGGATGAGATTACGGATGTGACGAGGAGTTTGAAAATGGTCGAGACATAAATATTGATATGTTGGATGACTATATTCGGACACCAGAAATGTTCCGGAGAAGTTTCGGATAAAACCAGAGTGGAAGAGGGTTACCGGAACCCCCCCGGGAACTAATGGGCCTCGATGGGCCTTAGTGGGGAGAGAGGAGGGCTGCAGGAGGGCTAGCCGCCCCCCCTTGAGTCCGAATAGGACAAGTGAAGGAGGGCGGCACCCCCCTTTCCGTCTCCCTCTCTCCCTCTCCTTCCTTCCCCTGTCTCCTTGGTGGAAACCTACTAGGACTTGGAGTCCTAGTAGGATTGCCCCTTTGGGGGCACACCAAGGAGGGCTGGCCAGCCTCCCCTCCCTCCTTTATATACAAGGGCAGGGGCGCACCCTATAAGACACGAGTTTCTCTTAACCGTGTGCGGTGCCCCCTCCATAGTTACACACCTCAATCATACCATGGTAGTGCTTAGGCGAAGCCTTGTGCCGGTAGCATCATCATCACCGTCGCCACGCCGTCGGGCTGACGGAACTCACCCTCGTCCTCAACTAGATCAAGAGCATGAGGGATGTCATCGAGGTGAACATGTGCTGAATAGGTGCCGTGCGTTCGGTACTTGATCGGTTGGATCGCGAAGAAGTTCGACTACATCATCTGCGTTATTGAAACGCTTCCGCTTTCGGTCTACGAGGGTACGTGGGCACACTCTCCCCTCTCGTTGCTATGCATCACCTAGATAAATATTGCGTGATCGTAGGAAAATTTTGAAATTACTGCGTTTCCCAATAGTACTACCCTATACATATAATTGAGTTACAGTGATACCGTGTAAACAAACGCTCTCTGGATATTCATAAAAACACAGCCGTCATGCATCTAGAGATGGCGGCGATGGCCTATGCAAGGGCTACTGGAGAAGAGGTCAATCCTCGGTCAGTGGCAGTGGCAGCATCATAGGAGGTCAATCTCGGTCTGCGGCGGGAGATAGGAGGAGCTCAGCCATCGAGGTCGGCGGCGGCGTGATTCGAGCACATCCATCGCGGTCGATGGCGGGATAGTGGAGGTCAAACTTCAGGCGGCAGCCGCACTAAGTTTTGCTCCTAGACCCTACTGCCTCGGCGTGCCGCCGCATCACGCTTCTCTGTCTACTGGGTGGAGGTCGCTGCGCGGCTACTTAATTAAGTTATTCTTTTCGTGAGTGGCTTAATTAACGTATCCAATTCCTAAGGGTAGTGTTGTACTATAACTCTGCGTGTAAATTAACTGGTCATTAATTTTTGTCATTGCACGTCTGGATAACAATATGGAGCGCCCTCAGTAATTATGAAAATAAAGCCTTGTGATTTATGCACGCATCATTGGGTAGCAGTTAATCCGTGTATTAATTTTGTTGTTTTGTTTTTAATTACCATTCATGTGGTGCTGATGGAACGATCTGAATGGATGAAGAATCAGAAAACTGCAGATTTTATGAGTGGCGTGATAGAGTTCATGAATTTGGCTGAAAGTACAAACAGGAGAATTGGTGATGTGGATTACATCCTGTGTCCATGTGCTGATTGTGCCAATACAGAGTCACGTGTAGTTGCAGATGTCCAGTGGCACTTAGTCTCTAGGGGATTCATTGATGGATTTACACGTTGGACCAGACACGGTGAAGAGGAGGTCATGGATGAAGATACCAAGGGCTGCGAGATGCCAAACCCTGATCAGTGTCACATGGATGTTGAATCTAACATCGGGGAAGAGGCCTCAAGCTACCAATGGAACACCAGAAAGCCGAAATGCCCACTGGAAAACCAAGACATCAACGCAGATGACGATGATCTTGATATGCCAGATTTTGCTGCTATGATTGCAGATTTTGAGGGCCCACAAAAGGATATGATTGGGTACAAGGATCTGCCAACCATTGATGCAGACTCCAAGAAAGAATTGTATCAAAGTTGCAAAAAGAAATATTCTAGGTTGAGTGCCACCCTGGCGCTTCTCAGATTTAAAGCAGCAAACAGTCTATCAAACAAGGGCTTCACAGAGATGTTAGGTCTTTTCAAAGAAATTCTTCCGGAAGATAATGTGCTCCCCAGAAGCACGAATGAAGTGAAGAAAATTGTTTGCCCATTGGAACTTGAAGTACAGAAGATACACGCTTGTGTGAATGATTGTATATTGTACCGGGGTGAGTACAAAGATTTGCGTGCATGTCCTGAATGCAAGCATGCACGATACAAGCATAGGAGGGCAAAGGAAAAGTACAAATTGGACGACGAGATCAAGACAGGAATCCCGTTCAAGGTTGTTTGGTACTTGCCTTTGATTCCAAGGTTGAGGCGTTTGTTTGCAAACCCTAGAGAGGCAAAGAGATTGCGGTGGCATCATGATGAGCGAATTGTGGATAAGTATATGAGGCACCCAAAAGATGGGGCTCAGTGGGAATTAATAGACAACAAGTTTGAAGACTTTGCCAAGTATCCTAGAAGTATAAGGCTCAGGGAGTGTACTGACAGCCGGGATGAATCCTTTTGGCGATATGAGCACCAATCAGAGCACATGGCTAGTGCTTCTATGCATATATAACCTAGCTCCTTGGTTGTTTATGAAGAAAAAATACATTATGATGTAAATGATTATCCAAGGCCCAAAGCAACCTGGAAATGACATTGACATTTACTTTCAGCTACTGGTAGAAGAACTGCTGACAGTGTGGATAGATGCACCTGCTGTAAAATGTTATGATGCTTACAAAAAGGAGATTTTCGATCTACACGCGATGCTAGTGCACACCATTCAAGATATGTCGGCATTAGGCAACGCATCAGGGCAGAAAACAAAGGGAGATGTAGGGTGTGTTACATGCATCGATAGGACAACTAGCAGAAGACTTCCCAACTCGTGCAAAACCGTGTATCTGCGTCATCATAGGTTCTTACGAAAAAATCACCCATACCGAAAGATGAAAGCTAGATTTGATGGTATGGCAGAGGTAGAAGTGGGCCCAAGTCCCTATGATGGGGAGGCGGTCCACAACATGGCTAAACAAATTAATGTTGTGCTTGGCAGAATCACGCTTTGACGGTGAAAAAAACACCCAAGGGTCAAGTGTTTAAGAAGAAATCAGTGTTCTGGAAATTACCTTACTGGGAGATTCTATGTGTACGTGACTGCATCGATGTCATGCACGTAGAGAAGAATGTATGTGAAAGCATACTTTTACTCTACTCAAGATTAAAGGTAAAAGAAAGGATGGTGAGGGTTCACGGCTCGATATGCTTGCTGATCAATCAAAATGCAAGAGTGAAGCAGAAGATGATGACAAATTCATCAAAGCACGCTAGAGTTACCATTTCAGTACAAAAGAAGCAACACAATTCTTCATCTATTTGTTGTTAGTTAAGACACCCTCTTCCTACTCCGCAAACATCAGAAGTCTCGTGGATGTGAGCTCAGGTAAAATGAAGTTGGGACACATGAAGTCACAGGATTTCCACGTAATGTTGATACAAATCCTCCCGGTGGGATCAGGAATCTGTTGGACAAAGATATAAGGAAGACATTCATTGAGCTCTGTGATTTCTTCAACCAACTATGGCAGAAAGTTGTAGATCCTGAAGAGCTGGTTCATATGCAAGATGATATTGCAAGAATATTGTGCAACCTAGAGATGTTTTCCCACCGTCATTCTTTGATGTCATGGTCCATCTCACTATGCACCTTGTCGACGAGATAAAGTATTGTGGTCCTGTGTTTCTTCGCAACATGTATCCCTTTGAGTGGTTCATGGGAATACTGAAGCGCTTTTGTCGGAACCGAAACCATCCAGAGGCAAGCATCCTACAAGGTTATACTGCAGAGGAGGTGGTTGAGTTTTGCACCGAATGCATGAAACAACGACCTATAGGTTTGCCCCTCTCTCGCCACGAGGGAAGGCTAAAAGGTAAGCCGGTCCTTGCTGGCACGCAATTGGCTGCAACCGGAGAATTGACAAAGAAAGCCCATTTGATGGTACTGCTTAACAGCCCAGTTCTCAGTGCTTACGCCGAAGAACACTTGGTGGAGATACACCAAAGCTTCTTACCAATGGTGCCTTCATCAGATGTGGAGATGAAGGAGCACACTAAGAACTACGCCGAATGGCTGAAGAAGCGTTTGACACAAGGATCCATCAATGACATTACTACGTGGTTGGTACAAAAGCCATCACCTATGGTGTTGACGTACCAAGCATATGACATAAATTGATACACGTTCTACAATGATGAACGTGATGAGAAGACCTCATATCAGAATAGCTCTGTTCAAATAGAATGCATGACTGTAGATGAAGCTGATAAAAGGGTATACTATGGAACCATCAAAGAGATTTGGGAGCTTGACTATGTGAAAGTTAAGGTGGCATTATTCAGGTGCTCATGGATCCCTCTTGGTCAAGTAAAGGTTGATGATTAGAGGAAGACCTGTGTTAACAGGACAACGATGGCATATCACGCGGACCCGTTCATTCTTGCCAGCAACGCTACACAGATTTTGTTTGCGGAAGACCCTTTGCATAAGAATGGCCATGTAGTGATGCATGGGAAGAGGAGGGTACTGGGTGTCGACAATGTTGCTGATGAGGACGAGTACGATGAATTTGATGAGTTGCCAGCCAAGGGATCACGCACCCGTGTAATAGATATGCGTAAAATCATTAGAAAACCCAAGTTCATTCGGGGTCAACGTAATGATCCCAGTTGCCCCATGTACATGGGAATTAAGCCCTAAGACTAGTCTTTATGTCTACCCTGCAACTTAATTCCTTCAATTTAGAACTGTCGCGTGTACTAAATTTGTGAGTTATGCCCGGTTTTCTGTTGATGTAAGAACCATTAATATGTTGACCTTGATATGCTGTCAGCTCAGGCAATGAATATGAACTGTTTTTTGTTGTTGTTGTTGTTATTATTATTATATCACAAAGGTAACACACTCAATTGATCTTACTACAGTATGTGTGACCAAAAATATGTATGCAACCTGGTTTGTGAATAACACACAGTTCGTTGATGAAAGTCGTGTGCCGACAAAACCCCGCCCACGATCTGAGTCATGTGTTCTGATTGGCCAGAATCCAAACCCCACGGATCGTACGTCTGCACCATTGGACGCTCCCAGATCGAACGGCGATCCTCATCCCTTTCGACAGCACATGTAGTTCCAGTTGTAATTTTATTTTTATGCACAAAATGCACGTTAAACTCAAAAAAATAATCTTAAATATAGCTAACGATACCTGAAATGCTCCATAAAATTAACCCATGGTATAATGGTGATTGCGTACCGTGGAAATATTTATGAGGCCAAACGATGAAGTCACCAGCCATAGGAGTTTGAATCGACACCTCTCCTTTGGGAAACCATGATCCTTCATGTGAGATGCTCCGGTTTGGAAGGAGCGATCATCAAAACTTGTGCCAAACTTTACCAAAAATTTTCCACGGGGTCGTGATAGCACGCCACGGGCACACGTCGATTTTGATGATGTCCGGACTCCATATGAATTTCCTGTAATTAAGATACCAATTAGGCCCTCGCCCGGTAACGCACTCTCATGACGAAATGTTTAAAACTTCTCCCCGCTTCTCGAACAAACGGATGAAAACTTGCAAAGCGACGCACAATAGATCTGTACACCTTCTTTGCTAGGCTGGTCGTAATGGGATATCATAGCTAGTATCATGCCAACTAGGCAATTTTGATGAGCTGTCATATAATTAAATGAAGAAAGAGAGGGTTAAGTGTCATATAATGAAACCATGTCATAATAAATCTTATGCTACTATGTGTCATGCATGATAATAAATAAAGTACTAGATGATACTACTCTATGATACTATGCATTAGTGAGGTAGAGCTATCTAGTATATCATAGACTAGCTAGCTAGTATCATATAGAGTAGCACTATTCTGATCCTAGGATCAGAATAATATTCTGATCACGTCACACCCTATATAGGCGCCACGTGATGCTCCCGAACTCGAATAAGAAAAAAACATCTACCCCCACCTCATGCACATCTCGCCCGCGCCCGTCGGGATCACCTCCCCCACACACCACCGGGACCCCGCGCACCCGCACCCTTTGCGCCGCCGGGCCCCCGCACCCCCATGCGCCGCCATAGCCCCGCACCACCCCGCACCGCCGCTGGAACTTGCGTAGCTGCCAACCAAAATGGCCGCCCAGCCTCCCCACGCCCCGACCCCGCCCCGCCTCCCCATCCTCCCTTGCCTTCTTCCCCGGCGTTGTCCCGGACCTCCCTCGTGAGATACCACCGCCCCCACCTCGCCACCAACCGGCGTCGCCGCCCCCGACCCGTCCCCAACTGACGGCGCCTCCGCCCCGACCACCTCTGTCGCCACCCTTCGACCCGACCACCTCCTCCGCCGTCCTTCGCCTCCCGCCCCGGCCACCTCCGCCGCGCCGACCACCTTTGCCTCCACCCTCCGCCCCAACCACCTCCACAGCCACCCGCTACCAATCTCCACTCCAACGCGACCTGCCCCTCCCCTCTGACCCGACCTTCCCTTCCTGCAGACGCGACCTGCCCCTCCCCTCTGACCTAACCTTCCCTTCCTTCAGACATGACCTACCACGCTCACCTCTAGCACACCCCCCATTGGGGACGGCCATGGCCCTCCACTCGAGCATAAGCACGAGCAACAGGAAGTAGCAGGTGCATCTCTAATTTCTACAGGGAGAGGTCGCCACACCCTTGCTGAATTGCCTCTATCTCTCGTCGCTACAGGTAGCAGCAGGTGCATCTCAACACAACTCTCTGTTTTCTCTGTATGTTTCAGTTAGCCATATGAATAAAAGGATGATGTTTTTGTCAGGAACCTTAGTAATTAGTGGACAGATTCACACATATTTCGGTTCAGTGATAAGTTGCAAGATAGTATGGGCCATTTTTAGTTCAAGGATATGTTCAACAGTCATAGCATTCTTTGAATTACAGTATGTAGTACCAAATGCTCCTGTACTGCTCTGCGTGTCAATCGCCCTTAATTACCATATGCCTTCGATGCTTGGATTGATGAAAAGCCTCCATGCCGACTCAAAATAGCACATCAGTGGCGGTATACTTCCACTGTAGTAGCAACAACAATTTCAATTTTCTTAGGAGTACAAGATAAAGAGGGCCGCCATATGTGTGTGTATCTTTGGCAGATGACTGACAGCGGCACAGTGTTGTGGAGATGCACGCAACGCATACCCCTGATGACCAAAAATGTTGGGTAGAAGCTTCAGTAAGATGTTTTCTCTGTTTTGAGAATAACTTCTGTTTGATGTGTGAGTGCTCATGTGTTTCGTTTGTGATGCTTCAGTCTAAAAAAGTTGAGAACCATATGAGCAGTTTGAGAAAGTTTGCGATTGATAATGTGTGTCTTTGTGCAAATTGAGAACAGCTTCAGTCACAAAAAAAAGTTTAATTAGAAAATGGATTCCCCCCGTTTCTAAAAAAACCTAGAAGTTCAAAGAAAAAATGGAGCGGTTCAATGTTTACTAAAAACTCGGATTTGAACTGCTACTAAAAAAAAATTAGAGGTTCAAATTAGAAAATGGAGCATTTAAAAAAAACAAATGATATTTCCCCATTTCTAAGAAAACTCGAAGTCCATATAAAGAAACAGAGTAGTTCAATGTTTATAAAAAAAGTTGACTGAAGTTCAAATTTAATAAAAAGAAGTTTATAAAAGAAGTGTTATCAAAGCGTCACCCATAAAAAAAATTAACTCTAGAAGTTCAAATTCAATAAACCTCAGAGTTCAAGAATAATATAAAAAGCAAAAAAGAGACACCCAGATGTTTGTACAGATTTTCCTCCATGGATTTCCTTTTTTCTAATAAAACATAAAACCAAGAAGTCCAAATTAAGAAAATAGAGCAGTTCGATATTTATAAAAAAACTCAGATTTTCTGTTTACCAAAGAGCACAAGCAAGAAGCTCAAATTAAAATAGCAAAGAAGTTCGATGCATAAAAAAACTCATATTCTCCCTATTCCTAGGCAAAATACAAATATGAAGTTCTACTTTTTTTAAAGTTGTCGGAAGTTTACTTAAAAATCATGTTTTTCTTTTCTAAGAAATAAAGCAAGAAGTACAAATTACGAAAATAGAGCAGGTCGATATTTATCAGGAACTTAGATTTGCCTTGTTACCAAAGAAATAAAATCAATAAGTTCATATTAAAATAATGAAGTAGTTCGATGTATACGAAAAACCAAAAATTCTTTCTATTTCTGTGAAAAATAAAGGTATGAAATTCAATTTTTTTAAATGTTTGATGCTTATTTAAAAATCATATTTTTCTCGAAGAATAAAACAAATAAGTTTAAATTAAAATAAAATAGAAGTTTGAAGTTTATAAAAAACTCATATTTATTTTAAACATCGAATTTGTGTTTTTTTGAACTTCATGGTTTAATCTTCAGTATCGGGGAAAATCCTAGTTTTCAAAAAAACAGGGAAAATCTTTTTAAACTCTTTTTTTGTTCCATTATTTTAATTTAAACTTATTAGTTTTATTCTTTAGTAACGAGAATTTGAGGTTTTTACAAACTTTGAACTTTTCTGTTATTTTAATTTGAACTTCTTAGTTTTATTCTTTAGTAACAAGGAGAATGGAGTTTTTTGAACTTCCTTGTTTTAAAAATTTTGAACTTCTTGGTTTTGTTTTTAATATTTTAAAAAATCTAAATTTTTTATAGACATCAAATTACCATTTTTTTAAACTTGAATTTTCTTAATTTATTGGTTAGTAATGGGGGTAATCCTTTTTTTATATAAACAATGAAACCGCATTGTTATTTTAATTCGAACTTCTACTTTTTATAGAATGGGGGGATCTGTTTTTATAAAATCTTTTCAAATGCTCCTCTTTTTTAATTTGGACTTCTCTGATTTTTTTAATAGACAGGGAAAATGTGTTATAAAGATTTTTGAAGTAACTTTTTTTATTTGAACTTCTGGGTCAAATTTTTGACGTTCCAAATTTGACTTTTAGATATTAGAAACTTCATTTTTTTTAACGTTGACCTGCTTCGGTATTAAAATTTGAACTTCTTATAGAATTTTGTCGTGACATTTTTATGCATTTCCTGTAGTAGTTAAACTTCCAGCTGTTTTCCCTTTGAACTTCTGTCACGTATTTTTGTTCGTAATTTCTCACCCATCCATTGGAGTTACACAAATGATATACCTTTTAATAAACTCAGAACTTCTGTGTTATTTTCATTTGAACTTCACATTTTTTTTAGTTTTTAGTAAAGAATTGTTTTTGATTTTTAAATAAACATCGAATCTGTCTTTTTTCAATTTGAACTTCATGGTTGATACTTTAATAATAACGGATACTTTAATAATAATGGATATTTTAGTTCATAGATTTTTCTAATAAACATTGAACCACATCGTTATTTTAGTTTGAACTTCTATTTTTTCAAAACAAGAAATTTCTATTTAAATTTTTTTAGTTGTTCCTTTTATTTTAGTTTGAACTTCTTCATTTTATTCTTTAGTAATGACAAAAAATATGAGTTTTTTATAAACTTCAAACTTCTTTTTTATTTTAATTTAAACTTCTTAGTTTTATTCTTCGAGAAAAAAATAGGGACATTTACATCTATGCCCCTAATTTGCGCCCACTCTCAGATTTACCCGTAATTTCAAAGCCTGCTCAAATTTGCCCCTCTGCCGTTAGGTGCACTTACAAAATGCCCTTACGTGCTGTTACTGTCCGGTCAAAGCGGTCAAAGCTGGTCAAAGGGCATTGACCGTCCTGAGAAAAATAGCAAAAAAGTTCTAAAAAATCTGAAAATTTGTGAGATCGAAGATACTCAGGTTCGCAAGGTGCGTGCAAATTTTCATGCTGTTTGGGCATTCTAGGAGCTCGTGTCAAAGGAAAAACAGTAAATATGTAAGCCCGTGAACAGTAAATTCAAAAAAATAGCAAGAAAATTCAAAAAAATATGAATTTTTTTGGCATCAAAGAGGCTATGGTCTACAAGCTGCGTGAAATTTTTGTTGTGTTTGGATATTGGAGGGTCTTGTGAAAAAAAAACAAAATTTGGCTCGGGAAAAAACTTGGGAAAAAAAGATTATTTTGTTTTTTCTTGCTAGAGATCCTCGCATGTCATTTGATCACAAAAACTTGCAAGCACCTTGTGCACCCAAGCCTCTTTGATGCCAAAATTTTTCACATTTTTTTGAATTTTCTTGCTATTTTATTTCAAATTTACTATTCAGAAGTGTGCATATTAACTGTTTTTCCTCGCCACGAGCTCCTGGAATGTCCAAATAGCACGAAAATTTGCACGCACCTTGCACACATGAGTATCTTCAAACTCACAAAATTTTAGATTTTTAAATTTTTTGCTATTTTTTCAGACGATCAAAGTTGTTTGACCGGACAAGATGCTGCATGAGTAGGGCATTTCTGAAAGGGCACCTAACGGCGGAGGGGCAAATTTGAGCAGGCTTTCAAGTTAGGGGTATATCTGATTAGGTGGTTCGAGTTAGGGACAGAAATGCAAATGGCCCCAAAAAATATGGGTTTTAAATAAGCATCAAACATTTTTTTTTAACTTCATACCTTTATTTTTCCCAGAAATAGAAAGAATTTTTGGTTTTTCATATACATCGAACTACTTCATTTTTTTAATATGAACTTCTTGATTTTATTTCTTTGGTAATAAGGAAAATCTAAGTTTTTGATAAATATCGACCTGCTCTATTTTCGTAATTTGGACTTCTTGCTTTATTTCTTAGAAAAGAAAAACATGATTTTAAGTAAACTTTCGACAACTTTAAAAAAAAGTAGAACTTCATATTTGTATTTTGCCTAGGAATAGGGAGAATATGAGTTTTGTTATGCATCGAACTTCTCTACTATTTTAATTTGAACTTCCTGCTTGTGCTATTTGGAAAAGAGAAAATCTGAGTTTTTTATAAATATCGAACTGCTCTATTTCCTTAAGACTTCCTGGTTTTATGTTTTATTAGGAAAAAGGAAATCCATGGGGGGAAATCTATACAAACATCTGGGTGTCTCTTTTTTGCTTTTTATATTATTCTTGAACTCCGAGGTTTATTGAATTTGAACTTCTAGAGTTAATTTTTTTATGGGTGACGCTTTGATAACAATTCTTTTATAAACTTCTTTTTATTAAATTTGAACTTTATTCAACTTTTTTATAAACATTGAACTACTCCGTTTCTTTATATGGACTATGAGTTTTCTCAGAAGTGGGGAAATATCATTTGATTTTTTTTAAATGCTCCATTTTCTAATTTGAACTTCTGATTTTTTTAGTAGCGGTTAAATTCCGAGTTTTTAGTAAACACTGAACTGCTCCCTTTTTTCTTTGAACTTCTAGGTTTTTTTAGAAACGGGGGGAATCCATTTTCTAATTAAACTTTTTTGGGGGGCTGAAGCTGTTCTCAATTTGCACAAAGACACACATTATCAATCGCAAACTTTCTCAAACTGCTCATATGGTTCTCAATTTTTTTAGACTGAAGCATCACAAACGAAACACATGAGCACGCACACATCGAACAGAAGTTATTCTCAAAACAGAGAAAAACATCTAACTGAAGCTGCTGCCCAACATTTTTGTTCATCAGGGGTATGCGTTGCATGCATCTCCACAACACTATGCCGCTGTCAGTCATCTACCGAAGATACACACACATATGGTGGCCCTCTTTATCTTGTACTCCTAAGAAAATTGAAATTGCTGCTGCTGCTATAGTGGAAGTATACCACCAGTGATGTGCTATTTTGAGTCGGCATGGAGGCTTGTCATCAATCCAAGCATCGAAGGCATATGGTAATTAAGGGCAATTGACACGCAGAGCAGTACATGAGCATTTGATACTACATACTGTAATTCAGAGAATGCTATGACTGTTGAACATATCCTTGAACTAAAAATGGCCCATACTATCTTGCAACTTATCACTAAACTGAAATATGTGTGAACCTGTCCACTAATTACTAAGGTTCCTGACAAAAACATCACCCTTTTATTCATATAGCTAACTGAAACATACAGAGAAAACAGAGAGTTGTGTTGAGATGCGCCTGCTGCTACCTGTAGCGACAAGAGATAGAGGGCAATTCAGCAAGGGTTTGGTGACCTCTCCCTGTGGAAATCAGAGCTGCACCTGCTACTTCCTGTTGCTCATGCTTATGCTCGAGTGGAGGGCCATGGCCATCCTGAATGGGGGGTGCGCTGGAGGTGAGCGTGGTAGGTCATGTATTTAGGAAGGGAAGGTCGCGTCAGAGGGGAGGGACAGGTCGCGTCTGCAGGAAAGGAAGGTCGGGTCAGAGGGGAGGGCCTGGTCGCGTTGGAGTGGAGATTGGTAGCGGGTGGTTGCGGAGGTGGTTGGGGCGGAGGGTGGAGGCAAAGGTGGTCAGCGCGGCGGAGGTGGCCCGGGCGGAGGCGAAGGACGGCGAAGGAGGTGGTCGGGGCGAAGGGTGGCGACAGAGGTGGTCGGGGCGGAGGCGCCGTCAGTTGGCGGCGGGTCAGGGGCGGCGATGCCGGTTGGTGGCGAGGTGGGGGCGGCGGTATCTCAGGACGGAGGTCTAGGACAATGCCGGGGAAGAAGGCAAGGGGGGAGGGGAAGGCGGGGCGGGGTCGGGGCGTGGGGGAGGCTGGGCGGCCATTTTGGTCGGCAGCTACGTGAGTTCCGGCGGCGGTGCGGGGTGGTGCGGGGCTACGGCGGTGCATGGGGGTGCGGGGGGCCGACGATGCAAAGGGTGCGGGGGCGCGGGGTCCCAGCGGCGCGTGGGGGAGGGGATCCCGGCACGCGCGGGCGAGATGTGCAGGAGGTGGGATGTAGATGTTTTTTTTCTTATTCGAGTTCGGGAGCATCGCGCGACGCCAATATAGGGCGCGACGTGATCAGAATATTATTCTGATCCTAGGATCAGAATAGTGCTACTCTCTCTATATATATATATATAGGGTGGGTCTATTATGATAACACTGTCTAAAGTCTTATTCTGCACACCAAACCCTTATTCTGCTAACACCACCGAGTGACCCGTAGCTACCAACAACGACAACTAAACTGCGGAGGTAAAAGAAAAAGAAAACACACCCCACCCACCCCCATCTTATCATCTCCTCAACCGTCTCTCTCCCCGTGCTCCATGACCACACGGCACACACCGCCCAGCCCGCCACCTCCCTGTGCCGCCGGACCACCTCCCCCCGCGCCGCCGCACCACCTCCCCACCCGCGCCGCCGGACCATCCCAAATCGACCAACCGCCCCGATTCACCCTGGCGGCCGTCTCCCCCACCGCCCCACGGAGCCCTCCCTAGCACCATCGCACACCCGGCCACGAGCCATCCGAGAAGCAAACCTCCCCAGCTCCCGTGCATCCATCCTCGCGTCGCCCCGCGCGTTCCACATGGCCGGCCACCTCCAACGCCGCGGCACCATCGCCGGCGTCCCGCTAAGCCCCGACCACCGCCTCCACTGTGGCCAAAAGAATGGGCAGCCCCGTCCATGCCTCGATTCGAAGGAGGCGAGGAAGATGGTGCCGGCGGAGGCTGCTCCAGCATGGAAAACAGCTTGTTCATCCCCCGTGCATCTCCGTTGTGGATCCCATCCTTCCCTTCCTCTGTATCTTCGTTGTGGATCCCCTCCTCCCCTTGTTCTGTAGAGACGGCGGCGTGCACGGAGACCCCTCCCTCTACTCCCTTCCCCAACCGCCATCTATGGAGGTGCTGTAATGGCGCTTCCGGCAAGCTCATTCTCTGGCGGAATAGCTCGCCCCACCCTCTGCTCTCCTCTGCATGGTTCCAGGGCAGCGCGAAGATCCTTTCATTTGGGAGGCAGAGGGGCTCCGGGCCGCCACCGCCGACCACACGCGGCCACCACCTCCACGAAGGGTGCTCCGGGCCGCCACCACTGGCGCCGCGCCCTTGCCTTCCCCACTGGATGCAGCCTCGCAAACGGGCTAGGCCAAGGGCATAGAGGAGGAAGGAGAAGTCCTCCTATCTAGCGCCGCTCCCAACCAGCACCGATCTGGTTCCCCTCCAACTCGACGAGCTCCTCCCTGTCTGCTACTGCTTCTGGTTGCAGCTCCTTTGAATATGTTTTGAAGCTCACTGAATATTTTTTGCAGTTCATTGTGAAAATCCACGGAGAAGTCCATTTCTTTTTAGATGCAGTACGGCTCGTCGACGCAGCTCATCGTGCGGCAGATAATGTAAAAAGAAACTATACAGTTCATTGTGTGTATGCTTGCAAAATGCGGTGTGTGTATGCGTGTAGTCCACCCCCTTGGTCATCTATTTTTTATTAGATGACAAAAATGTATTGTCAGATGCGGTGGTTTCACTTATTTTAAAAAATGGTTGCAGTGCGGTGTGTGTATGCGTGCAGTGCGGTGTGAGTATGCATGCGGTGTGCTGCTGTGCTGCTGTGTGACCGACTATATATTTGTAGCAATTTGATGCAGTTTCTTTTGTTTTGCAAATTTCCAGGGACGAGAAATTGTAACCTAATGCACTTTCACACTGTTCACTGTGAAAAACATTCAAAAACAATGATGAAGTTCACTTGGACCCCGTGGAGCAAATTAAGAAACAAAAAAAAGTTAACACTAAAAAAAACATTGTTCAAGAAGTTCACTCGGGTGAAGACGGCTCAATTCGTTTAGGAAAAAAAGAATGGTGATTCACTCCTTAGATTGAATGTTTGAAGTGCACTCCTGTGGTTCCTCTGTAAGAAAATTCCCTTTGTAAAAACAATAAAAAATCAACACAAAAGAAGTTCATTTTTATGAAGTCCACTAGTTTCTGCCTTGCGATTCACTTTCACCAACAAAAAAAATGTTGTTCTCTAGTCTGGGCCACACGGTTCACTAACTTTGACCATGAGGTTCACAAATAAGCGTAGAAAAGTTTGAAAAAAGAGAAAACTTACGGGGTTCACTTGCCTGTCCGATGCAGTGCGGTCGGCAGTATGATGTTGTTCATCCCGTAAGTGCAAAAAACTGTTACGGAGGAGAAGAAAAAGTAATGCGGTTCACTTCTTAATAGTGTTGTGGTTCATTTACACCCGATGTGAAGTGCACTCTACTTTCTCGTCCTTGAAAAAATTACGTTTGAATAAAATAAACCATGCAGTTCTCTAAAACGTCTGATGCAGTGCGGTTTTTTCGTCCGATGCAGTGCGGTTTTCAGTCGGATGAAGTACCCACGTCGATTTGGTTGTCGCGAAAAACAAAGTGTCCGCATTTCGGTACATTTAAAACTGCTCTTAAACCGTAACGAATTAGATAGAGTGTTCTACATGAAAAAGTTGCGCCTCGTCGATATCTTTTCAACGGCTTATCGTTTGAATCATTCCGACAAGCGGTTTGCAAAAATTTCGCGAAAAACGGCCGCTGCCACTCATCGTCCGCCGCACGATTTTCAAAATTAACTCAAAACCGTAAGGAATCTCAAAAATATTTCAACATATGAAAGTTGCGACTCGTTCGTATCTTTCCAACGGCGTATCACACGCCTCGTTTCGACAAACAGTTCAAAAACTGGAGCGAAAACAGTACCGAAATTTTTTAAAAAACTTGAAAAACGGAATTTCGCGATTTAGTAAATTTAAAACTGCTCTTAAACCGTAACGAATTAGAGAAAGATTTATATATAGAAAAGATGCGCCTCGACGATATCTATCCAACGGTGTATCATTTGCTTCATTCCGACAAGCGGTTTAGAAAAAACCGCGAAAAAACGCTCGCTGCCACTCGTCATCCGCCGCACCATTTTTAAAACTGCTCTTAAACCGTGTGGAATCTTGAAAAGTGTTCAACATGTAGAAGTTGCGCCTAATCCATAGCTTTTCAACGGTATATTACAGGCCTTATTCCGATAAACGGTTAAAAAATTAGAGCGAAAACAGTACCGAAAAAATAATGCGTGCAGTTTTTTCCGACGAGAAGTTCACTCGTGTAAGTACTGCAGCACACTTGGTTCAAAGAATGACGTGAACTTGTGTTCAGCGTGCAGTGCGGAAGTGGTGTGCAGAATAGTTATTCTGCTAATATTAGCAGAATAGACTGTCTGTATATATACCATATTTACAAGCAAAAAAATAACCCCCTCCTAAGTCAAATTAACCACTCTCGTTGTGAGGCAAAAAATAGTGATGGACCAAGCGGGCCCACAAATGGAAAGCATCGATATCACTGATAACTGCTTAAGTGGGTGCGAGAGGAAAACCACCATCGCTTTGCAAGTGGGCCAAACATATGTTGAATATAATATTAAAAATGCATAACTTTGATGTGCCGCACATGCCTCAAAATCTGTAAACCATGCACCCACACAGAGCGAGGTTCATGAAGCGTACTACATATGATGGTCCCCTTCCCCCTCTTCGACGCATACTATATGCTCCTATCGTAACACAAGCCAAAAATAATCCTCATCGATGGCGAAATTAATTAACCTCTCCCGATGTAGGTCAAAGTGATGCACATGCATGGACGATGGCCTCGTGGGCCCACAGATTGAAGCATCACAAGTGAGTGTCCTAGTTAGGATAACAACCGCCAGCATGCATGTGGCGCAAAGAGGTGTTGTGTGATGTTTGAATAGCCATTTTCACAATTTTGATGTGGCACGTGCCTCGGAAACCAAAAAGTCCCGACACTGAGTGAGGTGTACTTGTTCACGGATGCGTACGTATATATATATATATATATATATATATATATATATATATATATATATATATATATATATATATATATATATATATATATATATATATATATAGTCCTTCCCACCTCTTCGACCAATACTATATACCACCATAACACAAACAAAAAGGATTCTACCTTGCTGGTCAAATTAACCTCACTACCGGCTGTTCGTCAAAGTGATGGACGATGGCCTCGCGGCCCCACGGAAAGCGTCATACGCGAGTATCGAGTGTCGGGACAACCATCGACTGCATGTGGCCAAAAAATGTATGTATGAAAGGGTTGTGTAATGTTTTAAATTATGAATTCACAACTCTGATGTGGGCACTAGCCTGTCTAACAAAACGGCCAACCCACACGGTGGCTCACAACTTGTAGTGTACTGCGAGCCACTCGCCACCCCCAGACGCACACCCCCCCCCCACACACACACCGCGAATCCACCGCAACTATGATGCATGTTAAATTAATTATCACGGGGTGAACATATATATGTTACCAAAGGACGGACGTTTTAATTTCGAAAAAAATCAGAGATCAATAAGACGTTTTAGTACATTAATTGATTGATTTTCTACGAGTATAATGTGCAAAAATCAAATTCGAGCTACATGCACACGTGACAGTGTACCTAAATGGATTGTAAAAACACATGTGTCTCACTGGGTGCATGTTTACTCCCCGTGCAACAAATTTCAAACAATGAGAATCTTGATTTTTAAATTCTAGTACATCCAAAACTTATTTGAAGTTCATGAAACTTATCGTGTTGTCATATGGATACCAATACAAAGTTGCATTATACTTTTTTGGTCAAATTTGAGACCAGTTTTGATGTAATCTTTATCTAATTACAAACGGGAGATTATTAATAATAGGGAACCATCCCAAACGGACTATTTATCCGAACCGTGAGCGTTAGACCAACAATGGATACGTGCCATGCTTCGGTTAAGCAAAAAATAAAGCGGCATCATTAATCATCCAAATAGAAAACAATATACGTGTCGCCACGCGACCGTTGTACCGTGCGAGTAGGCGTGAGTTGACGGGACGCATGCAAGCGATCGGCGCCAGAAGCGAACCGGGAGGCGTCGCGTGCGGTATGTGAGTTAGCGGGCGTGCTTTCGCTGTCTTGGGTCATCGGCGAGCGTCGCGGTAGCTGTAATGAAACGGCCGTAGGCATGCCAGTAGTCTGGTGCGCAGGCTCACCGGGAGGCGAGCCAGCGGTTTGACCGCCGCCCGCCTCTCTCCCACTACTCCATATTAATGGTGCGCCCGAGCGGCCGCACCCCCCATCCTCACCAAACACACAATCCCCTCTCACTGCTTGCATCCTCGACGCCGCTCTCAGTCATGAAAGTCGTCAGTGTATGAGGATGTCGCCGAAGTGCCCCATCGGAGGGAGTGGGGATGCCGGGGCTGCTAAAGCACCCGAGCACGGCGTGGAGATGGAGACAGAGGTTACCGTCACCGCCGGCGAGTTATCGCTGCAACCTAACATCGTCGACGATGTCGAGCTTCCACAGCCGGAGGCGGAGTTCCACACCTACTCTGGTGAGGACTCGGGCGGCGACTCCGATGGCCACTCCGGCGACGACTCCGACGACGATGGACAACTGGTTAGTCATCTATACCCATTTATGTGTCAAATAGATCCCAGGGTTTCTCTGGTTACTCCTGCCTCCCCCTTTTTGGTATAGAAATCCTATGGTTATGTTCTCGCAATCCATGAAATCTGAGTAAGTTTCGTTAGATCCGTGTAGTGTATTGATTGTTTGAATGGTACAAGTGATAAGTGATTGGTTGTTTCATCTGTGGAAATGATTTCTGCTAGTAATCTGACTAGGGTCAGTGTTCATGCTAATAATTCATAGCCAGGACTTGAAAATTGATTTTGAATGACCTACATATGTTTGTGCCATTATTTTCTTCAAGATTGGTCTGTATATAGACAAATGTGCTTAGAAATCGAACCATGATATCTGGATATGTATAAATAAATATCCATAAATTCCTAATCCTACTTCACGGCACGTAATCGTTGATTTGATGCCAATTTTTGGCAACTGCCAAATGTTCGCTAGAGATTAGTTTGTAACCATTAATTTGATGCCAATTTTTTTACTATTTGTATAGGTGCTATCTGACGATGTGGACAGCGAGGATGACGATGTCCAGAGAAGGTACAAGAGGCAAATCCTGAGGGAGCTTTATGCGGGAATGCATAACCGGCGTATTAGGACCTGGAACGACGGCTATCAATGCCCATTCTGCAACCACAAGCTTCATGATGCGTATCAAAGTGTTCTGGCACATGCAAGAGGATGGGATGTTGGCTCCTTCAAGCAGAAGTATGCTCGCAGGGTGGAGCACTGCGCATACGCCAAGTACCTGGAGAAGCTTCGGGATTGTGTCGTCTTGTGAGATGAGATGTGGGATCACTACAAAAGAAATACACTTCCGTGATGATACATGTTTGTCACAGTAGGTCACGTTTTCTGTCATGCATGTACATCCATGACGATTTTATGACAGAATTAAGATAGTCATACCTGTGATGTCGTAGAAGTGTTCCATGACATTACCAAAATTATCATCACGGAAGTGCCCACTTCCATGATGATAAATCGCGCGTCATGGAAGTGCTTTCGTCAAGGGTGACCGACACGTGGCATCCACTGTAACGGGACGCCGTTAAGCTATTGGGTCCGGTTTTGGATCCGATAACCCGCTAACAGCCACGACCAATGCCGATTTTCCACGTGTAAAATTCTCATTGGCCGACGGAACCACATGTCAGCTCCGCATTGGCATAGGTGTCACTCATCCAATGGGCGAGATGTGCCTATGATATGTTGACACGTGGACCGGCCCAAAAGTGGCCCATAAAGATTAAATGGGCCGGCCCAACTAAAGGCCCACAAGATTTTGCAGACCATAATGGGCCGGCCCGGCCAAAGGCCCAAAATTCTCAATTAAGGCCCGTACGGCTAGTGTCAAATTGTCCTGTCAACGGTCTGTCCTAAACTTTCCATCATCACGGCCCATGGTCACTTCTGGCCCGTTAACAGTCCGCTAAGTATTTGGGCCGAATTACGGCCCGGAGTATTTTCGGACTGTTAAAGGTCCTGCTTCATTTGGGCCCATTTACAGGCCATTGAAACTTTCGGCCCATAAACGACTGTGAAGGATTTGGGTCATATTCGGCCATGTCTAACATTTGTCCTGTTAGAGGCCCACTATAGGTTTGGGCCACTTTCAGCCTGTTGCAATTTTTAGCCTGTTAATGTCAGACGAAATCCATGGGCCATATGTGGCCCAACGTCACATCGGGCCTATTAACGGCCCATATAAAAATGACACTAATCAAGCCCGACCGAACTACAGGCCTGTTAAAGGCCCGTGTAGTAGGTCGGCGCATTTACGGCCCATCCGAATTTCGGCCTGTGGACGATCCGCATTGTAAATGGGCCACCATTTCGACCAGTGGGTTATTTGGCACAATTATGGCCCAATCTCACTTTCGGCCTATTAACGGCCCATGTTTTTTATGGGCTCGAGATATTTACACCTATAAACGGCCTATTGTTACTGAGGGCCCAAATTATGTTTAGGCATGTTAAAGACTATGGGCACAGGCCTACCAGAAAAATATGAAAGCTTATGCTAATTTAGGCCCAGATATTTTTAGTGGGCTACATGAAAATTTAGGCCCATAATTGTTTTCAGCCCAATTGGAATGGGCCCGACGAACATTGGCACAATGTAATTACTGCAGCCTTTGGCAGCATCATAAATGTTGTATGACAACAAAATAAATTCCATACATACAACAAAAGGCCTGTTGGCATGAAGTTTACAGTCCTTGCAGATAAAAGCACCATCAGATGTATAGAAGCATAGATCATTTGACCTAAGTGCTAATGTTTCAGGTTGTAGAATCTGATGGAGCAGCACGATCTTCACCTTTTTCTGCCATTGCTCTTGAACAACGAAGCGAATGTCTGATAGTCTGGTTTCAAAACCATTCATATCTTGATGACATTTGTGAACCACTATTCTTGTTTCCTAAATGATGTCCATTAGGTATTGGACTTGTGTCTGGAGCACAGATATATCACTCTGTCTAGCCGGAAGATTTTTTTTTCAGTAGGCGATTTGGACGAGGTTACCTTGACAACCAACCCAGAATTACGCAGGATGGTGCTTTTTGCACTATTAGTGGAGAGATACTGACGCACTGCAACAAGAGGTGACATTGTGCCTGTGGTAGCCTCGTCAGCTTCAGGTGGTTGTGGCTGTTCAATCATTTGTTCCATAGCTTGCTGAAAGTTTGAACTTGTAGATTAGTGTACCAGATAAGTTACTAATGAGACAAAAAACAAACAAAGTAGGTTACACGTTTATACATAACTTATTTTTGTGAACTACTGTAATACATTAGCATGTATTGTAGTGCCAACTACATAATAAAATCACTTTCGAAACATATGTCCATGTAGCATGCCTACGATATTGTCTATTTCTTCACATTCGCTGACATCTAAGGATAAAGAGACATGGTTTAAAGTAGGATGAACATAGTATTACATCATTCATATCATGGGCAAACAGATATACAAACGGGCTATTTTATCATTGTGTGCGCACGTGAACATCACAACTAGATTACAGATCAAGACCAAAAGAATATCCTTCATCTCTTTTAAACCATGTAAGGTGAAATGATACGTTAAGACAACTGTGTATAAAAGTGAACAGAGTAACTGACACTGGCTGCAAACCAAGCAGTTAAATGAACACATCACAGTACCAATAAGTTCAAAGGCAGAAGGATTAAGGACTTACAACAGCAGCTTGAACTGGTGTGCTCATGCCCTTCATCTTGCTGGTGTGGCAATCCTTGAAGATTTGCACTGCATTCGGTTCAGGTTCTTTTTGGTCCGCATGAGCTTTCCTCTGTATTTGGAACAAGTCAATATAGATACGATAATATGGCACACAAAAAGAAGGAAGTAGTAGCTATTTAGAAGAGCCTCGCAGTGTGCAATACAGCTATGAGATCCTGTTGTCTATTGGAATTTCACTTTAGAACGGTTGGTCTTGTTCTTCAAATAGTTAGCCTAGAAGAAGATACACTTGTAAGGCACATACATAAATACAAGTTCAATATGTGGTCTAATCAAATACATATAGCCTACCTGATACTTTGGATCAGACCAGTGTTTAACAAGAGTTGTCCGGTCTTCATCTGTAATATATTCCACTGGAGATGTTTGGGCAATTTCATTGTTAGTCGTGCCTTCAAAGGTTTTCTAAGGTTGTATTGATATTGCCGCAGAGCAGACTGAAAAACATGAGTGCATGCTTGTTTAGTTGCATCATCTTTCGGATCCAACTTAAACCTCATCTATTGAAAAAAGAATGTCAGTCTTATTAGGAGGAAGCTAGAAAGTATGGGACAGAGCAAGACAATATTACTAATTGTGATGAATAACATTACTTACGGATAAATGGTCAAGGAAGGTGTTAAACTGGGTATTGACTTTCTCATTCCTGTACTGGATCCACGTTGGTAGGATACGTGCATGACACCTAACGGCAACGGCTGCCTCTGATACTAACTTGGCTGACTCTGTAGCATCATGTGGCCTTTTTAAACCTGCCTCAAATGGATCTCTTCCTCCTTTAGATTTTGTTAATCTGTCAAGCATTATCCCTGATGTCTATTTTCGCTTGCGTCGTGGTGCTAGTTCAACAACAAATATGGAAAGTGTTAGTGTACATCAAACAGTGAGAGTACATATAAAGGAGCATGCAACTGCAACTTGACTCGGTCAGGTACTGTCTTGGTGTTGATGCTCATGAGGTTCATTTGATCTTGCCAAGTCCTATTGTGTCAGTAGTGCTTCGGAAGTAGTGTTAGGTGTGAAGGCAGCTTGGGAATTGGCCAGTTTTGGAGCAAACAAGCGAGTAACTCATTGAGATGCTAGTATAGATGAAGCAGATGCTGCAGCTGGTGGAGCAGGTGATACTGTGTTTGTAGATTTAGCCGGTGGACTTGGACCTTCTACTGTACTATAAGTACCAGCAGAATCTTGAGGGCAGATCCTTTTTCGTTTCACCCGACGAGTAACACCATTCCCTACTATATTCTTTTCCTTGCTCTTTTTTGACTTTGCCATGTCAAGCCGTACCCACAACACAAAAGAATATAATCGCTCTTCAGAACTCATTGATGCATGATACAGACAAGCAATACTTTGATGTAAGTCAACCACACGAGGATGGAATATGTAAGAAAAACATGACGGCGTGACATATTCACAGCTACGATGTGTAAACTAAGCAGAAGGATTTTCAAGAAAATAGAAGTAATGCAAGCTAGACACCATATGAAAGATGCAACCATTATTACTCTGCCAAGTTAAAAGTGTCTTGTCATAAGTGGCAATTCGAAAAATTAGAAGCAGTACAATGTAGAAATCAATGCAAGATGCAACCACTATCAAACTGCCATGTTAAAAGCGTCCAATCATGAGTGACTGATGCGGGATACCAACATCAATACTTTGATGTAAGAACATGGTATGATAGATAGATACAGTGTATTCTAGACACAGAAAGCCATGTCATATGCACATGTATAATGTATAAACTCAGCAGGTGCAATTTAATCAAAATAGAAGAAATACAGGCTAGACAACATATGCAACATGAAACCAATTATCACACTGTCAACTTAGAGCAAGCACTTGCAATGGTGGAGTAGGGAGATGAACTCATCATGTAGACTTGGGACTTCAACTTCATTAGCAATAGCAGTGGCAAATCTAGAGAGTCTCTATTTGCGTCAGTGTGGAGGACCACCAACATCCCCTAACTTACTCTTTTCCTTCCTATTTTCTGATATTGCCTTATGAAGTCAAAACCACAAGAAGATCAATAACATTAGCTCCGCATAACTGGTTGATGCATGATACAGACAAACACTACTTTGATGTAAGGCGAGTGCGGGATAAGAGGATGGAATATATACAAAAAAATACAGCATTGCATATTCACACGTACGATGGGAGGATGGAATATGTATGAAAAAACAGTAAGCAGAAGGCATTTCAACAAAATTAGAAGAAATGAAAGCTAGGCAATATATGAACATGCAATCAATATCACTCTATCAGGTAAAAAATGTCTCGTCGTAAGTGCCATTTCAAGAAATTAGAAGCATTACAAGCTAGAAGACAATGCAAGATGCAACCTACACCACAGTCCCAAGTTAAATGTGTCTTATGGGTAAGTGATCGTTGTAGGTACAAGTTGTAAGCTACGCAGATGCAATTCAACATAATCAGAAGCAATACAAACTAGACATCGTACGGAACACGCAACCACATATAACAGTTCCAAGTTAGAGCAAGCACCCGTGATGGTGGAGTAGGGGAGATGTGCTCATCATGTACATGTATGTTCTAGAAACAACAACACATGTCATATTCACATGCATTATGTGTAAAGTAAGCATATGCAATTCAACAAAGTTAGAAGCAATACAAGCTAGACATCATACGCAACATGCAACCACATATTCCCATGAATTATGTTTTTGCAGTTACACTTAAAGCTCACATCACTAACATTGCTTCATCCCAGTGGAATTGCACAAATTTGATTGCACATTTACTGACCATGTGCTACTCTCATGATAGTAATACTAATGTTGTTGTTCCGCATGTTAATCTAGTGGCAGTGTTGATGTGATGTGAATCTATTTACTTAAGGGCACTTTCATACTGTCAATCTAGTGCCAATTATGACACAATAGATGTTGCTGTTACTCATATGCCACTGCAAATATCTATCACTGTTTAAATAACTGTATTTCGTATTTGCGCAAATAGGGATGTCTGTCTCCATATCGTTTCTATCTGCGCAATCAAAAGTACACACCTCAGTTTTAGTACAACTACACAAAATGAGATGGCTATTCCTAGCTGTCATCCTCTAACCACTAGTGTTCCAGGTATTCCTTCATTGGTAGTAACTAGGTAGAATGACCAACACAATCTAAAATAAGCTGATTCTTACGTTTTACTTCCTGATTGCGGTGCAGGGACGAGCGAAAACAACTGCATCCTAGTCCGGAATGCACTTTCTACTAGTTCATCCATGGACCAAGGACTAGCTGGCACGGCTGCACGGCTGTTTTTGGGACAAGTGCGTGGACAAGAGGCATTGTGGTCTGCTTATTTCTGCAAATATCGGTGCTTAAATTTAGTGGAATGCACAAGAATTTCAGCTGGTCAGTACACTTCATGGTTCGCTTTAGCATTCCAGCTGAGAACACAATTATAATTGGTTATTCTGGAATGAGAGAACCTAACCCTGGATGGTGGCAACAAGAAAAAACTAGAGTGAACTCCAGGAAATTTAAGCTGCCGGAGAATCTTTTGCTCGAAGAAGCCTTGCTTGTTTTTTCCTGATTTTTGAACCTTCTCACAACTTTGTCTTTTGCTGTGAACTAGTATATGTTTATTATGTTCTATGAATCATTGAGATGTATAAAGTTGCTTAACTTATGCTTTTCAAGTTTTTTATGAAGCCGAGTTTAATGTGAGTGTTCCACATGAACGCTGGACTAGCGTGTGAACGTTTGGAATTTACATTGTGGCCTCGGTTAACTGCATGAACCACTGTAACAAGATACATAGTTGCTTATATGTCAGACAACAGATTGTTGATTGTTAGCTGGTCGATAGCCTAGTGTTGAAGCGAGCTGAGCCAATGTGACGTGTTTTGCACAACTGCTTACAAGTGGGGTAGCACCAACAGTGTTTACAAGTACTTATGTATACGTTGGCACACAGTTCTTGACCGAGTACTCTATTTCATGAAACCCACACTGCACTAATGATAAACCGTGACAACTTATGTCTTACCATGCCATATTCATGAAAAAACTAGTGAGGACGCATCGGTTTCGGCAACAATTACGATGGTTCTCACATGATTCACGGGCACACAAAAGTAGCAGCAGTTCCCATAGAGGGCTCGATAACAGGCAAGGTTCAGATAATTAGACACAATCCAAACCACTATTAAACACTAGCTGGGGCAACTATTTCATGCCTTGGTCTAATTTGGGCTGGACACAAGACGGACCTTGCCATGAACATCATCGAGGACGTCTGGCAGTAGCTCAATCATGTGAACCTTCATGAAGATAACCTTGTGCCTTGCCACTCATAAACTTGTTTGTGGAGGCATGCCACATCATCTTCCTGCGTAAGCTTGACAAGAACAGTCTGCCTTGCAAACGAAGGAGTAGCTTTGAACTTCTTGTGCTTCAGTACACCCTGGACAACACACCTGACAACAGTGAGGCTGGAATACAACTCGACATCGGTATAAGCGCAAATGGCTTCCAGGATCCAATAGCCTAAGAACTCTGTTTTCCCAGTGCATATATTTAGGTCATCCGCCTCATAGCTAGTGACATGTACAACCACACAATCCTTGTCTGCATCAGGGCTCTAATTGAAATAGAAACAAATTCTGAATTACTTTCCAGTATAAGAAACACAAGTTATTTAAATCACTATGTATAGCATGGCATCGAAGCTAATAAAATTTTGCATTATCACCACATACTTGGATGAAAACCACAATCGAGATCGGCAAAGAAGAAAATCACCTTGGGCAGCTCAGCATGGGGGGGACACATCCTCGAAGGGGGAAAACTGCTCCTGCAGTGCCACGGGGGCTGTGACCTCAAACGGGGCGTTGACCATCTCAGTAGTGTCCGTGAGAGTATCTGGGGTCGGCTCGGTGGTTGCCTCCATCTTCTTGGAGCTCTCTGTCTCATGGGGATTAGCCTCCCGCGTCTGCTCCAATATCGGCAGATCTTTGCCTGGTTCTCCTTGGTCCATCATGAAACTGACGAATACTAGGAGACCACTGAAAAGAAAACACAATCACAATGACAATGAAACAAAAGAGAGATTGAGGATCGGTTACTGCTTTGCAAAAGTTCTTTTTTTCTCTGAACGAAAATATACCAACATCACGGATCTGCTTACCTTCCCTTCGTTGGGAGAGAAGAAAAGTGGCAGATGCGAGTGTTGGCTTTATTGAAGACGGTGAGGGAGAAGGAGATTCAGCGAAGAGTGAAATGATGGTTGCTTCATCTGTCAAACTTAGACTGCGGGGAGATGGGGTTTTGTGATACGACGGCTCGTTACTGTTGTCGGTGTCAAAACCGGCGGATCTCGGGTATGTGGTCCCGAACTGTGCGTCTAAGGCTAATGGTATTAGGAGGCGGGGGACACAATGTTTACCCAGGTTTGGACCCTCTCTATGGAGGTAATACCCTACTTCCTGCTTGATTGATCTTGATGATATGAGTATTACAAGAGTTGATCTACCATGAGACTGTAGAGACTAAACCCTAGAAGCTAGCCTATGATTATGATTGTTGTTGGTCCTACGGACTAAACTCTCCAGTTTATATAGACACCAGAGGGGGCTAGGGTTACACAGAGTCAGTTACAGAGAAGGAAATCTACATATCCGAATTGCCAAGCTTGGCTTCCATGCAAAGGAGAGTCCCACCCGGACACGGGACGAAGTCTTCAATCTTGTACCTTCATAGTCCAATAGTCCGGCACAAGTACATAGTCCGGCTGTCTGAGGACCCCCTGAGGGAGTCCTGGACTAGGGGGTGTCCGGATAGCTGGACTATCATCATCGGCCGGACTCCAAGACTATGAAGATACAAGATTGAAGACTTTGTCCCGTGTCCGGATGGGACTTTCCTTGACGTGGAAGGCAAGCTTGGCAACACGGATATGTAGATCTTCTACCATTGTAACCGACTCTGTGTAACCCTAGCCCTCTCCGGTGTCTATATAAACCGGAGGGTTTTAGTCCATAGGACGAACAACAATCATACCTTAGGCTAGCTTTTAGGGTTTAGCCTCCTTGATCTCGTGGTAGATCCACTCTTGTACTACCCATATCATCAATATCAATCAAGCAGAGTAGGGTTTTACCTCCATCGAGAGGGCCCAACCTGGGTAAAACATCGTGTCCCTTGTCTCCCCGTTACCATCCGCCTAGACGCATGCGCTTGGGACCCCCACCCGAGATCCGCCGGTTTTGACACCGACATTGGTGCTTTCATTGAGAGTTCCTCTGTGCCGTCACGATTAGGAAGGATGCCTCTTCCCGTATTTAAAGACAGTACCATTGCCAAAGAAGCTTTGGCCGCCGGCCAAACTATCCGGCTAGGTGGTTTTCTTATGACCGCCTGTTCGGCCGCCACTTCGACGATGACCTCTCGGGTCATCAAAAGCGATCTTCACGTCAGCTCGGGATTCACCGAGCAGCTGGATCCGATTGAGCTCTCTTCTGTAAACGAGCTCTTGGATCACATCGCCGCCCTGGGGGTCTCTACAGACTACGATCAGATTGGGCTTAAAACCGATCTGAGAGAGATTAACTCCCCCCAGGTTACCCACCACGTTGCGGTGGTAGAGAACAACGCGTCGACTCTTTTTACGTATTAAAGACCGGTTATGTCCGGACTCGATCCTCCATGCGGATTCCCGGAGGATGGGCGTCGATCAAGCTTGAACCTAAAGTCGAGCAATGACTGACTCGTTGGACAACGTCCAGCAATCCAAGCTTCAAATTCGAAACTTTTCGCCCTTGAGCCTCAAGTTGGGTAGGGTTCCGACTCAATTCCACCCACCCACCCAAACATATGCGATCTATCTCAAATCCGGCAAGAGCCGCTGAAACAAGACATCATTATCGGGCGATTCCTCCTGGTTATGGACAGGATAAAGGATCGCCGTGAGGAAAACGCATTTCAATTTTACGCAACAATTGCACGGACAAGGGAATCTTGAACACCGTAAGTCGTCGCGAAATTACACGCTTCGCCGACCTGGCGTCCATAGTATGAAAACATTGTGCGATGGAGAGTGTCCGGAAAACGGAAACTAAGTTTTGGGACAATCCGGCTCCGAACACAACCCTAGTCCGAAACAAAAGGGTGCATCATGCTCAAGCACCCGGGACAAAACCAAAAAGCAAAAACCCCATAAAGGGCACCGAACCGTACTGGAGGGATGGCTCAGCGGACCCTGTAAAATTCACAAGATGAGGGTGCCACACCAACACATAGTCTTGAGCATGTTGGATATCATGCGGAGTGGCCAAAAGTGGCGAAGAGCTTCTAGCCCCGCGAACCACCCCAACAAGACCAAGACGGTATTAACAGGATCTTGAGACTTTTGCATCAAATAATATCGGAAATGAACAATCCGCAGCCTCGCCAAAGTCTACCAAGTAGCAACAACAAATCCATGGAGCGACACGGCTATCACCTTCAACACCAGCGATTTAACCTAAATTCGAACAGCCCGAGCACCAGCCGCATTGGTCCTCGGTCCAATAGTGGGCGGCTTTCGTCTTACCAAGGTACTCATGGATGGCGGCAGCGAATAAACCTCATCTACGAGAAACCCTTGAAAAATGGAAATAGATCGGAGCCGCATTGAGCGAAGCAGCACAACCTTTAGAGGAATAATCCCTAGTCGGGAAGCACGCTGCCAGAAAAATTACACTTGATGTGGTGTTCGGCTCACGGACAATTACAGTCGAGGAAGTCACGTTCCATGTGGCCCCGTTCGATGGCGGATATCACGCTTTATTAGGGCGAGAGGCATTCACAATTTTCCAAGCCATACCCCATTACGGGTACATGAAGCTTAAAATGCCCGGGCCCAATGGAACCATCACTCTTGCCAGTGATCCGGATATAGCACTTCGCGCCGAAAACAAGACAGCCGCACTAGCCCTAGAGGCACTATCCGAAGCCCTAGCGGCAGAGGAACTCACTGCATTACGCTCTACGGTGAACAGGGACGATATGATACTCGATAAGAGATCCAAGTCCACCTCTTTTAAACCAGCGGACGAAATAGTCAAATTCCAGGTCCATCCAACGGACCCCACAAAGACGGCCTCCATTGGGGCACAGTTAAACCCTGATGTAGACGCCGCACTCCGAGAATTCCTTCGGGAGAATTGGGACATCTTTGCCTGGCACCCTTCAGATATGCCAGGAATCCCACGCAGATTGGTAGAACACAGCCTAAACATCCTAAAAGGATTCAAGCCAGTCAAACAGGCTCTTCGGCGATTTTCCGAACCCAAAAGACAGGCAATGGGAGAGGAGCTAGCCAAACTACTATAAGCCGGATTCATCAGACACATCAAACATCCGGACTGGCTAGCGAACCTGGTAATGGTACCAAAAAAGGACAAATCCTGGCGCTTGTGTGTCGATTTTAAAGACCTTAACAAGGCTTGTCCAAAGGATCCTATCCCCCTTCCCCGCATCGATCAAATCATCGATGCTACCGCAGGACACGATTCATTGTGCTTCCTTGACGCATACTCCAGCTACCATCAAATCAAGATGGCGGAGGCAGACCAAGCCGCAACGGCATTCATTACTCCATACGGACCATTCTGTTTCAACACAATGCCTTTCGGACTCAAAAACGCTGGCGCAACATGTCAGCGCATGATTCAGACATGTTTGGCCACCCAGATCGGCAAGACAGTGGAGGCATACGTAGACGACGTGGTCGTCAAGACCAAACACATCGAAACTTTGGTAGACGACTTGAGGCTCACATTCGACAACCTCCGAGCATATGACATTAAGCTCAACCCGGAAAAATGCGTTTGGTATTACCCGGAAAGCTCTTGGGCTTCATTGTATCCGGTAGAGGAATTGAAGCAAACCCAGCCAAGATCCGAGCTCTGTCACAGCTGGATATCCCCAAAGACCTCAAACAAATACAAAAATTGACTGGATGCGTGGAAGCCCTAAGCCGCTTCATCTCCCGTTTGGGAGAAAAAGCATTGCCCCTCTATCGCCTCCTCAGGCGCACCGAACACTTTGAATGGACGGATGCTGCCACGGCCGGACTCGAAGAAATAAAGGCCATATTGGCAACAAATCCGGTCCTGGCCACACCTAACCTGGGCGAACCGATGTTATTATATATCACGGCAACACATCAAGTTGTTAGCGCGGTACTCATCGTCGAGCGAAGCGAAGGACACAAATTCCCTCTTCAAAACCGGTGTACTCGTATCCTTGTCTTAACCCCATACAAGTCCCGGTATCCACATTATCAAAAGATAGCTTACACGGTGTTCATGGCATCCCGGAAGCTGCGACACTACTTTCAAGAGTGTTCAATAACAGTTGCCTCCGAAGTACCTCTCACCGACATTATAAACAACCGCGACGCGACGGGCAGGATTGCAAAATGGGCCATCGAGATCTTACCATTCGACATAACCTACAAACCAAGGCGAGCTATAAAGTCGCAAGTTTTGGCTGACTTCATCGCTGAATGGACCGAAGCCGAACTCCCTAAAGAGTACGGCGCATACTCCAATTGGATCATGCATTTTGACGGCTCCAAAATGTTGGCCGGCTTGGGGGCTGGCGTTGTATTGACGTCCCCAACCGTAGACACAGTCCAATACGTACTTCAGATAATGTACACGGACTCCAACAATGCAGCCGAATATGAGGCCCTTCTACATGGTCTCCGGATGGCAATATCCATGGGTATTCAACGCCTAAAGGTGCGCGGAGATTCAAACCTCGCAATATCCCAAGTAAATGGAGACTTTGACGCCAAGGATCCAAAAATGGCAGCTTATCGTAATACTGTCTTAAAAATGTCAGCTCGGTTCGAAGGACTCGAATTCCACCATGTAGCTCGGGATAACAACCAGGCAGCCGACGTGTTGGCACACATTGGCGCAAAACGTGATGCCGTCCCTCCAAACATCTTCCTGGAGCGGCTCTTTAAGCCATCCGTAGTATGGGAAGATTCTGACACAACTGGTGGCTATGCCAATGAAATAACAACTTCAGCCCACAAAATAATGGCAGTCATTGCCCCGTGGACGGAACCATTCCAAGCCTACTTAATTAGGTAGGAACTCCCCGAAGACCAAAATGAGGCCCGCTGTATAGTACGGCGATCTAAAGCCTACAAGGTCCATCAGGGAGAGCTTTATAAGAAAAGCACAACCGGAGTCCTTCAAAGGTGCATCTCCGAAGAGGAAGGGCGAAATCTTACGGCTGAAATTCATGCGGACTCGGCGAACACTCTGCAGTAACCCGGCCCTTGTAGGCAAGGCCTTCCGTCTGAGATTCTATTGGCCGACGTCGGGCTGATGCTCAGGACTTAGTCAACGATGCGTCGGTTGCCGCTCTTTGCTAATCGAGCCACATGCCACCCACCGCCCTCAAAACTATACCCATCACCGCCGTTTATGTCCGGGGCTTGACATGGTTGGACCCTTAAAGGGGGAACCCACAAGCAAAAGTACCTATTGGTCATGGTGGACAAATTCACCAAATGGATAGAGGCTAAGCCAGTTAAAACGGCCGAATCCGGACCAGTGATAGACTTCATATCCGGGGTAGTACACCGTTATGGCGTCCCCCACAGCATCATCACAGATAACGGCACGAACTTCACGGCCGACGAGGTTAAACTCCGGTGCAAAAATATTGGCATTAAGCTCGACTACGCTTCAGTCTATCACCGTCAAACCAACGGTCAAGTTGAACGAGCAAATGGTCTAATCATGAGCGGCATCAAACCCAGATTAGTGCGGTCCCTTACGGAATCTAACACGCCTTTGGGTAGAGCGCCGACTCCGTACTACGGGGCTGCGGACCACACCAAACCGTACTACCGGATTCACACCATTCTTTATGGTATCGACGCAGAGGCAGTTTTGCCTGCGATATAATTCATGACTCACCTCGAGTGCGCATGTACGAAGAAAGAGAAGCCGAGTTGGATCGGCAGGACAGCTTGACGCATTGGAGGAGGAGCGCGACATGGCAAAGGCTCGTTCCGCATTCTATCGCCAGCGAGCTCGAAGATATCAAAGCGAGAAGTATGGGCTAAAACTTACAATGTTGGCGAACTAGTTCTCGCTGCGGACAAGAAAAAGGACAAACTCAAGCCCAAATGGGAAGGTCCTTCATCATCGACCAAGTCCGACCGGCCGGAGCATACCGTCTGCGAAATGCATCGGACAACCGACTCGAGCCGAACCCATGGAACGCAGCCCGCCTCCGAAGATTCTACGCCTAGCGCCGGACTCAGAGTTCGTCTCCTTCCTCCGTCCACATTTTATACTTCAGTTGTCTTTTGTTTCTCTCTTTTCTCCCACCTTTTTCATAAAGCCCTTGAGGGCTGATTTGCGCATTGTTCGCACACACTTGACGTGCTACTCGCACTCATTATACCTGGGGGCTTCTTTAACAGAAGCTTATTTATACGGGCTTTATGCCCAACACATGCGTCAAACTTCCGCATGTACCTTTTATTCA